>OX454321.1:27617315-30064808 GCA_949715965.1 Dysmachus trigonus
TCTTCAACTCTACGTAGGTTTTTTGGGTCATTTTTACCTATTTTTCGGGGTTATCATTGACAAATTGAAGATATGCTTACAATTGCTATTGGGAGGTCCTGGAGGGTCTTGGTAATCTTTTTTTTCTTGTTTTCTGCAAAAGCTATCGATTAAATTCCCATTTTTTTAGTAAATAAATACTTATCTCCCATGGTGTTAATGCGCCGTCTAGTTTAACTTTCGGACCCTCGCGAAAGAGAGATCCGCCGGCTATCGGCCAGGCACCCGAGCAAAGAATATCGAATTCAACAAGAAGGGACACTCTCAATACGCTCTCAGAGTCCCAACTCATATGCAAGCTCTCGAAAATACACCCAGCAAAATTTCCCTTTAGATAAAGCAGCTCAGGGCTATTACCTCTGTAAATTCCTATAAGAAATGTAGAGAGAGAAATAGTCACCAAAAAATTCTCACAGACAGCTTTTACAGCGTAAGCTATAAACTGAAGCTTTTTGTATGAACGCTTTTTTAAAGGCGCCCTGGTTTGATGCACTGGTACTAGGTCGCTCAAGTTTACCTCCCCTCGCAATGCGAAGTTACAGGGAAATGCCGATTCGAAGAAGGGAGAAGAGGCAGGTTGCACACACCGAGCATAAATACGGACGAGTTTGTTTAAATTTTTGTTCATTCTGCATTTGAAAGGCGCCCTGGTTTTATATGTATTGTGTGCTCCGCTCGCTTTGTGAAAAGTACCTGGTGGTCTTGATTTTTTCGGAAATGTAAAGAAGCTTAAGGGGTAGGTGTAGTCAGAATTTGCATAAAATCGATTTTTTTTTGCATTTTCTTAAAGCATAATATCTTAGAAATATTCTCTAAAAATTTTAAGTAAATCCGACAAATACTTTTCGAGTTATTCGAAAATTAACAAAGGGTTCTCGGGCGCTCTGGAACATCGGTATGCCGAAAAAACCGATACTGCACGTGTGAAAGTGTCAGATAAGCGCGCTAACGACAACACTCGAGAAGGTAGAATGCTACGCAGACAACATCAAATAGATATTTTGGAAGCTGCTACAACGGCTGAAGAACTATTATATGGCCCAGGAATAGATGACTCGGTGTAAGTAATTAAATAATACGTATTACTTTACGTAAATTGAGTGTGAAACTTCAAATGCGTTTTTCTCAAAACTATGTTTTTTGAACTGGTGACCACTGTAGCTCATAAACCACTCGGTAGATTTTAATGAAATTTATACAGATTTTTGAAAACATAAAAAACTAGTGCCTGATCGAAGGATTTTTTTTTTAATTTCGATTTTTTATAAACAATTAACTGTTGGTGTTTTTCCAAAAATCTGGAAAAAATTTTCCTGAAGCTGCCATTTTGTTAATTTAAAAAAAAAAAAGCTTCGATCAGGCATTAGATTAGATATTAATAAAACTAATTTTTTTTGTCCAATTGATTTTGGATGAATCTCCAAGGATAAGTGATGGTCACCGCAAGGCGCTTCGGTTGGAACTGGATCAAAACAAACAGCCATAACTTTTAAAATTATTAATTTTTTTTTCTAAAATTTCTGTCAAGTCAAGTCGAAACCTTATTTAATAATGCTATGTTTTTACTTTTATAAAATAATTTAGTGGCAAAAAAAAAATTATTTAAAATTGTCATTTTTTTATGCCTCTGACTACACCTAACCCCTTAAAAAGTAAAAAAATGCTTTTTTAAAAGGAATTAATTAAATTAAATTAAATGTGCTTTAGATAAATGATGGGTAAGCATAATACAGGGTGTCCAATAAGAAATTGCGAAAACTAATGGGTCACAATTTTTTAACAAATGGATATATCGGTAAAATGTAAATACTTTTTAATAAAGGAAAGTCGTCATTTTTATTTCATGTCCATTTTATTAAAAAAAAATTTAATCTATTTATTTATTTATTTATTTATTTATTTATACGATAGAATACAGACACAGTCCAATTACAATCTACCGTTGAGTGTAGTACTAAGTAATATATATATGAAAATATAATTCTAAATATAGAAGAAGAAAAATTAAGTAAGTATTATAATTCAATTTAAAAAAGTCCACATAACTAAAAATGGAATCTACTACCATGCAATACAAATAAGCGATGAATAATAGTAATCATAATAATCTAAAATCTAGAAAAAAGAAAAAGAAAGGTGAAAATATGGAAACAAAAAAACAGAAATCAATATTCTAAATGTGTGGGAAAGGATGGCAAAATAAAGATGAAATCAAAATGAAAGAAAAAGAATAACTCAAGTAAAATCGAAACAAATAAATCAAAATAAATCAAAAAAGAATAAGAATAAAAGGATAGCGAAATTAAGTTATAAATAGGAATGTAAAACTATGGAAGATATAAGAAATACAATAAAATAAGTAGAGGAACTGTTAGGATTCATTGTCCATTTGAAATTGGAATTCCAGACCGGAAAACAAAACTTTTTTAAAATGATTTAGGTTACTATCTACGAGAATATCGATATATTTAAATTTCTCATTATGATTCTTTTGAATGCGATGCAGTGGCGACTTGGACAGTATATTCGTTCGAGCAGTAGGAATGTTGAACAGAGGTTGAATAGTACGGCAACGGCGTGGAGGCACATTAAATCGAATTCCTTGAAGCAGCTCTGGAACATCCAAGTGGCTGTGCAATATTTTAAAAAGGAAGACTTCGTCTATGAATGTCCTTCTACTTTCCAGTGAAGAAATTGATAAACTTTGAAGCCTGTCGTTATATTCCTGTGCTGTTCCGAATAGTCTATACGTCAGTATTCTAGTGAATCTCCGCAAAGGAGACTCAAGTTGTTGAATGTACGTAGAGTAAAATGGGTTCCACACCGGACTAGCATATTCCAGTACACTTCTAATTAAGGTGTTAAACAAAAAGATGTACGCCTCTGGGGTTTTAAAGGATTTGCATGTTCTGAGGATAAATCCTAATAACTTATATGACTTCTTTAATTTATTTAATACAAAACAATTAATTTAAAAAAGTAGTGAAGAACGTTAGTTACTAATGATATATATTTTCGATATTTTAACCATCTAATTTGCCACAAATATCCATATGCTTTCTAAAACTATTAAAAATATGTTCTAACGTTTCATTTGAAATGCCATTGACGATGTTCCCAATGTCTTTAATAAAATTCTCAACTATTTTTTGGTTATTTTCGTAGCAGAGATCTTTAATGTAGCCCCATAAAAAGAAATTACATTAAGTGATATCTGACGAGTAATGTGGCTATTCTATTCCTTTTCTCCTTTTCTCAAAGCGTAGGTACCCTAGGCCAATAACTCGATCGCCATAACATTTATTGATGATACTTCTTGCGTGCGATGAGGTGCTACTCCGGCTTGAATAAAAAAAAAAGATTTAACGCGCCTCCTGTTTTTTGCATGAGAAAGGATTTGGTCTCTAACATCCCTTTGTACTTCTCTCCGGCGACAGAAGATTCAAAGAAATGCAAGTAGATACCTTTTATGTAGATGGTTCACATTTCAAAAATATATATTATTAATAATTCACGTTTTTCACTATATTTTTAAATTAATGGTTTGTATTAAATAGATTTAATTTTTTTATAATAAAATGGACATGAAATAAAAATGACGACTTTCCTTTATTAAAAAGTATTTACGTTTTACCGATATCTCCATTTGTTAAAAAATTGTGACCCATTAGTTTTCACACATTCCTATAGGACACCCTGTATAATGTGTTTCGTGTGTGGCTGTAGAAAAGGCAGCGTGTAATGTGTTCATAGAAAAGTTTTGTGGTCAAAGATTTTTTTGAGGTGTAGTGTTCCACTTTTCGCCCCAAATTTTTGTCTTTCTCGCACTTATGCTTTATTTATTACTAACTATTTCTAGCAGAAATTCCCATTTCATTCCTGTAACGGTACCAAGGTCGAAAAAAGATAAGGAATAACCGCTCGAGTGTCCCCTCTTGTTATAGATACTCTTTGACCCGAGTACCGCGAGGATAAACTGTTAATTCAGAGAACACAAAATGAAACACTTGTTTTTATTTTTATTTTCACTAGTTTTAGGAAACTTTTTTTGTATTTTACTCAAAAATATGATTTAAAGTTTAATCCCAAGGCACAATATGAATAAATTTGTTTGCAGCGATTTTTCTTCTGACTGTAATGTCAGAATACCAAACAGCTAACTGATCACAAAAAAATCACAGCAAGCTGTCACTAGATTGAATCACGAAAATTTGTGATTTGTTAGTAATCAAAATTTCTGAACAGGGAGATAGAATAACTATCTAGATACATTTCAAATGAAATCTTTAAGTGAAAATTATGAGTCTCGCCCGCAAAGATTTTCTGTGGCAAATTAGACTTTGACAGGATACATCCGCCGCATATTATTGATTTAAAAACCATATAAATTTCTCCTAACTTGTAATAAATTTATTGTATGGACGCGCACGATTCTTTGAAATTAAATCGGAATTAATTTTATAATATTTGGAAACAAACACAAAGGCACATATTTAGTACTAGTAAGATAGTAATACTAATAGATAGTAAGAAGCCGGGACCACGCAAGTTAATTACAAGATTGAGTAACTTGATTAAATGGAAATAGCGTGGCAACTTTAGGGTTCATGTTATTTCAGTGGAATGAGGGGCATTGTTGCATGCGATGCAACAGAGCAATTGCAAACTAAATTGCTGGAAGATTTCCTGGTGCTCATCAGATCTGGGCCAGTGACTTCATTTATTCCTGAATGAAGGGAAACAACAGGGGGACTATAAAATTAAGGAATGCTGTTAATTTTACGGTTAAAACTGCTCTACACTCTGGAGAATAAAAGGGAAGATTTAAATAAATGCAATTTTTGTTATTGCACCTTAACAAGATTTATCCAGATTAAGTGGGATGTCTGATTTCGTTCAAATTAATCCATTTTCAGAACACCTAAATTAATTATTATAAGTGGTGCTGAAGGTGTTCAAAACTACCCGTCAGTGTATCCAAAACCACCCGTCCACCTCGAGTTGAGACACTCATCGATCTTTTTCAGCTCGTCTACTTGGGTGGACGAGGTATATTCTCAACAAAAAATGTCCCTCAGTCTGTCTATCCGTTCGTCCGTGAATTCGGTTTAATATAATATATAATGTATACACATATGTATAAAAAAAAAAATTAAAATGCACATGCTATGCTTTCATAGATAATATAGCGTTTAACCAACCACCAACCGCCGATTTCTAACATTTTCAAAATTTCAGCTTTGAACACAGCATCTAGAATATTTATAAAAATTCGTGAACTCCAAATGGCTGATTCAAAACATTGGGCGTAAAATTGTTAACAAATTCGAGGCAACAGAGCACCAAATTTTGAGGTCCTTCATTTTAAATAGGGTACAAAAAACTCGAATCCAAAATGGCGGGCGCTTAGTTCATCAGGATCAATCGTTTCGTTTTTCTGAAGATTTTTCTGGACAAAGCCACCATACTTATACATATAATATAATAGATTTTTTCTTTGTCGCACTTCACAGCGTATTGCTGGAAACATTCACCCAACTCTTCACCGTTACGGTACAAGAGTTTGGGCTCTGTGGATCCTGTCGAACCTAAATCTCTAAAAACGAATATAACAATTACAAATTTCTTCGGAGCCGCTCAATCAGCTTGACGCTGGTATAAGAGCAGCTCAGCCAGCTTTCAAAAATAACAATAAATTGACTTAAATTATATTTTAACACTTAATCCTAAATTACCACCCATTCACTCAAAGCTTTTAATTTTTATTTTTGTATCTCATTCAAAAAGTCACCATTCATACCTTATTTACAATTATTATACGTCCTATTGTTAGTTTATTTCAGCACCTGCTCTTACATATTTTTTTATTGCACTTGTGAACCTTTTTATATCGTCTATTTTTTTTATTTCCTCGGGTAGTCTGTTGTAAATCTCGATTGCGCTGGTAATGAGTCCTGTGCGATTCCTTTCCATTCTGGTCTTTTCCACACGTAGTAGGTTCCTGATTCGTGTGCTATAGTTGTGTATTTCCCTGTTCTTTGTGAATACTATACTGTTTTTCAGCGCGCTTGTTACTGCTTTGTGTATAAATTTGGCTTTTTCTATGTATATTACTTCTTTCAGTCTAAAATTATTGGATATGCAATAAACTTCTTTGTTGTGTCCCACGGAAGACGGTGCAATACTTTTAGAGCCATATTCATTAGTTTCTGTATACGATCAAGATTATATTGTGATGTTTGGGACCAAATATTTATTAAATATCTAATATGTGCTAGAATGTGCGAATTATATATACTTGTGACCCATAGGTGAGCCGTTGGTGATTAGAAGGCTTTACTTGGCGCTCCGATAATTTCGTTAATTTATTGATTTATATGCTTTGTAGTGCTGTGATATTGTACGCAATTCGCTTTTGGAAGATACATTTGGCTCCTTCCTAATTTTTGTTTATATTGTTTGCTTGCCTTGGTGCGAATCACGGAGTTTTGCGGTTCTGCCCTGCCGGCTTTTGCCCACTTTGTGGCCCCGACTGTGATTCACTTTACGCTGTGCTATGCTTTGCTCTGTGATATAAATTTCTATGCTGTGACGCTTATACACTTTTGATTTTGATATTCTTTGTGCCGTATAGTAATTTATTTCTCTTCGCGCATTCTGATGCTCATCTGTGATATATTTAATTACATTACACTGTTTATCGTTCTGTCTGGTGCTCGAGTGTTTCCATTAACGGCAAACCGCTTCGCAAGCTGCGAACTAAAAATGATCCAGCTAATTACACTGGCGGATACCATTTGCGGATTCATATCTCGTTCTGCCTAAATTTATGCAATTTCGGGTCTTTGGACAGTGATGACAGTGACTTTGACTGATAAGTAGTGCTACCGTCTTGTAATATATTTTCAATTAATATTTTGATTACTTGTTTCCCTTTCTTTTTTCTTTTTTATTCTTTTCTTAGTATTGTATCTCATCTTTGACTATGGAGCTTTGCAAGATCTGTAACATTACTACTACAGCCGACAATAAAACATGTGATGGTTTCTCCGGGTCTGTATTCCATTTGCGTTGTGCGAAGCGTAGCACTAGATCACCAGCTACAAAAGTTACAACTTGCAATGACTGCCTTGATGCTAAATCACACCATGTGTTATGTGTCGTACAGACTTTAATGAACATGATTTCGAATAACCACTCACTCTCAATAAACTGCACCAGTTTGTTAATAATCTTTCAAGTTTGCAAATTTTATCAGAAGATATAACCACTACCCATAACAAACTGGATAACTTGATTAACCTTATAGCTGCAGTCAATTCTGACACATAGACATTGTTAGAAAAATCTCATCAGATCTCCAATAAAGTATCGCTGTTTTCTTCAACGATGGATGATTTTCACACAACAATCTCGAGCTTTGACTCTTCTTCAACGACTCAGATTGTCACACCCATTCTTCCGGCCATGGACGATTTTCAACAATGCTTAAAGCAGCTCAAGAGCAAAATGTCTTCAATATCTTCAATTGCGGTTGCTACCTCAGTTTCTAAACCGGCCCCAGCTCTTGTTATTGAGACGGTTGACTTGACCCTATTGTTTCTGCACCGAAAAGACGCGTGCTACAAAAAGGGTTCTGTCAGGAAAGAAGATTCTTCGGTTCCAATAAAAAATTTTGGTCCCGGTGGCTCGGGTTCCGAATTCGTCTAAAACAATCGGCAGTCTCAGGATCAGCCGCATGAGCAGTTGGACGGGCTTGAGGATGTTGGACAGCAGAAACAATTATCGGCACAACATTTTTCTGATTCTGCTGTTGACACACAAACTTCGGTCGTTGCTTCTACTCTGAGACCAGCAGTGCGTCCATGATGTGCCTTCGTGTCTCGACTTCACCCGGATCATCGAGTGAGGTACTCGATCATATCTCGTTACGCTTGGGGATTCCAGGCGATATTCTGCCTTGCCAACGTATCGACAAACCTCGGAACGGTGCAGCCTCTTATACTGTGTCATTTGAAATCACTGTTACTGTTTCATTAATCAATGAAATCACGTCTGAGCGATGTAGCCAAACGGAACCATCATTCATGAATTTACTCCTAGACGCCCGCGCCGCTCGAACGTAAGCAAAGAGTATCTATAACAAGAGGGGACACTCGAGCGGTTATTTTTTAAAATTTTTCGACCTTGGTACCGTTACAGGAACGAAATGGGAATTTATGCTAGAAATAGTTAGTAATAAAGAAAGCATAAGTGAGAGAAAGACAAAAATTTGAGGCGAAAAGTGGAACACTCCTGCAGGGTGCACCTCACAAAAATCTTTTATCACAAAACTTATCTATGAGCACATTATACGCTGCCTTTTCCACAGCCACACACCAAACACATTATATTATGCTTACCCATCATTTATTTAAAGCACATTTTATTTTATTTAATTAATTGCTTCTAAGAAAGCACTGTTTTACTCAAAAACTTTTAAGCTTCTTCACATTCCCAAACAAATCAAGACCACCCGGTACTTGTCGTAAGCGAGCAGCACACAAAAGAAATTCCGCTCGGGGACGCCTTTAAAAACGCACAATGAAAAAATGTAAACAATCTCGTCCGTATTCATGCTCGGTGTGTGCTGCCTGCCTCTTCTCCCTTCTCCGATTCGGCATTTCCCTATAACTTAACATTGCGAGGAGAGGTAAACTTGATCGGCCTAGTACTGGTGCCCGGGTCGGGGACGCCTTTAAAAAATTGTTCATAAAAAAAGCTTCAGTTTATAGCTTACGCTGTAAAAGCTGTCTGTGAGAACTTTTTGGTAACTATTTCTCTCTCTACATTTCTTATAGGTATTTACAGAGGTAGTAGCCCTGAGCTGCTTTATCTAATGGGAAATTTTGCTGGGTGTGTTTGCGAGAGCTTGCATATGAGTTGGGACTTTGAGAGCGTATTGAGAGTGTCCCTTCTTGTTAAATTCGATATTCTTTGACGTAAGCACCGCTCCAAAAAACGTCAGGGAAGTTAGCATCCACTACGCAAATGTAACCGGGCTTCGCTCCAAAACGTCAAGCCTTTACGTTAATTCCACTAACTCCTGCTTCGATGCCATTTGTTTGTCCGAAACATGGCTGTGCAGTTCTATCAGAACTTTTCGGACCTGAATATTTGGTATTTCGACATGATCGTCATGGGAGTACATCTAATGCACCGGTTGTAGGGGGCGTTTTGTACGCTATTCGGCGCGATATACCTTGCTCTCTTGTAAAGTTTCCAAACCGAGACGTTCTGGAGCTTCTGGCAGTAGTCCTAAGGATGCCACAGAAAAATATACTTATACTAACTGCATACGTTCCTCCTGGTGTGGGCAGTGACATATATGTGACCCTAGCTTCGGTTTTTGATGAGCTTTTCTTAAGTCTATCTGATGTGAATTTTGGTCTTTGGAGATTTCAATTTACCATTCATCGACTGGCGGCATATTTTGCGTAGTTAAATTTCTTGCCTTGATTGGGAGCTCGTACTAACCTACCTTGCAGTTGTGTCATCGTTGGGTGAAGCTAAAACCCGCGGGAAACTATACATAGTGATCCAAAAGTATGGAAACGGCTAAATAACTTTCGAAGAAAGCATTTTGTAGAAAAAAGTTTTTGGACAAAAGTCTTACGAATTTCCCCTAGCTATTCAATGGTGGCTGTAGATTTGACTTTGACCATGGCCTTGAAGGTAATTTCAAGGTCAAGTTGACTTTTTTAAATTGGAAGCCATATTTTTGACCACGGAAATGGAAAGAGCGGAAAATTTTACGTCCGACTATGATCTTAACCATGACCTCGAAGGTCATATCGAGGTCAATATGGCTCTTTAAAAGGGAACCTGCATTGTTACTGCGGATTTGTAAAGAGTGGAAGTTTTACGCCCGAATGTGACCTTGACCATAACCAGAGAAAATTCCTGAAACTTTTGTCTAAAATTTTTTTCTACAAAATGCATTCCTCGAAAGTTATTTAGCCGTTTCCATACTTTTGGATCACCCTATATACAGTAGAATCCAGATATAACGACTTCGTTTATAACGGTCAACCGTTTTTAGTGACGAAAATGCAAACTCAAGTTAGGTTTCATATAGACTTACTATGAAAACATGTCCGTTTAGTACGACTCCGGTTTAAGCGACCGATTGCTTATAGCGACCTATTTTGACAAGAAATCGTCCGCTTAGAACGACGCGCAGTGTTATTTACAATACCTACGCACAAACAATACCTAACCGCCTATTTTTTTGCATTTATTTTTTATTTTTATATTTGAAAGTACAACTCTTCAAGAGAACCCAGTAAAAATTGTAGGTCGATTGGAGTAAAACTACTGGAGATACAGTGCCTCGACTTATAGTGGTAGCGAACAACTCAATGATCTATTAAAACTTTAAACGCATTTTTCTCCCACTTCGAATGGTGAAAGTCGCTGGACACTGTAACTCAAAATATACTTGACCGATCTTCTTCAAATTTGACACACTCTTTAAGTACATAAAATATGAGGTAGTGGCGTCGAGATAATGTTTTTTTTTTGCATTATAATTAGTTTTACTACGACAAAGAGTCTAATTTTTACCGCTTTTTTCTTTTAAAATTGGTTTTTTTTAATTTAAAATGATGCCAAAAATTGAAAAATCGTCAAAAAAAAAAAAAAAAAATCTCAACGTCATTACCTCGAGAAGCTCATAAACTAACGAAATATATTTAATTTTTTGATTTGAGATAATCCAGTAATGAGTTCTGATGTCCACCGCAAACTGCTTTTTTTTTTTTAAGAGTATGCAAAAATTTGCTCTCAATGGCTTATTTCTTAATAATTTAGGCTAAAAATTTAACTTAATATTCTTGAAATGATACTTTATTATGGGTACAATTTGCAAATGAATACACCTTACCTCCTCCCCCCTTAAAGTTATTTTTTGTTTATTTTAATATGAATTTGTTTTATTTATTTATAGAAATTAATCTAACTATGTATATTATTATTTCATAATTACAGTAATATTAAACATAAAAACAAGCTTAAATTCATTCATCGGTGTTCGTTCGTTTTGTGCGTCGTCCGGTTAGTACGACTAAGTGTCGCCGGTCCCTTGAGGGTCGTTATATCCGGATTCTACTGTAATAAGTCATGAAGTAGACCTGCTCACTACCACATGTATAGGGTTATGTAGTCCGAGAATCGCCGCGAAATAACATTACTTCTTATGGCGGTATAGCCCATTCATTCCGCTCCACAGGCCGAATCTGCTAAACTACCGCTTTTACGAAAAAGTGATGTTCTACTGATTGTAACTGGGGAAGCATACCGTTCTTATTCTACCAAATTCATTATAGGGCAAGAACAAAATATTAAAGATATTTGCGTTCAAAAGTTACTCTTACTGCCCATCGAACAAATTACCACGGAAAGTCGTGCTCTCAAGTCGATTTGTAGCTGCTGTTTTGTTCGGGGAAATGGTTACATTTGTGTTTAAGTGCAAAAAACTCTAATATTTTGTTCTTGTCACTATAAAGTTTTTCAGATCACTAGAAAGGTATTCCTCTATAGTTATAGTTAGTGGAATATAATTTTTGCATAAGAGTTATTGTTTAGCAGTTCAGGTGAGTGGAGCGGCATACTTCGGATCTTCCACCATAAGAAGCGATGTTATTTCGCTGCGATTCTCGTACGTATATGTATGCATTTTCTACTTCACGACTTGTGTTTATATGTGTTCCCGGGGGTTTTGGTGAAGCGCTTAAGCTTCATATTTCGGCGAGTAAATGGGTACACTCACGGTGTGCAGCCTTACATAAAAAGTTTTCACTTCAATAAGTTCAGTTTGAATTTATTGTATATTTATTTGTATTCAAATTCCAGCATTTGGTCACTGATTCGCATAATGTGGGACAGTATTCCACATTACCACCTACAATAAATATGAATTTGACTTTTTGAGATTCGCCGAAAAATAAAAGGGGAGGCCGACACATTACCCTAAGTTCCTCTATACCCAAACGAATTGAACTATTTACAGTCATATCTCTTCATTGCTTTTTGAAAACCCGCATTGCTTTTAGCGTGTACTAGCGCGTTACCTTAAAGTGGAACGGATGTTATTATATTTTGCTTCATCACTAAAGCCACGTCATGCAGCGTCCCAGCAGTGTAATATAAAACCTTTTTCCATATAAACAAATCATCTACCCTGGGGGCAGGTTCGCTAGTGCTTACAACGTCACCTCTAAATGGGAGTTGATATCGCTATGCATTCAACGGCGAAGATGCTACTTTCTTTGCTTGCACATATTTGCGAGTCTTGTTGTGCAACTAAGTAACGCTCAAAGGCAGATTTCATGCATCTTATAAATATCTTGATGCGGTGCGACTACAAATTCCTTATTCAGAGACACAACAATGCCATTACAGGGTTTCTCTCCATATGAGATATTTTGGTGCAGTCTCTGGCATATGGATTTCTGTGGAATTACGATTATTTTTCCTGGGGCCGATATTCAGTTTACTTCGATTGAAATCTTCCAATTTCGCAACGATAATGCATTTGGCATATTTATCCATGACGTTGTAATTGAGTCTCTCTTTTGTAGCTAGATACGCTTATATACCCTCTAAACCTTTGTTATTTAATTTTTTAAAATAAAATAACAATTTCAGTTGTGCGCTATATAGCTTACTTGAAATATATGTAGGGCTTAAGTATGGTAACTATCAATTTAGAGTGCTCGAAAAAAAAGTAGTCTCATAACCGCTACTTAATCTCAGGATTGGCAAGTCTGAAACAGAATAATCAAACGTAATTTTAAAAAGGAAGGTTTCTTACGTGGTATTCTGCCACCGTTATTGAAAATTAAAAAAAAAGCGGATGTTTGAAAAAAATTGATCTTTGCCAAAATGTGGTAAATTACCACACAGGACCTTAATAAACAAAATGACCAAGATTTATTCAAATCGGTTCAGTAGATCCGAAGATTTACAAGTGGTCAATTAGAAAAAAGTCATTTCGAGAAAAACTTGTTTAAAGTTTTGGTGCGTTTTATTTATAATACTAATACAGCTAATACAATTATAACTTTGTTTCTGTTATGGAAAAAAAAAATTTACAAAATTTTAGGAGTTAGTTCTTGAGAGTATAATGAGTCGAAAAATGAAAAAAAAAAAACTTAGTACTGTTGCGGGACGGTAGACAGAAGTGAAAACTTGAACTAATAAAATTGGAAAATAATACAGGGTGTCCAATAGGAAATTGCGAAAACTAATGGGTCACAATTGTTTAACAAATGGAGAGATCGGTAAAATGAAAATACTTTTTAATAAAGGAAAGTCGCCATTTTTATTTCATGCCCATTTTATTATAAAAAAATTAAATCTATTTAATACAAACCATTAATTTAAAAATATAGTGAAAAACGTGAATTATTAATAATATATATTTTTGAAATGCACCATCTACATAAAAGATATCTACCTGCATTTCTTTGAATCTTCTGTCGTTGGAGAGAAGTACAAAGGGATGATCTCATGCGAAAAAGAGGAGCCGCGTTAAATCTTTTTTTTTTTAAATTCAAGAAAATGCAGCACCTCATCGCACACAAGAAGTATCATCAATAAATTTTATGGCTATCGAGTTATTGGCCTAGATTACCTACGCTTTGCTAGGGGAAAAGGAATAGAATAGCCACCTTACTCGTCAGATCTCACTTAATGATTGAATACATAAAGAAAAGTTACAATAGAATAAAAAGCGAGATCTAACCGGTAAGAAAATGATTTGCCTATGATAGGAAAACCATTTTCGTACGATAAGAAAATCAATTTTTGCTATCGTAAGGTGATGATTTGCTTATTAATAGTTTAATTTTTTTGATTGTGGGATTGTACTCAAAATCAAGGCTTTTCAAGGCGCCCCTTTTCTTATGCTGTTTTCCAGCGCCCAGTTGCCCCCCCCCCCCTTCGGACGGCCCTGCACCTACGCTCTCTTGGACTGTGCTCACCCTGTTGCTTTTTGTGAACATTTAGAGTTTCTAAGAGATGAATTACCTCGTTTGCTGGAGGATGTTCCACTGGAGCTGCGGCGTGGGCTCTGGTTGCAAAACGACGGATGCCCTGCACATTACATTTGGATCGCCATTGGATCCGGCGACTGCGGTCAATTGTGTGACCCCCCGCAATCACCTGGCTTTAACCCCTTCGACTTTATTATTGGGGCTGTACGAAAGGCAAAGTTTATGCCAGACCCATAAACAATGAACATGAACTGCGTTAAAGAACACGATCTACTGCAGCAGAAAGTTTAAGGAATTTATAAAGGTAATTTCTCCAAAGGGTAGAAGGTTATCAATTTGAGCATTTATTATAATTAGTAAAAAACTAACCTAAGACTTGTATTTTATTTTACCGCACTTTATCTAGTGAAAGAAAGCTTAATAAAGCACAAATAATACTTCGAAGGTCATTTTACAACAATTTGCACGTTAGCGATATGAAACAATTCTAATTTCAACTCCTTTCTTTTCTTGGGATCTTAAACCGATATTTTCATATTTTATTTATTTTGCGAAAGTTTTAACTGACGGTGAGTGCTGAAAAGCTTACGCCTCAATATTGCCTTAAAAATGAAGGTATGAATTTCGATTAGAAGATTTTCAATTGCACTTTTGGTCTTTTGTAAAACTGTTAGTTTTCGGTAGCATATGCAGAGTGTCTCACAAGGAAATGTTCTCAGGTGTGTCTCACCGATTTTGATGAAATTGAAATATGTTATAGAGTACCGAAAAATAAGAGACACGTATTTTTTTTTATCTGTGGACACGCATATTTAGGGGGTGAAAACCACCCCTTAAATTTACCTCCAAAAACAGTTTTTCCTAAATATTTCAAGTTTTAATGAATTTTTTCGAATGAAACAAAATGAAAATGATGTCGCATAAATATACTAAAGTTTTGTAAGTAATCCGATTCCCGGGGGTGGCAACTCTTTTTTTATTGCAGAAAAAAGATTTTTTTTTATGTTTTTGTGTCACAAAAATTACAGTTTTAGTTAAAAATCATTGACAAATATTTTTTTAAAAAATTTTCATTTTAAAAACATATTTCAATTTCATCAAAACCGATGAGACACACCTGAGAACGTTTCCTTGTCAGACCACCCATCGTAGTAGGTTGCAAAGGTCATTTAGAGGTTTCAAAAAACATTTCTTCAAAAAGTTGTTCAAACAAAAGATGTGTACTTTTTGACGGAGAATCTGAATCCGCTATAAAAATATGCATATTCCATTTGAAAAACTCAACTTCCGGTAAAAACAAACCAGTTTCGGTCATAACCGGAAGATGATAATAGCACCAATCGATAGAGCTTAGGGCATTTACCTATAAATTATAATGAAGGTTTATTTTTTCGAATAAAAACATTTTTCATCGATTTAGAAAGGGTGGACGGGTGGTCTGAAACAGTCTTTGTAATATGTAGACATGGCTCAACTCCCAACGATACTTAATATTTTAAATAAAATGAATTCTTCCTTTAGATTTTATTTGAAGAATTCCGAAAATAAATCTCTCACTTTTTAACACATTTTTAAGACCGATTCATTATGCAAACGGGAATATATTCTGACCATCAGGAGATGAGATATGGTCCATCAGCACTGGCAGAACGCCTTGTAAACTCATGTTAAAACAGCCAGATGTACTTGAAACCCCATTTCGCACAGCCTTTGCCTTTCAATGGGGACTCTTTGAACGAAGGGCCATTTTACAAAAGGCACTTCTCCCACATCAAAAGGTTCGTAAAATGCTCCTCTCATACACACATCAGCATAGAATCGTCGTTTCAGGGGCCACCTATAAAAGTACGTGGTCTGTATATAGTTGCAAAGCAGAAGTGGAAATAACTACTTGTTGACCAGGTTGTTGACACTTACACTAACCTTTTGGCTTGAAGGCGAGGTGCTTAAGAGTAAGTCACGTTCCCAGTCGCTTGTAGCCAGGCGGGCAATAACTGAGACCTGGCACAAAACTACACGACTTTTCACATAAATTCCTGCTGAACTCGTGTTGACCGGAGACGCATGAATAGAGCAGGACCATTTAAATGTCTTGAAACTAGTTATTAATGGCGACAGTGTGATGCAATATGGCTAGAAATGTTGGCAACATAAGCGATCACATCACAGAAAATTTGGTTGTTACATAATCGTTGATGCAGCTTGTTCAGCATGTGTAAAAGCCTGCATAAGTAGCTAGTGGGACCAGACCTTCTCTATGTTGGCAACTCTCATATTCTCCTTGCAGATTTTATAATTACCCGCCAGTATATGATGCTCATATGTCTGAAAATTTTATGACCATTGGAAGCAATTTAGCAGATTTTCAGTATTTGGAAGAATATTTAATTTAGATTAAAGGAAAATATGTTGACGTCGATTTTTGAGCATTGGCTATGAAGAATCATACTTAGTCTATATTGTCCATTGTATTATGTACATAGTATACACCTTCAAATGAGAGAACAGATCTGCCATCTCGTTGCCCTGAGAGGGTTGCAACAAGTTTGGTTCTTCTAACAAAACCCATAATTTTGGGGAGCATAGGGAATGCAGGATTCTCTTATTTGTTTTTTTTTTTTTTTTGGCTATCAATTAGTCTTAGCTTTAAAGCAAGAGAAATTGATCATTCGGTCCGTTGTTAGTAGAGACATGACCTGTATGTTAACTTCATTGTAAGGGAAGGCGAGTCACTATTCAACAAGTAGTTGATGTACAAATACAACTTCCGCGATCTCCCGACATTTATGCACTTTCTGCAACCCTCTTACTACCTTACAATTTTTTATTTACCAGCCAAAAATACCTTGGAAAATATGCAATTTGAAAGACATTTCCAGTTTTTTGTTGCATGGGTTTCCTTTGTATAAAATGTAAGAAAAAATTTCAGCAAGATTTGAAACCTTCGCTAGCTTTTTGTCATTGTCTAATAAGTCTTTTTCAACAAACCCATATTTAAGATGCACCCAATAAATATTTTCATTTCATCAATTATTGTGTTTACGAAACTGCGAAAATCTTTAGGAATTTTCTCTGAAGTTTCATATTTCTCCAAAAGTTTCCCTGCATATTTATTTGTTTCAGTGGCGGACAGCTGTTATTAAAAAATAAATTAAAATAGTCAATAAGTGTGGTGGCTTGCTCCACACCATTCTGAAAATGAGATGTTAGGTTGCTTCTGCATTCAATTCTGTCCATTGCAATTCATTGGAGGTATCAGCTTCTTTATCACTTTCATTGGATTCTGTAATTCGACGCTTCTTACATAATGGATTATTATTATTTGTAGTGGTCGTTAAGGTACTCTAGGTGCCTCTCGATAGCAAGCGCGATATAAAAGATCTATTGTGCTAAATCATAATGGATACTTTCAACCTTTCTATATCAGAATCCTCAGAATCGAACCGATCTTCTTCCAAATCTTCATATTCAGCCATATTTTAACTGAGATGAGTGTATATCTCAAAACATTGTTTTTTTATAAATATTAAGAAGGGAACTTACTTTTCAAGACAAACCACAATAAATAACACAGGTTTACAAAAAAAAAAAAGTTGATGTTCTTTTGACCAGACCATCTCATTTTTATGTAAATCAACGCCCTGAATCCGAATCCGAGGTCCGTTAACCTCCATCACGTCAGGTTCAAGGTCATTTCAAGGTCAAATTGAGAAAAACCCACTAAATAGGTCTGAAAAAGAGGACTTATAGGTTTTTGGGGCCGCTGAATCCGAATTCGTGATTTGTTTAACTCCCAAAGGTCAGCCAGAGGTTATTTCAAGGGCATTTCAAGGTGAAATTGGGAAAAATCCACTAAATAGGTCTGAAAAAGAAGATGTATAGGTGTTTGGAGTCACTGATTCCGAATTCGTGATTTGCTTAGCCCCCAAGGTTAGCCAAAGGTCGTTTTAAGGGCATTTCTAGGTGAAATTGGGAAAAATCCACTAAGCGGAAAAAGTTGATGTTCTTTTGCCAAATCATCTAATTTTTATGTAAATCGACGCCCTGAATCCGAATCCGAGGTCCGTTAACCTCCATCACGTCAGGTTCAAGGTCATTTCAAGGTCAAATTGACAAAAACCCACTAAATAGGTCTGAAAAAGAGGACTTATAGGTTCCTGGGGCCGCTGAATCCGAATTCGTGATTTGTTTAACTCCCAGAGGTTATTTCAAGGGCATTTCAAGGTGAAATTGGGAAAAATCTACTAAATAGGTCTGAAAAAGAAGATGTATAGGTTTTTGGGGTCACTGAACCCGAATCCGTGATTTGCTTAAGCCCCTCAGGTCAACCAGAGGTCGTTTCAAGGGCATTTACAGATAAAACTGAGAAAAATCAACTAAATAAGTCTGAAAAAGAAGATGTATACGTTTTTGGGGTCGCTGAATCCGAATTCGTGGTTTACTTAATCCCCAAGGTCAGCCTGAGGTCGTTTCGAAGTCATTCCAAGTTCAAATATGGAAAAGACGAGATTTTTTCCCAGTTTCACCTTGAACTGCCCTTGAAACGACCTCTGGTTGACCTTGGGGGCTTAAGCAAATCACTGATTCGGGTTCAGTGACCCCAAAAACCTATATATCTTCTTTTTCAGACCTATTTAGTGGATTTTTCCCAATTTCACCTTGAAATAACCTCTGGCTGACCTTTGGGAGTTAAACAAATCACGAATTCGGATTCAGCGGCCCCAAAAACCTATAGGTCCTCTTTTTCAGACCTATTTAGTGGGTTTTTGTCAATTTGACATTGAAATGACCTTGAACCTGACGTGATGGAGGTTAAAAGACCTCGGATTCGGATTCAGGGCGTCGATTTACATAAAAATGAGATGGTCTGGTCAAAAGAACATCAACTTTTTCCGCTTAGTGGATTTTTCCCAATTTCACCTTGAAATGCCCTTAAAACGACCTTTGGCTGACCTTGGGGGTTAAGCAAATCACGAATTCGGATTCAGTGACACCAAAGTCCTATACATCTTCTTTTTCAGACCTATTTAGTGGATTTTTCCCAATTTCACCTTGAAATGCCCTTGAAATAACCTCTGGCTGACCTTTGGGAGTTAAACAAATCACGAATTCGGATTCAGCGGCCCCAAAAACCTATAAGTCCTCTTTTTCAGACCTATTTAGTGGGTTTTTCTCAATTTGACCTTGAAATGACCTTGAACCTGACGTGATGGAGGTTAACGGACCTCGGATTCGGATTCAGGGCGTCGATTTACATAAAAATGAGATGGTCTGGTCAAAAGAACATCAACTTTTTTTTTTTTGTAAACCTGTGTAATTAGTCATATTAGAAAATTCACGCGACCATCTTTTAATGAATCCCAGCATAGTACTATGCAATTGATATATTCAGCAAAATTCAGTTTACGATTCAGGAAAACGGCCAAATTAAAAGCAGAATGAACTCGTCTAAGAATAATGTTCGAAAGATTATAATCAAAGTTTAGGGGATTGCGGCCTCTATCAAACGATAAGACTTAATTCTAGATTATTGTGAATACACCACATTTGGAATGTGTTCAGATCTCTCTGAACCGTGTGGCAATCGTTAATATTATTCGTATAACGTAATAATTTCTTGTCATAAGCATAAATTAAGATTATATGATATCGCCAATATCTAAAATAATTAAAAGCGGACCATGCGGGACACCTGATATGGCAAATTAACTTTCACTCCAAAAAGTAACCTGATAAATCCTGTTGGACAGATATGAGCGTATCCAATTGGCAATAGCATTGTTTAGAAATGAAGACTTTCTAGTTTGAGTTAAATAATCGAATGGGATAGTTTATCAAAAGCCTTGTAAAAATCAGTATAAAGCAATTGGTTTGCAGAAAACTATGTAGATTTATACATAGGTATAAGGCATCTATAGATGCTTTGCATTTGTGAGTGTATAATTGACACCAACAGTTTTAGAATTAACAAAAACTTTCCTACGTACCGATAGCTGTAGACCTCATATTTGCTACAATTTTTTTGGATTTGAATAACAAAGGCATTCTCCCAGAACTTAGGAGACTGCCCGGTGCTGACCAATTTTTGGAATGTTAGAGGCTACACTAACTCCTCAGAGCTGCATTTAAGAATAACTGAGAGGTATATGGTCCCGACGTAAATTCCACAGGAAGTTTATTGATATGTGAGAGTAACGCAATCGCAACGATTAAGAGGAGGAGAATTCGAGTTTTTAGGCGCAGAAAGCTATTGACGTTAGTTTACCGCGATTTCGCCTGCCCCTAATTAAGCTCTTGTGCAACATTTGATACATATTTGCCTTTCGTTTTATTGGAGCCATGCGGATATAGTATATTCTCTGAAAAATAGCCTAACATGTATCTATGTCTATAAAACATTAAAATCATTAATCTCATGATTGATTTCATTGCAATCCTTTAAGGTTTAGATGTTTAGCCATGGGTGGAGTTAAGGGTTATCTATTGGGGGAGCAGATTTTTATTAATTATAAGAAAAATGAACAGTGAACTAATTTTGCGATTTTCGCTCTGAAATCTTTGGGGGGCAATGCCCCCCAATCTTTCCCTTAACTCCGCCCCTGGATTTTGCTCACCAAATTAAGGAATTCTCGGTCACGATAATAAATTTAAAATAGTCGGTGACCATATTGAAATTCGAAATCAGTGAGCCGGGAATTTACTGAGTACTAATTTCCATCCTTTCTATCGAAATGTAAAATCCTACCTAGTACCCACATCCGATAAAATATCTTGTTCAAAGAACAGAAAAGACCTTCATTCAATAACAAAAGCAGGTTTTTGCTATTAAAGGTGTACAAGGTATCTATCTGTTTGTTAGCAAAATAAAGTTTCCGTGAGGCCCATAAAGGTTATCGGCATTATTGGCACTTTTCTGAAAAACTTAAGTTTGAAGAATCGCTCATATTTCATGGTAACATCTGCTAAAAACTTTCATTTGTTCCCACTTTTAGCAACTTTTGTGGCTGATAATATTTCCCGCCTTTGTCTTCGAGAGCTGTATTTGGTTTCGTCCAAGCTCGTTGCTTTTTCCTGTTGCCAAAGAGCTCAAATGTTCTCTCATCGCTCCAAATTATCCTTTTCCAAAATGACAAAGTGTTTATTCGCAAATTTTAATCGATTATTTTTGTTTACTTTGCTCAATAGAGGTTTTCATTGCAAATTCTTTTCTAATAACCTAGGGCTAATTGTCCTTTTTGAAACGTCTAATTGTAGACCCTCTATAATTTGTAATCGAGTAACGCTTGGTTATTTCTTGGCTTTTCGAACTATCATTTTGTCCTCTCTTTTGGATGCACACTTTTTTCTTCTTCTCTTCTTCAAAGTTTTAAATTTGTTCCACATTTTTTTAACTGCTGTTTTTGAAACATAGTATTTTGCTGCTGTTAGTCCGATATGTTTCACCATCTTCTATACTTTTAACAATTAATTCTAGCACTTATACACTGATTTCTCTTCTTACAGAACTTTTTTTCAGTTAAGAGGACTCAAAAGTATTAAAAAGAATATCCAGTTTTCACTTCAAGTCTTTTTAAATTGAAATAAACTTCTGATGTACGAAAACTTTTAGCTAAACAACTAATGACGACCTACTAAATGCAGTAAAATAAAAAAGCATGCTAGCGCAAATAACACTTAAATAACCGTTATGTTGTTGGTAATGCAGATGACCTTTCAATTTTGTTTGTATCTTTTAAAAATTTTGATTTGAAAAAAATAACAAATTTTTTTGGTTTAGACTAGCAAATAATTTTTTAAATTTTTATATTGTTTAATCACATAAACCCCGGTCTTACTTTTTGTTATTAGATTAATACTATTAGAAATAAGAGTACTTTTGCTTTATTTGTTCTGATTTTTTACGTTTGTCCTCTCAATTTTGCCCCCGACTGTATTTGAGGTTTCCGGATGCACTATGTACTTTTTTTGGTAAATTTTGTTTTTATGAAGGCTGTACAGCTTTATGTTTGCATACAATCAAAAAATTATATAAAGAAAAATTATCATGAGGATATTGCTAATAACACAGTTAAGATGCTAAATTTTAATTATATTGTATAATATTATGTGAATAAGAATAATGACAATGTTCTCGAACTAGCACATTTTATTGTAGTGTCTTGTAGGGCAAATTAAAGTTGGAATACCATATTGAACAAATTTCTTATTTTCACCGACACCAGGAAATGCGTATTTGAATAATTCAAACTTCCAATTAATTAAATGGACATTGTGACATTGTCAAAGTGAATGCAAGCCTTTCGGGTTTGAATTCAAGTTCTTGACATATAAAAATTCTTTTTGATATTTAAACACTTGAGAGACTTTTCTAACCCGCAAAGCTGTAGGCCCCAAATTATTTTATTTTAAAACTGTGCGTGTGTATACCAAATTTCATTTTTAATTCCCCACATTAAACAGCCTTTCATGCACGGTTAAAAATTTTGGAGTAAAATGTAATCTTTTCTTTGTATTACAGCCATTTTTCAATCAACTTCGAATTAAAAGTAAATATTTATCGAATATTACTAAAAAATGCAATAATTTCTGAATTGAAAAGTAATCCAAAATATGTGTTAATATATTCTTTAATCTTTTTTTATTCTTCAATCTAATTCGATTGAATTTAAATTTTTTTTATGCCGCAATGTGTGTATATTTTGCTTGGGTGATCCATTTCATTCAGAGTATCTCTGAGAACAAGATGCAGTGCAAGCTAAAAGAAAAATTTGTGCGGGCAAAGCTTGGTGACAGACGCATTAGAAAGGTGGCCGATGATGATATTTTATCAAGTGAAGATATATTGGGTTGGCACGAAAATAATGAGACACTCTAGAAAACTCTTCTCATGTTGTTTTTCTAATCAATTGTTTTCGACCATGTTCTAGTATGTTATAGAACATTCTAGGTGCTTCAGTCCTAGGGGTATATAAAAGCGCACGCACGATTAATTCAGTCAGTTTGAAGAAAAATAGATGAGCGACAAGTTCAAACTCTATACCTTTATGAGTATTTGTTAGGCCATAGTGCGCGAGCTGCGGCAGACAACATCAACACTGCATTTGGCTCAGATACTACAAGTCACCCAACAGTGTCTCGTTGGTTCAAACGCTTCAGTACAGGAGACCAAAGCCTCGAAAGTCAGCCTCGCTCGGGACGACCACCAGCTTTCGACAATGATGATTTGCGCCGTGAACTGCAACAGAAGCCGGATGCAAGCACTCGTGAATTAGCGACAAAACTCCACTGCAGCCATCACGCTATAGAACATCACCTGCACGAGCTCGGATATAGGAGAGTTTTATACCGCTGGACACCTCATGCCCTCACAGACGCCACTCGTGCTGCTCGGATCGCCGTCTGCCAATCGCTACTACTTCGACCGCGCCGGAAGGAGTTTTTGTGGTCACAGGGGACGAGTCGTGGGTTCTCTACGAAAACAATACGCGCCGTGCCTTCTGGCTGCCACGAAAGGAAGACCCACCAACTCAACCAAAGCAATATCAAAACCGCGGCGAAAAAGTTCTATTGTGCTGCTGGGATTCTCAGGGCATGCTGTTTTATGAATTATTACATAATGAAACAGTTAATGCTAACACATATGCGGCGCAGCTCGATAAACTAGCCACAGCTATCAAAGATAAAAAGACGAAGAAGAGCCAATGTCATTTTACTTCATGACAACGCTCGCCCGCACACTGTATCCACCACCCGCCAACAACTGCAGGACTTAGACTGGGAGACGGTAACTCATCCACCATATTCCCCAGACATTGCCCCTTCAGACTATCATTTATTCAGAGCCATGAAAAATGGTTTGCGTGATAAACGCTTTAACACTTTTAATGAAGTTGAAACTTCCTTGCCTATACGTTGGCAAGAAGTCATAGATGCTCACGGCGAGTATTTGATTGACTACATGTATAGTAAAATAAAAATGTTAGAATTTAAAATATAAAAACAAACTGTCTTATTTCTTTCGTGACAACCCGATACATATAATATTACCTTTTAATACAACAAGTATTGATTTTTAATGTTCTAGTTTAAAAGTCATTTAATACTGAAGAGATTTTATTTTAATACCTGCCAATATTACAGTCTCATTATAAAACTTTCAAAATATTAAAATCTAATCTTTTATTGGTGTGGACTTATATGCAATCCAGAAAATATTGGTTTTTAGTCCTAAATTTTTTCCATTGTGTCTTTGCTACAAGTTTGTCACAACAATCTTAGTTTGCTTTCCATTAAGTTACTACGCCATGTATACGTAACTGCCAAATAAAATTCTACAGAATGTAATTCCTGAGTTGTGATAAAGAAGCAGTTGCATATATTTATCAGTTACGTAAAACATTTTTTTTTAAGTTTTAAAATTATTCGTGGTACTACTACCTACTTTATAGATTTTTCCACGCTATAATTTGTAAAACCTGTTTACTTTACAAATTCCTTAATACGCTGAGCGAATGCTCTTTTTTCCATAATACACCACCACCTGTCTTGTATCGAAACAAATATTAAGATTTAAACATAACATGATAATATTTCAAAACATGCAAACCCAAAAGATGGAAATGTCCATAATTGAAAGTTTTCGGGTTACAATTTTCATTTGTATGCGTAAGAGAACAAAATTCGGTTCCAGAATTCAGCAAAGCTTGGTCTCAAGCAAAGGGACAGAATTTTCCAATTAATTGGGTCAGTCATCCTTGCGTCCTCCGTGCCTTCACTACATCTCCTCTAGAGACGAGAGGCGACATGTTGTTGTCAAAAGCAGTTTCTGGTTAATAAATCGGAAGATTTTTCCCTTTGGGTGTAGAATTTGAAACGGTCCCAGTTGTGTATTTCTTACTAAATAAATATTCGGCCTACAGAGCCCACTGGAGCATTCGAAGACCTATTTAGATAAGGTTACAAGAAATTTGCACACATTTTCCCTCAAAATGGTTTAGACTGAGAAATATTATTTATTTGTAAGATTTATTGTTTTTGACGCTTCTGTGAATTTATTTTTCCCTTAACCATTCCGAAAATAACATGGAACTTGGTAATAAGCCTCCCGAATAATAATCTTTTAATATTTTGAGGGTGCTGTTTTTTAAAAGCCGCGGCTATTAATTGTTGCTTTTGTGTCTAAATTTAACACACACAAATTTTATTTTACATTTTATATTTGTGGTCCTCAGTTTACTCCTATTTCATAGTTATTCGTAATACAGGGTGATCCAAAAGTATGAAAACGGCTAAATAACTTTCGAGGAATGCATTTTGTAGAAAAAAGTTTTAGACAAAAGTTTCAGGAATTTTTCTTGGCTATTCAATTGTGGCCGCAGATTTGACCTTGACCATGGCCTTGAAGGTAATTTAAAGGTCAAGTTGACTTTTTTAAATGGGAACCCATATTTTTGACCACGGAAATGGAAAGAGCGGAAAATTTTACGTCAGACCATGATCTTAACCGTCACCTTAAAGGTCATATCAAGGTCAAAATGGTTCTTTAAAGGGGAACCTGCATTATTACTGCGGATTTGGAAACACTTTGCTGTCGAAATAGTAACTATCTCAAATCTATTACTATCAAAGTCAAGAGTTTAGTTTAGTTTAATGGGTAAGTAATTTTTAAGTTACATAATTTTGTAAAACAAATTCGATTTTTAGTATTAATAATAATATATAGAAAAAAAATTGCATTTTAATTAGAGATGCCACGAATAGTAATTTGGCCGAATACCGAATACCGAATGTTCGGCGAGGTTCTTGGCCGAAGCGCCGAACATTCGGCAGCCGAATATTCGGCCACAGTTAGTACTTTCCACGGACGACAAGTCACAACTCGTAACTCGTCACTCGTCAGGTGTGGAACAGAAAAATTCTGTTGCAAATGAACTTGATTTTTACATGACATCTGTTCGTTTAGATCGGACAGCAGACCCTTACAAGTGGTGGTCAGCAAACGCGAAACAATATCCAACCCTTTCACAATTTTCTAAGATTTATTTATCATCTCCCGGTAGCAGTGTGTATAGTGAGCGGCTGTTTTCGGAAGCAGGTATAATTTATGAGGAAAAACGCAATCGTCTGCTATCAACAAACGCCGAAAAAATTGTTTTCATTCATCATAACTTACCACTGGTAGATTTTAAATATTAATTTGTTAGTTCTTTTTTTTGGTTAAATAAATATCTTTGTGAGTAATATTTTGAGTTCTTTTTTCATGATTTATTTGGTAATCCTTATAGTCCGGGAGCCACCAATCCTGAAAGTACCCTGATCGCGGATTTGAAAATTGTAGCCGAAAACATGTTTAATTAAATTTTGTATTATTCAATGGCCACAATGTTTTACCGTCATCGCGGATTTTGATCAATCTTAAGTTAATTTGTGCGAAATTTTATACAGATTTAGAAAAAACCCGGCCGACCGATACTTTTTAGCCGGAAAGGTCCGGTATACCTATTTGAATGGTGTGATAAGGGGTAAAATTTCTCTGTTATCATGGAAACATTTTTTTTTTTTCGTTTTACGCATTTTAATACCAGATTCGAAAATATCTTGGTATGCAGGCTCAGAAAGTGTCCGCATACCAGTTGTTATTACATGGTTGAGATTTCTATTATTACACATTGTAGTTCGTTGAAGAAATTTTTTTGAATGAATGAATTTAACCGTTTCAGACACAAAAATCAGGCGTTTGAGATAAAAATCTGAATTTTTGCTTATACACAAATATGACACTAATAAACACGAATATGCAAAAACAATTAAGGTAGGATGCCTCACCTGGCCACCAGGTGATGTCCCATATATGGGACATGCCTTTTTTTTGCGCGTGGCGGCCAATCAAAACGTATTTTTTTACACTTTTCTGCATAAATTGTTTAAAAAATAGTTAAAGAGTACTTACCGATTTTTGTTAAAACTCGATCTTAAAAAAAAAAAACAACCTTTATATGAGCACTAAGGACCACTTGTTTACTGCCGCACAATATAATTTCACAAAAAAGGCACTGAACCATGTGAAATGGTCAGAGTTCGGTACAAAACTTATTTTTGTAAAGTTTAAAAGCTACTTTATTAACAGAGTTGCCAACCATTGCAGATTTAATATTGGTGTCTACGTCAAATAGCTTTAAAATCAGTGATAACTTTTGTCCAATATATTGGACATTGTGTCTGAAAGGGTTAAAAGCTACCTGCCTCAACAGTATGACATACAATAATACCTTAAGGTGAGGTTGTCCCTCAGAAGGCCTCGTCAACTAATATATTGACCCATCTGCACCTTTGAAACTTGAAGAAATTCTCAGTAATCAACAAAATGAGGAAGAAAACGAAGAACCAGAAGACGAAAGAAATTATAATTTTGATGATAATGATTTGGATGATTATCAATAAATAATCTTGAATTAAATATAAAATTCGGTATCAACCTTAATTTATTGTATGATCAACTTCAATTAAAATTTTCCTATAATTCCTTTTTCCATACTAATCTACATATAACTAAAAATCTAAGAAAGAAACCGGAGTTACAGAAAATACATTTACTCCAAAAAAAGTAATTTTCTGAGCCCGCATATCAAGATATTTTCGAATCTGACATTAATATGCGTAAAACGAAAAAAAAAAAAATAAAATGTTTCCGTGATAACAGAGAAATTTTACCGGTTATCACAACATTCAAATAGGTATGTCGGACCTTTCCGGCTAACAAGCATCGGTCGGCCGGGTTTTTTCTAAATCTGTATAAAATTTCGCACAAATTAACTTAAGATTGATCAAAATCCGCGATGACGGTAAAACATTGTGGCCATTGAATAATACAAAATTTAATTAAACATGTTTTCGGCTAATTAAATCAACGCCGACCAAGCCCATCTTATTCGTCTGAGTGAAAACTTTTCATTTCCATCAAAAATTTTCAAATCCGCGATCAGTACTTTCAGGATTGGTGGCTCCTCACCTATTACTATATTTGATCATAAATACGAAAGTAAATCTGTTTATCACGATTTCACCCCAAAACTGCTGAACCGATTTAAATGAAATTTGGTACACAGATACTCTAGAGCCTTAGAAAGGACATGGGCTATAATTTACACGGACGAAGTCGTGGGAAAACAGCTAATAATAAAAAAATAATAAATAAATTGCTATTCGGTATTCGGCCGAATAGTCAACCATATTCGGCCGAATACCGAATAGTGAAAAAAAGTGGCCGAATAGCCGAATACCGAATAGTTGCCGAATATTCGTGGCATCTCTAATTTTAATGCAACTTTTTTCATTTTTGACAACTTTGGACGACGAGAAACTTTATGTCTCCGAGTGTCACCTGGCTAATTTTTGTAGATGTGTTATTTATACATACCTATATACTTTACATTTATGCATAATCTTTGCTGCACAAATGAGTACAAATATTTATTTTTTATTTTTTTCAGATAAGGTTCTTTTTATTAAAAAAATGGATTATTTTAAGGACTGGTGCAAACACCCAAGACCTCACACGAATTTTCGTTTATACGAGTTCCTTGTATCACAACTTGGCTCGCGAACGATTACAAAGGACTCCGAACGGGACTTAAAGAAAAAAATTGCAGCCTTATTTGCAAAGATTTTTGATAAGTGGACTGCATCGGGAAAGCTAGGAGAGCTTTTTTTCTCTAAGAAAAAGCTGGTTGTAGGGAGAAGATATACAGTTTCCTGTTAGCTTTGACGAACCCCAACCTTCCACGTCATTTGGAATATCTACCGCTCCAATGGGTAGACCTCAGAAGAGTTTTGATGAAGCATCATATAAAACGAAAAAGCGACGTGTTGAAGACCTTATAGCGACAAGAAGCAGAGTTAAGCGATTGAGATAGCAGAGAAATTGTCGGGCAAGCGTAAAGTGGCTAGTCTTTTTAGAAGTGTTTCAGAGGACGGTAGAATGGAACAATCGTCCCCGCCAACTTGTCGCCAGTTGACTCCGAATTCCGAATGAGGCTATAGCGTATTACATCGATTCCAAATCGACAACAAATTCATACAAACAAACTAGAAAGTGGTCTTTTTTCGATAAGCTCTCCCATTCCATCATAACGTTAAAACTTGAAAGGAAAGGTTTTTCACCTTCATTTGTCAACTGGGTACGTTCTTATTTGTCAAATAGATCCTACCAGGTTGCTTTCCGTGGCATCAATTCGAGGAATATCTTGGCCACTTCGGGTGTCCCTCAGGGTAGTCACCTGGGTCCTCTTCTTTTTATTTTGTCAATTGACGATATCACACATCTGTTGAATACGTGCAAAGTCTTAATCTATGCTGATGACATGAAGTTATTCTTTCATATAAGGAATATTAACGATTGCAATGTGATTCAAAGGGACCTTAATATCTTCCATTCTTGGTGTGCTCACAATAACCTTGAACTTAATATTGATAAGTGCGAAATAGTATCTTTTTATCGTGGTCGAAGTTTTTTTCAATTTGACTACGCTCTGTTGGATCATACTCTTCGTCGAATGAAGTCTGTTCGTGACTTAGGTGTTATTCTTGACAGAAAACTTAATTTTGTTGAGCATATCAATTCCATGGTTATGAAGGCTTGTTCTGTATTGGGTTTCATAAAAAGATGGTCACGTGAGTTCTCGAATATTTTAGTATATAAACAACTGTACTTTTCTTTTGTGAGACCTATTCTTGAATACGCAATTCAAGTTTGGTCTCCTCACTACAAAACCCACATTAACAACGTTGAGTCTGTCCAACGTAAGTTCATTAGATTTGCCCTGAAGGATTTACCTTGGGTCGATCCGATTTGTCTTCCCCCTTACGAAGACCGACTGCAGTTACTCGACATGCATTCTTTAAATAAACGTCGTGAAGTTGCTGACATAATATTCGCTCACCAACTTATAGCTGGTTATATTGACTCGCCATCTCTTAAAGCTAAATTCGTCTTTAGGGATAGCCCTCGTAACCTAAGGAATCTGAGTCTTCTACAAACTAACAATTGTAGAACTAACTATGGTATCTATGAACCTATTAATCGCATGTGCATAAGTGTTAACAAGCATGCTGACTCATTTAACACATGTCTTACTAAGCATGCGCTGAAAAAATACTTGTTTTGTCATCATTCTTAACATTATTTTTGTCGTGTTATACGCATGAATTCTTGTTCTGCATGTTGTATGATGGTTCTGCTTTTACTAACAGAACCAAGTGATGATAATAGTCTCATACTCATGCAGCTCTGCTGCTTGTAGCTTGGACTAAGCTGATGGTTTAAAGACGGCACATGATGTGTTTCCATCATATAAGTCGGTAAGTTTGGCGAAACAAGAGTGTTGCCCTTCTGCGGAATACATTTTTATAAGTGAAATTCGCGCTGAAATTCAGTTGCAGGAAGTATTAAATAAAACTGCTGGCCGGTTATTTCATTCTCTACGTGAAGTTATTATTTATTTATTTATTTATTATTAAGCCAACAGACAACTGCTCAGACTGTACAAAATTACTAAGAATACATCAAAATATAACAAAAATTAAAATTATAAAACTAAAATTTAACGTTCCTAAGCCTATATTTTAAATCACGTTTACTCATATATAAATCTATTTCATCAAAATACTTATTATATGAAGCCTTAAGGGATTCAATTGGACCGAACATTGCATAATAGGTTCGACAACTCTCAAGTTTCAAGAAATCATGCTTTCTAAGCTTTCTAATCGGTACATTAATGCTAAGCATTGATAATAGCTCAGGACAGTTCAATTCACCGCCCAGCACTAAATGAACAAAAACAACCCTAGATATCTCACGGCGACACTCCAATGTTTGCAAATCTATCAATTTCAGTCTCTGCTCATAAGGAGGTAGCTCCAAGCGATTCCGCCAAGGTAAACTATTCAGAGCTAAGCGGAGAAATCTCTTTTGAACTGACTCAATCCTTGATATATGAACAGAATAATATGGAGACCATACTACGCTTCCATATTCAAGAATTGGTCTGACCAGTCCAACGTACAACGATTTAAGAACGTAAGGATCCCTGATTTCTTTAGACCATCTCCTTATGAAGCCCAACACAGAATTACTTTTATCAATAATGTAATAAAAATGTTGCCTAAAATCTAGTCTTTGGTCAAGTACTATACCCAGGTCCGTAATATGGTCCACAGCTGTTAAAGGGGATCCACCTAACATATAATTAAAGCCACCAGATAGAATACACCGAGAAAAAGACATGACGAAACATTTATCAACATTCAGTAAAAGACGGTTACGCTCACACCAATCCACGAAACGATTAAGATCATCTTGCAATAAAAGGCAGTCGTCAAAACAGGAAACCTCTTTAAATATTTTAACGTCGTCCGCATAAATAAGAAGCTCGGAATTACACACAACATCCTGCACATCATTAATAAATAGAATAAATAATAACGGTCCTTAGTGACTCCCTTGAGGGGAGTCACTAATAAGGATGTGGATAAAACTGATTTAAAAAGTACTTGTTCCGAGCGATCAGTCAGATATGACTTAATCCAATTAAGAAAGCTTTTGTGAATGTGCTTCCTCAGTCATGATTCACACTATTGAGTAAATGGGGATGTGATGGTAGTTCTGGTCACAGCACATACAAGCAGAAATTTGAGAGCGCAACTGCTACAGATGAATTCCTTTTTGTGTTTTCATTTGTTTTTTTGAGGTTGTTAGATAACGAAACCGTTATCTGACAAAATCCATGACCTTCATCGACGATGTATTGTCGACCAATAAAATTTATCTTTGCAAAGGAAGACAATGAATTCACAAGAGCGGAAACCAATAAGTTAATCAACTTCTTCCGACACTTTGTAGTATTGGTGAGACTCTTTCTGTGGAGCATAAGCTCCTCCTTATCATGACAGATGGTAAGGTGTGTAATGCCTTGACAGAAACTAAAACTTGTCAAAAGTGTTAAATTTGTGGGGCTACCCCTAAAATGATGAGCGATGAAGCAAAAGATTTTGATGCCAATAAGGATCACTATGGTTTTGGTTTGTCTACCTTGCAAGCATGGATCCGCTGCTTTGAATGTCTGTTATATATTAGCTATAAATTAAGTCAAAACTGAAAAAGGCCATGTATCTCAGAGAACAGCGCAGATCAAGAAAGATTTTAAGAGCAACGAAAAATAATTACGATCGTTTATATCTGAAGCTGTAGAATTCTAACAACTTGAGAAACTTCATAACTTGCACACACGCTCATGTTTTCAACATAATTTCGTAGGAAGGTTTTGCATAGAGATGATGGGATGATTGCTAGTTTGTGCGCAACAGAAGCTACTTGAATCTATCACCTCAGATGTCAAGTGGAGCTTTGTATGTGTTTAGAATGTCCTTGTTTCACCCCCAGACCTAATGCGTTGATAATTCGCTCCCATTCAAGAGTAGAGGAAGCTTTTGTTATGGCACCGCTGTGACCATTAATGTTAATGTGAACGCCTCAGTTGTACAATGTTAAGTAACCGAGAGAAATTCGTTGGTAAGGATCATGGGGATTAAACTTTTATACCCAATCGGACTAGACAGCGGATAATGGGAACATGAAAGTGCAGCATACAAGCAGGAAGTGCGGAAACACTTTATGACGATTTCGGCTTCAATTAAAGGGCAGTAGCAGCAATCTTACGAGAATACGTTGATTGTGAACGGGCGCTGAAATTATAAGCAGGATGTGCGTACATTTGAATATCACGAGCCACAAATTACCATTGTTCTGCGAGGTGCTCTCGTATTGTTCAATAAATTGCTGACATAAAACAATGCGATTGCAGAATATATTCATAAATGTTTGTTGTATCGAGAAGTAATCATAGCAATGATATTAGTCCAGAGAGCAATATTCCTGCCTCGATACCCGATAATATACTGCAAATGAAAAGCACTAAAATACTTGTGACAATTAAAAATGGCCTCCAGGTAGATAAAAATTAAAGCACTTAATTGTACTGGATTTCCATTTCGTGTGCAATATTGCACTGAATTGTATCAAAGATTGGGATTATCAATTACTTTTAAAGAAAAAAGAGTTATCTCAAAATAGTAGGAACTGCTTTCCATTTCTAATAAAAATAGGGTGAAGGAGTACGGAAATACAAAGGAACAAAATTAAAAATGTCAAGTTTCAAATAACACAATCTATTCGGCAGGCAGAACATTATTAACTTATTGATGTCTTTGGTATCCTCACGAACACTACTCAACTGGGATTATAAAGTTGCGAAAATGAGGATTTTCAGATGACATTATTTATACTGTGAAACGGCGTTATTTGAAATTTGCCAATAAAAAATTGTCCGCCATCTTGGATCCGCCATTTTGAATTACGAAAATCTGATAGCAAATTCGTAATCAGTGACCCTCAAAACTAGTGTATACATTTTTGGAAATAGTCGAACATAGTGAGATAAAAAAGTGATCTAAAGTAACGCAAATATGCGTAGAATATCATTTACAATGTTGCAATTTGTATGCAGCCTTATAATTTAATGAAAAGAATGCCTCCATATTTTTCAAGTTTAAGTCCTAATAACACGTTTTATGCACTTTATTGCAGTAAAAAGTCGCTTTTTCCCCACTAAATTAGTCGTTTTTCGAAAAAAAATGATGTAAAAAAGGTATTTATTTACATAATATTGCAAAACAACAATAATAATAATTTTTTTTTTTGGTTGGATCGTGTCGGGCGACTCAAAATAGGTCTAGAAAAGTTGGTCTCGATGAAAATTGACCACCTCTTCGATAAAAGTTAGGGCCTCGAAGTTACCGTAAAGTTTTTTGTTATTCAGGCATCAATGGGTTAAGAAACAATATCCCACACATCGGTTAATAGGGACCATTACTTTTTGATGTGTGTACTGGGAGTGACTCCACTAAAAAAAATATATCTAGTAGATTTAACAGTGAGGCCTTGTTAATTCATCTGGTTCGCATTCCTGTTTCAATCAACTAGATCCTAGTTCATCTATTTTAATATCAATTTTACTAAATAGTAGTTAAAATAAAGGGAAAACATATCAGTTTAACTAGAATACACTTGTTAATTTTGAAACAAAAATTCTGTCAACTGAACTTTTAATTCATGTTAAACTGACTACACTCTAAAAAACTTTGATGTAATAGGGGTACCGGTTAATTGGTGCGGTTTTTTTTTCGAAAATTGAAGCTTTATTGTGAAAAAATTGTTACAAATTTAATATTCAAAGTATTGTCCATCGCTAGCTATAACCTTTTCCCATTTTTCTGGCAATTCACGAATACCCTTTCTGAAAAATTCGGCCGGCTTCTCCGCTATCCACGAATCGATCCAATTTTTGACTTCTTCATAATTGGAGAAGTGCTGGTCAGCCAGGCCATGTTGCATTGATTGGAAGAGATAGTAATCGGATGGCGCAAGGTCTGGACTATACAGCGGGTGGGGTAGGACATCCCATTTGAGCGTTTTAAGGTAGGTTTTGACGACCTGTGCAACATGTGGCCGAGCATTGTCCTGTTGCAAAATTACCCAAAATCATTCCCATTGCTTTTAGACGATCGGAAATGGTTTGTTGAGCGACGCCAAGTGATTTTGCAAGTTCTTCTTGCGTTTGGGATGGATCTTGGTCGAGCAGTGTCTCCAATTCGTGGTCTTCAAACTTTTTTGGCTGTCCGGGCCGTTCATCGTCCTCCAAGTCAAAATTGCCACTTTTAAACCGTGCAAACCACTTCTGGCACGTACGCTCAGCTAGAGCATGCACACCATACACTTCCACCAAAATACGATGACTTTCGGCAGCCTTTTTCTTCATATTGAAGTAATGAAGAAGTACTCCCCGCAAAAACACTTTATTCGGCACAAAATTCGACATTTTCAGAGTAAAAAAAAGTATTGTTGTTTACGCTTCAGCTAAATGACACATACTGATTCTGAAACTATATGACAGTAGCTTTCCAACACATATTTGGAAAGGTGAATCACTGGAATATAAAACAAGTTACGCCATCTGTTAGAAAACCGCACGAATTAACCGGTACCCCTATTAATTTTATTCCCTTTTCGGAAAGAAATCGAATACCTTCCATAGTGGTAGTAAAATTCCACTTAAAAAATTACGCAAATGTTTGTGTAGTAATACATTTCTCTTGTATAAAAGTATTAAACACATAAGCGGAAAATTTCACATAAAAGATGTGAAGTTTGCATAATAAATGTGTATTATTTACTTCTTTAAAATAGGTAAATTTACACGTAGCAGATGTAAATTTTTGATTACTTTGAATTAATGTAGATATTTTACCTTTAATGGAAATTACACCCTTCAAACAAAATATTTTCGATATCACGTCTTACCTTTAAGTAATACCTTCACAAAGTGATTACGCATTCATTTTGTTTAAATAAGAGAATTTAGGTAGAAGATTTACGTCAGTTTGACGTAATTTTACATATTCATGTGCACGTTTACACCAATTTGGCGTAAAATCACACAACATTTACAAAGTTGAGTTAATATCACACCTAAAGCTTTAAAATTGTGTAATTACACACTTTTTTGTTTAATTACACAAAAAATACGCTCAACCGCCCTAATACCTACTTACATATATCTATGTATGGAATTTTGTTTTCCTGAAAGGGGTTCCTTTATAATATTGAGTTCTCAAGCATCGAATACAAGCTTTGGTCCACTGAATTGCATATTCATATTTGTAATTTCTTCTTTAATTATTTCTTAAGGTTACTTGGTTCTGGGGTGCATTAATTTATATCCGAGAATTTGATAACTTGATTTGTAATGTTTGCTAATTTTGTGATTATTTCTAATACAACTTTTTTTAAGACAACTTGTTCGTTATTATTTTCTAAGATGTTGTTAATTTTATCGGTTGAAATTACAGATTCTTCGTGATCGCAGCTTCCCACAATACAGTTCCAAGTTTTCCCTAAAAAGTCTAATGGTCGTTTTTCCTTTGACTATGTTTTTAGTCTATTTAGATGAGTTTCGATATGTCTTATTTTATAGGTTAGGAAGGGATAAAGAGAACGTCTTTGGCTCTCTTTGCATTCACTATTGATTTTATTTCGCCTATTTTTTCTCGTATGCTTCCAATTCTATAATATGTATATATTCTCGTTTGTGTTAATGTCTTTCCTACGTCTATTGCGAAAAGTTGAGAGTCTGAATAATCTAGTATTTGTACCTCGGCAATACATCCGGTGAAAAGTGTCATAGAAAAAAAGAATGTTAATTTTTAATGTGGCTCTTATGGACCGTTCTGCCTGATTTTTTAAGCATCAAACTATTCTTATTTTCCTTCACGATTTCCCTTTTGTAATGGGGTGTGAGTTTTTTTTCCATGGCGTTTGTTAATTTTGACGTAGATTATTTCTCCTGGGCTGAAGGTTTTAAAAGGTCGTCTATTTTTGTTATGCGTGTTAAAATCGTGTTGTTGCTTATCTATTAGTCTCCATACGTTATCTTGTCGGGCTTTTTCATAGGTCTTTGGATTTATTCGGACTTTTCTTCCAAAAAACACTTCGATAGATTTTTTGTTCACAGTGGATTGTATTGAGCAGTTTTACTCGTATATAGCGCGATCAATTAATATATTAAAAGGTCTTAGTTTTTTGCCTTTAGGCATCACATAATCTCCGATATTATAGAATGAAATCTCTCTACTTGTTCATTAGCGCTACATAGATAGATATTTAGAAAATTTAATGCTAATTTCAAATCCGCTGCCCAAATTTAGAAATTCAAGATAGCGGATCCAATATGGCAAGATTCCTCGATTTCAACGGATTTTAATGAAAATTAGCACAATGATTGTTTTGAGGTCACTGGTTTTGAATATAATTAAAATTTACAAATCCAAAATGGCGGACCCAATATGGGGACCAGTATTTCTCGATTTCAACGAATTTTAATGAAAATTAGTACAATGATTATCTTGAGGTCACTGATTTTGAATGTTATCAAAATTTACAAATCCAAAATGGCGACCAAAATTTCTCGATTTCAACAGATTTTAATGAAAATTAGTACAATGATTATTCTAAGTTTGAATATCAGCAAAATTTCCAAATCCAAGATGGCGGGCGGATTCAACATGACGACCAGAATGTCTCGATTTCAACGGACTTTCATGAAAATTGGTGCAATGATTATTCTGACGCTACATGTTTCGTATATTATCAAAATTTGTAATTCCAAGACGGAAACCGAATGTCTCGATTTTAACGGATTTTAATTAAAATTAGTACAATGATTATTCCGGACCCACTAATTTCGAATAATATCAAAATTATCAAATCCAAGATGGCGATCAAAATTTCTCGATTTCAACGGATTGTAATGGAAATTAGTACAGTGATTATTCTGAGACCACTAATTTTGAATATTATCAAATTTTCCAAATGCAAGATAGCGGACCCAACATGACGTCCAGAATGTCTCGATTTCGACGGATTTTAATGAAAATTGGTACAGTGGTTATTCTGAGGCTACGAATTTCGAATATTATCACAATTTGTAAATCCAATCCGCGTTTCTTATGATTTTGTTTCTTATAATATTAAAAATTATTATGCTCGTAAATTTGTAGTATTCTTTCTACACTTTTTTTTCCCAAGACGAAAACTCACCAGGGTTGCCAGAGAATTCCCTGAGGCAACGTGGTATTTTGTTCAGATCAGAGAGATTATAGCGGTACCTATGGTTTGATCTTTGGCAGTGGTTTTCTTGGAATTTGGATTTAAGTATGTTCGAATTAGATCTTTTCCTTGTGATGAATAAATTCGGAATTTTCATAGTATACACTACACATAATCCGTTTATTTTTATCTTTTGATCTACGCAACGTAGCGACATAAAACTTACACCAAAAAACTACTATAGCAATGTCCTGTTAACTATGTTGCTCCTATCATTGTAGCTACAGTCACTTGCGAAACTGAAAAAAAATGTTTAGCAATTTCCTAAAATTCAGATTTGAGGGTTTTTTCTGACTGAGGGTGCTTATTTGCTGCTCAACATCGATAAAATCTCCCAATGTTTCAGATTGCGAATCCTGTTTGAAGATTCAGTTCCGGTTTCTCTTAACCTCCGGAAAGTCCATGAAAATACCTTTCATTGAGGTATACATCGATTAGGAAATTCCCTTTGATATTCCTGTACAGGCTCTCCTGCGTTTCTGTCTACTAGACCTTAAATATAAATTATATCCGCCTATTCCGCAAAAGTAAATTCAGCCATTTTTTAATAATTTTAGCCTAAGAACATCCATAGTTATCGATTTGTTTTTCAACTATGATTGATATTATTTCTAACTGACCTTTTTTTATACCAAAATTTCCCTTAGGTATTAGTGATAGAGTGTCAGCCTATTTGGGTGTAAACACTGACTAACACAAGCTAATTACGACAATAAAATAAATGACATTAACTTTTTATAGCTTCTTTGGAGCAGTAATTAAAATGAATTACCTAAGAAAGAATTTTGAGCATTTTTCATAGTAATTTTATTTAATTTACGAATTTCCTAGCTGCCCTGCAATAAAAAAATAAGGTACCACTCAAGTTTCCTAAGGAACAGGTTTTTCTACCATCTTTTTACCTGGAAATATTGTACCTTTTTGAAGAGGTAATAAGATGGCGAATGTTATAAAAATAAAGAACAGGTCTATTAGTTACATCAATTTCTGAATGTTAGGAAACAAAAAGATTGCAATAGTATTTTTTTGGTGTACGTTTCATGTCGCTACGTTGAGTGGACCAACAGATAAAATTAAATTGATGATGTGCATACCATGAAAATTCTGAATTTATGGATCACCCTGTAACTCCCAAACGGTTGAGATAGCTCACCCTCCCTGTTATATATTGAGTTGGCACGAAAGTAATGAGACACTCTAGAAAACTCTACTCATGTTGTTTTCCTAATCAATTGTTTTTTACCCTATTCTAGTATGTTATAGAACGCACGCACGATTAATTCAGTCAGTTTGAAGAAAAATGGATGAGCGACAAGTTCGAACTCTATACCTTTACGAGTATTTGTTAGACCATAGTGCGCGAGCTGCGGCAGACAACATCAACACTGCATTTGGTTCAGATACTACAAGTCACGCAACAGTGTCTCGTTGATTCAAACGCTTCAGTACAGGAGACCGAAGCCTCGAAGGTCAGCCTCGCTCGGGACGACCACCAGCTTTCGACAATGATGATTTGCGCCGTGAACTGCAACAGAAGCCGGATGCAAGCACTCGTGAATTAGCGACAAAACTCCACTGCAGCCATCACGCTATAGAACATCACCTGCACGAGCTCGGATATAGGAGAGTTTTATCCCGATGGGCAACTCATGCCCTCACAGACGCTATTCGTGCTGCTCGGGTCGCCGTCTGCCAATCACTACTACTTCGACCGCGCCGGAAGGAGTTTTTGGAGGATTTGGTCACAGGGGACGAGTCGTGGGTTCTCTACGAAAACAATACGAGCCGTGCCTTCTGGCTGCCACGAAAGGAAGACCCACCAACTCAACCAAAGCAATATCAAAACCGCGGTGAAAAAGTTCTATTGTGCTGGTTTTGGGATTCCCAGGGCGTGCTGTTTTATGAATTATTACATAATGAAACAGTTAATGCTAACACATATGCGGCGCAGCTCGATAAACTAGCCACAGCTATCAAAGAAAAAAGACGAAGAAGAGCCAATGTCATTTTACTTCATGACAACGCTCGCCCGCACACTGCATCCACCACCCGCCAACAACTGCAGGGCTTAGGGTGGGAGACGGTACCTCATCCACCATATTCCCCAGACATTGCCCCTTCAGACTATCATTTATTCAGAGCCATGAAAAATGATTTGCGTGATAAACGCTTTAACACTTTTAATGAAGTTGAAACCTACGTAGCCACCTTCTTCAACTCACGGCCCGCTGAGTTCTGGGCAACAGGCATCCAGTCCTTGCCTATACGTTGGCAAGAAGTCATAGATGCTCACGGCGAGTATTTGATTGACTAAATGTATAGTAAAATAAAAATGTTAGAATTTAAAATGTAAAAACAAACTGTCTCATTTCTTTCGTGCCAGAACGATAATTTTTTGTTTGTCCAGGTGAGATCTTTCACCCCACTCATTTTGGCGTACGCTATGTGAAACACTCTGTATAATACTTACTTTATAAAATTTTACATTCACTAGTATTATCCAACAAGTAGCATTCAACATAAATGCAATATCGCTGATTAAAGTTAAATTTTGTCACTCAAGTTAACAAAAATAACACAAATATCCAGTGCACCAAAATAAGTAAATAAATAAAACACAAAACAACGTAGAATTTGTCAGAAATTTAAAAGACGAATCAGAGAAAAACCAAGATACGTCTGTCGTCATGTAACGGCTCCCAACGTTATTTCATTATTTGTTAATATTAAAAGTCAATAACTGAACTAATTCAATCAAGCGGAATTATTACCAATCCGAACATATATTCCGAATAAGAGTTTGACGGCTTCATGCCAATTATTGTATGTAGAAGCAACGAGCCTGGGCCAGACCAGTGTTGCAATTGTATAAGATGGAAATAAATAAAACTGCTTTTCGAGCGGAAAAAATCATTTATTGCTAAATTGACGAAAATATGATAATAAAATTATTCCACTGCTCGCATAACTAGCCGATCCAAGGTATAGCAGGTACGTTTTAATCGCACGTTCTAGAGCGTAAATAATACTTAAACTTTCAAGCCGAAAATTAATTTTAAATTTGCTCCATCCGCGACCATTCATTTTCCTGTATTCGTTTACCAGTACGCTGGCTGCTGGTCATTATTTTGCTTTAGTGACACATTCTGCCGATTTAATCTCTGGCGTAGCTTTACTTTAAACAGGATAGGATCGGGCTTATAAAACACTTATATGAGAACACAAGCTGTTATAGTGGATATTTCATAGTTATGTGGATATTTCATAGTTATTTTTTTATTCCTTTTTCGAATGCATGCTCACACGTATTATAACACAGGTATTTTAATATCTGCGGTATTAGGATGTAGTTGCATACCGTCTAATTTTGCTTTTCGGACGCATACTACTTTTCAAATATATAATAAAATTGTTCGCAGATCGTTTTTGTATATGGAAATTATATTTACGGATTGTTTCCGAAAATTTTTCAGGTATGACTACGTGTTGAGAAATGAATTACAAATCAATCGAAAGGTTGTTTTATTACCTTCAAAACAAGACCAACATTTCAGTCAAGTTGTTTTTTGTTCCCAATTCCGAATCCTAAATTTAAAAGCAATGCAAAAATTAGGAATATAGCGAACAGGAAGTGGGAAAGAAAAACTAATAAAATTCAGCAATATGAAGAAAGACTTTAATTTTATTTTTAATTTTCAATACCGTGTGTTGTCCCCCCTTTTGCCCTGATAACTACATTCATTCGATTTGTTTACGATGTTATACGAGTTGAATAATAAAATCTTGCGGTATGTTATTCCATTCTTTTGTGAGTGCCTCTTTGAGCTCCTGGATTGAAGTAACAACCGGAACTCTAGCCCGGATTTTTCTTTTGAGCATATCACACATTTTTTCAATAGGATTTAAGTCAGGACTCCGCGCTGCCCAATCCATAGCTCGAATTCCGATGGCTGCTCGGTAGTGTCGAACGATTGGTGCAGTACGTGGCCTCGCATTGTCATGCATTAATAAAAAATTGTCCCGAACAAAACCAGTGTAAGGCATGACATTTTCAGACAGAATATCTGTTTGTATTATCGATAAAGACTACATCGGTTCGTGCTTCGAGAGAAATTCCACTCCAGATCACGCAAGATTCGCCGCTGTAGTAGACGCGTTCTTCAATGCAACATTGAGCAAACCTCTCTCCAGGTCGCCGGTGCACCCGTGTCCTTCCATCGTTACCATGAATAGATATTTTGCTCTCATCAGTAAACAGAACGAATCCCCGTGCGAACTGAAGGCGTAACTGGTGATGAGCTGGAGTAACTTTAGGACCAGTTGCAGCCCTGTGGGGTATTAGATTTTGCTCCTGGAGTCTTCGTCGCACTTTCCACCTACTGATATCTGATATGCTGATATGCTATTGAATTTCAATTGCATTCAGTCGACGATTTCGTAGTGATGTCACTGTGATGAAGCGATCATTTCGCTCCGACGTAAATCGAGATCGGCCTCATCAGTCTCTTTGGTTAACACGTTGTACCGATGACCGGCTTATATTGAATCTTCGAGACACTTCATGCTAACTATGCTCTGCTGCAATTAATGCTACAGCTTGAGCGGCCATTTCCGGAGTTGTATCCATTTTGCACACCTGACTCCATTCGTTTTAAAAACACAATTATACTCGTTAAACACGGATAAACAAATGATTTTGAATTAAGCAATGCCTTCCGTATTTATATCTTCATAGATTATCGCATCCGTAATCGTAATAACGATCAAATAAGGGATGCTTTTGTTCTTACTACCTGAACTTAGTAATAAATAAACGACTTCCAAAGAATTTGATCTTGTTTTGAAGGTAATAAAACAGCCTTTCGACTGATGTATAATTCATTATGTATCACGTGTTCATACCTAAAAAATTGCTTTCAAAATAAAATGTGCAGGGTGGCCCGATTGCATTGCACCCAAGTGTATTTGGAATCCCCGTTTTTATATTATAAAACAACCATACCCCATAATAACATCTAAACTTATGCTTAAATTACCAACTGGATGAACATATTTTCATTTATTTACTTATTTAAGTAGTTTACAAAGATCGCTTAATCTAAATTGGATTCAAAGAAGTGCTCTCAACGGAAACGGAAACCGATATGGCGAAATTGTTCATGATATGTAAATATGTACGTTAGTACTATATATGCAGGTATCTGTCCTATACCACCGCAGATAGGTTCATAGAAAATGCCGTGTTTTTGAAACCGTGTTATGTGAGACTAGCAGCTAGTACAAAATGGTCTGATGTGTTCCGAAAACATTTAAAACCCCTTTTTTTTTTAATTAAAATATTTTCATTAAAAGTATAAAAATATATAAAACAAAACACGTAAGTAAACATTTTCTGGTCCCATTTAGTTCAAACACATTTTAATGTATTTCTTCTGTTGTATTAGCTGGAAACGTAAGTAAATCAAAAGTGGAATTGTAAACAATAGTTTTATAATATTTTATTTCTAAGCTTTATTAAAATTAATTCAGGGAACAAGTTTTTCATGAATGTTACTTCTGCCATATACAGGTGTCCCATAAGATATTTGTGAAAACTAATGGATAGACAAATATTTTTGAACAAATGGAAGGATCGGGAAAACGACATAATTTTTTGATTAAAGGACAGTATATATATATAATATCATCCGTATCATAATATCATAATATCCATATCATATTCATATATCCTTGGAAGGATTTCATAGCTCATCTGCAAGGCTAAGAAAAATCGATCACAGGTGACAGTTTATATAAGGAATAAGAATGTTCTATGGCGCACTTCAGTTTGGATTTGCACTATTATTCAAGATGTAAACATAACATTTTCGTTTGTTGGAAATATGGTAAAGGGCATCAAACTGAAAGGGCTCATATTCACAAAGTAAGTATCCACACTCATAATTCAAGATACTTTTCCCGCAAAATGAAAAATGATGTAATTTCCATCTCGGTGCTATCCTGACCAGCTGCGAGGAGTAGATATTGCAACGTAAATATCAATATCTCCTTGAAAAATAGCTTCTCCCGATACGTAGTTATATAACTGGGATGTCCGCTGGGTGGCGGGCCCAGCAACGCATGTTGCCGATACACTGCTGCCTCGATACTCATTTAGCATTTCGCAGCCATTCCGCTGCAGACCTTGCACAATGCCCAAGGGCTCGAGCCCGAAGTATGCTGCATGTGCAACGGAGCTCATGGCTAGAGCAAACACATTAACTACCCACATTGGCGATCTATGCAAATTTATACCAAATTATGAAGCCATTCGGGCACTTGCCAGACTGCGTTCACTGAGGTGGAAAAGTTCTGAATAAAGTTGTGAGGCCGGCCACCACATGGCTTTTTTCGCGATGAATTCGGCACTATCGACTGCACCGGGGAAATGGGGATTTGATTTGTGGTTTACGCGCAAGAACATTTTCCCTCCCACATCACCTATTCGGAACAACGGGAACTGCAATGTAATTCAAAATCAACAGGAAAGGAATAATGGTGCAAAAGTTTTCGAATTTTGTGAAAAATGTCTATTCGGTTTCAGAATTCCTTTCAAAAAAAATATAAAAAAAAAAATTTTAAATGCAACTTTAGTTTATTTTAATGCCTGCAGAGGGCGTCATCCAAATTGCACTTTTAAAACGGCCGCATTTCTCTAGGACTTCCTGTAACAGATAGAGTAAAAATCTTTAGTGGATTGTTTTCATAAGACACAAATCTAGTACCTAAACCTAAAAAACCTTTTATTTTTAATAAATATATCATTTGATACACATTTTTCTAAAAAAGTTAAAAACGACCATAAGTTAAGGGTAAACTACCCTCCGCATAAAAAAGTGGGGGGTAAAATAATATTTTTAAAGATTTAGTTACTAGTATATTAGATAACGAATCGAATGGCGTTTGGTTTGTTAAAATCGGTTGAATAGTTTTTGAGATACAGATGCGACCATTTTCAAAAATGTGATTTCGAAAAAAAAAGTTTTTGTTATATAATTTTTACATATAAAACGCGTAGAGCTGCCGTTACAAATATAGGTATAATTTTTTTTCTTTTGCGAATTTCTTAAAACGGTTTTAGGAAAGTGTTTGTGTGATGTTAAGAAGCATTTTTATGAAAAAAAAAAAAAATATTGATTTTTTTTCGATTTTGAAAATAAAGGTCCTCTTAACACTAAAAAAGTAACAAAATTTAATAATTCGTTATAAATCCTTTTTGTTGACTTCTTGCATCCTTGATGGCATACTAACTTTCACAAATTTCTAACGTAACTTCTTCCAATTCATGTTGAACCCTTTCCCACAGTTCATCGACGCCACTTGGTGGCGTTTCATAGGAGCCCAGTAGTCGCTTCACTATTGATTATAAGTTCTCAATAGGGTTGAGATCTGGGCTTTGAGCTGGCCACTTCATCGTCTCAAATTGTTTTTAAGCCAATTTCGAAACAATTTGGATGAATGTTTGGGATCGTTATCCCAATATATATTATATTTAAAATAGTTAAATACTCCTCCTTTTTCATTATTCCATGAATGCGCTCTAATGTGAGAAACAGCCCCAAATCATAAGAGAACCTCCCACATTCGCAGTAAAATATTGCAATTCAGGAGTTAAAGGTCTACTTCCGGTTTGAACAACTTCAAAGGTCATTTAGAGGGCGAAAGTGTTATTTTTACGAAAAATGTTTTAAATGAAAGTTGAAATTTTACATCGTGGAATCCGAATTCGAGATCAAAATCAATTTAAATCAATTTAAAAAAAGATACTTCCGGTTTAAATAATGCACTTGGTGAAAAAAAAATAAAAATAAATAAATAAATGAAATAACTGATTGAGAGTTGTTTGTGTTAAAAGACCTCAATATCAAGGTTTATATACTATGTACTACACGTATGAAAGGTTGTATTTCAGGTATTTCATAAAGGCGGAAATTTTTTAAGTATATTTTTTGTATCCTTCAAATATTTTTTTTTGCAAGGTCAATCTAATAACTATAAGTATGTCTAGGCGAAACAGATTGTTTTTTACTCGGGTGCGACTCACAGAACGTTAAGTAGACGCTTTATTTTAATATCATCATTCATTTTCATTCTTCAATATAATAGTTAGGTTTAATATATGTATGTAATCAGGCAATACTAAAATCAAAATATGTATTAATTTTCAAAAATTGTGTTTTTAAAAATGTACATATATACAATTTGACTTAAGGGGGTATCCCACTCTAGAACGTTCAAAAAATGCATTTTTTGTTTTTAGTTTTGAAAAATTCTGTGTTCTTTCCTGAATCGTTTAAGCTATCTCTTGCCGCGAAATTCGAAAAGCTCGCGCCGCTACAGGCGATTCCGTGCGCAGGTGCGCGCTCTCCACCACTCTAAACTTTAACTTAAATGCCGTTTTTCTCAAAACACCGTCTTGATGAATGGTGTGCAGCATTCTGAGAAAACCGTTCATCCGAAAAATTTCAGATTTTGGTACAAGCTGTGTTAGCTTTGTCTCTATGACCTAAGTGGAGCAAATCAGGCATTTTTACATTTACATAGCTTGTAGCCATGTTTTAACAGTAAAAAATCAACTAAAATTTAAAACTTATAGTACAAAAAATTAAAAAAAATTAATAAATTTTTTTTTTTCAAAATGTGCCACACTCATGCCATAGCGACATATATAAAGAGTACTAATGTGCAATCTCATAATTTTCAGATTATTTGTTTGGCTGCTATGGTGCACACCATGAGCTGCCGTTCCTAAGTTATGTACAGGCCTGCCCTGACCTAACCACTCAATAAAAAAAAAAATTTTTTTTCTCAAAATGTTCATTAAAGATCATATAATAAGAGGATTATTATGTTTAACTCTAAATGTTTTGTATTTTCTTGCTGAAAAAAAAAGTTCAATTCAAGGGTCTCTAGAGTGGGATACCCCCTTAATGATTGATGACTGATTTCAATATTAAAAATAAAAGTGCAAAACATCCCTTATGAAAAAGACGATAAGTTTAAAAAAAATAGTTCTATAACTAGAGTCTAACAACAGGAGCGCGAACAGGAATGCAAAATGCTGCACTTAATTGCTGACCTACTTCAATAGAACTCTTTAATGGCCACCTAATTAAACTTAGTGAAAACTTTCCAAACATAAGCCCTCGAGAAAGTCGAGGAGACTCAAGGTAAATTTTAATGGTACTTTTTAATAAGTTGTCTAATGTCGATGTAGTTACGTTTGAACTATATAATGCTTAAATTGTCTAGTACCTGAACAAAGGATAACACCATTAGAGTGCTTAGCCAAATAATAATTTTAAAACGATCCTGTGTATTTTTATACTCAAGACATTTCAAGCAATTATCATGCTGATTAAAACAGGTTTAGGATTTTAACTGAACAACACAGTAAAATCTGCATGAAAAAGTGGACATAAGGTTCCAATATGAAAAAATTAATTATCTTACCGTAGTGAAATCTTACATTACTCGAACATCTTTACGTAAAATCGGATTTTTTGGATGGATAGTCTTTTGCGTATAAAAATTCCCTGAAACACTTGAGGAATAGTGTAACTAGAATGAACTGCATTGAACATGTTAGTTATTGTCATAATTTTTGATTATCATAAAATGTAGACTCCTAAATTAAAAACATGTATTCATAAATAAATTTTGCATGAGAAAAAAAAAATATGTAAATATAAAATCTTGCTTAACAATAGAGAATGCCAAGGAAAGAGTCTGACTATAAAAGATATTATTCACACTCAAAACTCTACAATTATATTAATTCACAAAAATGTACATATTTCTCTCCAAAACTTTATTCCGCCTAGATATGAATTTGAATTGTATAAGTTTACGTAATTTTGACAGACGTAGACAAAAGAATCTTCTAGTTGAAAGCATATGCTGCATTACACCAAAAGCATGTATTTGATTAAATTCACAAGAAGGCTGCCAACTGCAACAAGGAATACAGAACTGTTAGGAATTTCTCCACACATAACATAGAAATCTGGAAGAATCTAGTTGATCTTCCCGAACAGCTAATGTACAATGTGAGAAGATATATGCAGAGAACAGTGGCATCCAGGCAGTATCTTGAGAAAGCTCACATAAGTGCTAATATCGATAGCCATCTCCATGATAGATAAACATAAAAATCATTCCTGCAAACACTTCTGGGAGTAGAAATCATTGCTTCGGCCCCACAGGAGATGTGAACGAATTGAATAGATTTTTCAGTGAATTACAGGGACAATGGAATTCCATATGTTGTTGTGGTCGGGTTAGATAGTAGGAACATATAAAGAAGGGATTTACTAATCTAATGCAACCAAGGCATGAGAGAACACAGCCATAATGGCACTGCTCAGTTGTTATAATGCAGTTTCAGAATCAATTGCACTGAAGTGAAATATTGCGATTTAGAGGGGTGGTCCCAGCTAAATGGATATATCAAAATAAACACTTACACTCTAACAAATTTTGGTGTAAATTTACCCCCTTTTTGGAAGGGAAATTCAATTTCCATTCCTTCCATAACGGTAGTAAAATTACACTTCAACAAATTACGCATATATTTGTGTAGAAATACACCTTCTTTTTGTAAAAGTATTACACATATATGCAGAAAATTACACATAAAAGTGTGAAGTTTGCATAATAAATATGTATTGTTCACTTCTTTAAAATAGGTAAATTTACACATAGCAGATGTAAATTTTTGGAATTAAATCCTTTGAATATAGTATTTTTACAATGTAGTTATATCTAATAAATGGGATAAAATGAAGGAAATAGTAGAAATAAGGTTATTTTAATAACAAATTCGCAATAGGTTATTGTTTGTTAAGTATTTAATAAACTCATAAAAATAAAACAAATGAACTTATAGTACAAAAAAATAAAATAACGAACACATTTTTCTCGCGGTTGTATTAACTTACAAAAATTGGTATAAACGAATACATATCATATTTGATTTTTCTGAAATTCCTTAATCTAGTTGTTTTACCTTTAATGGAAATTACACCCTTAATTTTCGAGGTACGTCTTAACTTTAAGGAGTACCTTCACAAAGTGATTACGCATTCATTTTGTTTGAATGAGAGAATTTTGGTCGAAGATTTACGTCAGTTTGACCTAATTTTACATCTTCATGTTCATGTACACATTTACACCAATTTGGTCTAACAACATTTACAAAATGGAGTGAATATCACACCCAACGCTTTAAGATTGTGTAATTTAACACTATTTTGCTTAATTAAAACAAAAATTAAAAAAATTTCCTTAGTGTCATTATCATTAAGATCTATGTACAGAATATGAATTGTAATTTTTTTCACGCAGGAGAACTCACAGTACTAAGTAATCCTTAGTCTTTCAGGAATCTAAAGTGAACAGCAAAAGCACATCAGCCGTATAGTATTTGGCTGACTACTACAACTGGCGTTGTAAAAGTGAGAGGAACAACCTGGTTGTGTAAATTTACACACAATACTAGTATATTTAACAGTAAATTTTAAAGAAAACTATCTGGAGTATTTAAGTTCTTGTAGTTAAAATTACATTCAATATCAAAAATTACTGGCAATGACTGTCAGTGTAGTATTTAAAGGATAAAGGGACACTTATTGCCGCCGTCAGCAAGGCATTAAAAATCAATACTAAAACTCATTAATGAATATAAAAAATGTACAACTGAGTAACGAAAGTTTATATCAGATTGTTATATTATGTGAAATTAAATTTTTATGTCAGAAGTATTGTATTGGATTGTTCGGAAAGTAATTTCGTTTTTACCCAACAGAGGAATTAATTGTATTTTTTTGCAGCCAACTTCACACTTAAGCCGAAATGTCATTATATATTTTGACAGCAGATATAGCAAGGTTTGTATGTGAAAAAGTTTGTTTCGTTCTGTGTAAAGGCCGAGATACAATGTACGCCACACGTTTTTGTGGCGCGTGGAATATCGTGAAATATCGCATTGTAATATACAATGAGAGCGACGCTACAGCTGGAATTAAAGAATTGGACTGCTAACCGTCGTCTGCAAAATGAGACCATGTTTAGCACAGGCTCAAATTTCGTGGAGCAAATCATGCATAGTTATGTTTAAGCTGACGTAAATTAAAAATAATTAAACTTTCGCGAAACGATTTCTTTTATACATGCTCAATTTTAAGTTTTTTCACAAAAATGATCCTCGCGGGGCACTCAGCTGGGAACTATATAAAAGTCATTGTTCCTGCCTTCGTTTTAACTTCATATTTCTCATATATACCAACCAATGCTAAAAGTTGTATCACAAAATGCCGTAGCCATCTATTGGGCATCGTAAAACTATTCTAACAGCTGATTCTGTCCCTAGAACCAAACTGAAAAAGAAACATGGAAACGAATCATCGCGCTTCAAAAGTTAAAGTTCCACCAAACTTTGTGGCGCTACAAAGTATCAGCGCGTTCATTGTATCAAACTGATTGCATTTTCCCGTATTCAAACTCATTTTGTAGCGCCACAAAAACGTGTGGCGTATATTGTATATCGGCCTTAATGGTTTTTGTTTGGTGCCCTATCAAAGATGGAGAGTCGAAAGCATTATTTTCAGCATATTTTACTTGTTTACTATCGAATAGGTAAAAATGCTGTTCAAGCAAGAAAAATATTAGTTGATGTGTATGAAGAAGATGTACCGATAGAACGCCTGTGTCAAAAGTGGTTTGTAAAATTTCGTTCCGGCAATTTTGATGTTGAAGGTGCACCAAATTCTAGAAGGCCAGTTGAAGCTGATGAAGAATATAATAAAGGCACTGATTGATGCAAACTGCCGAATAACAACTCGTGAGATTGCTGAGAGATTAAATTTATCGAATTCTACCGTTCGTAATCACGTGAAACATCTTGGTTTTATTTCAAAACTTAACATGTGTTCCACATGTTCTTACAAAACGAAGTATGGTCCGTCGCATTGACCTCTGTGATTCGCTTCTCAAACCTCAAGAAAATGATCCATTATTGAAGGGAATCATCACTGGGGACGAGAAATGGGTTGTCTACAACAATGATAAATGCAAGAGATCATGGAGTAAAAGAACCGGCTCAAAGCACTTCCAAAACCGATATTCACCAAAAAAGTTATGCTGTCTGTTTGGTGGGATTTCAAGGGAACCGTTTTTTTTAAGCTTTTACTGGAGAATAATACGATCGATTTTGAAGTGTATGTACTGTCATCAACTGGACAAATTAAATGATTCACTCAAACAGAAAAGGCCAGAATTGATCAATAGAAAAGGTATAGTGTTCCACCAAGATAATTTGAAACCTCATACAAGCTTGGATGGGATGTACTACCACACCCACCATATTCCCCGGATCTAGCACCTTCGGATTGTTATTTATTCCGGTCTCTTCAACAATGTTTAGATGGCAAAATATTTATTTCAAATGAATTCGTAAAAAATGACTTCGATCAGTTTTTTCCCAGCTAAGATCAGCAATTTTATGAGCGTGGAATCATGCTACTGCCAGAAAGATGGCAAGAGCTGTTAGACCAAAATGGAGAATATATAACTGAATGAAATATTTATACACTATAAGAAAATCATCTTTAATTTTCACCAAAAAAAAAAAAAAGGAATTACTTTCCGAACAATTCAATAATATTACATCGCAGCACTAAAGGAGGAGGATCGGTTTTCGACGCATATGTTTTTGCAGGAAGGACTTGAAATTTCTTTGAAATTTTTTTGGATTTTTATCTATAATCAATATATAGTCGATTTCAACTAATAGGAAACCTCCCAATACTCTCTCCCATCTCTGCCATCCCCCTAAAAGTTATGAAAAAGCAGCTATAAATAGCACTATTGTAATATATTAACGCTTATAGAAAATGTCGTCTCAGCTACATCTTTTATTTTACAATACAGGTAATGCATCTAGACAACCAATCAAACATTAATACCCTACTCCTCCACCATACCTCCTCCCCTACCATACCCCCTCCACCACGGTATCTTCTCCTTTGTAATTAATTCAAAGTAGAATATTGGCAGTTGATATAGATAACGCATCTAGACAACCAATCAAACATAAATACCCATACAGAGAGAGGAGGTGTGGTGGAGGATACCGTTCTATTTATAGCTGCTTTTTCATAAGTTTGGGGGATGGCAGAGAGGGGGGAGAGTATTTTGAAGTTTCGTATTGGTTGAAATCGACTATATATTGATTATAGATAAAAACCCAAAAATTATTTCATAGAAATTTCAAGTCCTACCTGCCAAAAAATTTGCGCCGAAAATTGGCCTTACTGAACCTCCTCGTTTAAATTTTAAGAGTTACAATCCCATTAGGATCAACACAAAAATTATTTTAAAAGGTTAAATAGTGGCTAAGGCCCCCAACAAATAAGCAGTAAGTAGTATCGTAAAGCAACTCGCAAACCAATTGTAAGTTACACTGCTGCCTGGTGACAACTTGTGCAGATATTATATGTTACTAGTCGAACGCTTTTGTGATGTCGCGAATGAAAAGGAGGCAAGGCACGGTCTCGGAAATAACAAATGGGTTCATAATTTAATTTATGTCTTGCTTTCTTAAGGATAATAGTTTTAAATACCAAAGAAAACAATTTTCACGATTCGTTTAAAACAACTTCAAAACCAGAACTCCCTTCCTGACAAAAGCATCCAAAGAGGAGGAGACAGCAGAGATGACTAAGGTCTTTGAACTCGGCCCAAAAACAATGGAGCGCCACATTTAGTTGGCGAGTGCAAAACTTTTCTGTCCTCATTTGAGCAGGAAATCGCTATTCTCCCAAGTTTATCTAAACAGAGGCAGAGATCAAATCTGCCTTGGTGAAGGATTACGGGTTATGCGAAATGTGTATTGATTTTTCTTCGGACTGCAGGAATTGTGCGATGCTGTATACGAAGTCGAGCGATTTCTTGACCTTATTCTCGACTCGTCCTTTAATGAGACATAAACCGTCGGTTTGTCGCCGATCTCGGGAAATTTATTTCAGCAGGCGACTCGTCTTTCTATCCATGCCAGTGGCACTCTTTCCGAATGGCAATCGTGCGTTTCTGTCATTCATGAGCCATTAAATTGGCTAACTTTCAGGATGTTGGCTTTTTCGGCTAAACTCAACTTTCGAGAGAATTCCACAATTACTGAAAATTTGGCAATGGAACTTGAAGCAATTAGATAAAACCTCTAGTTAGGGAGTGAAACAACAACAAATGCAGCTGCACTAGGCGGAACTGCAGTAGTTTTGAAATTTACCTTAGGTCCTTTTTCAGAGGCCTTGATAAACAGCGCCTTAGTTCGGCGTTATGGTAAATCTTGGGGTTCAATTCGATAAGTCGGCTGGTGTGCAACGGTATCACGAAAACTTGGGAATCCCCAAAGATACTTAAGTGCAGTAGTTTCATAACTTCGTCTCTTGCACATATTACCATAAAGAATTCATTGCAGGAAAGTTGAGAATTCTGCAACAGAATAAGGCGGCACCAGGCACACATAAACTTTGTCACCATGCACATGTGACATTTTGAATGTTCCTCTGACTGGTATTCCTCGGTATTGATGACAGGGGCTATACTCTGCGCACAGAATCCACCCGCCTGCTTTAAATAAACCTATTTGCTGGTGTACAGATTATGCGAAGAAGAACTCTAGCTCACAAAAGTTTCAAAACTTTCCGTAAAAGTTTCGAAATTTAATTTTTCTTGAAAGTTGGTTTGCCTGAGTTGCGCTTCGGTCTCGTTTGTTCACACATATGTGAAGGAGTTGAGTTAAATCCGATTGTATCGCATGGGAGTAAGCTGATGCTCCTATTTTTCGTATGCATATGTGCATTCAAAAGTGTGATGAAAATCCTGGTGGGACCAAAGAGCATCATCAATTAATACATCCACAGGGCGCTGCTTTGAGTCACAAACTGAGTTTTCAGATGCACAAGGATACTCCCATTCTTTTTATCTTTCCCGAAGCTTCATTAAAAACTTTCTTAAACAAAAGTTCCAGTTGCTTTCGGCACACTAATTAATTCCTTATGCACTCCCAAGAAAAATCACTTTGCTCTAGGCAACCGAATGCAACAAAAGTATGACTGCTTTAAGTATTCTGGTAACGCTATTAGAACGTGAACTTGAACGTTGTGGATAGAAGACGAATTAAAATAAATTGGCTTAATGCGAAAACGCTGACATAAATTAGATTAAAAACGTGCGACATTCATTAAATTACAATAAATTGCACGACCAAAGTACTTAATTACATTATGAAATTATATTATATGAAGTTTCAACGCAGTAGTAAGATAGGACAATTCTTCTGCTTATTTAGTTTTATTTATTAATCAAAAAGAATTTTTTTTTTCAATTGACGCAGTCAACATTTACTAATTCTTAAAAATTTTTCATTATTTTCTGTGCTGTCGGAGAGAACTTATTATTTTTGATATTATTATGAAAGGACCCCGCAAATTTCTTATGGAAAATGGGTTTCACTGAATTTTCTTCAAACTTAGCATAGTGATAGTTTTCAACGTGCTGATCAAAAGTTTCAATGGGCACGAAGTCATCCTATGATTAGTTGCGGAGATATAGAGGGGTGAAGTGTGAGACATTTGCTGTACAGCAATGTAATAAAAAAATTTCGCGATTTTTTTACACGAAAACGATCAACTTTGCAAGAAAATTGTATATAACAGAAAATACTTTAAATGAGCCAAAGAACACGCGTGATTTTTTTCAGAATTTTTTCGACTATTTTTGGTTTTTTGGATTTGGCCAATTTTTGAAAAATCCAAAAATGTCCCGACAAATTCTGAAAAAATTCACACGTGTTCTTTGGCTCATTTAAAGTATTTTCTGTTATATACAATTTTCTTGCAAAGTTGATCGTTTTCGTGTAAAAAAATCGCGACATTTTTTTATTACATTGCTGTACAGCAAATGTCTCACACTTCACCCCTCTATATCTCCGCAACTAATCATAGGATGACTTCGTGCCCATTGAGACTTTTGATCAGCACGTTGAAAACTATCACTATGCTAAGTTTGAAGAAAATTCAGTGAAACCCATTTTCCATAAGAAATTTGCGGGGTCCTTTGAATTAGTTATTGTAAATGGAAAAAAAAATTCTTGGATACGTATATCATAATGTCAAGTTTTGTCATAAATCTTCCGATAAGGTAAAAGTGGGATACACGCCATACGAGGAGAGACGCCATACCTTCGCTAGTTCACTATGTCGGAAAGATATACCTATATTTCTCACTGTGCTTAAGGGGACATTTACTTTCTAAATTTGAAAAAAGACAATTTTTTTTTTATTTCATAAATATTTTTTAATATATCACAGAAATGTTCTCCCAAAACCGTTTTGAGAAATTCGATATATAAAAAAAGTTATAGACACATTTCTAGCGGTACCTTACGCTTATCGAATAAAAACTTTAAACTGGTTTTTCTCGAAACTACATTTTTTGAACTTGTCAGACACTTTTCTCAGGTTCTAATCATCCGATTTGAAAAAACCGAAAAGTATTCGATTCTTTATACAATATACTATGGGCTATACCTCTAAAAACTTATACTTATGTGAATCCACCAATTTTACAAGGGTAGTTCACCTAAAAAATTCGTCGATTTTTCAACACTTTTTCAAAATCTTCTATAAAGTAACGAAAAAAAATTGTTTTTTATAATTTTTTAGGTATAACCCCTAGGAAAATGTTTCAGGAACATAACCCATTTTGAATTTTTACTTAATTTTTTTTAGGAAGCTGAAAAAGTGTCTGACCGACAAAAATGTGCCTTTTCGAATGCGCCCTCTATCGCCACTACGAAGAGTCAAAAATCATAAATCATAAATCATTTATTTTATGTACTTTAATATATATATATAGAATCAAAAAAAAATAAATAAAATAAAATAAAATAAATAAATACTATAGATTTTTTAAAAAAAAAAGTTTTAAGAGTGTGTTTTTTTTTCAATTTAGAAAGTAAATGTCCCCTTAACTACTCATAGATCCTATCAGTGAAACCTGTCAGCGCCTGTTTAGCTGCGTTCGAGCGTGATGTGTTTATGAAGGGAAGATTTATTTGGTACGTAATTTGTTTGATGAAAATTTAGTGTGAATGCGGTTTCAGTGAATGTTGCAAGTAAAACAAAAACGGATTAAGGTAAGAAGTGGTTTTAATATGTTGTTTTGTTTGTTCTTAACTTATTTAAATTATATTTTGCCATCTCTGCTAATACCTAAGTATTTTTTAGCTGAATGGCGTCTCTCCCACGAAATGAGGAAATGGGATACCGATTAAGTGTTCTTCATACCTAAAATGGCTTCATGAATCATGCACAATGTACTCTCCGCATTGCAATAATTGTCGAAGGGAAATATTACGCAAAAAAAAGTCATAATGACGTGTATGGCATCTCTCCCACATTATGTGGGAGAGCTCCTTCGACCGGTACCCTCACCTTGTCGTGGTGAAGGAGCTTGCGCGCGTCGATGATTGACTGAGCTATGTCGGCGGTAGCAATTTGCTACCGGAAGGGACACCCATGCCGAACAGGTCAGTCCTGAGACGTCAGACTAAGAAGGGAACCACCTAACACGATGGAAGGCAAGCCTTTTGGTACTTTGTCTGCACGAGGTAACCAGCTTGAGACTGGGAATCCTCCCGCTCTAGAAGCGGCCGGGGCTAGGAATGTGCAGGTCCCACTTCCATTGATGACCGAGGTGGCGGGTCCAGGCCAAGGAGGAAGCCCTCTACTGGACTCCGATGATAGAATGTCGCAAGACGGACTATCATCGATTGGCACATTGACTCAGTCAATGGAGAGCCTACTCTTCGAACAGGAGAGGACCGAAAAGCAGCCTGCTGTGACTACGGTTAATCCTGTTCCACTGGACATTCCCAAAATCCCTCCGGTTACCACCAACCAACCCGAGGGATTGTCCAAAAGACAGCTGCGACGGCTGAGGAGCAAGAGGAACAAGGCTAAGGCGCAAGAAGCGGGAGCTGACGGCGTCAAGGACCCCACCACTTTCTCCTCAACTCCACTGGCGACTGTCACCAAAAGAGGAAGATCGGAAGGGGATTCACCTAATCCGGGTTCCTCGGCTAGTGCCATTTGCTCTGGGGAGTCTACAGCCAAGCCGAGTAAGAACAAGCGGAGGAAAGTCGCAAAGACCGGTCTCCAAAGTTCTTCGAAGCCAGACGAGGTAAAGGGGAAACCCGATCCTCGTACTGCAGCGCACGAGAGGATCAGTGAAAAAGATTTAAAAGAAGCTGGCCCCTCAAGTGCATTGCCGAGCTCAAGGACAACGGGTAGGGGGGACGGAAAAAGCTTCGCGGAGGCTGCTTCCCAAGCCCTAGTCGTTGTGATTGAGGCCGGCAACCCACAAAGGGAGATGTCGCAGCGACATGTCAGCTTTGTGGAAGGCTACATTTGGAAGCTATTGGGTGAGACCAAAGAGTCGCCCATGTTTGAGGGAATGGTCGTTTGTGACGGAACCTTAAAGGTTCAGTGTACGAACGAGCACTCTCTCAAATGGCTGCTTGCAAATGTAAGCAAAATTCCAGCTTGCGATGGCATAAAATTTTCTGCTACGAAAGGTAGCGACATGCCCAAGCTGGTTCGAGCGGTTATGTGGATCCCTGGACCACCCAAGGCACCCAGGGACATAATTGCTCGACTACGTATTCAGAATCCGGTACTGGAAACCAAATACTGGAGAATCCGCGCGTTCAGTAGCAAGAGGAAGAATCCTAATGACCCTGAGGGCTCTACTCTTGCACTGGGCATAGATCAGGAGTCTCTGAAAGTCCTGGATTCCGTTTACGGATGCCGTCCTCATTTGGGCTTCGGAAGAGTGAAAATTCACGTTTCTGGAAAATAAATGAGGACAACGGGTGTATTGGGGAGCAGCTGATTATGATGTCTGCTGACTTGAATATCACTCAAATTAACCTGCAGCACAGTAAATCGGCCACTGCTATCTTAAGTGGAAGGTTGGTAAAACTGCGGACATTCCCCCAAATAACATTAATGCAGGAACCATGGGTTTGCAGGAGGAGAATCTGTGGCTTCGGTGCGATTAGTTGGGGGCAACTCTTTCATTACGAAAGAACGGAACGACCGCGGGCATGTGTTATTGTATCTAATACAATCGAGGCCACGATGTTAAGACAATTTTGCAGTCAAGACGTCGTTGCGGTCAAAGTATCCTACAACGTATCGGGAGCTAAGCAGGATGCAATCTTCGTATCTGCTTATCTGCCGTATGACTCCATTAGCCCGCCTCCTTCAAAAGAGCTGCTGGATATTGTGGGATACGCAGAGTCTAATAATTTAGGTCTGGTTATTGGTTGTGATGCCAACGCCCAGCACACCCTTTGGGGAAGCAGTAAATGCAATCCCCAGGGGGAGAAATTATTGGATTTCATTCTGTCGTACGATCTCGTGGTTAACAATAAGGGAAACAACCCAACTTTTGTCACGAGTAGGCGACAGGAAGTAATAGACCTGACACTCACAAATAGGAAGATGTCAAACCTTATTACCAACTGGCGAGTTTCAAAAGAGGAATCTCTTTCGGACCACAGATACCTGGAATACCGAATAGCCATCGATATCATAAATATCCCGGCCGGACGGAATCCTAGGAAGACTGATTGGGAAAGGTACAAACAACTTCTTTCATCGAAGGAAATTAATGTACGCAAAATCCGCTCCACGAAGGATATTGAGGACGAGACCCAAAAATTGAGTCGGACCTTATTGGATGCCTTTGAGGAAGCGTGCCCTCTCAGAAAGAGCAGATGTGGCAAGAATGTCCCCTGGTGGAACAACAACCTGCAGAAGCTCAGGAAAACAACCAGAAAGCTTCTAAAGAGGGCCCTAAGAACTCAGGAAGATGATGATTGGCTAACCTATCAAACTCTACAGCGTGAGTATAAGAGAGAGATAAGATCTGCCAAGGTCTCCTCTTATAGGAAATACTGTGAGGAACTGGTGGGGATGAGAGAGGCTGCAAGGCTGCATAAAGTCTTTCAGAAAGACAATACAGCCAAACTAGACACTCCCCGTAGGCCTGCGGACGGAGGTTACACGAGCTCCAAACAGGAAGCATATGAAATCCTGTTTGAGACTCATTTTCCGGGCAGTCAGAGAATTCAATTAGATGAAACCCTAGTGAATTTACAAGAGAGAGTAAATATCACCAGGAAAGATAAATACATAGCATCCAAGGTTGTGACTGAGGAAAGGATCGAGATGGCCTTGACCTCTTTCGAAAACTTTAAGACCCCAGGTCTGGATGGTATATATCCAGCCATGCTAAAAACAGGAAGTACGTCTCTAGTTCCGGCACTAAAGAAAATCTTTAGGGCCTGCTTAATCTGGGGATACGTGCCAACTGCTTGGCGTAAAGTCAGAGTAGCTTTTATACCTAAACCGGGCAAAGAAGATTACACTCTGGCAAAAAGTTTCAGACCCATTAGTTTAACATCATTCCTTTTGAAATGTCTGGAACGACTGGTAGAAAAACACATCAGGGGAGAAACGCTGAGAAGAAGACCCCTCAGTGAACACCAGCATGCCTATAGGAGTGGAAGATCCTGTGAATCCGCACTGCACGATCTAATCTATAAAATAGAAAGTGCGGCGGATCGTGGATCTTTTGCTCTTGGGGTTTTTGTGGACATTGAGGGAGCCTTTGATAATGCAATGTTCTCATCCCTATGTGATGCTGCCAAGGCGTATGGAGTGGACCCTGTGCTTATACGATGGATCCATTCCATGCTGTCACAGAGACTACTTTTAACAGAAAGCGGAAGCGACACTGTTATGAAAGTTGGGAAGGGCTGCCCGCAAGGGGGAGTACTCTCACCTCTACTGTGGTGCTTCTTAGTAGACTCGCTTTTAGGCAAATTACAAAGTCTAAATATACATACACAGGCCTACGCTGATGATGTGTGTGCACTCGTTTGTGGGGACTCGTTAAGGGACGTCTGTATTAAAATGCAGAGGACCTTGGATAGGATCCAGAACTGGTGTGAGAGGCATGGCTTATCAGTGAATCCTAGAAAGACAACACTTGTGCTGTTCACTAGGAAGAGAAAACTGGATAATCTCAAGCTTCCAATTCTGAAAGGTGAAACCATTCAACTCTCCAAGGAAGTTAAATACCTAGGGGTGACTCTAGACAGCAAACTGACTTGGAAGGCTCATGTCGAACACAAAGCATCTCGGGCATTAAATGCCTTTTCGCAATGCAGAAGAGCCTTTGGGAAGACATGGGGTCTAAAACCCGCTGTGGTACATTGGATGTACATAGCCATCATTAGACCCATTATTACATATGCGTCAGTGGTCTGGTGGAACAGAACGGAGATAAAATCGACTCGTTCTGTTCTTGACAGAGTACAGAGAGAGGTCTGCATAGGGATAACAGGAGCTTTTAGCTCGACACCTGGTGCAGCTCTAAACGCGATGCTTAACATGCAACCCTTGGACATTGCTATCCAAGAAGAAGCAATGAAGACCGTGTGCCGCCTAAAGAAGTGCGGACTCTGGCACGGTAAACATGCTATCGGACATGGTGTTATATCACAAAGGCTTGAACAAAAGTGCATTTTATTCAATATGCCGGCGGATGATATGACCCCGATATTAATGTTCGGAAGAAGATTTCAAATTCTCTTCCCAAAAAGTGAGGAATGGGAAGATCCAAACAAAATATTGAATGGACTCAACGACATCTTCTATACAGACGGCTCGAAGACCGTAAACGGTACGGGCGCTGGATGGTTTTTGAACGAAGAGATCAAATACAGTTACTCACTTGGAAACATGGCGACGGTCCTCCAAGCTGAAGTTTTTGCCATTCTAGAAGTGGCCAACTGGATAATTGCCCAGAGGTGGCAAGGTAGAAGGATAGGTATCTGCAGCGACAGTAAGGCTGTCCTTGCTACACTTCTTAATCCCAATACTCGAACAAAAATAGTCCGAGATTGTAAGAAACGGCTGAATTCGGTTGCAAAATGTAATCAGGTCATTCTTATATGGGTCCCTGGCCACCAGGGAGTAGAAGGCAACGAGTCTTCAGATTCCCTGGCGAGGGAAGGCGCTAACTCCCACCCCATAGGTCCAGAGCCCATTATTGGTATTAGCTCTGCGGCGTTGAAGAACTGGATAACTCGACACGTTGACTTAGTTCACGGAGAGAGATGGTCCAGCCTAAGTACCTGCAGACGTACCAAGTACTTTATAGGTAATCCGAACAAGAATACTGCGAAATTCTTACTTAGCTTAGGTAGGAAAGATTGCAGGGCTCTAGTAGGGACAATTACAGGGCATAACACTCTTGACAAACACTTGAATACCCTGGGAATCATCGACGACCCTGCGTGCCCCTCGTGTGGGGAGGAGGAGGACAGTACAGAGCACTACCTCTGTGACTGTCCTGCGTTCTCTCGTGCACGTAGGGACGCGTTTGGCGCCGATGTTATGAGGATGGAGGACTTCGATTCTCGATCTCTGTTTGAGATTCTCCAGTACATCAGGACAACGGGGAAGTTCAAATAGAGCGGGGGTTTTGAGAGCAATGGACTAAAAAGTCTGAGCGTTCGAGGTGCTTTGCCTCCCCCCCCAACAAATCAAATCAAATCAAATGTGGGAGAGATGGCCCTTGGCCGAGTTGAATTTTTATTTTCCATTCTTGTATTTTTTTGGCGAAAGATAAAAACATTGTGATTATATGTACTTCATAATATAAGTGTACCTTTAAAATAAAAAGTAAAAGATTCAATTATATTGCATTTTTCTTAGTTATTACTCCTTGGAATCCAAGATGGCAAATCCAATATGGCGACCAACAATTCTCGATTTCAACGGATTATTATACATAAGTAGTAAAAGTAATTGAGGTCACGTGGTTTTAACCGCAATATTGGGCTCTGTATAGGCGGATTCTTCGAAAGCCAGTGTGCATTCGAAAGTAGAAATCAAAACATTTCTTTTGAACCTAGGTATACCTTAAATGGAGCTCACCATTTTTGGACAACAGGGGGTGGTCCGTTCACAAAGAATGCCTCATATGTACGTAAGCATATAGTATGTGAATGCAAGTCGGATTTTGCTATGAAGATGCAGGAACAGTTTAAGGTTTTAATTTTATTCAATCTTCCCTATTTTTGGGAAAGAGTCTTTTTTGTGCTCTGACACGGTAGATTGTCCGCTTAAACCGAACTGAAATCATGTTCCGGTGCAATTTGTGAAAAGGTCTTAGGCGTAATAATTCTTTCCTCTAGCAAATGGCGCCGAGATGGAACTTTATTCAAATTATACAAGAAATCCTGCGAATTCCCATAAATGTGAAAATTTTGTGTATGCCGAGAATAAAGGCCTTTTCAGAAGCACAATTCATAGCGAATGAAAAGGTAGAGGGAACACTTGCTTTGAATGTGCTATTACAATTTCATCTTTATTACAGTTGCAGTTGTATCAAGTGTTTTTTTTTATTATTAAGAATCATATGATATAAAAGCTTCATTTTCATCTGCTACATCACAAAGACGTACGCGGCGAACACGGGAATAAAATTAATATTCTAACCTTCATTTGCAAGGTATCTTTGCCACCTGAACTTTTGTCGGCTAAAAAGCACTATATAAGCTAGAGTGGCTTTCGGTCGCAAGTTATATGGTGAGAAAGATAAAGCGAATTCACAAGGGCGCCCAAAAGAAAATTTCATTATATTTTGAGCCGACATGTGCGTTAGTTGAGCTGAGATATAGAAATATAAATTACTAAAATGTCTTTAGGTGCATTAGCCTGCGCATCTAGTTATTAGTTTAATACTGTAAAATTCCGGAATTTTATTCATAAGAAGGAATGATGGTATTTAAGCCCGCTGGAGTGAAGCTCCACAGCCCGAAGGCACTCCTTTGAATGACGGGCTAATATTTCACAGTACCATTTGCATCCATGGCAAATTTATCTTGAGAATGCAGCGTGTGCACCAGCATAAGATAAAAGCGTGTGAGAGTAATGTACTCTGAATAAATAGAATTGAATAGTTGAGATTACTGCAAGCAGCTATTTGTTTTAATTAAGTTATACTTTGCTGTGCAATTGAAACCACCCACAGGTCCATCATCCATTGTTCCTTTATGCCATTGGGATTAGATCAAACCTGCGCTCTACTAACTTCGTTTCGCCTGGTGCAGAGCCTTCAGATAAATAAACTTGGGGCGTCCAACTGTTTCTCTCATACACATGCTGTTGCAGTAGGGAAATGAAGCCGTAAATAAGAAAACTGGCAATCAGCAAGCTTCCTTAAACCCACTGAACTATTGAAGACTATATGATTGTATATCGAGGATGATTCTATGCCTGCTTACTTAGTTCCAAGGGTTCGTTTTGCAGGGCTGGTATTACAGGAGTAAGATTAGTTTTAAGCAGCAGGGGAATAGCCAAGTTATGTATTAAGCGGTTACATACGCTTTCAAAAATCATATCCTTTTAATCAAGGTTCTGTGCATAATGATAGAACTATATCTATTCAATTTTTTTGCATAGAACAACAGTCTCTATCGTCATCAGTTATTTGAAGACAAGTTTTTCAAATGGTTACGAAAATTCCTCAAGAACAGCTGAACCGATTCGAAATACGAAAAGTGAAAAAAATATCAAATAGTTTTCGAGGTTTTTTCAAATTATTACTAGTTATTTTTCTGTAAGCACTTCTTAAAACCGAAAAAATACCTTCCGAGTTTAAAATTTCATAAAATATATGTATACGGGTAGTTCTACAAACTAAGGAAGAATTCGAGTCTGATTTCGGCCCGACATTTTTTATACATTCTGGTGGCAGAATTCAGTCTAATAACTAGAGTACAGTGTCTTTTAGCTTATCCTAAAGGCAACAGTCAAAAAATTTAATATTTTTTGATTTATGTCCATTTAAACTTAAACTTAGACCACCACCAAAACTAAATAACTGTATATAAACAAATTATGAGAGTAAGTTCAATTTATTTATTAAATTATTTATTTGTAGTTTAATGTTTATGTGTAAAAAAATACTATTATTACACAGAAACAATATTTTTAATATGATCTTCTCAGGATCCTGGATGGTTCTCAGTACCAATTGGACAGGATCCTGAGGCCAGGTTCCTGAGAATTTCTGTCTAAAAATAAAATAAACAAACCAATTTATAACTTTCAACAAAAATTAACCTAAACTAGGCCTATGCGCTAGCATCTTACATATCAATACGCTAAAATTAGTCATATTCATTATTTATTTCGTAAATAAAAATCTTACCAGGATCCTGAGAACTTCACTGATTACGACACCACTTCACTCGCCGAACGCACTAGGCTCACTAAACAACGTGTTAAGTGAGAATAGATAGATGACATTCTTTATCTCTTTCGTAGGTACTATCGACTCAGCGGAATGGTAAAGACGCAAGGCAAATAGTCTAGTAAATATTTGCTAATTCAACAGCGAACAGGATACTGAGATAAAATGGTGGGGACAAAATGTAAACAAGATTTATTTAATATTTTTGAAGTAAATACTATAGTAATTGTTCTACCTAGCCAGGAAAAATAGTGAACTTATTAATTTGGGATTCTTTTAAGACCCTAATGTATAAGTAAACGTATCACGACGCACTTTGAACTAAAATTTGTACGAGGGACACTGCAGGATCCTGAGAATTCGGCACTTTGCACAGTAATTTTGTTCAGAAAAGAATTTTGAATCTTAATTATTTTTAGTGACCATCTAGAAACAATTGTAATTAATAGTATTCCATCCAAAAAAAATTGTTATTAACAATTTTTCTATCATATTTTGGCTGAGCCGCCAAAAATTCCTTAGTTTGTAGAACTACCCATACATATTAGGGTGCTTTTTTTTTGTGACTATTTTTTTTTTTCAGTCCCACCTCGAAATTTTGTGGCTAATACAAAAAACTTTTTGGAGTAAATTAAATTTCCTACAAGTTTGTAATATTCACTTTTCCTGTACCTGTTGTTGTTTACGAGATAGGGGCAAAAAGCGAGAATTTCGTGGAAAAATTGGGGTCAATGACCCGTACTACCTCGCTGGTGGGAGTTAGGGTTACATCGCAATGGACACTTTTGTAGAGCATTCAATTCTGAAAAAACCCTACCATTGCCCAAGATTGTGCCATAAAATGCCTCTGAGTTGTAGAGATTTGAAGAAAAATAATCAAAGTTCACGTGTATTTTATATGGGAAATCTTTATGCGTCTTGGTCTAGTATTAGATATTATTTTTTTGGGCTCCAATTTTCAGGGAATGTATGTTTAGGTATTAGCCACAAAATTTCGAGGTGGGACTGAAAAAAAAAAATAGTCGCGAAAAAAAAAGCACCCTAATACATATATACTCCACATCAAAATGATAGGATACCCCTAAAATTTTCCTATTCCTCGGAATGCATAACAGACAGACACAAGTTCTGTTATGGGTCATAAAGTACATGTATCAAATACTCTAAATATTGAATCAAGGTTGGGGAAGGGGGGGGGGGGGGGGCAAGACGGGGTAGCGGGCGAGACGGGGTAGCGGGCAAGACGGGATAGCGGGCAAGACGGGGTACCGAGTCTTATTGGTCCTACGAACGACCAATCCCAGCCGCTCTGGCTCGTAATGACGCGTTATTGTTTTGTTTAGCAGCCAGCGCTGTGACCGGCTAGTGAGTCCACGCGTTTTCGTCCTAGCGCCAAAAACTTGGTTTTTGTCAAGTTCGTTGTGATTTTCGTATTATACGTAGCATGTGTTTTGTACCTCAACATTAATTTTTTCGAACTGACTGAAAGTTATTCTTGTTTTTCAATGATTACAACAGCAGGTAGGAACATGTTTGTTTCCATATTTTGATTTGGTTTTTTAAGGCATGTTATTTTATTCAAATCTGCATGGGAGGGCAAGATGGGGTATGGGGTACCCCATCTTGCCCCTCGAAAAAATTATGATTTCTTTATGAGACTTTATGGTCCTCTAAACTTAATTTTAATTTTTATCTTGTTTTATGATGGTGAAACGTTGGGCGTTTTCGAAAATTCATCATGGTGTAAACCATTTCAACCACTTTTCATCACCTTGTTCGTAAATTCAACATAAGTTTGGAACTTTATTTCACTCTGTTCGAAAATTCATCTAGTATCTCCACCACGTGCACCATAAAATTTTTCGGTTGTTTGTGGTTGACAATGGCAACCTTATTTAATGTGCAATCATGGAGGCGAATGTTGAGCATGAGATGGCTGAGATTTTTAGACCCGAAGGTTAGCTTTTGATGGAATGCCCGAAATTTGTTGACAAACAGTAACATTTCGATAAGCTGATATCTTTAATTTCTTTTCCGAAGATGCGTTCGAATATTCACCGCTAAAAATATAAATGTAGGTGGAGTTTACCATATTGGTGCACCTTATGGGTAAAATTGTGATTGATGGTGCATCAAACCGATGAATTTGCGAAAACGCCCATTATAAATGAAAGACGGAAAGTGGGGATTGGAGTGAACAAAGTATGAAAAATGCAGTAGATGTTGTAATTAAAGGGAAACTGGGGTATAAATTAGCGTCGAAAATATATTCTGTGCCACAAACGACCCTCGAAAGAAAAGTAAAAGAAGCTCGTGTAGCCCTAGAAGATCCTGCTGCTCTTCCAATTTCTGTTAAAGTTCCTTTAGGCGCAAAAAAGCGAACATTTTCTGATGATGAAAAGAAAGAACTTTGCAACTATATAATGGCATGGTTTCAAAAAATGTGGGATTTGGCCATACGATCGAACAGTTTTTTTTCGATAATGATTTTGCTCCATCATTGATGACAGATATTCCATATATATAGAGATTATCTATTCCTAAAGCATTACCAGAAATCACTACGTCTGACAACGGAACAATAGCTCCAAGTAGACCATTCGCAACAACTCACGCTTCAGTTGTCCCTGAGACGATAACCGCTGCACTATACCTGCAAAGATAACTTCAGTTTTGACAGTTGAAGATTGTGAGAAAGTAACTATTGATGAACCGCTGATATGCCGCATGCCTGTTGTCATGACACCATCTGAGATTGAAGCAGAGCCTGAGCCCGGTTGCTCCACTTCGATGAGCAATGTCGAAATAGATAAAAGGCCAACTACTCCACCATCCGTATTTTCTGTTGTTAGTCGCCTTATCCTGCAACTCCTAAAATTTCATGCGTGACAAGGAAACGAGGAAAAACCACTATCATATCTTCTTCCCCCTATAAAAGTGAATTAGAAGAAACTATGAAAAAAAAAGAAACTAGCAGACAATAACAAAAAGAGAAAAAGAGAGGCAAATGAACAAAAAAAGAATAAGAAAACCGAATTTTCTAAGAAAATGAATAAGAAGAAAACCAACAATAACACTAGTTCTTCATCAGAATGCAAAATAATATCCCTTGCTTTTACTGCAATGGAAAATATTTGGACTCTAATGAAGGATGGGCCGCATGTTCTCTCTGTGGGAATTGGGCACTCTGTAGCTGTGCTGGGATAGATGACGAGGACGACGTAGTATTTGTTTGCGACTTTTGCAACCAAAAATAGAATATGTCCCCCATACCCCATCTTGCCTCATAGGGTACCCCATCTTACCCTACCTAGGGGGCAAGATGGGGTGTTAGAAATTTTTTTCAAAATTAATAATTTTTTCCCTTTTCAATGAATGTAAAATTTTTCAAGTTCCTTATTTCCAAAGATTAATAATGAAAGAGTAATTATAAATAAATAAATATTTAAAATATTTAAAAATATGCATTTTATTATGCTCCAAACGATAAGGACCCCGTCTTGCCCCCTGAAAAAAGGGTTCATCAAAAAGATAGGAGATGTTAAAGTATTTAAAAAAAAAACCTATGTAAAGTTAACAAAAATATTAATCCCCACGCTTCTTGAATCGCATCTTTCAGCTCCTGAACAGAATTAAATTGTTTACTGGCCCTGAAAACAGTAGAGTTCTAATATTTTTAGACGAAAAGTATTCCTTTTCAATATTCGTTGAATACACCTTTTGTTCCTGTTGGAATACAAAATTATTTCCAGAAATTCTAGTGGCATGTGTCCTGATTTGCTCATCAATTAATTTGACATAATCCGGACTCTTCATTTTCCCGTTTACAAAGCAGATATCGGACTTTCCTCTGTATCCGATTCCTGCCCACACCATGACACCTCCGCCTCCCATTTGGCAGCGAACTTAAAAAGGCGATTTTTCCTAAAGTCGTGAAAATAATATGACCATCCGTCGAGTTCAGCCAATGTGAATCTCTTTTCATCAGTGAACATTTATATATTTATATAATATATATATATATATTTCTCTACCTTTTTTTCCACTTTACATGCTTTAGAGCGAACTTTAACTGTTCCTCTATATGCTTTTTTGTTAATGGCGGTTTCCTGGTAAGTTTTCTTCGTTTAATAGTGGATGTGTTTTTCAGAAGGCGTTGGACATTCAAAATATTTGTGTTCACACCAGCTTCCTGCACAATTTGCCTCACTGTTAACGTTAAATTTGATGCTACTCGTAATATAGCCCGCTTTTCACGAATACTTAGCGCACTTGGTCTGCCTGGACTCTTCTTTTTCCGTAATTTTCATGGTCTTTTAGCAGATGCATGACTACATTTCGGCTTCGTTTTACAATTTTCGCGATTTTTTCGACACTTAACTTTTCACTTTTCAGATTTAAAATAGTGATTATTTCATCTTCACTCAGCTTCTCACAGCGACCTTTTTTTAACAACACAACTTACTAATGCATACTAATAAAATACTGTAATTTTTAAAAACTGTTATTAATTGATCTAACCCCCCGATTCTACATAAAAGATTTTTAATATATCTCTTAACCTCTTAAATTTCTCAAATAAGAGATATTAAAAAAATTGATATTCTGCATAAAAGTTTTTAGAGATTAAGAGGTTTTGGAGAATCGGAACGCTATGAAATTCAAACAAAGTATGCTGTGATTTTGGGTATATATTTCATATCGGTGATAGAGAAATGAAAAAAAGCGCATTTAAGGGGGTAAATACAATTAGGTACACGGGCAAAAATTGCGCATTAGAAATCATTTTTTTTCACAAAGAAGATTTAATGCAATCATTGTAAAGCTTGGTACACTTGTTAAGGTATAAATGAGGAATGTAAACAAATTTTTTTTTTAATTTTTGAAAACAAAATGGCGGCTGTACGCTGGCGTGAAGTTGACCTACAAAAAAAAAAAATGCAACCACTCTGGACGTCGTGTTATTGATCTGTAACAGCCGATAATAAAAATTTGGCTTAAATATACATGTAATTTGTCGGTAAACCTCAAAAATTAGAAAAAAAATAAAAAAATTCTGCGTTTGGTAGTAGTTTTTGTAAAAAATCGATAATTTTCACTATTTTTCCAGCCATTTTTGCATTAATAATTGGATTTTGCAACAAAAAATTCCAAAACAATTAGGCTTACAGACAAGCCTAAGGTATAAAGAAGAAACCCTAAAAATTTCAGCTAAATTGGACAAGTAGTTTTCGAGTAATCGTGGTTGCAAATTTTAAAAATGTTGTTTTGAGAAAAACGCGTTTAAAGTTTTGAAAACCTGCTATGCGATGCGCTGAAGAAAGCGTTTTCGAAAAATGAAGAAAAAATATATAAGGAGTTCGATTTTCGACCAGAAAGTTTTTGGAGCTTATTCTACGGGAAATTTCCTAACTTTTAAGAAGAACAAAAAAAAAAAATAATCGATTTTTTTGACCTTCTAATTGTATTAATATTCCATCGAATTTGAAAAGCTGGGAATATAAGCTGAAGAACAAAAGGAGATACATAATTTCATCATTTCAATCATGGATATCCCGAATCTCCGAAAATCCAAGATTCACTCTGGGGTTCTATCTTCTGAATATGACGACGAACGGCGAAAGTCATCCCTATTCCACTGTCATGAAAGCTTCCGGCCAATTTGAGTCGCAAACCTGAAGTTTAAAATAAATTTAATAAAATTTTAAAATCCGAATTCATACAGCTTCCACAATGCTGCAGAAACCTTTTTCTGTTTGGATGTGCTCGTGGCGGGTGCATTTCGTTTGAAACAGCAGGGGCTATTATAGCTATGTGGGTGCAGTCTATACACCCTACTATATTTTCTATCCTGAATTTAGAACGAAAACTATTTTTTACCTCATTTATTTCCGAATTAGTTGAAGGGACCTTAACGTAAAAATTTAAATGTTCTATTATTAATTGCGAAACATAAGTAATACACCTTGAAATAGAGGATTGACTTAAATCTAGTGAACTATTATGGCCAACAGGATTTTGGTAAGACCCAGTTGCGAAAAAATTTAATGCTGCTAATAATTTTAAATGAAAGGGTATTCTCGAATATTCCTGATTATAAAAAGGTTTAAGAAGAGTATCTATAAGTTTAAAAGCAATTCGTTAAGGCATTTTAAGATTTCGTATGAATGCTGTACTGGAAACCCAAAAAGGACCAGCGATATCTCGCAGATTCCTTCACGCGATTCTTTGAGAATGGTTGCAAAAAATTGTTTTGATTGCTGTGAAATGATGACATAATTTCTTTAAATCACCTCCTACCATTTAAAAAGTCAGTAAAGAAGTTATTTCTGTCATGAGCAAATTGGTCGTTCACCCTCTGTTTATTTAAATAAATTATATAAACCATAATATTTTAAAATTAAAATTAAATAAAATCTTCAACTTCTGTGGTGTCATGCCTCATGACCATGATGTATATTGGCGATTTTGATAATTCCTGTTTTGGATGCTTTTGTTTTTATAACTTAGAACATGACTGGTATTAACGAATACAAATTGTAACTTACCATCGATTTGTATTATTTGTTATATGTATCATAGATAATTATTGTACAATTTAATGTGATATGGCACATCGACTTATTTATTGAAACTGTTTTACTTTAAGCCAACAAAATTATTAATATAAAAAATGTAAATATGTATATGTATTATATACGGCCTGTTTCTTCCCAAATAAATAAATAAATAAATATAAAGTCATATGCATATTCAATACTTTCATTCAATAATTTCACTTCAATACTTTCATTCAATAATTTCATTTCATTCCTTGTTAAAAATTATCAGTAACAGCACTTTTACTCTCGCTATCACTTTATTTTAAATGTCAGTATATTATAACAGCTCCCCGACGAGGTCCTCTTAACTTAAGAGCTTTCCTAGTCTAAAAAAGTCTATTACACTTTTTTCCAGAATACGAAAATCTTTTAACATAAGTCTCCACAAATAATAAGAGATCAGCTGATTACTGACATCTCTTAAATGCTTAAGTAGAATACGAATTTCTGTTAACTGATTTTTGACAACGATATAAGAGGTTAAGAGCTAATAGCTTTTATGTAGAATCGGGGGGTAAATTCGGAAATACAAATCTCTCTCTTATTTTATTAAGCTTAATACAAGCTATACAAACATACAAGCACAAGCATACATACTTAAACGCTAGAATATACATATGAATAAATTAAGAACTAGGGGGGGCGTTTCAGGGCATTCCGAAGGGATGACTTGGAAAGGTGGAAGTCGAATGATGGTGAGGAGTTGGCTTTACGTATCATGCGGGAAATTGGTTCGGAAAAGCCATAATTGGTGCGGTGATGCGAGGGGCGGAAGAGAGGTACTGATCTGAGGCTACGGGGGTTGGTGTGAAGCGATATCAGCTGTAACAGGGAGGGGCAATCAATGACACCATTAAGCAGCTGGTGAATAAAGAGAATGTCGGCATAGTCGCGTCGCTTACTTAAGGGTTCCAGATCGATAAGTTTCAGGCGATCTTCGTACGGCGGCAAGTTTTGGTGGTCTGACCAAGGAAGATCGCGTAAGGCAAAACGAAGGAACCTACGCTGGACAGATTCAATCCTGTTGATATGAGTTGACTGAGTGGGAGACCATACCTGACTGGCATATTCAAGGAGAGGACGGACTCACATCCTGCAACAAATGCATAAAATGGTCGGCTTATAGACCCTGTCCTATCTTTTTGAAGTACCCTTTTTTCAGGTAATTGCTTAAAATTCCTAGAATATAACTTGAAGATCGGTTCAATATTGCAAATATTTGATATATGTACTTTATGATCCATAATAAAACTTGTTATGCATTCCGAGGAATAGGAAAATTTTAGGGGTGTCCTATCATTTTGATGTGGAGTGTATGTTGTGTATGTGTATGTATGAAAACTTCATACGATCATAGCCAAAACGATCTACGGCGGCTCTAAGGAAACCCGACTGCACAAACTTAGCTAAAAAGTTGAAAACAAGCCGCAGAGAAATAGAGCTTTATTTAATTGTTATACTCACTCATTTTCTTTAAACATTGGAGACGCCTTCAACTGCATGTAAGTTCTGATTGATAGTGAGTAAAATAACTGAAGAAAGCTAAAATAAAACTAAAAGAAAGAGAAGTAAGAAGAAGAAAGAAAATCAAAACATCAAAAAGCTACCTTATTATACTATGCAAACAATGAATTTAATTGAATAAATAAATAAATAAGAACAAATAGGAGATGCATATTTTAAGAGAAAAACCAAATAAAATAAAATGAAACTAAAATATTTCGCGCGTGTTCAAGAGGTTTGTGAGAAATGCCCGACCACACTGTTTCTGAACGAGCTGACACCCGACAGCTTTTGTACCTTTTGTACCTGGTAGTCAATTCTACAGCCGAGCAACCTGGACAGTAAAATAGCGTTCATCTACTAACGACTCAAACCTTGGAGACTAAATACAATTATGTAGATGAGAATGCAAAATTAGTGCATTATGCTTGGAATGCATTAACATATTCAATACTAATACAAGTAATGCAAACAAGACAAATTACCAGTACTTTTACCAGTATTGCTATATCGAAAAATGTAATAACCATTACAAAGTAATGCTATTGATAAATTGTAGAACCATTATTTAGCATTACCTTGCAGTTTTATCTGGCATTAATTAGAAATTGTTTTTACCTCGCATTCCCTAGCATTATTCGACATTATACACCGAAGGATATTCTGGTTCTTTTTTTAGGATTAAAATTTTTTTTAGAGACTATTCAGAGTATCGCTTTAAGTTCAATCCCAAGGTTACAGGTTTATGGTCATGTGTTTTATTTTACTCTAAGAATATTTTTCTAGGATGAACTACAGGTACAATAATTATGTATGTTTTTCATTAAAAGGAAACAATATGCGATGAACGGTTATTATTGTGATTTATAAAATAAAAAAAGATTATAAATAATAATACTTAGTTATATTTTAGGTTTCGGCACATGACCTTTTAATTCCAAAATCCTGGGACAAAATTTAAATTACAAACATGACGTTGCCATGCGTTGTGGGGTTTCTTGGAAAAATTGTTCAAAATTATTCCTTCTTTCACGGAATATTTTAAAAAGTGTTAAAGCCTTTCTCATCTTAAGGTTCATACGAAAGCTACATTTGAGTCACGTGACTAGCCGCTAAGAGAGAATAATGGCATTTTTAAACAGAGTTTTATGAATGGTCAATGTACGATTTTTTGTACACCTTAACCTTATCTTCTTATATACGGGAGCGAATAGAGCATTTTCGTTTTCTAATTCGTAATCTACTGGACAAAATAGAAATTATGTAATTTTTATGGATGCAAAGTTGGTGTTGACCAGTGTTATTTTCTTTTTCTTTTTAAATATCTTTTTACGAAGCCTAAATAAATGTAATGCAATACACTTAACTCCTTATTTTGGTTATGTTTCCAAATTCCTATAGGTCCAGTACCAATTTCATAGATTATATTTCTTTAAGTAAAGTTAAGCGGACATTAATATTTGAAATCATTTGCTTTTTTACACATACGATAATATACAGGGTTAGCCATTTAAGATTTTGAATTTGAATCGGCTATAAAAAAAAAAAAAAAAAATGAATATTTTTTCAAAGTTATGAGTTTATTAGAAATATTGAGCCTTTCCGTTTAGGAATGGAAGACAACATCATTCAAATGACTACCACGGCTAGCCTTACAATACCCCATTCGATCAGTCCAATTTTTTAGTACATTTTCGATTGCTTGGGCCTCTATTTCGTCAATGGCAACTTCGATTTCACGATTTCTGGATGGTTAGCGTAACTCTTGTCCTTAACGGCTCCCCACAAAAAAAAGTCTAACGGAGTCAAATCGCAGCTTTGAGGTGGCCAACTGACATCATCATTTCGGCTGATTATGCGATTTCCGAAAACAGTGCGCAAAAGATCGATTGTTACGTTGGCTGTGTGGCACGTTGCGCCGTCCTGTTGAAACCAAATGTCGTCTATGTCATACTCTTCAATTTTGGGAAGCAAAAACTCGCTTAGGATTGCGTTTCCTTGCTCATTTTCGAAGAAAAATGGCCCAATAATGCCGCCAGACCAAAATCCGCACCAGACAGTCACTCGTTGTGGATGCATTGGTTTCTCCATGATGACGTGTGGATTTTCTGAGCCCCAGATACGACAATTTTATTTATTGACGTATCCTCCGAGGTGGAAATGAGCTTCATCTGAAAAGATGATTTTCCGGTAAAAATGCCCATCTTCGATCAAGCGGTCTTCGGCCCATTGAGCAAACCAAAAACGCATCGGATGGTCATGGGGCTTCAGCTCTTGCACTAATTGAACTTTGTATTGCATTCATATCGAGATCTTTATGCAAAATTCTTCTCAAAGAAGTGCGTGAAATCATGGGCGTACCCAGCATTTACTTATGGGTGGGGCAAAGTAAGGAAACTCGATAAGTAGTAGGAATTTAAAAATGCTTCCATATCCTATCTCAACAATAATCTGCGAGGGTTCTGGCAAAATCTGTTCAAAATTTCTTTGTCAAATGTATTCCAAAATGCTTCCAGAACCCTATTCTTATGCACAGTCATCATGCAGAGGCCGATAAGCCGGTTTTCTGTCATTGTTGACCGTAACCAAAGACAAAATTGTCTGGATAAAATAGTTGTGTTTCTTTAACTAGTGCAACTAGCTCCATTTCTTTCAATTCGCTCTGTGTCACATCCTTTTGTTTCCACATATTATACCACAGTTCAGCCTCACCATGAAAACCACTTAATCTATAATAACTATAAGCAGGTTCTGTTTTTTTTTTCCAAAAAGTCTTGGACTCTGTTTTGACTCTTCTCCGCCGCTATCACTTTCGCCACTACTTTTATCGGGTTTTTTCCTCTTCTGATTCTGTCTCGTTAAAAAAATGAGAAGGTATAGTTAATTAAAATCTAGGCCAGGCTGAATAATGCTTCCAACATTTTGATATTTTCGAATCGCCAAATAAATAGGTTTAAGATTACGTAGTTAATGTACCTAGTTTCTATCAAAACGATAGATCTGTCATCAAAATAGAGTCATCAACATATACCAAAAGGATTTTCAAGGTGAAGGGTTCCGTATTTCACTGTTAAATTCCCATATCTCAAAAATTACAAAAGCGTAAGTAGTAGGTAAGCAAGTGTAAGTCGTTCAAATCAGTTTTCTCGGAAGTGTATGTTATGTTCTACTTCCTTAATTTTTTCAGAATTTTAAACCCTTAATTTTAATAGTTAGAGGGGATACACTTTTTACTACTTTACAACACATATCTCAAAAAAAAAAAAAAAACATGGCAGTCGCGGGACTGGCCGATGGAAGCTTTGCTTAAAAAATTTTCAAAATTTTTTAAATTGTGAAAATTTAAAAAATTTTGAAAATTTAAAAAATTTTGAAAATTTAAAAAATTTTGAAAATTTAAAAAATTTTGAAAATTTAAAAAATTTTGAAAATTTAAAAAATTTTACAAATTTAAAAAATTTTGAAAATTTAAAAAATTTTGAAAATTTAAAAAATTTTGAAAATTTAAAAAATTTTGAAAATTTAAAAAATTTTGAAAATTTAAAAAATTTTGAAAATTTAAAAAATTTTGAAAATTTAAAAAATTTTGAAAATTTAAAATTTTTTGAAAATTTGAAAAATTTTGAAAATTTAAAAAATTTTGAAAGTTTGAAAAATTTTGAAAATTTAAAAAATTTTGAAAATTTAAAAAATTTTGAAAATTTAAAACATTTTGAAAATTTAAAAAATTTTGAAAATTTAAAAAATTTTGGAAATTTAAAAAATTTTGAAAATTTAAAAAATTTTGAAAATTTAAAAAATTTTGAAAATTTAAAAAATTTTGAAAATTTAAAAAATTTTGAAAATTTAAAAAATTTTGAAAATTTAAAAAATTTTGGAAATTTAAAAAATTTTGGAAATTTAAAAAATTTTGGAAATTTAAAAAATTTTGAAAATTTAAAAAATTTTGAAAATTTAAAAAATTTTGAAAATTTAAAAAATTTTGGAAATTTAAAAAATTTTGGAAATTTAAAAAATTTTGAAAATTTAAAAAATTTTGAAAATTTAAAAAAATTTGAAAATTTAAAAAATTTTGAAAATTTAAAAAATTTTGGAAATTTAAAAAATTTTGAAAATTTAAAAAATTTTGGAAATTTAAAAAATTTTGAAAATTTGACGTTTAAAATTTGACGTTTTTCGTTACTTTTTTTTTCGTTACTTTTTTTTTCGTTACTTTTTTTTTCGTTACCGTCGAAAATTATGAACGAATCTCCGGCACAACGTCCCAAAGGAAGCAAAGCTTCAAAAATCAGAAATCTTCTATTTCAGTTTTGAAGAGCTATCCGATGGTACTCCACACACTTATTTTTTTGTCACTCAGTCACTTACATAGCTTCAATAGTCTTCGAGTAAAACGGCTGTGATATACAAACAGACAGACGGACAGGACGAAATTATAAGGGTTCCATTTTTGCCATTTGGCCATCGAACCCTAATAACTATAAAATTGTTAGGTTTAATGAATTATCAAATAATGTGGTTAGTAGGTAATATAAGTTAGGCTTGCGTTAAAAACTAAGTGATCAAAGTATTCGAAAACAAATACTTAAATAATATATATAATCTGTTATCTAGCAGTGCCAAAACCCCCGGGAAACATATAACAAGCCGTGAAGTAGACCTGCTCACTACCACATCTATAGGGTCATGTAGTCCGATGATTTCGCCGAAATAACATTGCTTCTTATGGCGGTATAGCCCATTCATTTCACTCCTCAAGGCGAATCCGCTAAACTATCGCTTTTACGAAAAAGTGATGTTCTACTGATTGTAACTGGGGAGGAATACCGTTCTTATGGTACCAAAATCATTATAGGGGTACGAACAAAATATTAAAGATATTTGAGCTCAAAAGTTACTCTTGCTGCCCATCGAACAAATTACCACGGAAAGTCGTGCTGTCAAGTCGACCTGCCGCTGCTGTTTTGTTCGAGGAAATGGTTAGAGATGTGTTTAAGTGCAAAAAACTCTAATATTTTGTTCTTGTCACTATAAAGTTTTTTAAATCACTAGAAAGGTATTCCTCCATAGTTATAGTTAGTAGAACATCATTTTCGCGTCAAAGTTATAGTTTAGCAGTTCAGGCGAGTTGAGTGGCATACTTTGGATCATCCGCCATAAGAAGCAATGCTATTTCACGGCGATTCTCGGACTACATCACTACGTATGCACTTTCTACTTCACGGCTTGTGTTTATATGTATTCCCGGGGGTTTTAACAGTGCTGAAGTAAAATATATTAGAGAATAACATTTGATCACAAATAGGTATTATAACTTGGGTGACATAAAATATTGTTGCTTTTTCTAATTAAACCCAGCACCCACAACACAGTAAAAAGATACCTACTTAATTCAGAGCAGGCAGTTCACTTAATGCCCAGGAGTTACATTTTACTTTTTAATGTCGCTTACAAAATTTCGAATGTGAAAGATGTATTTTCGTAATCGAAATCTCAAAAATTCGCATCTTTGAACAGTTATACCATAGATTTTTTTAGTTTTCGATTGCGAGAATCCATCTTTCTTCTACATTCCAAATTTTGTAAGTGACATCAAAAATTGATCTCCAGATCACCTTACAAATCATCATAATTAGGTACACTACTTACTTTGTAATATAGGTAAATTTCTAGCTTCGAGTTTGGGTGGGGGGTGGGGCAAGTGCCCCACCCTGCCCCACTGTGGGTACGCCCATGCGTGAAATGTTCAATTTTTGAGAACGATGACGAGTTGATGTTGATGGTTGTACACGCACACTCTGAGCAACAGCAGCGATGTTTGTTGCAGCGCGCTGGACGAGTACGTACACGGGTTGTTTTATCCAACAACGATCCAGTTTCACGAACTCGCTTCACAAATTGATCCACAAACTACGTTTTTGGCACATCCTTTTTGTCAAATTTTTTCCGTAAATTTCTTACAGTTTGAGTAGAAGACTCATCACTTTGGAAATAAGTTTTTAATATTTCCCAACTTTGTTCAATCGAAAAGCGACCCATTTCATAAATGTCAAACATAAAAATAACTTTCCGTCACATCGGAAATGTCATCAAACCTTCCAACCTCAAAATAACCTATAGTTCGAATTCCAAACGTTAGATGGCCCAACCCTGTACATATGGCCGCGGCCTCGAATTGAGCTCGAGGAAACTAGCCTTTCTTACTTTTTTAATTATTGCCTCTTCCCAGTATTTACCAGCCAGCGACGCTGATGTAACAATATTTATAACTGTAGGATGAAGAATTTGGAAATTTTTGGCCGGCTGGTAAATTTTTAAAAGTTAATGAAAAGTTCTTTAAAAAGGAAGCGCTATCAAAATATAACTTCTGTGTTGCTGTTTTGTCAGTAAAGATTTTCTTTTGTATGCGAAAGACATTGCTAGATGAGTTCCATTGTTGCACGAACGAGGTAAAGGTAATACCTTTCTTGCAACCGGAAGGGATTTTATAATAGCTGTACATATATCAAAAGCTCTAAAGCGCCGTGTGTACATTTGTGCAGACTGGCAGTATACTGTACTTATGTTTTGAGCTTCCGAAGGACGCCTCCTGCAGTGCCATTATATCCTTTGGTGTTACTCTTGACATATAGTATGCACCTAACATGCAATAGTTCTTTAAGATTTGTGCCTTCTAAAGGGTGACCTGCATGTACCAGCCGGTGCAATAATAACAGATTCTTAGAAAAATAATTCCGCTTTCTTGGGTTTTAATTAGTCATTGTTCGTGTGCTTGTTATGTGTGGAGAGAAAAAAGTGAACAGTATATTTAACAAAATGCGGTATGACTGTTTCAAGTTAATTCGATTTAATTTGCTGGTAGAATATTTTCATCCAAGTTAGAAGAAGGTGTTCGGTTCACAAAAAAAAAAATTTATGCACGAAAACTTTCTATGATTTTCTGTCACACCTTCTAATTATATTTATGACACTGAATTCTATTATATTTCAAAATTGCTCTTTTGGAAGAATTAATGATGTTTTCTCTATGTTTTGCTAATTACATTATACAGTGTGTTTCACATAGCGCATGCCACAATAAGTTGAGTAAAAAATCTCACCTAGACAAACAACAAATTTTATGACATGGGGGGTGCAATCTCAACCGTTTGGCAGTTACAGGATGATTCATAAATTCACACCGAAAAACTACTACTTATTCCAATGACCTTTCCAAAAACGTCATCTAGGTTCTATCAACTTTGTGTCCTACTTCAGTTTCCAAGTTCACTCCTTCTACTTCAGCTTCCAAGTTCAGTTTCAGCAGTCAACCAGTGCGGTCGCATTCAGTTTTTCCCCCCATCAAACTAATTCCATTTAAGTGTCTGTTTATACTCGCTGTTGTTTTTATAAATTGTGTCACCGTCTTTCTGCATCACCTGCGTGAATCATCAATTACACCTGCTGCTCATTAACCCATTAACGCCCAGTGTTTTGTTTACTATTACGAAATGGAAAATTGCTGCGCCAACGCCAACTGCACGATCACCGCCCTGGTTCCGGCTTCCGAGTGGGTTACCTGCAGCGGACTCTGTAACAAATCTTTTCACGCAGCTTGTATTGGAATCAACAAAAGAGCCCTAATTTATCTAAAAGATATTAAAAACTTTTTTGTATTCTACTGCGCGGAATGCAGGGGAATTTCACTTGCAGACGTGCTGCTTGCGATCAAATGTAATAATGATTTTACCAGCTCCACCCTGCAGCAGCAAGCCTCCCTGCAGAAAAAATCGCTTGATCGCCTCGCCAAGATTGAATGCATCTCCAAGGGGATAGATGACCTTACATCGATGATCGAGTCTCTTGCCGGATTTAATAGAGCAAAGTTGTTGAACCTGGAGAAGTCTCTATTGGCCTTCGATACTTCGGATACTTCGCAAAACTCCGTTCTCGAAGAATGTATCAATAAGCTTCTCAGCGATCTGAGGAATATTCTTAATCACCATTTTGCTTCGTTCAATCTTTCGAAAGATCTGGATTCGTTTCGCGCGGATTTCAAAGATTTCCAAGCCCAATCGTCTCGTCTGCTCTCGGAGCTACCGTCTCGGATCACTCCCCTCCTCCCGCAACCAAGTGAACATATACACTCCCCGATTGCTGCCGCGACAAATAGCATCCACTCTGCTGCAGCTGAACTCTCAAACGTTCGTCGTGCGTTCATCGACGTTTTCGACGACCTCAAGTCTCTCGCAGAGTTACCCAATAGACGGTCCCCAGCAGCTCGAAATCATATCGACACGTCCCTTCATTCGGAACTCCTCGACGTCTCAGCCACTCGATCGGAATGCCAGCCACTCCCCTCTACCTCGGCACCAGCACCGGCTATTCAATTACCCCCTTCCATCTGTAAATTTGGGACTCTATGGACGGAGGATGACTGGAACCAACGAATACAGAAATTACACAACGCCAATAGCGCTGCCTGCTCCGATTCCACTCCGTTATTTGTAACTGGCGCGCCTCATCTTGCTGACGAATCCTGGATCCGGAAGTTTTTCATCAGCCGTTTCTCCATCACCCCCATTAACTGTGTGAAACTTTCATCTGCCAAATACGGGAATTCGTCTAAATTTAGAGTCATCATCCCCTCGAAATATGCATGGCTCATCACATACTCTAACGGCAGTTCCTTCTCTTCAGGGAATATCAGGATCTCTAAATGGATCACCAATTCTGTCAAGTCGTCTTCTTCCCCCAATAACTTTGGGTCCAAACAAACAACTAAGATCGCGTCTAAAATTAGCTCTCTAGGTAATAGTCTTAAGCCTAACCCTAAAATTAAGATTACGCGTAACAAAAGGTCTCTACGTAAATCCATCCGCCCTGCTTCCTCTGTCTCCCACACATCCAAGCCCATGAATGCGAATTCCGCTGTCTGCCCTTCTTCCTCTAAACCTTCCAATTCTCTTTCACATAACTCCACTAATGTGAAATCCAAAAACAAACTAAACGATGTTTCCCACCGTTCGCCTAACTCCCGTCCCTCAATTCCACACGTCGATTCTAATTGGCAACTCAAAGCTGGTATATTCCCCAATTTTAGTAATGCGGTTAAATACCCTAACTTTGTTATGTCTCACATTCTTAATCCTTCCATTCCAGTTCCTCCTCCAAAAACTGCTACCTATCCCTCCATCTCTGACCCTCACCCTAGTTCCAACAATATTTCCCGATCCATCCCATCTTTACTCGGAAAAGCTAATACCCCTCCTCCCACTTCCCCCGCTTTGCCTGTGGTGGCTAAGAATTCCGATAAAATCCCCTCAACTCAATGTTCTTCAGCTCCTTCGGTATCCTCCTCAACCGCCACCAATTCCACGGATACCACGCCCTCTGCCCCCGAGATCTCCAAACCATCATTTATCGACCCACTTCTTCCTCCTATAGTTAAGCTTACTATGCGGTCTGCCGACTCTAGAGATGGACGTTATCTGCTTTCCCGCTTACGTGATCACCGAATCTATGAAAATGTGCGTTTACTCCTAGCCTATCTTCATGATAAACCTGACTCTGTCTGCATTGATGGTAAGACTAAAACCAGTGTTCTTGTCTCAATTCACCAAGAAGGCCTTCCCACTGACCTATCTACTTTGCGGCAGCTCTTCTTTAAATATCACGAGGCATTTAACATCCCACACAAAAAGGTATCCGATGATCTCTCTGCTCTAGCGTCCTTTGTCAGCTCCCGTCGTATCTCTCACCTTCAAAAAAGTCGTAATGACTATAAAAACTATTTTCGTTCCTAACCCAGGCAATTCTCCACTTTGTCCCCCTTCACCCGCCTCTCATAGCTCTGTCCTTTCCCCTCACAGCTCCCCCCGCGCGCCCAACTGTCTCTCCGTCTACTATCAAAATGTGAGAGGCCTACGCACAAAAACACGCGAAGTCTTTCAAAATTCCCATACCTTTCCTTTTGACATCTTTGCGCTTACAGAGACCAACCTAACCCCCTTCATCAACGATAATGAACTATTTCCTCCTGACTTCGTCACTTTCAGAATCGACGGCTGCACAGATGATTCCCTCCCCTCCGGTCGCGGTGTTCTTATCGCTTTACGTAATTGTTTCAGTGCTACCCTTTTTAAATCCTCTAATTCCTCAGTCTGTGAATTTGTCTGCATTAAAATAACTTTAAACCAGCGTTCCCTGTACATCCTCTGTTTTTACATTCGTCCCTCCCAACCGCTCGAAGTCTACGAACTCGCCATTGGCGTAGTCGACTCCATCTTTAATGTCATCGAACCCAATGATGAAGTCATTGTTCTTGGGGACTTCAACCTACCTCGCCTTCAATGGACTCAATCTGAGGACTCTACCTATTATATTCCCTCGAACGTCATCTCTGGTAAAGAAGCAGTATTTGCTGACCACCTCTGTGATTCGGGTCTCTGCCAGGTTAGTGGCATACGCAACTACCTCGGCAGGCAACTCGATCTCATCTTTTCTACTGATCCTGGTAACTCAGTCGTCACTGAAAGCAACCATCTCCTTTCCTCTCTCGACCGGTTTCACCCACCCCTTTTTCTCGCATTTTTCTTTGAACTTTCCCTTCCTCCCACCGTCTCAGCGCCTAAATACTGCTTCAATTTTCGTAAAGGTGACTTCGAAAAATTGAATTATCTGCTCGCTAATGCGTCTTTTGACTCCATCTGCTCCGACTCCCAGCTTTCTGTGACTGACGCCCTTGATGTCTTCTATTTTGAATTATTTAGTTGCCTCGCCGAGTCTGTTCCTTTACAACTTCAAAAAAACTGCGCCTCTTCTCCCCCTTGGTACGACAAAGAACTTCGTTCTCTCCGCAACAAAAGGAATAAATTATGGCAAGCTTATCTCTTGATCCACTCTGAGGCAGACTACTCTTCATATCTTTCGGCCTTTACCCTGTTTTCCGATCGCAGCAAATCCCTTTACCACAATTACCTTAATCGTATGCAATCTAATCTCATTTCTGACCCCAAATGCTTCTACAAATTCATTAATATTAAAAAAAAATCTAGCGGCTATCCTTCTACACTTAAACTTGGAGACGTATCTTCAGCTGATCCCAGATCAATCGCGAACCTCTTTGCCAATCATTTCAGCCAATCCTTTTGCGAGCACTCCTCTGAACCCGATTTTAATTACTTTCACTTTATGCAATCTCGCCCTCAAACTTCCTTTGTCTCCGTTAACATCGACTCCACATTGGTTGCTTCATACATTAGCGCACTTGATGACAATTTCAGCCCTGGTCCCGACGGTATTCCCGCCATCGTGCTGAAAAAATGCGCACAGCACTTAACACAACCTCTTACCTCTCTCTTTGAGCTATCAATCTCCCAGGGCGTTTTTCCTCCTCGGTGGAAAGACTCATTCATCATCCCTATTCACAAAAAGGGCAGTAAAAGTGATGTGTCTAACTACAGGCCCATCGCCAAACTGTCTTCCATACCTAAACTTTTCGAACAAATTGTTTATGACTCCATGTTCTTTCACTGCAAGTCCATTTTCTCCCCTTTCCAACACGGCTTCCTTAAGGGCAGATCAACTACGACTAATCTCGCCGACTTCGTCTCCAGAACATTACGTGTACTTGAAAACGGCTACGAGGTCGACGTCGTTGCCACCGATTTCAGTAAAGCCTTTGACAAAATCTCGCACCAAATAATTCTTTTTAAACTCAGTTCTCTCGGCTTCCAATCGCGTTTTCTCTCTTGGTTGAGTTCCTATCTATCCCAACGTCAATATAGCGTCCTCTTCGGCTCAGTAAACTCTAGCCCTTTCATAGCTCAATCTGGGGTTCCTCAAGGCAGTCATCTGGGTCCCCTGATCTTTGTTCTGGCTGTAAATGACGTCGAGTGCATCATCAAACACTCAGACCTTTCAATTTACGCCGACGACATGAAGATCTTTAAACAAATTTCCTCCCCAGTTGACTCCCGCCTTCTACAAGAAGATCTGGATTCTTTTTGCACATGGTGCTGTAAAAACTTCTTGGATTTAAACGTCTCTAAATGCCAATCCATCACCTATTCCCGTAAACGGCTCCCTTCCTCCCCTAGAATCTATCTTTTATCTGGCGAGCATATCCCTTCGGTTGACTCTCTTCGCGATCTCGGCGTCACCTGCGATAGGGAACTTAACTTTCGTTCTCACATCGACAACACATTAGCCAGAGCAAACTCAGCCCTTGGCTTCGTGAAACGGTGGTCCATAGAATTCAATAATCCTTACGTCGCGAAATCCCTATACATCTCTTTTGTCCGTCCTCTCCTTGAATATGCCAGTCAGGTATGGTCTCCCACTCAGTCAACTCATATCAACAGGATTGAATCTGTCCAACGTAGGTTCCTTCGTTTTGCCTTACGTAATCTTCCTTGGTCAGACCACCAAAACTTGCCGCCGTACGAAGACCGACTGAAACTGATCGATCTGGAACCCTTGAGTAAGCGACGCGACTATGCCGACATTCTCTTTATTCACCAGCTGCTTAATGGTGTCATCGATTGCCCCTCCCTGTTACAACTGATATCGCTTCACACCAACCCCCGTAGCCTCAGATCAGTACCCCTCTTCCGCCCCTCGCATCACCGCACGAATTATGGCTTTTCCGAACCAATTTCCCGCATGATACGTAAAGCCAACTCCTCACCATCATTCGACTTCCACCTCTCCAAGTCATCCCTTCGGAATGCCCTGAAACGCCCCCCCTAGATCTTAGTTTAATCATATATTCTAGCGTTTAAGTATGTATGCTTGTGTTTGTATGTATGTATTGTATACTGTATAGCTTGCATTAAGCTTAAATAAATAAATACTTCCTACCACTGCAAGTGCAGTCACTTGCAAAACTGAAAAAAATGAGTAGCAATTTCCTAAAATTCATGACATCCCAAAATTTTCTCCGAAATTCGTGTAATTAATACACCTGTTTTTTATTTAAATTAAATCTTATTATCTTTCCAGAATGGTACAACATGTTCAGATAAAAAATGGGTAGAAAAACCTATTCCTTAGGAAACATGAGTGGTACTTTATTATTATATTGCATTGTAGGTATGAAATTCGGAACATAAACAAAATGTCTATGAAAAATTATCGAAAATGTTTGTTTAGGGTACACAGGTAATTAATTTTTATTATTACTGCAAACAAATTATAAAAAGTTAGTATAGTTTATTTTATTGTCATTATTAGCTTGTGTTAACCAATGTTCACACCCAAGTATCCTGATGCTCTATTACTAATACCCGATGGACATTTTGTTCTAAAAGAAGGTCAGTTAGAAATAATATCGATCATAGTTGAAAAAGAGATCGAGAAGCAAAAATGATTAAAAAATGGCTGAATTTACTCTTTTGGAATACGCTAGTATAATTTACATTTAAGGTCTGGTAGACTGAAATGAAAGGCAGCTGTACAGCATAGACTTTCCAGAGGTTAAGAGACAGCGGGATTGCAACTTCAAACAGCTGAGAATCGCGATCTGGAACATTTCAAGATTCTAGCGATATCGAGCAACAAATAATCATCCTCGTCAGAAAAAACCCTGAAATGAAAATCAAATGATTTCCAAGACGATTAAGAATGTGTTCAGCTAAAGTTTGGAGGTTTATTCATCGAGAGGAGTTACATCCATATCACTAGTCCATATCCTAGTCCAAGGACTACTGGAAGGGGATTCCATGAGAAGACTGCCCGAGTCGAAATCGAAAGTCTGGTTAGGTTCTTAAAATCCTGAATTCCTTTGATCTTTTGATTTTACCGAAAATCCGAAATTCTATGCAAGTTCATTTTAGAACTAATAAAAGAATTTTAGGATTCAATTCAGAATTTCTGATTCTTATTTTGATCTGTAAAAGACTTGATCAAGAATTGGAAGACCTAAGTCGGAATAACCATTTATTCGTGATATTCTATGTTGGATCTTGTAGGGTCTAAACAAAGATCTTCAAGATCCAAATCAGAATAACGATTTATCCTTGATATTCTATGTTAGATATTGTACAGTCTGAACAAAGATCTTCAAGACAAATCGGAATAAGGATTTTCTTGATATTCTGTGTTAGCTCTCTGAAGTCTAAACAGAGATCTTCAAGACCCAAATCAGAATAACCATTTATTCGTGAATATTCTTATGAGACCGCCCGCCGTGGCTGCACAAGAACTTCAAGAGCTTTTTCTCAGGGCTTTTACTAGACCGCCGAGCTTCTATGAGACCGCACTTTAAACTGAAATGTATGAAAGCGAAATTCAGTTCGTGGCTATATGGCGTTGGCACTCTATATGTTCCTCTGCTCTCTGAGCACGCCAAGCACAATAGCAGACTCGGTTAAACATGGCGCCAATGAGAAGTATTTCAAGATTCATAAAGGCCCATTGTGTTCAAGAGCCATCTTGTTTTTCATTTTGCGGTATTACGTATCATTTGAGTTCCTGCAAGAAATAATAAAAATGCCTCAGAAGAAGATAAAGAAAGCTGTTAATAAACTTAAAAAAAATGAATTAGTGTTAATTTGGTGGGTGAATTCAGGTGTAAAAGACGTTTTACAAAAAACCGTGTTACCACGGAATAGAAGAAAAATAAATAAAAAAAATAAATGACATTGTTTGTCTGCCATGGACAGATGCGAATACTAAAAAAGTAATGATGCAACAAGCATTACATATGTGGAATATTTATTAAAAACCCGTGAACAATCAAATAAAACCATTAAAAACTAATTTAGCACTTAAGCAGAATTTAGAACAATCATATTTTACTCAGACTTTAGCTCTTTTAGATCTTAAATAGAATTCAGAACTTTCAGACCTTAATGGGAATCTAGAAATTATTAGAAGTAAAGAACTTCTAGACCCTATACAGAATTCTATAATCCTATTTTAGATCTAAAATAGCTGAAAAGTACCAAAACGAGAAAATTTAGATGAAGTTCGGAATCTCAGTGTATATAAAATTATACACTTCAAATTCTGTTTTTGTTCTGGAAGGTTCTTTGACAATGTCAGAAGTTTTAGAACCTAACCAGACTTTCGATTTCGACTCGGGTGGAGTTCTGCACTTGGCTTCTTGAACGCGACAAAGAGAGCAAGGCGTTTCTGCACCGACTGTTGTGGACGGATGAATCAGACTTCACCCGGGATGTTATTGCAAACTTCCAAAACCTCCATATCTGCTCGAATACTAACCCCCATAGGAGAAGGGCTACCTCATTCCTACTATCAGATTTAATGTTTGTGTTGGTATGAGGAATTTAGGACAGCTCTCTGGATAATCGAAGAGCAATGTTTTACCAACATGATGGAGAACCAGCGTGTACTGTTAGTATTGTGAAGACAACATTAAATAAAAAATTCCCTCAACGTTGTATTGGACAAGGCGGACCGATTACTTGGCCTGCTAGGTCTCCACACCTCACTCCACTGGACTTTTTCTTATGGGAAATAATGAAAAATGAAGTTTATTCAACGCCTGTTAACACTATTGAGGAATTAATTAATATAATTGAAACTGTAGCGACGAAAATACGGGAGAGGCTGACTAAAATACACCTTAAACAGACAATTCGAAGTAGCTTGTAACATATTAGTATTAACTTTAATGAGTTTTTAATTTAATAAAAAGCATTTTTGGGGTTTGTTAGGTTTTTATAATATTCCTCAAAAGGTTTTTTATGAATAAATTTGTATTCCCTTTCTCTACCTGGACATGTTATACCTTTCTGGAAAGATAATAAGATGGGCAATTTAATGAAAATAAAAACCAGGTGCATTATTTACATTAATTTCGGAGAAAACTTAGAAAAAATCTGGATTTTAGGAAATTGCTAAATTAGTTTTCTGGCGTGAGTGCATACCATGAAAATTCTGAATTTGTGAATCACCCTTAAATCCCCCCGCCCCTCCGCCTTCCCCTTTACGCAATTTTTTTTTTTGTAATATTATACTACATATAAAACATGTTAAGCAGATGTGCCAATAAAGAAAAATGTGACAGATTTGTGAGACGAAAAATCTTCGTTGGGTCCACTGCACGGCGGCGTAGCGTAAATACTTATTTATAAAACATTTCTCAAATGCTCTAGTTTGATATATCCTACATAGAAATTGTTTCAATGCTAAAGCATGGATGGAATGGGGATGTCATTAAAATCTGTATGTGTGTGGAAGAGAACCATAGAATGAGATTGTTCATCAAAAACATAATCCAGTAAAATGTAAAGCTATTTTGTACATATTTAGACAAATATGTGTGATTTAAAACGTTATCCTGTTTTTTGCCGGTGCCTCCTTACCTGAATTAGACTCCTTTTGTAATTAGCAATTTTGCCATGATATCCACTGACTCATCTTAAGAGTATTTATTTTTTTTTTACCTATTACTTATTTGTTTTTGTTGTTAAATGCTCAGTTAATGTATTATTTATTATTATAATTTTTGGGATGACATTAAAACTACTTGTTTGCCTCCTCGACGTACGATTGTTGTTAGATAAATCATCAAACCTCTAAATGTTTATTGGATATTGATTTGGCAACCAATCCAATAGTTACATTTCCTTATTATAATTTTACTTTAAATAATGGAAATTTGATAGCCAATTTCCAAATTAAGAACAAATACCATTTTAGCGACCATAAAAACCCCTTAAAGCTTATTTTCATGGAAATCCTTTGAATTAGAAAGATTCATCGCCATATGGAATTTCTAGATGCTGATAGTCGATTTGAAATCAATGGCCCCGAAAACTCTTATTTTCTTTAATTTTCGAGGGATTCAAAATAATGGCTCTGCGAACCCCTTTGTATTAATTTACACCAAAATCCTTTAAAATTAGGAAATTTTGGTCGTCACGCTGAATGTGTTGTATGACATTTCACAATTTCAATAGCAGATCCTAAATAAGCGACCAGAAACCCCTTGAATACCATAAAAATATTGAAACAAACAAACGAACTTTCGATTTTATAAGAACAATAAAGATAGGATAAGAAAGTACTTTTGTTCTAATAGCCATATTGGATCTGTCTTCTTGAATTTACAAATTTTGAGAGTATATTCAAAATAAGTAGCCTCAACATTCCTTTTATATTTTACTAATTTTCATAAGAATAGCCTGAATTTGAATCATTTTGGTTGCCATCTTGGGTCCAACTTGGATATACACATTTTAATAATGGATTAGAAATAAGTGGCCTCAAATTAACTTCCAGTTTCGTTTTTCTATCAGTGTTTTGCTGAAATTGCATGAAATTGAAGTGATGCTGTGCACAAGTGAAATTGTATAAATTTAATTTAATTTTTAGTCCGTCGTCGACTGGAAACATTCAGTCTTGATGCAATTAATTAAACTACATTGCAGCTGACAGCACGGACGGGGGTCAGGGAAAGGACGAGATTGGGTGGGAGCACAATCACAGCATTGGGGTGGTTTGAGAGCCCGCCAGTTGCACTAGATGCATGCATGCCGCGCTGATATCATCTGTGCTCTAGATATTCTTCTATAATCTTTGGAGCTGCACAGATGCTGCTAGGAAATATAAGAAAAGTAAAACGACCAGTGCAATTACAATCAGAAGGTACCCATTTGAGGAATTTAATATATAAAAATACGGTAATAAGTTTACGGTTCCATTAATTTGAAGCCCGAGTATATTGGAAGCTCATGTCAAGTCGTAGTGGCCCTCCAGACACTACTCAGAAAACGTTAAAGCCTGTTTGGAAAAGAAAAATTGTGTTCACTCAATAACTGATAGCATTACTCAGTAAATTCTTGATATGAATTTTTGCCTAAAAGATGTAAGATTGTTTTAAAAATACAAATGTGTGGAATAGATCAGGTTAAAAAATTATAATAATTTGTTTGATTTCACTGTTATTAATTCTTGAGCAACTATTTTTACAATCCTAAATATTCTAAAATTAATTCCAAATTTCCTACACCAGAAGGTAGCATATGAAAAGAGCATTAAATCTAAGGGTCATAAATCTTTTCGTCTTCACTACCTTATCTCCTGAACCCTTAATATTTCTTGAAATTCGCTGTGTCGACGCTTTTACAAATTCTCGCAGTGAAAGACCGAATTCAGCTCACGGAGCTCCTTTTATGGACAGTTTTTCTAATAATTACTAAGGCTGCCATCCACTCGTGAATTGTGGAACTTAATCTTTACAAGCGTTTACATGCTGCGAGTTAATTTAAATTTAAATGTAAAATTCTTTACCAATTTTCTTTCTTTTTATTGCAGTCGGTCATAATATGACTTCAATTCATTGATTTTATTTCATTATCAATTTGTTGCATTTCAACATTTTAATTGTCGTCAAATTTCTAAATTCATAAATTTCATGAGGCAATACCGTCTTGTGGTACTTGGAAATTTTCCAGTAATTTTGCCCTCTTTATTTGTATTTTCATATCTTTCATTTATGAAAATAGGGTTATGTCGAATTAATACTATTATTAAGAAATAATTCACGGCTTATTTTATCTAAATGAATTCAGCGCATTTGTTTAACCCTATGTTGGTTGCTATAAAAAATGACCGCCCGTGTTTGACAGTTCGCGATTCGGCTTTAACACTAGAAGCGCTGAACATACCGACACCCCTAGAAGCGTGGATGGGTCAATTTTGGCCATTTTATTTTTGCTACAGTAATGTGAAGTGTATACAAAAACAAAAACTTGTAATTACGATAGAATGTTTTTATTACATATATAAAAATGACAGTGCAATTATTACTCTTCGTAATCGCATAATGAGCAAATGGAAAACTCTTTCGAAGTGCACTTCTTGCAAACCGTTTTTTTACAAGCTTGGCATTTCACATACGATTTGCTACCTGCACAAGAAGACTTTACCCGACAACGAGTACGTTTGGCTTGACGTCCAGGTATTTCGTTTGGTATACTGATAGGAGTATTAGACGTTTTCCTGCTATTTGCATATGACTCAGCTAGTTCTTCTCCTAACTGTTAGAAAAATTCCCTTCTGCTGATCTTTTTTCCATTTAGGTCACGATACAATATCCAAGAGTTTATTGCTGCTAAGTCTAGCAAATTAAAAAAAGTGTGAACTGGCCAACGCCTATATGGAGCTTTGACAGAGTATTGGCGAGCCATTAGCCATCCACACATCTACCCCATACTTTGAACCATTGTAAAATTATACTACATCCGGTTTCTTTTTTGTACTAGTTTCTATTTGAATATCTGGGTGCATAGTGCTAAGGAGAAGAACATTTTTTTTTGTGCTTTCCTTGATATACTGTCAAAGTGATATCGTCTTTTTTCAGTACCACTGTACTGTATAACTCTTCTTTTGCTTGTTTGACGCAAGTAGGTATTTCCCGACGAGCTTTATTTATTGTACCAACAATACTTGTTCCATTTGATTTTAAGGTTTCAACAAGGGATAGAGACGTAAAAAATTTATCACAAGTGATATTTCTTCCTTTCTTTAGGTATGGCTGCATCAATTTTTTTACTACGTAATCCCCAAGACGTTCGTCATTTGATCTTACGTCGGCCTTACCTAGGTACGGAAATGCGTTTACTATATATGTATTTAGAGTCCTTATCTACAGCCAACCAGTACTTTTGTCCGTATTTGTCAAGTTTTGAACCCATAAACTGAGTAAACCTGCATCGACATTTAGAAGGGAAAAGTTGTTCATCAATTGTTATGTAGGGTCCTGGCGTATAACAACTTTGAGCATTGGAACTAAAATTGTACCACACTTCAGATACCAATCCAAACTTGTCAGTTGTCAGTCTTTGCGCTGTTGTAGATCTTACGTCGAATCTCAAAAACTTCATAATCTCCCGAAATCTATCCCGAGACATGGTGGCTTTTACAAAATCGTTACCCCATTTGACTGACCACAGTGCACAGAACTAAACATTTTGCGCCTATTGCCCCACGTACATAAATAATAGCCAGAAAAGCTTCGAGCTCTTCGATTGTTATGACCCAGTCAGGAGAGTGAGTTCATCGGGCTTCTGCTATGGTGCAAGATAAATAAAGTGTCCCTTCTTGTTTAAAATAGCTATTCTTTGGTCACACCACCCCCCTTCCCACACCTCTCACCGCTTCGCCACGAATGTTTACACACACATTGACACCAATCAACGACATTTTGATTAACTTAGAAGAAAGACAAACTTAAACTCAGACATCTATGGCTGGGTCAAAATTGACCCAACCGCGCTTTGAGGTAAATTTGGATAAAAAAATATGTATATTGCATTTACGTGGTTGAAGTCTCGTATAAATAATAATCATCATATTTCATGAAAAGTCATAAAAAGTTACGATTATATGCATAATAAAATATTAATTAGAGCAGGAAGAACATCGAAATGGGTCAAATTTGGGACGCCCGCACTTCTAGTGTTAAGTGTAGTGTACCTCGGCGCCGCAGATTTACACGAAAATGGTAAATTTTACTGAATTACGCGCATTTTATTTATCCAATTTCAATTTTATTTGTAATGCCTTATTTGTCTTATTTCCAGCTTCCTTTGCATATAAGGCGTTGGGGAGTTTGAGACTCCTTGATAGTGTCTGTTAGTTTTTATTTACCTTTTGTATTTCAATGTGTTCATAATTTATTTATAATTTTAGGTCACAAGGATCGGGCATTTTATCACCTGCATGGAAAAGCAGGTGATATACATTAATGCTCCTTCGAGGGATCCTCAACTGGTCACTCACATAGGAATTCAATTGGAGGTGCCCCATCGAGGGAATTCAACGAGGGAACGGAATTAAATTATAGTGTTGGGGATCCTCTTTCCTTTCTTATTTATTTATTGACTTAAAATTAATTTTTTATTTATATTTTCGCTAAATAAAGATATGGACAGTTCTGGAGGCAAGCAGGATATGATGGTTTCACATGTTCATAGCTTAACGTTAACCATCACTATTGGGTCAAAGTTACACCATTAATGTGGCTCTAGTACCTCAACTAACTTGAAATCCCTGCATTAATAATTGCTTCTTTGCTGGAATTTCCGGGTGGTCACAAGGAATACCTGATAATGGTAGGTGGAGCGTATTGAATACAACACACTAGCAACTTTTAATCAAATGGATTCTCCTGGAACAGGAACTGAGCTTACAAGTTCATGCCTACCTGGCAAATGAGAGCACTTTTTTTAAAGATTTGCCGAACGAGGGATGAACTCGTAATAAAATTTTACCCGCCATCACAGCTATTCAGTAAAAATTAAAAACAGGCAAAAATTCAAATATTTTGCTGAATTTGCGCATTCATTGCAAGAGACAAAAAGGGAAAATATCTTCAAATTATCAGAGAAGTCCTGGGATGAATTCAATTTTGCATTTATTGCAGGACATGGCGGATCCATAATTCATGAGGGAATTTTTCCACCCAATTTAACTGGATTTCACTGCAATGTGTATTAAAACTGAAAAGCAATCGAATTTTGCGTTCTATTTATTTCCCTGCAGAGTAGATTTTAAGTCCTCTTTACCCAAACGTGTTTGCCTTTTTCAGGAATTTTGAAATCATTGGTTGTCCGATAATTGAAGATAAAGCGTTAAAACGTTAATTTCATTCATTTTCCTCCATGGTTTTACTATTACAGTGCACAAAAATATTCTTTAACACTTTGTATCACTTTTGTTTGGCAAAAATAAAACGCCAGTTTGACTTTCCATATTTTGGAGCCAAAAATAACAAGTTGTGAAAGTTACAAGGAACGATTCAAGTTCCTAATACATTTTAAGTCAATGTAGTACTCCGTTTGGTCATATGCATTAAAATATTAAAATAATATTTTTAATATTGTTCATGTTGTTGAAACGCTTTGACATCGTCAACTGTAGTTAGTGGTAGTAGTAGTAATAGTTAGAAGGTTAAATAGAGAGAGAGTATTTGAAAAAAAGTCATAACTTGTATATTTAATTTATTAATTAAAAAGGCAAACTGTTTTTAAGGTTATTCTAATTCCTCTTTGCCACCCGATATTTATCGATGAAAAACCGCAAAATGAACCCCACTATCCGCTTTCGGTTGAAATATTTTGTAAGAAGAATTAATCAGAACTATTAAAAAAAAAAATTTTTTTTAATAGCATCTAAATATAAACAATAATTAATTCTGGCGACTCTTCTGATTTTCAGATTCCATTCTAATACATAAATTTTATCCTAGGAAATAAAAAAATAAACAGTATATAGCGCTGATCATATAAATCTTCTTTCGTCGCCCTGTGGCAGTTCGAGTATGAAATAGGCGACGCCTCAGACAAGAAATTGAGCAGTCCAACTTCATATGTATGGTATATGGTATGTCTGTGCAGCATCCACATAGGAATCCCATACGCTTCAGCAAATTTCTTGAACATCCTTTTTAATAAACATGTTTAAATTATGATTAGCTGTCCTTTCAAGGTAGAAAATATTATTATTATTATTATCTTACCAACTGCCAAAAAACATTTAGGCTGCGCAAGTGTTAAGTATATGTAAGAGGACATTTACTTTTTAAATCGATTTTTTTTTTTTTTCATAAATGTGTTCTAAAACATCACAGACATATAGGGGAGACCGGAGTAAGATGGGATACTTAAGAGAAAAAACGTCATAATATGAAAATCAAACTGTTTATTAAAAATCTCTTACAACAAAAGCAACACTTACAGTTTTAATTAACATAATTATAATCTTTTATGGCGCTAAATCACATATTTTTTTTGCAAATAGGAATTAAATGGCACATGTGAAATATCCCGTCTTGCTCCGTGATCGGGGCAAAGTGGGAAACGCTACGGGGCATAATGAGTATAAATTTTAATCTGGTTAGCAACGTTTATGTATATGTGCCTCTTCATCGTCATCGTCTATACCTGCGCAGGAGTTATGGCCCCAGCCATGGCACACGCTACAAATAACCCATCATTCAGTGGACTGTGAGTATTAGTACCCACAATATATGTAAGGACAACATTGTCATCGTCTTCAGATGAACTAGTAACCGTGTAACTTTCCTTTTTGCGTCTTTTGTTTTTACGTATGTCAGTGTGAATATGTCAAATCTGACATTGTCATCATAAAGTTTGCCATTTTTAATGATAAACGTACTCACAACGTTTTGTCATACAAGTGATATTTGTGTTGTTTACAGGTACTTGAAAAATTAATTTTGTTAAAAAAGAGGAACTAAATCGTGAACATTTTCGTGCGATGATTTTCTATGACTTTCGACATGGTGTGCCGATCAACTCGCCGCGACTTTTGGTGATGAAGCACCATCTCGAGCCACCGTATTTCGCTGGTTTTCTGAATTCAACCGTGGTCACATTTCGCAAATTTCACAAATTTAGTGAAAGTCATACAAAATCGACTGTTTTACCAGAAAAAATCGATTCTTTACGTGAACTGATATTGCAAGATCGTCATGTGACATACAGTGAGATTGAGGCATGCTTTGGCATTAGTTCCACTCGCATACATTCAATATTGCATGAAAGTTTGGTCGTCAAAAATATTTGTTCGTGTTGGATCCCGCTTAATTTGATAATCGCTTAAAAAAAGGCTCGTGTCGAAAATTCGAAAATTGGTTCAAACGCATTCAAAAGTGTATTGATCTTCAAGGAGAATATTTTGAAAAACAATAAAGCCATTTTCGATTATAAATATTTGTTTTTACTTGTCTATCTCAAAAGTTAAGTAGTAACCTACACATACGGGGCAAAACGGGATACTATCACATTATGCCCCGACTTTTTTGCCCCAACAGACACATTTTGCAAAAGTAACAACAGTTCTAACCTACAAAATTATTCTGCGAAAATGCAATCTAATTTCGTTAGTTTTATTACACTACTACAACAAGTATTTGGTAAAATGTTACAATAGCACTGATATCTACCTTGTTGCCCATCGATTCAAAACAGAAAACTGCGTAAAAGTTCTCAAAAAAATTGTTTTTTCTCGCCACGCAGCCAAAACATGCAGTGACATGCACGCGCCGCTCGGACTCGTGTGACGGGACTGAACATCTCGCGAATGGTGCTGTGTTAAGCTCTGTTGTGTTTACCAGTCACGCACACAAGCACATTTCCCGTCTTCCCTTCCCCCAAAACTGTTTTGAGAAAATTAATAAATATATAAAAATAGACACATTTGTAGGGGTTATAGTTATAGTTAAAGTTATAGACACATTTGTTACGCTTATGGTACCTTAAAATTATCGAATAAAAACTAATCGCGTTTTTCTCGAAACTATGTTTTCTGAACTCGTGCGACAGATTTCTCGGGCTCTAATCATTCGATATGAAAAATCTAAAAAGCATTCGATTTGTTATACAACATATTAGGGAATATACCTCTAAAAACTCATATATAGTATATCGGGTTGGCACGAAAGAAATGAGACAGTTTGTTTTTACATTTTAAATTCTAACATTTTTATTTTACAAGGACTGAATGCCTGTTGCCTAGAACTCAGCGGGCCGTGAGTTGAAGAAGGTGGCTATGTAGGTTTCAACTTCATTAAAAGTGTTAAAGTGTTTATCACGCAAAACATTTTTCATGGCTCTGAATAAATGATAGTCTGAAGGGGCAATGTGTGGGGAATATGGTGGATGAGGTACCGTCTCCCAGCCTAAGCCCTGCAGTTGTTGGCGGGTGGTGGATGCAGTGTGCGGGCGAGCGTTGTCATGAAGTAAAATGATATTGGCTCTTCTTCGTCTTTTTTCTTTGATATGTGTTAGCATGTTGCACCGTTTAAGACGTGACTTTTCGAATGCTTCCTGTACCGCCGCGCGCGCCGATCTGAAGAATAAAAAGTCATAAATTTTTTTTTTTTGTTCTTCAATACATATACATATACAAAATTTTTTTCCGATTTAGAAAGTAAATGTCCCCTTAAATATCCAGCATTGCATTTAAACAAAGTTTCTTGATTATCGCTAAACGCTTGGCATTGCATTTTTGCAATCTGTAATATGGTAATTTTACTACATTACTACTTTACTACTTTACTACTTTTTTAAATGAATGTGTTATAAATTTTCCCTTTATTGGTTTTTGGAAATAAATATCTAAGCATAATATTGTCCAGATTACCCTAGCTTTTTGTGTGCTTTAGCTACAGTTTGTCTTGATAGGAATTGTAAATAGTTACTTTATTTTTTACTGATAGTAAAATAATCTATGCTTAGAATAGATACGTACAATATAAGGAGCGAAACAGGAAAAAGCTCGTTCTGGTTCGGAAAGATGACTCATGTTAAAATTCGCAAATTATGATCGGATGTTTACGTACAGCTGCAAAATAAAAAGCCGGGCGTTTAAGTGTTCATTACCAATAAGGCGATATTTGAGATAAATGTACACAGGTAAATATCGTAGGAAAACTAATTAAAACGTAATCTAATATTTTCTGCTACTCCATTGCGCCCAAGTATGTCAATAGACCTAATTATTATCGGATACAAGTCATTTCGCCGTTGTGACAAAAAGCGCGATCCTTGCACTAGTAATGATTACGCAACACAGAGATCAAATGCAATTACCCCGAAAGACCCTTTGTGTGCCGTAACTCACCCGTCGCCCTGTTTAATCTAAAATACTCAATTATCTCCAAGTTCACAGAACGAGTCCCCAAATTTGTCACCTGGTTCTTTGCTTAGCTCATGGAGAACAGCGCTGAAAACATTAGCGAGCTGCATGAAAGTGCCGGCGTGCCTCTGCCCCCCCACTTATAAAGGGATACGTCACAGGAAATTCCAGCGCACGCATTCGCCGAATGCCTCCGGCTCCGGGCCATGCTGCCATCGCGTATTACCTTTGGAGTACATCTCATTTTTCTGGGTCATTGAGTCGGAAGGGATTTCCTCATGAAAATGCTCACTGGGTACACCAAATCGATTATGAATGCGAAATGAACTGGGAATCGTTCCACGCGCTCCAAAAGAATTGGCTGCTTCTTAAGGCACTCCGAAGCACCTGAATTTGCTGCTCGTGTTCCTCTCATTTGTCGTAGGTAAATGGATTTGAAGAAAGCAAAGAAGCCTAGCGATAGGGATTCAGTCAAAGGATAAATTCAGAAATATTGTTTTCCTCGTTTGCTTTTCATTCTTGAGCGGTAAATTACGCGAAAAACATTCAAATCCATAATCATTACAGATTGAATAGCAAACATCTTCAATGCTACTGTTGTACCCTTTTCAAAGAATTGCTTCATTTCTTTATGTTTAAAGAATTATGAAGTCGAGTGACAAGCACGTTGATTAACTTAGATTAGATAAAACGTTTTTTCAACATAAGTACTATATTGCACACGACCTCTTTAATAAGTTCTAAATCATGTAAGGTAGTAAACAGTGAAAATCGAGATTATATAAATTAGCTATATATTAAATAATAAATATGACATATTAACCCTAACCATCGCTTCAATAATGTATGTTTGAGAGCAACGCCACGTTAGTTGAACCAAAATATACAGAGAAGAAGTTATTTGTTGATGGTCAATTATTTCCTTTACCAAGAACTTACCCTAGATCAAACTAAAGCATCATAAAGCTTATGTTTTCCGAATATATTGCATTATATGAACTTTCCAGTCCAATTACTGACACACACTCTAAATAAAGAATAGACAGAATTACTTGGCTTTTAACTACTTTCCAGATTACAAAAAGAAACCAACTAAGAAAAATAGTAAAATTTGATAGTTGACTGAACTACGATCTGCAGTTGTAAATACTGATATTTTAAGTAATATTTCATAGTATATTATAAAATGTGATGAGTGTTTTGACGTTTGGCCTTGTGTTCCTGCTACAGCCACTCACAATGGAGGAATCGAAAGCCGATCCCTTTATCTGCGCGACCGCAATACTAAGTGTTATTATATAACGAAAGCAAATTTTGTTAAATACCTTTGAAAAATAGTAAAAGAATACTGTTGATATTCAACATTTAAATAGTTAGAAGTGTCACTAAAAAATAATATATATTACTATCGTTTTACTTTTGTCCATAGTAAAGCCAACTATTCTGAAGTATTTAAACAAATTATTGTTTTTAATTTTACAGTTTTTACTAAAAAAATTATCGTCTGTTTTTACTGATTAAAATAGTTGTAGTAACCACTCACTTTCTTCCCGGTGCAAGATTTATGATCAGATTTAAAATTTGGACAAATCTATATATACAGGGTGTCCAAAACCACCCATTTGCATATGCAAATGCTGTTATTCTTGGAGATTCCACGTATCCTTTACGCGAATCGTTATGATGAACCAGCCGCAGACAACTTTCAACAGAGCTCATAAACGATCTAGGCGCATTATAGAAAACACTTTCGGCATATTAAAGGAAAAATGTCCATGTTTGAATCACCTACGGTCCAAACTTTGCAGCAAACATTTTTGGGAGATCGAATTTGACAACATGTAAATGCAAAAAAAGGACTTGTATGCGTTGCATACAACATTTTGTATACGATCGCTTTAGTTGCCAATAATGTATAGGCCCCTATTATGGTTAGCGAGTCGCACAAATCTCAAACGAGTCGAAATGAGCTTACAAAAGCCCTTTTTGGATAAAAATTCCTCACAAAATTCCTAAATTTTTAGTAAATTCATTTCAGTTACCTTTGACTTTCAATTAATTTTTCCTCACAAAACGTCAAAAAAAGTGAAATTTATTTTTCTATCGAGTAATTTTAATCACTTTGAACGAAAAAATTAATTGAAGTCAAAGGCTACTGAAATGAATTTACTAAAAATTTTGGAACTTTGTTAGGAATTTTTATCCAAAAAGGGCTTTCGTAAGCTCCTTTCGACTCGAATGAAATTTGTGCGACTCGCTAACCATAATAGGGGCCATAATTGATTTCTAGTACAAAAAGTTCTACTTTTTTGCACTTATGCATCAAAGTGACTATAAAATATGGCTATAAATCGTTAAAATAAGTGTCATTTTTTGCCCGATGTTAAAATAAGTGTAATTTTTTGCCCGGCATGCGGCTCGTTAAAGGCCACGCCATTGTCCTGTGTTAATAATGTTGACTGTTCTATTGATGGCATATCTTAATGTAGCGGTTCTGTATCGTCCACCGATTCTGGCACCCCGATACCAACAATTATTGGAGAGTATTTTCCTAATACATCCAGCACCAGTAATTTTCCCAAGACTGCCTGTACCCGTTTTTCTAGAAATATCTACTTTCCCCTTCAAATAAAAGGTATACGGGAACGGTAAGTACACGGTGGTCCAAAAATAACCGGAAAATTCTGTTAAAAATGAAGCTACAATATTGCTACAAAAACACGTGAATATCTAAATGTTCCCGTAGCGTAGTGCCGACATATACAAGTGTAGAATATTTCACTGGTAAGTACAAGTGTATGAAATAATATTGTAATACAGGAAATCGGAGTATTTGTAGGTATACGCGAATTACTAATAACTTGTAGTATTGTTACAATTGTAAGCATTGTGTTATAAGCCCCACGAGAAACATAAGAATAATCATTTTTGTTTGTTCTTGTTGTTGTATTTTGGTAAATCATTTAGTTTCAGTGATAACTGATTTATACGTATGTGTGTGTGCTGAGTCTACACTCGTACAAAATCATAACTAGTTAGTTCTACCTAGGAGCTCTAAGAGATAGCACTATAGAAATATGGAAACTGTGTTATAAATTGAAATATAATAAATTGAAATATAAACTGTGTTATATCTAAATAAACTAAAACGAACCACTCCTTTTTCATCATGGTAGCAGAACGTGGTTATTAGATAGCGGATGTACGGATCACATAGTAAACTGTGACGAGTACTACGATGAGTTCATAATTTTGAAAAAGCCAGTCTATGTTAAGTTAGGTGACGGCAAAACTCTAAAAGCTACTAAAATAGGAAAAATTAAAACTATGTTCAGAATCGATAATTATGATTTTAATGTAACATTAAATAACGTATATTTTGTTGAAGACATGAAGAAAAATTTAATCAGCTATGCAAAAGTAACACAAAACCATAAAATCATTTCTAAAAATAGTACTTCAAAGATTTTTGATAAACAAAACAAATTAATAGCAGTAGCAAAAAAGGAATGTAACTTGTATTATATGTATAGCTCTATTAATGAAGCAAAAAACAGAGAAGTTAGTAGTAATGTAACTGAAAATGAGAAAATAACTGAGGAAGAAAAATGGCATAGAATCTTAGGTCACGTTAATTTCCAATATCTAAATAAACTATGTAAACATGAATTATTAGTAGGGCTACCAAAATATTTAGAAGACGAACATATTAAGTGTGCTATTTGTATAGAAAGTAAGATGGCAAATGTACGATTCACAAATAATAGAACTAAAGCGACACAAGTGTTAGAGATCATACACACAGACTTAAACGGACCACATCAAACCATGGGTTATTGTGGTGAAAAATATTTTCTTACCTTTATTGATGAATATAGTAAATGTGCTAAAGTCTATTGTATAAAATCAAAATCAGAAACTTATAAGTATTTCGTTGAGTATGTAAACTTAGTCGAAAATCTAACAGGAAAAAAAATTAAAACTTTACAATGTGATAACGGTAAAGAATATTTAAATCACTACATGTATGAATTTGCTCGCAATAAGGGTATTAAAATAAAAACATGCCCTCCTTATGTTCACGAATTGAATGGAGTGGCTGAACGTTACAACAGATCCATTATGGACACTGCAAGATGCTTATTAAAAGAATCTAATATAAAACCCAAGTTCTGGCCTGAAATAATAAAAGCTTCGACGTATTTAAAAAATCGAACCCTTGCAAATACATACGACTGTAAAACTCCCTATGAAATAATGTTTAATAAAAAACCTAGCGCAGAGCATCTAAAAATGTACGGATGTAGAGTCTTTGTGAGAGTTCCTGAAGTAGCAAGGAAAAGTAAATGGGATGATAAGTCAAAGTTAGGAATTTTGGTTGGATATAACGAAAATGGTTATAGAATTCTGCTAGAAAATAAAATTGTAAACGCGAGACATGTTGACGTAATCGAGAAAGGAATTAAATTGATATGTTTAGATGACGAAAAAGATAAAATTAATCGAGAAGATAAGAGTGAGAGTGAAAATTCTGAATATAATAAAAACAATAACTCTGAAGATACCGCGAATGAAGAATTAAACAATCCGGGGAAAAATGAACCAGGATAACGATGATGAAAACGTGAATGAAACTGAGCAATTAGCAGTCAGACGCTCAAATAGGAAAAAAAGCCCTGTAATAAGGTATGGGTGTGATGAAAAAGCAACCAATTTTATTTATGTGAATTACTGTAATGCCGATGTACCTTGTAACTTTGAAGAGGCGATAAACTGCGTTGAGTCGGAAAAATGGAAAGTAGCTATGAATTCTGAATATTTAAGCCTAATGAAAAATCAAACATGGCTGTTAGTGGACAGACCAAAAGATAAAAAAGTTATTGAAGTAAAGTGGGTCTATACAAAGAAAGACGAAAATACTTACAAAGCTAGACTAGTAGCACGCGGGTTTCAACAACAAGAAAAAACCGATAATGTTTACTCTCCGGTCGCAAAAATGCAGACTCTAAAATTGTTACTCTCATATTGTTGTCAGAATGAACTAGAAATCGAACAAATGGACGTAGAAACTGCGTTCTTAAACGGTAAATTAACTACAGAAGTGTACGTAAATCAACCCGAAGGCTATGAACAAGATAAAAACAAGGTATGCAAATTAATAAAATCATTATACGGATTAAGAGAAAGCCCAAGGTCCTGGTATAACTGCTTTAATGAATTTATATTAAAATTAGGTTTCGAGAGAAGCAATTATGATTATTGCGTGTATGTAAAACGAACTGGTAATGAAATGACATTTATACTCTTGTTTGTTGATGACTTATTAATTTGCAGTAAAAGACGACAAGAAATTAGGGATGTAAAACAAAAACTGGCAAGTCGATTTAGTATGAAGGACATGGGCAAAGTAAAAACCTATCTAGGTATAGAAATAAATTACAATATCAAAGCGAACGAATTAACACTAAGCCAAGAAAAGTATATAGATTCTCTTGTTAAAAAATATAAGTTATACAACAGTAAATTATATGACACTCCTATGGAAGTGAATCTCAAACTCGAACCAGCACCCGAAATCGATGTGAAAATAAAGTATAGAAACCTGATCGGAGAACTCCTCTAGATAAGTACGGGGACAAGACCCGACATAACTTTCAGCGTCAATTACCTGAGTAGGTTCCAAAGTTGTTATGACGAAGGTCACTATAAATACGCTATGAGAATAGTAAAGTACTTAGCTAAAACTAAAAGTTTAAAGTTAACTTATAAAAAGAATTATGCAAGCAATGTCTTAGAGTGTATGGTTGACTCAGATTGGACTGGAGATAATGTAGATAGAAAATCAACGACGGGATATTTGATTAAATTGTATAACAATGTTATTTTTTGGAAGACCCACAAGCAAAATACGGTGACTAAGTCGTCAACCTTTGCTGAATACGTAGCATTATCCGAAGCAGTAACAGATGCAATCTTTATAAAAAATATGTTAAGCGAAACTTTTAATGTCAAGACAATCAAACCAATTAATATATTTGAGGATAATTTAGGAGCTCTAATAATCGCAAAATATGGAAACTATACTAAAAATTCTAAACACATAGAAGTACAGTACCACTATATAAATGAAAACTATGAAAAGGGCATTATAGATATAATTAAAATAAACTCTGAAGACAATGTAGCCGACATACTCACGAAAAGTCTTTACAAAATTAAATTTATAAAATTGAGAGAATTAATGCAATTAATCTAAGAAATCAATAATGGTAATAGAATGAATTTTCTTTTTGTTTAATCACTCAAACTGCAGATTTAAAGAGGCGTGTTGTTGTATTTTGGTAAATCATTTAGTTTGAGTGATAACTGATTTATACGTATGTGTGTGTGTGCTGAGTCTACGCTCGTACAAAATCATAACTAGTTACTTCTACCTAGGAGCTCTAAGAGATAGCACTATAGAAATATGGAAACTGTGTTATAAATTGAAATAAAATAAATTGAAATATAAACTGTGTTATATCTAAATAAACTAAAACGAACCACTCCTTTTTCATCAGTTCTTTAAATTGTGTAACTGAATTAGGATATTTGGGCACAGTGTCGGTCAGAAAAAACAAATAAAAGTGTACTAAGCACGACTTTTTGTGTATTATTTAGTTCATGCATATTTATTTATTTATTTATTTATTTATTTGGGAAGATACGGGCTATAGGCCCAGTACAATAGTTACATGCGTATTATCGCCCTACATAATATATTGTGTATTCCTATTACATTTTTTATATTAATCATTATGTTGGCTTAAAACAAAACAATTCCAATAAGTCGATGTGCCATATCACATTAAGCTGTACAATAATTTTGATAATACATATAACAAATGAATCAATTGCAAGTTACAATTTGTATTCTTTAATACCAGTCTTGGTGTAAATTACAAAAACAAAAGCATCTAAAACAGGAATCATCAAAATCGCCCAAATGCATATGCAGGGTGTCCCATAGGAATGTGTGAAAACTTATGAGCCACTATTTTTTAACAAATGGAGAGATCGGTAAAATGTAAATACTTTTTAATAAAGGACAGTCGTCATTTTTATTTCATATCCATTTTATTATAAAAAAAATAAATCTATTTAAATAACACCATTAATTTAAAAATATAGTGAAAAACGTGAATTATTACTAATATATATTTGTGAAATGTGAACCATCTACATAAAAGGTATCTACCTGCATTTTTTTGAATCTTCTGTCGCCGGAGAGATGTACAAAGGGATGTTAGAGACCAAATCCTTTCTCATGCGAAAAAGAGGAGCCGCGTTAAATATTTTTTTTTTAACCAAGACGGAGCAGCACCTCATCGCACACAAGAAGTATCATCAATAAATTTTATTGCTATCGAGTTATTGGCCTAAGGTACCCACGCTTTGCTAGGGGAAAAGGAATAGAATAGCCACATTACTCGTCAGATCTCATTCGATTTGATTTCTTTTTATGGGACTACATTAAAGATCTCTGCTATGAAAATAACCAAAAAACAGTTGAGGATTTTGTTAAAGACATTGGGAAGATCGTCAATGGCATTTCAAATGAAACGTTAGAACATGTTTTTAATAGTTTTAGAAAGCATATGGATATTTTTGGCAAATTAGATGGTTAAAATATCGAAAATATATATCATTAGTAACTAACGTTCTTCACGACTTTTTTAATTTAATTGTTTTGAATTAAATAGATCTATTTTTTTTATAATAAAATGGACATGTAATAAAAATGACGACTGTCCTTTATTAAAAAGTATTTACATTTTACCGATCTCTCCATTTGTTAAAAAATAGTGGCACATAAGTTTTCACACATTCCTATGGGACACCCTGTATTATACCATATGTTGTGCATTTATGAACCGCCAAATATAAATATGGGAATGAGAGCTTTCCATCATGTTGGGTTTTTAAGAAAGATACTTAGGATTTAAGAAAAACAAATTTGATGTTAAATAACAGTAATAAAATGGAATATTGAACTTTAAAGCAACAAGTTAACTTGGATTTAATTTACTGATTTTGTTACTCGTCTCGACCGGCACAATTGTCTGTGTCGACCCCCAAGTTTCCAAAATTTCATATTCAGAATTGTATCATTACATAACAAATACACATTTGTATAATAATTAGTTTATTTTTAAGCAGTTTGATTTAATCTCGAGAGAGTAGGTTATTTAGTGTACCAAGCGGCCATCACACAAACTCAACTGTAAATTTAATATGAATAATAACAGAAATTTATAACAGTTATATTCCCAAGTTAATATAATACATATTTACTTTTTGCAAAAAATCAGTTAAGCTTACCATCACTATGGAATGACCCTACTTATTTTAATATCACAACTTACTTTCAGTACTTGTTTTGATATTATACAGGGTGTCCCAAAAAAGACTGTTAAGCGGTGGTCCAGAGATAGAGTACCCCTGGGGCACCCGAATAACCCCCATGTATGTTCTACGATTTTTCGTAGTTTACGAGTTATGAATTTGTTTTTAATTTTTCACTTATTTTCGAGTTGCAAGACAATTATCGTCATACTGAAGTGAATAATTGATATAAATTCTCAATTCTTTATTCATTATTTAGCTAAATATTGTGGCATTCCAGCATAAAGATAATCTGCCTCAAAACCCATACCATTACGGCATAAAATAAATTAATTTTTACATAACAGGAAAAAGATAACCACTACCAATACTTTCAAGGGCATTTTAAAAAAAAAAGTCACATAGCTTTCTTAATCCAAAAGTATTTTAAAAACTTCTCCATTTCATCAGCTATTTACCCTGTAGATTTTATTGAGCTATCTCTGTGGCATCATACTTAAAAATCGAAATCAAGTGTATCAAGTCTACAAACCAAAGAATTTAAATTCGTTCAAAATTTGCTTTTTTTTACAAAAAATTTCAGTGTTGAGTTTGTAATAATTAGAACATGACGAAAGAACTCATTTTTCGCTAAAACAATGAATGCGTCATGCGACCGAGGCACGGCTACCTCAGTTGGATTTGGTTGGACAAAAGACCTTGCAAGAGTAAAAAAGAGACAACTAATGTAAATTTTGTATGAACTAGAGAGAGATGGTGAAAACTTCCCCATTTCATTAGCTACTAATTGAATGCGCAAAATTTATAAAACAAAATATGCATAGGTAAGATGATATAAGTACATAGAGATACTATGGCATATCACCTTAATTTTGCTTTAAGTTTAATATTTAAAATTTTACTTATAAATAAAACCACGTAAAATGTGTTTAAAATAATTTTATTTTTTCATAGCACTTACAAGAAATTTTCAAAATGACGACCTCCTTGTAATACATATGCGACATCAGCGAAAAAAATTGGCTTGTAGACGTCTGAACGCAGTTATGTTGCTTTTTATCGTCCTTTGTGCACCGTTAATTTTATTTTTAATTGTTCCAAGCTTTGAAATTTTTGTGAGTATACCAGCTCTTTGTAGTAACCCCATACAAAAAAATCAATGGGGTTCAAGTCAGGCGATCTTGGGGCCACGCAATTGGCCCGCTTCGACCAATCCACCTATCTCTAATATTTCTGTTTAAATAGGCTCGAACAGCACGCGCATAATGACATGGTGCGCCATCGTTTTGTAATACCATATGCCTGCGAGTCTCCAGATCGACATCTTCTAAAAGCCCATTGAGGTCTTCGGCTAAAAAATGTAAGTATGACTCACCATTCAAGCGGTCTGGTATTTGAAATGGGCCAATCAGTTCTCCATTGATTACCCCAGACCATAGATTGACACTGAACTGTTCTTGGAAGTTTGATGGGCGTGCGAGGTGAGGATTTTCGAGACTCCACGAATGGTAATTGTGCATATTAAAAATTCCATTTCGTCGAAAATGGGATTCGCCATAAAATAGTTTTAAAAAGTTTTCATTTTCTGTTTGTCGGTGTAACATTTCTTCACAGAATTGAACTCTTCTTGCGTAATCTTGCGACCAAAGAGTTCTTTCATCATGTTCTAATTATTACAAATTGAAACTGAAATTTTTTGTAAAGAAAAGCAAATTTTGAACGAATTCAAATTCTTTGGTTTTTTAGACTTGATACACTTGAATTCGATTTTTAAGTATGATGCCACAGAGATAGCTCAATCAAATGTACAGGGTAAATAGCCGATGAAATGGAGAAGTTTTTAAAATACTTTTGGATTAAGAAAGCTATGTGACTTTTTTTTTTTAAAATGCCCTTGAAATATTGAAAGCTGATAAGGTGTGGAAAGCAAAAGAATCGGCAATTATTGAATTCAGTATTTATTGTAAATTAAGCTCAAGTACTTATAGCCGAAAATACTTTGGATACGAAAGTAATATAAAAATATAAATTCAGAAATGAAGTAGGGCACGTCCTAACCCATCGGAAGCTGATGATAGAGAGAGCGATCCAAGTAAAAGGGACTGAGTAAAAGGTGATAGTTCCACACGTTCCACACCATTAAGGATGCTTTCATATTTAAGAAAACGTAATACTCAACACTCCCTCTCGTTTTCTTAAGTCAGTTTCCAGACAGTCCATACCGTTCGATTAAACTTTTGAATCTATCCCTAGGCAGTGCTTTGGTTAATGGATCAGCTAATTGATTTAGACTTGACACGTATTCTACTTCAATTTCTCCTTCTTTTTGCATATCGCAAGTGTAAAAATATTGAGTGTCAATATGCTTTGTTCTTTTCGATGAGTCCGGGTTTTTGACCAGTGTGATTGCCCTTTGATTATCACATTTAATCAACGTAGGTATGTATTGCTTGCAGTCCAGATCCGACATCAGCTTTCTAAGGTGTATTACTGCCTTCGTTGCTGCACATAAAGCCAAGAATTCTGCCTCAGTAGTTGAAGTCGCAGTCACACTTTGCTTCTTTGAACCCCACGCAATTGGTCCTCCATTCAACAGCAAAATCCATCCCGAAGTACTACGTCTTGTGTCGGGGTCACCAGCCCAGTCAGCATCACAGTAAGCGATTAATTCGGTGGAAGTTGAACAGAGATTGAATGTAATTCCTCTATCTATTGTCCCCTTTAAAAACTTAAATATCCTTTTAACGCCTTGCCAATGCATATCGGTGGGTTTCTCCATATATCTACTTAAAGCGCCAACAACAAAAGCAATATCAGGTCTAGTACATACCATTAAATACATAAGTGATCCAATGGCTTCTCTATAAGGAAAGATTCTTGTATCCTTTGAACCATGTTCCTCCTTTGTAAATTTTATTCCAGGTTCTGCAGGTGTAGAAACCGGTGAACAATTAAGATGATTAAATCGTTCAAGGATTTTTACAGTGTAGATGCTTTGATGAATTTTTAGTTGTCTCCTTTTTTTATCTCTGGTTATTTGCATTCCAACAAAGAACTCAGCTTCTCTGAAAGTGATTTCAAATTCTGCATGAAGATTACTTAGCAGTTCTTCGATATAGGTTATATTACTCCCACAAATTAATCCATCATCAACATAAAGAGCCAGATAAATTGAAGATTCTTGGAATTTATATGTAAATATACATGGATCAGCGATAGATTGTTTCATTCCATAATCCAGTAAAAATTCACAAATCTTCTTATTCCATTGTCTCGAAGCTTGTTTTAAACCGTATATACTCTTTTTTAACAGACATACCTGATTGTCATTTTCAAAACCGTAGGGCTGTTCCATATAAATATTTTCTTCAAGATCGCCATGAAGGAAAGCCGTCTTAACATCAAATTGGAAAATTTCTAAATCTTGAGCTGCTGCAATTGCCAACAAGCTTCTGACAGAATCGTACCTTACTACTGGTGCAAATGTGTCTGCATAGTCGATGCCATATTTTTGCGTACAACCTCTTGCAACTAGTCTGGCCTTGTACCTATCGATCTCACCATTAGCCTTGTATTTCTTCTTAAAGACCCAGCGATTGGTTATAACATTTTTACCTTCAGGTCTTGGAACTAGTTCCCAGGTTTTGTTTTTCTCCAATGAATCGATCTCTTCATTTATTGCGGCCAACCATTTTTCAGAATCTTCAGCTTCCATAGCGTCTTCAAGACTAACGGGCTCTAGCTCAGCTACGCAGAGCTCTGCCATTGCGAATTGCTCAGATCTCTCTTCATTTGATTTTGAACTCATTCTGCTACGCATCTTGTACGGACTTCGAGGAATTGGCAACCTTGGATTTTGGTATGCCTTTTTGTTTTTATTCCCAGATGATTGTTGCCCTTTTTCTTGTTGCTTAGACTCTTCTTCAGTTCGCGTGTGGTCCTCAGGTTCCCTTACGGTTTGTATTTCAATAATATCGTGCGGCCTATCTGGAGTTTCATTGAATATAACATCTCTTCGAATTAAAACTCTTCTGCTGGTTGGATCGTAAATCCTATATGCCTTACTGTCATGGTTATAACCAATCATCTGACATTTGATCGAGTTCTTTTCCCATTTAGTGCGGTTTTCTTTCGGGATATGGACATAAACATCACACCCAAAAATTCTAAGGTGTCTTACCGAAGGTTTTGTCCCAAACCATTTTTCATAGGGAGTAATTCCGCCAATCGTCTCCGATGCTGTTCGATTCTTCAAATAAACCGCCGTGTGTGTCGCTTCTGCCCACAGATATAATGGTAATTGCCTCTGGTGTAACATCGCTTTTGCACTCTCGACTATTGTCCTGTTTTGCCTCTCGATGAAACCATTTTGTTCAGGGGCTCTTGGGGTTGTGATTTCATGTTTCGTTCCTTTGTTTAACAAGAACTGTCTTACAGAATCGTTGCAAAATTCAAGACCACCATCAGATCGTAACCTTTTAATTTTGAAACCATCAGCTTCAACTTCAGCATAGAACTTCTTGAGATTGTGCAGCACATCATTTTTGTTTTTTAAAAAATAAACGAAGCAGTATCTGGAATAATCATCTTTTAGAAGCATAAAGTAATTTGCACCACCAATAGATGGTGTGCTCATTTTGCCACACAGGTCTACATGAAAGGTCTCACCCGCTGTACTAGCCCGCCTTGCTCCTGACTTCGGAAAAGACTGTCGGTGCTGCTTCCCGTATGCACATCCTTCACAGACTGGATTTTCTTCTGATGTATTACAAATTTTTAAATCATGAACAACTCCTTTTTTGTTCATTTCGTGAAGTGTCTTGAAATTTACGTGACCCAGACGTTCATGCCATAGCTTTAGTGATCCTGAGGATGCGACGTTCAGTTCTGATGTCTTAACTGGCCCAAAATTCATCTTGTAAAGCCAATTGTCTCGGATTCCATCAACAATGACTACGCCCTCCTTCATGAAAACAACACGCTGAGCACCCTCTTCGAAAATGACTTTCATACCTTTCTCAGTGGATCTAGAAACAGATATGAAATTACGACCAAGATCCGGAACAAATAAAACATCTTTGATAGTGTGAACAGGATGAGAACCTTTTAAATTCGTTACATGCACTTCAACGTCACCTTTTCCTTTGACTGCTAGCTTACGGCCGTCACCAACTCGTATCTCACATGTGTCCTCTAAAAATGGAACATAGTTTTTGAACCACTCCCTCTGGAACGACATGTGATCTGTCGCTCCAGAATCTGCATACCATACGTCTTTAATTTTGTCCTGAGACGTCGCTGATTGAAGAATGAATAAATGCGACCTATCCCGAACTGATGACGTTTGAACATCAGCTTGGCTTCTGCTGGATTCCTTTTGAATCATCAAGTTATACCTGTCACCTTTGGTCTGTTGTTGTCTCTGACGTTGAAAACATTCCCTGGCCCAATGTCCCGGTTTCTGACAATAATTACATTTACCTGCACGCTTCTGCCTGTTACTCTTGCTTATAGTTCCATCGTTGCTTTTCCTTTTTACCCTGTTGCCGCTACTGCTAGCTGCATACGCAGCTCGATGTGTCGCTGAAGTGTCTCCGCTGGTGCTCCGAAGATTAATGAGCGATTCCTCGTTGACTAAATGGTCTGTCAACCGCTCGATGTTTTGTTCCGCTCTAGGTACTGCGTACCATGCCGTCCTCACGTGGTCATAGTTTGAAGGCAAGCTGCTCAGGATCTTTGCAATTACCATTGATTCTTTTTGCTCGAGACCCATATCTTTCAACCTTTGCGTTAGCAATGTCACCCTAGACACACAATCAGCCATGCTCTCGTTATCATCTATTTTGCAATTAATAAACCTTTCTAACAGCACTTGCACAGATTGCTCACTCTTCTCGGAATGAATGCTTTTTAATCTAGACCACATTTGTGCGGCTGTCGTGCAATCCGTTAGGTACTTTAGTTGCTCTAATTCGAGTCCTCTCATGATGAAGGCTTGAGCTTCAGCGTCTTTTTCATCCCAGAGTGTCGCTTCCGAATCTGGTCTTTTAATCGTACCCAAAATATAAGGCTTGAGCTTATTCTCCGTCATGTATATTTCCATTTGTCTACGCCACAGCTGATAATTCTGCCCGTTGAAGCGATGAATTTGATATACTCTTGATTCCGACATTTTGAGACTTGCTTGCACTGACACTTGTTGAAGAATCACAGAGTCTTGACTTATATTTCGTTCCGGTTCGTATAATATTTTTAGATCCTCAATTGCAGAATCTCCAGCGTCGATTTCTTCTGCCGAACTATACTTCTCGTCCATGAAACGCACTTAGCAAAACTGGCACACTGCTGTCGCGCACGTGTCTGGGCCCATAACCTATTGAAAGCTGATAAGGTGTGGAAAGCAAAAGAATCGGCAATTATTGAATTCAGTATTTATTGTAAATTAAGCTCAAGTACTTATAGCCGAAAATACTTTGGATACGAAAGTAATATAAAAATATAAATTCAGAAATGAAGTAGGGCACGTCCTAACCCATCGGAAGCTGATGATAGAGAGAGCGATCCAAGTAAAAGGGACTAAGTAAAAGGTGATAGTTCCACACGTTCCACACCATTAAGGATGCTTTCATATTTAAGAAAACGTAATACTCAACAGTATTGGTACTGGTTATCTTTTTCCTGTTATGTAAAAACTATTTTATTTTATGCTGTAATGGTATGGGTTTTGAGGCAGATTATCTTTATGCTGGAATGCCACAATATTTAGCTAAATAATGAAAAAAGAATTGAGAATTTATATCAATTATTCACTTCAGTATGACGATAATTGTCTTGCAACTCGAAAATAAGTGAAAAATTAAAAAAAAATTCATAACTCGTAAACTACGAAAAATCGTAGAACATACATGGGGGTTATTCGGGTGCCCCAGGGGGTGCTCTATCTCTGGACCACCGCTTAACAGTCTTTTTTGGGACACCCTGTATAATGTAATGGAATTTAAATTTTTTTTCAAATTTGACTGCAGCACTATCTTCTCAGCATTTTTAAATATTCCTTAAGCCTAACCGAATACCAGTCAACAAATTCAATATGAATCAGAATCGGACAAAAGTTGCCGAAACTTGAGAGCCCATTAAGAAAGTTATCAGTAAAATACCGACATATACAAGTAAAATACCGACACCACACATTAGTAAAGTACACACTCTGCGAAACAGAGCAAGTGCAGTAGCGACGGCTGTGTTGACAGTTTTACGAAATAGAATTCAACAACTCTGCTCTTAGGCAGAGCCGCGCAAAGTTGGGCTCCAAGGGAGCCGTATGCCTGCCTAAATTTCGGGTCGCTCAATAAGCCCCATGAGTGCGAATAAAAGAAATGTATACCCATATTCTTCTCTATAGAATGAAGGGGACTATGGATTGGAAAGGAGAAGAAAAGGATAGAAAGATAAGTTTTTCACTCGCACCTGCCTTAGAACAGTGCCGGGCAAACTCGGCTCTTTTGGCTCCCGAGTTCGATTCTAGGAGCTCCTGATTGCTCCTGTAGGAGAAACTCACCTTTCTATCCTTTTCTTCTCCTTTCCAATTCAAAGACCCCTCCATTCAATAGAGAAGAATATAGATTGATATTTCTTGCTCATTCGCACTCATGGGGCTTATAAAGCGACCCGAAATTAGCCAGATATACGGCTCCTTTGGAGGGGAACTTTGCCCGGCTCTGTCTTAGTTGGATTGGGAAGGAAAAGACAAGTATATAAAGATGAATTTCTCACTCGCACCTGCAGGAGCAATAGAGCTGAGGGGAATCGACCTTGGGAGATCTCGGGAGCCAAAAGAGTTGAGTTTGCCCGGTTCTGCTCTAGGGCACCAACACCAGATTGATCCGAAATATCTTGAAGCCAAGTCTATATTGCCTATTTCAAAGAATCTGGAGGAATAGAGAAAAGAAGAAAAATTTCAAGTTTTTTCGCTCTCTCCCTAGGGAGTAGTTACCCAGCAACTATTCAAAGTTTTTCCAGGAAGTCTTTCGCCTGAACCTTCGAGTACTTTCCCCCCATTTTCAGATAAATCAGCTATTTCCCAGAACGAAACGCATAAACAGAGAGCAGAGAGTTTGTTGGAGCATTTTTATATTACAGAAGTAGAAAACGAGCTCGCCACAATTGTGGTGCGGCTCAGAAACATATTTTTATGCAAAGAAAACTCGTGGTTGTTCCACTTCAAGTTTCTCGCAAAAGGTGGAAACTTCCTGCAAACATTAGCCCTTTACAGGCGAAAGCACTTACAGGCACCGAACAACTTTCCGTCGAACGATTGTGAGGAAACTTGCTTGTTCGGATATAAGAGGCTGCTCAACGTCTGATTAATATCAGGTAATCAATGCAACAATCTGAACATTTACCAGGAATTTAAAAGGATATCGCCATGTAAAAGGTATTAGTAGGCGACGAGACTCGACGCATTCCGCGAAAAACAATGCTGGTCCATTAGCCGCTTAACCAGTTGCAAGGGTTCATTGCTTCCGAGTGCAATTTCGGATAAATGTTCCTCAATACAACTTGTACGGGACAACACAGTCGCTGTAGCGACAATACAGTTCCGACAACTACCCGACATCCTTCAAAGGTTCTAACAAAGTTGAGTTATGCTCGCAGGGAAATGCAGAAAGTTTTACATTCAGGAGAAGAGCACAATGGAGGTCTTGTCAGGGGCTGATGTAGGGTCTTCGCTAGGACTCCACCTTCTGCATGGTTATTGGCATTATGCAGTTTTTTTCAAGCAACTTTGCTACATTTAATTGACTCTCGTTTTTGGAAGTTGAAACTGATTTTGGATTGCCTATGCTGCGTTGGCAGTAAACTTTTCGATTGTAAGAGCCCACATCTACTGTAAGGGATGGGAGGAGCTGTGCAATGTACGTACATATGTTCAATAGACATCATATTGAGATGAGCCAAAGACAAGACACTCAAGAGGAGCTTTCTTTAAATGAACTTAATCAGTTGCTGCTGCAATTAGGATTTCATATTAAAGCCGCTCTATTTTATTCTATGCAGGGATTTGTAAAATACAGGATTTGATCATTAAAAAAGATGTTACGGGCTAATTTTGAGATGATTCAGCGGATCCTGGAAGAGAAAATTTGATTTAAATATGTGTTGTTGTTGTGTTGGTGTTGGTTGGAAAGGGGGTACTTACCGGTTACTGTCGTAACGTCCTTAGGTGTTTCTTTGGTCGATAAGTTTGATTCTGCAAAAGATTTGGGTTAATTTCAGGGATTCTATTCATCTGGTAACATTGTCGTACTTGCACACTGGTGCTTGACCGTTCTGGATCTCCATCTTATTCGGCCACTTTGGACAAGGCTCACACTTCGCAATGGCATTTCACACCATCACACACACACCAAAGTATACACGGCAACACTGGACATCACCAATTATCAATCAGGCACACGCGCTTATACACATAAAACCACACACACACACAAAAGTATACACGGCAACACTGGACATCACCAATTATCAACCAGGCACACGCTCATATACACATAACCACACACACACACACACGAAAGTATACACGGCAACACTGGACATCACCAATTATAGCTCAACAGTCTCGACTCACCTTCCGCTTTGCCCCGATGATAATAACCGCTCCTTGTTTCACCACTTACACTCCGGGATTATCGCAGCACTTAGTTTTAAGGAATTGGTATTTGGGCGTATTCTCCAATTTTATTATTTACTAAATTTTTTATTATCTTTAGTAAGCTTTTAGCTAGTTCCAAGTCGATTTTTCCGTGAATTAATAATTATATCTAGTAAGCACAATCTTAATAATGATAAGCATGATTTAAGCCTCTTTTGAAATTATTCTTATTAAATTGTAAATTGAAATTGATTAGAATTCTATTGTGAATACGTTTTCCTAGTAGGAAAGTAGCATTAGAAAAATTAAATAGGTCGGTTGCGCTTTGTCTGCCGAATATAATATCAAAGTCATCTCAAAGTTAAAAAGGGCTTTAGTAAGCACAAGTTCCACTCCCCTGCCGATCATCAAAAAAAAAAAAAGATTTAATTAAAGTTGAAAAATAATAATCAATATGATTAAAAGAAAATTTTACAAAAGAAAAGTTAGAACAAAAGAAAATTTTAATTCAAAAGGACTTAATTTCGAAATTAAGGTTACTTCCCATTTGGAGCTTTCGACCAGATTGCCTTATGTCCCAATGTCAGGTTGTCCACATGGTTTCGAAATTCCGGTGGAGGTGGGCAGCTGGCCGGCGGAAGATCGAGCCATGCGGTGATCTCTCACTCAGTTTGTGACCGGCGAAAGTTCAAGGTGGCCCTGCCGGACAGGGCAAGTGAAGTTTAAGTTTTTTTTTTTTTTGGAAAGGTCGTTCAAGTTAAGCTCGGGAAAGTGTAAAGTAAAGAAAAAAAAAAGTAAAGAAAGTATAAGAAAAAAAAGTAAGCCGAGGAAATAAAGGAAAAGAGGATGTACCAAAAGGAAGTGGGAGTTTATCGGCGGGGGAGGATCTAGGAAAAGTAAGTCTTTTCTTTTGTTTTTTTTTTGATTAAAAAAAAAAAAAATTGTGATCATTTTATAATCACCGGTTTCGTGATTTCACCAAAAAAAAAAAAAAAAATCACGTGGCGCCCTTTTCATGTTGTTTTAGAAGGAAATTGTACCCCGCCCTTCCTCCCTGAGTTAGCGGCAAGCACGTATCTGTGGAATACGTAGCAAAATTTTGGCGCCCCACGTTGGGCGCCAAAATTTTGCTACGTATTCCAGAGATACGTGCTTGCCGCTAACTCAGAGAGGAAGGGCGGGGTACAATTTCCTTCTAAAACAACATAAAAAGGGCGCCACGTGATTTTTTCTTTTGGTGAAATCACGAAACCGGTGATTATGAAATGATCACAATCTTTTTTTTTTTTTTTTTTGCGGCGGACATAGGCGCGATCGGCCCTAACCGTAATATGTAGTAACCTAAGTAGAACGAACTGCTGTTCTTAAGTTGTACCTTGCTTCTCTTGAATTGTATATTGCTTTTTGCGAGTTGTACATTGCTTTACGCCCAAATAAACTGTTTATAATGTGTTAAAAAAAAAAAAATTGTGATCATTTTATAATCACCGGTTTCGTGATTTCACCAAAAGAAAAAATCACGTGGCGCCCTTTTTATGTTGTTTTAGAAGGAAATTGTACCCCGCCCTTCCTCCCTGAGTTAGCGGCAAGCACGTATCTCTGGAATACGTAGCAAAGAGGAAATCATTCTGAGAAACTTTATATATATATATATTAGGGTGCTTTTTTTTCGCGACTATTTTTTTTTTTCAGTCCCACCTCGAAATTTTGTGGCTAATACCTAAACATACATTCCCTGAAAATTGGAGCCCAAAAAAATAATATTTAGTACTAGACCAAGACGCATAAAGATTTCCCATATAAAATACACGTGAACTTTGATTATTTTTCTTCAAATCTCTACAACTCAGAGGCATTTTATGGCACAATCTTGGGCAATGGTAGAGTTTCTTCAGAATTGAATGCTCTACAAAAGTGTCCATTGCGATGTAACCCTAACTCCCACCAGCGAGGTAGTACGGGTCATTGACCCCAATTTTTCCACGAAATTCTCGCTTTTTGCCCCTATCTCGTAAACAACAAGAGGTACAGAAAAAGTGAATATTACAAACTTGTAGCAAATTCAATTTCCTACAAAAAAGTTCTGAACACCAAATCGCTAACATTGATATTTCTTGAGATATTGGGCTTTGAAGTTGAGGTAGTGTTTCTACAATTTAGCTCAATAATCCATGAAACTTCCACACTACCTCAACTTCAAAGCCCAATATCTCAAGAAATATCGATGTTAGGGAATTGGTGTTCAAAAACTTTTTGGAGTAAATTAAATTTCCTACAAGTTTGTAATATTCACTTTTTCTGTACCTCTTGTTGTTTACGAGATAGGGGCAAAAAGCGAGAATTTCGTGGAAAAATTGGGGTCAATGACCCGTACTACCTCGCTGGTGGGAGTTAGGGTTACATCGCAATGGACACTTTTGTAGAGCATTCAATTCTGAAGAAACCCTACCATTGCCCAAGATTGTGCCATAAAATGCCTCTGAGTTGTAGAGATTTGAAGAAAAATAATCAAAGTTCACGTGTATTTTATATGGGAAATCTTTATGCGTCTTGGTCTAGTACTAAATATTATTTTTTTGGGCTCCAATTTTCAGGGAATGTATGTTTAGGTATTAGCCACAAAATTTCGAGGTGGGACTGAAAAAAAAAAAATTGTCGCGAAAAAAAAAGCACCCTAATATATATATATATGTATATGTGGAAATGATTTCTCAAAAACATTAGATAAACTCAATGAACTTTAATAAATCACATTTATTATTCCAAATTTAATACAACTCGTTCTTAATCGCTAACTTCCGTTCAATGCCACAGTTCCAAGCCAGTGTCCATTCTTTCTTGCTGCTTACTCCTCTTCCACAGCTCTCTTCCAAGTGTAGGGTTGGGAAGTGAGAGCACACAGTCATTGCGAAGTATAGCGTGTTATTCGAATATTTAAATTTGATTGTCTGATATTACGGATCGCTACATATGTATATCATATGCACATAAGAAAGTCACATAAACTTAGTTTGGAGATCCTGTGCAAACCAAATACACCTTTTTTCGGAAAACTGATGAAGGTTCAGTATGCAAAGTGCGTGGATTCTCCCGCTCGAAGACTCTCCCCACATAAGTATACTGACTTAGGCACTTAAACTTAGGTACACTCTAATACGCATTAAAACGCATATGCATGCATTGCTGATGAACTATCTAGAGAATATTCTTCATCTCGATTCAAAGATCCTGATTCCTTCTGTAGCATCGACCAAGCTGTGATAGAAGAATGGGCCAGGAATCAATGGTCTAGCATATACTCGCTAAATTCTCCTGCCTCTACACTTAAATATTAAGACTTTGATAAAAGCGGATTTCAGATTGTTGATAAGATACCTATCTGACCTTTCTTAGGAAAGGCAGTGTGTAATGCGTTTATAGAAAAGTTTTATGATAAAATAATTTTGTGAGATGTCCAATTGTCTCTTTAAATTTTTGTGTTTCTCTCACTAATGCCCATTTCTTTAAAATATTCGACAGTACCTAGGTCGAAAAAATATAAGGAGAAACATCACGATTGTTACTTCCTGTTATAGACAGTCTTTGGTCACACCGTTTCTCTGCCTGGTCAAAAACAGTTCATCTTGCAACGAGAGCAGACTCAGGGAATTAACTGTGGAAGTGGAAGCAGCAAAATTTAAAACGTAGTTCGGCTTATAAAAGTTGTTAATTGTTATTCATTTTTCAATATTAGAACTCGATTCTTTATCGAAAAATCACAGTAGTTTGTTAATCAAATATCAGATAAAGTGCCGCATTGTAAAATTTCAAAGAAAGTGTCGTGCATTAATCTTCACCGTAAGAGTAGCTTCAAGTAGGGGAGAGTGGGGTAATGAGAGCTAGCGGGTAGTGGGAGCCACTACAATTTACACACACAGGAACGTACAAGTCGAACGAAAATGACAAGAATGGCTTCGGGAACATTCGATTATAACACGTGATCGCCGATGGCAGGCTCAGTAGCACGCGGATAGCGGTGACAAGAACACGTTACTTTCGTTAGACATCGTTATAAAAAAGTGCTAAATCTCGCAACCAAAGTAAGTACCTAAACTTTTATTATTCTGTTGTATTTTGTGTCTACTATATGCATTATTTCATAACTTTTACGATAAAAGTGGAAGATAAATTATTTAACGCTGCTTTTGTTAGGTTAGTTTCATTGTTTCGAGATGGTTACCATTCGGGTAATGGGGGCTACATACATTTCTATGGCTCCTATTACCCCTTTCGAGAAGCGAAATTCTAATATAATGGAATATTTTTTACTTTATTTTTTAGATGCCACGAACTAGAAAGCGGACGACATCAAAGGCTAGTTGGACGTCGGCTACGTTAGAGTCTGCAATAGAAACTATACGAAATGAAGGAATATCAGTTAATAAAGCAGCACAGCAATATCAAATACCCTATAGCACGCTGAAGAAACGGTACAAGTTAGCAAATAGTAACGATATTACTTACAGACGTTCTCCGCTGCTTGGTAGAAAACCTGTGTTCACCAGTGAACAGGAACAAATACTTGTTAACCATATACTTGATATGTCTAATATGTTTTATGGTTTAACAAGCATTCAACTGCGTAAAATATGCTATAATATGGCTGTAAAATATGGAGTCGAAAATAGATTTAATACTGAAAAAAAAATTGCTGGGAAAGATTGGTTGTGCGGATTCATGAACCGACACCCTGAGCTCAGTATTAGAAAGCCAGAAGCGACCAGTATTAACAGAATTCAGGGCTTTAATAAGACTGAAGTAACTCGTTTCTTTAATAATCTTGAATCTGTAATGACAAAATTTAATTTTGAGCCACAAAACATATTTAATATGGACGAGACAGGGTTTTCTACAGTTCACGAGCCAGACAATATTATTGCTCTCAAAGGACGGAAGCGTGTTGGTGCAGTCACTTCATGGGAAAGGGGCAAAAATGTTACGGCAATTTGTGCTATGAGTGCTACAGGCATTTATGTGCCTCCGTTATTCATTTTTCCTCGACAGAGACACTCTCCACAGCTGGAACGTGATGGGCCACCAGGAGCTGTATATACTTGTTCAAAAAACGGATGGACAAATGAGCAAATATTCTTAACATGGCTTCAACATTTCATTAAATTTACAAAGCCTACTGCAGAAAAACAGATTTTGCTTATTATGGACAATCATAATAGTCATGCTACACTAGAAGCATATGAGATAGCCAAAAAGAATTATATAACTATGTTGAGCATCCCTCCACATTCGTCACATCGCTTACAACCTTTAGATGTGACCTTTTTCGGTCCACTTAAAACAGCTTACAGGAGAGAATGCGACATGTACATAAAATCGAGAAACATGATCAAAATAACTCCATACGAAATAGCTGGACTATTTAATAAAGCGTACTCAAAGATAGCATCTTTAGACAAGGGAATATCTGGCTTTAAAACAACCGGAATATATCCTATGGACCCATCTGTTTTTTCAGATGAAGATTTTATTACTCTTGACCAGAATGAACATGATGACAGCACAACTAACGATGGTAACACTTTTGGACCTTCGGAACCAATAGCTACAGTTACTTCACAATCAGTGACTTCCTCTGAAGGGCCACTGCAAATGTCCACTACCCCTCGACAACATACCAGCAACCAACCATTACAACAAGATGAGCAAGGAGATTCTCCACAACCTTCTACAAGTTTTGCTGATATCTTAAATGTTTTAAGTCCTCACCCACAAATATTAACAAAATCAAGAAAGAGTAATAGAAACAAGCAGCATTCAGAAGTTTTGACTAGCACCCCCGTGAAGAAAGTTTTCGAGGAGAAGAGAGAGAAAAAGAATAAAAAACACAATAAAGAAAATAGACCAAAGAAGATCCAAAAAAAGAAATCTAAGAATACTAAATTAAAGATTAAGAATAAATCATCTCAAAAAAAAATAAAGAGAGTAACCAGAAATTTGTTCCAAGGCAGCACAACTGAGGAATCATCTGTCGATGAAAATAATATGTGTAATGATAATTCTGAATACTCAGAGGAGGAAAATGAATGCATGATATGTAACGATGTTGGCAAAAATGAAGAGTTATGGTTCCGTTGCAGAGCTTGTGGCAAATGGGCCCATTCTGAGTGTTCAGGTTGCGATGACCCTAAACACTATATTTGCAGTTTTTGTTTAGATCCATAAAAAACCTTATGATAGATTATTTTGACTTTTGAAAATGCTTTATTTTTGTTGTATATTATATTTTGTTGATTTCTTTATAGTCTTGAATTGTTTAAGTTCCTGTTATGTGGATAAAAATAAATTTAATTTTGTTTAGTATTATGTGATGGCTCTCATTACACATATGGAGGTTTTTTGGCTCTCATTACCCGATGTGCGGGGTAATGGGAGCGATAGTAACATTTATAAAAAATGTGATTTTAACTACCAAAGGCTATATTTTTTGAGTGTTTGTTAGTAAATATTGAAAGACAGATAACTAAAAGTCTGATTAGTGTCCAACAAAAATAAATGATTGTAACCTAAACTGGTATTTTTTTAACTTTTCCTTACATGGCTCCAATTCCCCCACTCTCCCCTAATACATATATCCAAATTGTAGTTTGGTCAATTCATTATAAAGATTATATTAACTAATACAATTTCCCTATTTTTCATCGATACCTCTTTTCATCCTGTTTACAATTACATATCGGCTTTTCTTGAAGAGAGCAGTCAAATTAATGTTATTACTTTACAATCTTAACCGCTCCTCACATTAAAAGCAATGAAAATTCAACGGTTTATTCATTAAGGGGGTATCCCACTCTAGAGGCCCTTGAATTGAACTTTTTTTTTTCAGGGAGTTGAACAAGAAAATCAAAAACATTTAGAGTTAAACGTAATAATCCTTTTATTATCTGATCTTTAATGAACATTTTGAGAAATTTTTTTTTTTATTGAGTGGTTGGGTCAGGGCAGGCCTGCTACTGGGACTCATAACTTAGGAACGGCAGCTCATGGTGTGCGCCATAACAGCCAAACAAATAATTCGAAAAAAATTATATTGCACATTAGTACTCTTTATATACATATGTGGCTATGGCAAGAGTGTGTCACATTTTGAAAAAAAAGATTTTTATTCATTTCTTTAATTTTGCCTACTTATTCGTTATATTTTTTAGTTAATTTTTCACTGTTAAAACATGGGATACAAGCTATGTAAATGTAAAAATACCTGATTTGCTCCACTTAGGTTATAGAAGCAAAGTTAACACAGCTTTAACCAAGATCTGAATTTTTTCGGATGAATGGTTTTCTCAGAATGCTGCACACAATTCATCAAAACGGTGTTTTGAGGAAAACGGCATTTAAGTTAAAGTTAAAGACAACGAGGAGCGGTGTGGAGCACGTAGCTGCGCACGGAATCGCCTGTAGCAGCGCAAGCTTTTCAAATTTCGCGACAAGAGATAGCTTAAACGATTCAGGAAAGACCACAGAATTTTACAAAACTAAAAAAAAGCATTTTTTGGACGTTCTAGAGTGATATACTCCCTTAACCCTAATTTAATTTTACTTGTAGTTTATTTTTTCTAAATTCATTATAATAATTTTTAGCATTAGCTAAATTAGCTATGTTTATATAGTTTTTTAGCTATGTTTATATAGTTTTTTGCATAATAAGTATGACTTCTACTCCTACAAAGTATTGGGTTGGCACGAAAGTAATGAGACACTCTAGAAAACTCTACTCATGTTGTTTTTCTAATCAATTGTTTTCGACCATATTCTAGTATATTATAGAACATTCTAGGTGCTTCAGTCCTAGGGGTATATAAAAGCGCACGCACGATTAATTCAGTCAGTTTGAAGAAAAATGGATGAGCGACAAGTTCGAACTCTATACCTTTACGAGTATTTGTTAGGCCATAGTGCGCGAGCTGCGGCAGACAACATCAACACTGCATTTGGCTCAGATACTACAAGTCACGCAACAGTGTCTCATTAGTTCAAACGCTTCAGTACAGGAGACCGAAGCCTCGAAAATCAGCCTCGCTCGGGACGATCACCAGTTTTCGACAATGATGATTTGCGCCGTGAACGGCAACAGAAGCCGGATGCAAGCACTCGTGAATTAGCGACAAAACTCCACTGCAGCCATCACGCTATAGAACATCACCTGCACGAGCCCGGATATAGGAGAGTTTTATCCCGATGGATACCTCATGCCCTCACAGACGCCACTCGTACTGCTCGGGTCGCCGTCTGCCAATCGCTACTACTTCGACCACGCCGGAAGGAGTTTTTGGAGGATTTGGTCACAGGGGACGAGTCGTGGGTTTTCTACGAAAACAATACGCGCCGTGCCTTCTGGCTGCCACGAAAGGAAGACCCACCAACTCAACCAAAGCAATATCAAAACCGCGGCGAAAAAGTTCTATTGTGCTGCTTTTGGGATTCTCAGGGCATGCTGTTTTATGAATTATTACATAATGCTATCAAAGAAAAAAGACGAAGAAGACCCAATGTCATTTTACTTCATGACAACGCTCGCCCGCACACTGCATCCACCACCCGTCAACAACTGTAGAGCTTAGGCTGGGAGACGGTACCTCATCCACCATATTCCCCAAACATTGCCCCTTCAGACTATCATTTATTCAAAGCCATGAAAAATGATTTGCGTGATAAACGCTTTAACACTTTTAATGAAGTTGAAACCTACATAGCCACCTTCTTCAACTCACGGCCCGCTGAGTTCTGGGCAACAGGCATCCAGTCCTTGCCTATACGTTGGCAAGAAGTCATAGATGCTCACGGCGAGTATTTGATTGACTAAATGTATAGTAAAATAAAAATGTTAGAATTTAAAATGTAAAAACAAACTGTCTCATTTCTTTCGTGCCAACCCGATATATGGTTGGCTTCTGTAACAGCAGTACAATATTTGTTATACTTTATATACTTCCTAAACATTTTTTTCCTTGTATTTTCTTATTATAAATACAATGAGATAGTTAATTTTTAATTATATCAGTTTTCCTAATTTCCTTAAATGTGTATATTATTTTCTTAAAAATTGTTTTTGAACAATTTTTGTATGTTATCTGACACTCATAAGAAAATTTCTATAATACAATATTTTCTTGAAACATAATTTCTGCGTTACCACCATTGCAGCTTGTACGCATATTTTATAATTTGAAAATTATGATTGGTATGCTCTTTTCAGAAAACAAGCTTAAAGGTTATGATACTGCTTCAACATCAAACAAATTCTTAAAAATATAAGAAACTAAAGTGAACTTATTTCTATCATCATCATCAGAGTGCTCCTCTAAAATTGTGTTGAGAAAGTTTGACGCGTCTGTAAAAGTCCAACTGTAAATTGAATTCAAACTTTCGGTAGATTGTCATTAGCACCAGATGGAATGGCAGATTGCCCGAAATGGATCAAAATAAAGTTCCTTTAAAGTTTCTTCAGTCCTTTTTGTTAGTTCCCTCCCTGAATAAGATATTCGCCCCTGTGATTGAATTGACCGAGGCCCAATATCCCAAGTACACAATGGCGGGCAATACAAATGCAGTATGCTTGCGATGTGGTCCAGAGATATTTAAGTGGATTAAAACAACTTCGAATCTAATTAAAATTCTATTAGCACACAGCAAAACACTCATTGAATCTGAGGCAAGCAAACATAGACAAAGGGTGCAAATTTAATTCATTTAGCCGGCTAATTCGTTCTATGAGGAAAAGATTAATTTTTCCGACCATAACCTTGAGAACCTTAGCTTCTGTACAATCAAAAGAAAATTCGCTGTCAAAAGTTATAGTGCGGCTTTTATGCAGCCAGCCGCAAAATTACTTTCCCTAGTAGTGAATTGGAAAATAAACCCCAGTACCATTTTATTTTCACGTGGCGAATATCCGACCTACACATTGGCCTATTAAGAAACCGAGCAGAATTTGTGTGGAAAATGTCAACTGATTTTATCAGCAACTCCACCCACCCATCCGCATTGATGCAGGAAAATTGCTGTGTTGGAGTGAGGAGCATGCCAAAGTAATTTCTCATATTTACGTAGATGAAAACATGCAGCAGAGCTTTAGAACGCTCGGATTTAGCCTCTATAAAAATACCCAACTTCAAGAGCCGTGCTGCATACACGACGTGAACTGACACGTCACTAGTCCTTATAAAATGTGTCGGGAACACCGCGATGTCGGGCGCACATCATTTCAGTGCAAAATAAATCCGGCGGAAAATAAATAAAGATGAAATTGTATGCATAAAAATTTCTCTCATTTTTAAGTCCTCTTTGTGGCTACAACTTGGAGATTTTCGGGATTTTTCAGTAAATGGAAAGGATTAATTCGTTCACAGTAACAACAAATGGAAAACACCGGCAAGAAGTGGTAAATATTTCTTAGTATTTTCTGCTCTGAATATATATAAAAATGAAAGTTCGTTTGTTTGTTTTTTGCTCATTCACGTCTAAACGCTTACATAAATATTTTTCATTTTTTGTCCGAAGGTAGCACATATTCCAACTTAATATATAGGCTATTTTTTAAATTTGAAGCGATTTTCATGAAAAGTGGTACTTAGAGGCTTTGCGGAATACTGATTTCAAATCCGCTGTCCAAATTTAGAAATCCAAGATGGCGGACCCAATATGGCGACCAAGATTTCTCGATTTCAACGGATTTTAATGAAAATTAGTACAAGGAGGTCACTGATTTTGAATATTATCAAAATTTACAAACCGAAGATGGCGAATTCAATATGGCGACCAGTATTTCTCGATTTCAATGGATATTAATGACAGTTGGTACAATGATTATCTTAAGGTCGCTGATTTTGAATGTTATCAAAATTTAGAAATCGAAGATGGCGGGCCCAATATGGTGACCCAGATCTCTCGATTTCAACGGATTTTAGTGAAAATTAGTACAATGATTATTTTGAAGTCACTGATTTTGAATATCATCAAAATTTACAGATCCAAGAAGACAGGACCCAATATGGCGACAAAGATTTCTCGATTTCAATGGATTTTAGTGAAAATTAGTACAATGATTGCTTTGGGGTCATTGATTTTGAAATCCAAAATGGCGGAAAATTGCAACAATGATTATCTTGAGGTTACTTATTTTGAATGTTATCAAAATTTACAAATCCAAGATGACGACCAGTATTTCTCGATTTCAATGGATTTTAATGAAAATTGGTACAATGATTATCTTGAGGTCACTTATTTTGAATGTTATCAAAATTCCAAGATGGTGGATCTAATATGGCGACCAAGATTTCTCGATTCCAATGAATTTTAATGGAAGTTAGTTCGATCGTTTTGAGATCACTGATTTTGAATATTATATTCCAAATTGTCGATTTCAACGGATTTTAATGAAAATTAGTACAATGATTATTCTGAGGCTACTAATTTCGGATATCAACAAAATTTCTTGATCCAAGATGGCGAAACCAATACGGTGACCAAAATTTCCAGATTTAAGGTACGGACACACCAAAAGCAAAGCGAGCGAAGCGAACAATTTAAAAAATTTGGGTGCCGTACAAATCAATTGAAGTGTCCGAATACTGCGACAGAATGTTCCCAAATTTTAAATTATTCGCGCCGCTTCGCTTTTGGTGTGTCCGTACCTTTAAAGAGGCTTTAATGAAAATTTAATTAGTAAGTATTTACCCAACGCCACACTATGATATATTTGGACGAATTTTTTTCCATATTTCAATTATCTCCCGAATGAATAATGCTATTCAGATGAATTTTTTTGAAAACTGGCTTCAAAGTTGACGATTTTTAGAAAAAAATTATATTTTTCGATGTAGAAACTATATCAATCTTCCCTTTTATTTTATTTCTGACTGAAATTCTTCAGGAAGAGCTTTAGAACTAGAGAAGATCGATAAAGGTCATTCGAAGATCACGCGGTGGTCATTTGAAGGTCATTTTCGATAAGATTACCACGAAATCGCTTTTTTCGCAGCGGAAAAAGGAATGTAGATTCAGTCCTTGGAGTCATAGAAGGCCAATCTAAAACAGTAATATTTTGCTCACAAAAGCAATTAGAAAACACTCTTTTAGTTTGTATAGTATAGCCGCGTGATCTTGTTGGAAAATCAATTAGCTGTGTCTCATTAATTCATTAAGTTTTGATTCTATTGCATGGAATGGCTGCCCAAACCATTAAAGACCCTATACGGCTATGACTCCTTGACAGGTACTTTGCTTCTTTTCGAAGATCGTGGAAATAGTAAGAAAATCCATCGGGTGCGTCCAAAGAGAACCTTTTTTCATCAGAAAAGTTTACCTTCCTCTACTCCATATTCTACGACATATGTCTTCTAGGAAAATCCAAGTAAGCCTGTTGATGCCGTTTTGTTCAGACAGGATTCTTCCTTAAACGAAGCCTCTTTAGAATCGGGGAACATTTAATTTCGCGTCATACCGTCCTAACACTTGCAAAGGTGCCCACATTTTCATTAATTTGCCGATCAGTCTTCGTCGAGTTCAACGCTTACCTCAAAATGAGCCGACGGTCTCGTTGAATTATGGCTCTGCTTGTTCTCCCGTTCTGGTTTTTTGCATAGTTTTCTGGATCTTCCAAATGATTATTCCCAAAATTAGCACTTCAGCCGATTTTCTGTGCGATCGCCTTATTAGAGTAGCCTTCTGTCTTGAAAGCCACGATTTTCCCGATATTCTCACTGTGAAATGTTTTACCTCAACCCAATTCTTCACTTTTATACTTTAAATATTTCTAAGATAATAGAGCAAATTATTAAAACCGAATCTCCTACAACTTCACCAAAAAGCAAAGACGATTTTGAATGACGAACATAATGTATTGTCCTTTTTAAGTAAGCACATTTTCAGAAATAAATGTCTACATGTCTGTGAACAAATACAAATACTTTTGCCATGTAAAACTAAAATACAGATATGTATGTATTGTTTTTAAATTAACGCGTATATTTTTAATAAAAATGTTATACATTGTTACTTCAAACAATTTAATATTTAATTCAAACTCCAATCCTTTTGAATTATTTCAAATACTTTACTCGTTCAAGAATTTAGATATTTAATTCAAGCGCGCAACCATTTAAATTACTCAAATACTTTCCGTGTTTAACACAAAAATTAAGATATTCAAATGAAACGCGAAAATGTTTGGCAGAAATATGAAATGTTCGAACTACACGAATTTCATATTCAATCGATAAAAAAATGCTTTTTTCAAACAAAATGTTTGATCCAAATAGAAAATATTTAAACAAAACGGAATTGCATTTAAATTAAATTGATTTGATTTTAAAAAAAATTCTGTTCACGTTTGAACTAAATGTTCACTGTATTTGTTTCTCTCAGTGTACGATATCATGGAGTTTATTATGCTAAAATTTCAGTTATGTCATGTCCGTTGAAATGGTCCCTGCTTCACACTTGCCGGTACTGAAAGAACACCAATTTGCCGGGTTCGATGGCCCCCGTTTCGTACTGGCAGGTGAATTGCGACTTGAAGTATAGTCTTTGGTTCAATTTTTCTTCACACCGGTCGTATTCCCTCTTCTCTGTTTTTAAAATGCCACAATATGAGATAAAGTACAAGAAAGTCATAATCAAAGAAAACTGCGAAGAATGTTTGATCCGAAAATATTGCAAATCATTCGGGTCGGCCTACCGTAGAGATAAATAGGAAAGTTACACCTACTCAAGGCCACTTACTGGCCGACATTGCAGTAGATGACTGCCAAGTTAAAAGTTGACAAATGGGACGGCGGATCTCTGATCTTGCTTGGAAAGGAAAAGGAGACTCGCTTAAATGAATGACTCTAGTTGTGTTAAATCTCCTTCAAGCTTGATTTGAACATAAATTATAGTGTGTGTCCTTTGTCCCGAGCTGTTGTGGTTTCAGCTTTCCTTGTCTGCCACCCAATCATGTCCGGCCTTTGTGCTATCACCGAGATGAATGCTCTTCGCCCATCGTGGCTATCCATCAAGCTGTCGCCTTGCTATCAAATAACCGAAGTAGTTGCGGGGGAGCATGAAATTTGCTAACACATACACACCCGAACAGCTGCTGCCATCCATCTGAATCAACTCCTACACCTGATAACTCAAAATAATTGAGGGCATTAAGCACTAGTTCTCCTGTACTGTGAGGTGCAGCTTAATACCTTTGGCTTGAATTATTAAGCAGCAACAGATGGATGGAGGTCGGGTCTCCTTCCTTCCGCGATTATAATGTGCCATAAAATTTCATTCGCTAACCTAATTATTTGCGAGGTAAATTGATGTGGAAATAATATGAAAGCGAATCGGCTGCCATCCGGCAACTGGCGGTTTCACGGGTCTCTTGGGGCGCTCACTTCAGCGGAAACCTCCTCGATGAGGTTTCCAAAATTCGGCAATACGATTACCCAGATGATGCTGAGCGAGGAGATATTCAAGCGTGTATCCTTCTGATCAGTTCCACCGCGCTGCAACCGACAGAGCCAACTCTGAATTTACTTTGAAAGCTTAGCGGGGATTCCACTAAAATTTGAAAGTAAATACAATTCAAAAGTATCCATAAAATGAGTAATGGGTTGGGGCTCAGAGCCTTAGGGATTTCAATTGTTTGGAAATTTTCTCTAACGTTGTTATAAATTGTTTCGCATTTCGCAAACAAACAGAGCGCCCCAGGCAAGCCAGCTGTTTCCTTCAGCATTAAGCCGTTTGCAGTAGACATTGGAGGTGATAAATAAATAACACCTGAAACGAGTTCCTTCTTAAAGTTGTTTGCAGAGGTCTTACGGCTGTTTTATTCCTAACTCCTCGTTGGCTAGGACCATCACAATCACATATAGCTGGTTCTCAGTCTACTTTGTCAAGTGCCTGTCAGTAAAGCCTACGATAGATTAATAATTTTTTGATTTTACCTGCATAAAGTAATGCAATTGGATTATATGAGGTGACAATAAATGCTTATTTGATATTAAGCCTGTGCGCATTCAGTAAACTGACGACAAGAATGCGATAGGGTTGGTATGTTCAATAATGTTATCTAAACACACTGTAACATATAACAGAATCTTGCCCATAATAAATTTGTACTGGATTAATTGTCAATCCGAAAAAATTAAATAATATAGATATGGAAGGGATGGTGGACCAAGAGGAACTACTTAACGTTTAGAGAGCAAGATAACTTGGGAACACATGTCTTCTCTGAGGAAGTAAAAAACAATGAAATATTATACAGTAATGCAGGCTCCCTTTGCATGTACAACTCGTGCCCAATGCTTTGGTAGACTTTGCACGCCCGCAGTCCAGAATTCTTTTGGTCGTGAATTAAAAAAGTCGTCCAGTGTATTTTTGAGATCCGCGAGATAATAAAAATGTTTATCCTCTAAATAATTTTTCAAAGCTTTAAACAGATGGTAATCGGGAGGTCCTAAGTCTGGTGAATACGGTGGGTGTGGTAGAACTTCTCATCCTAGCTGCGAAATAGATTCTTGCGTCATCCTAACTAGGTGGGGTCGAGCATTGTCGTGGAGGAGCCGAACTTGAAAACGTTTATGCCTTTTTTGTTTAATAATTTGAGCCAGGTTTTCCAGTTGTGCAGAGTAAGTATCTGCCTTTATTGTGGTGTTGGATCGCGGAAGTTCGTAATAGAGCATGCCCTGAGAGTCCCATCAATAACAGAGTAAAACTTTCTTCATTTGCTTTACAATCTGCTAGAGATTCTCAATCGGATTGAGATCTGGAGATTAAGCTGGCCAATCTAACACTTGCACCTTATTACACTTGCACAATATTATGCACGAATATGTCATTTCTTTCTGACTCATTCCATGACTATAATCGTTCACAATTTTTCCTTTTTGGCAAATATTGTTTCCAGCCATTAGTATTAATTTTTAGGCTTTTGTTTTGTTACAGTTTGAGTAATAAAGTGGTACATTTTATTTTATCATTTCTGTTTGTTACTGAAATAGTGCAGGCATTTGTAAACAATCAGTTCTCGTTGCAAATGTTTTTAGCGCCACTTTTAATATGATACATTACAAGATGATAATTTTGATTAAATTAAATAGAATAAACCCTGTGTAGAAAATAAAATTTATTTATTGTTTTATTTATAAGCCAACATATGTATATAATTATTATTATATTATTATGTTAATTATTATTAATTAATTATTATCCAAATTAAAATCAAGAGATTCAAAGTAACGATTGTCACGTCTTCGATGACCTCCAATATATAAAAGAGGCCAAGTGCGAGTCGGACTCGCCCATGAAGGCTTCCGTAGCAGCAAGTAACATAATATAAAAGTTCTTGTTATTATTAATGGTTCACGGTTACGTTTATGAAATTAAATGTTTTTATTTTATTTTTATATTTGAGTTGATTGAATGAAAGGTAAATTGCGGTTTACGATTTATGACGTATTAAAAAAAACTACGCACTAGATCTCGTTCAAACCAATTTTCGGTGGAAGTTTGCATGGTAATGTGCATCATATATTTTTTTTAGTTTTATCATTCTCTTATTTTAGAAGTTACAGGGGGGGGGGGGGACACATTTTACCACTTTGGAAGTGTCTCTCGCGCAAACTATTCAGTTTAGAAAAAAATGATATTAGAAACCTCAATATCATTTTTGAAGACCTATCCATAAATACCCCACACGTATGGGTTTGATGAAAAACAATTTTGAGTTTCAGTTCTAAATATGGGGAACCATCCAAAATTTATTGTTTTTTTTTCTATTTTTGTGTGAAAATCTTAATGCGGCTCACAGAATACATCTACTTACCAAGTTTCAACAGTATAGTTCTTATAGTTTCGGAAAAAAGTGGCTGTGACATACGGACGGACAGACAGACAGACAGACATGACGAATCCATAAGGGTTCCGTTTTTTGCCATTTGGCTACGGAACCCTAAAAAGGTTCATTAACGTAAGGTTTTATTACACGTGTTTAAAGAGATTTGAAGTTTTGTGTGTATATTTTCTGCAGTATTACACTTGTGTTGCTTAAAATAAAATACAAAAATATAATTGAGATCTAAAATATGAAAATCTTTAAGTACCTACTTAACATATTGTTTTGATATTTGCCATTATCATTAGGCAGATCTTATTTAAAAAACTAGGGCCAATCCGGCAAATTTAATATTATAGTCGTATTCAGCAGACTAAAATTATTCTAAATCGATTCTCAAACTGAAGGTCGCAAAATCACTGTTCCCCAGTGTTATTACTACACTTTTCGCTTAACACCACTTTCATTTGTGCCCCCAGTGGACCCACCCTCCAAATATTTTTATCCACAGCCCTTTCTAAATCATATCTATATTATATGAATTCTGGAAAAATTACAATATACCGCGTTACCTCACTACACCATCTTGGCCCACTTCCCCCTACCTACCATATACAGTTTTACAAAGGTTTCTTTCACATATGTATGTATATTTCGCAGATTAAAAATATGAAATAAATATGTCTGGGAGTTATGACGAAAAAACCATGTAGATTTAATTTTTAAATCGGTTTTATATAAGTTTTGTAAATAATTTGCTTACCTCATATTCTAATTTGAAGAGAGAATAAAGTAAACTGCTCTCGTAATAACTTTCAGCTTAGAATCATTTTGGATATAGAAGATATAATAGATTACTTGCGTAACTTGCCTCGGCAATGTTTACCTTTCAGCAATTTCATGCTAAAGTTTGACAGGCTAAATTAAATTATTATTTTGACTGTTGTAACTTATTCAAATATGATAGAATTATTTATCACAGCTTATTCCAAGTATGAATTCATGGGGATCCTAATTGGGTCATGCATAGAGGGTGGACTTTTTAAGGAGATCTATGTATACTTCGCTCTTTTATTCATCCACTTAATTCAAATTGGGTTCATTAAAATTCCATCCTATCGCCTTTATACATTTTACTATGAAAACACCTGTACACCATAGATACCTTGTTATTTTCTCTCCTAGTATAGTAAAGCTTAGCTATGCTGGGGATGTGAGCCCCAACTGAAAGTGTTATATAATAAAACCCTAGGGATAATTTAAGAAATGAGAATACCTGAAGAAGTAAGGTGTTGATTGTAAGGTTTGCTAATTATGTATAGAATTCAGAACTATTTTCAAAATGTATCCGTTTGAATGCAAATAAGTAAGACCATGTATTTTTCAAAGTTCAAAACATCACCATCATTATATCTCGGTATTTTACTAGTTTTGAAATCATGAAATGATTTTGTCTTAAAATAAATTCACTCACATTCATTATAAATTATGTAATCCTTGTTTGCATAAATTTTGAAATTATATGTGATATTAAATAGATGAATGTTTGTATAACTTTTACATATAGGGCTAGTGAACAGATGGAAGGTGATTTGATTTGATTTGATTTGTTGGGGGGGGAGGAAAAGCACCTCGAACGCTCAGACTTTTTAGTCCATTGCGCTCAAAACCCCCGCTCTATTTGAACTTCCCCGTTGTCCTGATGTACTGGAGAATCTCAAACAGAGATCGAGAATCGAAGTCCTCCATCCTCATAACATCGGCGCCAAACGCGTCCCTACGTGCACGAGAGAACGCAGGACAGTCACAGAGGTAGTGCTCTGTGCTGTCCTCCTCCTCCCCACACGAGGGGCACGCAGGGTCGGCGATGAAGAATGATGAAGAAGAAGAAGATGAAGAATTTCGCAGTATTCTTGTTCGGATTACCTATAAAGTACTTGGTACGTCTGCAGGTACTTAGGCTGGACCATCTCTCTCCGTGAACTAAGTCAACGTGTCGAGTTATCCAGTTCTTCAACAGATGGAAGGTTAAACTCTCTTGAATATTAGGTATAAAGGGCAAAATAAATTGCAACATAGTAAAAAAAAATCGATGCGGAAACACTAAATACATACTTCAAGAAGTCTGACATTATTCTGTGTATGATAATTTTACATCGAAGAATTGGTATTTCCGTAAAATGTCTGTTGGGCATTATTAACATACTCGAAAACAAATATTAAATTTCCCAACTGCATAACAATAAAACACCTAAAATTTCTAAACTTTTTTTTTCAGTTTCGCAATTGACAGGAGGAAGTAGATCAACATAGTTCACATTTCTGGAGAGGACATTGAAGTAGTAGTTTTCTGGTGTTGGGTTTGATGTCGCCGCGTTGAGTAGATAAGAAAGATAAAAATAAAGTAATTATGTGCATATCATGAAAACCCTGAATTTATGAATCACCCTGTAACTCCCAAAGGGTTGAAAGTGCAACTCCATGTCATACAATTCTTTGTTTGCCTAGGTGAGATTTTTCACTCCACTTATTTTGGCATCTGAAACACCCTGTTTATATAGGGTGAGTTTTTTATATATAGACAATGAAATGTCTTGACTGGAACTCATCATTTCGAAAAAAACTTTCGAAGGGGGCAAGCAATGGTGACCTCGAACTTGACCTACGCATTGACCTTCACAGTTATTTGGTGGCAACTTCAGACATTTAGATGGGAACCCACACTTTTGACCTCGAAAGTGGAATGAGCGGGAAATTTGACAATCAGAAATAGCCTTGGCCTCAAGGCCAAAGTCAAATGTCAGGGTAATTTCATCAATTCTTTTTTCCAATGGTAGCCCATAAATCAAACCGTGGTAATGAGCAGGGGAGCAAATTTAACTTTTGAACTTCACTTCGTAATTTGACCTTGACCTTCAGGTCAATGCACCCCGATGGAGAAAGGAGAGGAAAGTCACTAAAAACAAGCACCCCAAAGGGAACAGAAAACTATTACGTTCATATCGTTGCTCCTGGGTAGTGTTAAAGGTGGTGAATGCTTTAAAAGGTCAAAATATAAGGTTCTCGAAAGAATTAAAATTTGCGTCCTTATCCATTAGTGGTAAAAAAATATGAGTTCCAGTTGGAAATACTTTTCGACCTTCAAATGACATTGGCTTGAAAGTCCAGTGAAATGTGCTCCCCGATTCATTGCCGCGGTTCAAAATATGGGTTACCATGGGAAAAGGGAATTGATGAAATTACCCTAACTTTTGACTTTAGCCTTGAGTGAAGGCCATATCTGATCGTCAAATTTCCCGCCCTTTCCATATCCGGGATCAAAGGTCGGGGTCCTCATTTAAATTTCTGAAGTTACCTTCAAATAATCTTCATTTTCAATGCCAAAACCAAGTTCAAGGTCACCATTATTCTACCTCTCGAAACCTTGAAACTTTTTTCAAAATAAAGAGATCAAATTAAGATCTTTCATTGTATCACGACAAAAAACTCACCCTGTATGTACAGCGTGTCCCGTAAAAATTACGTCAAGCTTAAGGAGAAGATAGATTGAGGGGTGACTTACTAGATAGAAAATATGATCTTAGTAAAAGTCTTACCGTTTTCGAGATATTGGTTTTTTTTTAAAGGACAAATTTAATTTTTCTGTGGGGACAAATTTTTAATTTCTTTAATTTTTACTTTTTAAAACGCTGTCAGTTAGCTTGTGTGTCTTTTGGGTAAGAACAATTTACTAAAAGTAGTTAGGCAAGCTCTCTGAAAATTCTATGTTGTCTCAAACCTTGGTTTGAAAATGATCCTATTCTACTTTGTCCTTCCGTAGTGGACAAAAAATGTACTGGGCTAAGAGAGATATTTTTACTTAACACAAGGTTTATACAACGTGTCAATTTGACGCACTTCAGATTTCGTGGCGAAATGTACAGAAGTCGTATTTATTAATTTTTAGTGAAAACTAGCTGGGTTACTCGGTTTCACCCAGCGTTGGGTAACTACTTACTAATTAAAGAGTTTTCAAATGTTTTAGTTTATTATATCCTAAAATTATTTCAACCCGAAAACTCCTTTATGGATCCGTTATCTTGAATTTCATTAAAACCCGTTGAAATCGAGAAGTTTTAGTTGCCATATTGGGTCCGCCATCTTGGATCTAGAAAATTTGATAATATTCAAAATTAGTGGCCCCAAAAAAATTATTCGAATTTTTATTAAAATCCGTTGAAGTCGAGAAATTTATATCACCACATTGGATCCACAATCTTGGATTTAGAAATTGTGCTAATATTCGAAATTTGTGGCTTCAAAATAACCATTGTACTAATTTTCATTAAAATCCGTTGAAATCGAGACATTCGTCATGCTGGATGCGCCATCTTGGATTTGGAAAATTTGATGATATTCAAAATTAGTGGCCTCAGAATAATTATAATATACTAATTTCCATTAAAATCCGTTGAAATCGCGAAATTTTAGTCGCCATCTTGGATTTTTAAATTTCGATAATATTCGTAATTAGTTGCCTCAGAATAATCATTTTACTAATTTTCATTAATATCCGTTGTAATCAACGCCATGTTGGATCCGAAGTCAAAAGCTTTCATTTGGGCCTTTGTAGACCCCAATCGGAATTATGCAACCGATTTTATAGCCTCATAAGTAGTAAAAGTAATGGAGGTCACGTGGTTTTAGCCGCCATATTGGGGGCTCTGTATAGGCGGATTCTTCGAAAACCAGTGTGCATTCGAAAGTAGAAATCAAAACCTTTCTTTTGAGCCTTGGTAGACCTTAAATGGAGCTCACTATTTTTGGACAGCAGGGGTTGGTCCGTTCACAAAGAACGCCTCATATATATATATATATATGGGACATTCCACGTCAACCGGGCCACCTAAATGACCAAAAATCATGGAGACCTAGAAAATTATTTTTGGGCTTAAATTTTTGGTCTATCTTTACCCTTCAGAAATTGACCTGGCGTTTTGAAAAATTCAAAATGGCGGATCCAATATGGCGGCCAACTTTTCAAAAATGAACGAAATTTGAATAAAAAAAATACTATGATATTCTGCATAAAATTCTAAGTAAGAAATGTCTTTTGCAAATTTTTGAATAAATTGCCGTTTTTGAGAAAAAAATTCATGAATTTAAAAAATTTTTATGTAGGAAAAAATTGACAATTGGCATATTAGAAAGATTTAAAAAATACTCAGGTGTTAGGAGGTTGCTAGTGATGAATGCAATGTCAGATGTCAAAAAAATTCAAAATGTCGGATCCAATATGGCTTTCATCAAGATAGAAAATTTTTAAAATTCATGAATTTTTTTCTCAAAAACGGCAATTTTATTGAAAAATTTGCAAAAGACATTTCTTACTTAGAATTTTATGCAGAATATCATAGTATTTTTTTTATTCAAATTTCGTTCATTTTTGAAAAGTTGGCCGCCATATTGGATCCGCCATTTTGAATTTTTCAAAACGCCAGGTCAATTTCTGAATAGTAAAGATAGACCAAAAATTTAAGCCCAAAAACAATTTTCTAGGTCTCCATGATTTTTGGTCATTTAGGTGGCCCGGTTGACGTGGAATGTCCCATATATATATATTTTTTTTTTTTTTGAGACGTACTAATTACGGATATACGGTCCAAATGCTCGAAAAGTGGTAAAAAATTGAAGTGATAGAATGCGCTATGTAACTGGCAGCCGCGGTTATATTTCGGATAAAACCAAATTTATGGTAATTTGCTCAATTTTTATGTGTTCTATTTAAATTCGATATCCGAACGTACTTAAAAAAACACCCTTAATTATTAGAATATGGTATGACATTTCAGATATTAAACAGTAATATTTCAAGTTGGTTGTATAAATATATGAGACCAAAAGTATCACCTATGTCAGATAAAACTTGTCTGGAACCATTTGGTAAAATAAGCTCATTTATGTCTAAAATCACATTTACATTTCGTACAATCTCCTTGTGTATCTCGAGTTCTTTTAAAATATTTTTATGGGTTCCACTGATTGTCCCCAAGTAATTTGAATTTTCTTCAAAAACGTCCAAAAAATAATCATTTTTTTTACTCTTGTAGTCTGGTCGAACATAAATCTTGAAATTTTCTTTCTCGGCTAATTTAAAAATCTCTCCCAACTTTTCTGATTGTATACTAAGGCCATTTTTGTTTTTAAGGACGATTATAGATGAAAAATTTGGTACACTTTTTATCTCAAGAAAACAGCCGCGATCGATGAGGTATCTTGTGAGCTGAACAATGGATTCCAAGTCTTTTTCAATATTGAGGTTCTTGGATGAGAGAAAGGTAAAGTATTTCTGAAATATTCCGGCTTTTTCTAAATTGACCAACTGTGTTTTTGGAAAGCAGAAGTATCCCAAGTGCAACTTGTAGATTCTGTCAATTGCTTGAACTTTCAAGAGTTCAGCTTCGTCAAATGTGTTACAATTATGGGGAATTATTAGTAACAATAATTCACTATCCCAAGAATTACCTTTAATTTTATTAATTGCATCCTGTGGAGCCATTTCAGAAGTCTCAACCTCAATTTCACTACTTTCTACTTTTTTTTCGGAAAGCTGTTTTTCAAAAATGTGGGAGACTTCAATTAACACATTAGACACAAGTGAAAAAGAGTCATTTTCTCGCAACTGTTTTCGTGCAAAAGGTACCAGAAATCCTTTATACATAGATCTAGGGATAACACTTTGAATCGAAGTAGCCCAATTATCTTCAGCATCCCTAAAATTATTGTCAGTTTCTATTTGGAGCATTTGTGCACTCTTCGTTAGTTCTGTATCTTTTTCGGTCTTTTTTAAGAAGAAGTTCGTTTGAGTTGATTTATCACCTACTTTCAAGGAAAGTTCGTCATTTGAAAAATATGTGCTTGTTGAAGGGTCTGTTGACAGCATATATCCTTCCAAAAAACTGCTTCGAACAGATCCCTCCCTCGTTATATCGGTTTGTACACCTCGACTAACCTTTTTCATTCTTACTGATTCAGGAAAGTTTGTCAGCAAATGATCTTTCGCATTTCGCATAATTATAGAAGATCCAATACTATCCTCCGAACCCTTTCTTAAAACCAATGCAGGACGAAAACGATATCTCCTTAAGAACTGATTTCTGTTATGCGCAACTCTATCTTCGTTTTCATACAAATCGAAAGACTTGTCACTTTTGACATTTATTTCTTTGCTTCGCTTCTTATGTGGGCCTGGCTTAATATTAGGATGGATCTCTTGGGTATGAATATGATCCTCTTTAAAAGAATCACTTATTAAACCCCCTTCACAATTTTCATCAATATTTGTTGGTCCTGAAGAATTTTGAAATTCATTTGTCTCAAAATTATTTGTATTTGCAGTAGATTCTTGACTTAAATTATGCCTTTTTTGACGCAAAGATGTTAATGACTCTTTAAAATTCTTCATTTTTCTCCTTTTTTATCTAAAAACCCAAAATAGTTGTTTTGTGTATAACATATAAAGAACATTTCAAGCATTACTGTGATAGTTGCTCTAATTTTTTTATCTTATGAACACTATTTTTACATACATTTGCTTTTGTTTAACTTTTATCACATGTATTTCACATCAGATATGTTTTAATTTAAGCCTGTGGAACCGGCACCAAAAGGAAAATATTAGACTTTTATTATTACAATTTTGACATAAGAATAAGTGCTGGTGCTGTTGATTAACTATGCAAAGTAGTCCCTACTTTAATAAGAAAAGGGAAGTAAGCTGAACAAAATTGCATATTACTCTCTGTATGAAATAATTCAGAAAATAGAGTTAATTCAAATAAGCTCAGAAAAAGTACTAAAATAGAGCAGTCGTCAAAAAGGAACGAGAATAATGGCTCCATGGGACTAGGACCTCATTCAACGAATTTTATAAAAATAAACGTGATCTAATAGGTCACTAATTGATTAGTGAGTCCCATTCATTGTTCCACAACACAGAATTGTTTACAAATATGTTCAAGGTCATTCAAAAATGTTAACATCTTTAAAAATCTAAAAATTTTATTTTAAAAAAACACGAAGTTAATATACCACTAGTTGGTCGTAACTGGTGAATTAATACCGTTAATTAGTTAACAATAAGGAATGGGGGCTTAATATATATTACGACTAAAGAAAAACAGAGAGACAAATGAAAAATACGATAACAGATGTAAACTTAGGTATCTTGGAAAGTGATAAAACTTTTCCAATGGATACCCAAGACTGCCTTTGAAGACTTTAAATTATTAACGGATAAGCTATTACTAGCATGGTAAAATAAAGAGTCATACGTGTAAAAAATATAATTAAATAAACTATTGAAATAAAATTATTTGAACATAATCCACAAATAAACACATTAAAAATTAAAGTAAATTATAATATTATCTCTTATGAATGTATAATAAAGCAATACAATAAAACTAAACAATGGTATGTTTTCAATGTAAATCCAGTTCAAGCAGGGTGTCCAGAGGTGGGAGGGAAATATTGGGGGGATCGCAGTCGCCCCAAACCGATCTCAAAAAATTACTATTTCGAAGCCCTTTCCAAAACAGTCAACACTGCCCCCTATCCCCAACCCCTTGGCCACAATCCCCCCTGGAAGTTGAAAAAATTAACTTTTATTTCACGTTTTTTCACCTTTCGCCCCGCTTTTCTCTGAAATTCACGTTATTAACATACTTACTTTTTTTTTTAAGGTTACCTATCTAATTACCTTTCCAAAAAGGTGCAACATGCCCAGGTAGGAAAAGGATACGAAAATTTATTTACAAAAATCCTTTTACAGAATATCATGACAATTCGAATTTTTTAAGAAATTATACTTAAGTTAACTAAAAAATACATTTTGTTCGCTTAAAAACTAATTTCAATTAAAACTTATGTCCTACAAAAGCTGTTCAAAATGTTCTCCGCCAGTTTCGATGCATGCAAGCAGCCTTCGTCTTGTTTCGCGTTTGAGGCCTATGGTAGCCAGTCTCTCCCGTATTTTCGTGGCTGCAGTCCAATCCTGGTAACTAATTCTTCTCTGGTGTTGGTTGGTCTTGAGTAAACTTCATCTTTCATCATTCCCCATAAGAAAAAGTCCAGTGGAGTAAGGTCCGGTGACCTAGCAGACCAAGGAATCGGTCCACCTCGTCCAATCCAACGCTCTCGGTAATGTTCATTCAACCTTGCCCTAACAATGTTCCCTGTATGCGCAGGTGCTCCGTCGTGCCGTAAATACATTGCGCTTCTGGTGGCCAGGGGGATGTCCTCCAACAGATTCGGAAGGGTATTGTCCAAAAAGTCCGAATATAGATGACTATTCAGCACTTGGGGCAAGATGAAGGGCCCTATCAACTGGTTGCCGATGATGCCAGCCCAGACATTGACACTAAATCTTTGCTGGAAGGACCGACACCTTGTCCTATGTGGGTTCACATCTGACCAGGTGTGGAGGTTGTGGAAGTTTGTGATGCCATCCCGGGTGAATTGCGATTCATCCGTCCACAGAATTTGGTCTAGAAACCTTCTGTTTTCGATGTCAGACTCGAGCAGCCAAGTACAGAATTGCAATCATCTTTCGGAATCTCCTTCCTGTAGTGATTGGACCGGGATATGGTGGTATGGATGTAGTCCCTCTCGGTTCACAACGGTCCAAACTCTCCCTGAAGACAATCCTAACCGTCGTGCGACCTGCCTGATGCTTATTTCAGGGCTGTTCTTGACGATGTTGAGGATTTGTTGGTCGGTGTCCGCTGAATCGGCCGATGTTCCTGATCGCGTTTCTGCTCTGGGGGCGGTTACACTTCCAGTTTCTTTTAACCTTCTGAAAGTCCTTGAAAATACCCTTCTGTTGGGTACCCGCCGATTCGGGAATCTTCTTTGGTATTCTCATACGGCCTCACTATCATTTCCGTCTACTAAACCGTACACGTAAATTATATCGGCATACTCTTCAACTCTGAATTCTGCCATTTTATCTTAATTTTTTCTATTAAACACCCGTTCTTATCGCTTGCTTCTTAAACTGCGGTCAATGTCCTTTCAAACTTACCCATTTTTATACCATAATTCATAGGAGTTATTAGAAACGGAGCGTCAGGATACTTAGGAGTCAATACTGGATATAATAAACTAATAACGCTATTTAACGAGATTACATTTATTATTTTATTACTGTTTTACTGAAATAATAAAAATGTATTACCTGTGTTTCCTAAACAAACATTTCCGAACTTGCTGTCATAAAAATTGTTTAGTTAATGACTTTTTCCATTATGGTGCAATAAAGTAATTAGGTAACTGTGAGGATGTTTTAATTTCAGGACTTTTGCAACCCCTTTCTACCTGGACATGTTGCACCTTTTTGGAGAGGTAATTAGATAGGCAACTTAAAAAAAATAAAAAGTAGGTATGTTAATAACATGAATTTCGGAGAAAAGTGGGGCGAAAGGTGAAAAATCGTGAAATAAAAGTTAATTTTTTCAACTTCCAGGGTGTTGACCATTTTGCAAAGGGCTTCGAAATAGTAATTTTTTGAGATCGGTTTGGGGCCGCTGCAATACGTAGAAGAAAAGATAAAAATATAAGAGCGGTTCCCATATAAAGCAAAATCCTGATTTACGAATCACCCTGTTACTGCCGAACGGTGCGAGATAGCGCCCCCTCCAGCTACACGATTTTTTGCTTGTCTCTGTCTGACCTTTCACCTCCTGCAATATTTCCCTCCCACCTCTGAACACCCTGTATTTTGTTGCATTAAAAGCTTGTTTAACTATAACCTCATTAAAACACTACAATTTGTAATAAATTATTAACAACAGTGACGCACCGTGGCGTTTTCAGCAGGGTATTTCAGATTAATTTGTTGTTTAAATATAAACTTATATTCTTAGTTTTCTCTAGGACTTCGACGGAGACGTGATCCCATTTAAATTACATTTTTTTCGTTTATTAATTTGAATTAATTAATTAATTTTTTTGTTAATCTCTCCATCTCTCTAGCCATCTCATTGGTTGATACACATACTACTTTAATTTCTCCATCCTTCTGTTTTTCTCTACAAAAATGAAAACGTATATCGATATGTTTCGAACGATCGTGGAAGGTGTTGTCTTTGGATATTTTGATGGCGCTCTGATTGCTATATAGAATTTGCGTGGGACCAGTGATAAATTTGTTAATGCCTAAATCGCTCAATAGCTTTCTTAGATAGATAACCTCTTTCTTAGCATCTGATGGAGATAAATATTCGATCTCCATCGTAGATAATGCTATAGATTATAGAGGGTGAAGGGGGGGGGGGGGGGGGGGGGGGGGGGGGGGGAATTAGTTTTCTGTTCGTTTTTCTTATACTTGATAAAAGTCAACTCCACGTCGGTGTTCACAACCTGTTGCAACCAATCTAGGCTTATACCTTACAGCATTTCCATTTATATCATGCTTGATGTTGAATACCCATCTATTTGTTAATACCTTTTTATTTGCAGGTCGATCAATTAGCCTCCAAGTACTATTTTTCCGCAGCGCTGAATTGTCGAGTTATTTTGTTATTTCAGTTGTATAACGAATTATCTATATTATATCTACATATGTACAATTAATTATTTTGCCTGTAACTATGCCAATTAAAGTGATGGTGATTCGACACTATTTAAATAATTGCAGTTTTATTCAATTTTTGAGTTTATTTCGAATTTTCCGCCATAGAATTCACACGCGTTTATTTTTGTAACGTAATTAATATGTAATTATTTTTCTGAACAGGTAGCCTAAGGCGCATCCTCAATTAATTTTAATTATTTATTGAGTAATATAATATTATAAGCATATACAAAAAGGAATTATTATACATATTAAGTCCATTCATTCGTCGTTAAAATTTCTAAGTAGACCTAACCAAACGAATAATTATGGGTGGTAATCATTTTATTAGTTTATGGGGAAAACAGTTAGTTGAAACCAATAAAGCAAATTGAGCATTTTGGCTTACTCCTTAAACCAATTGATTATAAAGTAAATTAAAGCTATTGTCTAAATAGTTCTTTGATTAGAGGATAAGATTACATACATCTTTCGAAGAATTTATCCGCTATGCATTTCTATTTTTCACGAACTAACCCAACGGAAGGAGCAGGCGGGTTGTTTTGATTGACTGATTTTTAAATGATACGGCAATAATTTATTAACGGTTTTGTGCTCGTTTTTGAAGTAATACCAGTTTAGATTAATAACTTCCTTTTGTATTATATACGTCCACCAAGCACTCAAATCGAAATGACAAGCAATACACACACAGATATTCTCAGTCATGATTCGTACAGCAATGTGCATCAGCAGCAGGAATATCTCCACTATATGTTGCCAAAACGGTTTGGATACTGCTGCGAGAATACTCGCGTGGCCCACTGTGTAATTCTGCGGTGGAGAAATTAGAAAAAATTGAAAATACTTCAAAAGGGATTAATACTTTTTGCATTTTATTTCGACCTTCGAATGTTTATCAATGTGAAGCCTTAAAGCTTCTAAAAATTCAAAATATTTTCCATAAATAGGCCACTTATACTCTTTCCAAATATCCGTAAATTGAGAAAGTTCAATACTTTTCCCATTTTGTGTTGCCCTTCGAAAGTATTAATTGGGTGCCTTAGAATAATATCTCACAAAGCTTCTAAAAATAAAAACCCTTTTTCATAAGATGATTTAATCATGCTCTTTTAAAAACACATTAAATCCAGAAGGATCAACACTTTCATCTTTTATTTACACTTACAATTCTCAGTGTCAAAGGAAGAGGCTTCCATAAATTAACTTGGTCATGCTTTTTCTAAAACACTGTTAGTCGAGAGGAATCACCACATTTCCCAGTATATTTCGGAATATTGTCTAAGAGTTATATCGAGTAAGGCTTTTACAGATTTCAATAATTTTTTGATAAACTTCTTAGTTGTAATCTTTAAAAAAAAAAAAAAATTCAAGAGGAATCAACACTTTTTCCACTTTATTTCGTCCTTTGTGTCCTTTATTTCTCAATTGTGTGACACAAAATCAACAAATTCACAATTTTAAAATAATTATGCTCATTATAAAAAATAATAATATTTCGTGATGGATCGAAACAATTTCTATTAATTAAAAAATATTTCAGAAAACTTTTATTCGTGAAGGATCACGAACACTTTTCGCTCCTATTTTATATCGCCCATTAAATATTTTGAATCAAGCTTCAAAACTTTTTCTTTAAATTTAATGAGCTATGGTAATTACAAAATTTAAATAAATAAATAATTCATCATTTCCATACACACATTATTTATTAGTCAAGCATTCGGTAATTCATAGGCCAGAAATTTTAAATTACTCAACTGTTGTATTTTGTAATCATCAGTAGTAAATTTCTGATTATTCAATATCAATTCATGGGTGAGAAATTTGAAAATACACAGTTAGTTCGTAATATTTAGTCGCAATTTCTGATTACGCCAGTAATCAGTAATTTATGGAGCCAAAATTTAAAAATACGTGAATATATGAAATGAAGCAATATTTATTCAGCAGCAGAACAACTATAAAATTTGTAGCCTTGTGATGCAATTTGTGATATTTATGACGAAGCGTAGCAAGTTGTACACACGTATAATAAAATTGATTATATGATAAGTTACCACGCACATATCACATGTTCCTTATGACACGTCACACATAAAATATGACTATAGACATAAGATATACCATATAACATCGCATGTGACATCACATATGACATATGATGACTTATGACTTAACATATGGCATGATATCTGACAAGACGTCTGTAATGACATATAACATGACGTATGACGTGGTATTCGATCTAACATAGGACATGACATGATATGTGTTTCACATAATCAAATACATTAGTGGGTTGGCACTGTAATTAATAAAGTGTGCATTTCAATAATATAAATAATATAATATAAATTGTTAAAAATAAAAAAAGTCTTTTAAGATTTCAAATATTTTATCATAGCTGTATTTTCATTGGCTTTGGTTTTTTTTCAGGAAAAAGTCGGTTAACAATTTCTCCCAAATTAAAACTTTTATATTCTACAAAGAATGGGGTGAAGAGGACTTAAACACTATTTTAAAAACCTTGCAGGTCTAATAAAATTGCTCAGTTTATTTAAACAGATAAATCCAATCAGATGAAGCAATAAGCCTTCATTGATGATTTAACCAGAAACATTTTTCAGTGTACTTACCATATACAGAATTATTATTATATATAATTTTTATAATTTTATTATATTAGATTTCAAATTCACCAAAAATTACGTTCCATTGTTATGGTTACGAATTTAAGACAAGAAATATTAAATAAGATATTACAAGACTATTCAATTTGTCTGATTTGGATTTAATTCGATACTTCCAGTATAAGAAATTTAATTCAACGCTCATAATAAGGGTATTCATGCTTGATGTGTTATATTGTATTGTATTGTATTTCCGATTGTGTTGTTCCCAGTTGCTTCAATGGCAACCAATTTTTTACACCTTAAACGATACAAAGCAAATGCAACAAAGCATAACTAAACCTAATATATTGAAATTATGGAATTATAAATTTGAAAGAAGATTGTAGAAAAATCATTACTTTTAACATTGCTTGTTTTATTTTACGATAGAGTGCAATTAACGATTACAATGAACTAAAAAGAAAATTTAAGAAAATCGCTTGTAGATATCAAACAGAAATATTCCAAGTTTGTCGTATAAATACATGAGACCAAAGGTATCGGCTATGTCAAATAAAACCTGTCTAAAGCCATTTGGTAAAATCAGCTCATTAACATCAAAAATTACACTAACATTTCGTACAATATGTTTATGTATTTTGAGTTGTTTGAAAATATTTTTTTTCGTTGCACTGACTGTCCCCAAATAATTTGAATTTTCTGTGAAGAATTCCAAGAAGTAAGCATTTTCCTTATTCTTGTAGTCTGGTCGAGCATAAATTTTGAAATTTCTTTCACCAGCTAATTTTAAAATCTCCCCCAGCTCATCTGATCGCACTCTTAAGCCATTGTACTTTTTAAAGATCTGAATAACGGTTGGAGATGAAGATTTTGGTATGTTTTTTATTTCACAGAAACAGCCACGATCAATGAGATATCTTGTGTGTTGAATAATGGATTCCAAGTCTTGGTCAATGTTAAGGTTCTTGGATGAAAGGAAGGCATAGTACTTCTGAAATATTCTGCTCTTTTCCAAATTAACCAACTGTGTTTTAGGAAAGCAAAAGAATCCCAAGTGCAAGTTATAAATTCTGTCAATTGCGTGAACTTCCAAAAGTTCAGCTTCATCAAACGTGTCACAGTTATTGGGAATTATTAGTATCAATAACTCATTGTTCCAGCAATCACTTTTTATTTTATTTATAGCATCTTGTGGCGTCAATTTAAAAGTTTCAGTTTCATTTTTCACACTTTCAAAATTTTTATTTTTGAAAGGCTGTTTTTGTACAAAAATATTGGAAACTTCAATGAATAGGTTAGATGCATTCAAAGCAGAGTTTTTTATTGACTGATCCCGAACAAGAGGTACTAGAAATCCTTTAGAGGTTGACGTACAGATCACACTCTGAGTAGTATTAATAAAGTTATCTTCCCCCTTCAAATTACTATCAGCTGTAAGTTCTTTATCACCAGATGTAAGCAATTCTGTCGAAATTTCAATTGCATTTTTTTCTTCTTTCAGATTCATCTGATCGGACTTCGTAAGTTCTGTATGTTTTTCCATTTGTTCAGAGAAGGAGTTTGTATATTTTGAGTGTCCTATTGAATCTTCTGTATTAGGGCCTGTTGTTTCTCCAACTTCCTTTGAAAGAATATCACTAGCTATAAGAAATTCTTTGGAAATCTCAATTGAACTCTCTTCTTCTGTTAGGTTTATTTGTTCAGTTTTCTTTAGTTTAGTATATTTAACCGCTTCTTCTGAGAAGGAGGTTGTTTTATTTGTTGTATGTTTCATTGAACGCCCTATACCAGAGCTTGTAGATGCTCCAACTTCTTCTGAAATAATATCAGCACCTATAAGCAATTCTGTAGACATTTTAATTGAATTTTCTTTTTTTAAGGTCATCTGTTCGCTCATAGTTAGTTCTGTATGTTTTTCCGTTTGCTCCGAAAAGCTGTTTGTCTCCTTTTGTGTATATTCCATTGAATGCCTTATATTAGGGTCTGTTGATTCTCGATCTTCCTCTGGAACAATATCATCAGCTATAAGCAATTCTGTCGAAATTTCAGTTGAGCTCTCTTTTTCTGTATGGGATATTCCTTCTGTATTCGTTAGTTTTGTACATGTTCCCGGTTTTTCCGTGAAGAAGTTGGCTCTATTTTTCACTGATTGCCCTGTATTTGGTCCTGCTAATTCTCCAACTTCCTCTGTAAGAATATCATCGCCTATAGTCAATTCTTTCGGGGTTTCAATTAACATCTCTTCTTTTCTTAATGTTGGTGACTTTTGTGATTCGAAACCAATATCTTCTTTGAATGTTTTAGTAGATTTTATGTCTTCGTCATTGTTTTCCGGAGATTTGTTGCCAAGAAAGGACCATGATATTTTTCTTACTGATTTTTTGAACTTATGCAAATTTTGAGGGAAAACTGTTGACTGTGTTGGTGAATTAACATATCGCTGGTCGGTTTGTGTTGATATTTCACCTTCCAGAGATACTTTAATGTCTAAATCTGTGTAAATTGAAGGACATTTTGAGAGGATGTGCCTTGCACAAAATCTGTTTCTAGCAGTTTCTACTCTCGTTATATTAGTCTGTACATCTCGACTAATTTTTTTTCTTTTTGTTGGTTCGCAGACATATGACATCAAAGAATCCTTGCCCGTACCTCGGTTAATTATGGATGGACCAGTATCAGGTGGGCTTGTTTTTAATATTGTAGTTGGACTAAAACGATATCTTGTTATGATCCGATTGCTTTTGTCCATAACTTCACCATCGTTTTCGTCAAAATTGAAATCCTTTTCACTTTTTATGTTTATTTCTATGTTTCGTTGTCTGTATTCTCGAAAAACAACATGTTTTTTATTAGATGGCTCACTTATTAAAGATTTTCTTTTAAAACTGTGCGTCGAGCTTTCATTTTTAAAATCTTCTATCTTCAAATTGCCTTTTGCTCCTGTAGATTCTTGATTTAAGCCATGCCTTCTTTGAGTGGCAGATGATAATGATTCAACACGTTTCAAAATTTTATTTTTAATTTTCTTCATTTTCCTCTTCTATGTGTCCTATGAAAGCGAGCAGAATACTTTTTTGCAAAAAATTTTTAAGTATTATTGTAATACACACTTCTTTTTATATCATATTAGTTACAAAATCTTTTTTTGTAAAGGTTTGCTATTTAACAGACAATAAGAAAATATTTTTTATTTCACACCAAATATTAATTTAGCAACAAAAACTAAGTTGATATTTTATTCTAAAATGAATTCATATATTTGTGATCCAATTTAATTTTGACATAAGCAAAAATGCTTGGGCTCTTGACGTACTGTATAAAGAAGAACACACTGACAAGTTAAGTCAGTGGAGAACGGAAATAATTTAATAACGAAGTGGAAAAGAGCTGAGAAAAGATGGATGCTGGAATCTTCGTTTTCCAAAGGATATGGATATGGATACAATTTTGAACTTTAAAATATGTTACGGTGGAGACAATTATGGACGTACGAAAAGGAAGAGTGTGGAAGGTATAAATTCAAATGTAATTAAAAGTTAACTTGGCGTTTTCGTGTAGGTAAATAGAAGAAATTGAATAGATATTCGTTTAATGTGTTATCCGGTACAAGGAAAGCTTTCATTCAACCCATTAAGGGACTACTACCGAATATAATAATGAAAAATTCAATTTTACATTTTTCAACTCAATATACCTTCAGAAATCACGTCTCAAAATTTAATTTGAATATTCCCAAAAATATAAAAGTTACAGCAGTTTCAGCGTGCCCGCCTATATATATGTAATAATAAGTAAAAAAAAAACTTTAAACGTGAGTTTCTCAAAATGACCTTTTATCAAATGGCGGACACACTAACTCCGAATTGGCCCAACCGATTGGGCTCAAATTTGGAGTGCTTCTTTATTTGAGTATTCTGCACAGGAAAAAACCACAATATTATGTAGACAAAATTCAATCCAAAAAAATGTAGCAAGTGAAAACAAGTGAAAATATAAGCGATTTTTTGAAAAAAATTTTCAAACGTCCGCCATTTTGTTTTTTTAATCATTTTTTGACATATTCTGGTTTTTTCCTACGTAAGGGATATTCCTTAATAAAATGCCGTTTGGTTTATTTGTTTCAGACTCTTCGTTTCTGAGATGAGTTGTACGCCATGCGACGAGTCATTTTTTGAGCTACCAACTTCGGCGCCCTCTATAAACAAGGAAAAAAATGATAAAAATAAAAAAAAAAATTTTGTAATATTTGAAATAATTATGATCACCATGCAAAATTTGAAATTGATATTTAATAAAGGAACTGAGAAAAAAATTATTGAAAATTATGCTGTTTTTTTGTACGATTCGAATAGAAAATTGGGGCGAATTTCCCCCAAATTCGTATATAAGGGGTTTTTGGGGGTGCCCTTTCAGAATCTGGCATTTGTTTTGCATAAAAACTTCAAAAACCCTATTATTTTTGGTTTTATTTCAAAAAAGTGCCAATTTTTTTTGATCATTTTTCGTCTCAAAGTCGATTATCTTGTCGTTGCTGCTATTGAATGATTATATAACTACCAGAAATCGCGGTCCGAATGTCTACACTTTCTCAAACCATGGTTTTGATTTTATCTTTTTGCTTTGGTTTTTGCAAAATGGCCATTTTGTACAGCAATGTAATAATAAATTTCGCGATTTTTTTACACGAAAAGGATCAACTTTACAAAAAAAATGTATATGACAAAAAGTGCTTATAATTAGCCAAGGAAAACATAAATTTTTTCAGAATTTTTTGGACTATTTTTGGTTTTTAGGATTTGGCCAATTTTTGGAAAACTCAAAAATGTCCCGAAAAATTCTGAAAAAATTCACACGAGTTCTTTCGCTAATTATAAGTAATTTTTGTCATATAAAATTTATTCGTATAATTCGTCCTTTTTGAGTAAAAATATCACCAAGTTTTTTATTATGAAATTTAATAATAGCAGCAACGACAAGATAATTTAACAATAGCAGCAACGACAAGATAATCGACTTTGAGACGAAAAATGACCAAAAAAAAATCGGCACTTTTTTTAAAAAAACCAATAAATAATAGGGTTTTTGAAGTTTACTAATGTCAATACGTAAATACGGATTTCTAACCTCATACAGATTATCCTGAAAATTTGTGATTGTGAATTTTAATACTTGTAAGATTTAAAATGAAAAACGTGGAGCGTATAAAATAGACAATTGATGCGTGAATAGTTAACCTAAGTCACATATATTTTGTTGCATTGCAAATGATATGAACTGTTGTTTCTTGAGTTTGCTCAACGACAGCTACTCCCTACACTCCTTATTATTATTGCATTTTCATCCAGTTCTGTGCTATGTTTAAAGTTTCAAGTCTATATCTAAATGGGAAGTTAGTTTAAAATCGATTGCAAGATTTGTACCGATTAAACAAACAAACAGACAAGAAAGCGAGTTAATAAAAACGTGGTAAAATGCATCGCTACATGCTGAGTTCTACTTTATACTGAATTCTCAGAGGTTTTAAGTAGTTGTTTTATATATCAAAAATAATTTAGAAAAATCAGTTTAAATTAAATATAATATTTCTTGAAGAGGATTAAAAAAAAACGTTCTTCTTTGGAACAGGCAACAGCAATTTATCAATTTTATTTTTATAGAACTTAGAGCTGTACTAACATTTCCAGTACTCATATGAGTAGTGGATCGTATTTCAGTATTCACCATTTTTTTTTAAATTGTTCAAATTCCGTTTAAGAAATTTTCTTCGAAGTGAGTACTAATTTTGTTTCCATAATAGGCGTCGTCATTGAGTCTTGAGAGTTTATTAATCTTGGTGAATCTCCTAATAAAGATTTAAAGTTATTACTATATGAGTCATTATCGTCCATGGAGACCTAAAGAAATTTAGTAGGAGAATTCATAGCGCTCATTACCTTTACAATTTTCAACTGATTTTCCAAACTGGAAATAACTTTATTTTCTCTTCCCTTCTCAGTCCTTAGAAACATTTCTAAATACACTGAATGGATTTTTCTTTGAAATTCTCGGTCATTTAAATGGTTGTAGGTATGTAAAATATTAAGATCCCTTTTAAACAGATTACATGTAAACTCCTCTGCATGCGGTGTGTTCAAGGGCATTAAATAACCATGTTGAGTAGGTAACCATTCAATATACTTCCAATTATATAACCTCTTATTCGTGCTCTCATCTTTGACTTGTTGAATCAGTTTACTTGCAGCATATTTAAGTTCTTGTTCGGTTGTTTTTTTATGGCAATACTTTATAAAGTTCCTCATAAGTTCGCCGAGAAATGCTAAAATTTAATTTATAAGATTTAGATATACGGCCGAAATTTTTAGATCAAATGTCATATTCTGCATATGACATTATTTTCGTTGCTGTGGAGACTATTAAAGTTTTTATGTACTCCACAAATACCGGATTATGTATACAGGGTGTCCAGGAAGTAGTGTGCCAAAATTAAGGGGATGGTAGCTTGGGTCATGACCTACCAGAATATCAAAATATGACCTTAGTGAAAACCTCCCCGTTTTCGAGATATTTGGGTTTTTATGAAAAATTAAATTTCAGATTATTGACTAGTTGGTGCACATAAAAAGACATGTTCTCATTTTTTGTTTTGCTAAAATATTCTAGATAAGTTGCCCTAGCTGGTAAGCATGTCATTTTTTTATTACTAACACAATACCTTCGCGAAAAAAAATAATCAAAAGTTTTTTTTTTTGCTGTTCAAAATTATTTGACTCTACTTTGACCTTCACTAGTGAAAAAAAAATGTACTAGGCAGTGATGGGAAAGCAAATCAACAAATTGCCCAATTAATGCAGATTGCAGAATCACCCATTTTATTCCTGAATAACAAGATATTGCCATGCTCATTTTAAATCAAATTTAATTTTTCATAAAAACCCAAATATCTTGAAAACGGTGAGGTTTTCACTAAGGTCATATTTTGATATTCTGGTAGGTCATGACCCAAGCTACCATCCCCTTAATTTTGGCGCACTACTTCCTGGACACCCTGTATGTGATACTACATAGTAAATTTGGCGGTTTCCAGGAGGAAGTACACCCAAAAGTCACATATAGTAAACACAAAATGGTAAGTTTGACAAACGTCGAGAATTGCCTTTCTTTAAAGTATTAAATTATAAAACTCAAATAGTGTGTCAAAAACTCATTTTCAAAAATTTACAAAAAGTTGGTTTGATACATAAAAATTTGCGACAATCTGATCACTGACAACGAGGTTTCTTGTAACGGCGTTTGCAACAATGTCTTTCACGATACTTGTACGCCAGACGATCGATATATTATCAGAATGTAATGGGTATCAGGACCAAGACTAGGACTCTTTATCAGTCGGCTACTACTAGAAAGTTTGATATTATCGCGTTAACCGAAATATGGCTCCATCATGGTTTTCATGATGCAGAGATTTTTGATTCATCTTATCAAGTGTTTCGTAGGGATAGATTTGCTGAATCATCATTTGATAGGATGAATCAAAAATCTCTAGGTACATCATGAAAACTATGATGGAGCCACGTTCAGAGGCACGGGGAGGAGGAGTTTTCATAGCCTACAAAGTTCAACCAAATTGCAGCTTGATTCCAACACTCGACCTATCTGCTTCTTCTGACATTAAGCTAACTAATCTCAAAATAACATTAGCCAGAAATTCTTAATTTACTATGTGTTCCTATATTCCTCCTCAATTAAATCAACGCTCTTGACAGGAATGGACATAGTATCTATGATATACTAATCTCGAAATTAGAAATCATTATTGATTTAATGAATACAGATGACGATCTTCTTTTACTGGGTGATTTTAATCTACCTAACGTTCAATGGATAGCCAATTCTGTTGACGATGGCTCCCTTACTAATAAAAGTTTTAATTTGAATGAACAAAGTCTTTTGCAATTCGCTTTAATTACAATCCTTTGCTGAAAAGTGCGCAATCCCAATTTTTTTCCTTATTTATGCCTTTTGCGTATAAATAAATAAAAAAAAATTTATCACTTCACTTAATTGTGGACTCGAATCTTATAAAAATTGGGAAAAATCCGAAAAAGAAGCATCCCCACTTTGGGATTCGAACCCATGACCTCTGAATCCCAAGCCCAAGTGTTCACCACTGCACCAGCCGCCGCTTTTGGAATGTGGTACAATGAATGGGATTTAGAGCCGCGTGGAAATTTTTGTATACTATTATTTTGTAAACGCGTGGTCATCTGGAGTTCCCACGTTTACTTTCATTTGTTGCCGAGCCCTACATGTGCTATAAATCTGAGCGAAATCGGTGATGACGACTAGGTGCCTTCTCCTTGTTAGTCAGATAAGTTCCATAAAGAATGATATGGTTCGGCAGCTTGTATTTTCCTCTTACTGCAACAATTACAATTGTTGATCACAGTCCAAGTTTTCTGTCCACGCTGGACAAATTTCTCCAAATAGCTTATTTTTATACTCCTGAAAATAATAAACAATATGTTACCGTTAGCGACTACGCTTACAACTTTAGGAAGGCGGATACGGACAAACTTTCCAGAAGACTGTCCTCCATTGGTTTCACTACTCTTTTATCTGATAATAATATTGAAAGTGCCTTGTTCAAGCTCTATGTCTTGCTTCGTAATATTTTTGATTCGTGCGTCCACTACGAGTGCCAGCGATCCCTTACTTCTTCACCTCCTTGGTTCAATAACGATTTTCGGAGGCGAAATAAGAAGAATAAATTATGGAGGGCATACGGTTTGGATAGGAATAACTCTTCGTACGATGAATTCGTTGAATATTATAATTTTGTTTACTGACTCCATTTTTTCTCTAAAATGAGGATTATTGTCACTCAAATAACGACACATATATTTCGTACGTATAATAGAACGCTTTCGCTTAGAAAGATTTTGTGAGGCTGGTTCCTACATAATACACACATTTATTCTTTCAATTCAAATTCAATTTTATAAATTTACATCCGTACAATTAATTTCTCATTTTTAGAAATAATTAATGTATGTAACTTTAATTATTTAAAAAAAAAATATGTTTTTTAGCTTTATTTCCTAAAATCCCTAATATATTTGTAGGCCAGATGATTCAACGAGTTGTAAACATTATTAAAAAATTACAAAATAAAAGTTGTGAGTGAGGTAGTAAATATAGGGATATAGATGCACGAAACCCTTAAGTTTAGGGCGTTGGACAATTAAATTGCCTGTATATTTTGTCGGACAAGAGTACCACTTGATTTTAAATATTTTTATTAAACTATTCCGAAAACATCAGCTGTGAGTACTAAATTTTATTACGTCATCACTTTGCCAATTTAGCAGTTATATTTGTTTATGTAAATTATGCTAAGGTCGCACAATATTTTGTTCGCGTAAAATCAATGAGTTTGCGGGTTTGCCAAAAAAAACGCCTCCTATCTAGGACTCATTCATATGAAAAGTTTTTCGACTCGACATAAATAACACACATACGAAGTCTCAACGGTGAGGTAATCAACAATTTTCTTCTGGGCGTGAGCCCAAGGACTATAAATAAAAAGCACATATGGATTTGCCTCTAGTAGGACAAAACTAGGCAGAGAAATATTAATAACTTTTCTGTATGAGTAGCAGACCTTTGAAAATTTTAATGTTAAATATTTTAAACAGCGCAAAAAACTGAAATTTCTCTTAATTGAATTCTTAGCCCAACCTTAAGCTCATTGGTAAAATATTTTAACAAGTCCGCTTTGAAGGCGATAGCCGCAATTAACATCAATTAATTTTTAGTCGAGGGTGATTTATGGCAACTTAATGAGGGTTTAGAACCAGCACCCCTTCAGTTAGTTAAAAAAAAATTAATGGGTTAAGGTTAAGGACATTTTTGGAATTGGCGTATATAGCCTTTACGGTAAAACTCGCCTGGAAGAATTTATTTTGCAACAATGTCTTGCCAGTATTTTCTCAAATTAACTCAATGAATGTTTAATGGGTATATTAATAAATAAAATATTGTGTATTGGAAATATATAGAACAAATTTCCAATAATTACTATGTTACTAATTTAATCGACTACTACTAATGGCATAATTCGATTTTTTTTAAAAAATAAAAATTTTTCGGATAATTAAAAAATAGATTTTAGAAGGTTTATTGGTTTTCCTTAAAAATTTCAAAAGAGGGTATAAAAAATAAAGATCATATAAAAATTATATTTCCATAAATCTGAGAGAAGGAAATATTTTGTAAAATGAAGATTACAACTGTTAAACTTAAAAAAACTATGTATATCGTTAAAATTTTGCCCGTCGAGCGTTTAGCTGGCAAAACTACAAAATGTACCTTCGCTATGAATAGAATGAAATAAACATATATGCATACGTATATATTATATTATTTCTTTATCTTACTAATCCATTCTAAGCACAAAAAAAAAACTACTTGAAATCGTGCAAAAAACTTAGAAAACAATATTTATAAATAATTTTCATTGACAGTTGCCCGGATAGTAATTATATAAAAATATAATGGAGTACTCGTCTGTGTGATTTACTCTAGAAGCAAACGATACGACTTGTTTTTCCCTCTTTTTCGCACTCTGGCAGTGACAGCCACAACATACATACGTTCTGAAATTGTGATGACTTTCCAATTTCTCATTTTCGGCCATTAGGTTAGGTTGCAGTCTAAAAGGCACACTTAGGCCAGTGAATGGCTCATTGTGATACCACACGGGGCAGTCCCCAAGTCTAACCGCTGAACCATTTCGAGTCCTTGATGAAGTGCTCGAGGCTCCCGACGCACTTTGTGCTCAGGTCCGACAGGTCATCAAAAAAGGAGGCGCCCAGATGCTGATACCTGCGAATTGCGAGCGCCGGGCATTGACAGAGGAGGTGATTGACATTGAAAATGTGCCGGTATAATTTACAGATCCCACCCTAATAAATACTCATTAGCAATGCGAAAAATCATGGTCTTTTTATCGGTGGTCGGTGTCGCCCCCAATAGAGACGCATGCCAAGTCTTTGATTCTAAGCCGCGAATAATGAAAACGAAATTAATATTATAATAAAGTGTCGGTTGACGGTTACTAGGGCTGGATTGCCATTCAACAACTCCAGATGCCAACCTAACAACCACATCAGTTGGGAGCACCAAAGTAGTGCTCGCACCTCGACACCAGATAGGCTAGGGCCGCTTGTCTTATTGATGTAAAGGTATACTATTATATGTACATAAATTTAAACATTAAAGCAGATTCTTATTACAGAAATTTACTTTTTGACCACCTACTGCAAGAAATAATTATATTCTCAAAAAATTTATTTTACAAGAATGTCTCAGCGTAATAACTAACCCCGTATTAATTATCCAGTTAATACATAAAATTCTCGAAAAAGGTGAATAAGTTGAAGGTATTCCTACTAGCAGAATATGGTATTTCAGTGGGGGATCCCGAATCATTGAAGAAGTTTCATGGATAATTTATGAACCAAAAAACATTTCGAGGAAAAAGCAAAGAGCTGTTTTTTAATTAAAAACATCAAAGGGGCAAATGGTGCTCATGAAGAAGTAGAGACCGTAACTCGGTGTGTTGTGCATTTAACTAAAAATTGCCAGAATAGCTATGTCTGGATAAAACTAATTAAAAAATGCTAGAGGTCTCCTCAAGTTCCGTTTATTTTTAAAATATAAGTGAAAAGCATTTTTATTGGAAGCTTTCCGTGCTTTCTTTGGTTTTAGCATGTTTTTCTTTCATTGTTATTTCCCGGGCAAGAAAGAGGAAATGAATCATTGAGCCAACAGATTAGAGAGTATCTAGTTTAATTGCATGACTTGTATATACAACGTTTTTTGTGCTCCGCATTTAAGAAATGTTTTCTTAATTGGACTCTTGAACCGTTTATTCGAAAGGATGAAAACTTACGGAAAGATATATATATTTTTTTAGGCAAACAGGTTGATGGACTTAGTTTATGATTTTAATAATATATGTGAATATTAAATTTTGCTTGCAAAGCCTTAGTCCTTTATCAAGCAAAATTCAAATTCACCATTTAGGATGATAATCTGGCTTGTTCTTTTACGAGTATATGTATCTTATTCCCCAGTTTAGGCTTTCCGCAGACAGCGATGTGGAATCATGCCATATGAGTGTTGTTTTCTGGGAATAAATTAGCATATTTCCGAAAAACTCACAAATATTAAAAAAAAAAATAAATAAATAAATAAACAATTACTTCAGACTGGTCTTTTCACAAGTATTTTATTACTTAATGCTTGCTCGCAATTTGTTCCCCACTTTCTTACGCTCACATTTTCATGAGGACATTGATTTCCTAATTAAAATAGTGAAATATGTAATATACTATGTCGACTCAAAAGAGTTCTCTTCTCCGATTTTTAACACTAGATTTACGGAACCCGTCAATTTGACGGGTTTCAGATTTCTTGGCAAAACTTACAGAAGTCGTATTTATCTATTTTTAGTGAAATCTATTACATTTAATTGATGTAGTAATACTACGATATGTTCTTGTAAATTCCTTTGAGCTCGAGCTTTATTTTAAATGTGAATATAAATATGTATTATATAAATAAGAAGAGTTTGTTTGTTTGTGTGTTTGTTTGAACGCGCTAATCTCAGGAACTACTGGTTCGAATTGAAAAATTCTTTTTGAATAGTCCATTTATCGAGGAAGACTTTAAGCTATATAACATCGCGCTGTGACCAATAGGAGCGAAGAATCAGTGGAAAATGTGAAAAAAACGGGGAAAATTATTCATCTTTGAGGGCTTCCGTTGTTTGTTTGAACGCGCTGATCTCAGGAACTGCTAGATCGAATTGAAAATTTCTTTTTGTGTTGGATAGTCCATTTATCGAGGAACATATAGGCTAAGTTTTTTTCGGATAATACATAGGGTTTCAAAATGGCGGATCCAAGATGGCGGCTGAAGATTTTAAATTTGACGCGATTTTCATGAAAATTGGAACAAAAGGGTTTAGCGGAATGCTGATTTTAAATCTGCTGTCCAAATTTGGAAATTCAAGATTGCAGATCCAATATGGCGACCAAGATTTCTCGATTTCAACGGATTTTAATGAAAATTAGTACAATAATTGTTTTGAAGTAACTGATTTTGAATACTATCAAAATGTACAAATCCAAGATGGCGGACCCAATATGGCGACCAAGATTTCTCGATTTCAACGGATTTTAATGAAAATTAGTACAATGCTTATCTTGAGGTCACTGATTTTGAATGTTATCAAAATTTACAAATCCAAGATGACGAACCCAATATTTTTCGATTTCAACGTATTTTAATGAAAATTAATACAATAATTGTTTGAAGGTAACCCGACTTTGAATATTATCATAATTTACAAATCCAAGATGGCGGTCCAACATGACAACCAGAATATCTGGGTTTCGACGGATTTTAATGAAAATTGGTACAATGATTAATTTGAGGCTACTAATTTCGAATATAATCAAAATTTTTAAATCCAAGAAAATGTCTCGAATTCAATGGATTTTAATGAAAATTGGTAAAATTATTATTCCGTGGCCACAAATTTCTGAGATTATAAAAATTCCCAAATCCAAGATGGCGAACCCAACATGGGGTTCAGAATGTCTCGATTTCGGCGGATTTTAATGAAAATATGTACAATGAGTATTCTGAGGCTACAAATTTCGAATATTATCAAAATTTGTAAATCCAAGATGGCGGATCTAATATGAAACCAAATGTCTCGATTTCAACGGATTTTAATGACCCAACGCCGGGTGAAACCGGGTAACCCAGCTAGTGTGAATATATTCTTATACTTATTTTTTCGTAATCCCTACAAATCATGCAATAAATGCCTGCAAATCTAGCGTTAAATGAGTACTTTTATTTATTTGTTTTTTGTCATTTTTTAAAACGTGGCTTATTGAAGTAAAGGCTTTAAGTGAAATAATTACAAATAAAATGGCTCGTGGCAAAACTGTAAGGCAAGACATTACTAAATCTATTATTAATGCTTATCAAACCCACAAAACCAAAAAAAAAATTAGTTTTGTAGCATTTACTAATCTATATCCATTATTCTTCCATTTCTTTCTGCCAAATAGGTATTCTATAAGCTTTTTGCTTCAATAAATTCCCCTCAAGGTTAGTCGAGAACAGAATTTCGTTTTCACTGTTACGCCAAACGTGACTAATCCACTTACTTACATTTGCATCTCAGTTGTGAACTGCATTTGTTATCTTTCGGTACTTTCAGTCCAATTATTGTATTATCAAAGAAGTATGAATAGTGTTCCGGGAAGTGAATTTTCATCTAATAATAGTGATGCTGACCCAGAATTTGTTCTTGATATATTTGATAATAATGGTGAGCTTATAATAAAAAGTCTTTAAAGTCTTCTTGGATTTACTAAATTTAAATAAAAACAATCTGTACTCTTTGTTATTTCAGAAGAAGATGAAAGTTCAGAAAAAATTAAAAAAGGCAGAAAACGAAGAAAGGAGATTGATAAACAAAAAAAAAGTCGTCCGAAAGCGAAGACGGGACGCTGGAGAGATCTACGTAAGCACTTCTGGTAAGGTCGTTCCAAAAAAAAGTTTTTCAAACGACCGTTGTGGCTGTAGAGCAGATTGTAATAAGCGCGTTAGAACTGAAAGGAGAGACAAAATTTTCAAAACGTTTTATTCTGGTAACTGGAATTCACAAGAAGCCTTCGTGATGACTCATGTCGATGTGGTTGATAAAAAGAGAAAGTACACCTCTACTCAAAATTCTAGAAGAACTTCATCTAGAATATATAGGTTGCCTTCATTTGCTGATGATTCCGATATTACTGTTTGTAAGAAATTTTTTAGAGAAACATTGCAGATTAGCGATGGAAGAATTGATTTAATATTAAAAAGAAAAAAGAAAAATGGCGGCCCTATAGCAGATAAATGAGAAAGACACGAGCCTTACAATAAAACTAAGACAAATGCTTATGAAAATATATGCGATTTTATTAACGAATTTCCTTCCTACAATTCACATTACAGCAGGAATGATAACCAAGAAAGGAAATACTTAGCTCCAAACTTAACGCTCAGTGAACTGTACCGCCTTTATTCAGCTCGTTTTTCTACTGAAAAAGCTGGCCTCACTACGTTCAGAAAAATCTTCAACGAAGAATTCAACTTAAATTTCTATAAACCACGAAGCGATACCTGTGAAAAATGCGATGCGTTTGATATTAAAATTAATTTTCTTATGAAGGGGCTGAAAAAGTTGAAACTTTGGAATTACGAGAAATTCATCAGAAGGAAGCCGAAGAGGTGAGACAAGCTAAACGAAAGGATACTGCAAAAGTGAACGAACGCGAAAATAGAAGGGTCCTCGTTTTTGACCTTCAAAAAACTCTACCTACACCATGACTTTCTACAGGAATTGCATATTACAAAAGGCAACTGGGGACATTCAATCTGGGAATTCATGATGAAATTAGCCGAACTGGATACATGTATGTTTGGAGTGAAAATCAAGCTTCCAGAGGAGCTCAAGAAATTGATTCTTGCCTTTATAAACATATTAATTGATTCGACAATAACTCATCTTGTTTTATACAACGACAGTTGTGGAGGGCAGAACAGAAATATAAAAATAACTTTGTTCCTCTCGTATATCCTGCAAAACATACCAAATTTAAAAGTTATTGAGCAAACATTTTTCATTCCTGGTCACAGTTTTTCGAGCTGTGACCAGGATTTTGCTGTTCTTGAAAAGGAAAAACGTCGGCATCCTGATGTATATACTCCGAGTCAATGGATTGATCTGATTAAAAATTCAAAGAAAAGAGAACCGAAATTTGTTGTTACAGAAATGCAGACTCAAGATTTTAAAAGCACAAAACTTCTGGAAAAAGATATCGTAAATAGAAAAGTAAACACCACCGGGGAGAAAGTTCAGTGGCTAAAAATACGTTGGATTAAACTAGAAAAAGACAATCCTAGAATTTTTAAATTTAAGCAGTCTTTGAACGAGGAACAACCTTTCATTAGTGTCGATTTAGCTAAGCAGAATTCGAGAGGAAGGCCCCAAAGCTTTGGAAACTTATCGACTCCGTTGCTGTATCCTGATGAACGGAAACTGTCTAAAGAAAAATCAAAGATCTTCAAGACTTACTAAAGTACATTCCTCCAGTATACCACTGCTTCTACAACAACCTGAAGCAATCTGAAGATGCAGATGACAATCCCTACGCAGTGGAAGATGAAGAATAATATATTTTGTTTTTATAATTAAACTATATTTTTATCTTGGACTGTTAATCTCTTTATTTTAGTATTAAAACTATTCGGTTTTTTTTTTTTTCATCGGAATTTACTTGTTTTATCTTATTTTCATTATTGATATTATAAGAAAATAAAAATCAATATGACACTGAAATGTGTTTTCTTATTTCCTCTCATTCATATTTAACAGAAATGACTAAGCCTCCTAACGCATTAAGTTTTGTTTATTTTCTGTTGCGCCAAAGGTGACTACAGTATGTACTTTGTAGTTGTTTTTCTCTTCAAAGAACAACTGGATTAAATAATTAATTTTAAAATTATAATAATTTACTCCATTCCTTATAATATTGAGTCTTAAAATTGTTAAATTCTACTGCACCATTTAATTATAAGCTTTAAACTTTGGAGTTAAATTATCAAAAAGATGATTTCGGTGGGTTAGTCACGTCTGGCTCGTGACCCTTCATTTATAAATGATATTCCCGCCAAAATTCAGCTCTATATTTGTAAAAGTGACGCCGTCTTGAATAGATCTGCTTCCGTGCATGCTTCAATTTTTACGAGTTTAAAAATGGAATCGACTTTGCATCAACGAGTTTGAATTAAATTTTGTATATTATTAAAAACGGATAAAACAATGCGAAGACCTTGGAATATGATGAATTATTGTTTTTTTTTTTTTTTTTTTTTTTTTTTTTTTTTTTTTTTTTTTTTTTTTTTTTTTATCAACTATGAAAAAGTAAATATAATGGCCTTTACAGAGTAACTTGTTCTAATTACCGCATAAAGGACATTATTTGATTGTATTCTTAAGTACTCATTCAAAATACTGTTCAGCGAACTCTTTTATATTGGGGTAGTATAATATATAATGAACGTAATACTTTTTTCACGTTCCATCCATCCAGCCAAATGGAATCTCTTTCGGTACTGAATTCAGAATTCAAACACCATCAAGAGTCTACAAGCCAAATATGATGCCTTTCTTTCGGTACAGAAAGTACATTTTAAAACAACATTATTCATCCTAAGTGTTAACATATTGAGTACTCTTATTAAGCAGGAGTACGTTATTCTGTAAGTGCAATTTTTATAACATGATAGATAATTTATTTAAACTCTTTTATGAATCATTCAACAAATGAATTAACGCATCTACTTACCTTTCTAATATTGCTGTCTGCAATTGCATTTGTGCTTGACCTAATTTCTCAATTGCCAAAAGTTTCCAATGAGCTTCAAAAACTTACTTTCCTCACTTAGCTTGAAGGGGCGAAAGAGCAAAGCATACGGCGAAATGCACACGAAAGAGATAATCCATGAGTACCTATACCTTTGCAGCGTAAAGCCAAATTTCGCCCAAACGAGCACAAACACGCTCCTAGCGTAAAAACAGTCAAACTGCGCTGCAGTACATCTGGAAAAACAGAATTAATTATTCAATTCACTTGGGAGGCGAAAGGAACCGAGCTCTGGATGAAGTTTCTTGTTGTTGAATTGGATTAGTTGGAAAACTGATTTCTAAGCAGACCTACTCGAGTTATTGTTTTCATATCGGCGAGTTTTAAAGTTTGCGGATTGAATCATTGCCCGGCCGGCTTACAGGTATGCTATAAAAATCATGAGAATATAGTGTTTCGACGGAGCCAGCTCGTTCGAACATATTAATGCCCTAACATGCACATAAATTCCCTGGCCCCAACATAACATGATCCCATTTACCTACCCGTGATTACCCCAACGTGTTTGCTACATTTACAGGAAAATTCATACAAGTTTCCTTGTTAGCTAATTCAAACATATGAAAGCCTTCCAGCTCGCTTGCTTCTGCTGGACTAGACATTTGAATTGCAAGTTACCTCTTCAAGTCTCTTCCACTTCTATGACCCTATCACAAAAAAAAATTTGCGTGTGACCGGACTGTGCGTGAGGTTTTTGCATACCGTCTTATTATCAAGGTAGTGATTTCATTTATATAATTCAAGGGAATACCTATTGTACTACCATACCATCTACCCTACACTTATGTATGTACCTAAAGAAGAGTTTGTCCACCGCCTCCCACCTATATTGTATTAGATACACACATGCTTTCGCTGTTCCATCAGTGAATATGTACAAATCATACTCCTTCATACTCCTAATTTGCTTCGGCGAAGGATTCTAATGATCCGACCGAACTATTTGCCCTTGCCACATGGACTTCTTTCACTGAACAATTCGAGACAAGTAAATTAAGAGGTCAAACTCAGCATGGTTGGCTAATGCATTTTGTGCTCTCATATCTTTCTGCTAGAAAGGCCGTTTGTAGTGATTCCATCGGAAACTTCTCTAGCTAGTATTATCCTAAATCACTCCGCTTTGGCAACAAAAGAGCTTCTAACTAAAAGCTGATTGCCCTTAAAGTAATCAATCATTTCGCTGTTGCGATTTATTCGGGACTGCTAATGGGTTAATGGATTTGCGAGCAGATCAGCGGATTTGAGTGGGATATTGCCGGATTTATTGCGCTTGCTACATTTAATTAAAGAAAATCAGTCGCTAGACGATATAATAATATAATAAATTGAATTTTATTGAACGAAATTTTGTCTGACATCATTTACAGTGAATGATGCCAGGTAAATGAGATCTCAGGAGAATTTAGTTTAATATTTTTACCCCGACCGCGGCACGGTAATTATGTGTTTTTAACTCGTTACGGAGAATTACCTGGCCAAAGTAGAAATGGAATATTATGGGTGCTAAAAATGTTTTTTATTGATCGGGCAGTGTGGCGGGGTTCACCATCATGCAAAGAGGTGTCAGAAAGACGACAAGACTTCAAGTAATTAAAAAGCGGTATTAGAGTGTCCTCGATAACCTCTCTGTACATATTCTGGTTTATTGTCCCGTCGACAAAAATCAGAAGTCCTTCGGCGGAGATACAAGACCATATAATTGTGGATGGTGGATGTTTCATGGTCGTTACCACGCATCCATCATTATACAGCTCTCTTGACCTCCTTGAATTGAACAGTAACAGCTTCAAGCCTACACTCGTCGGTAAATATTATCTGAAAAATTTGAGAAAAATTCATTTTTTAATATTTCGTTTCTGAGTGATAATTAAACAGTTAAATGCGGTTAAACATGTAAAATATGCTTTTAAAATCCGCTGTAGTATAATGACTATAAGCTCTTACCCACTACAACCGAGCTCGGCGCATTCTCGCAGTGAGTTTTGGTTTTTTCACTGGTCGTATTGCCTTAAGGGGGGATATACATTTAGAATGACCAAAAAATTCAATTTTTTTTTTTTGCATAAAAAGTTAGTAAATTTCCCGTAGAATACGCTCTCCTGAAACCCTTTTTTCGAAATTCGAACTCCAAGTGTTTTTTTTTCATCGTTCCCGGGATTGCCGATTAAAATGTAAGTACGATTTTTCGATAATTAAAACTTTCAACGCGTTTTTCTCAAAACAGCATTTTCGGAGTTTATGCCGGTAATAACTCGAAAACTAATTATCCGATTGAGCTGAAACTTATAGGATTTCTTTATTATAGTATTACCTTCTATATGAATTAAAAATTATTGTAATATTTTATTATTAAATATAGAAAAATGTGATAAAATGGCGGAAAAAATGTTCGAAAAAGTTACGCCAAAAGTGCAAATTTTTTTTTTTTCACTTTTCTTTCAATTCACCTACTAACTGTGAATGTAATTAATGTAAATTTTTTTGATTTTTTGATTCCTGATCAAAATTGCGACCAGGAGAGCCGGCACAAGCAAAATACAACGACTTTTTCAACACCATCTAGTGGCCGCCATTTTGTTGAAAAAAATTAAAAAAAAATATTTTTGTATACTACATGAATACACTTTTAATTGAAAAAAGTTTCGATTGATTTGAATAAAAACTTCCCCTTGAAAAAAAATTTTCAAAAATGATTTTTTTTTCTCGTACCAAATGTATATCCCCCCTTAAGGCTGGCGTCGTACAAGCGTCTTCTTAGCATCATTAGAGATATGCCGATCCGTTCGCGTTGTAACTCTTGATGCAAACCAATGGGATTCGAAATGATTTTAAAGACAATTCTTCGGTCAGTTCGAGACTTTGTCTTTCGATTTCGATATTCTCATTACACTTTGATGAGGTACTTTCTTTCCTATCCCAATTTCGCGAAAAGAAAGTGTTCTAATCTTTAACAGGGCACTTATACCAGACTTTTTTTTTCATTATTAATGTGTTTCCCACTTTGGTTTTTTCCAACAAATTTTACAAAAATTCGCTGCACTTTTTAAATGTCCACTATTTTCAGCTATTGCCTTACCACAATTATTCACTGCTCCCACTTTTTTACTCACAGATAATCACTTTCCAAACAAATCCTAAATAGTGATGAATTTTGGATTTTTTAGGCAGATTTATATAGTAACACAAATTTCACTAAACACACCCATAAAGAAGAACACGTCAAAAACCACCCCGAAAAGGGGAAAAGGGTTTATACTGTTGTAACTGTGCTTACATTATGTTGGCGGCACCACTAAGAATGAGATATTATGATTCGTTGCGGTTAAAAATGTCTGAAGAATGATAAAAATTATGAGTGGTCCTAATTCGATAAATAGGGGCTCTATATGTACACGGAGAAAAGTTTATTATAAAAATTACTATGGAGCTATTGTAACTGCGGATCAGTCAGACACCATTTAAATATTATTATATTTTATTATAATTTGTACAATAGACATTATTATTTTTACTACCGCACAAAGTATAATTTACATTGTACCATTGTAAATTTTATAATAACCTTCACCTGTTCCCGCATTACAATGGGTTATAGTAAAAACTACAAGATTTTGCTGGTAAAATTTACTTTAAACTTTTCTCCGTGTATACATACACTTGCGGCATTGAAATTTCACACAATTTTTCATTTCATTCTGTTACGATTCCAAGATTTTAACAAATATCCCTTTAAAATGTATTCGTAACAAAAGTTTTGTTATTAAACTTAATGGGAATGGACAAATTTGATTTTAGATACTACACTGCATTCTGTACTTGAAGAATTTCGGTGCAGATTATTTTGAGAAGACCTGTCAACTAATTAAGATAGCGTTATGTAAGTTGCGCTTAGCTATTTAAAAGTAATTTAATTAATTTAAAAATATATTTTTATCATTTATCAAGATTATTATTTGTTTGTTTTCGATTTTATTCTTAAAGTTATATAAAATTTTGTGGCGCAAGAATGGGTAAAGGCCCCGAATCTATAGTATATGCTATACGATCAAAAGAAAACAGTTTACGAAATTTCAGAATTAATGAACCGGTCCCGTTGTTTCGTGGACAATGCACTAAAGTATTGTGATAAATAAATTATAAATTATATTAAATTTAACCACGGCAAAGTGAAGAGGAATCTTCGTCCTCGAAAAGAAACATAAAATCAAGACCGAATTATCCACAGGATCAGCGCTTCTGACCCCTTCTTAACGGCAAAACGGATAACAAATATGCTGCAAGAAAGCAACAATATAGAGGTATCCGAAAGAACTGTGAGAAGACATCTTAACGAATTTGGATTACATACAGCAATACAATACATTAATACACAGACAATCTAGGAGATCTCTCTTAGAGAACCTATTTTAGAAATAGGCAAAAAGACTGAAGTTCGCGGGGGAACATGTAAACAAGCCTCTTAAATTCTGGAGAAATATTCTTTGGACGGATGAGACGAAGATCAATCTATTCAGCTCTGATGGAAAACGATACGTAAGACCTCCTAATCGTGCCCGTGATCCTAGATATACAAAAAAAGCCGTAAAGCACGGAGGTCGTAGTATTATGCTCTGGGTGGCAATATGTAAGCAAGGCGTTTTCCAATTGTACAAATTGAGGGTATAATGGATCAATATATCAACAAGCTTATCGACAGTATGCCGCGGAGATGTGCCCAAATAATTAAAAATAACGGCTTTACAATCCATTATTAAATATTTTGTCGTCTCATTTTGTAAATTTTTCTTAAATAAGGTTAAAATTATATAATGATTAAAAACTTAGAGTGTCTTAATTAGTTGTCCAAAATTTGCAATGAGTACATTTGATTTAATCAGAATTTTGAGGACCTAATAAAAGTTAAAAATATGTATATTTGTTTGTATATTACCCTATGCAAAACCTAGTAATTACAACAAGCGAATTTGTTCTATTTATTCTCAAATTAATACAGATACATCACGAAGCAAAGAAAAACCTTCATGAAATTATGGTGTGTCTTAATTAGTTGGCCGCAACTATCCGTCCACTCCTTCTCAATCAACCAACAGCTTTTTTTTCGCCAAGCCGATTGCTCCATTTAAATGGGCGAAAATGTTTTTTTTTTAAATTGGTGTGCTTATAAAATTATAGCATTTTTAAAGGAATTAGGAAGATTTGAAAATAAATTTCTTCATGATGAGCTCTACAAAATTAAAAATATTTTTAATACAAAAATATCATTGCGAAAATCTATAAGTGTAAAATTATAAGTGTGCATTATACCGCAGAAGAGCGCCGTTTGGTGGGAAAATTAAAAAATAATGGAAAAACCTACAAACTCATTACTGACGTATTAGATCGTCCTCAGAATTTTGTTAGAAATGTATTCAATCCTAAAAGAAAACAGAAAACCAGACGTCGACCTAAGAAAACGACTCAGTTACTGATCATTATGTGTATTGTTCACTTCTTTAACACTAAACCTTCCAAGCGGGGTCAAATGACCCCTTTCAAAATTTATTATAAAATAGTACATTGATTGTTATTTCTTGCGCTCATCTACAAATATACGTTTGATTATTTTATTATAAATCAGATGCTATGTTGCGAATTATTTCCTTAAATAAATTATGAATTTCTTTCTAAAAATCAACGTTTATTTCATAAGGGGTGAAATGAACCGTTATGATAAGAATAGGTAGTGTAAAGTACCGGTACATTTAGTGTTAAAGTAGGTATATTTACACATAGCATATGTAAATTTTAGGAATTAAATACTCCTTTGTATATGCATTTTTACAATACAGTTAAGGGGCAAGGACGTTATCTGTATTAAATGGGATGAATTAAAGTTAATAGTAGCAATAATAATATAATATAAAATAATAATATTTTAATAATAAATCTGCAATAGCTTATTGTTTGTTAAGTATTTAATAAACTCATAAAAATAAGATATATGAACTTATGGTTGGTTGGTTGGTTTAAGTGGCAACTATCACGACCTCGTCAGAACCCAATTAGCACTACAAAGGTGCCATTACGATACCACAACAAACTTTGATCTGGTTATTAGTGTGCTTGGGGGTAGTTTAGTGGACAGGGAAACTTCACCTTGGGCTAAAGACATTCTGTGGCACTGAGGTAGTGAACAATGTCACTAATCCGCTTTGCGGACAGCTCCCAGAGATCGTGTTGATGAACTTATGGCACCTACATAAAAATAAAATAACAAAAACGTTTTTGTATTAAAGTATTAAGATTAGTATAAATGAATATATATAATTTTTTTTTAAGTGCCTTAATCTGATTATTTTACCGTTAATGGAAATTATACCCTTCAAGAAAAATATTTTCGACATTAATTTTAAGGAATACCTACCTTCACAAGCTGATTGCGCATTCATTTTGTTTTAATAAGAGAATTTTGGTCGTCGATTTATGTCAGTTTGACGTACTTTTACATATTCATCTGGACATTTACACCAATTTGGTATAAAATCACAAAGCATTTACAAAGTTGAGTGAATAATAAACCCAACGCTTTAAAATTATTTAATTTGAAATATTTTTGTGTAATTACACTAAACATATTAAACTTTTACAATTGAGAAAAATGTTTACACAGAAAAAAAGTAAAATTACTCTTAAGATCAGTGTGAATTTACTTTCAGTTTTTAAAGTGTAGATTTAAAAAATTTTAAACTAGAATATAGGGTAAAGGAGGAGGGCCCAATTCTATGCAAATGTGGGTTAAGGCCATTTTAAGATGACGTGATGAGTTGGAAAGCATATCGTATGCTGAGCTGGGCTTGGTCTGTATATGCTTTCCAACTCATTACATGCTCTAACTTTTGAAGGAAAAATTGTATAGCACCATTCAGGAGCGCATTTTGAAGTAGTACTAAATGATGGAATATATGGGATAGAGCAAGATGCGTCCTGTACATAACCTCAAAAGTAGCCAAAAAACCCTTTTTTCGTGTACACAAACTCAAATATTTCAAAATTCTGACACGATGAGCCAATTCCAAGCTCGGATTCGGATTCTACAAAGAAAATTACTTCGAAAGAAAAGCCAAAGTTCACCAAAAATTTAAGAATCCAAAATATTACAACAAAAGAGTTTATTATACAATATATAAAAGATAAATATTTCCCTGCAACATTCGCGTTTTTGGCATTTAATTTCAAGTGTGTTTCACAAATCAGTAAACCCGACATCAAACTACCATATTGATTCCCAACTGCATTTAACTGAACTGCGAGACTCATTTACGATGATAATTTCGCTTATCACCAATCAACTTGCCTAATTAGGTATAATCAAACTCCTGCATGATTCATTATGCTATACTGAAAGATTAATCCACTCCTGGTGCACTCTCAATGAATATGAATTTCAAATTTCCGCTCATATGTAGAGTCCTTTTCCATTTTCGCAGTTATGTGATGACATGAAATTTTTCGTGGTTTAATCTGAATCGGTACATGCTGAGTATAAAATACAATTTTTCGTGTTTTAATCTGAATCGATTTCCCCTGAGTATATCATTAAATGTTATCAAACTAAAACAATAAACTGATTTGGACCTGAATTTCGAGCGTTGAAATCACCTGAAGCGCTTCCCAGTAACCTGATTATTTCAAATGTTGAATTTGCTAATAAAGTCATTATAGCCGATGGCATTGTTTTATAATGAGCGGTTCGTTTCAATGCCATATGAAATAGTTTTGGTTTGCAAATAAATGTAATCCGCTTTTTGCGATTAAAACACAATACATATGGTATACCATATTTCACAAAACTCGGGGATTTTGTCTCTTAATTTATAAAAATTCCCATTTCTATTAATTTCAAAATTTTTTAAGGTTGATACAAAACAGCCACGAAACGAAATGTCTGTGGTACACTGGTATTCTAATCATGAATTATTGAAAATGTAATGTACAGTCAATAATTTTCATTTAATCTGGAAAAGAAATTCCTATTATTTATATGCAAGTATTTATTTTTCATAAATTTTGGAAAAAATCTCAAAAAAAACCCATAAAATATTATTAACATCCCACATTCTGCCAATAATTTACAAAAAATTAATAAAATATTTGGATTCAACGGATTTAATAATCCCATAATACCTCTTATAATTGCAGCCACTTTGCAATACATTGACATTGAAATTGTGCCAATTTCAGTTTTATAATATATATAATACATTACTAAATATGTCAAATTCAATGCGATTTCAGCTTATTTTCTGGTTACACTTCGTCTGTTGAATTTTTATGTTGAATTACTTTTTTAAGCCTTTTAAATTATATATTCTTCCAATCGGAGAAACTCAAGCGACTAGAAGTTCAAATTACTGAGAGTTCAAAATAATAGGAGTTCCAATAACCAAGAGGGAGGGAGGGAAAAATTCAAATAAACAAGAGTCTGATTGAGATTCATGATTTTTATTTCACAATATTTGTACAATTACACAAATGTACATTTTGATTTTGATCCTTAAAAATTAATAACACAAACAATATTTTTTGCAGAAAAACATTGCTAATGTGTGTTTCATAGTGGTGGTGAAAACCTACCTAGACTCTAACTAAAAAAACGTTAAACTGCGGTAGAAACCTGCACTCGAACATCCCTGGAATCGAAATTCAATGTTTTGTTGTATTTGACCAGTAAATAGGAAACCTACAGGCTATTTATGGTATATGTTACGGTGGAAACAGTGGCGGATTTACCGGGAAGCAAAGGAAGCAATTGCTTGGGGCCCCGCTTGGACAGGGGCCCCAAAAATTAAAAAATTTTGAAAATACATTCGGAAATTTGAAAAAAAAAAATAAATAAAAAATGCAAAATGAAAAAATCCATGTAAACAATAACGATTATTCATTGTCCTCAAACGAATTTAAATTTGTTCAAAACTGTATTTCGCGCGTATAGTTGGCGCTTCGGTCGCTCGTGTTTCGTGTCTTCCATGGAGGTTAGAGAGAAGGAGAACCATCGCTACGTGCTAAAGCATTAGGCCGCCTGTCCCTGTAAATTTATAGTTCATTTTTCAGCCACCAGCCGCGCTGTCGTGACAAGTAGTATCTGCAAAGTTAGCTGTTTATGAGTACAATTAGATGAAGTTAGTCCCATAATGTACAAATTTTCTTCGCGGCATTGGCTTTGACAAAAAGAAACATTACAAAATGGTGAAATATTGTATTGTGCGTGGATGTACAAGTGGTTTAGCATCTGATCGGAAAAATAGACTGAAAAACAATTTGCGTGAATCATCGTTATTTAAAGTACCCGCTTTTATTGAGAAAACGTCGCGATCGCAGCGCCTCACTTATTTTGTCCATATTTCTGGGACACAATTTTCTACGGCGATGGTTCTCCTTCTCTCTAACCTCCACTCACTTGAAGTAAGTGATTTGGGCTTACTCTTTATCGAAAAAGACAAGCTTCAAAAACTTGACTTTGATGATGTCATTCATCAATTTGCGACTGCGAAAAGTAGGAAAAAGTTGTAAGTTAGTTCGTAAATTAGGGAGGGGGTTAATTTTAGAATGAGGGCCCCGAAAACCTGAGGTTGCTTGGGGCCCCGTCATAGGTAAATCCGGCACTGGGTGGAAACCTGCCTAAATTCGAACTTTGAAAATGCCGAAATATGGTGGAAACCTACACCTGAACAGCCCCGAAATCGGAATTCAAAGTTTTGTTGTATTTAACCAGTAAATAGCTTATGGTGGAAACCTACAGGCTACTTACGGCACATTTGGCGTTGGAAACCTGCGTAAATTCTAACTTTGAAAATGCTCCAATCTGGTGTAAACCTGCACCTGAACATTTCCGAAATCGGAATTCTGTTCTGTTAAAAAAATAAATAGCTCATGGTGGAAACCTACAAGTTATTTACGGTGAATGTTGGTTGAAACCTACCTAGCGGTTGAAACCTGCCTAGATTAAAATTCTAACGTTGCTAAATGCGGGGAAACCAACATCTATCAATGCCGGAAGGAGAATTCTATGTTTGTAGTAGCCAGTAAATAACTTATGGTAAAAACCTACAAGTTATATACGGCGTATGGCGGTTTGAACCTGCCTAGATTCAAATTCTAACCGTGCTCAGTGCGGTGGAAACCCGCATCGAACACTGCCGGAATGAGAATGAAAATCCTTTGCGGCTCGCCTACCTTTATCCTAATTTTGGAATCAGCAAGGATTGCTGCAATTCAATATCTCCAATAATTTAAGTCTTTAGTTTCAAATTGTGATGCAGATGGCGCTCTGTGTGCAACAGAGAAAAATTGTTGCTGTCAAGTGACAACTGTTTTGTTATTGCAAATCAAGGAGGAAATGTAAACGCGGAGTGCCAGTAGCTAAAGACGCAAAAACAATGGTGTGCCACGAACTGTCTTTAAGGAGAATTGCAAGTAATTGACGCAGCTCCGTCGGATAGAAAATGGGTCCAAAGTCATTCCTGAGTACGAAGGAGGAAGCTGATATTGCTTTTTGGATAATTTCTGCCGCGAAAGCTGGTTTTGCAGTTACCAAAGAGTTAAGGAGTTGCCCCGTGAAACTTGTTTTGTAATGGTCAGGCCTGGTCGTACATGGTTCGCGAGCTTTTAGCGAAGAAATTCAACTATTGCGGCTAGAGTAGCATAAAATTTGACGGCAACAAGGGCTTCGGTGACGGAAGAAAAACTACTCAAATGGTTCGAAGAGGTAAGAAAATCTATAGATGAAAATAGCTTTAACGATATTTGAGAAGATTCATCAAGAATTGTTAACTGTGACGAAACCACCTTTTACCCCAAGGGTGGTAAAGTTCTTGCCGAAAAGGCTAGTAAAAGTGTTTATCAAAACGTGAATCCTGACGAAAAGGAGTGTTTAACAGTACTTGTTATTGGTAATGCGGAGATTCAGTTAGCACCTCCTCTGGTAGTGTTTAAATACCAAAGAATTCCGCAAGAACATATGTTAACAAAGAAAACTATTAAATCTGAGGTGACGAAACTCTAGGATAAATTTTGGAAAAACTCTGCAACCTATGGTCTGGTGGAGTTATTGGACCTTACTATTTTGAAAACGCAGCTGAACTTTTTGTGAGAGGAATTAAGGGCTATTAATGTAGAGAATATGTGGTTTCAACAAGGTACAGCTACTACGACACTCGATCTTTGAAAAGAAAAACTTTGTAATCAAATAATTTCAAAAGAAATACATCTTAATTGACCGTCAATTTCAACCCATTGGGCTTTTTCCTATATAGTTTTGGTCTATAACGCACAAAGTATAAACTTTTTCATGTAAACGTCCCTTAACACCAGCAGTATGGTATATGTCATCACATTTTATAGTAATTTAACATTAAGGGGGTACATGGGTCTTAAATGACTAAACTTTGGACACATTTTTTAATGGTGCAATAAATACAATTATATTGAAATTATTGTTTACTGAAAAAAGCAACATTTGAATAATATTTTGTGAAATTTTTGTTTGAAAATTTTGAAAATTGACCCTCTGGTGGCTATTTTTCGAAAACTTGGTGAAAATGCGGTAGGCATGATATCTTGCTTTAGATTTATCTGAAATAAAAAATTTTTTTTTTTTTTCTTGTAGTATACGTGTATAGCTCGGGGGTGACCGAAGGATTTGTTAAAAAATCGAAATTTGAATTTTTGGCGGCGTTGCGCGCTAAAAAATTATTTTTCGGTATAAAAAATCAATATATTTTGCCACATAAGTAAAGTTGTAATGCACCAAAAAGAAAATCCTTCGGTCACCCCCTAGAGAATACTATGTAGAAGAAGTATGCAAAATATTAGAATGATCGGTGGAATAGTTGTTAAGTAATCGTGACTACCGACTTAAAAAATATGTTTTCGAGAAAAACGCGTTTGAAGTTTAAATACGGTTCGAGCAGGTGGTAGAGCTTAGTGGGGGAAATCGCTCGCTCTCTTAGAGTTTTGCTCCGATCGATTTGAAACTTTGAGAAAATACTCTTGTTATGATATACTTTAAAATGAAACAAAAAAATAAAAATCGATTTTTTCAAATTTTGAAACCCATGTACCCCCTTAATTGATAACGTGAACACACGCATTTTAGCGCGATGGCATACTGTTAAGTAAAATAGATTATTAAAATCATTAATACTTCCTGGCATTGTAGCCTTTAAATGAGCCCTCTAACAGTCTAACCACGGTTTATATTTATTCCAGACTTCCTTTAAAAGTGAAGGAAACTGCCGTAATCATGATATAAGTGATACTTTTATTCTAATGACATTAGCGACACTTCTTTCAGATAACCCAATATAAATGTATATCCATTATCCCTAAGTAATTTTCTTATCACTGATGCTTTCCCGAGCTGAGCGTTGTTAAGAGGAAAACTTACAAACTAAAGGGAGGTGGGCGATTTTCTATTATTTGTGCCCCAGGGCCCAGTTGTCATTTCTACTGACGAGCTTAAACGGCCAGGTTCGGTCGCTCAGCGTTTGAAATATATGCAAATCAACAGTCACTGGAAGAAGCATGGTCTTGTACCTTTTTTGCAATAATAAAACTCGCATTAGAGCTCCATTTCATGCTGCTTTTATAAAACGACGGCCATTTTCGCAAGATGATACTTTTGCTTGAGAGGCATATTCACGACCTTGTTTCGCACGCCGCCAGGTCAGAGATTGAATTTCCGCTGATAAATTTCTTCACTTTTTTTAGGATAGCTGCAAAGATTTGACAAAGAATAGCCCTATCTACCTACCTTCTGATGGTTCATACGTAGAGCATTTGATGAGGAGCCATTGAAACTCAACTGTAAATCACTTCATGACTTCCATTACGTAGACGATTGGCTGAATGAAATAAGAACGTGGGAGCCTACGTAAAAGAACATGGAAGCCTACGTCTACGTAAAATAACGTGGAAGGGGAAAATCAAAATAGCAAGAGTAGTTTTTCTCACTTTTTTCCTGAATATGATACAGAAAAACAAAGTATTCTTAGTTTTTATTGGACGACTTTTTGTGACTGGTTTTGGTGACGAAATATAGAGGTTAGTCGGTGAATATCATTGCTGAATTATTATTTATTGACTTGATTGTATAAATTCTTTACGAAGGATCATCTAATCCAACTCTCATTCTGAGTATTTCAGTACTATTATATTTCAAAGATTAGTTTATGATACGCTTCATTTCAAGCGATAATTACATGGTATAACCATTTCACACACGCAAAAGATGGCGCGGGTTCTTCAAACCAATCATAATATACCTTGTTTCTCTATACCGTGATGTCTGAAAAAGAACAAACGCCGTCAATTGTTACATTTACTCCTTGTGGAGCAGTCTTTTTTCTTTTTCAGCCAATATTGATTTTTTCGACTTAACTTTAAAGAAAGAATCCCCCAGTGGCGGCGTTATATTTTCCATATTCACTCGGTGCAGGGCTAAGCATTACCATCTGTTACATTCATAAATTTCGGCGATGCACAAAAACGGAAGAAAAATTCTGCGCTTAAAGCCTTCCTTTCAGCAGAACATGCAGAAAGCGTGAGAATTTCCTGGCGAAAAGCCAGATATTGGTCCCATAGATCTACATAATCTCTGCGGTTGCGAATAAAAATTTCGATAATTGGGATAAAATGCGCTTAAAGGCCGCAAATTTCTTTTGATGGCCGGGAGCTCACGATAATGGTCGTTGCTGATAAAATAGAGAAAACTTTTGCAGCAGAGTATCTTTTCTTAGTCTACTTGATGGAACACTGCTGGGAAAGCAATATTGCAATGCTTGCTAAAAGAAATACAATGCACCGGAAATTTTGCAGATTTTCAGATTTTTTACTTATTGCAGAATTACAATAAGAGTTTTTCCTTTCTTTACATTTTAATAAACGATTAACCCTAGATCACTAAATGTAAATAAGTGTGTTTTTTTTTTTCTTTTTTCCTTTTTAAGGACGGGTACGCACTGCAACCTACGAGGTTTTTTGTGCAATTGGTCGTCGGTGAGACGGTATGGTATCCATTGAGCTAGAACTTTTCTGTATCCCAAGTTGTGTAAGTGGTTTAGTATTGATGGTTGGGTGCAGCCAAGTTCTTTCGCTAGCTCGAGTGTACTTGCCTCAGGATTCGCTTTGATGCAGCGGAGTAATGCGTCATCATCGATGGTCGAGTGTCGTCCAGAACGTTCCTTATCTTCAAGACTTCCGTATCAAGATTTAAAACGATTACACCAACGCTGGACTCTTCGATGAGAAACTACGTTCTCGCTGAATGCATTCTGTATATTTTTAGCAGTCGTGCTGCAGTCGTACCACGCTGCCACTCATAGAATATGATCGCCCGAAGTTGTTCCTGCGTGATAGAAGCCATTTCTGTCCACTGGAACGCATGCCCGCCCTTTTAGACCCTGTCACGTAGAAGAGTAGAAAACATTCTAGAATATTTTTGAAATCTCTCGATGTCATGCGTCAAAACGTAATAAAAAAATTTTTAAAAATTTTCCGACAAAACTTTTTTATCAACCTAATATTTGACGTCACATATAGAGAAATTGTTGTGACCTAATATGTATATTTATTTAATTTATAATATATAAAACAAGGGCAAATGGAAATTCTGGAAGCGTTCATTGTTATATTCTCAAAAATGCAGCTTCAATGTCTTATGCGTTTATTCGGCTCGACTATACAGACACTACAGTTTTATTATATGACTTAGTAGATATCGCGCTTTTTTTCTCGAGGCGAATTTAATGAAATTAATAGGATGCAGGCTAAGACAACTTTTTGTTTTGAGAAATCTAAATCGATAAAGTCTTATAACGATCAATAATAATTAATATTGAACTCCTTAGAGCCAGTCAATTTTAATTTAAAGTCCACTAAATTCGATTACGAGGCATCTGAAATTATATACAATGTCAGGGTCTTAATAAAGAACTTCGTTTCTGGAATATCAAAGAAGTTGCTTGAAACTTTGATATTTTCTGGGAAATTCACGACAGCTGGCCGACTAATATTCGCCGCACGTCCCTCACGAATCCAATATTATATATCATATCTGAACTTTATAATTTTTATTACTGCAAAAGCAAGCCCGCCGACACAATAGCAGAATAATGCGCTATAGATGTGGCATATAGATGACCCAGCTTTCTCATCGCCCTTTTCTATCTGTCTACACCTTGCGACCTATACCTTCACGATGACAGGATTACCTCGACGAAATAAGGAAAAGTTAAGTCAAAATGGAGACTTTTGTGTTCTGAATTTAAATGTGGATCACGTCTAGTTTTCAAGACGGAATCTGGATGTCCTCCCTGATTACGACCTAAGAAGTTTATTTGGGTGGGGAGCCGCAATTACATTTTGTAGATGCTCGTGAACAACAAGTACCGTCGGAGTCACAGCACTGGGTCAGGAAATTGAGAAAACAACTCAATTAAGTTCACCGCAATTTCTGCAGTCTTTGGTTACTCAACCCTAACACGGAGTCTATGACATCGCAGTGATAAGACTCCGTAAATTAAATTAGGAAAATAAGTTGGTCATTTGGAAAAGTCTACTTTATAATAGTACATTTACAGGCAGGGAAATCTAGCGGAAATATTTGAAGACATTTTTAACGATTTAATTGAATGCAATTATTTTAAATGTTTTTGATTTCATTAGAAAATTGCGCAACAAACCTAAAGTATTTTCATCAGAATGGTTAATAACAAAAGTAGTTAGGAGACAAGAACTTGAATAAAATAGAACTTTGCCAACTCTTTCAGTCATTCAGATTGTAGTGCTTTTCAAATACTGTTTTAAAGAGATAGATAAATTGTATTTTATTTACTACAAGCTAAAAAATTGTAGTTAGAACTACACGCCAAAAGACACTCGAATAATTCATATTTTAAGGATAAAATTACATTGTGGTATATAAAAAAAATTCAAATTATAAACTACATATAAAAGGTGTAATAGGTGACACTTCAATTGTTGTTATTGTAAGAAGTGTAGGAAGTATTTTTCCTTAAAAAATGGTGTAGTTTCGCATATACATTACAAAACAAATTACACTGTTAAAATAAAATTTGAAGTCAAGTGAAGTCTAAAAATCCTTATGAAATGTATTTTTGTTGTGTGAAACTTCGAAATAATTAAATTCACAATAGATAAGTTTCGAGGATTTTTCTTTTAATTTCTGAAAAGTGTTCTTTTTTTCTCGTGCAGGAATAAAAGTAATACCTATATTTGTAATGGTACCTCTACGCATGTATACGTATAACAAAAACTTTTCGTTTTTGTTGAAACTACATTTTTTAAATTGCCCGCATCTGGAACTCGAAAACTACTAAACGGATTTTAATATTTTTAATGATTGAAAATAAATTCGATTCATTATGCAAAATACTAGTAAGTAAACCTTTGAAAATATATTGTTACATATCCATACTATTTTATGCAGGGCTAGTTTACCCCAAAAAAAAATTTTTTTTTGCTTTTTCACAAAAAATATTTAAAAAATAAAATGTTTTTTTAGGTTAAGTTACTAGTATTTAGTCTTATGAATAGAATCCCGTTGGAAATTTTACTCTATGTGTTGTGGAAGTTCTAGAGATAGACAGGCGTTTTAAAAGTGACTTTTGCAAGACGCCCTGTGCAGTGAAGAAGACATACTAAAAATACAAAACAAATTTTTTTTATATTCTCCATATTTTTTACTATAATAGTTAAAAGGAATTAGTTTGATAAATATAATATTTTTTTCACAGCAAGAGGATTTGAAGGAAGCATTTCCTTATACGGAATTTTTTTCCTTTTTTTTTCATCAATTAATGGGTCAGCAAACCTTATAGGCCCAGGGCGCAAAATCTTAAAATACGTCACTATTTACAATGCCACTTATAGAAAAAAACTATCCTCTTAATAGTCCAGTCAATTTAACCTCTGAAGCGGAAGTTTGTGATGGAGTGCTAATTTTTGGATATATTGTTGGGGACGGTGAGAAATGAAGCTATAATTTTTTTCACCCCTCCGGGGTGTTTGCGAAGGGGTGAAAAAGGGTGAAAAAGGGTGAAAAAGGGTGAAAAAGGGTGAAAAAGGTTTTTTGTTTATAACTTTGAATAAAAAAGTCAGCCTGGGTGGGAACGTTAGAGGGTGATATAATAAATGATTATTCATCTTGTATTAAAGTTTCCCCCGGTTTTGTTTATTGCAAAATTGTTTATTAACAATTTCACTCTCCCAAACCGAAAAAAATCACGGCTGATTTTTTTAAAAATACTTAAGCTCGTACGATGTCTTTCATTTTCACAATATCACTAGGAGACGCAATCCCTCATCATATACCAAAAATTCAAAACGGTTCCATGCATTTCACCTGAGATAATCACCCACATACCTCACCTGTTTTACACCGAAAAATGCACAGTTTTAATCCAAGTCAAGATATCCCCCACGAATCGTCGCCCACCGACCAGCTATCGCTGAGCAGCACACATTTTTTCCCAGCCCACGGCGGGGAAGAAAAAGATTTGCGACTGATTGAAAAACGGAAATCGCTATAACTTTCGATGTATGTAACGAAACTTAATGTATGATGGCTTCAAAAATCAATTTTTTTCTCCATCTTTTTCTCATACACCACTTTCACCTAATATTTTTACTTTTTTTATATTGAATTAAACTTAAAAAAAAAATAAAAATTAATTACATTTTATTCCTTTTCTACCACAAAACTAAACTTTTTGAAATATTCTTAATTTTGTAGTTATCTACAAATTCCACCCTTTATTTTCATAATTTTTATTATTTTCCACAAATCCCCCCCTGACCCCCCGAATAAATATATTACCCCTTAAATTTTACAAAAAAAAAAAATTGCCAAACATTTTATTTTTTTTCTCCCACAAAACTAAACTTTTTTGAAATATTCTTAATTTTGTAGTTATCTACAGATTCCACCCTTTATTCTCATAATTTTTATTATTTTCCACAAATCCCCCCTGACCCCCCGAATAAATATATTACCCCTTAAATTTTACAAACAAAAACTTGCCAAACATTTTATTTTTTTTCTCCCACAAAACTAAACTTTTTTGAAATATTCTTAATTTTGTAGTTATCTACAGATTCCACCCTTTATTCTCATAATTTTTATTATTTTCCACAAATCCCCCCTGACCCCCCCGAATAAATATATTACCCCTTAAATTTTACAAACAAAAAACTTGCCAAACATTTTATTTTTTTTCTCCCACAAAACTAAACTTTTTTGAAATATTCTTAATTTTGTAGTTATCTACAGATTCCACCCTTTATTCTCATAATTTTTATTATTTTCCACAAATCCCCCCTGACCCCCTGAATAAATATATTACCCCTTAAATTTTACAAACAAAAAACTTGCCAAACATTTTATTTTTTTTCTCCCACAAAACTAAACTTTTTTGAAATATTCTTAATTTTGTAGTTATCTACAGATTCCACCCTTTATTCCCATAATTTTTATTATTTTCCACAAATCCCCCCCTGACCCCCCGAATAAATATATTAGCCCTTAAATTTTACAAACAAAAAACTTGCCAAACATTTTATTTTTTTTCTCCCTCAAAACTAAACTTTTTTGAAATATTCTTAATTTTGTAGTTATCTACAGATTCCGCCCTTTATTCCCATAATTTTTATTATTTTCCAAACATCACGCCCTTGGGCGAAAAATGATCCGCTAGCACACACGGGGGCAGATTGGGGACAAACTATTAGCAATAATGGAGAAAAAAATGTAGATTTAGTTTCAGAAGACCTTGAAGTAGATGTGGGTGAAAAAAAAGTGATATTAATTGAGAATTGGTGGAAACAATTGAATAGTAAAAATGGGGAATAATTTAAAAAAAAGGTAAATAGTATAAATTTATTCGGGGGGGTCAGCAGTGATGTTTGGAAAATAATAAAAATTATGGGAATAAAGGGTGGAATCTGTAGATAACTGCAAAATTAAGAATATTTCAAAAAAGTTTAGTTTTGTGGGAGAAAAAAAATAAAATGTTTGGCAAGTTTTTTGTTTGTAAAATTTAAGGGGTAATATATTTATTCGGGGGGTCAGGGGGGGATTTGTGGAAAATAATAAAAATTATGGGAATAAAGGGTGGAATCTGTAGATAACTACAAAATTAAGAATATTTCAAAAAAGTTTAGTTTTGTGGGAGAAAAAAATGAAATGTTTGGCAAGTTTTTTGTTTGTAAAATTTAAGGGGTAATATATTTATTCGGGGGGTCAGGGGGGATTTGTGGAAAAAAATAAAAATTATGAGAATAAAGGGTGGAATCTGTAGATAACTACAAAATTAAGAATATTTCAAAAAAGTTTAATTTTGTGGGAGAAAAAAAATAAAATGTTTGGCAAGTTTTTTGTTTGTAAAATTTAAGGGGTAATATATTTATTCGGGGGGTCAGGGGGGGATTTGTGGAAAATAATAAAAATTATGAAAATAAAGGGTGGAATCTGTAGATAACTACAAAATTAAGAATATTTCAAAAAGTTTAGTTTTGTGGGAGAAAAGGAATAAAATGTAATTAATTTTTATTTTTTTTTTTAAGTTTAATTCAATATAAAAAAAGTAAAAATATTAGGTGAAAGTGGTGTATGAGAAAAAGATGGAGAAAAAAATAAGTGATTTTTGAAGCCATCATACATTAAGTTCCGTTACATACATCGAAAGTTATAGCGATTTCCGTTTTTCAATCAGTCGCAAATCTTCTTCTTCCCCGCCGTGGGTTGGGAAAAAATGTGAAAAATGTGTGCTGCTCAGCGATAGCTGGTCGGTGGGCGACGATTCGTGGGGGATATCTTGACTTGGATTAAAACTGTGCATTTTTCGGTGTAAAACAGGTGAGGTATGTGGGTGATTATCTCAGGTGAAATGCATGGAACTGTTTAGAATTTTTGGTATATGATGGGGGATTGCGTCTCCTAGTGATATTGTGAAAATGAAAGACATCGTACGAGCTTAAGTATTTTTAAAAAAATCAGCCGTGATTTTTTTCGGTTTGGGAGAGTGAAATTGTTAATAAACAATTTTGCAATAAACAAAACAGGGGGAAACTTTAATACAATATGAATAATCATTTATTATATCACCCTCTAACGTTCCCACCCAGGCTGACTTTTTTATTCAAAGTTATAAACAAAAAACCTTTTTCACCCTTTTTCACCCCTTCGCAAACACCCCTGAGGGGTGAAAAAAATTATAGCATCATTTCTCACCGTCCCCAACAATATATCCAAAAATTAGCACTCCATCACAAACTTCCACTTCAGAGGTTAAATTGACTGGACTATAAGGAACCATTTTAATTATAATAGCTTTAAGTAATAAATCACAAAATGATAAAAATTTGTCAACTAAATTAAAACAACTACCAAAGCTAGCACGATAAAAAATGGATTTCGTTCCAGTAAAGAGGTAAAATTCCATTGTATTTTCTGGTATTAATTCAAACTCTAGCTAAAGTTTGTAATTTAAATCAAATTAAAAAATACATTCCAGTTATTCGGAGCATTAATCTACTCTATCAGATTTGTAATCCCGTATCATTGTGTTGCAATTTAAGTTTTAAGCCCGTTTATCCCGCATAATTTAATTAGTTTGAACGCAATTTAGGTGGCTGATTGGGACACATTTTGGGGATCCTAACATGTGGCTTAAAATGTATCTGTGAACGAAACGTGTGCCGTTTAATTAATGTTTGATAGATAGGGGCACGAACTTTCTGAGGATCTGAGCAAAACAGTGATGTAGTTTAATCACGGATTAATTTTATTGAAAACAGCTTTCAGGCTCATTCAGTATAAGGAAATCGTTTTTCTCGAGGATTTGGAAGAAAGTAGAGAGAATTATATTTCTCCATTAAAGTAACAGCGATAACATTGCAGAGCTTCGTTTACCTACATGCCTTTGGATATTAACGTAATAAATAAATTTCGTCGCTACACTTAAGAAAAAACTAAATATTCGGAAATAGCAATACTACAAATTACAAAACTGCAGCTGCTGGAAATTGCAGTTGCTGCAAATTACAAAAAGAAAAAAATGTTTTAGCTTTCTTTTTATAATCTCTTCAATACATGTGAATTCAAATGAATGATATATTTTATTATGATTTTTCACAACGATCTTGTGAGCACAATGTCAAACTTTATAAGATTTTGTCTGTAATAAAAATATGTTGAAATCTTTGGCAGACACTAATAACCAATTTTCAATCTGATGATAGAGTTCCGTTCATACACTTGGTTAAAGTTATTATGAATTATATTAAAATGGTGAATTGATATAAGTTAAAAAAAAAAACAAATTGTATAGCAGTAGGCGCAAGGATTAGAAAGATTTTGTTGTAAAGAAACCTAATCAGAGCTTTGATAATTTTTGAGAGACAGTTGACTGCTGTCCCTCAGTTACTCAACATATTGGGATGAAATTCGGCACATCGATGCCACCGTATTGTAGCTGACACGAGCTGTTTGAGTTTAAAAAAAAATTTTTTTTGTTTTTATTCCAATTTTTTAATTTGGGAAAAAATATTCAAGCAATCATGAAGCGTAAAAATTCTCACAATTTATCAGGGCCATTAAAATCCACAATCGTTCTCGGTATATTGAATGCGGCATCTTCAATTTAAACATTTTAATAACTTATTCGAAATCAGCAACGACAAAGACCCCCACGTACTAATTTTAATTGCAATCGATTGATATTTAAGATTTCGTCCACCATCTTATTCATCTGTAATACGTCGTAGTGAACATATTGTTGCAATTTTGCCCGCCGAGCGTCTAGCCTGCAAAACTACAAAATCTACCTTTGCTACAATTCGGCAAACTCTCGGACGAACAGACATACAGGCGGACGAACAACAAGATCAAGTTAAAAGCTTTGAAAATACGCCAAGTGGAAAAATATTAGAAAAATATTAAAATTTTATAATCATTGTTTATTATTCCTATAGATTTTTATAAAATCTCTGTAAAACTAATTTGTATTGGAAAAAGTTTAGTGCATAAAATATCATTGCTCATATAGACTCTTCAATGCTTCATCTGAGAATAAAATTTACTGTATTCAAGTAATGTATCTGTAAGAATCAGTAGTTTAAGGCTACTTTTAATTTCATGATTTCCGAAACGTATTTTGGAATTCCTGAAGTAATTTTTATACGCATTTAAATATAACATTACAATTGCTTTTTCATTGAATTACGAATCTTTACCACGAAAACTTGGAATAATAATCAATTAAACTAATAAATACTTCAAACGCAGTTTGATATTGTAATAAAAGCTGCAGTTTCATATTAAACTATTGGAAAAATTGAAAAAATCAATTTCGTATTTACGTTTCATAAAATATGCATTTCAATAACTTGTATTAATTTACAGGTAAATTAAAATAACTTTATATCGTCAGAAACAAATACGAACATAAATGTATGTATCGGGTTGGCTAATAAATAATGAGCGACATACATGACTTTATGTTTGTATTTATTTATTTAATAATTTACTATTAATCTTTAACAATATAATCACCGTCGTTATCTACTACCATCCGCCAACGATTCAGCAAAGAGTGGATGGCATCCCTGTAAAACTTCGCCGGTTTTGCTTTGAAGAATTCATCTATATATTGTTGCAACTGATGTTCATCATCGAAGCTTTTTCCTTGTAAATGATTACTGAGAGACCGGAATAAACTGAAATCCGTTGGGGCTAAGTCCGGCGAATATGGAGGGTATGGCACTATTTCCCAGTTGAGCTTTAGTCGGGTACTCTTAGCGATGTGCGGCCGGGCATTGTCGTGAAGGAAAAATATTTTGTCATGTTGTGGACGTTTACGAGGGAGTTCAAGCTTTAGATTTTCAAGTTGATTACAGTATACTATTGCCGTCATCGTGATGTTAGTAGGAAGAATTTCCCAATATATTACTCGATGTATGTCCCACCAGACCGAGAGCATCACTTTCCGAGTATGAGGATCTTTTTTTGGCGTAGGTTTACCTGGTTCGTTGCGGCCCAGACACTGGCGCTTGCGTGTGTGGTCGATATAGATAACCCACTTTTCGTCTCCAGTAACGAGATGGTCTAGCCAGCTAAATGTGCGACAGAACGATAAAAGGTATGCACAGATATCTGCACGGTAAGTCAGTTGATCTTTGTTCAACTGGTGGGATACCCAAACACCATATTTGTACGTCTGCCCCAAACCGTGCAGATACTTTTCCACCGTGCCATGAGAGCATCCGAGCTTAAGAGCCAAATTGCACGTAGTGCTTCGAGGATCTTCTTCAATTAATGCCTTCAGTTTATTTATAACTATTTCTACCGGACACCCAGACCTTGGTTGATCGATCAAGGAATAGTTACCCTTGCGGAATTTTTGGAACCACCGCTTTGCTGTAGCCTCGGAGACTGCATCATCAGCTATCCTCTGGCATATATGACGTGCAGCTTCTGCAGCCGAATGCCCAGATTGGTACTCGTATAATAAACAGTGCCGAATATGCGTTTTAATATCACTCATTTTTTCGTGGTTCTTTACGCAATGACAACCGAAACATTACTGACGGCATGCTCACGACTCGCTCTTTATTTACCCCGTGCAACAGAACGTTCTCGACCTTACCCGAAATTTCCAGAAAATAAAAACTGAAACGCACATTACTTATTAGCCAACCCGATACAATAATCAGTTGTTATATCTTGCTTTTGTCTCAAACACTGAATGCATGAAATAACCTTCAAACATCAAATCGATTATTTAGCTTATGTATCACTCTTACCTGTAAAATAGTTGAATATCAAATGAACCTTTATAAATATCGATTTGCAAATATTAGGTTATTCGGGTCAAACCCGCCTACAAAATTAAAATTTTTGTATAAATGTAAGATATAGTTTTTTAGACGGCTCTGTTGCTGATTATATGCACATAAATTTACTTTTGCATACTCCACTCGCACATTTTTTGGATCTTTATCACGTTGACTAATCTTCGGTGGACTTCAGGATATATAAACTTGATTATTTGAAGCGGTAAAGAAACATCGATAGAGTTACGAACTTCTAAATTTGTATTATATATGTATATACAGTAGGGTGGTCCTTATTCATAAGAAAAAAGTTATTTTTCATTAATTTCGCGGGGCACCACGTAATTTGATTATATACCATAAGAAGGTATTTCAGTATTTTTTTTGGATTTTTTAAATGACATTTAGAGGTCGCTACCAAGGTTTGAATTTTAAATAAAAATTCAAAATCTGTATTTGTTAGATTCTTTTATTTTTATAGCCAGGACATAATTTCCATTATGTGGTGACGACAAGCAAGCCAAAGCATATCTTTATCCATTTTCTGCTCCAAAAGAACGCATACTCCACTTCTTAAGCCGGTATTTACAGCAGTAGTATCAAAACACAAACATTTTACATTATCGCTCTCGTTAATGACTTATTAGAACTGAAGTGCGGGGCGGGCTAAATCTCGACGCGTCGGTACAGAAGAGGGGTCGAGGGGAGGAGGGGATAAGAAGCGATTGTCTATGCGAGTTTCACTTGCACGTAAAATGTGATATAAACACCTAAATGAAACCATCATTTAAGTTGTCCTTCAACGCTTTTTAAAAAATTTTGACAGCTGGTAGCGACCTCTAAATCTTAACAAAAAAAAAAAAAAAAAACCTATTTCATATTTAGAGGTATATAATCAAATGAGAAAGTGCCCCGGGGATAATTCAAAAGTCGAAAAATAAGGACCACCCTAATATACAGGGTGTCCCATAGTAATGTGTGAAAACTTATGAGCCACTATTTTTTAACAAATGAAGAGATCGGTTAAATGTAAATACTTTTTAATAAAGGACAGTCGTCATTTTTATTTCATGTCCATTTTATTATAAAAAAATTAAATCTATTTAATACAAACCATTAATTTAAAAATATAGTAAAAAACGTGAATTATTAATAATATATATTTGTGAAATGTGAACCATCTACATAAAAGGTATCTACCTGTATTTCTTTGAATCTTCTATCACCGGAGAGAAGTACAAAGGGATGTTAGAGACCAAATCCTTTCTCATGCGAAAAATAGGAGCCGCGTTAAATCTTTTTTTTTTTTATTCAAGACGGAGCAGCACCTCATCGCACACAAGAAGTATCAAATAAATTTTATGGCGATCGAGTTATTGGCCTAAGTTACCCACGCTTTGCTAGGGGAAAAGGAATAGAATAGCCACATTACTCGTCAGATCTCATTCGATTTGATTTCTTTTAGTAACCAAAAAACAGTTGAGGATTTTATTAAAGACATTGGGAAGATCGTCAATGGCATTTCAAATGAAACGTTAGAACATGTTTTTAATAGTTTTAGAAAGCATATGGATATTTGTGGCAAATTAGATGGTTAAAATATCGAAAATATATATCATTAGTAACTAACGTTCTTCACTACTTTTTTAAATTAATTGTTTTGTATTAAATAGATTTAATTTTTTTATAATAAAATGGACATGACATAAAAATGACGACTGTCCTATATTAAAAAGTATTTACCGATCTCTCCATTTGTTAAAAAATAGTGGCTCATAATTTTTCACACATTCCTATGGGACACCCTGTATATAGTGATCGCAGTGAAGGAGGAAAAACAACTGAGTGCTCCTCTACTTACAAGGAAACGTTCTCAAGTGTGTCTCACCGTTTTTGATGAAATTGAAATATGTTGTAGAGCATCGAAAAATAAGAGACACGTATTTTTTTTTATCTGCGGATACGCAAGTTTAGGGGGTGAAAACCACCCCTAAAGTTTACCCCCAAAAACAGTTTTTCTTAAATATCTCAAGTTCTAATGAATTTTTTCGAATGAAACAAAATGGAAATGATGTCTCGTAAATATACTAACCTTTTGTAAGTAATCCGGTCACCGGGGGTTGCAACCCTTATTTTTTATTTCGGAATAAATTATATTTTTGCGTCACAAAAATAACAGTGTTAGTTCAAAATCATTGACAAATATTTTTTTACATACCATTTTGAAAAACAAAATTGACCTGTTTTTGCGTTTTCCTGAAAAAAGCTCCTCAAGAGGGTAAACTACCCCTAGCACTAACACATCATGTATATTCTTTCAGACATCAGTTTTTTTCGTGAAAAAAAGTATTTAGGGGTTTTTGGAGTCGCTGACGATTTTGAAAAACAAAATTGACCTGTTTTTGCGTTTTCCTGAAAAAAGCTCCTCAAGGGGGTAAACTACCCCTAGTACTAACACATCATGTATATACTTTCAGACATCAGTTTTTTTCGTGAAAACCAGTATTAAGGGGTTTTTGGAGTCGCTGATTACGAATCTGATGTCAGATTTAAAAAATTCAAAATGGGGGATCCAACATGGCGGACGGATTTTTGAAAAATACATACATTTTTATAAAAAGAACTATAAATAAAAGTTTTTGAGGTCGCTGATAACGAATCTGATGTTAGATTTAACAAATTCAAAATTCAAATTCAATTCAAATTCAATTTTTGAAAAATACATACATTTTTATAAAAAGAACTATAAATAAAAGTTTTTGAGGTCGCTGATTACGAATCTGATGTTAAATTTAAAAAATTCAAAATGGCGGATCCAACATGGTGAACAAACTTTTGAAAAATACATCAATTCTTATTAAAAAAAAATTAAAGAGGAGTTTTTCAGCTCGCTGATTACGGATTTACAATCGTAAATGAATAATTAAAAATGATAGATTTATTACAATTTTGATAAAAACTAATAAACAGGGGTTATTGATATCGTTAATTATGAATCAATTTGTAAATTCAAAGTCAGATTTATAAAATGATATATATATAACACATTCATACATAACTGCATTCATCTGTGAAAATGTGTACAATGATGATAGTCTTCAAAATAATGCTTTAAACATAATGATTTTTTACACCAGGAACATCGAATTATAGCAACGTTTCTACAGCCTTGCACTTCACATCTAGTATTGCTAGAATTCCCAAAACTAAAATCGACAGGGTTCTCAAAATGTCCAGGCTTTTCATTGGTATATCCACTTTTATACCATGAGTACTTAAATAGATTTATATACCTTGGCGAGGAGAGTTGATTATGAACTAATGACTGCAATTTAATGATATTATTTCTTAAATGTAAATTAAGATCCGAATTCATTAATGTAACGCTATCCGAGAAGTGTCGAACGTAATTTTTCCATATTCGGAAACCAGATACATCCAATGGTTGTATGTTACCCGTAGTACCGATAGGTATTTTTTCCACTTCTACTATTTTATTCGATGGAGTATTTTGTTCTATTATTTTGTCACAATGGCTGCTCCACGAATCAATTAAAAGGATTGAATGAGATCCAACGTTAGCGAGATAAATATTTTTAAACCATGTTTTGAAGTGATCTGAAGTGTACAATGAAATATTAATATTTTATAATAATGTCCCATATAATTATAAATGTATGTTACCTGCAGTTAGTTTTCCTGATTTTGAAGAGTCTACATGAATATTGTCAGGTCTGAATAAATGTTTTTCTACTATAGGACCAAAATGTCCAGTTGGCTCTTTCAAAACCAAATATAACGGTGATAAAAGTTTTCCTTCCCCAGATATTAGTGGCTGAATAGTATCGCTATGAGTAGTTGTTGAAATTAATTGCACTATACATTGCACGTTCTGCTCTCCTTCAATAGCCAAAGTTCTTCCCGAATGGACTTCCAACTGAAAACCGCTTTGATCAGAATTATATATATTTTGCATTCCAGCTGTTAAAGCGCTCTGTTTAACATTAGTTACAAATTCGTTTGCTATTAGTTCTCAAAGAGCACAGTTTATTGTAAAGAGCGCGTCAGAGGTAGACCACACATATATGTGTGTACATAGAATGTAGAGAAACGCCTATATTCATTTGTATATTCATCAGGAATATTACAGATTTTTTAAATGTATGATAATCACGTTTGAAGTTATATACCAAGCAAACGGCGAACACTTCGATTAGCATATTTTATTTTGAAATATTGGCTACAATTTCAGGCTATGAAGCATAAGTTTTGGGTTTATTAGGTTTAAGATTTATAACATGTAACTTGAGGTTTGGAATTTATAGCTAACTACAATTATTAGTTTGTTCACCATATTGGATCCGCCATTTTGAATTTTTGAAATTTAACATCAGATTCGTAATCAGCGACCTCAAAAACCTTTATTTATAGTTCTTTTTATAAAAATGTATGTATTTTTCAAAAATTCGTCCGCCATGTTGGACCCGCCATTTTGAATTTGTTAAATCTAACATCAGATTCGTAATCAGCGACCTCAAAAACTTTTATTTATAGTTCTTTTTATAAAAATGTATGTATTCTTCAAAAATCCGTCCGCCATGTTGGATCCGCCATTTTGAATTTTTTAAATCTGACATCAGATTCGTAATCAGCGACTCCAAAAACCCCTTAATACTGGTTTTCACGAAAAAAACTGATGTCTGAAAGTATATACATGATGTGTTAGTACTAGGGGTAGTTTACCCCCTTGAGGAGCTTTTTTCAGGAAAACGCAAAAACAGGTCAATTTTGTTTTTCAAAATCGTCAGCGACTCCAAAAACCCCTAAATACTTTTTTTTCACGAAAAAAACTGATGTCTGAAAGAATATACATGATGTGTTAGTGCTAGGGGTAGTTTACCCTCTTGAGGAGCTTTTTTCAGGAAAACGCAAAAACAGGTCAATTTTGTTTTTCAAAATCGTATGTAAAAAAATATTTGTCAATGATTTTGAACTAACACTGTTATTTTTGTGACGCAAAAATATAATTTATTCCGAAATAAAAAATAAGGGTTGCAACCCCCGGTGACCGGATTACTTACAAAAGGTTAGTATATTTACGAGACATCATTTCCATTTTGTTTCATTCGAAAAAATTCATTAGAACTTGAGATATTTAAGAAAAACTGTTTTTGGGGGTAAACTTTAGGGGTGGTTTTCACCCCCTAAACTTGCGTATCCGCAGATAAAAAAAAAATACGTGTCTCTTATTTTTCGATGCTCTACAACATATTTCAATTTCATCAAAATCGGTGAGACATACTTGAGAACGTTTCCTTGTTAGTGCCAAAATAAGATTACGCAATAATAATTAAATATTGAGCAATGAATTTTCAAAACCGGGCGGGTTTGATCCGAACGACGTAATATAACTTTAAAACTTTATGCAACTCTTAGGAAAGCCCAGAATCCTGGCTACGTCCGCAGCTTACGAGTGATATTTGTAGTCTGGAAATATATACAATATGTCTAAAGCGCAAATGTAACAATATTTATGAAACGCTACCCTCATTCCTGTATGAAAGTAATCTCCCTGCTTAATGTGAATAACATGTATTGTAAGTTTTGGTAGTGTTATATCCCTGCAATTCCACCATAATACTTTCTGACTTACTATACTTTCATAATGCTGTCAATAGCAGCAGCTAACTCATGGACCAGCTTCAGCTCTCACTTCAGCCCTAATCATGAACAAGGTAGTAAACACGAACTCATTTTGTTAAATATTGTTGAATTAAAGTAATTAGCCCAAGTCGATTCTCTTTTCGATCGTTATTTTCTTACCTGTGAATCGTTTCGGGGACCTCTATCTTCTGAAATTCACAGGTCATCTGGAGTGCCTCAGGGAAGTATTCTTGGCCCGCTGCTTTTCATTATTTATATCAATGATATCTCTTTGCTTCTTTCGTCTTCAAAAATTCTCTGTTATGCTGATGATGCAAAAATATTTCGTATCGTTTCTAGCAATGATGATTGTACTGCGTTAAACTCTGACTTATCCATATTTCATAAGTGGTGCGATATTAATCGGTCACCGTTAATATTCGGCTACACTTTGGGTGAAAGCCCTTTATCCAGACTTGACAAAACCAGGGATTTAGGTGTCTTAGTTAACTCTGCACTGTCCTTTGATGATCACGTCGATTCGGTTGTTAATAAGGCCAGTGCGGCGTTGGGTTTCATCAAGAGATGGTCCAAAGAGTTTGACGATCCACATATTACCAGGCTTCTTTATTGTACTTTTGTCAGACCTATTTTAGAATACGCCAGCCCTGTTTGGGCGCCTTCGTACGCGGTCCACATTAATCGCATTGAATCGGTCCAGCGGAGTTTTCTTAGGTTTGCCCTTCGTGGACTACCATGGTCTGATCCTTTGATAATAAATTAAAATAAAAATAAATTATGCTAGAATTTCAAAAAATCAACAGATCCTACAAGGATACAGTGAGTACAGTCACATTAATCTGAATAGTGTGTAATATTTCCTCGAATACATTTTACACGTGACCAATTTTTGCAAACAACACACTCTACCCATTCCTCACCAGCTATCTCGGGATCAAATGGGTCACGACATATCAAACAAAAATATTCATCTTCTACGCTTTCTTCATCAGTTTCATGTCACAACCTGCCCCGAGCAAATGTCACTTTTAGCCCCAATGCCAAAATTGATCTTTTGAGGCTAAGTAGTAAAAACGCAAATGAATATAACTGTAGAAACATAGTTTCATCACAAAAAGGAAGCATTAGGATGCAAAAATGACACCAGGAACCTCTCTGATTATTTGGAAAACAGGTTGTAGACCAATATTACTAAAAATCGAAAATTTTACAAACCTGTGGTTTTATTGGCACGTGTTCCTTTCACAAAAACTCTGGCGTCACAGGCTCTCGCGCCGTGTTAGCCGACAATGGCGGCGTTATTTATCTCTTTCTACCGTCACTATAGGGTTCTCTGTTTCGCCTCCGTTGCCACTGTAACAACTTACCCCTGTCACAACCAGCCCCGGTCTCCCCTACAGAAATAATCATCTTAATAAAATTAAAAAAAAAAAAAAAAACACGTTTTCAAAACGGACTAATAAGTGTCAAATAATTTCTTCTAGATCCATACAGATTTATAACACTATACAGATTGTCCTGAAGATTTTTGATTGTGAATTTTAATAGCTATCAATATCTTGTAAGATATGAAATAAAAACCCTGGGGCGCATGATACAGATAACTGATGCGTGAATAGTTCACCTTTATTTCACTGCAAATCATATGAACTGTTGTGTGAGTTTTCTCAACGATAGCTACTCCCTACATTCCTTGCATTGTCATCCAGTTCTGAACTATGTTTATAGTTTCTAGTCTCTAGCTCATTGATTACAAGAAATAGAGTTAAGAAAATCATGGTAAAATGCCTACAATTATCGTGCAAGAAAATAAGATTTCAGATTATGTACATATATTGTAAAATTTTAAAATATATTTAATTATGAATTGACAGGTAATTAAAAAATCGTGATTGTATTTACCCTTTTATTGTATCAGATCTGTTAAGCATAAGGTACATTACATATCTCAATATTTATAGCAACTTGATAAATGTGAACAATCACCCTGTAAAAAATCATTTAATAATAATTTCGTTCATCTTTAAAAAATCGTTTGTTCTCTGTATACTTAAACGTTAGATAAATTTTATTTGTAATAAATTCAATGCGAAAAGACCATCCCAAGTAAATTTGAACTATTCTGAATTTTCCTAATCTCAAATTTTTCTATTATCATTTATAAATCATTTCCCAAAGGAGCGTATACTATAATCTAAAGTTTTTCGCTGTGGCCTTTTTCACATTCAATATGTCGGCTCTTAATAAGTAATAACGTATTTGACAGCATTGTTTAGCCACTGGAAATTGTCCTTGACTTTTTTATATATATATATAAAAATCTAAAGTTTCGGCAATCAGTACGTATTACGCTTTCAATGTTAAAAGTATTCTAATGGGATACCCAAATAATTGTTCCTATTTTCTCAGTACATTGTTCTGATCCTTTGAGTTTCACTTACATATATGTTATTTTCAAATCATCAATTACTTTTTTATTTCCTTACAGTTATGGAGTAGATCACAATTTTATTTTAATCATATAGTCCAGTCCAAATGTAATTTTACGCTGCAAAATTTTATCAACATTTTTTATCGACGAGGATAAATAGGAAGATATTGGCAAAACTTAATTTTGAGTTTTTGTAGTCACAGTCCTTGAGCTTTCGCCGCCATCTTGGGGGGAAAAAATCGTTTCTCTTAAATATTTCGCTTTCTTTTTTGATGCTTTATTTGAAAACAATCTTTAAGATCTCGTAATACAAACTTTCTTAAATTTAATAAATAATAAGAGATAGCTGCAAAATTTAGGGCAAACCACTACTTGCGCTGATTTGGAAATTTCGCGGTGCTCTGCAAGTTTAATTATATATGAAAATTGTAGCGAATTTTGTTAAATGTTTATACAAAAATCTTCACATTTCTTGCGCTATAACTCGAAAAATATACAGAAAATTTTTTATTTAAGTATATTGAAATTTAGAGAACGTTTAGATCTAAAAGAGTTTTTTTAAATTAATTATTTTTCATTTCCAGAAAGCCAGATAATTCCGAAAAATAATGTTTGAGCTATTTTCCAAATGGCGGGAAAATCTCAAGCACGGTGACTACAAAAATTCAAAGTTAAGCTAAAAAACAGTTGTAGATATTTTGCAGTATAAGCCTTTTGTACATTTCGACTGGACTAACAAAGATGCAGCGATATAGTGAGATTGGGGAATGTTCAAAGATATAGAAATGAACTCATATTATGCTTCTTAATATTTTGGCATGGACTTGATTTCGTAATGGTTTCTCCTTATCGATAAGAACACTACACTTACTCTCTCGAGTGTAATTACATGGTACAAGTTAGGTAAATTTGGCCGTTGAAAGCATTTTTATAAGTAAATTCATTAATTTTACATTTAGCTTATATTTAACACCATTAGTTATCTTAATGTTCATTCGAAGTTTTTGTAAGGGGTTCGTTTTGGTCCCTTCTCGAAAATTTATTTTACATCTTTTAACAAATTTAAGAAATCGAATTATAATTTACAAAACAGTGGTACAGAATACGAGAGTATAGCTCAAATAATAAAATTAAAAATTTTATTTATGTTAGTACTAGACCATAAGCAAAAACTTAAAAATTATCTCATTTTTATTATCCCTCTCATTCTCTACGACTTGAAGGAGATATAGAAACAAGTTGTAAATATAAAATAAACAATAAATTCACTCCATGCTGTAATATTTTCATTGATACCGATTAAAATACAATTTATATACAATTATTAAGTATTTGGCGATTTCCAGGTCTTTAAGAACCTCATTTGAAAAAATTCTACTGATCTATTATTTTGTTCATTCGATTTAGAATGATCAAGAAGTTTTTAATGAGATTAGCCTCTCATATATTTTTCTTTGCGTTCAACGATAAAACTCATTATAATACACATAAGACACACTTACTTATTGTATAAAAATTCAGTCTTAAATTAAAACAATGTATGTTTTGAACTTCTCAGATTTTAATAAAAATATTTATTGTACATATAACGCATGTAATATATTTAAGAAACTTCTTGACCTAGATTAACACGAACAAAAGGCCACATAAGAATCGGACCTTACGTTTAAGAGTTTTGATAACAGTGCAGTGCAGCATCGCAAAATGACTATATGGTGATATATATATAGAAAAACTGACACAATATCTCATTACATGTCAGTAATACTAATCACCAGAATTTTCCAACCGCCTTGGACGTCCTTTCTAAGTTGTTAATCTTTTTCTAAGGAAGATTCTTAGATGATGAATAAACATTGATTATTTTAATTTCTTCAGGGCCACATATGTTGACTTTTGGTTTAAGTCCAATACAAATGATGAATTACTCTTTACTAAATTCCTTAACCACAAAATAAAACTAAATCTTCATGAGATAATTAAAATTGCTTTTTATGATTTCTACAGTTTGAAGAACAAATGGCGGTATTTTTATTTTTTCATTACTTGCGCTCAACGCAACGACCATTGTTCACATTTGTGACTTGATTTTTTTTTTTTTTTTTCTAAATTTCGAAATGTAATATTAATTTACCATAAATAAATTAAAAAATAAAACGTCTTTGTTATTTCTACTTCTTTAAAATACGATTTCTGTGTGCAAATGAATGCACACTAATTGTGTCATTGCGATAAACTTCGGAACCCATGAACAGATTGCGATGCAGCTTTCATCTACATTTAGAATTTTTTTCGAAGAAAGCTTTAGGCTGTATATCATCATACTTTATTATCTCGAAGGTAAGCAGTAAAGGCAAGCTTGAGTTTGGGACATGTCATAACGCTTGGGACTTGACATGATACATCAATCGTGAAATGACAAGTAGCACGAAACTTAGCATACCACATGACAAGTGACATGATACTTGACATAACACTTGTCTTGATGTGACTCATGACATTACACGTGTAATGTCATGATCACGAAGTTGAGCTTCTGTAAAGTAATACCATTATACAATTTTCACTTTCCTCTAAATAATCTGAAGACTCTGCTGTGCTTTTTCTTGTACCGAAGTTAATTTGTCTTCTTCTTACGTTTGTTCTTCCAGAAACTCATATGATGATAACAAATCCAAGATCTCCTCGGATTAAAGGATACGACAACGATGCGTACACGCCAGTGTGTAATATTTCAATATTATTACTCTTCTTTCGTAAAAATATTTCCAAATCCGCTTGGTTCTATCATATTTTGTCCGAAGCACGGCATTTTGAAATCGGATATTTAACAGACTTAAAAACCAAAGTTGGAAAGAGTGAATAATTTTTTATTATGTTGTTTACAGCTTCGAAATAAATTGACTATTCTTATTACTTATTTTCATATTCACCAAAATTAAACTAAAAGAAAAAGACATTTAATTTAAGACATTAAAACGATTTACAATGAGAGTGTAATTAAATATCGAATTGGAAGCTTTATGGATCTTGGAATGAATTATTTTCTAAACTTATATTTTCTTCCTAACATATGTAAATGTTCAGATTTAGTAATACCTTAAAAACCTATTTAACAATAAAAACGGAAATCGAGAACAATTTTGTAAACTAAATGAAGGTATAAAAGGGTTTGTTTTTATTTATGAGCTATATGAAAATATTTTTCAAAACTATTGTGGGATATGTCGCATTATTTAGCTAGCTCTACGCTTAATATACTCATATGTAAAATCAAAGGAAAAAATTTTTTTAGAAAAGATAGTTGTTATAGAATACATTTTGAATACATTAGAGAAGTTTATACACTAAAAGTTCACCGCATTATAATTATAATTACCCTCTTGGCTAAATGCATAAGTACATACGTACGTAGATATGAGCTATGGTAGAAAGTAAAATTTCAAGAGTTTAGCTTCGTACAATGTTTTATCACAAGGAAATATTAACTTGAGTACATACTATCATAAATGGCGGAAGAATTATACTGCATGGTATATAAGAGCAAAGCCATACACATTTTCAATGGCTACATATCTCACAAGTTGAAGGCATAAAGCTCTTCTGAATAATCACTGCAATTCTTTTCAACACATTAATGCCCAAGGGAAGCCAATAGAATTAACAATTAGATAACATTTTGAAAAATTTTCTTTGATTACTTTTAGTTAAAAGCATAGATTAATTAAACTGTTATCACCTACTGGTCGACAAAATGTAATATTTAATTTTGCACAAGTTATTTATCATTTCTATAGAATTTTTTCCTTTCAATTCGCAAACAAAAATGTATCACGTCAGGTTTTTAGCCAACCTGGGTTGACAAATACAAAATATCGTATTTTGGCCACATTTAAAATGTGTTAAAAAGTAACGGAAAATTAATAAATCTGGTAATCCAACTCGAAAGATAGCCAAAATCCTCACCTATATGTATTAAATAGGAAGTACGAAATAAGATTTTCATTAGCGTGTGCAGATTGTAATTTTCATTCAGTAATTGGAATATGGGAAAAAATTTATGTATTCCGTATTAATTCGTGTATTAAAGCCTCTCATGTTTTAATATAATAGCTAAGGCTTATACTTTTACAGGAGCTACTTTCTAAGCACCGTTTTTTTTATAAATAATTTCCAAAAATCACCAAAATACAGTCTTTTATACTTACCAAACATAATTTTTTTCAAAAACGTGACATGATAGGACATTTTTGTTTTCGAGCTCCTAGTCTGCGGAAAAAAATCCTATAGGTAATGATATAAGACTAGTACTGTGCAAAATTGGTATCGACCAGTGATTCAAATAGCATTAAAATAATAACGGGGGATAATGAGTTGCCATTTAAAAACAATGACGATTTCAAAGTTAAAAAAAAAAAAATTATATTATAAAACTCATAAGATTTAATTCCAATATTTCGATTGAACGAAGCATTTGTTGTACCAAAACGAACCCTCTGTGGTCACTATGATTGGAATGTTTGTATGTACTAAATAGGATAACAAAGTATTTTTCTCCTTCCGTGGAATAGACAACAATATTCTTTTAACCTAGACTCGCATACTAACTTACACCTTTCTTAACAAAATAAGTAGAATAGTGTACAAAGGCAAACAAAAGCACTAAAATTAAATCGTCTCCCCAGACTCCCATGCAAACAACTGGCTGCTGCTGTATTTTCACAAAATCACATGAAAAAACCTTAGGATATTGATAGAATCGCTGGCAGCGTAACTACTCACGAAGGTGGTAACTGTTGCTATCGTAAGGGTATCCCAGGCGCTGAAAGGGCATATCCTATTGAATGCCGAGGTCATCATGGGCTCTTTGGGGTAAGTCGTAAATTTTTTGGTATCTGTCCAGTCGCTAAGGCCAGCAAGATTTTTCGAAGCTACCCTGACCATGTAGGTCGTATTGGGTGCGAGGTTGCTTAGTAGAAACGTGACTCCTACGGAAGTCAAATGGTGACAAAAACTAGACATATATCGAACAATAGGATTAATTAATCTTACCATCTTCGAAGCCGAATTTAAACTCGCGGGCTTTTTCCCAGTTGCCGCCGGAAGCTCTCCATTCATGCTCGGGAATGGCTTGGAACGTGTAGCCATTAATGTCCATTTCGTCGCGGATATTCGAAGTTCGAACTGCGCCTACGTCAATATCAAAAGTGTCGGAGTTCACGCCACGCAGGGTGAACTGTGTTGGCGGATCGGGCTTAGTACCCTCCTGCAGTTTTATAGTTTTCTCCAGGAAGCCCAGTGGGTTTGTTGCTTTGCACTTGTAATCACCAAATGCAGTTGCCTCTTTTATGGGTATCTGTAGCATTGAGCTGTGATTCCCCACGAATATTTGGTGTGCTTTGGGACTGATTTTCTTCCCATGACGATACCAGGTAAAGTTTGCTTGTGGTTCAGCCAGCGCTTCGCATGTTAAGTTCACTACCCCGTTGATATAGCCGTACTGCACATCTGCACTTTTCTCCACGGGCAGTGGTTTATCTGCGAATAGAGTTCGAATTAAATTTATAATAAATTAAATAAATGGTTTTGGTTGCGCTTTCTTCAATCTCTGGAGCATTCGCAACTTTGGATATTGGGATTAAATCAGCTGGGATTCATCCTATGGGTATTATTCAGTTTTGATGGTATACAGAGTCTCAGTACAATTAAGCCACAGAATAATCCTCTAGGGATCTCTTCGTATGTGTTTGTAAAATGTTGGACTTTATTTATTTATGCACATGTATTATTTTCTTATATAAATATGAAAATGGAGGATAATAAATAGAATAACGAATATACTATTGGGTGTGTGAATATAACTCCACCCTTTCCCAACAGGTGTAGTTTTCAGTATTGCTTACGTGTACTAATAAATTGCAACACTTTTGTTTGATAGTACTTTATGTCAGCTGTCAAACGCACTAAGTGACATTTGGTTGAAATATTAGCAACAAGTGCTTTTACCTCTTTGGTCGGTTTTCGTTCCAAGTAAACATCATTTGCGGGAAGTGCTATTACACTATTTTACTGGAAAGAAAAGTGCAGCGGAAACTCATCGTTTGCTTGTGTAGGTTTACGGTGAGCATGCCCCATCTAATACAACTTGTAAGGAATGGTTTCGGCGATTTCAAAGTAATGAGTTCAGCACTGACGACACAGAACATGGAAAACCACCAAAAAAATTTGAAGATGCTGAATTGGAAGCATTATTGGCAGAGGATTCTTGCCAAATTCAATCAGAATTGGCTGCAGCATTAAATGTTGAACGATCAACTGTTGCAAAGCGCTTAAAAGCAATGGGAACGGTTCAAAAAGTTGGTAACTGAGTTCCATATGAATTGAAAGAAAGAGATATCGAACGTCGAAAAACAATTTGTGAAATGCTACTTCAAAGGCAGCAAAGAAAAGGATTTTTGCATCGAATAATCACAGGAAATGAAAAATTGATATATTATGAGAATCCTAAACGTAAAAAAGCTCGGGTGAAGCCAGGTGAACCCTGCCCATCACAGCTAAAGAGAAATATTCACTGTGACAAGGTTATGCTCTGCATTTGGAGAGATCAGAGAGGTGTTGTTTATTATGAGTTGCTCGAACCCTCTCAAACTATTAATGGAGAAGTCTACCGACGACAACTAATGCGTTTGAAGGCCGAAGGAAGCCATAGAAGAAAAACGACCAGAATGGGTGAATAGGCACAGTAAATTAATTCTTCAACAGGATAATGCACAAGTCGTGAAAAGATATTTAGATGGACAGGACTTGGAAGTGCTACTCCACCCGCCATATTCGCCAGACTTAGCTCCTTCGGATTATCACTTATTCCGGACAATGTAGTCAGATCTTACGGGAGGACGGTTCACTTCATACGAAAATATCAACATTTGGATTGATAATTCGATCAGTTCAAAAGACCAGGATTTCTTCATGCAAGCAATACGTAAAGTACATGAAAGATGGGCGAAGGTTTTAGCTGCCGATGGAGCATACTTTGAATAAACTTTTCTTAAATTTTCTAAAAAAGCAAAAATTGTAACAAAAAAGGGCGGAGTCACATTCACACACCCAATAAGTTATTTTATAGAAATAAATTTAGGATTCAACATTTAAGACCATGGTTGTATGGTTGCTGTAGTGTTCAACTAACTTTCAAGCAGGCAGGCATCTTCTAGCAATGGCTATAGATGCTTATTAAAACAAACATTGACCATGTTCAGTTATGAAAAATATCTCATCAATTTACCGTGAATTAAAACTTAATTTGAAATGATTTATGCTTAAAAATGAACAGATGTATTCTAGTAATATTATCATGCTTGACATGACTTTATTTCAACTATTTTCTGATAAAATTGGCATTAAAATAGTAAATTGATCTAGTTGAAGAATGGGCCAGGAAAGGAATCTACAACACATACACTGGGAAAACTTCTCTGGGATCCGGCAAGCTAAAGAGCTCGTCAGATCTTATACCTACACTGTGATCAATGCTCTGAGAAAAACTGATCTCAGATTGTTGGTAGGCTACCTAACTGGCCACCATGGGCTTAGATACCACCTACATAAAATAGGTCTGTATATTGAGACGGAATGTCGTCTATGTCTTGAAGACAACGAAACTACATCACACATTTTGTGTGCTTGTCCGGCTTTAGCACGGTTAAGAAGAAAGATCTTCAGTCAGAAGTTCTTGGACTCGGCTGAAGTGCGTTCATCTTCTGTTAAAGACCTTCTGACGTTCCTTAGGGTAGCAGACCGTCTTCTACTATAAAGGGACTTCGGCACAAAAGACCTTTCGGTCACAGTGCTCACCATAAGGGTCAGCCCTAATAAAAATAATAATAAATAAATCTAGTTAATTGAAACAGGAAATGCGTAGAAGATGAATTAATAAGCCCTCATTGTTGAACCAACTGTACAGTGCGTTTCAAACCATGTTGTTTTATGTTTTCTCAAATGTTGTTTTTTCTGTTTCGAACTAACTAACCCTTATTTTTGTGAAACCATGTGCATCTGGCTATTTTTGGTAATTTTCGGAAAACTAATTCCGAATTGTATCCTTTTATGCTTAAACATCTAGATATAAAAGTATTCCAGGAATGCATTCGGTATTTTTGAAACATAAAAGACGATATCGGTAAGCGTAGTTATTGAATATGAAGGAGCATAAAAACCTTTTTGGAAAAAAGAATAACAAATTAACATATCGAATTTTGCATATGAATCTTGCTATCGTCAATAATTTTCCACTAGTATAACCCCTTCTCATAGCTTAGTTTTACTTCTAATAACCTCAGAAACGTATTCAGTACGCTGGAAAACATAGAAGTAGGAAATTTAGACAGTTAGTAAGTCTAATCATATGGAGTAAGTTATTAGTTTTGTCGAGAAAGATTCAAAAGTCGGACCACTGTTGCGGTAACTTGTTTAGATGACAATAACTTCGGATTATAAGGTTGCAGAGATTTCAGAGAAATCCTCGCTGCGTCCATGAACTTGAGAATTGTAAAAAAAAGCTTATGTACCTTACCTGTGAGGACGTAACTATTCTACAAAGTGAGAAAAAAAAAAACAAAAATTGTGGGTTCAATCATACAGAAAAGGACTATCCTCGTTTTTCGCTGATTTATCGTGAAGCGCAGTGCAAAGAGCAGGTTTAAGACTTTCTTAATATTTTCGCGAAAGCAAATTGTCGTTGTTACGATACACAAATAACTACGGGAGTTTTTGCTGAAACTCGCAAAAGATAAATTAACTTGAAGATATCATAAATTTTGGTGAAAGTTGCACACCCGAATTAAATTGCTTTGCCTTACAAGATTGCTATTCAAACACGAACAAAAGCCAAGCAGCGCGGCTGCATTCTGTCCAAGATGAATTATTTATCGGCCACTGAGGAGCCAAGGAAGGGCTCCAATAACTTCCTTTATCGAGTTGCTTTCCACCAGTTGATTAACTCTGAATTTGATTACTTAAGCACATCTTGTCCAGCACACGGGGCATAAATTCGACCTCAGGTCAAGTGGTACCTTTGTGTCAGATTTATTTATTAACATGGGTAGTAAATGTGGTAAACAGAACGACGATATTAGCCGTTTAGGCCTGCAGAGCAAGCACATCGTTTCCCGGCATCTTCTCCTTCCCGTCCTAAGAACCCTTAACACGTCGGGAAGCTCAGCCTGTTTAAGGGGTTATATACAGTCAGGATTTTTAGAAAATCGATTTTTTTATTATTTTATTTTTGTAATGTATATATATTAAAGTACAGCCACAGAAAATTTCATGTCAATCCGGTAAACATTCTCGAAGTTACACGCATATTTGTAATGACGTGTTCGAGTTTTTGTACTAAATGTAAAATGCTTTTGAAACTTTAAACGCGTTTTTCTCAAAACTGTGTTCTTATAGTCGGTGAGCAAGATATCTCGGAAACGGCTGAACGGATCAGTTTCAAATTTTAACATAAGCTTCTTAGGTATATTGTTTAGTAATTAATCGAAGCTTTTTGCTCACCGATAAATATTTTCCATTTTATAAACAATTTAGAGCGAAAATTGTTGTTAAAAATCGATTTTTTTTTTTAAGAAGCCGCCATTTTGTTAAAAATTCTTATTTTGGTTATTCCTTCGATTAATTACGAGATAAAACAATATACTAACGAAATAGTTTTGGTTTTTCCATTTTGCATGATCCAGTCTAGAGATATCGTGCACACCGCAAAACGCTTTTTTTTAGAGTTGCTCCCGGAGATCAGCTGTAGCACCTTTTAAAATAATTATTTTTACAAATAAAAAACATTAAAATACACTCAAGAGTTACCATTATATGTGTACAGAATTTTACATTAATAACTTAAAAGATCATCTCAAGAAAAATTCTTGAAAAATCGACTTTTTTGGGCCTTCTGACTGTATATAACCCCTTAACTCCAAATCATTATAATTACGCTTCTTCGCAGCCGTGACCTCAGATAGTTGAGTGGGAAGATGCTTCTGGTTTGTGCTTGCTCCGGTGACTCCAATGGTTCTTAACGCTAAGGGCCCTTAAGCGAACGAGGTCCAGAATGAGGCAAACCTACTCAAATGGAAATATTCGGTATATACTCACGTTCAATCTTCAGCAGAATGACCCGCTCGTCAACTTCGTTGATAGTCTCAGATATCTGGAATGCCCTGCACGTGTACTCGCCGCTGTCGTTCTTGGACACCTTTTTGATTAATAATCCATCCGCAAGTTTCGTGAATTTAGCGTGAGGCACTGTACAGAAAGAAGAGTACAAATTATGGAATTTCTGACCGGAATAGATAACCATAGAGGCAGAAGCGCAGAAAATAATAGTGTAGGTACTTACGGATAATGGATTTTCCATTAAATGACCACGAAACTGTTGGCTCTGGGTCCCCTCCCACCTCACAACGTATGTTGGCATCCTTACCCTCTTTGGCAGACTGCATAATGGCGGTGTCCATGAAGGAAATTGGTCCTATCACGGTATATTAAAGAAATTATGCCCAGTGAGGTTTCTTAATTAGAACTTACGATTAATGACCATCCCGAAGGATTTCTTGGCTCCGTCCTCAATCATACACGTCCACTCCCCCTTGTCGACGAGTGCAATTTGCTCAAACACCAGAGCCAATTGCCCTAGAGATTCTGTTCGTTTTGATTTTGTTGGACAATTTAATTAAGCTTCTCACCTGATTTTCTCTCCTCAACGTGGACCCTCCCTTTCTTTTCGGTGATGACATCACCCGTGGGCGCTATCCATTGTGCCTTCGCTTCTTTCGGGAAGTTACATATGACAATGTGAGAATCGTTGACATAATGCACCACCTCGGATGTTGTGGGGCTGATGGTCACCTTCTCGTGGTGATTTGAGAGCGTTAACACTAAAAATATACAAACAAAACGAGGAGAATGATGAAATTACGCGTGCTTGTTCAAAAACCAAGAAAGAAAAAAATTTAGAAATAGAGTAGGAGCAATCAGAGACCAACATAGCTGAAAACTTTTATAATAATTATAGTAATATTTTTGCTTCTAATTCTGCTGTTAGTCGTGATATTAACATACAATAATTTATTAGAATGTATGTGGTTTGAGGACCAAATTGGATGATCTTTCTGCGCCTATGCTCATTGAAGCATCCGGTATTTTTTGTCTACGTGAGACCTGGCTCAATTCTTCAGTAGCTAATGCGGACATTTTTTCTGTACCGATCGTGACATCACTCGTAGTTTAAAAAAGATGGTGGTGATTAGCTTATCGAGATAAAGTTTTTTCTTGTCCCTATTCTTTTTCCCTTCCTGTTGTCCCTTTTCCTATAGAGTATGTCTGTGCTAAGTTCAAACTTCATGGTAACTTACGTATTTAGTAAGTTATGTAGTAAGAACAGCCAAACGCTCCTCCTGGGAGAACTTTTGCAGTAGGGTGGAGGAAGTATCGGAGACTAGCCGTCTACGTAAGGTCCTTTCGACGTCCCCGATTACCCCTAGTCTCCTGTTAAAAGATAACGGGGAATGGACCTCTTCGGGTTTGGAAACTTTGGAGCTGCTGACCGAAACTCACTTCCCCGGTTGCTCCTCAGAGCAAACGGTTGAGTCGGTAGTCGCTACCATCCCCAATGAACTCGCCCAGAAAATCCTCAGTAGGAGAAAATTGGAATGGGCTATAAAAAGCTTCAAGCCTTTCAAATCCCCAGGCCTGGACGACATCATACCAGCTGAGCTTCAGGAAGCCTCGGAGATAATTATTCCCTGGCTGTTGGCTATTTACAGTGCCTGTCTCAACCTGGTCTATATTCCCCAAGACCTGGACTGAAGTCAAGGTTGTCTACATTCCCAAGGGGGGGAAGATCTCACACTGCAAGCCCAAAGACTTCAGGCCTATTAGTCTTTCTTCCTTTCTTCTTAAAACGCTAGAAAGACTGATTGATATATATATAAGAGGGTATGTAAATCCGGCGAGATTATCACCCTCGCAGCACGCTTATACCAAGGGCAAATCCACCGAAACGGCCCTGCATACCCTAGTTGACCACATTGAGAGGGCCATGTTGTACAAGGAGTACACACTGGCGGCCTTCTTGGACATCGAGGGAGCGTTCAATAATGTCAGACCTGAGGCAGTCGCGGAAGCCATGAGGGGTCTTGATCTGGACGAATCAATTATTGCGTTGATCAATCAGATGTTGTGTGGCAGGATTGTCAACTCGGTTCTTGGGTCATCTTCCATCAGAAGACATGTGTACAGGGGCACCCCCCAGGGAGGGGTCCTGTCGCCGCTTCTGTGGAACCTGACCCTGAATGATCTCCTCCTAGATCTTGACCGCTCGGGCTGCTACGTAGTTGCGTATGCGGACGACATTGTCATTGCAGTATCAGGCAAATACCTGAATACGCTGTCGGAGGTGTTACAGCAGGCCCTAAACAAGCTCTCTGTATGGAGTGTTAATAGTGGCCTGTGCGTTAACCCGAATAAAACGGAACTTGTACTATTCTCCAGAAAGTACAAGATTCCCTCCTTTAATACACCACTCCTTGGTGGAGTGAGGTTGGAACTCACGGACGAGGTAAAATATCTTGGTCTCGTTATTGACAGGAAGCTGAATTGGAAAGCCAACATTGCTGAAAGAGTGCGTAAGGCTACAATAGCCTTGTATTCATGCAAAAGTGCAATCGGCAAAAGATGGGGCTTAGAACCAAGCATTGTTCACTGGCTCTTCGTGACAGTGATCAGGCCGATACTGGTATATGGTGTGCTAGTGTGGTGGCCCGCCCTAGAGAGGGCATGCCACCAGAATGCGCTAGATAGGATCCAAAGAATGGCTTCTGTCCTGATCACGGGTGCTCTCAGGACAACTCCCACCAAAGCCCTGAATGTCATCCTCCATCTCCTTCCAATGGAACTGTTTGGCAAGCAAACTGCTGCCTCCATTGCTGTTAGGCTCAATTCTATACATCCCTGGGCACGCATGGATTATGGGCATTCAAAAATCCTTAGCACTTGTACCCAAGGTTTAGACTATGTTATTCCAAACCCATGTTTCGATATTAAATTCGACTCGCTTATTCCAGCGAGACATGAGTGGGGGGAAGAACTTCTTAGCAAAACAAATTCAGTTAAGATATTCACCGATGGCTCAAAGCTGAAGGGCAGAGTTGGAGGTGGAATATACTCGGAGCAAATGAGCCTCGAAGCGTCATTTCGGCTGCCAGACCACAGCAGCGTAATACAAGCGGAGGTCATGGCTATCATGGAAGCCCTCTTATGGCTGCGGGAGAATATGTCTCCGTCCGGGGGTATTTCTATCCTTACTGACAGCCAGGCTGCAATCAAATCACTAACGGGTGTGTATACGACATCAAAGGTGGTTGCGGACTGCCGCTCTCTGCTTAATCAAGTAGCGGAGGGGGGGTTAATATTAGTATAATTTGGGTACCAGGACATAGTGATGTCCCGGGAAATATTAGAGCGGATGAGCTAGCCAGGCAGGGAACGACCCTTCCAGAAAGGGATATCATCCGGCGGATAGGGGCACCGCTCGCCTCCTGTAAAGCAGAGATTGTACGATCGTACTTAAGGATTGCCGAAAATAGGTGGAGAAACGAGAACACTTGTGTGACCACCAGGCAGATCTGGCCAATATTTGACCATAATAGGTCAAAGAACCTGATTACTCTCAGGAGGGAGGCCATTAGTAACGTCGTGGCGGTAATTACGGGGCATTGCCTTGTGGGCAAACATGCCAACAGACTAGGCGTTACCTCCAACGACTTCTGCAGAAGTTGTCAAAATGAGGAGGAGGAGGAAAACATAACCCACCTCCTGTGCCAATGCCCAGCACTAGCTACGTGCAGAAACCGACATCTGGGCGCTTATTTCTTTGATGACTTGTCGGATCTGAGTTCAAAGAACATCAGAGACATTGAACACTTCATCAAAGGTACGAAGTGGTTCAAGGTTAGCTAGTTTTTCTGGGAAAAGCCCCTATGTGGTATCACAATGGGCCCTTGTGGCCTAAGTGTGCCGTCAGGCAGCCACGGCAACCTAACCTAACCTACGTATTTACGTATGTTGTGCATATCGCGCTGTTAAAAAGTTCTTGACTAAAGAAGGCTTAACGCCAACACAAATCGAAGAAATAATGGAATCCGTTTACGGTGACTCGTGCCCAATAGTTTCAACAATCAAAAAATGGTCTAAGTTGTTTCGCTGAGGACGAGAATCATTAGAAGATGATCCACGTGCGGGAGGTCCTGTGACGGTGACTACTCCAGAAAACATTAAATTAGTGGAAGAAATTGTTCTAAGTGACGATGCTTAAAAACAAACAAAAATGCAGCACAGACCGGCATTTCCAAAACAAGTGTTCTAAATATACTGCATGAGTATTTAAGTATGACAAAAATTTCAATTGCAATTCAATCAATTATGACGGGGGATGAAACTAGGTTCCTTTATTATGATCCAACATCCAAAAGAGATTCAATGGAGTGGCATCGGAATGGAGAACCTGTAGGAAAAAAAGCGAAGGTCACTCAAAGCACAACAAAAGTGATGGCTACAATTTTTTGGGACTGCGAGGGAATTCTTTTGATTGACTTCCAGGAATCGAATACTCGAATACAGTCGTTAACGCCGCGGCATATTATTCTGAGTTATTAAGGCACTTGCGTCAAAAAATTATCGACAAAAGGCCCCGAAAAATGAACCGAGGTGTGCGATTGCTTCATGATAACGTTCCAATCCACATTGCTTCACTTTCCAAGGTTACTGTTTGCGATTGTGGCTTTACAGAGATTGAACATCTCCGTCGGGACTATGACTTGGCCCTGTTTGCCTATTTGTTGTTCTCAAAACTAGATTTTGACTCCAAAGGATGCATCATATTTTTACAGTGGCTTAGAAGCTTTAATTAGGCGTCCTGGAAAGTGTGTGGAAATAAGGGGAGAAAATACTGAAATATAACAAAATTTTTTTTCTATGTGTGTTAGGCTAAGAACTCATGCAATGCACTACGTAATTCCACTGTATTAGACCTTGTTTAGTTTAGAAGGTTTATTTTATTTTTCGCTTTTCAGTTTCTTTTTCTGTCGATTTAATTTTTTGTTAAAAAATTTTTTCTCGGCTTTTCATTTTCTGTTTTCCATTATGTTGTAGTGCCATCAGAACTACATACGTAAACCAAGTTTCAACAAAATTGGTTCAGAGGTGAATAAAAAATCAATCATCCGCTATTTTTTCCTACCCTTAAAGGTGTCATTTTTTTCAAATTTAAATGTGACCAACTTCGATGTATACCCTATCCAATAAAAAAAAATCATCCGAATCGGACTACTCTGCAAACATTTATGCGTGGGCATACATAAAAAAAAAACGTGTCGACTTGAGAACCTCCTCCTTTTTTTTCATTGGTTAAAAAGCAACCTTTCTGGATTGCTTCTGAGCTTCAAAAAGCTCTTGAAGAGAAGGCATGATAGGCAGCTGTATAAGCGATTTAAGATGCCAGATAATTAAAAACTTTTCTCTAATTGTCGTGCACGTACAAAACAGCTTTACAAAGTTGATTTAAATCTTATGAGCGCAGTATGGAAGAACGGCTACTCTGCAATGTTACTAAACTTTTTTGGAATTATATAAAAAATTACAGATTCAGAGATTGATTCCTCTGTTCTTAAATTCGGTGCTGAAACTGCCTCAGACCCTTATCTGTCTGCGACATGTTTGCGAAATTGTTTAATGGATCGGGCTATAACGTGTACTACCTAGTGCAATATCTATGTCTTGTTTGTCACTTAGTGTTGATGAAGTACTTGACTTAACTGTACTAATAGCCTTAATTCTAAAACATCTGCTGGGTGTGACGGTATACCTAACTTTTTTGTTAAAGAGCTTGCTAATACCTTGTGCTCTGACAATTTTATATAACTCATCACTTAACGATGATATCTTTACCGAAGCCTGGAAACATGCGAAAGTTGTTCCTATATTTAAAAAGGTCGCCAACTATAGTGCTGAGATCTATCGTCTAATTTGTTTACTAAGTTGCTTTCGTAAACTTTTTGAAAGATTGGTCCATCTTTATCAAAGTCAAATCAACCATGAGCAACCTACTTGAGTTCCACCATTTTGTTAAATATGCTCTTAAGGAACGTAGTCAGGATAAAGCCTCCGACCATGTTTCCCATGAAATTCTTTTAAATAAAATAAGTAAATATGGCCTTTATTGTCTTGGGTCTCGTCCTATTTATCTAATCGTAAATTGCAGGTTGTATTTTCTGAATGTTCGTTATGTAAGTTTGTACCGTTGCCTGGTTTCCCACAAGGTTCTATTATCGGACCGCTACTCTTTTTGTTATTTCTTAACGGCTTGACCATGGAAATTAGTTCTGACTGATGACCTCAAAATCTTCGGAGTGATCCACTCCCAAACTGTGCTATTCTTCAGCGCGACGTCTTCGCTCTTGAAGACTGATGTAACGTTAATTGCCTCTTTATAAATTGTAAGGAAATTACCTCTGTTACGTGTTTACAGTACGAATTTTGTGACCCTGTGAGGTTAGCCAGTTTAAGAATTTCGGCGAGATTTTTGATAATAGTATAAGTTTTGAAAAGCATTTCGATGATATCTGCACGAGATCTTACAGGCTAACAGGATTTATTTTACGCACTTTTGCTAACTTCCATAATTTATACATATATAAACTATTATTCCTGAAATTTTTCGCAACATTCTCGAATACTATGCACTGGTCTAGTCACCTTGTCACCATAAGAAAGTGTATAAAATGGAAGTTTTATTCTTAACCTTCCATCCCTTGTTAACAGTATACCTTCTTTCGATGAGCGCGCGCTTAACAGTGTACAGGGTGTCCCAAAAATACTAGGTCAGAGTGACATGGAAGATAGGTTAGCCTGGAGAATCTGCCTGAATCTGCTGAAATGACAGTCCAGAGGACCAACTTGTAATCTATCGTGGTTTCTTTGAAGGCACACTATTGGATATACAGGGTGTCCCAAAAATATCAGGTCAGAGTGACATGGAAGATAGGTTAGCCTTAGATCTGTCAGATAAAGTAAACATGACCTTAGTAAAAGTTTCTTAGTTTTCAAGATATTGTTACTTTTTTAATTTTGTTTAAAATCTCTACTTTTAGTTAGAATTTCAACCACCATTGCTAAAAATAACTTCAAATTGTTTACTTTTTTATTTTTCAGGTATCTTGAATAGTTGTTTCAGGCGTTAAAGGTAAAATTTTGCCCAAATTTAGTGTACCTTCCAAGAAAAATTACTCATTTGTTTTACCTTTTAGCGCTGTCATAATTGTAACTTTAACTTTGACAATCAATCGTGTAAAAAACTGTTTTGTTAAAAGATGTCAATTGTGCATTCGTGTTGTAGGCAGACTTTAACTTTGACAATCAATCGTGTAAAAAACTGTTTTGTTAAAAGATGTCAATTGTGCATTCGTGTTGGAGGCAGACAGTTTGAACATTTACTGTAATAATAAACAAATTCAACAGTTTTTGGTTTTTTTTTATCAATATCACAATACCCCAAAAGAATGAATGAAAAAGCGAAATAGCAAAGAGTCGCAGCTGTCCTATTCATGCTTACCTGATAACAGGTCCATAGCCACAAAAGACAAAGGCCGGCAGCTAATAAAAGTGCAATGTGGCCTTTTTTTTTACTATTGATTGTGCAATAATAGTGTTTTATGTTTCAGAATAGAGTCTGGCTTTAGCACAACCCTTAATGATAAAAATAGCAATTTCTAAGTTTTTGTAAAATAATTCTGCATTAAATTGAGTAGTTTTTAAGATAATTTTTCAGTTTCTCTTAGTACATTTTTATTTTCCACGACTGATTGTCAAATTTAAAGTTACAATTTTAACAGAGTTAAAAGGTAACACAAATGAGTTATTTTTCTTGGAAAGTACACTAAATTTCGGCAAAATTTTACTTTTAGCGCCTAAAACAACTATTCAAGATACCTGAAAAATAAAAAAGTAAACAATTTGAAATAATTTTTAGCAATGGTGGTTGAAATTCTAACTAAAAGTAGAGATTTTAAACAAAATTAAAAAAGTAACAATATCTCGAAAATTAAGAAACTTTTACCAAGGTCATGTTTATTTTATCTGACAGATCTAAGGCTAACCTATCTTCCATGCCACTCTGACCTAATATTTTTGGGACACCCTGTATATCCAATAGTGTGCCTTCAAAGAAACCACGATAGATTACAAGTTGGTCCTCTGAACTGTCATTTCAGCAGATTCTCCTTGACAAGTTAAACGAGTAGTGAATTTTCGTTTACATTTGTATACTTTTCGTTGTCAGCTATTGTATAATTGGAAATTTGAATTTCGGTACAAAGCTTATCGTAAGTACAGGTATTGTTACATAATGTTGAAAATTCAATCTATTCAAGGAAAAGGTAAGAAATGAGAGAAAAATAATAAGGAAGCAATAAGTTTTTAATGGAATATTAACTAATCGAATTATAAAACTTCAAAATGCAGGAGGTATTCTTTTTTGCTTTCAGATAATTGAGGGCCATTAAAACCCACCTAGTGATAAAAGCCCCATTTCCTCCTTTTTAAAACTCAGATTGTTTTAATTTTCATTAAAATTTACTAATATTGTTATACTGATATTAATATTTAGCTTTATTTATATATATTTCAACAATTTTACTAGATCTTACATAATATTCGACAGATCAAAACAATTTTTTTTTCGTTAACACTTTACATCTCTACAAAAAGAAGACGATTTTCGTACAAGGCTAAAGTTTTAGTTGTTTGTTGATTTTTAAAAATGAGTCACTTGAAATTCATATATGTTAAAACTGTGGTTTTTGCTAAAGAACTGAAATCATAAAAACCATGGTTAGTTCTACGTAAATAATAACGTACAGGATTACGATCGAATTATTGTTTCGTTGCGTCTAAATTTCAGACTAAATATTTAAAATTATAAACAGACATCGCACATGATAAGATAAGATGTACATACAAAATAAAAATTTATTCTTTTACTTAAACGGGATATTTACTAATTTTAGGTAATAGTATGTGTATTTAAGAAAACGCACATTTCGTCATAGTTTTTATTTATTAAGGAGAGAAACAACATTAGACAGTTCAGTCGTTAACAAAACATCTGAAGAATATGTTCTAATATTATATGTTTCTCTGAAAATAACATTTTTTTTTTCAATTTTCGTGTATGATTACCAAAAAATAATTGACCGATCGTAGACATTTTCTCAATTTGTGTGCATGATCACTCAAAAAGTAATTGACTGATCGTTTAAAAATTTTTTATATACTATATAAAATTTTTTAAAGTGTTTTTTTTCTTCTTTTTTTTTCTTGTGTATAAAGCTAAAGCGTTAGCAAATTCTTTAAACAAGCATACAACATTAATTTTCAACTTTTTTGAATGCAGATTAGTTCTAATTCTTGAAAAACTCTTTAATAATGTACACAAATTTTGCTTTTGATTTCATATAAAAATTACGACCCCGAAGATTCACGCAAGATAAAAGTCAGGTGAAAACCTGCTGTGAAAAAAACATCCTCGAAACGTTGTAACACTTCACGTACAAGGAATTTAAATTGACTACAATAAAATACATCGCTACATCGCTACTAGGCGCTGCCGTCAGATTTTTTTTTTTTTTTTTAATTCTTGCCGTGTGTTGGTCTCTTTCTGGAAAAGAGGCATTTCCCTAAGCTGTGCTTCTTTTGGGACAGGCTACCTAAAAACCGGATGAGTGGTTACGTTAAGCATACAGCTTACATTAAAAAAAAACAAATCGTATTAAATTCTTTTGATCTGTTTCCATTCTCTTTATATAAAAGATAAGAAAGCATAGATCACTATTCTCTTAATAAGAATGTTGTTTAGAATTGTTTTAATTTTGAATTAAAAAATTGTTTCTGAACAAAGAATTCATATTATTTTTAACATCAAGTACTCATAGTTTTTGAAAAACTAATATTTATTTATAGGTATTCCTAGATTCTGAAATTTGTATCGAGTACAGTCCTATCTATATTATAAACTTATTAAGTATTTCACGAATTTTTCATGGACTTACAGGTTATTAAATTGTTTTTAACGCATGACTTAATTTGATTGAATATATCCTGAATCTACAAAGACGAACCTGAAAAAGTGAGGAGAACACGTACACCTTCAATAAATCATTTTCTCAACTCTCATAATAATTTCAACAGCAACATATGAATTTTTCATTTTAAAACATTCCCAATTCATAACGACAGCTTATTTAAGTGAGACGAAAAAATACAATATAAGACCTAATAAATATTTTGTGGTGTTATATCAGAAGAGAAGCTTTTCTTGCTATCATATAACTTTCAGCTATTTTTGCCGAGCTTGAAAAGCAATGCAATCTAGGAAATATTAATGTGCTTAAATATGTTACTTCGCAGGACATAAATGTCGCTGATATTGTGACACAATTCTGAAAAAGTTAATTGCTCGAGTCGAAGTATCACACGCTATTAATTTTCCAAAGCGAAGCTTCAGTCCTTATAAATCTCCTTTTTATAGCCCCCAAATGCTATGTGAAACTACGAGAAGCCAATTAAAAGAGACATTTGCCTGACTTGTTCTCGTAAAATATATATTTAGGGCATAAGGGACCCCCAACTGCAGTATAGGAAAGGCCACATCATTCTGCAATCTACTCTAATCGAAGTAAATTGTTGGCTTATCGAAAACTTAAAGCAAATTACTTCTAGTTTGTCCCAGATCTCCTACTCCTTGTTTAAGTGATTTCAATGCAGGAATAATAACAGCAGCAGTAGTGCGAGTATAATAGTTTTCCTACCAAATTAATCAAAACTGACTATAAATGCTTAAACATGAAAGGAAGATATTAGTGGCTAATAAGATTTAGGCATCTTCAAGATCAGGGCTGATTAAAGAAAATGTGATACCGACGCAGATTTCCCTCATGTAGAAGTGATTTCCGCTTAATCGTATAATTGGAAGATTAAGCATACGTATATTTTTATATATTTCCTAATAAAATTGAACAATAACATGATTCAATAACTTTATTGTAGAGATCTGTATGTTGGGAAACCTGAATGGGCACCTATCGCAAGATACTCAAAGGAAAACAGTCAATGGTTCCCCTGAAATTATGTTTTTTTTTTTTTTTATATTTCCTTTCCTAACTTTTCCTATCAAAAACTAAAGTAACAATATTTTTTCTTATTGGAGATGAAGGGATGAAATCACCCCTCAAAATTACCAATCTAATAAAATAGGGTTTAGTCACTAGTCCTGTAAAGTTAGATCAAATATGGGCATACTTCAGAAAAAATTTGTCATTAAACTGGATTTTGGTATAAGGCTCTTTTTAGTAAGCCACTCGAGGACGACGAAGTTGTTGTAAGTCTTCCAGAGTCATATTCAGTCAGTCAGCAGCTGCACCACAAAGTGGCGACCATAGAGGACAGCCTGGAGGCATCGGAAGATTTGGTGAAAACAACAGGAAAAAAATACGAAAATGTTTTTTCTGCCAGGAGCAAGGCCACATAAAGGTGGATTGTCTTCAATTCCAAAAGCAGCAGAGATGTAAGACAGTGGAAACTGCAAGAATGTCAACTGCGGGCAATGGGCGTGTTACTGAAAGATATGTCACATTTAACGTGCATGAAGGAATAAGCGCACGAATCTCCAGGGAATGGTGTGTTGATTCAGGGACTTCGAATCACATGACGAGTGACCGAGCATTTTTCTCAACACTAGAGCCTAATCATACCAAGGTATTCATTCTTGGCAAATTCTTCGCGATTCGAAGCGGCTGGGATTGTGGAAAGTCAACTGAGATGTACAAAGTTCAGACAGTGCTGCTGAAGGATCCACTATATGTTCCAAAACTAAAAGCTAGATTAATCTCAGTAAAACAGTTGATTCAAAGGGTCTTTGAGTAATATTCAAGGATGATTCGTACACAATTTATTGTGGTAATCGGATAGTAGCAAAAGCAAAATGTGTTTGGGAATATATTTAAGCTAGAAACAGAAAGTCGGGAAGCAGCGGCTTGTGGAGCAAATACGGCAGTGTGCATTCATCAGTGGTATCGAAGGTTAGGCGTTAGGCCATAGAGACCCAGTCGCAATTAAACATCTCGTAAAGGAGGAAATGGCTACAGGAATTAAAGTAGTGTCCTGTTCTGATAACGACGTCTATGATCATTGCACAAAGGGAAAATTTATTCAAACGAAATTCCCTATTAGTAAGCGGAAAGAGATGGAACCCATTAGACTCATCCATTCCGACTTGTGTGGGCCGATGCAGACTTCAACTCCCAGGGATAATAAATACTTGTGACCACTGATTGATTATTTTTCCCGTTTTACAATTGTGAAATTGCTAAAATCAAAAGAGGAAGTCTTAGACGCAGTACAGGATATGAATGGAAACAACACATATGACCTTTTAATTACAAAACTGGACTTCATTAACAACCTAATGAATCCGGTTGACGATCTCCTCTTAGTGGGTGATTTCAATTTACCCAACGTACAATGGGTATTTAATTCTGATGACGATTGCTGCCACCCCTTAAACAAAATAAATACTAAAGAGTCCTCATTTCTGGGTTCGGTTTTCTCTTTCGGTCTCAGTCAAATGAGTTCCATAAAGAATGACATGGGAAGGCAGCTAGATCTTGTTTTTTCTTCCGACTGTAACAACACAATTGTTGATCACAGTCCAATCGTTCTTTCTACTTTGGACACATTTCATCCGCCTCTTCAAATTGATTACTTTTATAATCTAGAGGACACTAAACAGCATACTGATGATGGCGCCTACGCATACAACTTCAGAAAGGCGGATTTTGACGAACTTTCTAGAAGGATATCCTCCGCTGATTTTACTACACTATTGTCCGATGAAAATATTGACAATGCTTTATCCGAATTCTACTCCCTTCTTTTCAAAATTTTTGAATCTTGCGTTCCATATGAACGTCGACGTCCCTTAACTTCTTCACCTCCTTGGTTCAACAGCGGTCTTCGTAGCCTTAGAAACAAGAAAACTAAATTGTGGAAGGCATACCTTTTAGAAAGGAATAATGTTTCCTATAATGCATTCGTTGAATGTTACAATAAATTTCAAGACTACTCCAAACAATTATATAATGACTATGTCTGTCAAATGAAGTCTGAAATGTATAGCAATCCAAGGGCATTTTATAAATTTATTAACACCAAAAGGAAGACGGACAGTTATCCAACTAGCTTACAATACGAGGGAATCTCTGATGATATTCCATCTTCAATTTGTGATATGTTTGCCTCATATTTCGAAAAATCGTTCTCCCCCGCTTTTCAACCCAACCCTAATAACTTTTCGCACTTAAACTTTAATCCTTTTCCTCTAAATTTTTCCATTTACATTTCTCCCCCCGATGTTCTCAAACATATCAATGAGCTTCCCATGGATTTCACGTCGGGTCCAGATGGTATCCCCCCAGCTATCCTTAAATGCTGCTCTAATGAGCTAATGTTACCCTTAACATTACTCTTTCAAAAATCGGTCAGCACCGGAACGTTTCCTATGCTCTGGAAGAATGCTTTTATTATTCCCATCCACAAAAAGGGTAAAAAGACTGAGGTGTGTAACTATCGGCCCATAGCAAAGCTTTCATGCATTCCAAAACTTTTTGAGTCAATTATATATTCACAATTGTCAGGCATTTGTCGACACCTTGTCTCCACAAATCAGCACGGCTTTCTTCAAGGTCGTTCCACTTCCACGAACCTTCTTGAATTTGTCCCTTTTGTCATTGAGGGTTTCCAGAAGGGTCTGCAAACCGATTGCATTTATACTGACTTTAGCAAGGCTTTTGATAAACTGTCTCATTCGATTATAATACTCAAACTAGAAAATCTAGGCTTCTCTCCATTGTTTATCAATTGGATACGCTCATACCTGTCCAGCAGGACTTATCAGATTACTTTTCGACATGAAATTTCCAGAAAAATATTTGCCACGTCAGGTGTACCGCAGGGTAGTCATCTGGGCCCGCTCTTATTCATTTTGGCTATTGACGACATTACATATCTGCTCAAAGGATGTAAAATTCTGATTTATGCTGATGACATGAAACTTTTCCGTTATACAAATAATATTAACGACTGCCACACGGTTCAAAGAGATCTGAACACTTTCCAAACGTGGTGTGTTCACAATGATTTAGAATTGAACATTAATAAATGTGAAGTTTTATCTTTTTGTAGAGGCCGCAATCCACTAAGTTTTGATTATAATATTTCGAACGTTATTCTTAGGCGAGTCCACTCTGCCCGCGATTTAGGCGTTTTCCTGGATTGTAAACTGGATTTTGTTGAACACATAAATTCCATGGTGACAAGGGCCAGTATTATGCTGGGTTTTATTAAAAGATGGTCCCGTGAATTTTCTAACGTCACTGTGTACAAACAGCTTTATTCTTCCTTTGTCCGGCCAATTCTTGAATATGCAAGTCAAGTCTGGTCTCCCTATTACCAAGTTCACATAGACAGCATCGAATCTGTCCAACGGAAATTTGTCCGTTTCGCCCTTAGAGAATTGCCATGGAGCAATCCAGTTATCCTCCCTCCATACAAGGACCGTTTGGAACTTTTTGAGATGCATTCTCTGCAAAAACGTCGGGAAATCGCGGACGTTGTATTTGTACACCAACTTCTAGTTGGTAATATTAATTCACCTTCTCTTAAGACAAGATTCACGTTCAGAGCGAATGAGCGAAACCTTAGGCATGTCCCGCTTCTGCAAACTGATCTGTGTAAAACTAACTATAGCTTCTTTCAACCTATTAACCGCATGAGGTTAAGCGTAAATAAGAATGCCGATTTGTTTGATGTCCGTGTTGGTAAGCATGTGTTAAAAAAGAACTTGCTTGTTTGTCATGTCTCTACTAACAGCGGACCAAATGATGACGAGCCTTATGCAGCAAATTAATTTTTGTTGCCTTAAAGCTTAGACTAAGCTGATGGTCTGTATATAGGATTATATTACTGCTATGTCAAATAAGTTTGACGAACAGACAACGGTAAGGAATATTTTTCCCGTAAACTGGAGGACTTCCTACTAAGGGAAGGTATACAGTATTAGCTATCAGTCGCATATACTCCACAACAAAATGGTGTGGCGGAGCGTTGCGTTGGTCATTGACTGAAATGGCTAAGCGTATGTTGTTGGACGCCGGTCTGGATAACAAGTTTTGGGGAGAGGCAGTTTTGACTGCGGCTACAGGGCTGCCGAAGATACTCCGATCGGAGTATTTATACTCCCCTCGGACAGTGTGTACTCCGATACTCCTCAAAGACAAATTTTACTCCCCAATGAGTTTAGCAGCAAAAACCTTTTTTCCGTTTTAAATAAAGGTATTTTAAGACACATTTCATTATTTTTATTTCGAAGTTTGCAAGAAAAAGCAAACTGTTTGTTTTTTACTTCTATGCAGTTTTCTACGACTTATCATCTTCATACCATTTCATGCATGGACCCGATCGAATAACAATTGACGCTAACTTCATTTACATTTCTCTTGTGAATTTTGAAATTGACATTTCGCATATATACGTTTCCTCATTGACCATTGAAGTTGAGAATATAATTTGGTAGCAGAATTTCCACACAGAAGAATTTTTAACTAGACAAATGGAAAGGTAAAAGAAACTGTGTAATCCAAAAAATACAATAAGCCTAAGTTATCGGTTTCAGATACTTAATTAAGTACAACAACAATAATACGGTTGGCAATATCAATCCCGTTAAAGTTCCCGTTGAAGTTCCTGGAAAAGAAATTGAAGAAAAGGAAAATCAAGTGCCTGAAAAAAGGATGAGATTAAATAGCGATGTAATTAATAATAATTGTAACAATGTAGAGACAACGTCAGAAGAAACTGGAGCCACATTAAAAACCAAACCAAAAGCAAAACAAAAATTTCGAAATGGATTGAAGAATACAACTGGGTAGAAGAAAGGGCCGGCAAACCTTTTTGTAAGTTTTGCAGCAAATATTTAAGTAACAATAAGATACATTTAATAAGACACGGTTCATCAGAAATCCACCAAAAAACTATAAATTCGTTAACACGTTCCGTGCCATGTGGGTCGTATACGACCCCCGCTGAACTTTCCGTTCAGGCCATTTGGAATTCTCATTGAAAAAGAAAGAATTCTTAAATATTTATTGTAGAGTCAAATATGGACAACTTCTTTGCTTTGTTTTCTAATACATATTAAAATTTATATCTTTTTCCTGCTAATTATAGCTTTGTAGTATTGAAAAAAATGTAAGGCATAATACTTAAACGACTTTTTTTAATCTTTAAAGTGTGGGTCGTATACGCCCCACGCGGCCTGAATGGAAAATCTTCAAAAATCGCCTTGGCACGGAACGTGTTAAAGAAGCAACCTAGTCTTGATACTAATAAAATGGAAAAACATAAAATGAAGCAAGAAAAACTAAAAATTGGTGAATTGCGTATAATTATGTTCCTTATACAGTATGATTTAGCAATATCTTTAATAAGTCCTTTAATAAATTTAATAAAATCAATTGCGGTAGATTCTATGATTGCAAAAGAGCTCAAATGCGGCAGAACTAAAGCCACTGATGTTATCAATACTTTATTTGTAGAAGAAAGTGTAGAAGCTCTTGCGGTCAGCTTAAGAAAACAAAATTTCTCTTTAATTATAAACGAAAGCACGGACATTAGTACAACAAAGTGCCTAGCTGTTGTTGTGAGGTACTTTGATTTCGCCATAGGAAAAGTGAAAGATAAATTTCTGACACTTATCCACCTAAAAACTTCCAATTCTGAAAATATTTATAGAGTTATCGCAGACTTTTTTAATAAAATTCAAGTTCCTTTAAGTAACATAATCGGATTTTCTGCTGACAATGCATCAGTCATGATGGGAAAGAATTTTGGAGTCAAAGCTCTATTTAAAAGGGATAATGCTTGCTTATATACTATTGGCTGCATATGCCATTCTATCCATTTGTGTTCTAGTGCCGCGGCAAAAAATATTCCACAACATGTGGAAAATTTGGCTAAATCCATATACTTCTTTTTCTCGCACAGTGCAAAGCGACAAACGGAATTCCGAGAATTCCAAGAATATTTTGAAGTAAAATTAAATAAAATCTTAAAAACCTCATCAACCAGATGGTTATCTTTAGAGCAAGTTGTTGAACGAATATTGGAGCAGTGGCAAGCTTTTAAACATTATTTTTTATCTTTCCAATTAGGAAGTAATGAGGACAGTACACAAAGACTTTTAAACGAAATGAATGAAAAATACAAATTGTACTTTACATTTCTTTCTTATATTTTAAAACAGTCTAATAAAATTAACATTGAATTTCAATCTGAATTGCCGAAAATACATACTTTACTTCCAGTATTAAAATTTTACCTAAAAATGATTCTAAACAATTTTATGAAGACTGAATTTATTAACGATAATTTACATGAGGTAGATTTCACAGATTCTAGTCGTTTGAAAGATATAAATGATGTGTACCTTGGAGCTAAGGCAGAAATAATATGTCAGAGTGGTTCACTTTCAAAAGAAGATATATTAGATGTAAAAAATCATTGCTTAAATTATTATATAACATTGTGTAAAGAAATTCTCAAAAGAATTAACTTCAATGACGAAGTTTTGGTTTCTTTGCAGGGTATTGATCCCAATAATGTGGGTCAAAGTTTGGTGCCATTAATATCTTTATTTCCCAATATTTGTAGAAATATTGACGTTGATATAAATGAATTGGACGAAGAGTATAGATCGTTATTAGTGTTATTACTGTTACCGAAAAGCTCTAAATGTAGGGGAAAGTGGGGGAAACACGAACACCTAAGGGAAAACTTAAATAAAACAGTGGAATTTGATCAGAGAATTTCTTTATTTTTTAATTATAAAGTTTACTTATCTGTCTATCGAATTCAGTAATCAATATTTATATTTTTAATAAATTGTGACAATATGAAAAAAATAACAAAACCCTTAGTGTTCTGCTTTACTCGACATTAGTTGGGTAAACACGAACACCAAGTGGGGTAATTACGTACGAACATTAATAACGACAGTGATCACATTTATAACCCAACGATGTTGACTGTCCGTCAGTACAATTCTCGTCAGCCCATTTTTTACACACGTAGCACATAATCCAGTCTTCAACGGGGGATCTATATATTTATCTCTACAAAAAATACAAAAGTAGTCTTCATTTTCCTTTTGGCCTTTTTCTTTTTCTTTCGTATTTTGACCCTAGACTTATACATTCTTGAAATCGTGAAATTTTGGTCGCCATCTTGAATTTCTAAATTTAGATAGCAGATTTGAAATCAGCATTCCGCAAAACCCCTTTGTACAAATTTTCATGAAAATCGCTTCAAATTTAAAATTGTCAGCCGCCATCTTGGATGCGCTATTTTGAAACCCTATGTATTATCCGAAAAAAGTTAGCCTATATGTTAAGTTGGAATATGTACTACCCTCGGACAATAATAAAAAAAGATGAACGGGGAACCAGCAAAAGGGAGGAGGGTAATGTCGAACGTTCGAGATTGCCCGACATGGAGTGTTCGCCTTTACCCCGCTGGCTGGGTCGAAAACAGTAAAATGGAAAAAAAATTAGATTATATTTCTTTTGCTGATTGCGTCATTGTCATTTAGCTGATTAATATGTGATTTTTTCCACTATGTAAAAGTTAAATTACTATTATAGATAGAAATAAAGCAACACCAACTTTAATTTACCAAAAAAATTACATCAAAAACATGCAAAATAATGAAAAATGCATACCTTCACAAGTAACTTGCGCCCGCGTCTCCCGTATTATTGCCTGCCACTGGTGGTGGCGTGATCTCCGAAATGGAGGCAAGTAAAATATGGCTATCTCTCTCTAACACATTAGAATCATTGGATTCGTGATTACCCCACGTTCGCGTTTCCCCCACTCTCCCCTACAGATTTGGAAAGCTTTTGGGAAAATGTCTTTAAAATGAAAAACGGGTTAGGGGAGCAAATGTTCCCAAAAGTAACACAGTTTGTTTCTTCACTGCTTTGCCTTCCACATAGTAGCGCCAATGTTGAAAGAATATTTTCTCGCGTAAATTTAATAAAAAATAAAAAAAGAAATGGATTACAAACTGAGACAGTAAATGCTATAATGTCCGCCAAAGAATTATTATGTAATAACGATGCTTTTTGTTGGTTACCAACAAAGAAAATGTTAAGAAAATATAAGTATTAAAATGTAAATAATACTTTATTAAACATTTGCTGCAATACATAAAATTGGAATTTATTTTGTTATGTTAGTTATGTTATGAAAAGTTTTTTTTTTAATAAATCTTGTTATAAAAACATCTCTTGTATATTGATTTTATTGATACCTTCCATAATTAATATTAATTAATACTCCCTTGAAGAGCAAAATACTCCTCTGAGAGGTCAGATTTTACTCCTCATAAAAAAGGCAAAACGGCAGCACTGCTGCGGCATACATACAAAATAGGTTAGTGAGCCGCAGCACACCCAAAACTCCTTTCGAGCTGTTTAGGGGCGAGCAGCCAGATATCAGTCCTCTGAGAGTTTTTAGCTCAAAGGTGTATTCTCTGATACCCAAGCAGAAGAGATAGAAATGGGACGACAAGACTGAGGAAGGTGTTCTTGTGGGTTACGATGATTGCAAGAAAGGCTACAGAACATAAGACCCAAAGAGTAATGGAGTTTGGGTATGCCGTTCAGTCGACAGTCGAGAAGAATATAAGGCCATCGAGTCAGCATAGTAATTTGGAGCAAGAAGGTAAGTAATGTTAATTTCAGATCAGGGGGAGTCTGACAATTCAGAAGATAAGATCAATAGTAAACTAGGAAAAGACAAATTTGAGAGTATTATTGATGACAGCAATAATGAAGTTGCGCTTCTAAAACCGACTGTTTATTTTGAAATATGAATTTCTCAGCATTTCAATAAGGGTATTCCTGTAGGGAAATTAACATAGAAAATGCAAGTGGAATCAATACAAGAGTCGTGTATTGCTTGCCTTATCAACACAGAAGAAATTGAATGTGAGACAGCTAGATGTACATAGTGCATGGCGAGGTTTACGAAGAGATTTTTATGAAACAGTCACCTGGATTTCAAGTAAGTGGTGATAAGAATAACGTGTTAAATCTGAAGAAAAGTCTTTATAGGCATGGAACAGAAAGGCTACTGAAATACTAGCCAGATTAGGATTTCAACTGGGAAAAGCGGATAAATGCCTCTATTCAAGGGAAGATGGAACGTCAGGTGTTACATACATATTGCTTCACGTTGATGATTTCTTGCTGATCGGTGAAGCTGCAAAAGTAACAAATGCAATTAAGGAGGAAATTCAAAAACACTTTGTTATTAGAGACTTGGATGATGTGAGCGTGAAGAGGATGGTTTATTTGTACTTAGCCAAAGAAATAAAATCCGAAAAATATTGTTTGAATATGGTTTGACGGACCCCAAGCCGGCAGCAACACATATGAGGACGAGTTTACTGTCATCATTAGAGGAATATAGTCCGAGTTTGCCAAACAACACTTTATTTAGGAAAGCTACTCGCTGATTATTATACATCGCAACCGTAAACAGACCAGATATAGCAGCACCAGTCGGAATCTTATGTAGGTGTGTGGAAAAACCTACGAAAAGAGACTGCAAAGCCGTTAAGAGTGCAATGAGGTATCTAGCGTCTATGGTTGATTTAAATTTACATCTGTCATCACATGGATATCCAGAGATGGAATGTTTTGTGAATTCGTAGTGGGCCGGAGACAGAACTGATAAAAAATCTATCAGCGGATACGTTTTCTTCTTCGGAAATTCTGTGGTATCATGGTCGAGCCGTAAGTAAACATCTGCAGCCGTTTCATCCACTGAAGCATGTGTGTGATGTATGTGGCAGCATCACAAGCTGTTAAGGATTTGTTGTGCTTGTGGTTGTGGCAGTTATTGACCAATATTGGAATGCAGGTCGCAGAGTCGACAGTCATCTATGAAGATAATCAAGGATGCATCAAGCATATTGAATTGAAACAGTTTAATGCTCAAACTAAACATATTGATATCTGCCATCATCAAATTCGAGACTTGAGAGAAAGACGAATCGGGGAATTGCAGTATTGTCCATCGGAAAGGATATTGGCAGATATATTTACAAATCCATTAGCGAGGAATAATTTTTAAAAAATGGCTGGTTTTTTGGGACTTGCTACAGCGAAAAGAGGTGTTGGAGAATTGCGCTTTAATCAAGCCCATGAGGACTGTCCTTTAAATCGAAGATATAGCACGACTAATACTGTAAAGTTGGTACTCCCCCTTCTGGTTCCAACCATCGTCCTGTTCGGATCAAAGCCAGAATTGTTCTTTAAATCAATAAAAATTTTCTTGTTTTGATATTTGACCTCCATTTACTTTTTCCATGTATCAAATTGATTGCGATCTTTGAGACATATTTGTTTATGCCAAATGTCTTGTTATACTCTGATTAAACAAAAGATGTCTATACTAGCACAATTAGTGTGGAAACTGTCATAGTCCCCAGGTTTAAATTGTTTATCTTTATCTTGCAACCCTGTTAGGACTAATATTTAAATTAATTTATTTACATGGGTATTGGGAGTCCATACGTGTTAATGGACAAGATTTTCTATTATTTACACTATAGAAACTTTTAAGGCCTACATAAACCTACATGTATATCATAAGATGTGCATTTTAGAGGAAAAGTCTCGGAATAAACATTGAGACGATTATAACATCTCTGCTTAGCACTATGCAAGTACTGAGTAGATACTCCAATTCCTACCTCGTATAATATGTAAGCTGCGTGGCACATGGATATACAAATAAAAATCGCGAGCAGTTAGGTGCTCACATAGAACATTTGGAAAATTGTGTTATACATACATAAATATTTATTCAATTTGTATGCATACATGTCCAAAATAAGCTTTAGAGCAATTCTTATATCCATTGTTTTACGGCTGTCCTAATTTAAAAGTTTCAAAACATTTCCAAAACTTCGACAATGCGCTTAGAGCACAGAGAGTAGCAGTGCAATATCCCAAGTGGATGTGCTCTTGTGGAACATTACAATAGAAAGTTAAAAGTTTATCGACGATTAAACGTAAGCTCTATAGGCAATAAAACCAACTTGCGCGGTTCTTCTATTTTCTTCTTTTTTTCTGCAGAGAACAGTCAGAAGAATTCAAACAGTCTCAGCAACCACAGAGTGCAAAAGGAGCCAAATGGACAAATGTACAGGCAGAAATGCAGACTACTAAAAAAGTTTTCCTGCTCTATCAAATGTACTTTTTTCTACTCCTCCTCATCCTTGAAGACACAAAGAAAGACAAACCCTGGCATGGAAACTCCAATAAAGAAATAAACTGGCGTAGTCGGTTGTGCCTGAAAACGTAAACAGAAAAAGGGAAACTTTTAACAGCTACAAGCCATCAACGTCGCTGGGCAGAGATGCAAGTGGGCAGCATAATGTCCAAAGTGGACTCCTGTAACTAGTAATTTGTGGCCGTTTCAGTTGGCAGACGTAAGCTTCTTTGTGCGAATACACAAACCTTGCAAAAGAAACCATTCAAGTAAATTTCACTTGCTGGAAAGTATCAACTCGATGTATGCGAGGGTTCCTGCAGTGGGTTTAAAAGTTTGTGAAACTTTGATGTAACGATGGGGTCCGGGACTTAAATCCTGGAAAGAACATAACTGTCATATCTTACCGAGAACTGCGATGTCGACTCGAATCATGTAACCAGAAAACCATACAGAGCTCATGGGAAAAATAGGGGATTTTTACCTCTAAAATGTGTGACGTGTCCGGGGGAATAAGCTTTTTATCCGCGCCAGGTATGTACCGTGATGTGACCTATGAATGGATAACGATCACAGTTCAAGCGTTCAAGTTTTCGGATTTTTATCACCCTGAAGAACTACGTGGACATTACGAAAATTTTAAGTTTTGTTAAAAATTCTTAGAAAACTGCACAAAAATTCCAGTATTCATTTCTGATTGCGAGAAGATAAGGTAGCAGCACAAATGTCTCATTTTTCAGAGAAGTTTAGATATTCACAAACCTGTTATACTTTTTTTCTATTAATTTAACAATTATATAATTATTAATCAGTATTATTAATCATAATTAATCACAGATTATATAGTAAGATAAAAGTTTACCCTCAAGAGAAGCACTATAGCGGCTTCTCAATTAAGAGGCACATGGGTATGCCATACCCGTATACCTTTGATAATTAATATCTTTTGATTCAGTTATCCGATTTAATAAATTTTCTTTTTAAATTAAACCTCAGACTTCATACTGTCTATAGACATAGACTATATTTAGAGAATGTTATAATTTCTCCCACTCAGAGTCATCCTCTCAACGTAACCATTTATGAGGGACAAACACTTTCTATTCATCCCTGGGCATCCCATACCCAGTGCTTCTCTTGAGGGTTAAACATTAAAGAATACCAAACAAATCCTGCGCTGATATAACGATATCATATGCAACTGACGTAGTTAATTTGTTTGAAGAAAGCATAACATAAGTCGAACCGAAAGGAGGTATAAAGTAAAAACTTATTTCTAATAACAATTTTTATATATTTATAAAATTGAAATTTTTATAAATAAAGAAAAAAAATTAATTATAATAATAAAAAGAATAATCAGGCCTCTGAATACCAAAAAATAAGTAAATTTTTAGAAAGGTCTCGCACATTTCTGAATCTAGTCTTGGGAAACAAGCATAAATCGACACATATAGGGTCACAATGTGTTAACGACATATCTTCAAAACGATATAAACCGGGGAAGACGTAAGTCGGGTAGTAAACCAACCCTTTTTGATTGTGATTTAACCGTTCTTTGGTTCATATTTTTGGTACCCAAAGCTAATACTAGAACTTAAAAAACAAAAATTAAACTACATCAAATCATTTCTTTTACGATTTTACCCCGAGACTTTAAAGAACTGGATACTATGATATATATCGCGGAGAGAAGTAAAAATGAGAAAAAATATACACATACCTAAGTTAATTTGTAATAAACAATTGCAGTATTATTTGTTTTGAATGGCGGTTACCAAATATTTCTATACAATTATGTAAGAAACATATCACAAATTATATTTTTTATAACGTTAACACATCGTCGGCCATTCGATTTATACTTTATAATATTATGATAAGGTGACGGCATCAACCCTACAGGCTACATCGTCCCGAATTTCTACGAGTTTAAGATGCAAAATTTGAATACCCTATTCTTACTATTGTATCCGGTTGGTTTCTCCTATCTTAAGATTTTTGTTTAAATAAACAATATATATACACATATATACATAGTGTCTCAGACCACCCGTCCACCCCGTCTAAAGGCCTATTCACACTATCCATCAAGATTCCGACAATCAGTCGTCCGACAACCGTCCATCAATTTTTGTTTGATTCACGTTTACCCGTATCGTATCCATAAATTAACCCATTAATGCCTGAATAACAAAAAATTGTACGGCAACTTCGAGGCGCTAACTTTTATCGAAAGGGTGGTCAATTCTCATCGAGACCAACTTTTCCAACGATCCAACCAAAAAAAAAAGTGAAAAAAAATTATTATTATTGTTTTTTTGCAATATTACGTAAATAAATACCTTTTTCACGTAATTTTTTTTCGAAAAACGACTGATTTAGTCGCGAAAAAGCTACTTTTTACTGCAATAAAGTGCATAAAACGTGTTATTAGGACTTAAACTTCAAAAATATGCAGGCATTTAATCAGTAATCAGTGACCCCAAAAACTCCGAATACCCAATTTTTTTTCGAAAAAATTGAGAATTTTGCCAAAAATTATTGAATTACGGAAATCTGATAGCAAATTCGTAATCAGTGACCCTTAAAAATAGTTTATATACATTTTTGGGAATAGTCGAACATAGTGAGATAAAAAAAAGTGATCGAAAGTAATGCAAATATGCGTTACATTGTTGCAATTTTTATGCAGCCTAATATTTTTAACGAAAAAAATACCTGCATATTTTTGAAGTTTAAGTACTAATAACACGTTTTATGCACTTTATTGCAGTAAAAAGTTGCTTTTTCTCCACTAAATCTGTCGTTTTTTCGAAAAAAATGACTTGAAAAAGGTATTTATTTACGTAATATTGCAAAAAAACAATAATAATAATTTTTTTTTTTCACTTTTTTTTGGTTGGATCGTGTCGGGCGACTCAAAATACGTCTAGAAAAGTTGGTCTCGATGAGAATTGACCGCCCCTTCGATAAAAGTTAGCGCCTCGAAGTTGCCGTACAATTTTTTGTTATTCAGGCATTAATGGGTTAATGTCGCTTGCATTTTAGTTTTAAATTGGTAGTTTACGCATTAAAGCTTTCTCCGCAAGGTGTGTTAAAACGTTTTCTAATTTAAACGATGAGGATTTCAGCCAAAATGTAAAAGGATTTGGGTACATACAATGTTAAAAAACAGGAAAACTAAAAAAAAGGAGAATATTGCACATTATATAAGGAATTAATTGATGACCTAACTAAATTTTTCGAATATTTTCGGATGGGAACGAACGATTTTAATTACTTACTGTGTCGCATAAAAAATAAAATTACCAAACTAAACACGTCGAAAAAACAAACAAGAAGCAATTTCACCAACCCAAAAGCTATGCAAACATACCTGTTTTTCGTAATTTTTTTCCAATCTCAGTTCATATCTATTCGTTTTTCCCACATCAGTGTAATTTTTATCGCATAAATTATAAATTATTTCATTTTCACGCACTAAAAAAATTAGAAGCTCGTCACCCATTCTGCAAACCTGTCAAACAATTGATTCAAACTATCCCGGCACATCACTTGACCGACAGTCAGCCATCAAATATTCTCCTGAACTTTTCGTGATAGTGAGGGACGGTACCGAATAGTGTGAATTAAGCCATTTAAAATACTAAGGAAAATATTTTGATGTAATGTAATGACTGCTGGTGGCCTGATGGATAGTGTGAATATTAAATCGATAAAAACGTTTTTTTTTTTTCGAAAAACTAAAGCTTTTTTGTAGACAAATGTCATATGCTCTAAAGACTGGCGCAGACTTAGATTCTAAGTAGTGCAAAACGTGTGAATTAAGCGTTTTCTGCTTAAAAAATTAACTTCCGGTCGAAATAAACCACTTCCGGTCGTAACTGGAAGTTGATAATGGCGCCAATCGATAGACCATACGACATTTTCCTGAAAGAGCAGTATTAGTTGTTCGAAAAATAATTGTTTTATCGATTGGTAGAGGGTGGACTGGTAGTTTTTTAAAGGTCAAGTGGTAGGTTTCAAAGGTGATTTAGGGGACTAAAAATGTATTTTTTCGAATATTTGTTCAAACAAGATATAGATATTTTTTGGCGAATAATCTGAATCCGCTGTAAAAATATGCATGTTTCATTTGAAAGACTCAACTTCCGATCAAAATAAATCATTTCCGGTCGCAACAGCAAGTTGGTAATAGCGCCAATCGATAGAGCATTTGACATTTACCTATAAAAAAAGTTTATTTTTTCGCGAAAAATATTTTTTATCGATTTAGAAGAGGTGGACGGCTGGTCTTAGACACTCTCTATATATAACACTACAATAAAATATTTCAAACCACCTTATCAACGTGAACTGAATAGGTTAGATTTCATGGAAACCTCGCTGATTGCAGTATATTTCCTCTTCTTAATTATCACTCATTCTCTTCCAATTAAGTATGACAAAGTTACGGTTTGAAAACAACCTGCTATGATAAAATTAATCAAATGCATGCCTCAGCGGGCTATCAACTCAGCAAGAATCATGCTCGATCGAATTGTGTTTTCAGCTCCATGAACTATAAAAAGCCAATGTTTTTCCAAAAGCTCTTTAGTTCAAACTTTAAAAACAACAAGGATGTTGGCTACCATATTCGCTATAAAAATAATTTGGTATACTATTATAATTTTACCAGTTAAAGCTGAACGTAGAATAGTAAATGGGACGCAAGCATCCGATGGAGAATTTCCGTATATTGTAAGTATTCTTTAAAGTCCAATGTCCTAAAAACAATTGTATCACTCCATTGCTGAATTTTTCTATTCAATTAAATAACAAGATTTATTTATTTATGCGTTCATACAAGGCCTCTTTACGATCCCTAAACGGAAAACATTTTTGCGGAAGTTCTATTCTCAGTGAGATGTGGATTCTTACTGCTGCGCATTGTGTATATGGCAGGAATGCATCCTCAATATCTGTCCAATATGGCACCAATAAAATCTCGAAGGATGGCCCTACTATTGTGAAGGTGAGAAGAATAGTTGTGCACGAGGGTTACAACCCCACTAAATCTTTAGAAAACGATCTAGCCCTTCTAGAGCTGAACTCAGAAAATCCAATACAGTTCAATGACACTACTCAGCCCGTCAAGCTTCCAGAACCATTCTATGAAGCACCTGCTGGTAGTAATGCAACTCTGGCCGGATGGGGCCTTCAGAAGGTATGTACCTACCTGTGAGATAAAATTGCCTTAATTATAGATATATTATTCGGTTATATCTTTTAGAGCGGTGGAAGCATTCAAGAAGATTTGCAGAAAGTTGAACTGATAACCTTTTCTGATGCAGAATGCTTTAGACGACATAACGGTAGTACTGTTAAAACACAACTTTGTGCCGGAGTACCAGAAGGTGGGAAGGGGCAATGTAATGGCGACTCGGGTGGTCCTCTTATTGTAGATGGAAAACAGATAGGAGTTGTTTCTTGGAGCCGAAAACCGTGCACAGTTCCACCATATCCAGGAGTATTAACCAAAGTGTCACACTATATTGAATGGATCCTAAAGCAAATGTCCAACGGAGAATAAAGAAACAAAATGATCTGATATGTGTTAAAATTCATTCAAACAAGATTCATATTAGTTATACATTATTAATCATAATATAACAGAAAGATTTCAAACTAAATAAAAACAAATAAAAGATGACAATTATATCGATTTAACTCGTGCAAAGTTTTTGTGTAAATGTTCAGAGTTTAAGCTTTAGAAAATATTTCTGATTAAATTGTAGTGATGCGCAAAACAAGACTAAAACCAAGTCTATGATAGTCTTGTTAATGGCCTTAGTCATGCACACTCGCTGTTGGACTTAGACTTGCCTCAACAGACTTAAAGCCCTATTATGAAAGTCGATTTCTGTCGACTCGACTAGCGAAGACACTAATTTTCTTATCATCCCAACTTTGAAAATGTGTCTTCGCTAGTCGAGTCGAGTTAAATCGACTTGCATAAGACCCCTAAGTCTGGAGCTGGGTTTGTATTTCCACACTTAAATATTTTGAATAACTTATTTACTCGTAATTAGTAGATCTTATAAGTAAAGCGAGTAAATGAATTTCATCTACTTAACCGTTTAAATAGCCAACAATAAAAACAACATTTAAATTTAAAAAGAGGAAAATTATAAGTGATATTAAAGTAATTTGCCTGTTTTCTTAATAACTCATCCATGTGAAATTCCTTTCTATCAATTATGACTGAAAAAAATCTCAGAATAGACGACATGATCCAGTCACCTTCACTCCAGAGTAGGCAACAAGATCGTGGCGTTCAGATCTGGAGTTCTATACACTAACCATTGTGATATTTTGAGTTTAAAAAATTTTCACATGTACAGATTTTTTTGGCAATTGTGGGAGTCGTCTACCCACGATTTTCTACCCGCCGTACTTTTCAAACTGAGGTTATTTGAACGAAATAATTAATTAAATCAAAGATAAACAATTCTAAAAAATGTTTAACATCAATTCTAAAAGGCCTTACAAGAATAGACTATATTTCTTTTGAATTGAACCAAGAAGGTTGGTAATTATAACCATATTTGGTAGGAGCTTTTCTTATAATTTGACGAATAAAAAGTCCGGTATAATTTTCGCAGTGTATAAATTTCTCTTATGCTCTAAATTTCAATGATTTTCGTTCTATTGTTTTTAAGTTATATTTTACCAAAGTTGCAGTTATAATTAAATAATCGCCCTAAGAGCCCATGTATACAATACAAATTTTGAATAATAATGTCAATAAGGTTATATGTTTAAAACCATTAAGAACTAAAAATAGAAAAAATATTTTTCAGTCAAAATCTTGCAAACTTGGAGACTTCAGTCAAAAACAGCAAGACCGAGACCCATTCTGCTCATCATATTGAATCAATAATGAGACCATCTGGTTGGATTTATCTATTCGAGTCAACTAGAACCTGGTTCAGCTAAAGATTTTTATTTCAATTTTACTAGGGAAATAACGAGAATAGATATCAATTTTACTATTATAGAACATATTCGTCGATTTTTAATACGAAATCTTGTCAATTGGATTTATATAATATGTTTATATACATATATAAAGTCATTGCTACTAGATTCCTGGTTACCTTAAAGGTATTTAATATCATAGATATTATAACGTGAATTCTCTAATCAATCTTATTTATATAATATTTTGCGGCAGACTGAAAAACAAAATATCGATTTTTCAAAAAATTCGAAGTTAAGAGCATTGGACACGGATAATACTTGGATAGCAGACTGGAAGTTAGACATGCACTATTTAAAAACAAACTTTGAAATATGTTGCACAGAAGAAGAAGAAAACTTTAGTGAATTTTTTTCAGCATTTAATATATTTCGAATAAAAAATATAGCCAAATTAACCAGATATGTTTTAATATTGGGCATTTTCGAAAATTCATCGGTTTGATGCACCATCAATCACAATGTTACCCATAAGGTGCACCAATATGGTAAACTTCACCTACATTTATATTTTTAGCGGTGAATTTTCGAACGCATCTTCGGAAAAGAAATTTAAGATATCAGCTGATCAAAATGTTAGTGTTTGTCAACAAATTTCGGGCATTCCATCAAAAGCTAACCTTCGGGTCCAAAAATCTCAGCCATCTCATGCTCAACATTCGCCTCCATGATTGCACATTAAATAAGGTTGTCATTGTCAACCACAAACAACCGAAAAATTTTTAGGTGCACGTGGTGAAGATACTAGATGAATTTTCGAACAGAGTGAAATAAAGTTCGAAAGCTCTGGTGAATTTACGAACAAGGTGATGAAAAGTGGTTGAAATGGTTTACACCATGATGATTTTTGGAAAACGCCCATTAGTTCGTAAAATATTTGCAGTTTAAAGAACAAGACTGTTTTCTTAATTTTTAACATAGGCTTCTCCGGTCTTGCTTACTAGTCATGATTAGGAGTGTTTGTAGAATAAACCAATTAAATTGGTTGTTCGAACTTGACATTTTTTTGGATGAACAACAAAGAACATTAGGTACCGACAAAAATTCCTTTGTAATTATGATATATCTTTAAGACAAAAATGGTTAAAGCCCCTTTATCAGCATTTTCTGACACATTTTGTAATTAAAGAGGAAAGGGGGTAGAGTGAAGCGCCTTTTTAACACGTTTCCGTTGTGAGCAGACTTCTAAAATGAGTCTATCCTTTCTCCTGAAAATGTTTTTGGAAGTTGCTTTAATTTTACATATTATTATTTTTCAGCTTTATAAATATATATTATAAAATATTTTACAGTTCCCGCCTAGCAGTTGGACGTGCCGGACGTGTTTTCCACTCGTCTACGTGTTAAGTGGCAAATTAACCAAAACTGTTAATGTTACCGCTACCAGTGCCTAACACTGCCTTATCAATAAGTGCTAGTTCTATACGCTTCACTTCGACTGCGCCCATACTTACCGCGAGTTTGAGTGGTTGCGCTCCAGTAATAACTCTCTGACTACAGGGAGCTTCGTTAAACTCCAAGTGAATCCTAGTGCCATGTCGACTAAAATGAATTACGCGCAAGCCTTGCAATCTGAGGCCATTCCTACAAAAGAACAAGCGATCGTCCTCGATGCGATTGACGGTGTGCAAATTCAAGTTTATGCCAAGGCTATCGGAGAAATAGTCGACCCCGAAAACATCCGCTACATTTCTAGAATATCGAACAATCGCATATGCATCTACGTCGCAACTAAGGAGATAGCTGACACTCTTGTTGAAGCACATAAGCAAATCACAATAAACGATCGTGATGTTCCTATCAGACCATTAATTTCACGCAACAGACGGCTGATTCTCTCCAATGTGCCACCAATCATACCGAATTCGATTATCGAACAGAAGCTTAAGGAATCGAACATCACCCTCGCTTCGCACATAACCACACTCCGTGCCGGCTTAAATATCCCAGGATACCAACACATACTGAGTTTCCGCCGTCAGGTGTATATACATCCTGACGACGTCAATAAATTGCCCGCCTCCTGGAAAATCGATCTCGAAGACACCTCTTATTGGATCTACCCTTCACTGGATAATATGACATGCTTTATCTGCAAAGAAGAGGGCCACATTGCTAGAGCATGCCCAAAACTCAGCGAAACAACCACAACCCAAAATGCAGAACCAACGGAACCAGTAGCCGGAGCACCCGACGACATTGCAAACCAACAAGAGGATATAGCTTTCCCAACATCTACTAATTTAAACCCTGCAACCACAGCCAAACGATTACTATCTAACACTTCCACCACGTCCTCCACATCCCAACGCGCCTCAATAGTAGACATAGAATTCCCTAAACCTAAGCCATCAGCCCAACAAATCCCCAAAAAGAGGAGAATCTCGCTCACCCCTCCCACAACGGAAAATGAGACGCTAACACTACCTGAGATAGAGGCCGAAATGAATAAAAATCCAAGCGAGTATTATTGTAGCTACCTCCAATTAATTGATTTCTTGAAAAAAACTTTCGGCAAGGAGAATATCCATGATACATTACTAGATCTCGATTTAAATCCCAACGCATTGGCACTCATGATGAGGAAACTGTACCCAGCACTCACATTAAGGAAACAGAAAAATCGCTTCACCAGAATTATTAAAAAACTTGAATCTGGAAAATATTCAGCAAGCGAATCCGGCGACGGAAACACCACAGATGCAAGCACTGATGTAGAAGACAATCTCGCTCACGACCGCGTGCGAAAACTCCTTCCACCATGCTATGCGAATACTACAATGGAACATTAACGGCCTCTATGCAAGACGCGAGTTTCTACAGATTCTAAATTCTAACACCCCGTTCGACTGTATTTGCCTTCAAGAGACAAACTTCAAGGATACCCATTACGCTAGCATTAATGGTTACAACGCTACCTTTAAGAATAGGATCAATAGTACACGAGCCAGTGGCGGAGTTGCGACCTATATCGCTGAAAATCACGGTTACGAAGAAATCGCAATCGAATCCGAGCTTGAAGTAACAGCAATAAGAATTACAAATAACACTCCTATCACCATATGTAATATATATCTTCCAAACAGCACAAATTTCAACACAACAGACTTGCAGCAAATCATGGACCAACTGCCGACTCCTGTTATAATTCTGGGCGATTTCAACAGCCATAACCTGATGTGGGGATCACAGTCCACAGATACCCGCGGACACATCGTCGGAGAATTTATTGAAAACAACAACCTCATCTTAATGAATGACGGCTCCTACACCCACTTTAACAGCAGTACTGGCAATCACAGTATTATTGACCTCACACTCATCTCTAGCAACGTAGCTCAACACTTCGAGTGGATGACCATGGAGGACCCTCACAACAGCGATCACCACCCAATCATCATTGAAGATACACGCCAGGACATTAGCCACAACCCACCAGCCCATCCCAAGTGGTTATTCGACAAGGCAGATTGGATCTTATTCCAACAGGAATTAATACGTAATTCCAAAGAACTCTTGGACCCCAGTGCATTCCACAGCTTACCTATTAATTCTCTCTTACGGAACTTCACTGAACTCATTACTGATGCAGCTAACAACAACATTCAGAAGACAACTTTAAGGAAAAATGTGAAAAACGTACCGTGGTGGAACAAAGAATGCGAAATAAAGATCAGAGAATCCAAAAAAGCCTATCGGAAATACATTAAGGAGACAAATGAGGAAAAAAAGAAGGATAGCAAAATTTCATACCAGATAAAAAGGGCTGCCGCTAGAAGAGCCGTCAAACAAGCTAAGAGTGATCACTGGCACCAATTCTCATCATCTTTAAATCACCAAACACCATTAGCACTTGTCTGGAGGAAAATACGTCATTTTTCGGGTAACCACAAACCTGCAATAACCCCTAGACTCAACGTTAACGGAGCATTGACCAATGACCCCCACATCATTACCAACACATTCGCTGAGTGTTTTGCGGCCAACTCATCAGATAACAACTACTCTGAACAATTCAAGAAACACAGAGCTGAATATAGCGAATGCAGCAGCTCCTCAAATCATAATCCCGAACTGGACCCGATGAATAAACCTTTCACCTATAAAGAACTACAAAATGTTGTTGCTAGTTGCAATAACACTAGCCCCGGACCAGACGACATCCCTAATGCCTTCATCAAGAACCTACCCCGACTCTATTTGGACCACCTATTATCTTTATATAACTACATCTGGACCAACCAATGCTTCCCGGACCAATGGAAGGAGGCCATCGTCATTACCATCCCCAAGCCCTCGAAGGACCACACAGTAGCAACCAACTATAGACCTATCTCCTTGACATGCAATCTATGCAAAATATTGGAGAAGATGATCTCCAAACGTCTCAGATGGATTCTCGAGAACAACAACCTAATCTCAACATTTCAATTCGACTCCCGAAATATGAGATCCACCACAGACCTACTGGTAAACCTCGAAGCGGACATTTGTGACTCCCTCGCATCAAACCTCCACCTTCTAATCGTATCCCTAGACATTGAAAAAGCATACGAAATGGTCTGGACTAAGGGAGTAATAGAACAACTTAAAAATCTAGGATTTTCAGGTGAATTTTTGGCCTTTATCCTTAATTTCCTAACAGGACGATCAATCAGAGTACGAATAGGAAACGTCCTATCTGATAAAATCTCACTAGAAAATGGCCTACCTCAGGGATCTGTTCTCAGCGTAATATTATTCCTTCTAGCTATAGACCCTGTGCTCTCTTGTATCAAAGCTCCGTTAAAACACTATATCTTCGTTGATGACCTATCATTTTCTTGCAGCGGCAGTAATATCGAAACGACGCTCAACATAATACAAGAAACCCTTAACACGATCCAGAACTGGGCCGATACTAGAGGATTCAGGTTCTCTGCATCCAAATCCGAAACTATGCTAATCAAGCGAGGCTACAAGAGAAACAATGAACGAATTAACCTCACACTAAACAACCAGCCAATAAAAGAGGTACACAAAATTAAAATTCTTGGACTCACAATTGACGACAAAATCTCATGGATCCCACATATAAAAAATCTTAAAACCGAATGTCAACACAGGCTACGAATATTGCAAATACTGTCATCTATACACTGGGGTGCGGATATGGAGGTCCTCCTAACAATTTATAAAGCCTTAATAAGATCAAAACTGGACTATGCAGCAATAATCTACGACTCTGCCAAACCAACAACTCTTAAAATGCTAGATCCCATCCAGAACACTGCATTCCGGTTATCCTTGGGTGCCTTTAGAACCAGCCCAGCTACCAGCCTCGAGGCAGAAGTAGGCCAAACTCCCCTTGGAATAAGAAGGAAAGAATTATGCCTAAAATATGCTGCAACAATTTCCTCAACCCCAGGAAACCCTGCTCACTACAATACCTTCAAAGATTACAACGCCTCACAGTTCACCGCATCACCACATTTGCCGAAACCACTCCGAGTACGAATTAAAATCTACACTGATTACCTAAACTTCACGTTACCCCCTATAGCAACCAGATCGCTAAACCACAACCCCCCATGGGAGAAATTAACCATACCAATCGATTGGACACTAACTAAATACAACCGGCAACAGACTGCACCTAGGATGTATCAGCAACTATTCCAAGAGCTAAGACAAAAATACACAGGCCACGACGAATACTATACAGACGGATCCAAAATTAATGAAAGTACTGGCTATGCGATCACTACAACAGAACAGATAGTCGAAAGCTACCGCCTACTAGACTACAGCTCCATTTTTACATGTGAAGCCTTTGCTATACTTAATACAATTAAATATATCAGGAATAAGGTCGGGGTTTGCAAGTCTGTAATCTATACGGACTCTTTGTCATGCCTGCAGGCCACCAACAACCAATTCAGCTCTCAGCCCCTAATACAACAAATACAGGTAATGTTCAAACAAGCGATTAATTCGAATAATGTCACACTCTGTTGGATCCCATCACACCAAGGAATACCTGGAAATGAAAAAGCAGACGAATGTGCCAAGGTAGCCACGAATTTAGTAATTCACCACCAGTCTAAACTAACGCATCGAGAAGCAATTGCTCTCATCCACGCTAAAATCATGCAATTCTGGAACAACTATTGGCAACAGCTTCCGCCAACATCCCTCCACCAGGTACGCAACAATATTTTCGATAAATATCCTAAACTTCCCAGACGAGACCAGTGTGTAATATCAAGACTTCGTATCGGCCACACCAACTTTAGCCACATTCACCTCATTAAAAGAACAAGCCCCAATACCTGTCCTCGATGCAGCTGTAGATTCACCGTCCGCCACCTGTTACTAGAATGTGATCAATACCACCGAGAAAGGTCCACAACCAACCTGCCTAATGATCTGAGTACTATGCTGAACAACATTCATAGCTGCAATCAAACTATAAAGTTCCTTACAACTGTAGGAATATATCAGAAAGTCTGAAGTAATAATTGCTAAAACGGTCGCTAATAACCACAGTAGTTCTACAGCGACCTTAAATAATAAATTAAAAAAAAAAAAAAAATAAAATATTTTATTTTATATACATTTTTCAGGCAATGCCTCGAGGCCGACAGAAAAAAATTTATTATTTTGGACTTTTGGTTTTTAATACTAACTACAATTTTATTATAAAATGCACGATTTAGAAGTATATAATTTGGTCAATAATAATATACCTGCATTTGTTAATTGATTACGTTAGGAGTATAAGTCACATCTTTCAAGTTTAATTTGAATTAATAGTAGAGTTCCAAAAATTTTCAAATCATGTTCAAACAATTTACCTGCTCCAAACAGTTACCAAAATTGTGTTCAAATAAAAGCATTAATTTGAGATTTTGACATGTTGTATTTATTTACTTCCAAATTGACGGAAACATTCATTTGATCTAATTTATTGACAAGCAATTAGAATATCACATAGTTTAAATATTTCCAATATTGCATGAAAAAAACCGAAAAAGCTAGGTCAAACTACAAAAAATAATAAAAAGGCTCAGGCCCTAGGTTGCTCCCCAAAGTTGTTGATAGTATTTTCAACCATAAAAATTAATTATTTTTACAAAATTTCACATGCATTAAAACACTTGTAATAACAAAATTATTTTTAAAGAATATCATTTTTAAAGCTATTTTAATAGACTATTTTAACGATATACCTAGAAACCATTAAACTTAAAAGGTTGTTTTTTTAGCAGTCATAGTGAGCTTATTAATTCATGTTTTCAGGAATTCACCTTTTTCTGAATATTTACCTTCAAAACATTTGTCCTCAAATTTCATGTTTTTAGAGCTTTCATTATTTTGCTGAACATATCTGAACAATTTTTCAAGCACCTTTTTTCTTCGTTCTCTTCTTCTATATTTTTCACCTCCACGGTTTCTCAAAGCTAGGCAATATATTGTAGAAATTTTAAACATAAGATATATAATGTAGAAATTACCAGCTGTTAAGCCACAACTTGTCATGCTTCCATTCTTATTCTGTAAATCTTTTTGAAGGTTAATTAATTAGTTAATTTTATAAATGTAGTATGTAAATTCACTGATACACTGCTTAACTTAAGATCATAAAATATATAAATACATCTACATAGTTAGAAACAATACTGCTTTAAGAGAAAAGTACATATCTAGAAAAAACATAGGATATATGGATAGCTTGGAGCAGAAGTGATCCAAGTGACATTCATGCCAAAATGGAGATAAAGTTATCTCTGCCGTTTAATATATTCAATTTATTTTGTCGCAGTGATTCAAGCTTAAATTATAAAGTACAGGATGGGACATTAAACGATTTAACTGAAGTAATTTCGTGATGTTTTAGAAACCTTCGCGTTTGTGATAGTCAGTGTAGCCGTTCATTATTCCGAGAATGAAGAAAGGGCACTAAGTTCCAGCGAGTTTTGACAGTTCTCAGAGTGCGGTTACTATATTCTCCAAAATATTAGGTTTGTTCGTTGACTCGAAAACCTGTGGCACCCCAGGGCGCCCTGGTGTGCCCTGAGAACTGTCAAAAAACATGGGGGCCCCAGTGCTTGTCAATTAAACGAACAGCCTTACACAACAGCTGGCCTTTTGCACAAAAATTATAAAATAAAACCACTACTTTTGCATATCGAAATGCTAAAATTGCATATCGAAATGCTAAAGTTTCACATCGAAATGCTAAAATTAAGTTCTTGTGCCCGCAACAAGAGTTAATTCCACTTTAAATACCGTATCTGTTAACAATTAAACTGATAACCGTCATTTACCCTGAGTTTTTATCTGGGGTAAAAGCAGGGCGCCCCAGGTTTATCAAAAAACACAGAGCTGGCATTTGACGTTTAAAAACCAGTGCAACTAGAGCGCACTGGGGTGCCACAGGATTGTCAAACGAACAGACCTATTCATCACCACACTATGTTTAATATATTAAGGGTATTCATGCAAACGCGTATTGACCTCGTATTCACGTAAACTGCATAAGTTTCCCAGCCTCATAAATTAACTGCCAACATTTGTATAGAAAATCTAATACACAAACCTGATAAATTTATGCGGCAATTTCGGTGTGTAAACGATCTGATAAACTTACACAAACGTCAGTGGGTCAAAAGAACAAATTTCTTTACGCAATTTTTTGCTGAAAACTGTCCAAGGTAAGTCGAAGCTGTAATTAAATTCAACAATTTAATTGACAAAATTGTTATTAAATATGAATTACAGCAGACCGAAGGAAAAACGAAACCCAGCTAACTCGTACAATTTGAGTAAATCGTTTTTCATCCAAATACGGCAAAACATCCGAAAGGAAGTTTTGTGATTTTGAGACACTGTAATGGACGAATGGAACGCCATACCTACAGTTTTCTGCAACCAGAATTGCGAGCTTTAACTCGTCAACAATTTTTTCTTCCTTCTTACGTTGATTATCTAAAACATTGAAAAGTTTAATTTGGCAAACGAATTTTTACAACCAACGAACACTACGAATAATTCTAGCATTAACAAATCACTAAAGGCCAATTGTTCCCACTGTTTTATTAATTTTAATTTTTCGCTTACTCTTGGCATCTTGAATGTCACTTCTTATTGATATTAGTCGACAGCCGAACAGCTGATCGACTTACACTCATATTCACAATTTAAAAAGTGGTACGTTCATGAAATGTGCGCGTAAATATAAGCACATACGCAATACATAAACTTATCTAGTTTCATGAATACCCTTATTGAGTAATTGATCGGTATACTTACCGGAAATGAGGAAATTGCTGCGGCGGTTTTTCACCGAGCACTTCATTGCTAAAAATTTATTATTTCGTGACAGGAACACTCAACTAAAAGCACAAGCATTACTTGAGCACACAAGCAGTTACACTTTTAACTAGTTTGAAAAAAAAACTGATTGTTTAAATTCGCTGTAAATCTCTTAAAAATCGGACTCGCCTGACGTAAATACCACCAATGACAAGTAAGCACCTATTTTCGTCCCTCCTCTTTCCCTCTAAAGTATAAACCGTCTGCCCCCTCGAGAGGATTTATTTCACTCATGTACACGAATTTTACACGGCGTGTCCTATCCTGTACGCTATAATCTAAGGATTCAAGTAAGATTAAAGATTAAAGAAAAACAGAATTCAATTTTAAGTTATTAAAACATATATTCATAGTTACATCAAACACGTCCCAGATTCAGTAAAATATCACTTGGATCACTTCTGCTCCAAGCTATCTATGTATCTGGAAGTTATTCAGGCGAAAATATTTCGTGGAAGTCTTTCCATATACTATATGTACTTACATTATGCAAATTTTAATTCGTCTAAAATTTAACTTAAAATAAGAAAAGCACCTGAGGCATAGGTTGGTTATGTTACACCTTATGCTCACAGAAGTAGTAGTTAGAGACGATATAATGCAATTTCTCACGATTTTAATCCACTTCTAGACATCATTTCATGCTCTTATAAGTCGTCATTCTTTTCTAGTTAAATTAGCATATTATTTTATTGATCCAAAAAATATAAATTGATTAAATATACAATTAGGCAACGCTTTAAATTATAGAATAACTTTAATTACAGAAGAAAAAGAATATTTCATCAAAACGAAATAAACTTGGAGCGACTGAAAACACTGTCAGCTTGTGAGCTGTAAAATGATGGGATATGTAAACAGTTTTATCTAAGCATCTACGATACTTTGTTTCCATTACGTAAGTCGATGAGATTGAAATAAGTTCAATCTCTTGAGCGAAAAGGGGATACGAACAAATAGATCAGATTTTTCAGGCTTTATTAATCTACTCAACAGAATGTTTTCGTTCGTGAACCAGATGATGGAAAGAAAAAAAGGTTCCTTGTACTACACAAATATTCCAATTTGATAAGCGGCCGAGTCCCTGGACTATTATTTTGTTGGTTTGTTTGTTTGTTTATATTTTCATAAATAACACTGGTCGACAAAATTTTGTATTTAATTTTCCACAGAACAAGTCATATATCGTTTCTATAGAATTTTTTCCGTAGATTACGAATTTGCAAACAATGATTTCCTATCACGTCACATTTTTGAAAAAAATAGGTTTGAAAAGTACAAAATTCCGTATTATGGCCACTTTTAAAAATTTATTAAAAAATAACGAAAAGTGGTAAAAGCTCGTAACATGACCAACCCTGAGGGTCTGGAGTTGTTGGGCGTTAGCTTAAAACTAGCTGACAAAAATGTACTGGTTTTGACGGCATATATACCTCCAGGAGCTGGCAGTAGCACTTTTGAGGCTCTCTCCTCCGTAACTGAAACACTTTTGACCTCCCTGCGACAGTCTGACGAGCTATTACTTTTTGGTGATTTCAATATGCCATCCGTGATGTGGAGAAACTCTGATGATAACGGGCTTTTACCCATTTTCGTATCTGCCCCGCAGCACTATTCTACATTTATCGACCATCTTTCTTCATCCGGATTGACGCAATGTTCCGGTGTGGCCAATGAACTTAGCAGATTTTTGGACTTGACATTCAGTACAGACCCCGACTCCACTTTGGTTAGACGTTCGCTGGTTCCTCTATTGCCCGAGACGACATATCATCCGGCTCTTCAAGTTGTGTTCTTCATCGATCCAGTGGCGACTGCTTCTTTTCTTCCAGATAAGTGTAGTTTTAATTTTAAGAAGGCTGACTACTTTAGGTTAAATAATTTGTTGGCTAGTTGTAATTGGAGTATTGTCTTTGATGAACGGGACATCGATGCAGCAGTTGATTCTTTTTATAAAACGTTATTTAGTTGCATTGCTCTTTGTGTCCCCATGTCTCGGGGTAATAACTCCGTTTCCGACCCACCTTGGTTAAAGGGTTCTCTTAAACATTTAAAAAACCTTAAAACTAAAGCTTGGAAACAATTCTGTTCCTCAGGGAGTGATGCTAATTTCTCGATTTATTCTGAGTTGCGTAACAAATACATACTGCACCTTGGAATTGCTTACAATGACTACCTCTTCAATATGAAGTCAATCATATCTAGTGAGCCAAGGCAGTTTTGGAGGTTTGTCAATTCTAAAAGGGGAACGGACGGCTACCCGTCCTTGTTGAGGTTGGGGAATCTTGAGAGTGGCGATCCGGCTGCAATCTCGAATCTTTTTGCAGAATTTTTCAAAACGGCTTTCCTTGACAATACCTGTGATATTAGTTTTAAGGATTTTATCTCTTTGACGAACTTTCCAGCAACATCGCTGGAAATGAAAGATCTTTTTATTGATGACGAGGCAATCACAGAGCACATACAAAGCCTGGCTGATAATTTTTCATGTGGTCCTGATGGCATCCCTGTATCGCTCTTGAAAAACTGTTGCACTTCTATTGTTCGTGTTTTGTCTTATTTATTTAATTTATCAATTTCGTCTGGTGTGTTTCCGAAATCTTGGAAATCCTCCTTCGTTATTCCATTACATAAAAAAAGTAACAAAACCGAAATTTCTAATTACAGACCTGTTGCTAAACTATCCTCAATCGCTAAGATTTTTGAGGCTTTAATATACAAGGTTTTCCAATTTCATTGCAAGCCTTTTTTATGCTCCTTCCAACATGGATTTATGAAGGGAAAATCAACTACTACGAACCTTCTTGAATTTTCTCACAAATGTACCTCTGCGATTGAGGCCGGCAAACAGTTGGACTGTATATTTACTGATTTTAGTAAAGCTTTTGACCGGATAAATCATGAAATATTAATATACAAGTTAACTGCTCTTGGATTTCCATTGGTGTTTATTAACTGGATTCGGTCATATCTATCTGGTCGTACTCAGCGTGTTTCGTTTCGTGGCTTTTTTTCTGATGTAATACACAATACATCTGGTGTACCTCAAGGGAGTCATCTTGGTCCTCTGTTATTTATCATTTATATTAATGATATATCCGCGTGTATCAAACACTCAGAAATTTTATGTTACGCTGACGATGCTAAGATTTTTCGTGTTGTGTCTTCTGTACGTGATTGTGAAATTTTAAACTCTGACTTAGACTCATTCTATAAATGGTGTTCTATTAATTGTCTTCCCCTTAATGTTGACAAGTGTACGACTTTGTCCTTTTCTCGTAAGAGAACTAATATAAGCTTTAACTACACGATAAATACCTGTGTACTAACCAAACTTGAAAAGACAAAAGATTTGGGTGTGTGGCTAAACTGTCGTTTTACTTTTGACGATCATATTAATGTAATAGTTAGTAAGGCGAACTCTACTTTAGGTTTCGTTAAGCGATGGTGTAGGGAATTTGAAGATCCTTACATCACGCGTCTTTTATATTGTACGTTCGTGAGGCCTATTTTAGAGTACGCCTGTTGTGTTTGGTCACCTTTTTACTTTACTCATATTAATCGCCTGGAAGCCGTTCAACGTAGATTTGTTCGCTTTGCACTTCGCGGTCTTCCTTGGAGCAATCCTATTTTACTACCTCCGTACTTAGATAGGCTTAAACTTATAAAACTTGACACCTTAGAACATCGACGCAATGTCTCCAAAGCTGTCTTTGCCATGGATTGTTTGCAGGGTGGTATTGATTCTTCTGCGCTGCTCTCGTCATTTAATATATCCATTCCTTCTCACTCCCTGAGGAACCGCGAATTTTTCAGCGTTCCTTATCATCGCACTAACTACGGTTTCAATGCGCCAATTGCATCTATGTCTCGTGTGTTCAATAATAATTATGATGTTATCGATTTTCATTTATCGAAGAAAACTCTTAAGACGCATATTATGTAGTTATCTAGTTCTGCATTGTATTTTTTTCCATAATTTCTTATATATATATATAATTATGTATTTTTTTTAGTAATCAGCCATTTGATGAAATTGAATAAATAAATGACTCAAAAGAGAGCCTGAATCTTTATCTTTATCTATACATATGAAATACCCCCAATCTATAGCACTTACGAAGCATCTTTGGGAATTAGATTTTCATGAGCTTGCCCAAGCAAGTGATCTTCATTCACTATCTATTGTATGATGTTATTGGTTAATGGAAAAAAGTGAATTCCACAGAATATTTCGAAAAGTATTAAAGCCTCTCGTATTTAATATAATATATATAAGGTTCATACTTTTATTTGAGCTACTTTACAAGCTCCTACAACAATTTGTTATTTTTTAATTAATTTGCAAAAATGGCCAAAAAACTGTATTTTGTACTTTTCAAACCTATTTTTTTCAAAAACGTGACGTGATAGGACAATTTCGTTTGCGATTTTATAATCTGCGGAAAAAGTCCCATAGAAGTGATATAACGCTTAATCTGTGGCAAAATTGGTGTCGACCAGTGTAATTAGTATCAATAATTAGTACCAATTTCTTACTTTTCCATTAAAAATTTAGAAATTTATTTTGTTCACTTATTTCACTGATTCCACTTCCAGAATGTAAGAACGATTTTATTTATCTAAGCATATTCAGTCAATCTAGTTCAATGTATCAGTGATCTGGTTTACAAAATTCCTTACATTTTTCGATTTGTGTTATCCCATCACACTTAATTGGCTGTTTTGCTGTGTCGGACTTAACTTTATTCTCTGGAGAGTTTTTCCCTCGTCTGCTTCTGTGATCTTTTTTCCTATGGACATTCTCTACTAATAGAAATTTGCATAATTATAATACGTCTTAATTTAGGGTAGTTATTAAAATATTTTATTTTAATTGCTGAGGTGTTACCTCGTTCACTTCTACAGTTCTTCTTCTCAACTTCAGTCGAATTACTTCTGTTGTTAGTATCAGGAATTATTACTGTAGATGCTTTGTGCAAATGAAAAACAAAAAACATTAAAGAAACATGCAACGCGAAATGGCATTTTTACAAGAACAAAATTTATTGGCTTTCATGTCAAATCAATACTTTTCGAGTTTTTACAATATATTTGTTTTGTTGAGACGCTGGTTTATAGCTATACTATACGATAGGTGACCCTGTAGGTAAGTTATTTCATATTCACATAAATTCTAAGCGATTTTAATGAAAACTGGTACTTAGGGGCTTCGGGGAATTCTAACTTCAAATACAATGTAAAAATTTAGAAATTTAAGATGGCGGATCCAAAGTGGCGGCAAATTTTTCTTAATTTTTTCGGATTTTAATGAAAATTAGTACAATGGTTATTTTGAGGCCACTAATTTTGAATATTGTCAAAATTTGCAAATCCAAGATGGCGGGTCCAATATGGTGACCTAAATTTCTGGATTTTAACAGAGTTTAATGAAAATTAGCACCATTATTGTTTTGAGGACATTAATTTTGAATATTATTGGAGATTCAAGATGACGGATACATAAAGGGGTTTTCAGGTTAAAACAATTTCTAGGATATACCAATCTAGAGCATTTGAGGAGTGTTTAATTAAAAAGTATATATGGTATTTATATATAGGTATGTGTATATATGTATGTATGTATACACTAATACGGCTAAGCCCCTGTAAGTTATTTCCCCATTCAAGTTTTCACCTCTATCTACCATCCCGCTACGGTACTGTTTTTTTTAAGTATTATATTTGTAACTCACCGAAAAAAAAAATTAATAATGTATTCCTACTTTGCACCATTAAGATTATAATGGCCTAAACTACAACCAGTACTTAAAGCTGATGACAACCGCACGGTTTACCAATTTGAAAATTTACCTTTTCGCGAATGACATCCTTTAAGGACCTCATACACTGCATGAAGACAATTACATTTGCTTGCTTTGCAAACTATATTTAACGAGCTAGCCTGATCTTGAATTTCAGCGCGAGAGTTGTGTTCAGCCTTTGTTTTCAAGTTTTCACTAATTAGGCGAACAGCTTGGACAAAATGAATTGAAGCGTTTAGGAAGCATAAATAAGAATGTCTTACCATCACCGTGAATTTTTCTCTTAATTTCTTTACATTTATGCCTTATTTCACCTTTCTTCTCCCTTCCACTTGAAATCGGATGAAGTTGCTCATTCCGAATTGCTACTTGCACTATGTGCGACGTTGATGAATTTTTTTTCATTTCTTCACCTACAAAGATTTCAGGTCGTTTTGTGTAAATATATAAATACAAATAAACACATAATACATAAACGTACATTTCTCAAGTGAGATAAGACTTAATTCTCGTTTTTTAAGAGATTCTTCGAACCCAGGATAACCCAGGAGCCAGGACCCATTGCTTTCTTCATATTGCTTATGTTTGCTATTTGAGTTCATGATTTCAACTGGCGGAAGATAATTCGCGTAACAGGTAGGCGATTTAAGCAATTTCGGTTTTACTACTTGTTTCATTAAATTTTCAGAAACAGAAACAGCTTTATCACACATATTAATTTCGTTTCTATTAAGATCAAGTGATACGAGAAAATCTTCCGTTTGAACAGCAACACTTTTTTGGTTTATAGGATAAATAATCGAATTCTGATTAGGATTTAACTCTCCTTTCTTCTTAGTATTTAGTTTCAGGTTAATTTTGTTAATCAATAATTTCAGATCACTTTGGATATTGTAAATTTCACAGGCCATGCTGATATAATCGAGCAATGTCGGCCTTTGTTTAAAGATATTCTTAGCTGAAACACATACTAAGAAAGGACTTTTACTCATTTTTAAAGGTTTAGGTTCCTCAAGCAATCCATCACTTCTCTCTGGTATATTACCGGATTTAGTGGTGTTTCTCTCATCGGTTTTCAACACCAAATCATTAGTAAGTTCGTATAACTCTGACTGAAATTCAGCGATTGATTCTAGAAAACGACGCTTAACAACGCTGATTTGTTCCATTAAATTCTCTATTACATCCACTAACTGTCTTGGGGTTCCTGTAGAATGATGCAACAGCACACAAAGTTGGTCTAATTTTAAAAGCGAATTTCTCATAATGTGTCCGTAATTGGTATACATTGTATCATAGTTATCGGCAGGTGCTTCACTCATTTGTATTGGTTTCGAAGAACTGGAATTTTGTAACAATAAAAATATATTTGAAATAAGAACTTTTGACAGAAGCCGTCTTATAAACGATCTTAGTCTTATATATTAGCAATGCTAAAACAACCTCTGAAAATTCATGGATAGGAAATTATTATTGGTTTTTGTCATTTCTTCTTTGGCATCAATAGTTTCGTTGAATTTATAATCCTTAAAAGTCTCTAAATACAAAAATATCTTAAAAATTATATGTAAATTCTTGCATTCTATAGAAATTACCCATTTTTAATTTGTATTATATATCCATTATAACCTCGTCAAAGAATTAAACTAAAATTTTTTCATATTTAAAACTGGTTTCATTTGTATTTTTTATTTTTTTATTCACGAGAATTTGACAGTTTTCCCTCACATTAATAGACATATGGTATCTATGATTGTTTTTGGAATCAACTTGAGGACAGTTACAATAGGACGTGTTTAGGTATAACATACCATGCAGAAATTATGCTTGATACAAAGTAATAAAAGCTTGATAAAATTTTAAATTCAGTCGCCTTGGAATCCCCTTTAAATTCGAATGGTGATGGATGGAAATACTACAGAAATTACTGCAATATTACTGGAAATAAAAACTATATGTCTCTTTGTAATATACTATATAATATATCAGTGCAAGAACTTTTGCGATCAACGAAAATAACTCTTTTAAAAGAAACAAGAAACTAGTACCGACAAAAACTGTTAGAGATACAAACAAACATATTTTAAAAACTATCTTCAGTTATTCTGAAACAAGAAAAATTAAAACTAAACAAAGCAAAGAATATTTCCATTCTGAATAGTAAAAGATAAATCTGAAATATAAATTGTAGATTTGAGAAGATAAAATGGAAATCCATATTTTAATGAACCATTTGGAACTATTATATTTGATTAAAAAAAATTGTAAAACAAAATGGCGGCCTTAGCATGGCAATAATAGTGCGCACTTTCGTAGCTTCCAAGTAATCTGAAACAATTCACAAAACAATTTTCACTAATTTAGACCAAAATCTACTGCAAGCACCTAAGATTAGACATAAATATTCAGTTTTTGAACTTTGGGAACAATACTTTTAATTAAAAAAACTATGAAAATCAAGAGTGCTAATTTTAAAAGTTTGTCAAATTATGAAAAATCAATATTTATGTCTAATTTTAGGTGCTTGCAGTAGATTTTGGTCTAAATGAATGAAAATTTTTTAGTGTTTCAGATTACTTGGAAGACTTGAGTGCTGTGCCGAGCATCTTGCGCCCGCTACGAAAGTGCGCAGTATCATTGCCATGCTAAGGCCGCCATTTTGTTTTACAATTTTTTTTATCCCGAAAATTTTTTATTTTATTATACAGGGTGTTCAGAGGTGGGAGGTCAATACTGAAGGGGGTGAAAGGTCAGACCGAGACAAGCAAAAAATCGTATGGGTGGGGGGGGGGCATCTCTCACCGTTTGGCAGTTACAGGGTGATTCGTAAATCAGGATTTTGCCTTATATGGGAACCGCTCTTGTATTTTTATCTTTTTTTCTACGCATCGCAGCGGCCCCAAACTGATTTCAAAAAATCACTATTTGGAAGCCCTTTCCAAAAAAGTTTACACCACCCCCCTATCCTCAACCCCTTGGCCACAATCCCCCCTGGAATTTGAAAAAATTAACTTTTATTTCACGATTTTTCACCTTTCGCCCCACGTTTCTCCGAAATTCATGTTATTAACATACCTACTTTTTATTTTTTTTAAGTTGCCTATCTAATTACCTTTCCAAAAAGGTGCAACATGCCCAGGTAGAAAAGGGTTGCAAAAGTCCTGAAATTAAAACATCCTCACAGGTACCTAATTACTTTATTGCACCATAATGGAAAAAGTCGTTAAGTAAACAATTTTTATGACAGCAAGTTCGGAAATGTTTGTTTAGGAAACAGAGGTAGTACATTTTTATTATTTCAGCAAAACAGTAATAAAATAATAAATGTAATCTCGTTAAATAGCGTTATTAGTTTATTATATCCAGTATTGACTCCTAAGTATCCTGACGCTCCGTTTCTAATACTTCGTATGAATTATGGTATAAAAATGGGTAAGTTTGAAAGGACATTGACCACAGTTGAAGAAGCAAGCGATAAAAACGGGTGTTTAATAGAAAAAATTAAGATAAAATGGCAGAATGCAGTGTTGAAGAGTCTGCCGATATAATTTACGTGTACGGTTTAGTAGACGGAAATGATAGTGAGGCCGTACGAGAATACCAAAGGAGATTCCCGAATCGGCGGGTACCCAACAGAAGGGTATTTTCAAGGACTTTCAGAAGGTTAAAAGAAACCGGAAGTGTAACCGCCCCCAGAGCAGAAACGCGAGCAGGAAAATCGGCCGATTCAGAGGACCCCGACCAACAAATCCTCAACATCGTCAGGAACAGCCCTGTAATAAGCATCAGGCAGGTCGCACGAAGGTCAGGATTATCTTCAGGGAGAGCTTGGACCGTTGTGAACCGAGAGGGACTACATCCATATCACCATATCCCGGTCGAAGCACTACAGGAAGGAGATTCCGAAAGACGATTGCAATTTGCACTTGGCTGTTCGAGTCTGACATCGAAAACAGAAGGTTTCTAGACCGAATTCTGTGGACGGATGAATCGCAATTCACCCGGGATGGCATCACAAACTTCCACAACCTCCACACCTGGTCAGATGTGAACCCACATAGGACCAGGTGTCGGTCCTTCCAGCAAAGATTTAGTGTCAATGTCTGGGCTGGCATCATCGGCAACCAGTTGATAGGACCCTTCATCTTGCCCCAAGTGCTGAATAGTCAGCTATACTCGGACTTTTTGGAGAATACCCTTCCGGATCTGTTGGAGGACATCCCCCTGGCCACCAGAAGCGCAATTTATTTACAGCTCGACGGAGCACCTGCGCATACTGGGAACATTGTTAGGGCAAGGTTAAATGAAAATTACCCAGAGCGCTGGATTGGACGAGGTGGACCGATTCCTTGGCCTGCTAGGTCACCGGACCTTACTCCACTGGACTTTTTCTTATAGGGAATGATGAAAGATGATGTTTACTCAAGAAAAATCAACACCAGACAAGAATTAGTTACCAGGATTGGGACTGCAGCCACGAAAATACGGGAGAGGCTGGCTACCATAGACCTCAAACGTGAAATAAAACGAAGGCTTCTTGCATGCATCGAAACTAGCGGAGAACATTTTGAACAGCTTTTAAAGGACAAACGTTTTAATTGTAATTAGTTTTTAAGCGAACAAAATGTATTTTTTAGTTAACTTAAGTATAATTTCTTAAAAATTCGAATTATCATGATATTCTGTAAAAGGATTTTTGTAAATAAATTTTCGTATCCTTTTCCTACCTGGGCATGTTGCACCTTTTTGGAAAGGTAATTAGATAGGCAACTTAAAAAAAATAAAAAGTAGGTATGTTAATAACATGAATTTCAGAGAAAAGTGGGGCGAAAAGTGAAAAATCGTGAAATAAAAGTTAATTTTTTCAACTTCCAGGGGGGATTGTGGCCAAGGGGTTGGGGATAGGGGGTGGTGTAAACTTTTTTGGAAAGGGCTTCCAAATAGTGATTTTTTGAAATCAGCTTGGGGTCGCTGCGATGCGTAGAAAAAAAGATAAAAATACAAGAGCGGTTCCCATATAAGGCAAAATCCTGATTTACGAATCACCCTGTAACTGCCAAACGGTGAGAGATGCCCCCCCCCCCCCCCCCCCCACCCATACGATTTTTTGCTTGTCTCGGTCTGACCTTTCACCCCCTTCAGTATTGACCTCCCACCTCTGAACACCCTGTATAATAAAGCAACATGTAAAATTTCAAGTCGATTGAGTTTGTAATTATTTTTTAACAGAGATTTATAGAAAACATGTTTTTTAAGCCCGAGACAGTAAAATAACCCCTTAAGCTCTAATCTGAATGAAGTATAATTGTCTTGAAGTTGATTGGAAATTTTTAATTTTAAGGAGCTCTTCACTTAAGTTTCACGGATTTTAATATAAGAAAATATTTATATCTAGGTTTTTTCCCCAAAAGCTAAGAAAATTTTTGTTACTTAAAGCAATGACACATTTTTAGATATTCATGTAACGTTATTTTTATGAATGCACGTCTTCGCTAAAAAATATGTGTGAATTACTTTATACCTTGTATTGCTCAAGATTTTATGAATCCTATTACGAGTTTCTGCAATGTTTCACTATTTTTTAAACATTTTCCAAGTTGAATACTTGCATCATCAAGGGCGGAAAATCGAAAAATAGAATTGATTTTCACTTATCCCTTTGTCATGGGAAAATATTTGTCGATGCGTGTTACGAAATCTGTTTGTTGTAATTATTACTGCATTATTCCTCAGGTACTGATTCCATTCATTCCTTATCTAATTTATGTACATATATAAAAATTATTTCAGATTGATTTCACCTTGGCATCCCCACCTTTGTTTTGCTTTTGGCAATGAAAACCAGGACTACCAGTAGAATCTCATATTCTTTTCCTTATATTAATGCGTATCTTAACATTTGTCGTTTGCTTTTGTTTTCTGCGGATGTCAACTGGAATTTTGTCTGTGACCAAATCAGCAAAACCTGCTCATTGATCTGAATGTTTTTTTTTTTTTTTTTAAAGATATGGCACTGCCATTAAATCCCCTCTGGATGTGAAAGTTATCGAATGTTGTCCTTGCATAATCTCTGGATATTACACCTGCCTTTAATCTCTATGTTTGCTTTTATTTTTAATGAAATTTTAATGAAATGGGGAGATCATAACTGAAAGCAGTGGAAGAAAATTGTAAAATTGTTTATATATCTTATCTTATATATATGCATAAAAACATGTCCTGATGATTCATCACTACTGAGCCGGAATTATTGAAGCTATAAACATGAAATTTTACCAGTTTTATTATTATTAAAAATTACTAAGAAAACACTTTTCAAAATTCAACCCCCAAGGGGATGTAAAGGGAGTTCAAAGTTTGTATGGAGAAAAATTATTAAACGATTCTTTTGGCTTAAAACTGAGTAGAAGTGCTCTAAAATATAGATAATTAACGACGTATTTTAAGTTTTCCGAAAACCCATCCCTAAGAAGTTATAGAAGAATATCAAATGTTGTATTGAGAAAAAATAATAGAATTGCCTCCGAAAACTTGAAACCTCAAAGGATTGTCATGAAAATTGGTACCTAGGCGTTTTGCAGCATGCTGATTTTGAATGTATTCTCCCTCTGGATCTACAACTCGCGCTCAACCGTCTGGTAGACTTTGCACGCCCGCAGTCCAGAATTCTTTTGGTCGTGAATTAAAAAAGTCGTTCAGTGTATTTTTGAGATCCGCGAGATCATCAAATTTTTTATCCTGCCAATAATTTGTCAAAGCCCGAAACAGAGGTACTCAACACGAAACAACTTTCCTATATCCCAGCTCTTGTACATGTTGAAGAATCGTGGGATTGCTACATCCGCGTTTGTTGACTAATTCTCGTAATTAAATGTATTAGGCTTTGATTTTATAAGTGCTCGCAGTTCTTAATCGTTGACAGTTGATTTCCTGCCAGACCTAGGTTTGTCTTTAAAAGATGTATCGTCCGAACGGAAATGCTGATACCAACGGGATACCGTTGAATGATGAACTAGGTTAGTCTTGAACGCACTGCACATATTAGCGGCTGCGCCTCTAGCAGGCGAAATATGCGATCGCTCAAAGTGTACTTGAATCCATCTTTGCTCATACTGTCTGCGCGGAACAACTGACTCGCTTATATACCCTGCGGCATGGAAGGTTCTAGACCAGTCTTGCTTTTACTACTCTTGAATGTTCTCGAAAAATATATTTTAATCGAAAAAAATGTGTCGCAAGACTTTCTAACCAACCTAATAATGATTGTGATCGCATTGATGTCATGCCTTTAGTACAGTTAGTGCAATGAAGTAATTGGGTTAAAAAAAGTTTTTTTCTTTATCTCCTTTGGCTAATAATTTAAAAGTCAATTTCGTAGCTTTTTTTATTTCACGCCTACATATATTAATGTTATATGTTACTAAAAATATGTATTTCAGCATTCGTTTCAGAAGTTAGGAAACTGTGATTGACAGACAGACGGACGGACTGTAGGCAAACACGAAAAACGACTCATTCAAATATTACGAAAAGGGATTCATCATCCATCATGGCACTTGAATCAATCTAGGAAATAACTTATAGCTGAATTATGGAGAATCAGACCACATAATTCCACTACAAGTGAAGTTATCTTATGGTAGTGACTCTATTTCCATAGAAACTGTGCACAGTTTTAATGAAAAAGCATCATTAACCCGCCGTGTGTATACTGGGTCTTTTAAGGAACAGTCAATCCGGGGACCCCCCTCCCCTAAAAAATCTAGGTAGTATTAGGGACTAAGGGCCTAAGGGACGCCCGGGTCTGACAGTTTACCTGTAAACACCAGCGAGTGAAAGTCACGTCTGTTCCCTAAAAGACCCAGTGTACACGCCACGTCAGCATTTTTTATTTTTTGAAGGTAAGCGAACGTTGTTATTCTTGTTTTTTCTCGTAGTTTTTCTTTTTTTTCTGGTAACTAAAATTAATGTTTAATGTAGTTTGATGCTAATGTGGCTACTTTTTACGAACTACAATCTGAATAACAAAACTCCTTTTTATTTTTAGTTTATCAGTTCTTAAAATATTACTCACTTTCAGGTGTTCAAATAATTCAACTTTTTGCAATATACGCGAATGAGACCACATGCATTTGACAACTCGTACTTTCAACTACAAAATCCTGAAACCGTTTTTTTTTAATTTGTTTATTGCAGAGTTATGAATTTGTTAACAAAATTCTATTTTTTCGACATTTTTCAACATTCTGCAATTTCTAAAAACAACCGTTTTAAATTTTTTACTTTGGCAACTATTGGGCCACGTAGTAGATACTCCAATAAGTACCTCCGAATTTTTGCAGATTTTTCTGAAGCCGAGAAAACCTTGTAAACCCGACTGTTCCCTCAAAGACCCAATGTACACACCGTGTCCTTAAAAATAGTGTATACAAACGCCGGGTTTTTAGAAGTACTTTTTTAAAATCTAAAATATTGTTTTCATCGAAATCAATTTGAATATTATATTACATAATACATAGATCTAAATAGTTGCACCTTCACGTTCAAAAGGAAGGAAAATATATGAAATGTACAATTTATTGTTGAAAAACTATTATTTTTATGAAAAATATAATTCCCAATATATATTTAAAGTGTCATTTTTATGGAAAAATTGTCTTAAACCGTATTGCAGTATTTCTTCGGTTCCATATCATACCTAATGTTTCTGAGGATTTATATGATATTACGAAAAAATTTTCTGAGTTTGCAATTTTACAATTATCTAGCTAAACGATTCTCGATATCTAACAAACAATTCTCAACGCAGTCAAAAAATTTGGAGAAAGTGGAATCGTTTTAGACGTGTCAGTGTCAAGGTGTGTACTGTATCTAACGCGTGTTCTGATGAAAATATTGCCGCTGTGAATGGAGTTGTAACCGAACACCGGAATTTATCGATTCCACGGCGCAGTCAGCGATTAGGCCTGTCTTACAGCTAATTATGGCGTATTTTTGTGGACTTGCTACCCCATCCACGCAAGAAATGAAGGCTATCGCCAACGCAATGTGCAGAAGATACACCAATTGGGTGCTGGAAAAGAGCCAGCGGATGCTGATTTTTCCAATAAAACTGTACTCATTGATGTAGCCCATTTCTCGGTCAGTAGATGCGTGCATAAGCAAAATTTCCATATTTGGTGCTCTAAAAACACAAAAATGACTCAAGAAAGGCCAACACATCCGCAAAAAGTAACTACCCGGTGGTGTTATTGTTCCGCATTTTTTTCTAGAACCAATGAAGAAGACCATTATTGTCAATGTTGAGCGCTAAGGCCATGTGATTACCAACTTTAGTTGGCTATCTTGAAAATTTTGTTATACAGCACATGTGATTCCAACAACACAAGTTACACAACATGACCGATTTTGTCTTTATTGGAGCTCTCCGGGCATACAACCTCGAGATTTTTGAACGTGAACTGGGCTCCGAGATCATGCGATTTGATTTTTTTTTTTTTCTTTTTTTTTTGTGGAGCTACAGAAAAAATCGTATTTACGCAGACAATCCACAAACCTCACAGCCTTTAAGAACCAACATTTGTCAAGTTATGGCAGAGTATCGAAAATTACCCAAAAAGAATCGAGTGCTACAAGAATTCTCGCAGTAACCATTTGAATTATATTGTTTTCCATACATACCTAATGGTATTACCCAAATAATATAAAGAAATAAAATGTTTTATCGAAATCGGACTTTGAAGTGTGTTTTATTTAATTTTACTCTATCCAGGGGAAATAATATGTAATATATCTCACGAAAAAATTTAAAATTATGCGACTAGGGGAGACTATTGCCTACTCTCCAATGGGTAAACCAACCAATTTACCAGTTGGCTGAATTGGCTGACAAAATGTGTTCGTACACATTTTTCTCAACGTAGATGTGAAATGTGTTTGCTTTGATTGGGAGTGAAATGGAAGAGGAAGAAATTTGTATTTCTTCATATGGATATTGAATTCACATTTTATGTATAAAAACGTTATTAAATTTCGTCCTTTTTCACGTACCACTCCAAATAAATGCCATTTCTACTTAAAAAGTTTCCTTCACTTTTGAATTTGACACTTTGCCGGTACATATTAAATATGTATCTAGGCTCAGAACCAATACTAAAAATCGGCTGAATTTCAGACCATGCTAACTAAAACACGAGTGAGACGGGGAATTTATTTGGCAATGAGAAAGAAAAGGTAGCAGGATTTTGGTTGGTTGGTTCATGGTTGGTTTGCCCATTGGAGAGTAGGTATCTGAGACTTGGAATTCATTTTAATTTTTTTTTATATACTGTATATATAAGTTATTCAAAGTTTTATATCAAAGAAATGTTAGGGGTTTAATTCGAACAGCACATGGCGATCAAATCAAAAAGAGAACGCCAAAGTCAGTATCCTTCGATCCAAACATCCCTATAGTTAAGCACGAATTAAATATAAATGAATCGGGGACAGAATATAATTCTCGTCACGATGATCAAAGGTCAAGGGCTGGTAGCTGGTAGTTCTGATGATAATAATGTAAAATCAAACACATCTTCTGAAGAATAATAAGATGACTCTTATGGTCCTAGCCTAAGACCGATGTTTAGAAAAGTACCAGCCTTTTTAAAAGAAATTAATATATTTTCTGTGAATTACAATCTTTAGAAGGGAGGAAAATAATATTACAAATAACTTCAATTCAAAAAATATCAGCCACATCAGTTGTTGGTGTAATCTTTCAAAGACTCTAATAGCGTAAAAAGTTTAAATGTTTTTGGCCTACAAATTTCGGGCATTAGTAAGCGACATATATTTTCCCCAATATGTACACCAAAAATTATATAATTCACAATTAAAACAAAACAAGTTTTACAATGGGTAAAAAAATTACCGTTCTTGGTCAAACAAATTTTTGACCACCGGAAATAGGGCAACACAATTTTTTTAATTCTGAACAAACTACGGAAAAATAAACTTGACAACTTTGCCAAATTTCAAGTCGTTGGCATGTGTAGGAAAAAAGTTATGACATATTTAAAAGTTGGTTTAGTACTTTTTCGATGCGGCGGCACCCAGAAAGCAATGTTCAGTATTCAATAAATAAGAACTAGAAACTAAAGAGTTCACTTATATGTTTTACTAAATAATCCTTTAAAAAATATTATGTACTTTAAGTGGTGCTCAAAACTACTACTTACGAAACTTCAATCACGTTTTTTGTTTTTAAATTTAACAGTCTTAGAAACCCGTTATCTTCCTTAAACCAACAATACTCTCGTGAACTATTGGAGCTTCATGAGCTTCTCTCTGTATTCTATCAGAATTAGTACGCTGCAAGCCGTACGTGTCAATTTAATGTCATAGAACCAAAGTAAGTACATTCGGGTGCACTTGCGTAAAATGAATTCCTAATGGCACATCATAAGCCAGAGGAATACGCCCGCATAATCATAACAGTGAAAATCCTCCATTTATACCCAGCATTTTCAGCGGCACGTAAAACAATAAAACGGGCAAGTAATTACGAGGCCTTGAAAGCATAATTCCGCGCAGGCTAAAAGCATGGCTTTATTTTTTGCACCAAGACCAACTAAATCCGCAGTATTTTTTTTTCTAAATCACCCTCTGAGGATACCCATAAAGTGCGGATAAAATGGTGGATTTTCTGAGAAGATACTTTTCTCCACTTGCCTGCGCTATACTCTTTAATAAATGCTTACTGGAAACGCCTGGTTACACAGAACGGCCTGGACTTTAATGGTGAATTTATGGGCAATATAACCACTAATCGCTTATGCTTAACACGTTTTTATAATGTTTACTGCTGCCTCGATGGCTGCATCTCCACGGACGTCGACTGCATCCAAAGCGCCACAGTCTCTGAACCTTTCCAGAAGCCAGCACCAGATGATGTCGGATGGGCAATTTGTAATATGGTAATCTGTATTTAAAGATATGCCAGGGCATTCCGAGATCTGGACTTCATCCATGTAAATGAACCATGTTTAGCACGTACTCTTCCACTGCCATTATCTTTTACAAAGTATTTCGCCAGGAAACTTTTATTGACGTTAACTGGGCTGCAGTACCTGGTGCAAAGGCTTTATCACGTCACTAGCGTCCTGCCAACTTCATGAACTAACTCCTTGCACTTTGTACTTACGAAAAGATGTCTACAAATTATTAGCATGAATGTTTGTATTAAGCTAAGAGTTTAACAAACTTTGGAAGCTTCGTCTAAGCCGGACGGATGAAGATTTTCGTAAAAACTGCTTCATGTCATGTTCTTTTCTTGCTTCTTTTTGATTTTATACTTAAATTACAGAATTCAATTATTGGCCCTAGTACATTCATAATTTACTGCGGAACCTGCTTCTAAAAAGCAAACCAAAAATTTGGATTTTATACGTCAATAAAACAAATTTTTTGCAGTCCAAAACAAACGTGCAAAATGATTGTTGCATTAGTGTAGGCGCACAATACTTTTTTTAAAGGAAGGGTATACTTTCTATACAAAATCGGCCCAATTTTTCGACTTTTAATCAAAAAGTAACATAAAACATCGTTATATTCTGGTAAAAAAAAAATTTTACAAAAAAATGAAAACCGGCTTTAAAACTTTGCCTGTATTATTACTTAAACTAAAAAGTTACATATATTATTATTTTTTGTTACTTTAAAGAAAAGAGCATTCAATGACAATATACAAACCCAGCGGGAAAAAATACTGATTCTTCCTCAGAAGCAAATTTGAAGATCTTCCTTCCAATATCTTGAAAGGCTAGTTAGGAAGATTTTAAAGCTTTATTCCGATTATGCACTCTGCGAATGAAAAAGGAAGATGCTTGTGTTTTCATGCAGTAGGGATGACATCATTTCGTTGTGAAATTTTCTGATGGAACATTTTAGTTCATTTTCGTTTAGGTGCTCGAGGAGCTGTTAGTGATGTGATTGATCCGATTTGCCTTGCGATAATTTATTTTTTATTATTCGTCCATATAGCGCTCTAATCAAATCCAGCAATACATATGTATGATTTAATATTCCCTGTGAAACTTCTCTCTTTTGCTTTTGTCCCCTTCGACAATTGCTTCCGACGTAAGCATAAAAATCTGCTAATAATCTTCTAAAGAAGAACTTCCTCAGAAAGTCCTAACTGCTAATGAATAATCTTCTAAAGAAGCACTTGGGCAGAAAGCTCTAAAACTGCTTCCCTCCAATGACATGCCCATACTAAAAAGATACGGATAGGTAAACGGAGAGTAAGCAAATTATGCTTCCAAAATATTGCTATTTCATTGCTTATTGTATGATTCCGGTTCCCGCTGGGAAGTTATTGATACCTCTACACCTATAAACAAACACACACTTTCTCTTTAAATGTCAGTGTAGATTACAACGAAAAAATATGAGCTATATGGAAATCTTAATGGATGCTGCTTTAACGCCTGCTATTGATCAAGATAGTGATTAATTATTTTAGATACATAAAAAAGTCTCGATTATTATAATGAATGAATGTTTTAAAAAAGTCACGAATATTTAATTTTGATATCTCTTATCTACACTAATAAAAAAAAAATATAAAAGTTTAACAAATCTAAATAAAAATCTTTATTTTCGTGTATTTTATACAGTAAAACCCGTTTAAATGCAACCCGCTTTACTGCACAATTCCTTTTATTGCACACGATGCGAATGCACCGAATTTTTTGCCTTATTAATGTGTAGAAACAAAGACCGCATTATTGCACACCTCTTAAATACACAAACCTCTTATTTGCACATTAATTTCAGGCACGAATTTTCTATTTGAATTAAAAAATAACCGGATAAATGCAATATACATATTTTAAATGAACAGATCTGTAGAAGTATAGTACTTTTACATTGTCCCCTCGGTGGTTACCATTTAAAGGCAAAGAAGAAGAAGAACACTTTCTCTTTTTGAGTTGGCGGGTGGACCTTGTAAATTGTGGATTGTAATTGTTTAATTTTGGTAAAATTTGTAAATTAAAGACGAAAACGGAACGCTATGTAATTACCAAACTGAAAAAAAGTAATCCGAGCTCTCTTAAATGCACAATATGTGCATTTATCTTAAAAACGTTTAAATGCACAAATCGTTTAAATGCACGAAATTTTCTGACAAATTGGATGTGCATTTAAGCGGGTTTTATTGTACTAAGTAACAATTGAATATAATCTAAAGATGACTTTTTGAATTGAAAAGTGTAACCGCTCCTTCAACAGTAATGAAAATACACAAGAATTGGGAAACAAACTTTTATTAATTATAATCAGTAACTATGCCATTGCTCGCTTCTGTGTCCAGAATCCTTTTTGGCAGAAATTCCACGTATGGATTAAAAATGTTTGGAAGGGTTTGCCAAGCCGTTTGTTTTGCATCCACACTGCAAATTCTAGTGTTTTAATTTGAAACGACTGAACGTTTTATTTTAAAACGTTTTAGTATTTAAATTAATGTACGCAATTTTAAAACGTTTTTGAGCGTTTTAAATAATAAAACTTTTGAAGTGTTTTAAAATTTAAGACATCTTAGGCGTTTCGAATATATTGTATATAATGCTGTTGTACTTTTAGTGGTTAAAGCTACAAAATGCGCCTTTACTACAATTTGGCGAATTTCCACCGAAGTAGACGAGCTCGAAAAGATCGACGAGTGTTTAGCCATAGACACTCGCGGAGGGATCGAAAGCACATCCCTGTTTCTGCCCGCTGCCTCTTTAAAATACCAAGTGCGAATTATAAACGAAGGAAAAAAATTAAAATAATAAAATAGTTCAATGTCTAAAATAAGTAAAAATAAACGCTTATGCTGTTTTTATTTAAAACAGTTCATCAAATCAAACACTTGAGTGTTTTAAAATAAAATGCTAACATGGCTTGAATTAAAACGCTTAGATTTGCAGTCTTTAAGCTTTAAGTTTGCCATCGTTATAAACTCTTCGGATGAGTGATACTCAAATGTTTTCCATAAGGTTTACATCAAGAGAACGAGCCGGCCAGTCGAGAATATTGATGTTGTGCTTCGAGAACCAACTTTTTGTAAAAATGCTTATATGGATCCTGGACCCTGACGTTGTCTAGTTGAAAAATTAAATTATCCTCTAGATGGCATGCTATGCTGAGAATTTGCAGGTACCCGAGGCTATTCATTCGACAGCTAAGCCTCATGGCTGCTCAAGGCGCTCCAAATCATGAAAGGCCCAAAGGCTTCAAAACAATTTTTATTTGTAAATATCTATTAAAAGTATAAATATGATAGATTTAGAAAGACCAAAAATTGATATTTTTTTTAACTGATAAACCGGTTTCTCTATTAAGCGAAATCATGAATTCAGATTCCATGACACTTCATTCAATTATTTATTCAAAAATAACACCAACTGATTTTCTTTATAGCTCTAAAAAAAAATATTTTCTAGCCCACATTTCGAAATAAGCTTATTTTTATGCAACATGAAGTTTTCTAAAATTTGGCAATACGATTTCAGCCATATTTTTTACAATTATTCATTATATTGGAATATTTTTATCTCTTTGGTTTGGGATTAACATTTAATATAAGCTTAATTAATTATTTAATAACTAAAAAAAAAACAAAAATTCTTTTCGCATAGTCTTACATTAAGAGTTTATTACTGAATACGTTGTCAACTCGTTTAAAATAACTTAAAAACCTGTAGTAAAAGTATACATATGGGTCATTCTAAGTTAAGAGGTATTAAGTTATTAGGAGAGGCGGCACGACAAAAATAATAGAATTTTAATATGATTGCAGTATGTTTTTATCGAAACACTTATTATCTTCATATGCGAAAAGCAGCCAGTCAATTTATTTATTTTTTATTATTTTATAACTGACCAGGGGAGATACTAGATACAGGGGAGAGACAAGACGTACAGGGTAGAATACTTTATGAACAGGGGAGAGATATTTATGTTATTTTATGAAACAAATCACAGTAGTAGTTTAAGGATCAACTTTATTTTTATTGTTAATTAATAATAATCAGACGTTTTATTGTACAACAGCCATCAGTAATTAATTAATTAAAAGTAACTTAAAAACTTAAATTCTTATTTGAGTATGCAAAATACAAATGGGCCCATATAGCTGGAGGTGAGTGCGACAAATTTTTGGACAAAGTGCAGAAACATGTGCCTTTTATGTCTTTTCCAACTTCTTTGGTATAAACTATAACTGTGTGCATACTGATTTGTTGCCTTGAACCCCCGAAATGGAAGGACTGCACTTCTTCAGAATATTTGGTAAAATAGTTTTCGCTGAAGTCCATGCGTATGATAGCATCTTGTACTGACTGAATTATGAACAACAGTACATTCAAGTCTCCTATAACGAGATTGATTCGTACCGCGTTATACGGAAACCGCGCTATGAGAGACTTCAAATTAATTCAAATCAGGATATGCGTTCTATGGAACCGCGTTTTGAGAAACATAGAAATACGCTAAATCAGAATAATCTATACCGCGTTATATGGAAACCACTGCCGCGTTCTATGGAAACTGCGTTGTAAGAAACTCAGAATTAATACAAATTAAATGATTTGTACCGCGTTATATGGAATCTCAGAAATAAATAAATTCTATATAAATCAGACCTATATAAAAACTGCATTCTCAAAGTAACAAGTTGTGGCTGATACGGTTAATAAATGAAATTTTATAATAGAAATGACAATGAATATGTAGATTTTTACATATTTAAATTTTGGTTTAATGAATACTAGAATTGTTAAACAGGGGAATACACCACAAATGTTAACTATGTACATACAAAAATTTAACACATCGAATAAGTGTTTCCATAGATAAATTTTTCAAACCATTTGAGTTGTTGGAATGTTCTTGTATCAAAAACGCGTTATAAAGAGACCGCGTTATAGGAAAACTTGTCGCATTTTTCACACCGCGTTGTATGGGAATCGCGCTATAAAAACACCGCGTTATAGGGGATTTGACTGTACACGTATTGGCTGTAAAAATACTCCAACACGACATATTTTTATCTCCCCTGGACAGTAAGTATCTCCCCTGGCACCTTAGAAGGCAGGGGAGAGAAGACAGGGGAGATACTTTTCTGTTAAAAAATTGGTATAAACGTCAAAGTTTTTGTAATACGTAATTAACAAAGAAGAATATGATTCTATGCATAATTTACAGTAATTATATAAAGAAAACAAGTTATTTAGGCTTATAATTGCGCTAAAAAACTTACCAGGGGAGAGAACGCATTCACGGATTCACAACTACTTCCAGTAAGTGGCGTCACTGAAATGGCGAGCAAAATGGCCGTACGCTTGTGTCGTGAAGGCTTGCTGCTAACTTCACGTGGAATGCTTTATATTTATAGTCGCAATTTACGCGATAAATTTAAACATTTGTGATTTTTAAACGAATACAAAACGCCAGGGGAAGAGACGCTAAATATGAAGGACAAATGTAGACATTATAGTTTTTATGAAAAAGAAAATGTTAGTAATTGTTTTTTCTTAGATTACATTAATTTAATTAGTCTAGTTTATAAGTTATATGAAATATAGTTTATAACATAATTTCAAGTTAGTCAAAACTACTGATTGACTAACATAATCTGTTGGGGGACAGACCAGGGGAGATACATTTTTCATGTTTTAGGCTCTTTTGTGACAAAATTAAATACACTTAATTCGTGAATTTAAGTGACCATAAAGAAGATGGTAACTTTTAAGATATAACAGGCTTATTTTAAATAATTTAAATATGTATATATGATTTTTTATCATTGCCGTTGAAAATACCTCATAACTTAGAATTACCCATATATTATTTCTATGTGGGCAAAGTCGTATGTCTATTAGATGTATATAAAGGACATAACCTCAAACATAGTAGAACAGTGCACCATTCAGAATTAATTAGATTCATTAATTTTTAATTTGTATTCTACCTCAATTTAGTCCAATATTTTGTATGAAGCCTGAAGCCTTAAATGCAGAAAAGCTAAACATCCCGGAAACCACACACCCACTCACACCCGTAGAAAGTCTCAAAAAGTTATTACTTTTCGTTTCCCGTGAAATTATGAAAATAGCCTGCAGGAAAATTGGGAGCTTTTCTTTGAGTTCGGTTGAATTATAAAATAATAACTAGTGAGCTAGAGCAGGTTCCACGATGGATCATCGACCTGTTTTATTACGCATTAATTGTATCGCTCATTCGGAAGCCATCATCATCATTTGCCCGCGAATTACATAACAAATGTGAGTGGCTTTATATTACACATTGGCTTGAATGAATACCCCGTCATTCGGGTAACGAGTCGAGTCGAGGAATCTGTGGAACTAACACATACATAACGCGAAACCACATCGTTAAAACCCCACTTCTTGGAGTTTTTAAATTTCTCGGAAATTAAAATGTTAATAAATTTGCAATTTCTTTTTAATTTCGACGTAAATGAAACGCTCATGCTTCTCAGAGCAGCTTCTGCAGGACTGGGTAAGTATATTTTAGAAAATTAAAAAAATATTGTACGGGGAGCTTTTATTAGTTCTACCACGGATAAATTAGAGGATGCCATCATGCATTGGAGATGTTTCTTGAAATGAATGTTTGGCATGCTAGTATGGTACTGTAGTAAGGTATTGAAGGTGGTTTTAAAATTATTAAAACCCCAAGCCGCTCCACCATTCCAATTGTGACCTCCTGTTGGTCGAAACGAAAAGCTGAAAAGCACAACTCATATGTCGTACAAGGCTGTATTCACAACTTTTCCATATAAAATGTTTCCAATCGTTCAACGGAGCGGATTTCCTCTGCTTAAATGAAAGAAAAATCTATTCAAGGACGACCAGAGCAGACTGCTTGCAAATCATTTTCTCGGATTCCGCCTCTTCGGCGCCTCTGGAATGTTATCAATGTCATTTTCTCCTGGAAGCTCCTCAAAATAAAAATTTTATTCGGCCGAAGCCTTTGCCTCTATATTCATCCGCATAATTGGATATTTGTCCTTTTTATCTTTCATTAATTTTCATCCTCTTAGGTCTTTTTGACAACCGCAAGCTGAGAAGATAAGTGAATTCTCGAGAGATGCTTCCTAATTCCCGTAGGATTTATAGGGAGCAAGACCTTCCTAATAAAGACTTGAGAGCCAACCTTCCTTGGCTTTATCTTGTGGGGCACAGTTGGATCCCCATCTGAAATTCAGCTTAACCTTCGTTGGTCTGCTTGTGGTTATTATCTCTGTTTAGTTTTGTATCTCTTCAGGGAAAATGTGCAATATCAGATTTTAGGATTTTCTCAGAAAATGAAAACAGAAGTACTCACCGGGCCGAGGAACTTTTATTTTTGTTGAAATTTATTTCTGTGATATCTAGAAAATCGTGTGCCGCCTTGGAAGCAGATGGTGAACACTTTTTTGTTATTGCCAATTCAACATGTTGCAATTAATTTATTTTATTGTAGATACATATATGTACTTATTACATGTTCACGCAAAGAAATGATTTTATAAAATTAAATACATTGCAAGTAAATCCATACTTATATGCTCATGTTCGATTCCAGTTTGAACCAGGTCAGATCTTGGAGCAATGAACAGAAGAGGAAAAGAGTATTATACTCGTATACAGGGTGTTCAGAGGTGGGAGGGAAATATTTTACGGGGTGAAAGGTCAGACCGAGACAAGCAAAAAATTGTATGGGTGAGGGGGGCGGGGGTATCTCGCACCGTTCGGCAGTTACAGAGTGATTCGTAAATCAGGATTTTGCCTTATATGGGAACCGCTCTTGTATTTTTATTTTTTTTTCTACGCATCGCAGCGGCCCCAAAAAAAAATAAAAAGTAGGTATGTTAATAACATGAATTTCGGAGAAAAGTGAGACGAAAGGTGAAAAATCGTGAAATAAAAGTTAATTTTTTCAACTTACAGGTGGGATTGTGGCCAAGGGGCTGGGGCTTTTTGGAAAGGGCTTCGAAATAGTAATTTTTTGAGGTCGCTGCGATGCGTAGAAAAAAAGATAAAAATACAAGATCGGTTCCCATATAAGGCAAAATCTTGATTTACGAATCACCCTGTAACTGCCGAACGGTGCTAGATGCCCCCCCCCCCCCCCCACCCATACGATTTTTTGCTTGTCTCGGTCTGATCTTTCACCCCCTGCAGTATTGACCTCCCACCTATGAACACCCTGTATTGTGGTGTTAACTTTTCCTCAAGTAATTTCTTTCTTCAATTAATTACATTAATTCTTTTATTTATAAAGAATAACTTCTATTATGCCAAGAATACATTTCCTTGGCATCTTTTTATTGTACAATTTGCTTATTTCGAGCAATTTTTGTGTTCAATATAAGCATTATTAAATATTAAAAAATACACATTTTTAGCTTATAATTTTATAAAGGAATATGAAAAGAGACTGTAACATAATTCAAATAAAAGGCCTGCGTCCTTACCTAAGGATGTGAAATACTATTCTATATCACTTACATAGTAACCAACTTGGAGTATAAATTTATCATAAACACATGCCAGTTGTGATTTTCGTTGACAATCTATTATAAGAAATGAAGTGATAGGTATATGAAAAAAGTGAATTCCACGAAATATTTCGGAAAATTCTAAGCGCTCTCATTATAAATAATATCTAAACACTAAACTTTTATTTGAGCTACGCTACAAGCTCTTCCGGCAATCCATTAATAAACTTTCAAAAATATCCAAAATATGGTCTTTTTTACTTTTCAAACCTATTTTTTCACAAACGACAACAAAATCCTTTAGAAATTATATATAGTACATGACTTTTTCAGTGCAAAAATTGGTATTAATCAGCGTAATTTTTCAAACAGTAAAGTAAGGTACCAAAATAAGACATAATATCCTAACATCTATACCTTTTATAAGGCCAAGTTTATTACTATTCAACTACATAGCTAAAGTTTACAGCAAAGTAAAATTAGCCTAGAAAGAATTTTTTTCATTTGCAAGTGTAAAGTCATAAAGGATCGATAACCCAAGGCTGTTCGAGAAAACGTGATAGACATTTAATTGCATAAACTGTCATCGAAGAATATCCGCATTCCAAATAAAAGCCTCTCCGGAATTCGATTTTACCATAAAATGTTTACTGCAGGCAAAATCCAATACAGTGTGTCCATTGTCGTTATTCTGTCATGAAAGTTCTGCCCTACGGTCACTCCTCTACGTACATATTTTCCCAACGGAGCTATTGCATTAAAGTCACTCGATATATTTTTAATGTCCTTTAGGACAATACCCATGAATTCTTGGGACATGCTATTAAATTTATCTTTTCCGGGATAATCTCCGCTGACTGGATTTGCTGAAGACGAAAATAAGGGGTTGGAATTTTAAAAATGTATGATCCTACATTGTCCAAATTTGTTTTTATTTATTTTGGGAAAACAAGCGATAGTGAAACAGACATTTTATCATTCCTGGAATTTTCATCAATAATGTCGCTTGCGGCTTTTGCAACATAACAGCATTTACATACATGTGATATATACGTAATTTTAATTACTTGCTGATATAAATGCATTAGAAGTTTTATTACTAATATGGTAAATTGTAAATTTTGTATCAAGATATAATGAGCTTGTTGCGAAATTATTATACCTGTGGGTAGAATCTTCTGACGGCGGCGTCGATAATCCCATAAGTTATATTCAAAGTCCTAGTTTTGTAAACTGACACAAATCTTATATAGTATAACTAGCTGGCCCGGCAGACGTTTTCGGCCTTTTCCGGTAGGTGGCGCGGTGGATGAATTTGATTTGATTAACGCAATAACACAGAAATTATTATTGTTGTATTTAAAATGATGTTCATATGTCATACTGTGTAAATAACCCTTCATCAATACCTATTAAAGGAAAATTCTAACAACTTTATAATTTCCGTCAAAGATATTATAAAATAGTTTAAAGTTTTTCAGATTGTAAACTTGTATTTTGTAATTGTAATTAAATACTTTAAAATCTGTTAAAGCTCCGACCTATAAACATTTTAAGTTTAAACTTCAACGGTTTTTTCAAAATTAACACTGTCGAATTCGAAAAGGCAGATTTAAAATGGCCGATTAAGCAAAATGACAATGAACTAGAGCGACATCTTGGCACCATTCTGTTTCAACCATTTTGTGAACACAAAAGGACATCGTATCTTAGCCAACACTTTAAGGGGGCAATACACTTCTTTTTTGCATTTTTGAAAAGTGTTTCTTTTTTTATAGAAAAATTTATTGAATCATTTGAAAATTTTACAAATTAAAATATATGTATCAAAGAAAACAAAAATCATTTTTTCGAAATTTCTGGCGTTTGTATCTCAGCTCTGGAACCTCTGAAATAAAAAATTCAAAGCACATATTAAAATATATATAAGTCAGCTGCTATCGTGTGAACCACGATGAAGTATTTTGGCAAGAAAACAACAAAATTGCGGAATTTTTAATTTTTTAACGTTAATTTTTCTTGTTTTTTTAATTAAAATATTTATTAAAAAAAAAGGGTTCAATATTAACCTATATTGATAATAATGGTTCACACCATAAGCAAAGATATATGGAATAAGTCCGCAAAATTTGAGCTCAATCGGACCAGTAGTTTTTTCAAAAAACTGCCAACCAGGTCAAAAAAACGTAGTTTCGAGAAAAACGCGTTTAAAGTTTGTTTTATTCAATTCGCAGATAATTCTGAAAAAAAGTATCTTACGCTTATTCGGCAATGCCTTTTCAATCGATTTAACATATTGTAAACTACTTTTGGAGGTATATAGTATACAAATTTGATGTTTTTGAAAACATCGATTGTTTCAAAAAGCTACATTTAAAGAAAATTAGTGATTAGGGGAGAAGTGGCATGAAAGAGCCAGTTTACTAAACGGAGCAAAAATATATACTTTTAATGAAAGAAATGATGATTTTTTTTTCTTGAATTATTATTCATTTATTAAAGTAGGTAATTTCATAGGAAAAAACCTTAAATACTATAAAAAAATCAACAAAATATTCATTTTTAAAAGATGTGTCTTTTGGCTCTTTCATAACATTTTGGTATTGAAAGAGCTACTAAAAGTTATGAAAGAGCCAGTCTGTATTATAAAGTGTAATTGTGAAAATTATGCAAAAATGATCATATAACCACCAGAAATCACGGTCCGAATGTATACACTTTCTCTAACCATGGCTTTGAATTTTTTTTTCGCTTTGGTTTTTGCAAAATGGCCATTTTGTACAGCAATGTAATAAAAACCTTCGCGATTTTTTTACAGGAAAAGGATCAACTTTACAAAAAAAATTTATATGACAAAAAGTGCTTCAAATTAGCCAAGGAAAACATGTACATTTTTTTCAGAATTGTTTGGACTATTTTTGGTTTTTTGGATTTGGCCAATTTTTGAAAAATCCAAAAATGTCCCAAAAAATTCTGAAAAAATTCACACGTGTTCTTTGGCTAATTATAAACACTTTTTATCATGTAAAATTTATTCGTAGAATTGATCCTTTTTGAGTAAAAATATCATCAAGCCAGCTCTTTTAAGGCCCATTCACCCGGCTGTTTCATAACTTATTCTTTAAAATATATAACCCTCAAAATAACAACAATATCAAAACTTTTGCGACTCAGTTTTTACGCAGCTGCAAACTCAAATATATGTACAAACTCAATCTACAATCCATTTGCCTATATTTGTTTACAATAAAATACCAAAAAACAAGTTAAATGAAGCAAAATACTTACTTTTTGGTACCAAAAACTTTGAATCGATGTACCGGCGTCCGTTGCTTTCGGCGAACTGTCAAATGTTTGTGGGTGACGGGAAATCATTATTGCTACTTAAAAATAAAATTACCAACCAAATCCGTTCCTAAACTACCAAAATAATGTAAGTGGCTCTTTCAAAACCTGGCTCCTTCATGCCACTTCTCCCCTACCAGTTCCCTAGGTTGGTAAAGTTTCATTTCACAAAATTCCCTTTTTTTTCTGAACAATTATTTTTGTAGGCATAAATAATTTCCTTATGGTGTCAGTTTTTATTTCTATCTTATATGAAAACGACAGCACGGAAATTGCAGAGGAAGAATTTGTCCACTGCCGAAAACAGATTTTCTGAATAATTTATTAAGTATTGTGTAGTAATAAAAAAAATAATAATAAGAGTTTTCTTTTAGCGCAATTTATAGTGTTATATAAATAGCTCATTCTGGTTTTCTCCTTCGCATATTCCGTCGAAGAATCCTGATCGATATACCATAATAATATAATTAAATCTCCGGTTATTATACTCAATGGTGCTTAACACACACACTAACAAAATTATCGCATTTTAGGATCAAATATACGAGTTTTAATTAACACGTTTTTAAAATTGCGAATCGTGGTACAGTTAATAATAAAGGGTGGGACAGAAAAGACTGACGTTTTCGTAAAAGTTAATACTCAGGCCCAGGTAGTGGGAGGATTTTGAGCAGGTGTCATTTTGTTCAATAACTCGCCATTTCCATTTAGTCAAAGTCATGGAGCCGTGGAAGGTACAACGTCGTGTTTTCACATACGATAGTTTCATGCAGAATAACGAGTCTATCGTTGCAATTCAGCGGACGTTTCGTCGCCTCACGAGACATCAATCTGATCCCACTCGTAACACCTGATCGCGTCATTTCCCGGTTTGGTGACATTAATTGGTCTCTTCATTCCCCTGACGTGACAATGTGGGACTATTTCTTGTGTATACGAGAATAAACCCCGTACACTGGAACAACTGAGTGAAGCAACTCGTGTCGAAGTCGCTCAAATTGACAGAACATCGGTTGGAGATAGTGGAAGTCAACTTCCGCGAGCGGCTTGAGAGTTGTAACGCTGAAAACGGTGGACATCTGGGAGATATTGTTCTCCACCATTAATTTTCTAAAATGGCAACATTATGTGAAGTTTGCTGTGTAAATAAAAAAAATTTTAAGCAAAATTAACGATTTACTCATTTTTTAAAAAAAATCCGTCCTTTCTGCCGCACCCTGTATTTTATTTATAATAACTATGGAACCTTTTAAGTAAGCCATTCAACAAAATTCAAATTAAACAACAAATGCTAGAACAAATATAGGCAATAACGAAAATAAAAAATTTTGTTTTGAATACATTTCAATTTTGTTTCATTATTGTTTTTTGCCAAATTAAGAATGGAAATTGTTAACTCCAAAGTTAAATGTGAAATGTAGTTAAAAAAATAATCATATTTGAAAATTGTTGATTTAATGTTATTTTCATTATTTTTTACAATGTTTTTTTCTCATTGTATCATCGCAGTTTAATTTATTCATATAAACTGTATTTAAGTTATTCTTTCAGTGTAAATTTAATAAAGTTAAGGATATAATGTTGTTCGGATAGATAAGTAATTGTCCTTTCGAACATGCAAGATCCATTCTTTAGAGTTTTCTTAATTCATTGGAACGTTATTTTTTATATGAAATACTTTTGGAATCTGCGAATCTGACTAACTGCAATATATGTATGTAATTTTATATAATATACTTATTAATTCCTGTAATTGATTGGTTCTACTACAGATTGTCCAAACGTTTGTGCTCAAACGCGTGATGTAACAAAGAAGTTGTGAATACTAAAACTTGCTTTACGCGTATATAACTCACCAGTCTCTATATTTGTTATTCAGCTATTGATTGACTTTGACCAATACATAAACAGTGATCATAATACTTCTTCTACAATATTTAAAATCAAGGCACGCATTGTTCCCTTCGTGTGTATTTCCAGCACAAATATATCCTTCTTGAATGATGAGTTAAAATTGTTTCGTTATTTCAGTCCGTAATTTAAATGCCACCTGTTGTATACTTGCGGGTATTATTAATTCTCCCACAGGGTTGCAACAATAAATTTGTTAGCAACACTCTGCGGATATTCAACTTTGGTTTATTTAGTTATGGGAGCGGGACTTTTGCACTTGTCCTACGCTCGCTGGCGGTAATACGTCTTTTACCTTTTCGGGGAAGAGTGTAAAATCAATTGTTCGGGTAAGGACAGGCGTTAAGGGTACGCCTGGATAAGATTAACGAAACGGGCTCGCTTCGGGATGGTTTCACTGTGATAAGGGTGTCACTAAATTAAACAGAGGGTATTTGGGTCTCAATGCGACAAACCGCACAGTAGCTTTATTTTACTTATTATAATTTCAACTGCACATGCTTTATATAAACTATAACACAAAACTCATCTAGTTAATACCCAATGTGAACACCTTATAAAATTCACTATAAAACTTCGGCACTTACTCCCGATATTACAAACTTAGAATACGTTACCGAAACTGATACTTCTACCCGAACCGATACTTCTCGAATTATGTTTCTTTAATTTTCTTTAGACCGTCAGCTCGGAGCTGTGTACGCGTTACTTAGATCGAACTCTCTAGATCCCGAGGTGTTACCCCGACTGCGATTTACTTCGGACTCTCTTTCTTCGATTGAACCCCGATCGCATGAAACCTCAATTTCTTGCGGTCGGTTATCAATCGAGGAAAAGCGATCAAAGCATTTTTTATGCCGCGACAATGCTTTCCATTGTTCGCGTGCGGCTTGACCGTACTTTGGCCCCTTGCCTCGGCACTTATGCTCAAGGGTCGGGTCATCGTCCGTGTATAATTTACGTAAGTCGTAAATTATTGTCGGGTGTTATATTTTTTGAGTCAATGCACTTACAAATGTGCAAGGGTGCCTTTTTTCTTGAGATGAAGTCTCAAGGGCTCTTTTAAAATATTTACTCAATATTTGTTTCGGTTCTTTGTTTCTAATATTTTTTCCGTATCTATTAAAATAGATATATCGAGTATACAACATTCCTTCCCCCTTTGAAAAAGAGGATTATTCTTGGAAGAGGAATAATTCTCTGGGTGAAGATTGAGAAAAAAAAATGTTGTTTGTAAAATTTGAAAATCGAGAAGTTTCGGTTTCGGTTCACAAAAAAATGTTCTTTTCTTAAATTAAATACAGGTTATTATAAAGTTTTATATATATCAAATTCAGTAAAGATTAGGATAAAATTATTTATATATCGGATAAATTCTTATGTTATTTCTTGATTCTAAAATATTTTTCTCTCAATTTTTTTTTTTTTTTTTTTTTTTTTTTTTTTTTTTTTTTTTTTTTTTTTTTTTTTTTTTTTTTTTTTTCGGTTATAATAATTATTTACCGTATCAGCTTTCTAATAAATCGTATCATTTAGTTTTGTATATTTTGAGCTGATAAAATTAAATATCTTTAATATGTTTTAAATGAATATATTTAATGATTATAATATAAAACTCATTCGAATGAATCTTTCTAGTTTTTAAAAAAAATCTATTTAATGATTATAATATAAAAATTATTTGAATGAAACTATCTATAAAAAAAATATTCTTACAAGAATTACTTATTTATTAATAAATCTTTATGGCATGCATAAATTTACTTTTCAACTCAAAGAAAGAAAAAAACATTTGTAACACGATAATAATATTTGGCTTGTTCGTAAATTGCAAGCTAGGTTGTCCGAATTCGGCGGTATTGCTTTATTATTTTATATTTTTTTTTATTTTTATTTTTTCGCGTTTTCGAATTGAGTGTGAATTTTGATGGTCCAAGGTTTCCACAACTTTAAAAATTCTTTCGGTTTACGTTCAGTTCTGACCTTCTCCGAACAATTTGCCATGTTTAAAATACTGGAAGTTTCGACGCGGTACGTCGAAGTACCGACAGCTTTTCTAACAACCATTTAGGCAGAATCTCTAAACACGAGATTTTATTAGCCGGTGTTTTGGCGACTTCCTGGGGGAAATCGATTACGCGACCTCTTTTTTTTTTTTTTTATTCAAAATATTTTTTCAATCTGTTATTATGAATTATTTTTAGGCGTTTACCTACCTTAATTTCAGTATTAACCGGTGAAGTTATGGCTGTTACTAGATAGGGACCTACCCATATTTCCGAGAGCTTATGTTTTCTATTTTCGCTCTTTAGGAGTACTTTGTCTCCTACGTGAAAGGAAATGGGTTTGGAACTCCTATCATAATACTCCTTAGATTTGTTTTTGCTTGCTAGAATATTTTTTCGCGCTGTGGCGTAATTTTTCTGCAGCTTGTGTCTAATCTGGTAGTAATAGTTCTCGCTATTATACAAGGGTTCTGGTTCCCTTTTTAAATTTGATGGAACGTCTGCTGTAAAACCGTAAAGGCAATCCATTGGGGTTAATTTAGTACCCTCGTGTATACTATTATTGTATACGAAAGCAGCAGTTCTTAAATATTGATCCCATACTTTGGGATTATCATCGATTACTGTCCGCAGGTATTCAATTAGCGGTCGATGTGCTCTTTCTAATGCTCCGTTTGATTCCGGATGATAAGCAGAGGTTTGAAATTTTTTAATTTTAAGCAATTTACAAACTTGCTTGAACAGATCACTAAGGAAATTTGTTCCCTGGTCTGTTACTATTCCTTTAGGAATTCTGTAGCGTGTAACTATTTCTTCACAAAATATTTGCGCTACTGTGGCCGCTTCTGCATTAGGCATTGCGTACCAATCTACAAATTTAGTGAGATTGTCCTGGAATGTCAGAATAAATTTATTTCCTGACGTGGACTCCTCTAATGGTCCTACGACGTCCAGGTAAACCTTATCAAAAGGTTTCTCTGCCACATCAGTGATGACCATTGGCATTTTATTTTGGGGAGATGCCTTTAATTTTTGGCACTTCGGACATCGCTTGATATATTTTCTTATATCGCGAAGCATATTTTTCCACCAGAATTTTTTCTTAATTCTTTTATAAGTCTTGATCACGCCCTGATGGCCTCCGAAGGGAGAATCATGATAATCGTGTAAGATTACTTTGATTTCCTCGGGGCTCGAAATTTGTTCGGGGCTTGATCTTGTCTCACTTGAAATTACAGCCTCTTGTTTTTCTTCGGCTGGAGCTTCTTCTATTTGTTCTAGGTCAGTTTTCGTTTCAGTATTTTCTGATACGATTTCTGCCTCTTTCTGGACTGTTTTGGATTGAGCCCTTGTTACTGCATTTACTTTATGTAATGAAATATTTTTAGGTGCTTTTTCTTCAGTCTCAGAGTCTTTTGTATGAACTTGTGCCTTTACCGTCAAGGTTTGGCTTTCATTATTGTCATTTTCCTCATAAGGAATGCGACTTAAAGCGTCTGCATTCGTGTTGTATTTCCCGGGTTTATATTCGATATTATAATCGAATTCAGATAATTTATGGTGAAATCTCACCAAACGAGAAGTCGGGTCTTTCACATTAAATGCTCCTTTTAAAGGCTTATGATCTGTATAGACTGTGAATTTTCGACCTTGCAGGTAGCATCTAAAATTTTTAGTCGCCCAAACAATAGCTAATAATTCCTTTTCTATTGTGGAATAATTTCTTTCGGCTTTGTTTAAGGTGCGGCTAGCGAAAGCTATCGGCTTATCTTTTCCGACTTCACCCTGGGATAATACTGCTCCTATCGCTTCATTACTAGCGTCTGTCGTCAGATTAAACGGTTTGTTAAAATCTGGAAATATTAGGAGTGGAGGTGTGACTAAAGCATTTTTTAATTCCTCAAATGCTCCTTGGCATTTTTCGGTCCATTTGAATTTTACATCTTTACGCAGTAAATTCGTTAATGGCCGTGCTATTTTAGAAAAATTAGGAATAAATTTCCTGTAATAATTTGCAAGTCCTAAAAATGATTGAACTTGTCTGACGGTTTTAGGTGTAGGAAAATTTTGTACACACTCCGTCTTACTTGGGTCTGGAAGCGCTCCTTCTTGGGTACATTTATGCCCTAGGTAAACTACTTCCTTCCGGAGGAATTGACACTTCTCCGGTTGTAGTTTGAGATTATTTTCTCTCAATCTATCAAACACTTTTCGTAACTTAGAGTTGTGATCTTCTAAGTTTTTCCCGTAGATGACAATGTCGTCTAGGTAAACGAAACACTCCAGGCCCTGCAAACCTGTTAAGACATAATTCATCAGGCGTTGAAAAGTAGCAGGTGCCCCTTTGAGTCCAAACGGCATTCGTAGGAACTCATAGTGTCCGTAGCTAGTGCTAAATGCTGTTTTTGGCCGATCTTTGGGATCAACCAGCACTTGATGGTATCCACTAGCTAAATCTAGAGTAGTAAAATACCTGGAATGACCTAATTGATCGAGAATATCTTCGATCCGGGGGAGCGGAAATGCATCCCCTATGGTCTTTTCGTTTAATTTGCGGAAGTCTATGACGACTCTCCAGCGTTTTTCTCCGTCAGGTCCCGCTTTTTTAGGGACTACTAACAAGGGTGAGTTCCAGGGGCTTTTGCTCCTCTGGACCACATTATTTTCGAGCATTTCTTTTAACTGCTCGTTTATCACTTCCCGTTGTCTTTCAGGTAAGCGATACATTTTTTGATTAATTGGAGCTTGATCTTGCACAATCGGTATTGAATGTGTGATCGCGTTCGTGTAAGTTAAATAATCACCTTTTAGGTGGAAAATGTCATTGTATTCTTGACAAAGTTTTAGAATTTCCTCCTTTTCGGATTCATTTAAAATCGGGCTCAGGTTGAGTTCTTGCTCTAACTTGGCCTTTCGATTCATCTCGGCAGAGTTTATTGCTCGAGGATTTTTTATATAATTTAATTTTAAAATATTTTCACCGTTAATTTCAGCTGAGTGGCTCTCTGGCCTTGTAATTTCAGTGCTTTGACCTTCATATAAATTATTTGAGCTCTCTGGCCTTGGTTTGCAAGGTCCAGGGCTCTTTTTACTTACCTTGGTGCTCTTCGGTCTCGTTTTGCGAGATCCGTGGCTTTGTTTATTTTTATTTTTACTTTTAGAACTCGAGTTTGAGGTTGTAGGTGTCATATTTTCATTCTCACTTACGTTAGTTTCTCCCTCTAAACTCGGCATTTGTACAACGTCATAGTCAGATGTTGAGATTAATTGTAATTTAATCTCTTTGACGACGGCTTCGGCATTGTTTGCATTAAGTAGACCTATTAAGGCTTCGCTCTTACTAGCGGGAATTATGCTATTTGCCAAGAAAACTCCGTCCCTTATCTCCTGAGATAAGCAAAGTTTTTCTTCCGATAGCACAATTGGAATTCTAGCCACCATCTGTGATCGCGCGGGTACACACAACGGTTTGGCCAAAACTATTGTGTGCCACCCGATATCGCTATTCAGTGGTGCTTTCGCTAGAATCTTTATCTCGCTAGCCCGTGGTTCTTCTGGAACCTTGCAAATTTCATCTGGACTTGCAGATGATCGTAAAATTCGGCAGGTGGATAGTTTAACCCCGTCGGGTCCTATCCCCTTTTTCCGGATTTTATCTGAAATTGCATCTTGGGCACAGTTTCGTTCTATTTCGTACGTAATTGGGTACGAGAACTCTTCTGTGTTAATTTCCGTGCGAGGAAATCTGAGCCGCTTATTCGGTCCCTCAAGGTCACAATGCTTAGAAAGCACGTCGTTCCCAAGTAGGCCATCGTGGGATAGGTCAGGTATATTTTCTACAACTTGGAATTTGCAGGGAATTTTTATTTTATTTGTCTCTGAATTATGGACAATATTCCCTTTACAACTTCCTAAAGTTTTTCCTGACCCGAAAGCAGTCTGTAAAGTACAGCTTTCTTTTTCATCGATGGTCTCAAAGGGTTTTAACGCATTCTTTTTTATAATTGTAACTTCAGCGCCCGTATCCAATACTAGAGGAGTCTCTTTTTTAAGACCCACATCCAGTGGAATTTTTACAATGGGGATACATTGCTCGGGCGGCTGAATGGACCCCATTTCTTTTTTAGAAATTATAGTCGAGTCGGGGGTTGCGAACTCGACTGAGCATCGTTTCCCTGGGCTGAATTTTCCCATTTTATACGATGCATGCATGTACTTGTTTCGTGCCCACGGCGGCCACAAAATCCGCATGCTTGGGTAACATTATACGCGCGGCGAGAGTTTGAGTTCTGTGATTCATTCTGCGCGCGTTCGCCTGTACGATTTGTTTGTACATTGGCAGGCAGCGCTGGGGCTCCGCTGTTTCGGTAGGGGCCCCTTTGGTTATAATTGCGCGAGCGATTGTTTTGATTTTGCACTTTGCGGCATTTTCGCTCGTCGTGCCCGTACATTTTGCAGGTATTGCAATACGGTGTGTTTTGTCGCTTGAGGCAATTAGAATAAGTGTGACCTTTTTTGTTGCAGTAGCTGCAGGTCACTTTAGCTAGGGCGTTGCGCTTAGGGTCGTCATTTGAAGGGCCAGGTGAGGGAGTTTTAATTCCCGCAGCTTGGCCTGAAGCAGCTGTTTGAGGCTGAGTGATCGGCTGCGTATTTGGTACACCGATCATCGCACCTTGTGGATTATTTACCACTTGGGTTGCGTTTTGCACAGCCCAAAAAGATTGCAAGTGAGGAATCCCTTGCTGTAGTCGTTCCATATCTAATGCTTTTTCTATGAGTTTTTCCAGTGTCTTTTCACTGATTGTGAGAAGATACTGTGAGAGTAATGGATTAGCAACTCCTCCTCGCAATGCGCCCATTGCTAATTCCTCTAGCTGAATATTGATAGCTGCCACGGCGGCTTCATCAAATTTTTTCAGGGCTGCTTCTTTACATTGATTTAGCACCTGTTTTAATCTGGCCGTGTAGGCAAATAGAGTTTCCAGGGGAATTTGTCGGCAAATAATTATTTTATTTACCAACTCCTGATATGTTTCCCTGGGCAGAAATGCTCTGTTTAGTCGCTCCTCGAAATTTTCGTAGGAGGTAGGAGGGTCTACTGCAAATAGCTGATATGCGGTGCCCTCAAGTCTATTGACCATTATTCGGGTGGCTAAGGATTTTTCTTCCTCTGTCAGGCAGCTTTGAACCTGCCTGCAGCCACCTAAAAACTTTTGGAACTGGTTTGTCAGCTCTGGTCCCGGAGTTCCCGAAAAAGTCGGAACTGACTGAGCCACGATTTTAATAATTTTTACTTGGTCTACCATTTCGCCCGTTATTTGGTGAGACCCGTTTCTTCTCGAATTATTTTTAGAATTTAAAACTTTTCGCGGCGAACCGTTTGAACTATCGGAAAGATCCGAGCTTGCAACTGACGCACTCAGCCAACTTATCACTATATCAGCCGCTGTCGGCTCCTTATCGCTAACACTGGTTGTGCTTAAATTTAATTCACTCTTATTTTCTAACACTTCTGGCTCGGGGTTTTCCCCGATTCCTAGGAAAGAACGCGAGTATCCTTCAAAATTGAGTAGGGATTCGCGGAATCTCTCTGTGTTTTCTTTTAATTTTTTAATTTGTGCTTCTCTTTGTTCTCGAGTTTGCTGAAGGTTTTTCTCGAGTTCTTCGCACTTTAACACAGAGAGTCCCCCTAATACTCGCGTTTTTTCCACTAAATTATTTAAATATTGCTTAAGACTTACAGTTAGATCTTCCGTAGGCCTGGGTAAGACGTTTCCGCTGCGTAGTCGGATTCCCTCAGGCTCTTGTTGCTCGGTATGCGTAGGGGTCCCTCGCTGTGTTGTGGAGTGGTCCCTCGCTGGATGATGTGGAGTCGAAGCTGCGGTGTATTCCCTCGATGTACCTGGTTGAGGTGATGAGGTGTGGTCCCTCGATGCCTGCTGCGGTGTCGTCTCCTCTCCTTGGGGGCACTCAGGTTGTTGTTCCTCGTCGGACATTCAATATCTCGATCGGGCTCCTGATTTTATCCCTCGTTGGTGCTATTTTGCACTCTTATTTGGAGGCGGGAGATCGCTTGTTCACCTGGAACAGCGGCGACTACAGTTGTTCTCCCTGTAGCGGGGTAATTGCTTGCTCGCCTGGAGCAGAGGCAACTAAAGTTGATTACCCTCGAGCGTTGGGGCTTCGCAAAGCCCTAGGTTCGCAGGATTAAGGTTTTTCGAGCTCTTATGGTTTTCGAGACTATGAAAACCTGGCTTCCTTAATCCTACCGGCTGCGCCAATTGTTGTATACTTGCGGGTATTATTAATTCTCCCACAGGGTTGCAACAATAAATTTGTTAGCAACACTCTGCGGATATTCAACTTTGGTTTATTTAGTTATGGGAGCGGGACTTTTGCACTTGTCCTACGCTCGCTGGCGGTAATACGTCTTTTACCTTTTCGGGGAAGAGTGTAAAATCAATTGTTCGGGTAAGGACAGGCGTTAAGGGTACGCCTGGATAAGATTAACGAAACGGGCTCGCTTCGGGATGGTTTCACTGTGATAAGGGTGTCACTAAATTAAACAGAGGGTATTTGGGTCTCAATGCGACAAACCGCACAGTAGCTTTATTTTACTTATTATAATTTCAACTGCACATGCTTTATATAAACTATAACACAAAACTCATCTAGTTAATACCCAATGTGAACACCTTATAAAATTCACTATAAAACTTCGGCACTTACTCCCGATATTACAAACTTAGAATACGTTACCGAAACTGATACTTCTACCCGAACCGATACTTCTCGAATTATGTTTCTTTAATTTTCTTTAGACCGTCAGCTCGGAGCTGTGTACGCGTTACTTAGATCGAACTCTCTAGATCCCGAGGTGTTACCCCGACTGCGATTTACTTCGGACTCTCTTTCTTCGATTGAACCCCGATCGCATGAAACCTCAATTTCTTGCGGTCGGTTATCAATCGAGGAAAAGCGATCAAAGCATTTTTTATGCCGCGACAATGCTTTCCATTGTTCGCGTGCGGCTTGACCGTACTTTGGCCCCTTGCCTCGGCACTTATGCTCAAGGGTCGGGTCATCGTCCGTGTATAATTTACGTAAGTCGTAAATTATTGTCGGGTGTTATATTTTTTGAGTCAATGCACTTACAAATGTGCAAGGGTGCCTTTTTTCTTGAGATGAAGTCTCAAGGGCTCTTTTAAAATATTTACTCAATATTTGTTTCGGTTCTTTGTTTCTAATATTTTTTCCGTATCTATTAAAATAGATATATCGAGTATACAACACACCCTATGCAACCGTCCGTGAACCAGATAAAGAAGAACGTCGAAGTATTTTCACTGTCCAGTTGAGCGAAAGGATCCCTTGTCATACCAATATAGCACGAGTCAAATGACATGGGTTTCCCCGAAGAAGAGGCATTAATTTTTTAGAAAATCAAAGTACTACGGAACTGGCTATTTCCTGGATATTTCAATGACCATCGTAAGCTGTTATACTTATGTGCACGTCACATTTCGCACCAAATTACAAAAAACGTGATACTGACATAAATTAGTCCTTGCAACGCAGTGAGACAGGCGCTAGGAAGTATCATAGTGACATTAAATTACTAACCTTGCAAAGTACCTGACTAAAATAGAAATGAGGTGTCACTCCCAAGATGTCTATTTCATTTTTAAATTCCTAGTTGAAAAGGGTCGTGCTGAGTGAGAGCATTAACAGAGAAACAAAGGGTCGACTAAAAACGTTTAAACTGAAAGTGAAAACCTAGAAAGAGCGGGTCATTGCTTTTCGGTCAATAAACCAAATCTATGAGACCTTTTTATACATCATGCTGGCTTCCACGGCCTTCTATTTTTGGCGGGAAAAACCTTAATTAATCCAACTGCAGGATTTCAACATCTGATAAAGTTTACAATCTGATTTCTTCCTTTTAAGATGGTAAAAGCTTTTAAGATTTACGTCACATTTATCTTAAATATGTAGAGGAGTACCTGGGAATCCTGGCTTTTCATTCTGAAAGGAATGTGTGTTTCTGCAGCTGAATAGACCAGGCAAAAAAAAAAAACAATTCTGAATTAATCATGTAACGAATATAAATGAAATGCCGAGAAGGGTTTCTGCTCCAGTTCGGCTTTATTTACAATTCAGATCGGAGCGAAGCATGCGAAGAATCCCTGCTTGTCGGCTGCTTCGAGGTGGCTGCGGAATCAAAGGTGACTCGATGCAAATTTATCTACAATTTCAGAGATTGTGTTCACGCTCCATTTACCGCCGAAATTAGATATCGATTCGGTTATCATGAAAGATGTGCATTTAGATAAGTGTTTACTTGAGTGGAACGATGTCAAAACTTAATGGCAAACTGCCTCGGAGGAATTCTGCACGAAGCGGTCCGTAAACAAATTTTTGTAACCACATTTACATACAATTTGCATTCGAGGTACTGACGTTCGGAGCCGGGAAAATGAGTTCCAAAAACAAATTATTTCTTGTAAATGTGTTTTCGGGTATCACGGAGGGGACTCTTGATTAGCCAGTGGTACCGATAATGGAATAAAATTTTATTCAAGCGATAACGCTTTTGAACACCAGAAAATTTGATAAGATAAATCTTAAATTACTCTGAAACAAAATATGTTATCGACAGGTTAAGGGGACCTTTACTTTCAAAATCGGGAAAAAACACACTTTTTAAAAGTTTGTTTTTTTTAAGACTATTATATTTATGATTCTGAAAACTTTTGTACATTATTGGTAAGATTATGAAAAATATAATTTTTAAATGCAACTTTAGTTTATTTTAATGCCTGCAGAGGGCGTCATCCAAAATGCAATTTTAAAACGACTTCCTGTAACAGATAGAGTCAAAATCTTTAGTGGATTGTTTTCATAAGACACAAAACTAGTACAAAAACCTAAAAAACCTTTTATTTTTAATAAATATATCATTTTATACACATTTTTCTAAAAAAGTTAAAAAACGACTATAAGTTAGGGTAAACTAACCCTGCGCATAAAAAAGTGGGGAGGTAAAATAATATTTTTAAAGGTTTAGTTACTAGTATATTTGATAACGAATCGAATGGCGTTTGGTTTGTTAAAATCGGTTGAATAGTTTTTGAGATACAGATGCGGCCATTTTCAAAAATGTGATTTCGAGAAAAACCCGTTCAAAATTTTTGCTATATAATTTTTGCATATAAAATGCGTAGAGGTAGCGTTACAAATATAGGTATAACGAATTTCTTAAAACGGTATTTAATATATAATATTTATAAAAAATCGGTATTTAATATTTATAATTATAATTTAGGATAGTATTTCTGTGATGTTAAGAAGCATTTTTATGAAAAAAAAAAATTGATTTTTTTTCGATCTTGACCCTTCAATTCCCATGACGAGATTAATAGAAAAAATAATATTATATTTCTGTTATTTATTCCTTAGACATCCCCAAGAAGAATAGTAAAATTTTTCTAAAAAATCTTTTAGGGTTTTTATAAAAAACGTGTCAACTACGGATGACCCTTGAAAATTGAACACATATTTTGGAATTTGCTTTTCACACAAAATGCACTGATTATATTAGTATATTTATTAAAAAATGACATGCAGTAAGAAAAAATATGACATTTGTTATTGCAATTTTTGCAGGGCAAGTCACTGTCACGCCAAAAAATTAGAAATATAATAATAATACCGTTAGAAATAATTTAATTTATTTGACAGCTGACATGACATCAGTGTGGAAAAAAAAACCCAAATATTCTATAAGTTTCTTGAGTTATGTTATCATTTAATAGGGTAAAAAAAAATTATAAACTGCTGTCACCTACAGGGTGACTGACGGGTTAAACAAAAATTTGGTATTCTTTTATTTTATTTTTTATTATTATAACCTCTGAGTAAGCAATTGCGCTCAAAACATACTAATAAAACTATTATATCCTAAAATCATAACAGACCCCTAACACAGATTCAAAATAAATATAATTATTGTCACGATCAACATATTAAAAGTAAAAAATCAGTCAAGTGCGAGTCGAACGTTGCGCTACGAGTATTCAGTTCTTATTCATTAGAAATTTAGTACTGATTTTTAGCTTTCATTATCATTTATACTATCAATAATTGTCATGATGTAAATTCATATTTTATTAAATATATATTTGCATGTTCTAGGGACTGGAATATTAAATTTGTGGGTATGACAGCGAACTATAGAATTAAGAAATTTTCGCTAAAAAGTGATCCGATTTTAATTGAAAACTAATAATAACAATATGTTGTTGAAAACCTTATTCTTTTTTTCCGACCAGTGCCTTCTTTTCTTTTGCTTTTTTTCTATAGAGTTCATTTTGCTATCACGGTATCAGTGACACATCTGACGAGCTTTTTACCTAACCGTCTTGAATTTTTCAACCCATTTTATCAGAATTAAAAGTCAATTTTGTGTGATCATTTGGAATCTGTTAGCACCTCCGAGCTCCATGCCAAAAATATAAAATACCGGAGCAAATAAGCGATTTTATATGCATTGATTTATCTGTTTGTAAAGAGAATAGGGATATATATTTAAAGATGTTTTAAATTGTTCATGAATTTCACTGAACCAAATTTTGGATCAAAGTCACGAGTGTAAGAAATGATGTTTTAATTTCAAAAGGTATTTCAAGGTGAAAGATGGTTTCTCAATAAAAATTCCGTATAGTTAGAATCTGAAATTCCGTATAGTTAGGATCTGGAATGTCACAAGAAAACCACATACATTTCTATTATATGAAGCCCTTCACGTGGCTTTCATTAAAACGAAAAAATCAATATTTTTCTAAGTTTGTGCTCCCATGCAAGTAAATAGCACAGCAAGTTTATTACAGAGTTCCTTTATTGTGATAAAATCAGCAGCTCCATCCAAAAGAAAAAATTTCTTTTGATGAGGAAAAACTCATTTGGTCGAGTCTTCAGTGTTACTTCTCGTTCCAGGCGACTGAACCGAATTAAAAACTTTTGTACTTCCTTCTTTGCTTCGGTCGAAATTATAGTCTTTGTTGGGGGAATTACCTGTATCAGAGAAAGTCATGGATGCAAAAAGTTAGACGGCAAAAAGCTTTACATCTGTGCATTACTTGCACAATCAGGTAAGCAATTAGGAAATGAAATTAGAAAGAGGCTATGACCACCTTTATACACTGAAGCCACCCTCGCTTCAGCGCAGCAAGGTTGTTCACCCAAAATGCAAAAGAAGGCGGGGAACATTAAAGGGAACTCTAAGAGAAGTTTGCATTATAACTAGAGGTGTACTTAAAGAACTGCTACTACCTAGTATCCACGGCAACTTTTAACTTTTCTCTGAATGTTCGGATTCATTCAATAAGACCGCAATTACAATAATCGTGAATCGAATTGCTTTCGTGGCTGGTGCTTAATGAGAGCAATCGAAGTCATCTACAGAAGTAAATGCGCTCATTCAAAAACTTTTTAAGCCCTGAATCACGGCATCCGGCCTTAATTCAAATGGGAGTATTGTTCTTTAGGTTTCAGATTTTATCGTACGAAATCTTCACCTATTATACAAGCTCATAAATGTTTAAATAAATTCGCCATTTTTACATTAACTTCGATGCACCACTACATTTTCAAAACTCCGGTTGTAGTCAATAGGGTTCAAGCACTGGTCTACAGACTTTTACATATAGTAAGTAGGTTTTTTTTGTGAAAGAAGTTACAATGAAATAAAAAGGGAATCCTTAAACTTCCTGTAGAACAAGCAGTGTTTGCCCCTTCTTCTTCGTAAGTATTTTAACAAATTGTTATGAATATATGATAGCCGTAGAAGAATAAGAGTGGGTGGGCTGCCTCCGCTGGTATGTTGCTCATTTTAATGTGGTAAGTCGCTACTGCGATGGAATTAATTTATACCAAATATCAATTTCAAAAAATGTTCTTTACATTAGTTATAATGAATTTTTGGAAAATTAAAAAATTAATTTTATCGAAATTGGCCGAACCGATTTTGATGGCTAAAAAACAGGGTACCAAAGCAGTATTGAAAAAAAAAGTCGAACATTAATTTCGTTAATTAAGAGGGGGTACAATAAAACATTTTTAATGTCTCGCTTTTTGTAACACCGCCGATTTTTTCCTATAGTATACTTACACCCAAGGCTAAAACATATTTTTTTTGGAAAATTATTGAAAGGGTAGTTGATAGTTAAAAAAAAAGCGGCCAAGTGCGAGTCGGACTCGCCCATGAAGGGTTCCGTAGCAGCAAGTAACATAATATAAAAGTTATTGTTATTATTAGAAAATAATGTTTCACGGTTATGTTTATGAAATTAAATGTTTTATTTTTATTTTTATATTTGAGTTGATTGAATAAAAGGTAAATTGCGGTTTACGATTTATGACGTATTAAAAAAAAAACTACGCACTAGATCTCGTTCAAACCAATTTTCGGTGGAAGTTTGCATGGTAATGTACAATATATTTTTTTTTTAGTTTTATCATTCTCTTATTTTAGAAGTTACAGGGGGGGGGGGGGGGGGGGGGGGGACACACATTTTACCACTTTGGAAGTGTCTCTCGCGCAACTCTCATTTTTGAAGACCTATCCATAGATACCCCACACGTATGGGTTTGATGAATGATGAACAAAAATTTTTGAGTTTCAGTTCTAAGTATGGGGAACCCCCAAAATTTATTGTTTTTTTTTTTATTTTTGTGTGAAAATCTTAATGCGGTTCACAGAATACATCTACTTACCAAGTTTCAACAGTATAGTTCTTATAGTTTCGGAAAAAAGTGGCTGTGACATACGGACGGACAGACAGACAGACAGACATGACGAATCCATAAGGGTTCCGGTTTTTGCCATTTGGCTACGGAACCCTAAAAACAAGAAAACTTTGTTTTCCACTAAATGCAAATTTTTGGTTATGATTTTTGGAAGTTTGTTATGATTTTTTAAAGAAACTTAATACCTTTTACCCCCTTCTAATTAACTAAATTAATTTACGAATCTTTTCTCAAGACTGCTTTCCTACCCTTTATAACATATATTTTAGCCATCAAAATTGGTTCAGTCAATTTCGAGAAAATTCATTTTTCAATTTTCCAAAAATCCATTATAACTAGTGTAAAAAACATTTACCATATTAAAATGAGGAATATACAAGCGGGGACAGCCGACCCACTTTTATTCTGCTACGCCATTTAAATATTTTTCAATCGAAGGAAATGATGAATGCTCAAAAACAACAACAAACTTTCGGCTAACAAAAAACCACCTCCATTGTTTGTTGTACAAGAGGTATGTTGTTTAAATACTATAACTTTTTGAACATTTTTAATTTGAGAAACTGTTTTAAAAACAAACTACTATATTTAGACGATGTCATCAACTTCATCTTTGATATCTTGCCGTTATATGTCTGTTTGAAAAGAATATTTTATGTGCCTATATAGTGGCCGATGAGAATATAAAGATGGAACTAAAAAATCCATCAATAGAAAAAGTCATATTTGGAATCATCTCTGCATATTTTGTGTGGCACCGAGACTACCCACTAGCATACTCAAATATGCTACGTTACATAGAGTACGAAGTTTTTGGGACCAAAATTTGTAATAAACAAGTTATCTTGTTAAAGTTCTTACAAAAAAATGCAACATTCTTCTTTTTTAATGTTAATTTATCCTTCCCGTTAATATATGTTTTAAAAAGAAAACAATTTAATTTTTCTGTTTCAGATCAATGGTTAATTAATCTATATCTATATATTAATATATATTAATATATATTATTAATATTATAAAGCTGAAGAGTTTGTTTGTTTGAACGCGCTAATCTCAGGAACTACTGGTTCGAATTGAAAAATTCTTTTTGTGTTGGATAGTCAATTTATCGAGGAAGGCTTTAGGCTATATAACATCACGCTGCGACCAATAGGAGCGAAGAATCAGTGGAAAATCTATATATATAAAAGAAAATCGTGTTAGTTACACTATTTATAACTCAAGAACGGCTGAACCGATTTAGCTGAAAATTGGTGGAGAGGTAGCTTAAAACCAGGAAACGGACATAGGATACTTTGTAGGGTTTCAAAATGGCGGATCCAAGATGGCGGCTGAAAATTTTAAATTTGAAGCGATTTTCATGAAAATTGGTATATAGGGGTTTTGCGGGATGGGGATTTCAAACCCGCTGTCCAAATTTAGAAATTCAAGATGGCGGATCCAATATGGCGACCAATATTTCCTGATTTCAACGGATTTTAATGAAACTTAGTACAATGAATGTTTTGAGCTCACTGATTTTGAATATTATCAAAATTTAGAAATCCAAGATGGCGGACCCAATATGGCGACCAAGATTTCTAGATTTCAATGAATTTTAATGAAAATAAGTACAGTGATAATTTTGAGGGCACCAATTCTAAATATCAAAATGTCTTGATTACAATGGATTTTAATGAAAATTAGTACAATGGTTATTCTGAGGCAACTAATTTAGAATATTATCGAGATTTCCAAATCCTAAATGGTGACCAACAATTTCTCAATTTCAACGTATTTTAATGGAAATTAGTACTATAATTATTCTGAGGCCACTAATTTGAATGTTATCAGAATTTCCAGATAGCGGATCCAACACGGCGACCAAAATGTCTCGATTTGGACGGATTTTAATGAAAATTGGTATAATGATTATTCTTTGGCCACTAATTTAGAATATTATTACAATTTTGTAAATCCAAGATGGCGGGTCCAATAGGGAGACCATAATGCCTCGATTTCAACAGATTTTAATGAAAATTAATACAATGATTATTCTGATTTAACTAATTTTAAATATTATCAAAATTTCCAAATCCAAGATGGCGAATCCAATATGGTGATGCAAATTTCTCGACTTCAAGGGATTTTCATGAAAATTAGCACGATTTTTTGTGGTGCCACTAATTTTGATCATTATCGAATTATCAAAGTTTGTAGATCCAAGATGGCGGACCAAATATATAAAAAAACTTTCTAGATTTCAACGGGATTTAATTAAATTTGCTACAATAATTGTGTTAATGCCACTAATTTCAAATATTATCAAGATTTGGATATTCAAGATGGCGGTTCCATAAAGGGGTTTTCGGGTTGAATCAATTTCTAGGATATAACAAACGAAGATTTGAGAAGTCTTTAATTAGTAAGTATTTACCCAACGCCGGGTGAAACCGGGTAATTTTCCAATATTTGTGAAGTGTAAAACGGTTTACTTAATATTAAACAACGTATAAGTTTGTTCAATAAATTAATTAGGGATATGAAACGGAAATACTGTTTTCTTATATTAATGGTATTATTTGTAGAAACATGCGAAAAGAAAGAACACGATCAAATATTGGTCGACGCACATGGCATAATGAAAATGTAGCAGAAAGGGCAGTACAACGTCTGCCGGGCCAGCTAGTGTGTGCTAAATGGAGCACTTTTGGACCTTGCGTGGGAGACGATAGACAAAAAATTATCCTAAGCCGCCATAAAACAATAAAACTTGGAGACTTAATTTCAAAAATTTATAACTCTGGTTCTATTTTTTTCGTTTTAAATCTAAAGGACTGAATTTTGAGAAGAAAATATTTTTAATAAAAATTATTAACAAATTCATATTGGTATTAATAATCTAATTGTTTAATCAATTTTTAACAATGGCCCCACCTCGTAGCAAGTTTGTGGTATTTTTATCGTATTCTCCGTCAAATTTTACATAAAAAACATCTTTTCAAAATATGGTACCTTTATTATTACTATTCTGAAAACATTAATTTATTATACCGTAACACGTCAAAAAAAAAAGGTTTTTCGTTAATAAACAGAAAATTATAGCTCGGATCAAAATATGTTAAATATAAAAGTTGTAGATAATAAAAATATCTACAATTTTTTCTTAACTATTTTTCGACATAACCTCAAACTTTTGAATAAATTAAAAAAAATGTATAAAATCACCTTGTTTAAATTTATTTGCCAAATTTTTTGCCTCATGTCGTTTCTTTTTTTAATATAAGTAATTATTATGTTCTTCTTAACAAATAATATTTATTAGTAATCAATACTATGAAAAATAAACATAAATTAATAATAAATGATAGAACTTTATTTTATAACATAAAAACAGTTTATTGTGGTTTCAATACTTATTATAGGTTAATATGTATTGCGTTCGATGGTTAATTGAGAAACATATTAATAACACAAAAATTATATGTTTCTTTCGTTTTTAAAAAGACTATCTAATATATAAAATTCTTCTGTCACAGTGTTAGTGGTCATACTCCTCCGAAACGGCTTGACCGATTTTGATGAAATTTAATATATATATTCAGTAGGTATGAGAATAGGTTTATAACTAATTTTTATACCCCTAGATGTTAAGGGTGGGTCACCCTAAAAAAATTTTTTGTATTTTTTGGACAAATTTTTTTTTTGTAATTTTTTTATGGTGTGGCATTAAAAAACACATTTAGTCCTAAATTTTTACCCTTCTACCACCAACCCCTACTTTTTAATAGCATTTTTTATGTTTTAACCCCGATCGATAGCAATAACTTGAGAATGACTGTACCGATTTCATTCATTTTTTTTTTTTTAAGTTTTCTAATACTTTTTAGAAGGTCCTTACGGAAAGAAAAGTTAATAAAATTGCGCAGAAAATTGGATAATTTCAGAAAACTTAACGATTATTTTAACTTCGCGAGTTTGACCGTTCGCGCGTTCTCGATTTCAACGGATTTTAATGAAAATTAGTAAAATTATTGTTTTGAGGTCACTGATTTTGAATATTATCAAAATTTACCAATCCAAGATGGCGGACCTAATATGGCGACCAAGATTTCTAGATTTCAGTTGATTTTAATGAAAATAAGTACAGTGATAATTTTGAGGGCACCAATTCAGAATATTATCAAAATTTACAAATCCAAGATGGCGGATCCAATATGGCGACCAAGATTTCTCGATTTCAATGGATTTAAATGAAAATTAGTACAATCATTGCTTTGAGGTTACTGATTTTGAATATTACCAAAATTTCCAAATCCAAGATGGCGGATCCAACACGGCGACCAAAATGTCTCGATTTGGACGGATTTTAATGATTATTGGTATAATGATTATTCTGAGGCCACTAATTTCGAATATTATTAAAATTTGTAAGCCCAAGGTGGCAGGTCCAATAGGGAGACCATAATGTCTCGATTTCAACAGATTTTATTGAAAATTAATACAATGATTATTCTGATACCAATTATTGAAATACATATTATCAAAATTTCCAAATCCAAGATGGCGGATCCAATATGGTGATGCAAATTTCTCGACTTCATGAAAATTAGTACGATTTTTTTGGTGCGACTAATTTTGATCATTATCGAATTATCAAATTTTCTAGGTCCAAAATGGCGGACCCAATATATATAACAAAAATTTCTCGATTTCAACGGGTTTTAATGAAATTTGGTACAATAATTGTGTTAATGCCACTAATTTTTAATATTATCAAGATTTGGATATTCAAGATGGCGGATCCATGAAGGGGTTTTCGGGTTGAATCAATTTCTAGGATATAACAAACTAGAACATTTGAGAAGTCTTTAATTAGTAAGTATTTACCCGACGTCGGATGAAACCGGGTAATTTTCCAATATTTGTGAAGTGTAAAACGGTTTACTTAATATTAAACAACGTGTAAGTTTGTTCAACAAATTAATTAGGGATATGAAACGGAAACACTTATATATTATCTTATATTAATGGTATTATTTGTAGAAGCATGCGAAAAGAAAGAACACGATCAAATATTGGTCGACGCACAGGGCATAATGAAAATGTACCGGGAAGGGCAGTACAACGTCTGCCGGGCCAGCTAGTAATTTTATAAATAAATAATGTTTAAAAAAGGTGAATTTTAACATTTTTTGCATTTTATTCGAAAAGTTTGAGGTTATGTCAAAAAATAGTTAAGACAAAAATTGTAGATCTTTTTATTATCTACAACTTTTATATTTAACTTTTTTTGATCCGAGCTATAGTTTTCTTTTTATTAAAAAAAAACCGTTTTCTTTTTACGTGTCGCGCTATATAAATTAGTGTTTTAAAAATAATAATAATAATAATGTACCATATTTTGAAAACATGTTTTTTATGTACACTTTGACGGAGACTACGATAAAAATACTAAAGACTTTCTACAAGGTGGGAGCCATTGTTAAAAAGTGATTTAAACAATTAAATTGTTAATAACAATATGAATTTGTTAATAATTTTTATAAAAAATATTTTTCTCAAAATTCAGTAATTTAGATTTAAAATGAAAAAAAAGAAGTTTGTAGCTCAAATAGAACCAGAGTTATAAATTTTTGTAAATGAGTTTCCAAGCCAAAAAACCCGCTATTCTCACATTTTCGATCACTTGTATTATCAAAAGTTTGCAAAAAAATCCTCGAACACGTATCTCTTATTTTTCGATATAGATAATTAATAAAATTAATAAAAATGAGTTGTCGTTATTTTTTCATCCTGCGAAAATCGAATTTTATACAATTTTTTATTATTTTCTCCTCCTTAGTGCTAAAATTAGAACATTAAATTTTTTGTAATTGAAAAAACAAACAATATAATAATATATAGTACCACTGTTGTATAACTTATAAATTACGCAAGACTATATTAGCATAAAATAGGCTACTTTCTAAAACTGAATCGGTAAAAATTCATTGATTTTCAGCACCAAGTGGACCATTTTTAGGGAAATTAACTGAAAAATTCAGTGAGTTTTCCCTCAAATGGTTGGCCTTGCAGTGGAAATCAGTGGATTTTCTAACTAAAATAAAAAAAAACTAAAAATAAATTAATTCAATTTTAGAGAGAAAGAAGTGTTCTGTCAACATGTGTTGAAAAAACACACTGTGACGTGTTAAAAAACACATTTTAGCGCGTTTCAAAATTACACACCTTGAAGTAAATCAAAAATGACTACATGAAAAAACCTTTATCATATTATACTATAACTACACTTCGTTCTTCTTCTCTTTACCAATTCACAAGACAACTGTAAAAAAATTTAAGCAGCAATGAAATTGTTTTACACTTTTAGCAAAAACTGTACTTCTCTTAAGTTATTTCGGTTTTTGTTTTTTTTTTTAACGATATAATGACAGTTGCTAAGAAATCGTGAAAATTTTGTAAGAGGAGTTTTCATTCTCAATAAGAAATTATTTGAAATAATAACAGATATCTGAATCGATATCTTTCTGTTTCATTCTAATTAAAACTTGTGAACTTTTCTACCCAGTCGTAAATCTTAAATTGATTTTTTGTACACTTAGTGAACTGCCAATTTTTCTTTCACCATCTTTCGTAATCTCTGCGATATTGATAGAACTTAAGAGAAATGTCATTAAATCGATAAAATAATAAAAAGGGACAACTTTCAAGAGCTGAACTCGGAAGGATGGCACCAAGTCAAATTGGGAATTCGCTTTTCCCACACATACGGATTCTGTTTGACCTAGAAATGGCGACGTCCAGACGCCAGCAGATACAGACGGCACCAAAGTATAATGAGGGTATGAGTCGATCCACTTTTGCGCAATAATTCTATGTGAGGCAGACAAATGGCATTATAAAATCAAATTGAAATGTCTGAATCTTGCCAGGCTATTGTTCCTGGGCTTGCCATAAAAATTACTCAATTCGTAAACAGAGAAAATGCCAGAACCCTCTATTCCAGCTAAAAATGGACTGTTTGACCTCATTTCCGCCCATGTATATTTTCATTATATTTTCATCGTCTGACTTTCTATTGGAGTTTGATATTTTCACTTTAGTTTCAAATAATGGTTTCTAAATAGAGTACATGCTATTATAGTATGTAAAGAAGAGCCCACTATATACTGAAATTGGCAACCCTAATGTTTGACATTTGTCATCTATAGTTGTTGAGGTTTTCAAAAATAGTTTATTATACAAAATAACAACGTATTGTTATTGTTAGAGCAAATTACAAATTTGGCAAAAGTTTTGTGGAGACAATTCGAAAAGTGCGTGGAATTATTGGTATCCATAATTTACTCATTTGTTCTGTCATGCGAAGTCCCATTAACCCATTAATACGCAAAACGAGGATTTTGTGCACGCAAGTTCACTTGTACGATTCGAATAGCAAATTGGGGCGATTTTCGTCCAAATTCGTATATAAGGGGATGCTCTTTCAGAATCTGGCATTTGTTTTGCATAAAAGCTTCAAAAACCCTATTATTTTTGGGGATTTTAAAAAACAAATGAATTTTTTTTTTTAATGATCATATAACCACCAGAAATCGCGGTCCGAATGTCTGAATTTTCTCAAACCATGGCTTTGAAAGTTTTCAGAATTATTCAGGGCATACATATTTGGATTGTTCAAAAATTGGCCAAATCCAATAAAACAAAAATAGTCGAAAAATTCTAAAAAATCAAGTGTGTGAGATTTCTCACATTGATTGTCCATGAAACTCATTCGCCTATTCCAGGAGTTGAGTGATGTGACACAGCAGGCATTTGAACAAAAAAAAATCTAAACGGTAACACTTGAGTGTGATTTGATATTTCAATGAATTGAGGTTCCTGCGACCCTGTTAAGTTTGTGTTCTATTAGAGCGTGAATCGTTATAATAATAATAGTAAAATAAGTAGTAGTGAGTTGTGGTTCACTAGCAATAACGAGGAAGAAGACCAAGAAGCGGTATGCTTAAGACCAAGAAGAGGTATGCTTATGAATATGGGATAATTCCAATCCGCTGGAATTAAGTAACATAATGTAAGTTTGGAAGAATATGTTTGACAACAGAAACAAAGTAGGGCATGAAGATAACGCACAAGATGAAGATGCTGATATAAGATCAAGCAGTAAGAATTAGAGACGAGATTATGTCTTTCATTTCACATGGATAATCCGAAAAATCTTTTAAATAAAAATTATTATTGAAAAATATGTTAATTATTTTATTTAATCAAATAACAAAATGTCTCCAACTATAATACTAGGAACATAAAAAATTTCTTTTTGGTCTTTATAGCGGGACTCCTTGCTCTATTGCTACGAACACAATTTGACATAAATTGTAAGTTGACTCCCCAAAAAAAAGGTAGATTTGCGGTGAGACACGTAACTCGAAAACTAGTTGACCGATCCTTTTGAAATTACGCACACTTAAGTTCCGTAAAGCTAAGTATTTCCTAGTCCTCTAATTGATTGTTTTTGAGTGTTGTGAGATCTTTGGAAAGATTTCAGGGGTCAAGCATGACTTCTTCTGGGAATAGTTTCAAATAGTCCAAATTTTCCAAACTTAAATATGATAAAGCATTTATTGATTTAAAATACTAAATAATCTACCATTCAATATTGTTCCAGTTTAGCAAAAGGACCATGCCCTAAAAAAGTATAAGCAAATAAAATGAGAAAAAGTATGCCACTAGCGTTTGTGAAACGCGAATTAAAAAACCCTACTGTTTCCAAGACAACTCAAAGCCTTCAAATGAGTTGTCAACCAATCCTGAACACCTCTTTGTTGTTGCATAAAAAAATCATCCAATCTGGAAAATTGAATTAAATCCAGTATAAATGTGGGAACCTTTACAAGAAGATGACCGGCCGGAAATAGTAAAAGTTAAGGAAATACAACTTGTTCGATGAATTAATTTAATATTTGGATGATTTTTAATTTTTAACATTCTGATACTTTAATCATGCTTCTACTTTACAAAAACTGTTATTTAAAACAAAAGGATCTAAATATTTGATTGATTTCTCAAAACTGCTGATACAATTTAAAACCATAAATTAACATTTAAGGCCCGGTATCTCCGTCTTTTTTTTTTTTTACTTCAACAGAGGCTGTTTTTACATTTAGTGCATGATCTCTTTTGCTTGTCTGGTCAGTTTTCTCCTAGCTCTAAAGTTTTTTGCAGGTAAAGAAAAGAAAAATTACGTAGAGTTACCAATGCCTTTAGCTATTAATATCAAGGACAATCAGCACTGCAGAACGAATTGTAGCAGAAGCAGCTATAATAAATCATCTGAATAATTAAATTACTTCAGAACAATGTTATAAAACTTCTTGTCAAAAAGCTCACAGTTCTACCTTGGAAGATTGAAGCTAAAAGTTTGGCTGCTTGCATACACCGCATCGCAAAAGCTTGCCTATGAAACTTTCCGGTCTTCCATACATTTCTTTTGTGTCCTATTTTGAACTGTGTATTCAAGCACAACTGGAAGATTCTTTCTTGCATCTTTCAGTTTATTATCAAAAATAGCAAAATCCAAGATAATTTGGGTACAAAATGTTACTTGTGACACAATCCTCCGTGTATTCATCTTCTATGGCGTTCGAATTCTAGCAATTCTTAAATTTAGCAATTTGCAAATTCTCCGAGGACATCACTATTTATGGCACGTATCCCCAGGGCAGCGGAGATATGCGAAAACATGTTTCGAATTCAAAGAAGCAAAATGTAAATTGAAGGAGAAAATTTTTCTTTGGCGCTCTACTCTCTGTAATTTGCGAGATCTCGTCCCTTTATTCTAAATCTTGGCATCCTTGCGTGCTTGTCATGAATAATGGCAGTAATGTACTTATTTTTCAAGAATTTCTTGAACTATTCCCTCGGCTTTTCCTAGAATTTCTCAATAAAATTATCAAAGTTTGTGTAGCAATTAGTAAAATTAAGCTCTCTTGTTTTTTAGAGAGGACTAGACGTATATGAAAGGCTACAATTAATGTGTGTTTCCTTTGACGTTGGAAATTTCCAAAGCATTTGCTGCGGTAATTATTCTGTTGGCGGTCTCTCCCCATCTTTCAGCGAAAAGCAAACACACCGGGCAACGTACCTCAATGAGCACCCCTTAATTTTCCGTCTCGTTCAACCTGCTCCCGGTCACTTTTGACCTATTATCCAGCCACTTGTTAACCACTTAGGGTTAACCCACTCGACACCCTCGTCCTCTTCACTCTAAGTGGAAAAGTTCATGGCTGGCAGTGGTATTTCAAATTGTCTTGGAAATTAATCACAACCAGCAGCGTACAACGTCAAAGGATATCGCCGTCGAACCCAGAGCCCGGACGCTCTGCAGCGGCGTCCGTGGCTAGACCGTGCGAAGATTAAGGGCAGACGTCGTATCAGAAGCTACCAAAATAAATAAATTCAAGATGAGTCCCATAAATTCCGGGATGTTGTGAATGTGACAGCATGAAAAACGTTCCAGCTTTTGCCTTTGTGTCCGAAGATTCTATTGAACTTTTTTGACCCGCACGAAGTATCTAGGTGAGCACGAGGGCGGTGCGGGTAGTTGCTTCCCTTCCCGGTCCCAATCTTCGTTTACTATGCCACAGCAGTTGTGCAGTCCAATAAAAACAAACATTTGTATATACATAGGTGGCAATATTTGATAGGAGCATCTTGCAGCCTGCCGCAACCTATTGCATTCTTAAGAGCTCCATTTCTAACTCGAAACTCTGGAGCAGGTCTTGTGCAAGCTTTTGTGATAACCCCACAACAAAGGAATGAAATATTATCGGGGCTGCAGCCCTTGCTCCAGGATGGTAACTGGGACTCACCCCCCGGCGAAAGGTCAATGACGGTGCTTCGGGTGTAGGGTAGGAACCTGTGACAAACGAAAATTGGCCACGCGTTTCACTCGAGCCTAAGCGGTTGTGAGGCCAACTAAATTTGAATGGGAATGAACTCTGCAGCGTTTGCTGCATAGCAAGCATTTACATATCTAATTATAAATGAATGAGCTTATTTCATCCTGTAATGGGGACATTTTTCATGTTTATTTTATAAAAGTAGCGAGGAGCAGCCAACCAGGCTGCAGATGGATAATGATTGCGGTAATTTTCAAGCAATTCTCCATGATTCCAGCATTCTTCCATGATTTTCAGTGAAAAAAAAATTCCTTCCGACTGTGGGTTCATTACTTTTTAACAAATATTCTTATATATGATTCGCAGGTTATGTTAGATATTATTGAAGAATCTCACAATGAAACAAGTTTAACCAAACATAAAGTTAACGACAAATTGGGGCATTTTTACTCTTTAGCACGTAGTATATATTGTATAAACTTTTGAGCTTATAGTCCCGAAGAAAGCATTCTTTTTAAAATTCAAATGATGTGCTAGAAAAACGCTTTAAAAATATTACAAGGTACTAACTGTAGGAATTATAAATCTTATTTACCTGTTTTTTAAAGAACTTATTTTTTCTATCAAAATATTCTTCCAAGTGAGCCGCCTTCAAAATCATTGAAGCATTAACACTAGAAGTGCGGGCGTCCCAAATTTGACCCATTTCGATGTTCTTCCTGCAATTCCTAAATATTTCTATGTACCGACCCTATCAATAACCTATATATATATTTCTTAGATATTTGTATTCGGCGGGAAAACCAAACTGACAAATACATATTAGGATCCAATTTATACCTGCATCTTTTTAATGTAGAAATGAGGAGCTACATCAACATCGTTTGGCTTGGAGGAGCCGTGTATACCCAGTTTTAAAGAAATTCACCAAAATTAAGCAATTTCGGTCTGCCATATTAAAGTTGCCAATTGAATTTCCAAAAATTTGTTATGCGTTTTCACACATAACAAATTTTTGGAAATTCAGTTGGCTACTTTAATATGACAGACCGAAATTCCTTAATTTTTGTGAACCTCATCTAAATCCATCCACTACTTCCTGAGAAAATCACGGCCATACATACAGTCCCTACTCATTGAATTAGACGCGCCGGAAAAAATTGCAATTATGAACATTGTCGCCAAATTTTTATTACCTAGACAAGTTTTATGGACCTACGTTTTCTGAAATTAGGAATCTCGGGGTAGTTTCCAAGAATTTTAACGACTGGACAAATTTGTTCAATAGCCGGTTATCGAGTAGAACTATAAAAAACGATACTCAACCTCTTTTAGTCTTATTGCGACCTTAGTAGAGTAAAAGTAAAGTTGACTGGTATTGTTTAAAAAAGTTGTGTTTTGTTTACAAAAAAGTGTTCTATATCAAAATTGTAAGTATGAGCAGACCATATTTAAAAAAAAGAAGTCATTAAGAACAGTTAATAATATAGTATTTATTACATTTTATTTTGAAATGTTAACAGATCGAGAAGATTTTAAAATGTGGCGTAAAAAGAATATTTCGGAAGTGAAGAGGGCAGTTATTGTAGCCTTATTGAAAACTGGACAATTTTCCAATAAGGAAATAGCAAGAAAGGATAACGTGTCGGCTTCGACTGTAGACAGGGAGGCGAGAAAGTTAAGGGAAAGTGGTTCTGGTAAAAAGAGTCGTCGTCAAAACTGCCGTCGAAATCCCAAAACTACTCCAAGGGATAATAGGAAAATAAGGAATATTGCTTTGCAACATCGTAGAACACCAGCTCATACATTGGTAGAGTACCTATCGGAGGAAGGAGTCAATATATCCCTTAGTATATTTCGACGAAGAATATATGAAGAAAATTTAAAATGTAGACGTCCTGCGAAAAAGTCTAGATTAACAGAGAGAATGAAAGAACGACGTCATATTTGGGCCCAAATGCATCAACACTATACTACTGATGATTGGAAAAGGTTAAGTTTAGATTTTATTTTTATTCAAGATTTCTTTTTTTATGAAGTTAGCTATTTCTAAATAAAATTTAAAAATTGAAAAATTTTAGGTGATATTCAGCGACGAGTGCCGCCTAGACGCTGTGACGGAAATGTCTCAATTTGTGAGAAGGAGACCAGGAGAACGGTATAAAGAAGATTGTGTACTTCAAACTGTTAAACATCCTCCATCTGTAATGGTATGGGGCTGCACCAGTGAAAATGGCCCTGGCCCCTTACATTTTGTTGAAGGTACACTGAGACAAGATCAATATAAAAGTATATTAGCAAATGCGTTATTGCCTTACATAAATTCCCTTCCTTATGTAAGATCTCATTACACCTTTATGCAAGATGTGGCACTTTGCCATTCTTCAAAATTAATTACAACTTTCTTGAAGGAGGAAGATATCAACATCCTCCCATGGCCCGGCAATTCTCCGGATCAAAATCCGATTGAAAATTGTTGGGCTTTCCTTAAAACCAAAGTATATAGTGTTCCCAACCCTACAATAGCTATTTTAAAAGAAAATATCGAGAAAGTTTGGTACAACGACGACGAATTTAAAAATATGATTTGTTCGTGTATTAGTAGTATGCCAACACGTCTACAAAAATTAATTAAAGAAAAAGCAGGCTTAACTGATTTTTAAGTGAAGTACATAAAATATTGTAATCAACATTATAAACAAACATAATAAAATATATTTTTGTTAAAAAGAGTGGTTTTAATAGCTAATATTTACTTCGCACACAAAATTTTCTTATTATTCGGTCGCGCGTCTAATTCAATGAGTAGGGACTGTAGATACCAGTGGCGTGGGGTGAAATTTTTGAGAAGGTAAGCCGGTGCAAAAATCAGAAACTTAATAGCGAAAAAAAACTTACCAAATGAAGTCAGATATTACAAAATGTGTTCAACAGTGACTGCGTGTATTCTTGTCGAATTTAGTCGGCCACTTCTATCATACTTAAAGTCATTGGAAGTTAAGTGCTATATGAATATTATGAATAAATATGGACATATATACAATGAACTTCAAGAATAATATAAGTGGCTTTGAAAAAAACCGTTATAGTCGCGTGTATCGAGCAATCAAACTAAAGCGGTTAACAAAAACTGTGAAAAGTTGATATGAAATATAATTAATCTTACTTATACTCCAAAACTAATCTACGATTTTTTTTTATAAATTCGACCAAAACATCATTGTAAAAATTAGACTGATTTCTAATTTGTAAAAGAAGGTGTTTTTCTATCGATAAAAGTGCTAAATTTGAGAGCCTTTCTTCGGTTTCAGAATTTCTTAAATAAGTATGTATTCTCTTAAGGGCTGAAAAAGATCTTTCCGCGGAAGCAACTGTAATGGGAACAGTTAAAAATATACAACACAAGTTTAAAATTTGAGGAAAAGTATCTTTTAAAATGCCACATTTAATTTGCAGCTTCCGGTCAGCCACGAATATTTTTCATAAATCGACTTATTAAAATGTTTGAAAAACCCGTCCTTACGCTTGTAATCTATTTTCATCGACGGTTTAGCGCGACCTAATTCGATAACTCTGCTTTTTTGCTGAAAAGATAATCTATTAAATTCATTTGCCTGTTCTAATAAAAAATCCGTTAAGCAGCATTCAACACTAAGTAACGCCATTTCCAACAAAAATTAAAGACTGAGAACAAGATATAAATAAAAAGCTACTAAAATGCCCTATAACAGACCACCTAGACCTTACAAAATGCTCACCAGCTTTTCACAATTAAATTCTATATATTAAAGTACAATTACACTTCACTTCAAATCAAACATGCACGATAGACGGGACAAATCCTTTAATTGACAAATTGAAACAAATAAATAATCGTCATCCGAATAGCCGAACCTAACGAAAAAACCCAAGAAGCCGGATTCTATCGTGTTATCGAGAGGTAATAAAATATCACCACACCGCACTCATAAGTCACAACCCGTTGAGCACCAAGGCAAAAAGAGACACAAGTTAAAAATTTTTTTATTAAAATATAATAAACAAAACTACAACACCCCTCCCTCCCGAGAAGACGACTTCTGCCGTGTTCTTGTGAAATAAGGTAGCATTCACTCCTACAATTCACAGCCCCTTCAGTATCAAAGAGATTTAATAACCAAACCCACCCCAACCAACCCCACTCACCCGAGAAGCCGCTTTCTACCGTGTTATAGGGATAATAAGAGAGCACCAATACACTCACACCCGTTCATAGAGAAGACACGAATCAGCTGACATTCTTACAAATAAACAACCACCCGCCGAAGTGATCCGAGTTTCAACGAAACGAAAACAACTGAGAAGCCGGTTTCTATCGTGTTATTTGCTTATAGGATTTGCTTTTAGTGAGCAAAGGATATCACACACGATTTCTTTGTTACTCGTGGAGAAAAGTGTGGGCTTGAGTAAGCCGTAAAATGACCGGCTTACAGAAGCAGAGAGCGAGCGCTTCATACCCGATGCAACCCCTTGATAGAACCTGCTACGGTGCGAGGGAAGGTTCCATCGTAGTGTAACAACAGATTATGGTTATTTTTGGTTGTAACACTTGTTTTGCCATGTTTTCTTTACGAGATGAATTTTGGGAGCGCTTTCCAGGAATTTTACAGGCATAGAACAAGTTTTAAATTTACGGGAATAGGATGAGTTCCCAAAAGGGAAGCCGGTAGGAATCGTGTTATATGGACCCCACGCCACTGATAGATACATAGAAATATAGATATACTTATACATACATTCCGAACACAGAAACTCCTTTTCTTGAAGTCAGTTCAGAAGATTATTATATATTATATATACAGTGAAACCCGCTTAAATGCAACCCGCTTTACTGCACAAACCCTTTTATTGCACACGATGCGAATGCACCGAATTTTTTGCCTTATTAATGTGTAGAAACAAAGACCGCATTATTGCACACCTCTTAAATACACAAACCTCTTATTTGCACATTAATTTCAGGCACGAATTTTCTATTTGAATTAAAAAATAACCGGATAAGTGCAATGTACATATTTGAAATGAACAGATATGTAGTTAATGTCAAAAATTCATATCAGACTTTTTTAAACCAAACATTTGAACTTGTTCCTATATGTGTGCATACATACATACTTTATTTAATACGTACATAAAGACTGGATTTATTTTTATTTTATTACTTAAAGAAAGAATTTTATTTTTTTGTTGATTTAAATTTCTTATTTCGGTTGAATAAATGTGGATAATATACGCACATTTTTAGTTTTCTTTATTTTTGGACATTTGAATAATTTGTACATGTAATCCAAAAAAAGTAATCCGAGCTCTCTTAAATGCACAACATGTGCATTTATCTTAAAAACGTTTAAATGCACAAACCGTTTAAATGCACGAAATTTTCTGACAAATTGGATGTGCATTTAAGCGGGTTTTACTGTATATATATTTTTTTTTTTAAATACAAATCCAGCTTTCCTGACGTCAGAAAGAGTGACCACTATCATAATCGTTTTTCTCTGCTTATGAAGATGTAATAAATAATTCACCACAGGTACCAAATAGATATTAAATGATTCCGAAATGTTAACATAAATTTCTCACCTGGTCCAACAATCCTGACTGATACTTAGGGGAGACCGGGACAAGACGAAGCTCTGGGCAGGACGGGAAATGTGCTTGTGTGCGTGACTGGGGAACACAACAGAGCCTAACACAGCACCATTCGCGCGATGTTCAGTCGCGTCACACGTGTCCGAGCAGCGCGTGTGTATCACTGCGTGTTTTGGATGCGTGGCGAGAAAAAACTGTTTTTTGGAGGACTTTTAAAAAGTTTTCTGGTATCAGTGCTATTGTAAAATTTTACCACATACTTGTGGTAGTAGTGTAAAATTAACGAATTTAGATTGCATTTTCGCAGAATAATTTTGTTGGTTAGAACTGTTGTTACTTTTGCAAAATGTGCCTTTTGGGGCAAAACGGTCGGAGCACAATGAGATAGTATCCCGTTTTGCCCCATATGTGTAGGTTACTACTTAAGTTTTGAGGTAGACAAGTAAAAACAAATATTCATAATAGACAATGGCTTTATTGTTTTTGAAAATATTCTCCTTGAAGATCAATACACTTTTGCATGCGTTTGAACCAATTTTCGAATTTTCGACACGAGCCTTTTTTTGAGCGATTTTCAAATTAAGCGGGATCCAACGCTAACAAATAATTTTGACGACCAAACGTTTATGCAATATTGAATGTATGCGAGTGGAACTAATGCCCAAGCATGCCTCAATCTCACGGTATGTCATATGACGATCTTGCAATATCAGTTCACGTAAAGCATCGATTTTTTCTGGCACAACAGCCGATTTTGGACGACCTTCACGAAATTCGTCCTGTAACGAAGTGCGACCACGATTGAATTCAGAATACCAGTGAAACACGGTGGCTCGAGGTGGTGCTTCATCACCAAAAGTTGCAGTGAGTTAATCAACACACTGTAGTTGGTTTAATCCACGTCGAATGTCATAGAAAATCATCGTACGAAAATGTTCACGATTTAGTTCCTTTTTTTTAACAAAATTAATTTTTCAAGCATTTGTTAACAACACAAATATCACTCATATAACAAATGTAGCGTGGGCCATGGCTGGGCCCATAATTCCTGCGCAGGTGTAGACGAGACGATGAAGAGGCACGTATATGTCAACGTTGCCAACCAGATTAAAATGTGTACTCATTATGCATTTCCCATTTTGCCCCGATCATGGGACAAGATGGGATATTTGACATGTGCCATTTAATTCCTATTTGCCAAAAAAATATGTGAATTAGCACCATAAAAGATTACAATTATTTTAATTAAAACTGTAAGTGTTGCTTTTGTTGTAAGAGATTTTTAATAAACAGTTTGATTTTCATATTATGACGTTTTTTCTCTTAAGTATCCCATCTTACCCCGGTCTCCCCTATAGTCTGCTATGCTTTTCATTCGTCGGCTTTTAAATTTCGGAAGAGCTCGCTCATACTTTCGTACGATTAACCTTGAAACTTATCACTTAGCTGAATGGATATTCCTATTCAAACAGTCTTTTGTATAAGCTGATTAAGTCAATATACTTCGAAAACCGTTTATCTCTTCTTTCGTATTACGATAATCGGGTATTAAAAGCCCAAAAAAACAATTACTTCTTAAAAATCAGATATTCTAGAAAATCTACAATTACCAGTATGTGAGTCGATTTTTAAATTCGGGTTTGTAAGTACCCACATATATGATATTTATTGCAGGAATTTAAGTTTTACTGTTCTGTTCTATTTCAAAATTACAAGTGCTCTTTGGATTTACATTAATACAGTACAGTAAAAACAAGCAATTTAATTAATACTTTTGATTTTTAAAACGTAATATTAAGCCGGCCATACACGCTCAGTTATATTACACAATAAAACTGCCTAACGTCAGAACTGATGGAAAAACTGATGAAAGCTCAGGTCACATACACAATTTACTCAGTTATTAGCACAGTTTTTGACCTGCGCAAAGTCAAAGAATACGTTGTTAAATGTGCAGGCCGCATGAATTGTTTTCAATATAACTGTGTACATAATTCTGTGTGACAGCAACCATGGATTCAAATGAGAAGAAAACGAAACTTCTTGATTTTATAGAAACGTATTTCTTTTCGCTTTTAAAATTGCTGCAACTAATAGCACGTAAATTAATCCTTTCCCTGACACATTACCGCTTGCTATTAATTTACTTCAAAACGACTTCTTCACGTGTTGACAGTTTAAATTCTCACGAAAAATGAGCAAATAACTGAGCAAATTGTGCATTTAACTGCGCTGTGTGTGGAGACTATCTAGCGCAGTTTTTTGCGCAATATTTTACACAGTTTTATTGTGCAATATAACTGAGCGTATCACAGGTTCACAGGTACTTAAGTATTTTCACCCACGCATATCAACTCAACAATGTATTCAACCAAAATTAGGACCATAAACTAAAAACAGTTTAGCTAAACTGCAAAAATACAAAGAAAAAGTAGTTATGCATTAAATCAAACAATTATAAATTAACAAAATTACAACAACGTTATATTAAATTCAACAAAATGTTGGGGACCTTTACTTTCAAACACGGGAAAAAACAAACTTTTTAAAATTTTTTTTTTAAAAGATTATTATATTTATGATTCTGAAACCTTTTGTACATTATTGGTAAGATTATGAAAAATATAAAAAGAATTTTTAAATACAACTTTAGTTTATTTTAATGCCTGCAGATGGCGTCATCCAAAAAGCACTTTTAAAACGGCCCCATTTCTCTAGGACCTTCCTGTAACAGATAGAGTAAAAATCTTTAGTGGATTGTTTTCATAAGACACAAAACTAGTAGCAAAACCTAAAAAACCTTTTATTTTTAATAAATATATCATTTTATACACATTTTTCTAAAAAAGTTAAAAAACGACTATAAGTTAGGGGTAAACTACCCTCCGCATAAAAAAGCGGGCGGGGGGGGGGGGGGGGGGGGGGTAAAATAATATTTTTAAAGGTTTAGTTACTAGTATATTTGATAACGAATCGAATGGCGTTTGGTTTGTTAAAATCGGTTGAATAGTTTTTGAGATACAGACGGGGCCATTTTCAAAAATGTGATTTCGAGAAAAACGCGTTCAAAGTTTTTGCTATACAGGGTGTCCCAAAAAAGACTGTTAAGCGGTGGTCCAGAGATAGAGTTTTCATTTTCTGTTTGTCGGTGTAACATTTCTTCACAGAATTGAACTCTTCTTGCGTAATCTTGCGAACAACGAGTTCTTTCATCATGTTCTAATTATTACAAACTCAACACTGTAATTTTTTGTAAAAAAAAGCAAATTTTGAAAGAATTCAAATTCTTTGGTTTTTAGACTTGATACACTTGATTTCGATTTTTAAGTATGATGCCACAGAGATAGCTCAATAAAATCTACAGGGTAAATAGCTGATGAAATGGAGAAGTTTTTAAAATACTTTTGGATTAAGAAAGCTATGTGACTTTTTTTTTTAAAACGCCCTTGAAAGTATTGGTACTGGTTATCTTTTTCCTGTTATGTAAAAACTATTTTATTTTATGCCGTAATGGTATGGGTTTTGAGGCAGATTATCTTTATGCTGGAATGCCACAATATTTAGCTAAATAATGAAAAAAGAATTGAGAATTTATATCAATTATTCACTTCAGTATGACGATAATTGTCTTGCAACTCGAAAATAAGTGAAAAATTAAAAAAAAATTCATAACTCGTAAACTACGAAAAATCGTAGAACATACATGGGGGTTATTCGGGTGCCCCAGGGGGTGCTCTATCTCTGGACCACCGCTTAACAGTCTTTTTTGGGACACCCTGTATAATTTTTGCATATAAAATGCGTAGAGGTAGCGTTACAAATATAGGTATAACTTTTTTTCTTTTACGAATTTCTTAAAACGGGTTTAGGAGAGCGCTTGTGTAATTTTAAGAAGCATTTTAATGAAAAAAAATTGATTTTTTTTCGATTTTGAAAGTAAAGGTCCCCTTAAGCGAAGTTAAAGAAATCACAAGGGTATACAGAGAAATAAATCGTATAGCTACAGATTTTGCAATCCACATCGGACACGAAGAGCTAAACCGAGATTTTTAATGGACACAGGATATTATCCAATCGAACTAATAGGCTTTCTGGTACAGGCTGAATATTATCCTGCCGAAATAAGACACTTTCTGGTTTTGTTTCGACCTGAAAGGTATCCGCATATATTAGAAATTCTTTTCAGTGTACCTACACAAGTTTATGAATATATTAACACTCAAAATAGGAGAATAATCATGGTGCGAAGGACAAAAATTCAGAAATAGTGTGGGGTATTATGAACGTCAATAAAACTAGCAGGTCTATATAATATAAAAACGATTGCGTCTCGTTCGATTACATGCTTCGCGTGAACTAATGGCTCGGTTCCTGTCTCTTCCGCTGTTGTCGGTGGTGTCGGCACGAAGAATAGCCGCTACAAGTGCTTTAAGTTTGTCGAAGTTTAAAGAGAGGATAAACTAGACATCAGTGATTTTGATTTTTTTTTTTAAATGATTTATGGAACAAATGATTTATACTGTAAACAATAAATCGTCAATTTTTGTATCGTTGAATTTTCTCAAGAGTTATAAATGTCATAGCACTTACGTTTTGCATGTATATACTATAGGAGTATATTCGATACACAATAGCTTTCTCTGGGGTGGCTTTATTTGTTCTTTTCTTAGTCCTTTAAATTTTAAAGTTATTCGTTTAAGAGAATCTACACATTAAATTAACTAAATTAAACACAATTAATCGTCGCGGAATTATATTTTCACACATAAATCTACGGAAAGAGAATTTTAAAGCATTAAAATTTGTAAAAACAGTAAATTACTCCGGTAATCCGGCTTCGTAATTAATTTTTATGTCCACTGCTGTTAATCTCTCGGGCAAGTAAACTTTTTACGCGTAATTACAAAATACTCCGACGAAGGACCAGCGTGGGCTTGCCCTGAGATAGAAAACATCCTGTCAGAGGTGGAGGTATCGCGATAAAACCGCAGACAAACAGACAAACACGAAACAAATCACCGAGTTAATCAATGCCCATGTCTTAATCAAATTCCTGATTATATTCTTGTCACTCGTTCAACGCTTCCGCGCCATGCTCCGTAGGGCCAAATTGTTTAGAATTAGTCTCACAAGTAAAACAAACACTAATTTGGAATTAGAGCACCACATCTAATGTGATGGCGTAGGCGCACGACGCGCCGCCCGCCGTGTTGCCGCTGCGGAGCTCATTCACGCGACATACACACCTTCGTTTTAATTAGCTCAAGATAATGAAAGGCGAATATTTCACTAAGTTGCGGAGTGGTGGAGTGCCAAAACAACCTCTGGGTAGAAAATTTAACAGGTAAGATATACCGCGGCGCGGAGAAGAAAAGACAGAAAAACATTAGGTTTGCAGACGCGGTGAAAATTTTATTGTCTGGGGAACTTTTTGGTATTTAGTACGCTTATGGTTATTGCCCTTTTGAAAATTCCTTTGAGCACACCCGAAAATGAATGCGAACTAGAAGCTGCGGAAGTTTAGAAGAAAGTTGGCAACGATTTGCATTTTCGCAGGCTTCGCTCATTCAATAAGCTTTGTAAAGGTATGAAAATAACTTAAAAGCAGAAACATTTTCTCTTTACAAAATGAATCCTGGCGGAGTTCACTTCCTGGACAGACTCTTCGCAAATACCAGACAGCTTGGGAAAATTCTAGTTGGGAACAGTAAGACAAAGAAAATAGTTGAGTCAGTCGATTATAAATAGAGTTATACCGCAAAATTTGGAATAAGGATCCCAAGGGATGAATGGAAGCCTGAACAGTTCTCAGGGCTTTGTTCGAAAATTTATTTACGTGTGGCGGCCTGCATGATTTGTGCTGAGTTACATAAGAACAATTTGAAAAATGCTTGTGGTACAAACATTATGCAAATAGGTTCCTTAAAGTTATATTTGCTATGTTATATAAAGCTCAATCAATCTACATTTTAATTGAATTAAAATAGCAATTAGAAAAACCCAGTATTTTTCTAATCTCGATTATTTTTCTTGTCTGTGCATTGTCGAATTTAATATTAAAATAATACATTTTAATATCTAAAAAAAAGTTAATTTAATGTAAAAGTAGTATATCAGCTCAACTATCAATTAGGCCGGCCATACACGGTCAGTTATTTTGCACAATTAAACTGAGTAACGTCAGAACTGACAGAAAACAGCTCAGGTAACATGCACAATTTTCTCAGTTATTAGCACAGTTTGTGATCTGCGCAAAGTCGTCGTGATTACCCATTAACACGTTCACGCCGGCGCGTACCACCGGTGGCCCGCACTAGACTGTCTCATCGGGCGGCGCGTACCACCGGTGGCCCGCACTAGACTGCCTCATCGGGTGAGGCGTACCACAGGTGGCTCACATAAGTTTTGCGTAACACATAATAAATAAAACTATTATGTCTTAATAAACCTATAGTAAAAGGAAACTGCACTTTTGAAGTTTTGCTAAACAATATTTTGTGCAAGGCGCCGCAAGATAAAGCAAAATTCCCTTGGGAACGCGTGGTATTTAGTAGATACAAAGCTTTAAAAATTTGGTTGTGAAAATTAACGTTTGTATTTCTTCCAAAGAGATGAATGCTATTATTAAAATAAAAAAATATTATATTTGTTCAAAATAAACTGTTTTAATGGATGAGTACTTATTTATCTCAGTTTTATCTCCCAGATACATCGCGCGCTCCCGAGGGTTAACTGCCGCCCGATGAAGTGAAAATGGCCATTTTGTACAGCAATGTAATAATAAAGTTTTATTTTTTTTAAAAGAAAAGGATCAACTTTACAACAAAATGTATGGAACAGCAAATCCTCAGAACTAGCCAAAGTCACACGTATGTTTTTGTAAATAATTTCCTTTTTATTTTTTCCTTCCTGAATATTAATGGATTTCTCTTTTGTTGTTGAATGATAATTTTTATTGTAACTATCGATAGTATTAAACATGTTTTCTTTGATGTTGAGTTGTTTACTTTCAATCCCTAAGGTTCCGATTTTTTCACTTAGGGTGTTATGTAAACGTTCTATGTCGGAGTTACCGGTGTTACGTTCAACTAGATGGAGTTCTATGCCTTCATTTTTTAGATAGTCTTTAATATTTATGCTTTTAAATAATTATTTGGAAAACTTGTCAATAAACGTTAAAATCTTAGCTTTCGTATTTGTGTATGCATCCATAAGTACGATTTCCTTGATATCTTTGGAAGTTTGTGAAATTTTAATATTTATTAATAGGATGTCCGTCACACTTGACACGATTGCATATTTCGCAATTATTAATGTATTTTTGTTTTAGCTGTTTAAGTTTTGGAAAATATATATGCTTTTTAAGTCCTTCGTAATTTTTATTCATACCTGTATATCCTGCTTCGTTTTTATGATATCTCTGAATTTCACTATATTATGTTTCATTTTCATTTTTCATATTTTTCGTATTATATTAGCATCTAAGAAATTGAATAGATATTCATACGTTCGTATAATTCGATAATATTTTGTTACAATTTGTTGTATTGAATATCCCTTACATATAATTCTGTATATATTCCAGGTTTAATATATCTTCTCAGTATATCCGCTAATTTATGTTCTATATATCTATATATATAATTCTATTTTTAAGCATTATTTCAAATTCTTTTTCTTTTCTATTAGTCAATATAATTTGCGTTGTAAGACGATTGACTACAGAATCTAGTATTGGTATGTTTATTGAAATTTTCCTCTTTAGAATGGATAGTTACAATATACAGGGTGTTCAGAGGTGGGAGGGAAATATTGCAGGGGTGAAAAGTCAGACCGAGACAAGCAAAAAATCGTATGGGTGGGGGGAGGGGGGGCATCTCGCACCGTTCGGAAGTTACAGGGTGATTCGTAAATCAGGATTTTGCCTTATATGGGAACCGCTCTTGTATTTTTATCTTTTTTCCTACGCATCGCAGCGGCCCCAAATCGATCTCAAAAAATTACTATTTCGAATCCCTTTCCAAAACGTTCAACACCATCCCCCTATCGCCAACCCCTTGGCCTTAATCCCCCCTGGAAGTTGAAAAAATTAACTTTTATTTCACGATTTTTCACCTTTCGCCCCACTTCTCTCCGAAATTCATGTTACTAACATACCTACTTTTTATTTTTTTAAATTGCCTATTACGACAGAGAATACGTAAAAGGAAAAGATAATAATGAAGCGGAAGAGCTTTCAGTTGAAATTCATAATAACGAAACAAGAAAACAATGAATCGACGAAGAGCCTTCTAAAATGTAAATTGACATTATCTCCGCAAGAGCACCAATTCATAGTGCTAATGAATATAGTTCAAACCATATTGCAATAACTTATTCAGCAGTTAACATTTTTGAAACACAAATCGTTCGAAATAAAAGTAAGTAATAAGAACAGATTATACAAAAAATTTAATAAGTAAACACTCGTCACTGAGATCATGAGTTATATTATACGGAACTCTCGGCGCACTAGTTTCATTTGGATTTGACCCGTTCTTTTAATGTCAATTGTAAAATGTTTCTTAAAAATAAGATTTTAATTTGCTTTGAAAAACTCCTCGCAAATATAAATTGCGATTGTTGCTAGACAACTAGCATAACCTGGAAGCTTTTCATTGTATCATAAAATATTCAAAGATTGCGGCAAACGAGAAAAGCCACAGCACTATTCAAAATTGCGATAATCCCGATAAAGTTGTACACATAGTACAATGTGAATTAATATTTAGGGAAAGGTATCTGAGAAATATCAAAAGGAGTAAATTAGTTATTAACAGTTCATTGCATGAATAATTTATTTGTTATTTTAAAAAAGCTGGAAGTATTTCCAAATACTGTCTCCTTGGAACTCTAAACGGAAGGTTTCACAAAGCTAATAATGTTTTATTCTCATAATTTATCTGCTTCTTTTCATTTCAGTTTTAAATGAGTAATCTATGAACATTTTCTTCTTATAATGTAAATAATCATATTTCTTCAATCACCAATATCACTCCTATTAAACAATACCGCAATTGCTTGTTGCAGCTCCATAAGGGGAAGATTTTTGTACTTCGTGTTGCAATTTCCTGGCATGTGTCCCCTTTTTTTTATTGAGAGCATCGTAGCACAGCAAAAACTGCGAGAATTGAATTATTATAGAACTTGAAAATAAATTTCTCAGATTTTATAAGACATTCAACAATTGATGGCGCGCTTATCTTAAAGTACCAGGATAAATTGATTTAAGCTTCACTTCCTCGGGAACTTTTATGATGTTCTTGTGAGTCTGTTGTTTCACTTTGTTCGTGGCTATGAATAGTAAATCGGATTTTCTTTGGGAAACACTTCCTACGTGGGTGAATCGATGCTTATTAGGAGGTATTTTCATTTCTATTGATCCTCAGAAAGGAAACAGATGGATATCTTTAAGCATTTCTCAAGAATAGATTACAACGAATTTGTCTTTGAAGTAAGGCAAATGTTTACAAATATTTCTCAGAAATGAAGATGCCCATGTGTGTACATATTAAAACTTTTGAGTAGCTGTTTACTTTTCCCAACAAAATATTTTTTAATCATTATGCTGCTCGTGTTACCCCTTTGCACTCGTATACAGAGCACAGCAAAAATCCCCGGACACTCTATAACAAGCCGTGAAATAGACCTGCTAACTACTACATTTATTGGTGATGTTGTCCGGTGATTGCCGTTAAATAACATTGTTTCTTATGGGGATGTAGCCCATTCATTCCGCTCCACAGGGCGTGGTGATGTTCTACTAATTGTAAATCAAGATGAATACTTTTCTTATGGCTTCAAAATCAGTATAGGGACGAGAACAAAATATTGAAGATTTTTGCGTTCAAAAATTAGTCTTGCCATGGAAAATCGTGACCCCAACTCGACCTGCCGATGCTGTTTTGTTTGAAGAAGATCCTAGATTTGCTACTCTAGTACTCTAGTATTTTGTTCTTGTCACCATAACGTTTTTCAGACTAATGGAAAGGTATTCGTTCTTAATTATAATTAGTAGGACATCATTTTTGGGTGAAAGTTAAAGTTTGACAGTTCAGGCACGTGAACTGGCATATTTCGGATCTTCCGTCATAAGAAGCAAGGTTATTTCGCGGCGATTCTCGGACTACATCACTATATGTTATACGGATGTTTTGGCACAGCTTAACAAGACGCGAGGTATTACAACAATTTCCAAACGCAAAGAATTAAAACAACTTCAATTTAATACCATAAAATAAATCCACTTTCTATTACTCAGTTCTCAAGGTCGTACTTCCATTTGCATTTTTAATTGTTTAAAGAAATCAAAATCTTATAAATTTAAGAATGTACATATTACGAAATTGGTTTCACTATAAGTTGTCAAAGAAAAGTAATAAAGGTTCACTTGTAGTTCGCAGTTACTGGTAAGATGTTGTTCCTTGTTATGCATTAGAATGGAAGAGTTTAATGCGACGACATTTGAGACATACGAAGTTCTTATTGATAGTGAAGTGTTAGCAGGGCATTGCATACATTTTTAAGACGAAAGCTTCTTTTCGCAGGCTTTGAGATGGGGAGTCAGCATAGAAAAACCGACCGTCACGAAAATAGAGAATAAACTGCACTCGTAAATTTGTAAATCAAAGATGGTAGATCCAATATGGCGATCAAAATTTCCCGATTTCAACGGATTTTAATGAAAATTGGTATTATGATAATTTTGAAGCCACTAATTTTGAATATTGTTCTAATTGAAAAAAATATGTTTCGAAATAACATTTTGTAATTGTACTAATTTAAGATCTTAATTTGTTTTCATTGAATAAATAAACAAATAAGTTTCCAGAAGAATATCTTCCATTGACTTCCTACACTTTTATCTGATGATAACATTGACAATGCCTTGTCCACGTTCTACGTCTTAATCTTCAACATTTTTTAATCCTGCGTCCCTTACGAACGGCAGCATTCCCTTACTTCATCACCTCACCTGGTGCAATAGCGATCTGCGGAGGCTTAGAAATAGAAAAAATAAGTTGTGGAAGGCATATTTTCTGGATAAGGATAACTCTTCGTGCGATGAATTTGTTGAATGTAAAAATAAATTTAAGGAATATTCCATACAGTTATATAACGATTACCTAAAACGAATGACAACTGAATTCTACAACAATCCACACGCATTTTATAAATTTATTAACTCTTAAAGAAAAGTGGACAACTACCCTGCTAATATAGTCGGGGTGCCAGAGGTTCAAAAAATGGGTTATTTCGTTGTTGGACGGAATTTGATGAAACCTGGCGGAAAGGGAAGGTCATTGCCCGTACAGTGACCCATTAAAAAAGTTAGAATGAGCGATGTCGGGAAGGTACTTTGTTATTGCAAAATAAATTTGATAACCCGTTATTTTTCAGTTTTCTTGGAATAACTCGAAAACGAAGCGTTTCAGCGAAAAATATTAAATACAAAAGTTGTTCAGCTGATGATTTTACGTAGGAATACGGTTTTTTGATTAATTAAAAAATTGTTTTTCCGACCGAAAACCAGCAGAAAAGTAACAAAAATGCAAAAACAATAAGCATTAAAAAATAAAGGAAAAAAACGATTTCCATCGTTGATATTTGGGTTATTGATAGGTATTGGTATTGTTAACCAAATGCACCCGGTCCGGTTTTTCAAAAACAATATGGCGACCTATTGCAAAATTGTTAAGTTAAAACTTTGGAACGCTGTAAATTCTGACTGAACAAACGGATCTTGATGAAACAAATTGGAATCCGTAGGTATTAACGGCATCTTTGAGTGTGCCAAATTTCAAAATTTTTCAACAATTACTTTTTTTGTTATTAACCAAAAACCATTTTCTGTGCTTCGTAATTTCGTCAATTTACAACATTAAGCTTTGCAACAAAATGCATTTGATTACTCTTAACATCCTACAGTGGTGACTAAAAACGCGAAAATATCGAGTTTTGATGATTTGATGCATTTTGTTGCAAAGCTTAATGTTGTAAATTGACGAAATTACGAAGCACAGAAAATGGTTTTTGGTTAATAACAAAAAAAGTAATTGTTGAAAAATTTTGAAATTTGGCACACTCAAGATGCCGTTAATACCTACCGATTCCAATTTATTTCATCAAGATCCGTTTGTTCAGTCAGAATTTACAGCGTTCCAAAGTTTTAACTTAACAATTTTGCAATAGGTCGCCATATTGTTTTTGAAAAACCGGACCGGGTGCATTTGGTTAACAATACCAATACCTATCAATAACCCAAATATCAACGATGGAAATCGTTTTTTTCCTTTATTTTTTAATGCTTATTGTTTTTGCATTTTTGTTACTTTTCTGCTGGTTTTCGGTCGGAAAAACAATTTTTTAATTAATCAAAAAACCGTATTCCTACGTAAAATCATCAGCTGAACAACTTTTGTATTTAATATTTTTCGCTGAAACGCTTCGTTTTCGAGTTATTCCAAGAAAACTGAAAAATAACGGGTTATCAAAGTTATTTTGCAATAACAAAGTACCTTCCCGACATCGCTCATTCTAACTTTTTTAATGGGTCACTGTACGGGCAATGACCTTCCCTTTCCGCCAGGTTTCATCAAATTCCGTCCAACAACGAAATGAAAACCTCTGGCACCCCGACTAATATGCAATATGAAGGAGTTTCCAGTGACACTCCATCTGCAATATGCGATATGTTTGTGTCCTTTTTCGAGAAATAATTCTCCCCTGAATTTAAACCCGATCTAATATAATATATACAGGGTGTTCAGAGGTGGGAGGGAAATATTGCAGGAGGTGAAAGGTCAGACCGAGACAAGCAAAAAGTCGTATGAGTGGGGGGGAGGGGTATCTCGCACCGTTCGGCAGTTACAGGGTGATTCGTAAATCAGGATTTTGCCTTATATGGGAACCACTCTTGGATTTTCGAATTCTCATGAATATTCCGAATTAATATGAATTGTCATGATATTCTGTAAAAGGATTTTTGTAAATAAATTTTCGTATCCTTTTCCTACCTGGGCATGTTGCACCTTTTTGGAAAGGTAATTAGATAGGTAACCTTAAAAAACAAAATAGGTATGTTAATAACGTGAATTTCGGAGAAAAGCGGGGCGAAAGGTGAAGAATCTTGAAATAAAAGTTAATTTTTTCAACTTCCAGGGGTGATTGTGGCCAAGGGGTTGGGAATAGGGGGGCAGTGCGTAGAAAAAAAAGATAAAAGTACAAGAGCGGTTCCCATATAAAGCAACATCCTGATTTACGAATCACCCTGTAACTGCCGAACGGTGCGAGATACCCCTCCCCCCCACCCATACGATTTTTTGCTTGTCTTGGTCTGACTTTTCACCTCCTGCAATATTTCCCTCCCACCTCTGAACACCCTGTATATATATTTAAATATAATAATAAATAAAACACTTTTTTAATTATGTGGAAGAGGAAATTTTAAAAATAAATAAATATTAGAAATAAAATGAATCGTAACTAGTGGGACAAAAGTTCTGAACAAATTGTCAAAAGTGCTCCGTGCATAATTTTGATGCAATTCTACTTTAGGCTTGCGCCCAAAATTCAAAACTAAAAATTTTCACAATTCGTCCTAAATATTACATTGTACATCAAGAAACTCTATTCCGATTTTAATTGAAAAACTACGTGACCGGTTTAAATGCATTTGCTCTTTCAAATTTATAAATTCGCATCTAAATCGATAAAGCTTTTACGGCTTGCTGCAATACGCTTATTTTTTGCACTGGCAGTTTCACATAGAAAATCCATTCACAAGATAATGACTTCGGTGAATATAGAACGTGTCGCTAAGAAAATTAATATTCAAATATTCACGTTACCTACTCTAGTTTGTAGCCATCCGTCTTCCCCGTCTTCATATTCTTAGTTTTATATTTCAACTTCAAAATACGTAATTTGTCTTTATAGGTTTCCCACTTGTTCAGCATAATTTACTGGCCTAGTTTTTTTCAAAGTGGATCAAATTTAAAGTTTCCCGCATAAATTTTTCATACTTCATCAATTTCAGTCTTCAGCAAAAGGAATTTTCTTATAAGGAACAAATTCACTCCGAAAGGAAATAACTATTTTAATCTGATACTTTGTCTGAAACGTGTGTTTTGGTGACATATTCATTGAATGGATTCATTGGTACTCATTGCACACAATTTTATTGGCCACACAAGTGGATATGTACGTGCCCTTCTCTTTGTACTACATATTTTCCATTCAGTCATTCATTGTACATTTTTCATTTATAAGAGTAACGATAGAGTGAATCCTTTATTTCCTGCTTTAAGCTAAGACAAACTCACTTGTTCACATCTCAACTATTGTTTTAATAGAATTCAAGTGACTACTTGTCGGTTTTTATGGCTCTAATAAATAATGAAGCATTTCAAAGCGAGTGCTAAATTTAAAATATAAATAATTTTCCATTTAGAATGAACGGCACATATGTGCATATTTGTATGTATTATCCTATTTATTGTTTTAAAACATTAAGTCTACTAGGTTTAGTTTTGTATTCAATAGCTGTGTTCTTTTGTGCTCGCTATCCGGAGTAGAACAAGAACACCACAAAAGAACGGTTCAGAACACAATTCCTGTGAAAACTCAAAGGTGTATGTCCACACTTGTGTTTTAAAGTAAATACGTGAATTGAGGTGATAAATAATAATAAAAAAGTTGAGATGACAAGCAAGTATTTGCTTTAAAACACAATTTATTGTGTCAAACTGTTTTTAATTTGACGTTCAACAGCTGACTTTTACCAACATGCAAGACATTAACCACCCCAAAATGTTCTACTGAAAACTAGGGGCGCTATGTGTACCTAGTTTTCAGTAGAACAACTAAGTGAACAGAACAAGAAATTTGTCCCGTTCAGCTTACAACGAGAACTACAAAGGGTTTAGCCGGATAAATATGACGAGTCGACCCCCAACTGGGAACCTATATCGAAACTTATGTTTTAATATCGTCTTGATGTACAAACACAATTTATGTACATTTCGCGATCAGCTTTCGCTTTGACCTTGAGATGTGGGAAAAAATAACCGTACGCATGACTATTATTCAAAGTAATATATCTCAAAAACTAATTAAGCTAAAGAAGTGAGACCAATGCGAGGCTTTAGGTTACATTACAGAGTATATCATATATTTTTTTTAACTTTTTAGAATAATTATTTATATAAAAAAATAAATAAATAAATAAATCATAATTCTTTTTTCGTGTTCTCTGAAACTTACAATCACGAAAATAATATATTTTATGCTCCTTTATGTGCACTATTACTCATAAAAATTGCGAAACTTCGAAAAAAAATAAAATGTGATTCGCGCCTTGTAATGTATGAGTATAAACATAGCTCTGTTCGTTGACAATCCTGTGGCACACCAGTACGCCCTAGCTGCGCTGGTTTTTAAACGTCAAATGCCAGATCAGTGTTTTTTGAGAAACCTGTGGCACCCTGGGACGCTCTGGTTTTACCCCAAATAAAATCCGGTATAAACTCAGGGTTAATGATGCATATCAGTTTAACTGTTAACGGGCACGGTATTTAAAGTGGAATTAACTCTTGTTGCGGGCATAAGAACTTAATTTTAGCATTTCGATGTGAACACTATCAAAAAGAAGTGGTTTTATTTTAGAATTTGTGTGCAAAAGGTCAGATGACAATTCTCCTTTTTAACCCGGCGAGCATGAGGTAAAAAAAAGTTACGACAAGAATGTGCCAGGGCACGACATACCCATAATTTAATATACCATAATATAGTTTTTATTATTTTTTATTAAATTTTGTTGATTTTATTTTGTAATGTAATGAATTACTTAAAGGAATTAAATTAAAGAAGTTTTGAATTGTGAAATAATTATTACTTATTCACGTTTGTGAGTTAGAATCAGCCGTAGCAATCATTCAGTCATATGTATTTGCAGTACCTACTAAGAACACTATACTCTAGAGAAGTAAACTAATGTCAACACACAGAAACCACCCTTATCATTTAGTAGACTATAGTCCATGACCACTTACTGGAGCAATCGGAGCTATAACCCTATTACCAGGCCTGGTTAAGTGATTTTACCAATATAATATATCCCTAATAGTTTTGGAAGCAATTACAGTATTAACAATATATCAATGATGACATTACACGAGAAGGAAAATTTCAAGGTCTACACACATTCCCCGTAACTATTGGTCTACGCTGAGGAATAATCCTGTTTATTGTATCAGAAGTATTTTTCTTTATCTCATTTTTCTGTGCATTTTTCCAAATGTAGAACTGGGAACTATATGACCTCCTCAGGGAACTGTACCTTTTAACCCATTCCAAATTCCCTTACTAAATACAGCAACAGAACAACTTGATTTTCCACGTTTAGCTGAAGATAAGCTCAAGATTTTATTCACAGGCTCTATCTTACTTGGCCAAAATAATGGACGATCAAAATAATCTTTCAATCATCACCTGATATCATTAAGGCAGAAAAAAAATCAAGACATAAAATAGCAATAGTCTATCGTACTTGCATTCATATTTTTGATTACAACAGTATTCTCTGTTATTGCTGTGATTGCCCCAATGGCAACCGTACAGTGGGATGCTGTTCACATACAGCAGCTATTATTTATTATCTGTCATATGGACAATATTTGTCCAAAATTGTGCGTCCTGCTGAGATCTTAACTAAATTATTTGCGACTCAAAATGTTCCAGTAGTAATTAATTACAGCAGTGGTGATGATTAATATTTTTTGTTTCTGGTTAATTAAAAACACGAAAAGTAATAAAAGTGGTGATAATTATAAATATTGAATACTGGTTGTTTTTTATTTTCTTCTTGAATAATTATTCCAAATTTTAAAAATAATTACCTATGTTTTAAAACAAGTTGGTGCAACACTTCGAAAAAAAAATTTGATGTTATGTGGGTAGTATACCCAAGGCGTGAATCACATTTTATTTTTTTTCGAAGTGTTGCACCAACTTTTACCTCACGCAATTTGTATGAGTAATAGTGCACATAAAGGAGCATAACATATGTTACTTTCGCGTTTGTAAGTCTCAGAGAACAAGAAAAAAAAAATATGATTTATTTATTTATTTATTTTTTTATATAAATAATTATTCTAAAAAGTTAAAAAAATTATATGATATACTCTGTAATGTAACCTAAAGCCTCGCATTGGTCTCACTTCTTTAGCTTAATTAGTTTTTGAGATATATTACTTTGAATAATAGTCATGCGTACGGCTATTTTTTCCCCCATTCAAGGTCAAAGCGAAAGCTGGTCGCGAAATGTACATAAATTGTGTTTGTACATCAATACGATATTAAAACATAAGTTTCGATATAGGTTCCCAGTTGGGGGCCGATTCGTCATATTTATCCGGCTAAACCCTTTATGGGCTGTTCTCGAACAAGTGTACAAAAGAACGCAGCTTATAATATCTGGTTAGACATTGTAACGCCTTCACATAAATAAGAAAAATAAAACTGTAATAATCATGATAGACAATCTAGCCAGATCTTCCTCATAGCGAAAATTTAATTTCTACAAAGTTGTTACTTCCAAATAGTCACCAGATAGTATATTTCCCAACCTTAAACTTAAATTCTTTCATAATCATAATTTCTTCCATAGCATCTTTTTTTAATATTGATAATCTTCAATAATTTTCGTGTTGAGTTAGAAATTTTAAAACTTTCAGATTGTGCACTATGAAATTTTAATGAAAATTTAATTGGGAAAAAAATATGAAAAACGAAAAGAAATATTGATAATTCCCAAATTAAACAACAAAATTAATTGGCGTTATAAGCTTTAATAGGACATTATTAAACATTTTTTCTTTATTGAGACTATTTTTGGCGATTTCTTAATTACTTTAAAGGTAATAAATGCATTCTAAGATTCTTTTATATTAGAATATTAAAAGATCAAAGCCAGCAAAGAATTTTTGTCAAATAAAATACCTTACAAGTTAGTAAGTTATTTATAGAAAATTTGGATGTAGAGAATCAAAAGGTTCAATGCATTAATGTGAAATGAATACTTTGAACATTCGAAGTCAAAATTGCTCAAAAATTACAGACGACTTTTTTTGGGGCACAATACCGAATAAAATGGTACAACTGCCTATGAAATGTGTGCTCTTTTGAAAATTTAATAAAACAAATTATATAATTTCAGAGTTTTCATTGAATGAACAGTCAGAATAAATAGGAATTTGTGATTCGTCGACGACAAAGAACACAGCAGCTACTTAAGCGAAACTTTGTCGACATTACCATACTAGTAGCAATTTACACGAACTCGTGACTATAGCCGAACATGCACTCAAGCTAGGGATCTCCAGATGAAAAGGAGTCCCTTACTAATTTTCTCTGTTACCGTCCGGCGCTAGCCTATGCTGTGATAAAGCACTGGGAGAACACACGAATCGGGGAGATTCCCTTTCTTACTCCATTGATTGGCTCTGAACTTTTGCGTACCTGACGACCAACAAGGGAACAGGTTATTCAAGCTAGTGGTATTAAAGCGACGCGGCCATAGCATTAATTGGACTTCTACCAGAATTAAGTCGCCAAACCAACCAAGCAATTTCTTCGAAAAGTTGTTAAAATGATTACCGTCAATTGTGTGTGCTTAAATTGAATGAAGATTATCTTAAATTGGAATTTTTGATACAAGATATCCATGTGACCTATCTGTGGAACCAAAAATCAGTCGAATAATTGAATTATGCACCTGACAGACGTGTAATAAATTCTTTAACGAGCAAAAAGTGTCATACTATTTAACAACAACATCATTTGTCAACAATTTTTCCTGACTGTCTAGATACAAGGGCGACTCAAACTGTGAAGCTGGCGGTGACATGAATGTAAATTTATTCGTTTATTTGGAGGCATACAGTTCACACGAAAGCGTGCCCCTGCCTGCATTGTTCGCGTATAAAATTGTCAGGACTTTCTAAATTTCCCTGAGCTTACAACTTTTCCTTGCAAGTACCATAAATCCTTAGGAAATTCCTGCAAGTGCACATATACAATCACCTCAATTTATGAGTTCCCTCATATCATTCCCGTCACGAAATGCTTTCGCCGCATACATAAATATTAGGTCACCGCCTTGGCGCCCCTAAAAATTTTTAATATTCCGAGAGGTCCCATGATTCGCACTTGCTGGTGCTCCTTCAGCGGAATGGGGCAAAAAAAAAAACCCACACCATTCGGGCGCAAGGAAGTGATCCAATTAGCCGCCTGGAATACGAATTTCCTTTGAACATTTCCTCATCAATTATTAAATTTAATCACCAGGCCCCCTCAATTATTTACCCCTTCGAATGTAGTCATTAATTAAAGCGATCAGCTATGGCGCTAGCTAAAGCCGACAGAATTCTTCAATATTTCAGTTGGACCACAGCTCTTCCAGGCTAAGGCTTTTTAAGGACTGCAATAGCGAACTAATTATGCGAAAGGTTACGTAACAGATTACGCTCTCAAAATATTCTTTCCTGAAGGGTATAGCTGAATTATATCCAAGATCCCAAATTTATTTAATTATGTCCCCTTTGATTAACGAATATTTTAGCACCTGTTACCATCGAAAAGTATTAATGGGATAAGGATAAGGGAATTTTCAAAGAATAAAGTTAAACAAGATTAATTCTACTTAAAATCCTCACCATTCACACATCTTTTACAACGACAAATTTTTATTTTATATCAAGTACTGCGTTAAAGACACCCTTTTATACAGGGTGTTCAGAGGTGGGAGGTCAATACTGAAGGGGGTGAAAGGTCAGACCGAGACAAGCAAAAAATCGTATGGGTGGGGGGGGGGCATCTCTCACCGTTTGGCAGTTACAGGGTGATTCGTAAATCAGGATTTTGCCTTATATGGGAACCGCTCTTGTATTTTTATCTTTTTTTCTACGCATCGCAGCGGCCCCAAACTGGTCTCAAAAAATTACTATTTCGAAGCCCTTTCCAAAATGGTCAACACCACCCCCCCTATCCCCAACCCCTTGGCCACAATCCCCCCTGGAAGTTGAAAAAATTAACTTTTATTTCACGATTTTTCACCTTTCGCCCCACTTTTCTCCGAAATTCATGTTATTAACATACCTACTTTTTATTTTTTTTAAGTTGCCTATCTAATTACCTTTCCAAAAAGGTGCAACATGCCCAGGTAGAAAAGGGTTGCAAAAGTCCTGAAATTAAAACATCCTCACAGGTACCTAATTACTTTATTGCACCATAATGGAAAAAGTCGTTAAGTAAACAATTTTTATGACAGCAAGTTCGAAAATGTTTGTTTAGGAAACAGAGGTAATACATTTTTATTATTTCAGCAAAACAGTAATAAAATAATAAATGTAATCTCGTTAAATAGCGTTATTAGTTTATTATATCCAGTATTGACTCTTAAGTATCCTGACGGTCCGTTTCTAATACCTCCTATGAATTATGGTATAAAAATGGGTAAGTTTGAAAGGACATTGACCACAGTTGAAGAAGCAAGCGATAAAACCGGGTGTTTAATAGAAAAAATTAAGATAAAATGGCAGAAAGCAGTGTTGAAGAGTCTGCCGATATAATTTACGTGTACGGTTCAGTAGAAGGAAATGATAGTGAGGCCGTACGACAATACCAAAGGAGATTCCCGAATCGACGTGTACCCAACAGAAGGGTATTTTCAAGGACTTTCAGAAGGTTAAAAGAAACCGGAAGTGTAACCGCCTCCAGAGCAGAAACGCGATCAGGGACATCGGCCGATTCAGCGGACACCGACCAACGAATCCTCAACATCGTCAGGAACAACCCTGAAATAAGCATCAGACAGGTCGCACGAAGGTCAGGATTGTCTTCAGGGAGAGTTTGGACCGTTGTGAACCGAGAGGGACTACATCCATACCACCATATCCCGGTCCAAGCACTACAGGAAGGAGGTTCCGAAAGACGATTGCAATTTGCACTTGGCTGTTTGAGTCTGACATCGAAAACAGAAGGTTTCTAGACCGAATTCTGTGGACGGATGAATCGCAATTCACCCGGGATGGCATCACAAACTTCCACAACCTCCACACCTGGTCAGATGTGAACCCATATAGGACCAGGTGTCGGTCCTTCCAGCAAAGATTTAGTGTCAATGTCTGGGCTGGCATCATCGGCAACCAGTTGATAGGACCCTTCATCTTGCCCCAAGTGCTGAATAGTCAGCTATATTCGGACTTTTTGGAGAATACCCTTCCGGATCTGTTGAAGGACACCCCCCTGGCCACCAGAAGCGCAATTTATTTACAGCTCGACGGAGCACCTGCGCATACTGGGAACATTGTTAGGGCAACGTTGAATGAACTTTACCCAGAGCGCTGGATTGGACGAGGTGGACCGATTCCTTGGCCTGCTAGGTCACCGGACCTTACTCCACTGGACTTTTTCTTATAGGGAATGATGAAAGATGATGTTTACTCAAGAAAAATCAACACCAGACAAGAATTAGTTACCAGGATTGGGACTGCAGCCACGAAAATACGGGAGAGGCTGGCTACCATAGACCTCAAACGTGAAATAAAACGAAGGCTACTTGCATGCATCGAAACTAGCGGAGAACATTTTGAACAGCTTTTAAAGGACAAACGTTTTAATTGTAATTAGTTTTTAAGCGAACAAAAAGTATTTTTTAGTTAACTTAAGTATAATTTCTTAAAAATTCGAATTATCATGATATTCTGTAAAAGGATTTTTGTAAATAAATTTTCGTATCCTTTTTCTACCTGGGCATGTTGCACCTTTTTGGAAAGGTAATTAGATAGGCAACTTAAAAAAAATAAAAAGTAGGTATGTTAATAACATGAATTTCAGAGAAAAGTGGGGCGAAAGGTGAAAAATCGTGAAATAAAAGTTAATTTTTTCAACTTCCAGGGGGTATTGTGGCCAAGGGGTTGGGGATAGGGGAGTGGTGTAAACTTTTTTGGAAAGGGCTTCCAAATAGTGATTTTTTGAAATCAGTTTGGGGCCGCTGCGATGCGTAGAAAAAAAGATAAAAATACAAGAGCGGTTCCCATATAAGGCAAAATCCTGATTTACGAATCACCCTGTAACTGCCAAACGGTGCGAGATGCCCCCCCCCCCCACCCATACGATTTTTTGCTTGTCTCGGTCTGACCTTTCACCCCCTTCAGTATTGACCTCCCACCTCTGAACACCCTGTATATTTGTTCAGATTTTCCCATTAGTAGCCTAAAAGTGTCGCAGTGTTATGTACTATAGAGTCTAAGCAAAGATCATATAAAGCACAAAAGCAATGGAGTTCAATGGATACACGTTGAGGACAGCATTCGTGCTCTAATGGAAGGCCTCTATTACAAGGAGTCGCCCTTTCAGCGATCGTGGGTCTTGACCTTGGAACAATACCGCCCCACTTTACTTATTTTCAATGCCTGCCATGACATATTACATGCCGGGTTCCGCCAGCACGGTCTTACAATTCAGGTAAACAGTATACAAAATCTCCGCTCTTTATTCTTAGCTTTCCTTGCACATGCTTGTACAAATGGGAAGCCTCAGCGCCCAGTGGAATGGAACACTAAGCTTTATGACGTCTTAAAAGGTTTCTCTCGTGGGATATAAATCGCCTGTTTATGCTCCTGATGGTATATCCATGCTCAAGCTGTTTAAATCTTTAAAGCCGAAGGCAAATTCCCGCGAATCCGGGACGATTGTTCGTCACTTCCAGTTTCTTAATGAGGCAAATACTTTGTGATTACAAGAGTCTTGCATTTAACAAATATCTCCACTGGCTGAGATTAATCTTGAAATTTAGGTAAATTGTCTCTTTTGTTTTAAACGCCTTTCATATATTTTGTAGATCTTCTTTGCTGCTGCAGGAAATGGGGCAACTAGGAAGCTGTTTGTTGCCAATGACAACGCTCTTGCACCACTTTGCTGTCTTGTTCAATGTAACTTTGTCGTAAATTGTTTCTGTTGTATACTTTGCTATTGCAAGAATTCTCGTTTTTCATTTATTTTTATAAATTACTTTAATATACAGGGTGTTTCACATAGCGTAAACAAAAATTAGTGGTGTGAAAGTTCTCACCTGGGCAAACAAAAAAATTTATGACAGGGAGGAGGGCAATCTCAACCGATTTGGAGAGGTGATTGATACATTCGGAATTTTCAAGATATGCACATCATTAGTTCTTTTTTATTTGTTGATCTACTCAACGCAGTGACATCAAACTCACGCTAAAAAACTACTAAACCAATGTCCTTTCCAAAAATGCCAACTATGTTGATCTACCTTCTACCACTGTAGTCACTTGTGAAACTGAAAAAAAAAAATTAGCAATTTTCTAAAATTCAGGTTTTCCCTAAAGGCCATAGGAAGATAAGAAGGGGTAAAATGCCTTAGCGCCAATTATGGCCGTTATATTTTTTTATCGTTAGGACGAACACAAGTAACAATTTGGCCATGTGGCCAAAAAAAATGAATATCTTTTGAACGCGTTGACTGATTTAGATGGGATATTGATATGTTGTAGATGTCACTGAGGCGCATCATTTTTCTTTTAAAAACAAATTTTCAACCATTTTGAATTTTGGTACAATCACCAAAATTTTGTTATAGCTTCCCAACTTTTTTTTTATAACATATATTTTTTCCAGATTTTTTTCCACCGGCGTGACACTTAAAAAAATAAAATGTCGATTTTTATATGTTTTTTGGAGATTATGACTGTACGGCAAAATCACCAAAAATTATTTGTGACTTTCTGGCGTAGTTTTTTACAACATATACACCCATGGACAACTAATTAGAAACACATATATGATGTTGAATTGAGTTGAAAATTCTCAATGTTCTTGTTTCATATGTACAAAAAGGAGCTAAATTAACATTCTCTGACTTACAATGTATTAAAACTTATAGTTAAATTTCAATTGTTTTTTTAAACATTTTGAATACAATGCCATAATATTTCCAATACATTAATTTCGCCGGACAACTAATTAGAAACACTCGTTTTGGATGGAATAAAAATTGTTTTTTTCCAATATTTCGTAGGAAAACCTGTTTGTAATATTATTTCTTCGCTCCTCTTCTTTATTGAAAGTATAAGTCGGCTACATCTCTTCACAGGTATATTTTCCCATGCTAATTTAATTGCAATAAAAAGTTCGTCAAAATTTTTAAAGTTTTTTGAAGAAACTGATTTCTGTACGTTGCCCCACAGGTATTCAATAGGATTGAGGTGCGCATTTGATGCAGGCCACTCCAGAACACTAATAAATTTGGCTTGAAAAGAGTTGTTGGTATGCTTTGCTGTGTGCTTAGGATCGTTGTCCTGTTGGAATGTCTAGATCATAGGCAAATTTCCCTCAGCACATGACAACATTACGTTTTCAAGTATGTCGACGTACTTTTCCTTCATCAGGATGCCTTCTATGCTATGAATGGAACCAATTCCATACCAGGAGAAGCAGTCCCACACGATGATCGATCATCCGCCATACTTTACAACAAGAGTAGTATACCTCGAATCAAATGCAGCGTCTTTAGGTAGACGAAAAGACCTTCTACCGTCTGGACCCGTTGTATTAACTTTTGTTTCGTCGCTCCCTAACACATATTTTCATTCGTTTGCTGTCCAGGCCTAATGAAGCTTGTCAAAATGCAATCCTTTTTTTTCGGTTGCTTGCAGACACTAATGGATTCTTCCGTGAAACTCTGCCGTGCAACCCAGCCTCAACCAAACACCTTCTAACGGTTCTCGCTGAAACTACCGTTACGTTATCACCGAAAATGTTGCGGTAGATGTCAGTAGAATTCTTTCTAGTGTCCTTTTTCGTTTCTCTGATGATTTGTCGATCTGTTAGCTCAGACATTTTCCGGGATTTTAGAACATTTTCCATTGTACCGTGTACTTGGGAATGTTTTACTGCTCCATAAACAAGTTTTAAAGAGCATATCAATTGGTTTGCAATTTGGCAATAAGACATTTTTGCTTTCCAAAGACGGACTACTTCCATGTGTATGGAAGTGTTAAAATTTTTTTTCTTGCGCATGTTTATAAACAATGTATTGACAAAAATAATGTGTTAACATGAATATTTAATGTAGCTTAAATATTTACCAATGCAATTATTCAGAGAAATCAATTTTTTGTTTAATAAGATGGAAAAATGAATACTGTTTCTAATTAGTTGTCCACGTAAAATAGCATTTACGCGAAATGATATCACCACAGGATGTTTGTGTGGGCCCGAACTACTACTAAAAGTGCTGTTTTTAAGTAGCACGTGGTCGCTAGGTTTTCGCTGGTATCATACCGTTAGATTTGAAACTAAGTAGAAAGAAGGAGAGTGCACAAAACAGTGCTGATCAAACTGTTTCTAATTATTTGTCCATGGGTGTATTTTTTCCTGGGTTTTTAGTCAGACTGAGAATTGGGCACACATGGCTTACCCACGAATACCTCCTGCGGCGCCAAGACCAACCCCTTTGCCCACATTGTACACAACCCCTCACAGTTACCCACATTCTAACCTTCTGTCCCAAATCTCTTAGTTACATTTCTTCTCAAATCCTATTTGATCCTAACTACCTGGGACTCCACAATCTTAAACTCCCCTCGTAAATTAGGCAGTTACGGCATAGCTGGCATGCAGTATAGTTCACCTTAATGTCTTAATAGTGTCTTAATATTCGAGCGCTTGCCGCGCATATTTTTTGAGGATTTGTTTTCGCCATTAGGGAATTGATAATAATAGAGAAAAAAGAAGATAATTTAGGAGAATCACTAGGTCACAAGTGTTATAAACGGTAGCACAATCTAGTACTACAAATTTGACAAAGTTTTCGCTACCGGTAGAGCAGAACTAAGTAGGAAAAAAAAAAGTAGTCTTCCTACGCAATTTCCAAATTTTGTCTTGGATTCCTCCACTATTCTGGAGCACATTAGTAAGCTTGACGATGATTTTTCTGATTCTCCCGACTGTATCTCTGGTATTGTTTTACGTAGATGTAGCATGTCACTTATTGAACCCCTAACTTTTCTGTTTAACTTATCTCTGCGTTCCTGTGTTTTCCCTAGTGCGTGGGAATTGTTTTATGTCACACCTATTTTTAAGAAGGGGAAAAGTAATTTAATTGAAAACTACAGGCCTATTGCAAGACTTTCACCCATCCCTAAACTGTTTGAGGCTGTTGTAAACGAATATTTAATTTTTTATTGCAGATCCATCTTTTCTAATAAGCAGCACGGCTTTATAGAAGGTAGGTCGACTGTAACAAACCTTGTCGAATTCTCTAGTTTTTGTCTAAATAATCTTGAGAAGCTTATGCAAGTTGACTGTGTATATACTGACTTCAGTAAGGCATTTGTCAAGCTTTCTCACAAAGTGCTAACTTTTAAATTGTTACGACTTGGCTTTCCTACCAATCTTGTCCTTTGGATTAAGTCATACCTTTCAAATCGTTTCTTCAAAGTCAAATTTTCTTCATCTTTCTCGGATGCGGTTCCTGTTTTTTCTGGTGTTGCACAGGGAAGTCACCTTGGTCCGTTGCTGTTCACTCTCTTTTTAAACGATTTGTTTCCCCTATTCCGAAGTGCTCACGTTTTGGCTTATGCTGACGACTTGAAGATTTTTATGCCTATTGGTTCTATAAATGATGCTCATGACCTTCAATTAGATCTTTTTATTTTTTCTGAGTGGTGCTCCAAGAATCACATTATTCTGAATGTTGCCAAATGTAGTATAATTTCTTTTAATAGGAAATGTTCCTCCCTAAACTTTTTTTATAAAATTAATGACGAAACATTGACTCGCCGTGAAAGCGTTACAGACCATGGAGTTACACTTGATGTTAAGTTCACTTTTAGCCTTCATATTGACCAAATTATTAACCGCGCTAATTGCACCCTTGGTTTTATTAAACGCTGGTCCAAGGACCTAAGTGATCCGTTTGTGTTGAAAGGTTTGTTTTGTGCGTTTGTTCGTCCTATCTTTTTGGAATATGCCTCTGTAGTGTGGACCCCCTTCTATAATATACACAAACAGCGAATTGAATCTGTGCAGAAACGTTTTCTCCGTTCTTCGAATATTATAGAACATTAGGTTTTTGTCTAAACATATAATTTAGAAATCAAGAAAATTGCAAATTGTTTTATTTCGAATAAAAAATAGTTTAATTTCAAGGACTGAGTCGTGTATAGTGTATTAATTCGGGCTCATCACGCAGAAATCCCTGGTTCGAGTCTTGTGGGGACAATTGTGAATCGAGCTTTTTTTCTCTGCTTTTGTCTTCGGTTTGTTCATCTAGGCAAATAAATCTTTGCACCCTAAAAGAACCGGCAGTCTTGTTTTCAGTGGCATAGAGACGCCACAAACTTTAATGTTGTTTTCATTAATATTAAGTCTAACACTATGTAAAATAACGTGAATGGCAACCCCCAGCTAGTGGGCTAAAATTAGGCCTTACAAGCCCAGCTCCTTTCATCAGAAAAAGATTTAGAGTATACACCGTAGTGATGAGTAGAATATAGGTTTTGTAGAAAGTTCTAAACCGAGACCAAGATCAATACTATAGCTGCGGTAGAAAGACCAAGAACAAGACCGAAAATGCCAATCTATTATACTTGTTTGTTCATATCAATTCAAAAGAAAAATAATTAACGAGTATTAAAAATAGATAGACTGCTCCTTTTAAGACTTATTCAAATTATTGATAGGTAAACTTTTTCAATTTCGCTTTTTTCTTTTTAGAATATTTAATTTGGAAAGTACGGGGAAGAGAATCGTGGGTAGACTCCAAAAATTACAAAAAATTCCGCACATATGGGAATTTTTTTGTTAAATGCTATTACACTTTTTCACCTTTTTTGTTGGAATTGCTTATACAAAATTCCGGATCTGATCTCGTCATCAACTTCAGAATTTTCTAGACTCAACTGATAAAATTTTTCGACGACAAAATGAATTCGGAGATTACTTCAATAAATAGCTAAGTCATAGACTGAAAGAGTTTTGTAAGCGAAGCCAAGACTTAACAGACAAGACCTAGACAATCATAGTCTTGGTCTTGTTTTGCTTATCACAATTAAGTACAACCTATACTTTCCCGGGTATGGAGCAGGACAGGATAAATGGACTTTTTGTTTGAATTGCTTTTTGTTATATAATTCAATAATTTTTTTTTAAATCTTTTGCACTAGTTATGTTCTAAACAAATAAACTCAATTGTCAAATATTGTATCACAACTTACCAAACCAAACCCACCAAACTTAACTGCCTGAAAAGCTTTTCCTGATTTACTAAACATAGGGCAGTTTAATTATATTAACCAACCAAATTCTAGTTACAGTTTCCACAGAGCAAAACAACTGGTGCTTATAGAACTATGCAGAAATGTTCGTTCGAAGTCGTGACAACTCACCACCAACTTAAACCATTCGCCCGCCACAATCACTCAATAAAAAATAACTTGTGCATGCTATCTAAATTAAGTTTGTCTCCCTTTGGAACTCACATGCAGTGCTCGTTTAATTAATTACCAACGTGCATCATGCATCGTTCTTATTTAAGAAAGTTCACAAGTTTGTAAACCATTAATAAAATAGATGCTGGCAACTTCTGGGAAAGTTTGCATTGAAAATTCAGCTAAATTCTGTTTTTGTTCCGTTGGCCCTTCGTTTAATACATCTACAACTGCAGTAAATTATTTTTTTATTTAATGTGATTTTAATTTCCCTCAGCTCTTTTAATTAGTTTCATTGTTATGGATCACAGAATATAACTTGATTTTTTGCGTCCATTTAAGTTGAAGAGCTTCAACTTTTTCCTGCAGCTATGCATGAACAGCACATATGCGAATTCAAAAGCACAGGAATTGTCACTTAAGAAAATAACTAACCCGAAAATAATTCTGCTTGGCTACTCTTGTTTTCATATATCTTGGGAATATTATATTTAGAAGTAGGGCTTTAGTTTGGACTCTAGTTGCTTGGAAGTTGAAGCGACTATCTACTTCTAGAATTAATACCCTTGATACCAGTGACGGATTAACCCTTAATCAAATTAAGCAATTGCCTAGGGCATCACGTCTGGGGGGGCACCAGAAGAAGCACAAAAAAAATCCGTCCTTAGGGCAAAACGTCTCACTCTCTCGTCACCAACAACCACACCAAAAAAAGTTTCTAGGACTAATTTGAAAATTCGCGCGTTTTAAGTTGACATAAGGTTTGTTCGTTGGCTTGAAAGCCTGTGGCACCCCAGGGCGCCCTAGTGCGCCCTGAGAACTGTCAAAAAACACGGGGCATCCCAGTGCTTTTGACTCCAGCGAACAGCTTATTAAAAAGGAAAACTGTCATCTGGCCTTTTACACAAAAATTATAAAATAAAACCACTACTTTTTCATAATGTTCACATCGAAATGATAAAATTAAGTTCTTGTGCCCGCAACAAGAGTTAATTCCACTTTAAATACCGTATCAGTTAACAATTAAACTGATAACCGTCATTAACCCTGAGTTTTTATCTGGGGTAAAACCAGGGTGCACCAGGGCGCCCCAGGTTTCTCAAAAAACACAGAACTGGCATTTGATGTTTAAAAACCAGTGCAGCTAGGCCGCACTGGTGTGCACTGGGGTGCCACAGGATTGCCAACGAACAGACCTATAGAGTCCGACCTAGAGTCATAACCCCGCTCCTGCTTGCCCACTCGCTTCCCTCCAGGGCATTCGGCAATTCGAATGCACCGGAATTGCGATCAGCCAATCACAAACCACCCCTTCCCCGCGGGTCCCCCGCCTGGCGTCCCCGCAAATCTGTGTCAATCAAATGTTTTGTTTTTTGAGTAGTTGTGCCGGCCGGCTTCTATGCATACGTAATACAATTAATTTGATAATTACATAATAAGTAAGTCAATAGTTTCAGTAAACTAAAAATCTACAGTGCTGTGTGAGTCACACAGCACAAATTAGTGTGAGTGTGTTTGTCGACAATTAATTCAAGTTCTGTTCATAATATATATTGTGTTCGCTTAGGTACGTAAAGTTTAAAATAAAAATAATACATGATGATAAAATTGAATCAGCTTTCCCTAATGTGGAAACAGCCCTGCGTATATTTTTATCGCTTATGATTACAAATTGCTCAGCGGAACGTTCTTTTTCAAAATTAAAAATATTAAAAAATGAAAAAAGGACAAAGATGATACAAGAAAGGCTAGATAATTTATCGATATTATACATAGAGTCCGATATGTTAAAAACGTTAGACGTTAATACTATCTTGCGTGAATTCAATGCCCGAAAAAGCCGCAAGGCGCATTTTAATAAATAAATTATGCTTTGGTTTTTATTGTTGTCGCACCTACTCCACTTCTAAGGTACGTTACATCTCATCATCTTATTTTACAAAAAACTAATGTTTTTAGGCGGTAAAGGTTTAAAGACCGATTCTAGTTTACATACGGATAGGGGGGCCCACAGGCGTGGATTGCTTAGGGCATCAAGTAGTCTTAATCCGTCACTGCTTGATACACAGGTACGACCCGTTATGATAATTCACCCTGATTTTCATTCATTCCATGCGTAATACACGGGTGTAATGAGAACTTCATTCAAGTCGAACACATTTCGTTTTGATTACTCAGAATGGAAACAGCAGAAGTGATGCTTTTTCTCAGTACTTTTATAATTTTAAAGAAAAGATATTCGGTGCGATCTTTTCTTTAAAATTATAAAAGTACTGAGAAAAAGCATCACAACAAAAACTCGCCATTGCTGGCTACAAAGATAGAAGATACGAAGATAGATACGTGAAAAAATACCTTGAATTGAAATGACCTATTAAGGTCCGTGGTCAAGGTCAACCGAACATGTTTATGGTTGTAATGACATGCCTTGATAACTATCCACAACTTTTGTGTTCAAAGGTTTCTCACACTTCACCCCTCCATATCTCCATATCTCCGCGAACAGGTTGAGTTCGAGCCCATTGAGACTTTTGATCAGCAAGTTGAGAACTACCTTTCTGCAAAATTTCAGCGAATTTGACCGGAACCCGATTTCCATACAATTTTTGCGGGGTCCTTTGTAAATCCAATCTGGCGGCCAAAATGTGTCGAGTTCAACTGATTTGAATAAAAATTGGTACAACGACTATCTTAAGGCCATTAATTTTTAATTTTATCAAACCTTGCAAATTCAAAATGGCGGATCCAATATGGCGACCAAAATCTCTCGATTTTATGGGATTTTAATGAAAATTGGTACAGTAATTACTTGGAGGCCACTAATTTTGAATATTATCAAAACTCGCAAATCCAAGATGGCGAATTAAATATGGCACGATTTTCTCGATTTCAACGGATTTTAATGAAAATTAGTACAATTATTATTGTGTAGCTACTAATTTCGAATATTATCAAAATTAGTACGGCCAAAATGGCGAATTTTAATGAAAATTGGTACAATGATTATTTTGAGGCCACTAATTTTGAATAATATCGAAATTTGTTAATCGCAGATGGCGGCTCCAATATGGAGGTCATAGCTTCTCGATTTCAACTCATTTTAATGAAACTAAGTACAAACAACGATTGTTTTCAGGGCAATTTTTAATTTTTGCATATTATCAAAATTTCTAAATCCAAGATGGCAGATCCGAAATTGCGACCATATTTTTTGAAATTTAACTGATTCTTATGAAAATTAGGACAAGTCGAATTTTGAGATCACTAATTTCGAATCTACTTTCAAAATTTGGAAATTTAACATGGCGGGAAAAAATTTCGGAAGTTCAGGGGAATTAGTACCAAAGGGATTTAGGAGCCTCTGACTTCGAATCTACTATGCTTACATCAATATTTTGAGATTCTACATGACGAATCCAATATGGCCGCATAAACTTGCTTTTCATAGGGTTTCTGGTCGCTTATTTCGGATTTGCTATTGGAATTTCGAAATACAATATAACACCTTCAGCGTGGTGACCAATATTTCTTAATTTTAGGATATTTCAATGATAATTAATACAAAGAGGTTCTCAGCGCCATTTTTTCGAGTCTCTCGAAAATCAGTTCAAAGTAGTTTTCGGAACCATTTCTTCTTTTTTCATAATTTGGTAACTAAATGTGGCTGATTCAATATAGCGAAGAATATTTCTACAATAATTCAAAGGATCTCAAAGGAAATTAGCATAAAGGGGTTTTCAGGTTGAAACAATTTCTAGCATATACCAAGTTAGAGCATTTGAAAAGTGTTTAATAAATAAGTATTTACGCAACGCCAGGTGAAACCGGGTAACCCAGCTAGTGATCAATGAATATTCCTTTGAAAATATTAATGACATTGCTCCAAGCCAGATGTGGATTCATGGCGTTACGTGCCATTTTGCGACAAAATTATCGATTTTTTTAAATCAAAATTTGGCGGTCAAGTGATTTCGAGCAATGGCCGCGTAAATTGACCTCCAAAGTCGTCTGATCTGACACCTCCCGACTATTTCCTATGAAGTTACGTGAAGTCAGTGGTATATGCTGATAAACCGTTTGAAAAAAAAAAAATATCAGCGAAAGTTAACTAATAGAAAATTGGAATAATTAAAAGAAAAATAAGGTAATGTGCCTGACATTTGTATCTTTTGAGAAGAAAAATTTGGTTTAATAAAAATGTTTAGCCTAAAAAAATACGGCAGTATTCACACTGATAAATAACTACAAATACCCTATTTTATCATTTTCCAGCTATCTGCAACATTTCGTTTATTAGTTTTTTTGTGCCGAGCCCTCGTGATGCAAGTTCCAGGCGCATTTGGTCAACTTTTTTAGCTTTCAATTTATATGTATGAATATAAACAAAACTGTAAGTAAGTATAGTTGAAATGCATGAAAGAAATCAATCGTGTTAATGAAAGCCGTTTTGTCTTCTATATTTTGAATCAGAAACTACCACTCCAAATTTCTTTTGAAAAGTACTATCAATAATATATTTGTACCAGATTAAATTTGATTTAATTTTTTGTGTTTTTACCACTCAACTTATATATACAATTTCTACGAAAATATTTTAGGAAAAGGAACAGTACAAAATTATCTTTCCCTCCAAGCGTCACTCCTTTCTTCTGAAAGTTATTAAACTTAACTCAAATTACATCGGCATGCATATGTTATGGGAAGAAAAAATTCAATTAAGTTAAAATATCTTCCATTATGTTGAGAGCAAATGACATAAAAATTATAATTTTATGCAATGGTTAAGCAACGGCATTGATATGTACTGATTCCAGTAGAATAAGTACAGTAACAATATATCAGTAAAAATATCTTCAAGCATCCTTCTATATTCGCAATCTGAAATATGTCTAAATAAATGAATATGAGTTGGTGTATTATTTTTGTTACAAATATAACGTAATTTGAAATTACGAACAATTTTTTTTATTTTGAATAACGATTGAGATAGTTTCAATACTAATTTGATATAATATTTTACACCATACCTGTGTCGTTACTAACAATGAATATGATTCTTATTAATTGATAATGTCGAAAACTTTGCCACAACTTTAAATTCTTCCGGAATTCGCCAAACGTATAAAATGCTCGTCATTTCATTAAGGAATGGCTTACAGTTTAAATAAATGATTGAAAAGATTCTAAAGTCAGGTATGTGAACAATCCGAAAATTATAAAATAGAGTGCAGATTAAGTTCTTATAAAATAAAGTCAAGTCAACTACGTCAAACCCACCTTTATAAGGAAACTGTTCAGGAGTTTTGGACAAACCTTAAGAGCCAGTCTCTTAGTAACAAAGCCTCCCAGCAGCTAGACAAACGAAATACACATAAATTTGGACTAGCAGATTTACTGTGGTCAGATTAAGTTGAAGTGCAGCAAGCCAAAATTCTGTACCACTTAACTGAAGTGTCAGAATGCATAAACGATGTCGCTTCGGCTTCATGATTAAGCTCTCCGTACATGATGGCACACAATTCTGCTTAATATAAATTGATCTTTGAGCGGAGCACCTTACGAAATTAGCCCTAGTGGCCAGTTACTTGTCTACAGAAAATAACAAAGGACCTGCCTCGAGTTTCAGAGGGAAGCTGAGTCCGCTGTTTTATTCTCTCAATTTTTTTTTCCTATGTTCTCTTAGCAGGGGAAACCCTGTGGTGAAAGAAAGAAATCCTAATTACCCCCACAGCTAGTTTTTGCCCATCTGCTGAAATGTAGTGGTCGAAAAACCAAAATAACAACCCAACTCGAAACTCCCTTCTACGTGCCCGATTCGATCGGCAAAAACAAGGGAACACATCCTAGTTGCTCCTAATTCAATAAGTGATAATGCTTCGTGACTGGGCAAATTTCGCAAAACAGCTTTTTAACGACTTCCTATCACTTGTGGCGGTCTTTTTCGTTGAATTTGTGCCAGTCACGGAGTTGCCCATGACTAGAGCCCTGAACTCAAATAAAAGCTCCTTCAGGTGGCTTATCTAATTATGTTGTCCTTTGCGAAAGGCGCAGCTGGAGCATTGCGATGAAAGCTCCGGTCTGCGGTCTGCCTAATGCCTATAATGAACAAATAAATTTGGGATTGGGAAAAGCCCAATAACTACGACAACCGGAGAGCCATAGGGTCCCACTAAATCTCCCGGTGTCGAACAGAGCTAACAGTGGCGTATCATCACACGCGCGACACCCATTTGTAAGGAGCACACAATGCCATAATAGACGGAAATAAGTCCTAATCTTTAGTACTGATGGACTTCAGGAAATCCTCTAGCATAGCTCGACATTAGCTTTATCTAGCTGACCTTTTTCGCTATTATCTCTTAATGTCCCGAGTAAGATTTCATTATCACTCCCCTAATGTCAGGCTTTGTTTACAGGCATAAGCTCACGTAGATTTGTCTGTCGATGAATCGGGGCCTTCTGGACATAAATTGTCCGTACTTAGTTGCTCGACAATGGCTGCCTTCAATAATCATCTTTTTCCAAAATATGCTTCGTTCAGCTATTTGCCATTTTTGGCGAACCTTTTATTACCTTCTGAGAACTGGTGACTTTATCTAACGCCGAAATTGGATACCAAAAACGTTACACAATTTTATACAATTCTGGTGCTTAAGAAAAGGTCGTTCATCGGTCCCAAAGGAAAAGTGTAATGAAAGTGTTCCTATTATTAAAAATTAAAGGATTCTTTGCAAGATCCCTCCTTTTGCTTTGAAATGTATCGGCGAGGACATTTATTTGATGCCTTCAAACATTTGTATTCAAAAGTATATTACAAAAAACGAACCTTGTCCAAGCCTTTTCATCAACTTGAATAAGTAATTTGAAACCCTTGTGCTAGACGTAAATGCTATGATTTCAGTTACCATCGTTTTTTTTTTTTTTTTTTTTTTTCAATACAGATATTTCGAAATTTGGGGCACACAATTTCTATTTTATTTATAAAAACGATTTAGAAGGTTTTTTTTTTTCTATAAATATGATCATATCTCTTTATTTTTTCCTGTAATCTTTGCAAATGTGATTGCTTCCATTTCTGACCTCTCAAAAAAAAGAACAATTTATCCTTTTTTTATTCTTACTAGTGCATTTCTTACAACAGATAGAGAATCAAATTTTTTAACTATATTAAATTTTAAGTCGAAAGCATGCATAGCATCTTAGAAGACCAACTATGATAGACACAGAAAGATACCAAAATCTCACAAAATAAACCCTTACATTTTTGTTGTCTTGGTGCAAAACCCTAAAAGCAATGAGTATTTATTTTTAAAAGTATTCAAGGAGAACTTCCATTAAATCGAAATGAACATTATTTTTAAACAATTGCATATGGTAATACAAAACACTTGCTCTTACATGCTGCCCAAAGAAAAATGAAAGATGGTTTTTAAGTAATAAACTATATCATCTTCCAATGGCAGCGTAATGCCGCGGCTGCCGTTTTGATTAAAAGCATATAAATTATTAATGCATCAGCATGTACAAATAGTTGTATGTGCATTTGCTAACAATTTCACGAAACTAATCAGACAGTTATAATTTGGGCATTGACTTATTTTGATAAACTAAGCAAAAGCCACTGAAACATTGAATCTAGCCAGTGCCACTAGAAGAACAAGCACCTTATAATCTCGTGCCTTAACCCATTATGCGGAAAACGAGAATTTTGTGCACGCAAGTTCAATTGTACGATTCGAATAGAAAATTGGAACGATTTTCTTCCAAAATCGTATATGGGGGTTTTTGGATGCTCTTTCAGAATCTGGCATTTATTTTGCATAAAAGCTTCAAAAACTCTATTATTTTTTGTTTTGTTTTTAAAAACTGCCGATTTTTTTTTTGATATTTTTTCTTTTCAAAGTCGATTATCTTGTCGTTGCTGTTATTGAATGATCATATAACCTATATAACTACACTGAGAAAAGAGTTTGGCTGTGCCAAATAAATATATTTATTTGCACTATTTCCCTGAAAATTTAGTATTTATTAATAAATTTAATAAATGTTATTACACTGTATATTTGAATCCCATGTAATGAATGCTTGAAATAAAAAAGCCATTTATTTGAGGGTTTTTATTGAAGTAAATGATTTATGAAATATAATAATGCCTATATTTCAGGAAAATACAATTATTTGCTATGAAACTCATTGAAGAGTTATAATTATACAATGAACATATTCTTTTAAATGTGAATTTATTAATAGTTAACATGCCATAGTTGTCAATAAATTGTTAACGTTTTTATTATGAACAAATCATATTTCGTCGTAATAGGGGGCCTCAATAGCCCGGTTGGTAACGCGACTTGTTTACTGCGAGCCAGCAGGGCGCTAGAGGTTGTGGGTTCGAATCCCACGAGAAGCCCTGGTCACAAAAAAGTGGTATCACTTTTTTAGGCCTGTAATGGCCTAAGTGTGTCTTCGGACAGCCACAACAATCTACATCTACAATATGAATTTTAAGATTGAATATCAAATTAACTTATCTCAAAATGAATTAATAATTTTTTTTAATAAAAATTATGGAATTTTCAAATGTAAATTGAGAATTAGTTGTAAAATAATTTTTATTTATATTGAGATAGGTTGTAAATGTCATTTACTCAATAGCCTCAATAGCTCGGTTGGTAACGCGACGTGCTTACTGCGAGCCAGCATGGCGCTAGAGGTTGTGGGTTCGAATCCCACGAGAAGCCCTGGGTCACAAAAAAGTGGCATCACAATGGGACTGTAATAATGGCCTAAGTGTGTCTACGGGGACAGCTACTGCAATCTTACATCTCTATTTATTTATTTATTTTATTGTTCCACATTATGTAGTTTTCATTCAAATTACTACTCAACTTTGTATAATTCTGTACAACATTGAATTAATACGATTTTGATTTAATACAATGAAATGATTTGTTTGTTATTAATAAATGAAGGTTTGATGTAAACTAATTCATCAAATATGCGGCTTATTAATAATAACTAAATATTTATTTCGCCATTACCAACTATATAATTTGTTTACTATAAATAAATCTTATTAGTTATAAATAATCTCTTTTCTCAGTGTAGAAATCGCGGTCCGAATGTGTAAACTTTCTCAAAACATGGTTTTGAAAATTTACTTTTGTTTTGGTTTTTGCAAAATAGCCATTTTGTACAGCAATGTAATATAAAACTTTTTACAGGAAAAAGATCAACTTTGCAAAAAAATTGTAGAGAACAGAAAGTTTTTGAAATTACCCAAAGAACACGAGTGAATTATTTTGGACTATTTTTGGTTTTTTGGATTTGGCCAATTTTGGATAAATCTAAAAATGCCCCGAACAATTCTAAAAAAAATCACACGTGTTCCTTGGTAAAATTAAAAAATTAGATTTGAACAAAATCGGTCTAAAACCTATGATAGCAAAACCACGGCCTAAGCTCGAATTGCAAGACCAAGATCAAGACCAAGACCATTTTGCAAGACTTGACCAAAAACAAGACTGATTCACAGATTAACAAGCAAATTTTTATAAAACCCTTTTCATCTGTAAGATCACGTTAGGGTTTTACCACTGGGTTTAACCACCATTCATCAGCATTTATTTATTTTTATAATAATTTTAATTATTTGTATACAATTTTTATTAGTGCTTAATAAATTCACAATAAGTTTAGCATGTTAATAATTCTTTTATTAAAATCTTAACATCAATAAAAATCATAATAATAATATAATTTATTAGTCTTAATAAATTATAACACAATAAAATTATTTATATTTATTATTGAAATATTTTTGATATTAATCTATTAATATTTAATATTAATGATTATTATGAACTCTTTGACATCCATGGTGATCTTGGCGGCAAATAAATTATTTTCCATTACAATTGTCTTTTTCTTTACCTAGAAATGTTCTTTAAGTTCAAAAATTTCTTGCTTTTATTCTTAATTCCGTAAATTTGTCGAAAGTTATGCAATTTACGACTTAAGGATAATTTTTTATTACAAAGTCTTTCAATGCGGCCATCGATCAATAAAATTCATAGAGACTAACAAGATTTATCCTGCCTACCTCAGCTTATTTCCAAAGTATAAAAGCAGCTAAACTGCTATTCCAGACTGTGTAGTATTTTGAGTACTTTTCGCCGGCTTGGTTACCTCACCATCAAATTAAGACAGAATAAATTGAATGTGCGCAACAGAAGTTTTCTTCCTACTCTAAGACTTAACTCATATTTTTTACCCCAAGCTCTTTATCCTCAAACTTCATCCTCTTATTGATAGAAGATCTTATCTAGATGAATGTCTGCTTTACCGTATATACAAAAAAATTTTACAAGCATCTTAGATTGTTGAAGCAAATATGCGTGTACCTTCTTTTAACAGCAGAAATAATGAAATCTATAATCCACCTAAAGCTTTGCTGTGGGGAGAGGAAAAATTCTCCATTGATATCATGTAAGCAAAATCATGATGATAGGTTGCAATTTGTTCCTCTAAACTGCTATTTTAACAGATTCAAACGACCTCTAATCCGTATTCTTAATATTTTCCATTTTGTTCTTTACTTTGCATTACATTTTCCTTAATATATTTATAGTATGTCAGAAATCTGATGTTACAGATTAAGATTTTTCCGAATATAATATTTCATTGGCCTTCTGTATTACATATTTTAATATTTTATCAGGTTTTCAATGGTACACACTTACCTCGCAATACTCTAAAATTCCATGTACATTGTATATATGTACATACATATATCAAATCGTCAAATAAAAGGTTATTTGTCACAACTTAAACACAAAGGAATATTATAATAAATTGAATTATTTTTTAAGCACCTTATTTCATTCTTTATATATTCCAAGCAAATAGGTAAAACATTATGTATAAAACCCCAATTATTTTCCCAATGAAAGCGTTAATTTACCTGCAAATTGAATTGATGTTATTTAAGCCTAACAAAAAAAACCCTCATTTATCAACTGTCAAATTAAAATTCATGTTCACCCCAAATAAATTAAAATCGTAACTGACAAAATGTGTACTCTGAATATCAAAGCAAAGAGCTCAAGGGATTAAATATGATATTAAGCATATCTTCAAGTAAACTGTGAATTTCACTCCACACATAGTATCGAGGTTTCTTTTCCTCATTTTAAAGAAAAGAACACATTACATTGGAATTGAAATTAAAAACGTGTAGCAAGTGCCAAAAATAAATAACCTCAGCCAGGTAAGTAGGCATGCAACTTTTCTTAATATAAAAAATCACTTTTTATAAAAAATACATCGAATTCTCAATTGGGTATCTCTAACAGCAATATATGATGATGTGAAATTAGGTTTTTTTAAATTTTAAATCACTGCATTTAATACACGACTAGCTACAAATTTGCAATTTACCTTTTCTCTTGTCTAGCGATTCTTCCTTATACACCTATTCGTAATTTGAACTGATTTCTATTGTATTCAAGTTTGATATTAATGATTTGAGCCCGTGAGGAAAATCTCAAATTAAGGTCCTTGATGTTAGGCATATTCATTTTTTATTTAAGAAAAAAGAAATTAAAAAGTCTTTAGCAGGCAACATCAGTTAAGTGAAACTTTGAAAAGAGATTAATTGTCGTCGCGAATTGCAGTCCGATGGTGAGCCAAAATTACCAAAACTGCTGCTTTTTATCTAAAGAAGCTTTAAATTGAGCATATATGTACATAAACACGTATTAAGTGCTCATACTTAACCCTTTATAGCCCCATGTGACATTTCTGTAACAAACCTCAAAAATCCCGCCAGAATACGCACCAAATGTATTTAGTTCATTCAAATCGGCGCCACTTTGCTGTCACATATTATTGAACAATGTAGTATCCACGGAAATCATCATAGACAGCGTAAACTGTTAACAGTTAATCGATTAGAATTTCGCCCGTAATTGAAAGTGACAAGTTGAAATTGAAGCAAATTTTAAATTTTACAAAAAAAAATACAAAAAGTGTTTAAAATTGTGTTATTTTCTTGGAAACCTATAGATAAGTGAATGAATATGTTCCTTCCATACCAAATTAGTTTTTTTTGTTTACGTTTAACTCAATTTTACAGTAATGTTACACTCCCTTAAATGTGAAATAAATAATTAATAATACATATTTTTTTAATTTCTGAGAAATATGTATTTTTTATTTCCCTAAACCTGTCAATTTTTAACATAATTTTAATGTTTTATGATCTTGGGCTATAAAGGGTTAAAAATGTGTTTGTTTAGTCTTCATTTCTTTTAGAGATCAATTTTATCGACTTCTGGAAAAAAAATATCGCTAATTGGATTACCACAACGAGTGCGACAGCACAAGCTGTTCAAAAGTTATAGTAAAGCACTTGTGGCATTTCCACAACAAGATGCGATTAAAGCTTGACCTCTTTTAACGAAAATAACAACTAGCTTGTATCATTAGTTGAACATTTCGAAATTGCGCAACAACTGATAAAACCCAGAGAAAGAACTGAAGAAATATATCACAGCCACAAGTTAATATATAACATAAAAAGATATAAAAAATAATAATTTGTTGGTGTAACTAAAAAAAATGCCTGCATTGAATAGAATTGTCTATTAAGATAAGGTATAGACGAAAATATGTACTCTCATAATAACTTGGTCTGACTAAATTCATCTTGCCAGAATCCCTTGCCAGACCACCTCTGAAGGGTAGAAAAGTGTATATTAAAAGTATACCATACACAAAAACAAAATTGGCTTATCGAGTTCCATCTTGCCGAAAGTGCCTGATATGAATAATTTCACAGAATATCAAAATTAATGTTTTCTCATAAAGAGCTTAGTCATACGCTTTCAAAAAGAATCTTAACTCAAGAGGACTCAGCACATGTTCCCGTTATTTTTCGTCCCTTAGCAAACACTAACATACAAACACTCAAATTTTTAGAATAAGTATAATGTCCAGGAAGTTTCAAACAAATTCATTTATTGGGTTGGCACGAAAGTAATGAGACACTCTAGAAAACTCTACTCATGTCGTTTTTCTAATCAATTGTTTTCGACCATATTCTAGTATGTTACACCTATAGACGCCATTCATGCTGCTCGGGTCGCCGTCTGCCAATCGCTACTACTTCGACCGCGCCGGAAGGAGTTTTTGGAAGATTTGGTCACAGGGGACGAGTCGTGGGTTCTCTACGAAAACAATACGCGCCGTGCCTTCTGGCTGCCACGAAAGGAAGACCCACCAACTCAACCAAAGCAATATCAAAACCGCGGCGAAAAAGTTCTATTGTGCTACTTTTGGGATTCTCATGGCATGCTGTTTATGAATTATTACATAATGAAACAGTTAATGCTAACACATATGCGGCGCAGCTCGATAAACTAGCCACAGCTATCAAAGAAAAAAGACGATGTCATTTTACTTCATGACAACGCTCGCCCGCACACTGCATCCACCACCCGCCAACAACTGCAGGGCTTAGGCTGGGAGACGGTACCTCATCCACCATATTCCCCAGACATTGCCAATTCAGACTATCATTTATTCAGAGCCATGAAAAATGATTTGCGTGATAAACGCTTTAACACTTTTAATGAAGTTGAAACCTACATAGCCACCTTCTTCAACTCACGGCCCGCTGAGTTCTGGGCAACAGCCATCCAGTCCTTGCCTATACGTTGGCAAGAAGTCATAGATGCTCACGGCGAGTATTTGATTGACTAAATGTATAGTAAAATAAAAATGTTAGAATTTAAAATGTAAAAACAAACTGTCGATATTTTTCATAAACTAATTTAAACATGCTTTTTCTTACTTTGCGAGGAATCAACATCGCTCAAAAGAGACCCTGAATCCTTATGTATATATATAAAATACCACTAATCTATAGCACTTACGAAGCATCTTTCGGAATAAGATTTTCATGAGTGTGCGCAAGCAGAGATCTAAATTCACTGTATATTGTATGAACTAATCGGCTTATGGAAAGAAATGAATTCCACGTAATATTTCGGAAAGTATTAAAGCCTCTCGTATTTTAATATAATAGCTAAAGGTCCTTACTTTTATTTGAGATAATTTAGAAGTTCCCGCGACAATTCGTTATTTTTTAATTAATTTGCAAAAATGGCCAAAATACGGTCTTTTGTACTTTTGAAACTTATTTTTTTCAACAACGTGATATAATAGAACTTTTTTGTTTGCGAATTCGTTATCTACGGAAAAAATCCCATCGAAATTATCACTTTGTTTTGTAAAAGGAAAACTATCACTGGCTTGTGGTCAGGACATAGGTGGGCCTTTGCCATTTTTACCATTGGTTGCAGCTTTCAAAACGATGGACAAAATTCTTGCTTCGCAGTAAAGAGGATTCATTAGGATTTAAAGCAGCACATAAAAGATCTTTAATAGCTCTCCTTACTACTTATTTGTTTGAGACTCTCAAAACTCATACTATTTTAAGTCATGCTGAGGAATCGCTTGAATATTTGGATGAAAATGAAGGTTTCGGTTTGTGGTCTGAGCAAGCGGGCGAGTTCATAAAATATTGGAACAGATGAAAAATGAACGATATGAGCAATTCAGATTATCCAGTTAAGTTATTACAAATTTCATCATAAAAAACTCAAAAAACATCAATTTTAAGAATAAATTTTATAGGATAAAAATGCTTATAGTTAGCCAAAGAATATGTGTGAATTTTTTCAGGACACATTGGGATTTTCCAAAACTTGCCAAATCTAAAAAAACCACAAATAGTTGAAAAAATTCACACGTGTTTTTTGGCTAATTTTAAGTATTTTCTGTTCTATAAATTTTTTTTGTAAAATTGATCCTATTCGTGCAAAAAAAAAAAAAAGTTTTTATTACATTGCTGTACAAAATGGCCATTTTGCAAAAACCAAAGCAAAAACATAACTTTCAAAACCATGGTTTGAGAAAGTTTAGACGCTCGGATTTATTAGACCGCGATTTCTGGTGGTTATGTGATCATTCAATAGCAGCAACGTCAAGATAATCGACTTTGAAAAGAAAAAAGACCAACAAAAATTAGCACTTTTTTTAAAAGACCCAAAAATAATAGTGTTTTTGAAGGTTTTATGCAAAACAAATGCCAGATTCTGAAAAACCCCCTATATACGTTTTTAGAAAAAAATCGCCCTGGTTTTCTATTTGAATCGTACAATTGAACTTGCGTGCACAAAATTCTCGTTTGCGCATTAATGTGTTAAATCGCGAATTGTCTTTCACCGTTTTTTTGTTTTTGTTTATTATTCTTAAAGAAGGAATTGATAATGTGCACACGAGTTGCAGGGCAAAAACATTCGCACCATATAAAGGGACAAGTCTCGCGCAACTCTTTGACACAGTTTTAAACTTGAACAACTGCTATCGTCTACTTTTTCATATTAAAGGTTGAACATGAAAAACTTGGACTAGAGTTCAACTAAAGTAACTAATTTGCTACAATGTCGATGAGTTACAAAAGCAACTTATATAAATATGTATAAATTCGTTGTCATCCGAACGAACTTTACTTCATTTATGTATTAAAAAATTATATTTATTTCAGATGGAGTTACCCAGATTATCTTAAGAAGTTTTGACGTTCATATTTGATACTTCTTTCCTGTCTCCCAACTTTAAACTTCAACGACCCAACTTACACTAATGCAGCATTTTAATCACCTCACTGGCTTCCGTTCAAACAGTCTAACTTTACAATGAATTAATTAAAAATATGCTGAAATTAATTTGCAGTTCTGCGATCCCCCAATTTTTAACATTTTTAAATTTACAAGCATTCTTGCGGGTGTCACATATAAGAGATTAAGTCGAATAAGTAAATCTGCATCCAGTTGTCCATGAAAGCGAATGATCTGTTCTAGAGTGAAGCCATTTTGCAAATGACGCTTTCATTTATGGCTGCACCGGAATATCATCGTGCTCTGCTCCTGGATGCGAAGTAAGTATAGTATATACAGTAATTATATAGGAAAATGGCTCCCATGAAAGTCCTAGAGTAACCAAAATGGAATAAAAATTCTTATCGACGCTGGTGGGGTTTTGCTATTAAAATAACTTCAAATCGATTCGACCCCGAACTGTATTTTAGAAAAGGAACCCCTGTGATTTTTTCGATAGCATCAAGTAAGAGTTCCGTTTGAAGTTTCTTCCTGTTTGAAGGGATTTCCCTTTTTCGATTCATTAGGCAAAGGGAGGCAGTAAGCAACAAGAAATAAAAATACCACGATAAATGCGAAGATAAAGGCGAGAGAGTGGCTAGCACGGTGGAAAGTTTGCAAAACCCTTTCCAATTTACTTTCAATTTACAAACAGGCAGCCGCAGCAGCGATGGCTTTTGCCCATAAACGCAATTTGCAAAGCGAAAACGCCGCCAGATTAGACAAACAAAAAGTTAAACTGAAATTGAATTGATTTTTTGCGATTTTTTATTTTATTTATTTTTCAGTTTTCATGAATTTTAAAAATACATCCTTTGTTTGTGATAGAAAATGTTGTTATATTGCTTCATATAGTAACCCTTTTTTATGAAACGTTTTTATCATGGTGTATTGGGGCTTCTAAAGTGATAATACGAATTTGCAAAAACTTAATTTAACTGGTTTTGTTTGTCTATCACTTAGATATTTTCGAGAATTAAAGGATAACATTTGATTATATATTATATATTATATATATATATACATATACATTATACATATATATGGCTTCACAAAATATCTTTAAATTTAATTTAAAAAATAACTTCAAAATGTTTGTATACTACAAGCAAATTATCTGTAATAAAATCATAAAACGTGTTTAAAAAAACTGGACCGTCCAAACATCGACCGCAACAAAATAGTAAAGGTAGGCAATTAAGCATCACGAATACGACTAGACACGTTTCTGTGAGTAGACGTTATGGTAAAATCCAAAAAATGGGCCCATTTTTAATGGTATTACGCAATTTCTTCTGCGCCGCCAAGCTCGCCGAAGAGTTTCCAAGGCACCTTACAAAAAGTGGTCAAATGTGTTTCAAAACTAGGGTTGAAAATTCTGAAAGAAAAAAAATTTTTATTTGTGAAGAAAACAATAATTGGTGTTTTTCTGTTTTATTAAAAAAACATTGGAAAAATACAAATAATAAACTTCACGAAAAAAACAAGAAAAATTTGAAAAATTCTTCGAAGAGAAATATTTTTTTCAGAAATATATAATTGAAAAATATCCATATTTTTTAATATTAAAAATGTTGTGCTTGGATACAAACTAAATATAGGCTCTATATAAAATTAATTTTTATCACTCCTGGAACTACGTAATTCTCACTTTGTGTACAGGGTGTCCCATAGGAATGTGTGAAAACTAATTAGTCACTATTTTTTAACAAATGGAGAGATCGGTAAAATGTAACTACTTTTTAATAAAGAAAAGTCGTCATTTTTATTTCATGTCCATTTTATTATAAAAAAATTAAATCTATTTAATACAAACCATTAATTTAAAAATATAGGTAGTGAAAAACGTGAATTATCAATAATATATATTTGTGAAATGTGAACCATCTACATAAAAGGTATCTACTTGCATTTCTTTGAATCTTCTGTCGCCGGAGAGAAGTACAAAGGGATGTTAGAAACCAAATCCTTTCTCATGCGAAAAAGAGGAGCCGCCTTAAATCTTTTTTTTTTTTTTTATTCAAGACGGAGCAGCACCTCATCGCACACAAGAAGTATCATCAATAAATTTTATGGCGATCGAGTTATTGGCCTAAGCCCTAGGGTACCCACGCTTTGCTAGGGGAAAAGGAATAGAATAGCCACCTTACTCGTCAGATCTCACTTAATGTGATTTCTTTTTATGGGGCTACATTAAAGATCTCTGCTATGAAAATAACCAAAAAACAGTTGAGGATTTTATTAAAGACATTGGGACATTCAAATGAAACATTAGAACATGTTTTTAATAGTTTTAGAAAGCATATGGATATTTGTGGCAAATTAGATGGTTAAAATATCGAAAATATATATCATTAGTAAATTTGTACTTAAAAGTCAGTTGCGTCCGGAATTGCGGGTTGTTTAATTCAGTAAATAGTTTTAATATCAAGAAATATATTATTCCAATTTGAAAAAAAAAATGTATGTGATTTATGTGATAATAAACACAACATTTACTAACAAAATGGGCTTTATGATGGGCTTGGAAAGCAGGTAGGAGGTAAATGTCAAAACCAAATTTTAATTAGCTGACATTGAGTAAAAAATATCACGTTCTTTTAAGGTCTTTTTTTTCAAGTTGATTCTTTTTTTTTCGGTTTGCTTAGTTTTTTTCTGTATAGTCTGGTTGAGCTTTCACCCTTTTTTTCGAAAATAAACTTGATAAAAACAAACCATTTTTCAGAAAAAAGGGAATTTTTATATTTTTTCCTTTTCATATTATAATAATATAATATTATATAATAATTATATATAAGAATCTAACAGTAATAAAATTATAAAGAGCATACTGAGGCTTTTTCTTTTGAATGAATTATGAGCTGTCAAGGCAAAAACGATAATACATTGTTGTGGCGTATTTACTCACATCTAGCGGTGAAACACTGAATTAACAAGAAAGTCACAACCACTGAACTTGAACTCTTGCACGAGGAACGCGCCACTTTTCCGCCATCCTCCGGACTGAAAGGTGTAGTAGGACTTAAGTATTATTTTACAATAAATTATAGTAAAACTAAGTGAGAGTTATTCATTGGGTTGTCGACCAATTCACAAACTCAACAGTGGCGACGAGGAAAAACCCGAAGCTGAAAAATAATAGCGAAAAATGGTAGGAGAGACGGCAACAACCATCGGCTCACTAAAAGAGTTCGATCACGCCAGTATGGACTGGAAAGTGTATCATAAAAGGTTAAGCCAGTACTTCGCAGCAAACAACATCGTAGAGGAAGACAAGAAGAAGGCAATATTCCTTACGATGCTGTCAGAAGATACGTATAAACTACTGAACAATCTTTGTTATCCGGAGGAACCAGAGGGGAAGTCCTGCAAGTACATTCTCGATCTCATGGATAAGCATTTCACGCCTGTCACATCGATATTCGTCGAAAGGGAAAAATTTTATTCCGCACAAATGGAAGCCAACGAGAAGATACAAGACTGGGAGCGGCGCATCAAAAAATTAGCGGTAACCTGCAAATTTGACGCTTATCTAACAGCCATTCTTAGGGACAAATTTGTCTTGGGCATCAATAACCGCAAAATCAAAGAAAAGTTATTTGCTCATGGAGAGGACATAACACTGGAAAAGGCAGTGAATCTGGCTATGGAAACTGAAGCATCGAGGGATGCCAGCGCATCGCACCCATCAACTGTAATTAAAACGGAACCTGAACCTGTCAACAAGCTGAGCACTGGCGGACGAGGTAACCGACGACATCCACAATCCCAGGCGAACCACCAGCAAATAGACAGTAAGGTAAAATGTAGTTGTTGCGGTTCCTTAGGGCACAAAAAAGTTGCATGTAAATTTAGAAATTATAATTGTAATAAGTGCGGCAATGTAGGGCATTTGCAAAGAATTTGTAAACAAACCACTAAATCACAAAATAAGTATAAGAAGCAAAATTTTTTGGAATTGGAAGAGGATGAGGGAAAATTGTTCGCGATCAGTGCAAGGTCGAGCATCGAACCGATAATGTTAAAAGTGTGCGCTAACGGGAAAAATATCGAGGCAGAATTGGATAGTGGAGCAGCAATTAGCTGTCTCAGTGAAAACGATTACACAAAATATTTTTCGAGCACCGAGCTGGAGAGTGTAAATATTAAATTAGCTAACTACAACGGAACAAAATTTAAACCAATAGGCAAATGCGCCATCAAGGTGGCATTTAAAAATAAATGCAAAATTATTAATTTCTACGTCGTTAAAAGCTCAAACGTGCCTCTGCTGGGTCGTGATTTTATAAAAGAATTCAACATAGAATTCAGCGTTAAAAATTTAAACGTTTCCGAAGCAGTTGATATGTTGTCGAAGAAATTTCCCCGAGTATTCAGCAATTCATTAGGGACCTTCAACAAGGGTAAAATTAAACTTAATTTAATAGAAGGTGCAACACCTCGTTTATGTTCTCCCCGACCGTTACCTTTTAGCATCAAGAGCAAAGTAGAAGACGAATTAAAGAAGTTAGTTTCAGCTGGAGTTTTAGTACCAGTTAGCTATTCGGAGTGGGCAACCCCAATAGTACCAGTTTTAAAACCCGACGGCACCGTTAGGATTTGTGGGGATTATAAAATCACATTAAATCCTTTTTTGAAAATCGAAAGATTTGTTTTGCCGCGTATAGATGATCTTTTCGAAAAGATTTCAGGAGGCACAATCTTTGCCAAAATTGATCTTGCTTCAGCTTATCAGCAATTAGAATTAGAAGCAAATAGCCAGCAGCTAACTACGATTTGTACTCACAAAGGGCTATATAAATACACCCGATTGCCTTTTGGAATTAACACTTGCCCAACAATTTTTCAAAAACGCATTGAAGCCGTCCTTCTAGGAATAGACGGCATAGCTGTTTTTCAGGACGATATCTTAATATCGGGAAAAACCGAAAAGGGCCTCATTCAGAGAATAGAGTCAGTTTTAACGCGATTACAAAACGCGGGACTCACAGTAAAAAAATCAAAATGCGAATTCTTTAAGGAAAAAATTCAGTATCTGGGGTTTCTTATAGATAAAGAAGGCATACGCCCCTCACCAGAAAAAACACAAGCTATTTCTCAACTACCAGTCCCAAAGTCAGTTGTGGAACTGCAGTCCTTTTTGGGGTCTATAAATTATTACCGGAAATTCGTTCCACAAATTGCAGAAATACTAAGTCCCCTATATAAACTTTTAAAAAGAGATGTTGAATGGAATTGGTCGCAATCTTGCCAAAGAGCATTAGAAAGGGTCAAAGAAATATTAATTTCTCCCCAAATCCTTGTACACTACAATAACAATGCGCCAGTTGAATTAGTTGTCGACGCTAGCTCTCATGGACTCGGAGCTGTGTTGAGCCACGTTATGCCAAACGACATGCGGAGACCAATTGCATTTGCCTCGAGGGTGTTAAATGACTCTGAAAAAAAATACAGCCAAATTGAAAAGGAAGCACTTGCAATATATTGGGCCGTGAAATACTTTCATCAATTTTTATTTGGAAAGGAATTTACACTATACACAGATTCCAAACCACTTACTTCTATTTTTGGTAATAAACAGGGCATACCTCAGATGGCAGCAAATAAACTGCAACGCTATGCAATATTCTTATCAGGCTACAAATTTAAAACAAAATACGTAAAAACCAAAGAAAACCAAGCCGACTTTTTATCACGCCTCCCATTGGAGGGGGGAGAGGTAGTTGATGATTTGCAGAGAGACGAAGTATACCTAAACTACGTCACCAGCGATTCTCAAATTCCCATTGATGCATCTAAAGTAGCTGTTGAAACGGCTAAAGACGACGTGCTTGCCCAGGTAAAAAATTTTATAATGACTGGTTGGCCCAGTAAGGTAAATGATACCTTAAAACCATATTTTCTAAAGAGAAATGAGCTGTCGGTGGAAGGAAATTGTTTGTTGTGGGGATACAGGGTTGTCATACCTGCAGCATTACGTTCGGAAGTCTTAAGCTTATTACATAGTTCTCACTTCGGTATTGTGAAAACTAAATCTCTCGCTAGAAGTTACGTGTTTTGGCCGGGCTTAAGTAGAGACATAGAGCGGAGGATAGCAGCTTGCGACATCTGCGCAACGCAACAAGACGATCCACCTAAAGGGAGGTTAACTCCATGGACGCCAACGGATGGACCGTGGGAGAGAGTTCATTTAGATTTTTTTGGACCTTTTCGCGGAAAAATGTTTTTGGTGTGTGTCGATAGTTTTTCTAAGTGGGTCGAAGTTTTTCAAGTCAAAGGAGCTGATGCTAGTAGTACTATAGACAGACTGAGGGATGTTTTCAGTCGATTTGGTTTCCCCAGAGTCATAGTCACCGACAATGGCACTGCTTTTACTGCTGATAAATTCCGCAAGTTTTGTATTGAGAGTGGACTCAAACATATTACCACACCGCCGTATCACGCGGCGTCAAATGGACAAGCCGAAAACACTGTTAAGTCAGTTAAACGTGGCCTTAATAAATTAGTAACGGAAGGGCGCGGAAATATGGATATTCTCCTTCTCAGATATTTATTTGACTATAGGACAACCCCACACAGCACCACTGGTCAGACACCCGCATCCCTTATGTTGGGTAGAAACGTTAGAACCAAGTTAGATCTTTTGAGACCTATTAAAATAGATAGTCAGCAGCAGCACGATCAAGCCAAACAAAAAATTTGGAAGTCACAGAGTAGGCAAATTAGGAACTTTAGCAAAAAAACTAAATCGAGAATCTTTGAGAAAGGAAATCCCGTGTGGGTGAAGTTATATAAAAACAATAAACAATTTTGGGTTGAAGGGATTATTGTCGAGGTTTTAGGTCGAAGTGTGTACAGAGTGAGACCGAAAGGGGCCAATGGGGAATGGAAGCGGCATGTTGATCAGCTCAGGGAAAGAGTGCCAGTAAATAACAACAAGGAACTTGAAGATCTTGATATTGAAGATTGGGGTTTTCGGCGAAACTTAAATCCTAGTGAGGGATTAAGGCCAGCTGAAGAGGTTTTGGCACTACCAGGCAGCCCGACTGTTTCGGAAAACGTTCTTTCACGCCTTAGCAATGACCTGCCGCAGGTTGAAGATGAGAGCGGATCATTCGAAGATGCATGTGAATTTTCTGAGGTGTTTTCCGAGAATTCGGGCACACGCAATGTTATTAGCGATAGAAATCGGGAACCAGCAGAGGGACGCACTGTTAGTATGCATCGAGATTGGTCAGTAAGTTTGCGAACGAGAAGCCACAAAAGAAATTAAGTCAACACTAATCATGTTTGTTTTCTATATATAGAGGGGAATGAAATAATATGGTAATGAAAAAACTTGAATTAATATGTGAATTTACCTACGTCTGGGGGGGGGAAGAATGTGGCGTATTTACTCACATCTAGCGGTGAAACACTGAATTAACAAGAAAGTCACAACCACTGAACTTGAACTCTTGCACGAGGAACGCGCCACTTTTCCGCCATCCTCCGGACTGAAGGGTGTAGTAGGACTTAAGTATTATTTTACAATAAATTATAGTAAAAACTAAGTGAGAGTTATTCATTGGGTTGTCGACCAATTCACAAACTCAACAATTGTATTTGTAAAGCGAAAGGTATTCTTTTTCAAAATCTATTACTTGATATTCTTAAAAATAATATTTCTAATAGTTTTTATAATTTTTGTATTAATATGTTGAAAACAGGATTTTTATTTTCAATTATATGGCCGGTATTTTGGAAAAAAAAAGAAACGAAAGGTAGTGAAATTAATTAATTAATTCTAAATGCATACATCAAATACTGCTTAATACTTACTTTCTTCTTTGACATTTTAAAAGATTTTGTTCAGTATATCCCCAATCTCTCAAACGCAATGTATGTAAGTACCTCATCGCTTTCTGCATGCACCTATAATGTTCAAAATTCCATTTCCTTGCTGACTCCTTTCATATTCCTGGTTTGTAATGCATACGATATTATTCATCATCCTACGTGCACTTTCCTTATCTATGCAAAAGAGAGCACTATTTTGCATACATATTTAGAGTGTGTATCCTAGGAGATAATTTTACCCTTTGACATAATCATATGTCCTTTCAGAGTGCAGAAATCGAGTGCTCTTTAATTTTCAAAAAATTAAAAAAAAAAAAAACTGTACAATTTTGCCGCAGCGTTGTGCATGGAAAATGGCAAAGATTCGTAACTCTGCAAAAACTTCGATGGAAACATGTGACAGAAAGAGGTTCTGTGAAACTCTTTCCAATAGGCGCTACCATATGACACATTTGAGGTGTAATTAAGCCAATTAAATATGAAGCAGGCTGGAAATTATAATTTTAAGTATGGGGTACAATTAGCCGCTTAAGCCCGCTAAAATATAACTGCCAAATTAAAGTTGTAAGAACTCAAAATATTGCTTAATATCTCACAGCACGTTATTCCAAGTGGCGCACATTAAAACTGAAGTTATAAGGGCAGCAAGAACTCTTTGAAATGCCACGCTTTGTGAAAGTACATTTTGGTAAGAGTCATGAGAGTAATTAGATTTTTTTGAAAAAATTCCCCCTTCACATGGAATGGAGAAGAAAGCTGAATAATATCAAAAACTCACATTGCGACATACCTGTATGGCAATTTTTTGGTGAAACAAAATTAATTGCTTTGAAAGAAAAATATAAAAATAACTTACTATATATAAAATGATATTGCCTAGGCAAGGATGTGTCGATAAAATTAGAAATGAAGGTAGTCAAGATGAACGATATAGGATAAACATCATGTGTTATTTTTGACACAACAAACGTATTTACTTTTATAAATAAAAATTTGGCGAATGATTATGTAACTGCAGTTTATGAATTCAAAGCTTTCCATTACGAAATTAAAGTAGATACAGCAATTATTGTGAAGTTGCAATTTGTACTGGTGATTTAGAAGGTTAAGTTAAGATATATAATAATTTGTAGAAATTATATTCTCTAAACTTTACAGAATTGAAAATAGCTATTTATATTTTTAAATAGCCATTTTGATTAAAAAACATAATATATCCCAAAATGTATAAGTTCCTAAAGAAATTTCTTTAGATAGAAACCCTATGATGACATAAGGAAAGGAGTGAAGAAAAGAATAGCACACGAAAATGATTAGTTGTGTCTGTAACCTTTACATGATTTGGTCAAGATCATTCGAAGTTCAAATTTCATAGCGATTTGTCAGTCGGAAGATATTAACGCCTCATATTGGAATGGGGTAATTAGTTGAGGGGTGGGATGGGAAGCTACGATTACTCTCTTTGCCGCAAGGTTTTCTTTTCATAAAAACATCATATTAAAATTGAAGTTTTCTTATATTTTGGTAAATTACTGCTCAAAAAGATTCTTACACTTGGTTCTACAAAAATATGCAACAAGGTATAAGTCGATGCCTCAGGCGAAGAAACGTACACCAGAGGCCCCTACGAAGAAACGTACGCGACAAATTATCCTACGAAGAATCGTACACCTCGATACCATCCGACGAAGACCCGTACACGCTGATATTTTCAGTCGAAGATCCGTACACACTGATACTTTCCGGCGAAGAATCGTACACCCCGATATTGTCCGACGAATAATCGTTCACGTCCATATCGTCCGACGAAGAATCGTATAACGCTACTGCTGTCCCACGAAGAATCGTACACGCCGATATCGTCCGGCGAAGAACCGTACACGACTGCTATTTTCCGACGAAGAATCATACGCATGGCTGCGTTTCGACGAAGGATCGTTCTTCGTTGGACAGAATTTTTGTGTACGGTACTTAGTCGGAGACCATCGGCGTATACGGTTCTTCGTCTAAAATTACCGGCGTATTCGGTTCTTCGTCGGAAAATAGCAGTCGTGTACGGTTCTTCGCCGGACGATATCGGCGTGTACGATTCTTCGTGGGACAGCAGTAGCGTTATACGATTCTTCGTCGGACGATATGGACGTGAACGATTATTCGTCGGACAATATCGGGGTGTACGATTCTTCGCCGGAAAGTATCAGTGTGTACGGGTCTTCGACTGAAAGTATCAGCGTGTACGGGTCTTCGTCGGATGGTATCGACGTGTACGATTCTTCGCCGGATATTTTTACGTGAACGTTTCTTCGCCTGAGGCAACGAAGTATACTACAAATATAAGATTTTCCGAAAAGTTAGTCCATTCATTCCCAATAGTCAATATCACTGGTGATATCAATCAATCAATAAAAAATGTTATCTTTAAATTATTGTTTTATCACGGATTTTTATGACTAGGAAAACAATTCAAACAGGCAATAATATTTTCATCAATTTTTAACTCCTAAACTTTATTTTTTATGAGCTCTGGAAGCAAAATATCATTAATAAATTAAAGGTAGTATAAAAATCAATAAAAATCTCTATTAAATAGTGATAACTTGAAAACTCTAAAAGTGAATTCATAAGTATGACCGTGCATTTTGCAGCTTCCTCTGTCACAAAATAGCACTGATAACACCGAGCGACACCTTCTACACGAGTACAACCCAAAAAAAATAGCGATACATTTCTGTGTGATGAAATTAACCAAACATCTAATTTAATCGTGGATGTTTTGATGGCAAAAGAAAAAATCATCTCAAAGTAAGGTAAAGGCACCATTGCTAGTCACTCATAAACAAAATATCTTCTACAACGGTTATATTGGAACGAAATGAGTTTTGAATAATCCTTTTTTTTGCTCAATATTGTTGTTAATGCGTCGGCCAGAGCACAAGTTTTTATTTTTAAAATATTCCACAATAAAAAATATTGAAAATAAAAATTACCAAAAATGTTACCGTTCTCTTAAATATCTTAAGGTAAGAAGGCTCTTCATATTGAGATAAGTTTTTCATATTTTTAAAGAATTATTTTCTGTTAGATAATTTCCTGATTTCTAGTTATTCAATAAAGAAAGACAATTTATTTTTATAGAATTTCTTTATAATTTACTAAAACAAGTCAACCTTGGTAGAAGATTCTTTTGAGAATAATAAAAATGAACATCGCTTGTTTTTGTTATTTTTCTAACAAGCCTACTCTCTAATCAAACTTAACTGCAACTCAGTTCAATCGCCTAAAGCCTGACAGGAGAAGCTGCTTATAATTATCTCCTGAAGATGTCTCTCTTCATAATCTCCAACACTCCTCTTTAAGCAGCTTCCGACGTAAATCTTCAAACACCTTCCTGTTCAGAGCTTTTGTGAAGATGTCAGCGATCTGCTTCTTGGTACATATATAGTCCAGCCTTACAGTTTTTCCAATATGATAATTGACAAATTTACGACGAATCTCGATGTGCTTCTTTCCTTTCGTCAGCTTTCCTTCTTCTGCATTTTTCAACATATGAATAGCAGCTTGATTATCTATAAATAATTCAGTAGGCTCATTTACAGTACTTATTCCTAACTCGACCATGATCCGTCGAAGCCAACACAATTCCTGCACACCGCTGACGGCTGCCCGATATTCTGCTTCCGCTGACGATATAGATACTGTTGGCTGTTTTTGTGCTTTCCACACAATAGGACCACCATACATCACCAGAATTCCACTAGTTGAAATCATGTCTGCTTCAGTTCCACCGTAGTTTGAATCTGTATACGCTTGCAATTTCCCTCCACCATCGAAGAATACTCCAAGGTCCATAGTTCCTTTAATGTATCTGAACACCCGCTCCACCATCTTCCAGTGACTAGTTTTGGGCTTACTGACTTGCCGACTCAGATAATTCACAGCGAACCCGATGTCAGGTCTTGAAATAGTGGATAGGTACAGTAAACCTCCAATGGCCTCTCGAAATGGTCTATCTTTGATAGGTCCGTCATTTACTTGCTTCTCAGTTAGCATTCCTGGTTCAATTGGAGTAGCCACAGCATATGCTTCTTCAAATTTAAAGCGAGTCAGGAGCTTTCGTGTATATCTTTCTTGTGTGACTAATACGCCTTCTCTTTTCAAGTGTATTTCCATTCCTAAATAGAACAATTTCCCTTTCTCTGGCCCCGTAGACTTCATACTGAAGCTTCCTGCAAGTTTAGATAGTACCTGTTTGATCATAATTTCATTCTGACTAATTATTATCCCATCATCTACAAATATGCCAAGTAAAACTGACTTATTATTATTATAAAATATGCACGGATCATCATCAGTATCATTGAATCCTAATTTCTTGAGAGTTTTAACAAATGCGAGGTGCCAGTCCTTTGGAGCTTGTTTCAGTCCGTACAGACTTCTTTTCAGACGGCAGACTCTCCCAGAGTTATCATCGAACCCTTCAGGTTGTAGCATATAGATCTCTTCTGACAGCTTGCCGTTTAAGAATGCAGTGTTGATATCAAAAGTATGAATTTTGTGTTTGTGACTTGCAGCATGGCTTAGCAATAGCCTAATGCTCGCATAACTGGCAACGGGCGCAAACGTTTCATTGTAGTCGATTCCTTGAACTTGATCAAAGCCTCTCGCTACCACTCGTGCCTTCAATCGTCCATCTGCTTTCTCTCGTAAAACCCATCGGCTTGTCAACGGTCTTCGACCTTCAGGTAATTCCCTCAATTCCCACACTTCCATTTGATTGAGAGCATCCATTTCATCCTGCATAGCTCTTCTCCAACCGGGATTTTTCATTGCATCCTTGACTGCAATTTCTTCAATTTCACCAATCATGGCATAATCACCATATCTTATCGGTGGTTTGATATCTTGGCGATTTCTTATATTGTATCTAGACGTATTTTCTTCTTCCATTCGATTTGAATCTGTCTGATCACTCTCACAACTGTTGTAGCACTTCTCTTCACTTTGTTCATCAATCTCTGGTTCGGATTCGATCTTAGTGTCATTATACCCATTGTCTAGATTCATATCATTTGCCTTACAATTGAGTTCGATGTATCCATGTTCTGGTCCAACCTTTTCATCAAACAGTACATTACAGGACACGACAACATGTCTTTCACTAGGTAAGTACACTTTGTAACCATGTTCTTCAATGTCGTATCCAACAAAGGTTCCTTTCTTACTTTTCTTATCCAGTTTCTGGCGTTGATGATCAGGTACCATGACGTAGCACTCACACCCGAAGCTCTTCATGGATATTAGACTAACTCGACGACCAAACCATAATTCAGCAGGTGTCTTTCCACATATATTGCTATTTCCTGTTTGGTTTATAGTGAAGACAGAGTAATTCAGTGCCTCTGCCCACAGTTCCAGTCCAAGATCTTTAGCATAGATTTCAGATCTGACTGCTTCAACCATTGTGCGCATCTCACGCTCAATTCGACCATTCTGTTGAGGCGTATACGTGACAGATCTTTCACTAAATATTCCCAACTGCTCCAAAATTGCTTTACTTCTAACATTTTTGATTTCCTTTCCATTGTCTGACATTAAAACCTTCACTCTTCTTCCAAACTGGTTCTCAACCAAATTGAGATATACATTGAGTTTATCAACAGCTTCAGACTTTTGTTTCAAGAAGTAAACACTACGAAATCGACTGTAATCATCCTTGAAGAGTAAGAAATATTTGGCACCACCGAGAGAGCGCACATTCATCTCACCTAGGTCCACGTGAACTTTGTCGAGACAGGCCTTAGCAACAACCTCATTTTTAGGGTGTGATACCTTGTGCTGTTTCCCATAAGCGCAACCTGGGCAAACAGTATCTTCCCAGTCATCGATGTAATCAACGTTATTTTTCTTCAGGATTTCTATCACATGCCGTATGTTTTGATGAGCCAGCCGTTCATGCCAGATTTTCAGACCAATAGCTGATAGACTGTACGGTTCCATTCGGCGAAACATCATTTTAAATAGACCGTCGCATCTTTTAGCTATCAACACAACTTTATTACCTTCCATGATCAGGGATTCTTCTGCTGTCGCTTGTTGCGTATAACCTTTATCCAAAACTGTTGTAACTGAGAATAAATTAAAGGCCAACTCTGGAACAAACAGAACGTCCTTCAATATGATTGGGTACCAATCCTTCCCATTATATGCCAATAGCTGTACATCTCCAGAAGAAGTACCCAGCAGTTTTGTTGAATCTCCTATTTCGATTGAAATAGGATTGTCCAATGACTTTACGTCAGTCAGCCATTCCAGATTACCTGTCAGATGATGCGTAGCCCCGCTGTCTTTGATCCATAGGTCTCGTTTGTTCGATAGGTTTTTTAAGTGGGCAGTTGACAGTGCCACTGAGACAAAAGATTTCACTTGACTCCTATCACTGTTTAATTTCTTCGGACACTCATTTGCAAAGTGACCTTTCTCATGACAATAGTGACAGTTGTAATTTTTCTTACAATACTCAAGATATTCAGGACACGGTTTGCTCGTGCATTCACGCTTCATATGACCAACCTTGCCACACCTGAAGCATTTATTGTCAACCTGTCTATGCTGACTGAAGCTGGATTGTTCTATCTTCCTTCTTGACTGTCCTTTTCTGCTTGAATCACGCTTAAACTTATCAACTTTCCCGACTAAAGCATTCTTGACCTGATCTGTTTCACGACCTTGCAATCTTATCTCTTCTTGTTGCAGACGTTATCGTAAATTTGAAAGAGTCTTTTCAGTTTCTCCTACCGATTCCCAAGCTGCATGAAAATGATCAAATTTTGCTGGCAAAGAATTCAGTATTCTAGAAATAATCCAACTGTCCTTGACTTCTTCACTATTCGCACGAAGTTCTTGCGCCAAGCCATCTATTTGAAGACAATTCTCTACCACAGGTTTTGAATCATCATACTTGTAGCTGAAGAACTGTTGTTGCAGCATTGCAGTGGACTTCTGACTCCTTTGACCATACAAGTTTTCAAGTCTTTCTATCATTTCTGCTGCAGTGTTTCATGTGGTAATTTTTAATGCAATCTTTTCATCTACATTCAATCCGATGATAGCCTGAGCTTCTATATCTTTTTTGATCCATTCACTTGTACCACCATCAACAGCAAATGGTTTTGTAGTCACCCCAGTAGCAACATTCAGTAGATCTTTCATTCGTAGTAACAGATTCACCTTAAATCTCCAGGATACATAATTTGTTTTTCCGTATCCCTCACTGGCCTCGACCAATTTCTCCAAGCTCAGTCTGGCATCCATCTTGTCGTGCAACTAGAGAATTTTATTATTAAACCTTTCTTTAAAATTATTTATCTCATTCAAGGCTCAATATGACTGGGCCCATAACCTGTTAGATAATTTCCTGATTTCTAGTTATTCAATAAAGAAAGACAATTTATTTTTATAGAATTTCTTTATAATTTACTAAAACAAGTCAACCTTGGTAGAAGATTCTTTTGAGAATAATAAAAATGAACATCGCTTGTTTTTGTTATTTTTCTAACAAGCCTACTCTCTAATCAAACTTAACTGCAACTCAGTTCAATCGCCTAAAGCCTGACAGGAGAAGCTGCTTATAATTATCTCCTGAAGATGTCTCTCTTCATAATCTCCAACATTTTCGTATAAAGATACTGTCTGCGATAGTAAATTTTGAAATTGTTATTGTCTTTTTATTTTTTGTATGGGTTTCTTGCATTGGGATATTCACTGTTTTGCTGTGTCAACTAGAGAAGACTTTGCGACCTCATCATAAATTTAAATTTTTTAAAGAAATTTAAATTGTTTTCATTGTTAACATATTATAAAAGGGTTTGTTTATGTATATTTATCACTATTATATTTATAATTAAATAAATGCATTTTTTATTAATGTTGTCTTAAAGTGTCGAGCATTGGTGCCTTTACCTTAGTTGTAGCTCAATAAAAAGAATTGTTGATTTGATAAGAGACGAGAAAAATAAACATAAAAGTATAATAATAAACAATGAGAAAAGCGAGCAATCAGGAAGATTCTTAACTAATTGTAAGTAGAAAATTGGCTTTCCGGAATGGCATCCGACACGACAAGACAGTAGCACTGCTGCATTACACGATTTCTTACTAAACGTCACAATGACAAGAAGGCCCAGGTTTGAGTCCTAATTATTGTGTTTTACACGCGTCAACTTTGAAATTGCGCGGTTTTTGTGACTTATTGCGGCTTCCAGAAAAAATTTAAACACTCGGTTTTTCGTTTTTATTTCTTAATCGTCTTAATTCTTTTCATATATCGCGAAATTCTAAGAAATGTACGTTATAATGAAACAAAGACCATCAGGACATGGAATTTTTGTACAAATTTTGTGCGTTCTCGTCTTCATTTATAAGTATGAAAAAATCTGTCACGGTTTCACCATGCAGTGCTATGTTTTCTACTGTATCACTCGGCATCGAGAAGAATTTTTAGATTTAAAAGGCAATTTTTTGTCTCACATTAGTGAGAAAACCGCGCGGTTTCAAAGTTGTTGCTTGTAAAACACACCCCCCCCCCCCCCCCACCCTACCTCACACCACCCACCTCCTCACCCCACCGGACTTTACCTCACCTCATTACCGTACCCACATGAAATATATCAATTTTTATTTCCACCCCCTGCGCCTTCACTTTGTCGCCCTCAACTGTCTGTATTTTTTTTAGGTAGTTCAAGGTCACCCCTACCCCCTCCATCCGTCACCACCGAGCGACGGTCCCATAATGTATACATTTACGAAATTTTCCATTAGATAAAAGAGCTGTAAATTCTTCCAAGAAATTTAGAGAGAGAAATAATCACCAAAAAATTCTCACCGCATTTACAGTGTAAGCAATGTATGTCAAGGTCGCTAGCAGTCTTAATTTTTTCGTAAAAGAGAACAATCTTAAAAGCGTTTACATAAAAAAGTTTTTTTTAGAAGAAATTAATTAAAAGAAATAAAATTACTTTTAGATAAATAATGGTTAAGCTTCCTACAGTCAGCGAAATTTACTTAGACGCATAGAAAATTTCCAGGGAATTTACCTACTACTGGGAACTCTCATGAGTTGAAGATAAAAGTGGTAGTTATATTCCATACAAATCTTCATTACAATTGTTTTGAAGTAACGGTACTGTCTGTCGAAGTAAAACTTCAATGAGGTGCGCCACTTAGTTCTAAAAGCGTTTTTCAAGAGAGCGAAATTTATTTAGACGCAGACAATTTTTCAGGAACTGGAGTTATCCTTTTATTTTGTGGCTTGTTATTTTCTTTCAAATTAAGTTAAAAGGTTCATTTCTTTTTTTTTTTCTTTTTTCATTCTTAATTCTACCTGTTTTAAAGAAAAGAATAGATACAATGGCGAAAAATAAATATTTGACCCGAAACTAACTAAAAATTACCACACTCAAATAAATGGGCTTATCTAATAGAAAAATTGCAGCCATGATTCACCGATCAGAAAAGGCTGTAAGGAGTTACCTTAAAAAGACACATGAGCCCAAGGAAAAAAGACCAAACCGCAGAAATACAAAAGTATCTCTTCGACAGAAAAAATGTATAGTACAAGAAGCCACCAAAAACCAGCTAAGTGCTTCTCAGATTGTTGATAAACTAAAACTACCTGTGGGTAAGCGTCGAGTTCAACAAATATTGCACAATACTGAATATATTAAATATAAAAAACCATTGAAGAAACCACTATTTAAACAGAAACACGAGGAAAAAATTTTATCGTTTTATCCACATGAGCTGGGTTCAGGAATGGCGACATTTTGTTTTCTCGGATGAAAAAAAATTTAATTTGGATGGGCCCGACGGGCTCAGCTATTGGCATCATCTTAAAAAAGAGAAGAGTAGAAATCTTAAAGGCGATGGCATCATGGTATGGGGTACCTTTTCATATGATGGAAAATTGAAATTATGCTTATGCCTACAAAATTTAGCTCGACCCTATATACGGAAATTTTGGAGGATGTGCTTATTAATTATTTAGAAGATAGAAGTGACACCGATGAACTGATTTTCCAACAGGACAATGCTCCAGTACATGTGTCAAAGCACAGCAAGCAGTGGTTTGCATCAAAAGAAATTAAATTATTGGATTGGCCAGCACTAAGCCCAGATCTTAACCCCATAGAAAATCTATGGGGGATCATGGCACGACAAATTTATGCAAATGGATGGCAGTATCATTCATTAAGTGCACTTAAGGATGCCATAAAGAACTGTTGGGAGGAATTGCGTTTAATAACGTTTCAAAATTTAATTAATAGTATGCTACGACTTATTTTTTGCGTAATTAGAAATAACGGTGGTTCTACTAAATATTAATTAATATATTTTCTGAATTTTGTATATTGTTATTTTGGAAATAATTTTGTTTTTATTTAAATGCGTCTAAGAAGATTTCGCACTTTTTTTTGAAATTGTTGTCATTATTATATATTTGTAGGTTTATAGATATAAATCCTTTTTGAAATTAATATATTTAATTTTAATTTCAAAAAGGATTAATATATTTAATTTGGCAAACACTTGAATACCCTGGGAATCATCGACGACCCTGCGTGCCCCTCGTGTGGGGAGGAGGAGGACAGCACAGAGCATTTCCTCTGTGACTGTCCTGCGTTCTCTCGTGCACGTAGGGACGCGTTTGGCGCCGATGTCATGAGGATGGAGGACTTCGATTCTCGATCTTTGTTTGAGATTCTCCGGTACAGTAGGACAACAGGGAATTTCAGATAGAGCGGGGGTTTTGAGCGCAATGGACTTGAACGCTCAGACGTTCGGGGTGCTTTGCCTCCCCCCACAACAAATCAAATCAAATCAAATCAATATATTTAATAAATAAGTGTTGTGTTAACTCACAAATAGCTTTTCTTTCGGTATTTGTTATAATGTTACTAACATTAAAAACAAATTTTATTATGTTAACGGGTGCGTCTAAGTAAATTTCGCTGATTGTATAACGTGTTTGGTGTCTGGCTGTGGTAAAGGCAGTGTGTAATGCGTTCATAGAAAAGTTTTGTGATGAAACATGTTTTTTTTAGATGCACCCTGCAGGAGTGTTCCAATTTTCCCCCCAAATATTTTTCTTTCTCTCACTTATACCTTCTTTATTACTACCTATTTCTAGCAAACTTTTCCACTTCGTTCCTGTAACGGTACCAAGGTCGAAAAAAGTTGTAGATACTCTTTGACAGAAATTTAATTATTCATAACGATATGTGCGTTTTGTTCTTTCCTAAAAGAAAACAACATTCTTATCCATAAGCGAAAAAATATATAATAAGTAGTATATTAATAATTTAACTTTTGACTATTTTTGATACTCACAGGTTCGATCAAGTGCTTGCATATTTGTGCAACTTTTTGAAAATTCGGCTAATATAGATCTACTTGTCACCTAACGATGTGGCTAAATATTAAGTAGTGTAGGAACATATTGTCATGTAAACTCACTTTGATTAAATGACAAATTTTTTAAATTATAATTTTTGTGTCATTCTTCGTCGATTAAATCAACTTAAACATATTATTTTAATTTTAAGTGTATTGCAATTAAATAAAATATGAAGAAATAGCCACTGTATGTATGTTCATCATATATTTTTAATAAATGTTCTTTATATGTAATGTACTAGGTTGAATCATTTGATCGAACCTGTGACTCACTGTATGTATGTACATACGCGTTTTATTTCTACAACTGGCTTTTAATATATTATCATAGAAAAATAGGGACAAGAACAGAAGTGAAACGCGTTTGTGAAAACTTATTTTCTTGCGATACGAGTTGGTGCGATGATTTCAACGGGAAGATATTCTCTTAACGACTGTTACTATAGGATATAAAATTCAGCAAAGTATCGCAGATGCACATTTAAGCCACGTTTATATCTCTATGTATACACATTCTTTGGAATCGAAATTGCTATTGCTCCAGAAATACATGACTGATTTTGATGTAATTTTTTCGATTGTACAGTCTATTCATCAGATTTTAACATAGGATGCTTTAAGTTCCGAAATTCAAAATGGCGGGTACAGTATGGCATTAGAAGTGAACATTGTTTATTTTATTCAAAAAAGAACATATCGTTATTGAACTGTGTGGACGATTTTTTCCTCAACAACAAAAACTCATTTTACCTACAGGGTAGCGTTATTTTTACTTTTACTAGCCGAAAAGATATTTTTTCTTTGAGTATCCCAAAAAAGTTTCTTAGGCGTTAATGGGTTATATGTATATTCAACCCAAACAGGGATTTCACAATTTTGGTTCTAGTTTTTTATGTAAAACGTTAAAAACTGATAAAGGGATTGTATTAGCAAATCCCTTTCTCATTAAAAGGTATCAAAATAGAAGGACAAATCTTAAAAATGGTACTGATACAGAATGCGGGTACATGTGCGAGCACACATGCTCCATTCATGCGAAGTGATTTCAAATTCCTATTTGCAGCTCCCATAAGGAACTAAAGTACATCTCATCCAACCAGCCCCAGTACTTGGATACTCTTAAGAATCGTGACTTTTAGGGGAGTAACTTCCTCTTGAGCTTAGCATTATTTTCTCCGTTGACTTTTGAAAAGCCTCTAAACGATCTCAAGGAGAAGGTTACGTACATCGCTGCTGCACGAACACTTTATCCGATAAAAGGAAATCGATGAATCCCTCGAAATCCTCTCCTGATCCAATGAGGCTTAAAGTCAAAGAGTTCATGTGATGGAACTTAAAAATAGCTTCTGAAATTTAACTCAGTGCTGCAAAAAAGTTTAATTCGTTTTTGACGGATGGATGGATTCCCCGATAAATAGACGGATAGTGCCACTACTCAGTTTTGTCATTGGGCCCTACAGCAAGCCACGCTTAAATGAATGAAAAATTCTATACCAGTACGGAAAAGTTCGGTGAAAAGGCTCACTCAGCTGGCTTAACCAATTTTTGAATGTTTGTATGAACCCGAAGGGATTGCACTAATTTGATAAATCTCTTGCTGGATTTTTCCACTGTTCTCTGACAGGACAATTCATCTAGTGTCTGTTGGAAAATGAATGATGCGGAGTTGTGTAATGAGTTCTGTGACATGCAATACTTGCAACTTTATAGGAACATCCCGTTGCAGATCACTATTTACGCTGCAAAGTACGTCACCATATATCGTCGCATCGCAGCTGGAAACATGTTCATTCCTCTGTCGAAATACCCCTGAGAGAAAACTTAGACGTCCAATTCAATAAAACTGTCGGGGGTATCTCTAGTTGTTTTCCTCTTCTTAAGTTTTATCAAGAGTATCTCTTTAACTTGGGGCACGATTTCCTGTGGAACTCTTTTATCAATATAAAGTAATTTACAAACAAAAGTTCTGCAATATTTCTTTTAACAAAAATTCAGTTTATAAATAAATATAATTAGAGGCAAATAAAGAAGCGTTTATTACGAATAAAGATCTTGCCAGAACAAGCAAAAAGAAAGTAAGGTACAAGAGTGGGTAGGATTTCGAAAGAGAATAGGTTATTATAAGGGTGGATTAGACAGTTAAAGGACATATCTAAGAGTTTTGTCAAGGTGAAAATCGCCACCATCGATGGGTATTGTTAACTTTCCGCAGTCTTCTCTTAATGGGTTCAATGTGTCTGTAGTTAATGCAATCACTATAATCTTACGTTCCGGGCATTAGTACTGAATGATATATTTTGTAAAACTGCGGAATGTGCTAAGATTATATTGACGAGGTTAGTCAAATTTAGGCGCTTCTCGGATGATGAGAGGTTAAAGTAATCTAGGAAGGTCACATAATACGTAATGAAGAAAAACTACGTTGTACTGATTCCATCCCGTTTACGAGCGTTGATTGGGGGTGATCAAACCTGACAGGCGTATTCTAGTAGCAGCCTAACAAAACTGCAAAGTGCAAAGCTTTTATGAGAAAGGTTTGGAGAAATCCCCTGACCAGAGTTTAACATGTTGATTGCCACGGTGGTCCCCCTTGACCGGAGCTTGCTTTCTCATGGTGTCTCGTGATCACTAGCAAAATAAACGCACTGTTCATAAGAAAGTGTTTTTTATCATATTATATTTATACCATAAGAATAATGCAAATTATACTGTAGTTCCCTGTGTATATTTCATATAATCGTTTCTATTTAATTTTCTGCTGTATTTTATACTGTTTACGGCTTTTTGGTAGTAAGTTCATTTTATTTTATGCAACCGCTGTGTTGGATTTTAGTTTTTGGATAATCAATACCATCTTTTTTCGTAGGATCAGCCATTTACGAAACATTTGCTTTTATTTATTTTACTTATTTTCTATTGCCGGAAACTTTTTATTAATTTTAAAAATTTGTACTGGTATTTCATTTGAATTACAATTTACTTCAGTTCATAATTATAGTTCAGATTAATAAGGGTAAATGAAATCGTCTTTATGATTCACTTATATTCACCTATACATACATCAGAAATATATTTCGAAAAAAAGACCCAGTGGGAAAATCCGAAGTGCTTCGAAAAAAGCAGATTCGAAGCACTTTATCCACATTTCATGATCTGCTTCGCAAAACTGCTTCTCAAGGAGCTCAAAGAAAGCGATTATTTTTGCGGACAACATATGTTAAAATTTGTATGAAACTGAAGCGCTGTGCTTAAGTAGTAGCACTTGGAAAAAATTTTTAATGCGATTCTTTTCACGCTAGGATTAATAAACCTTGAGTTTGCACGCACTTCTTTACTCTCCCGGTTAATTATGTTTATATTTCACTTTTAATACCTATATTGAAAAGTCACACTCTGATTTAATTTTGCTTTCTTCAGATGAATGAGTGTGCATGGGCAACATCAGATAATTCAGACAGTCTTTATTATATTAGCTGATTTCCACGCAAACCAAGTTTAACCCTTTTAGTGCCAAGCGTTTTACGGAGTACATGCGAGAAATGCCACGGGCCGATTTGATATATATAATATAAATAGCTTTATAAGGAGGAAAATTTAATATTTATTGGAGATAAGGACTAAATGAAATAAACACAAGCGTGGTGTGGTCTACATTGAATTGGAGATAAGGACTAAAGCAAGAGTCTCTCTGCGCGTGCGCTCGTAGGCTGCTCGGCATGCCGGCTGGGCCATTACGCCACATCGGCCCGTGGCACTCTTCGCATAAGTACCGTGGGCCGATAGATCGGCCCGCTGGCACTAAAAGGGTTAAGGGAGGGGTAAGGTTTTCAGTATGAAAAAGAAACACTTTTTTTGCGATTTTTTTTTAGAAATAAGGTTTGAGCAAATTTATTGAAATCTTTTGTATATTATTAAGTATGATCTCAGCAATACTCAGTAATTTTTTTATACGAAAATATCGACAGACAAGCCGGTGACTGAACTTTTTCAAAACCACTTTTTAAAAGTCCGTGTACACTGCTATTTAAAAACTACATTACTGATTCATTTCAAACTTGGTACACACTTTCTATATATAAAATACCTCCCCCCAACGTTGAGTTTTAAATTTTTTTTTTACATTAAGGGGGGTTTCCACTTACAAAATGACGAAATTTTTCGTAAAAAATAGCAGTTTTTACTTTAAATGACCACCAAAAATTTATAAATGAAAAAAATAATAATCAGAGAACGTAGGGGGGAGGATTGAATGATACTCTGACTAAATTTTAAAGGTTTTTAATTTCGGATAATTTCCAGCTGAGATACAGTGTACACCGCAAATCGTCTATTTCCAAAGACGTTCTTGGAAAAGCTCCGTTACCGGCTTGTTTGTCGATATTTTCGCATAAAAAAATTACTGAGTATTATCGACATCATACTTAATAATGTATGAAAGGTTTCAATAACTTTGCTCAATCCATATTTCTAAAAAAAAATCGGAAAGAAAAGTTTTTTTTTCACGCTGAAAACCTTACCCCCCCCTTAATAAATTTAGCAACTGAGCATGTAGGTGTCACGTCGGGATAGCTTCCTTATAAATTGATCTTTGCAAGAATCCCATAAACGTAAAACCATATTTATTATTACACCGAACGATTGTTGATTTCTTTTATTTCAGCGTTTCGATTCCCTCAAAACTTATGCAGAATAGTACATCAATATCAGAAAAACAATTATATTTGCAAAACCTATCACATTTTCTCGCGGTTTGCTCATGTTTTGATGTAATAGAACCTTAAACCGCGTCGTAAATGTAGTACATAATGAGTAGAATTTTTAAAACAGTCAATGTTACTGACAACTAATTGATACAGTAATCCAACATTTAATTGCACAATTTCTGGTATTTTTAATCACTATTTCTTGGTTTCTTCATGAAAAAGGAAAATAAAGAAGTCCCAGTTCATCTGAATTCGCATTTGAAGAAGATTCCGTACACTAAATAAATAAATAAAGTCAATAAATTAATTTTGAAATAAATATCCGTAAGTAACCAGTTATTTAAGGGGAGGTTCTCATCTAGAACGTCAAAAAGTAGGTAAAGTTCGTGATTTTTTTGAAGGCAAATGACAAGACATAGGGAAATGATATTTGGCATTATCTTTTATTGTATATTTATCTGTACGAAAAAATTTTTTTATTAAAAAAAAAAAACAAAATGGCGCCCGTTATTCAACTTCTCCGGAGGCATGTTTTTCGAAAATGGCCCAGCTGCGTACAATTTAGGGGTCGCAGATTGGTCTGAAATCAAATAATGATGACATTATTATAAACTAGAATAAATTTGTCTCAGAAAGAGCGGACGACTTTCAAAAAAAATTTTAAATTGACGGAATGGCGCGATTTTGAAAATTTAAGGCCGTTTTCGGCCGTTTTTTTTCATAGTTTATCACTTACAAAAAGGAGATAATGTTACAATTTTCAAAATGTGCTCCGCTCTTTCTATGAAGAAAATTGTTTACTTTAATATGCACGAAACTAGAAGTTGATCGGTTGAACCGTTTTTGAGTTATCTTGTACGCAAATTGTACACAAACATGCCTCCGAGGAAGTTGAATAACGAGCGAAATTTGGTTTTTTTTTTTGAATAAAAAAATTTTTTCTTACAGATAAATGTACAATAAAAGATAATGCCAAATATCATTTCCCTATGTCTTGTCATTTGCCTTCGAAAAAATCACGAACTTTACCTTTTTTTTTGACGTTCTAGATGAGAACCTCCCCTTAAGTTTATTATCAAAGGGTAAGTAACATAGCTACGTTCCTACAGTAGCTTTTACAGTTTTAAATAATACTATAAAACACAAACTATTTGTTTCTGATTTCACAACCTTTTAACCATATACTCTGAATATTTCATTAAAAATTTCCAAAAATGTACGAAGAGAAATTTTTCGTCACCGCGTCATGTTAAGTTGCATTTAGTTCGCATTAAAATAAATAGTCATAGTCCCAACTAAAAGAAAGGAAAAACATTTTTTTAAATAGACACTTCAAAGTGAAATTTTGAATTTTAACGATAAAAATTGCTAAATTTTAATTCATAAGAAACAAGTTATAAACGTATCGTATGCTTTTAGTTCAAACCGTAAATGAATAGGTTGTGAACATGCTAGTAAAATTTCATGCCGATTTATTCAACTTAGTTTTTTTTTAAATCTTGTCATCCGATTGCAAAAACACTGTTTCGGAAAAAACGCATTTAAAGCTTCAAATATTCCTGCAGAATACTTTTTCTTACAAAAGAAAATTTGATTTTTCGATAGAAAAAAAAAAAAAACAGTTTCCCTTAAAATTAATTTACTAAACTTAGTCCGCTAATGGACAAATTATGTAGAATTTCCTTGTTCTTTAATTTGTTTTAATTATAAACAATAAATTGTTTTATTTTTCATTAATATTTAATAGAGGCATCCCAGGCGAAAATCTCTGTGTTACCCACTGAGGGATGAGAATTCAATTTAAAAATTTCGAAAAAAAATTAATATCTTTTGAACGCGCTGATTGATTTGGGTGGGATTTTGACATGTTATAGATGTCACGGAGGCAGATCACAGAAAAAGTGGAGCTGAAAACAGGATATTACCTAAACCAAAATTTTATTGTAGCTTCTATGATAGTACCCCTTGAGGGTTAGTGATTAAGGGATGAAATTTGGCCAAATTGTTACTTATATTAGTCCTGACGATAAAAAAAAAAATAACGGCCATATTCGGCACAAAGGCACTTTACCTCTTCTCATCACCCTATGGCCTTTAACTGGGAAAATTGTTTCTCCAACAACTTTTCAATTACGAATCGACATAATTTACTATTCTTATCCTCTTTTCAAAAAGCGACTTCACACATCCATATCTTCATGCGCACTGATCATACGAAGTGCTATCGAACAATACGATCATATAAACCACAACCAGACCAGACCCAGACCAACCACGCCAACGCCAGGCCTACTACTTGTGCGAATTTTTTCTGGAGAACACACTTTCATTTGGATTTTATGGACTTTGAGTGCCTAAGAAATTTTGTCATTATAGGTATTTGAATTGCTTTGGTGCTCTGAAAGGAGGAGAACACTCGAACTAGGTCGAATACAATATTGTTGGGGTTGCAATCGGTTGGTGACTGCTACACTGGGCGAGCACAGCAGTATGTATGTATACGAGTATATTAAAATTTGTATACATCGTGGGATTAAGGGAGAACATTATATCTGAAAGGCACATCAATGTTGAGTGAGTTGATATGATATGGTATGGCATGTCAGGGCGAAAATTGGCAAATTGTTAATACATTTTGGAAATAAGAAATCAGTCAATAGAAATCAACTGAAAAATATCGGATTTGGGGTGGGTGTGCGGAGAACACCTGCGCACCTGAGTGTAAATGCCACTGATGGTGTTACCATGAAAACGACACGACAGCTTGATACTTAAAGGCTAAATTGTTTATCCATGAATGAATGTTTAACAATTTAAATTTTTTTATTGTAGGTACATTTTTTACATTTTACAATCCAAAATCGTGTGCTATCACGAAGAATACAATTTGCAAGTAACTGCACGCAAACAATACAAAAAGCACTTTTCCCTGCAAATTGAATCGCGTGACCAAACCTATCGACACATTTTAATTCCTTTTTCCAAATTGCCCGAAAGAATTTGCATGTGAAGAAAATAACCAAAATAATCTTGGAGTTTCATAAAAGAGGCCCTAAATGAAGGGAAGGCAAGAAATCATGCCATTTACATGGCATAATCCTGCAGGAGTATTCTTCTTCCCAACCCAAATCGTCAACAGAAGAGGAAAACTACCCACAGACCCCTTTACCAAGAAGGCTAACTTAGGAATTAATTACTATGCAAATTTCGTATATAGCGCAACAGAAATGTCTCCCTTTGACAATTCAGAGAAATCCAGAGAAATCCAGAACTCTACGAGCTTTCATTAAATCCCTTGATTCTAAAGCAGTTGGAAAGTTTCTATTAAAATTTCGAGCTCGTTCGCTGCAGCCAGAGCAAGTGTCGTGCAAACCATAAACCTCGACTTGCAATTCGACTGGTGTTGCACACTATTTCTACCGTCACATTTTTTAATGTACGTGGAGTTTAGAGCCACATTGCACTTTATGTGAATGAAAATTCCATAAAACTTTATAATTGTCCTCCTGCACACCACCCAATTTTGTGAACATCTTTTCTAAAGTATAACTACCTTCTACTTACCGCCTTCAGTTTTTTTTTATAGATATTCTGCGTTGAGACGCCATACATACCTGTAAATGAAAAAGGCATTTTCTAAGTAACTACGTAAAAATTAATTCGATCTGTATGTATTTTTTTATGTCGGTTCGCGCATTTCGATGATTCTCTTTTTAATGAATAGCTTAAATTTCTCAAAGAGTGCAAAGATATGTATAACGGGCCTGGAGAGGCAGAGGACACCACATTAGAGATATATGGTATATCTAACGTTTATATTTAATTCATGTCTCAAGCTGCACTATTTCCCAAATGGTTGGAAAATAGCTAAAACAATACCGATCGACAAACCTGGAAAGCCATCGGACAAACCATCTAGTTATAGACCAATAAGCCTACTAAACTCACTAGGTAAAATATTGGAGAAAATTATAAAGAACAGAATCGTTAATTATATAGAAAACAACGGCATTCTGCCAAACACACAGTTTGGATTTAGAAGAGAACATTCGACAGTGCATGCCGTAGCTAGAATAACGCAGCATATCAGAGAAAAGCTAACCGAGAAGGAATCGACCACCCTCATACTATTAGACGTGCAAGCCGCGTTCGATACTGTTTGGCATGAAGGACTAATAAACAAAATGATCAAATATAAGTTTCTGAAATATCTAATCTCGATAATCCAAAACTATCTCAATGACAGGTACTTTAAAGTATATGTAGGTACGAACAGTACTGTAGGATCGCAGCTGGAGTGCCGCAGGGATCGGTACTGGGACCCATATTATATACTCTATATACGGCAGATTTTCCATCGCTTGGTGCCTGTCATGCACCAATTTTCGCAGATGATACTGCAATTTATAATTCGGGAATAAACCCCACAGAAATGATGAATAATATACAGACAGGACTGAACACAATAGCTAAATACTTCCACAAATGGAAGATTAAATTAAATTTGGAAAAGTCGAAAGCTATGCTATTCACTCGAAAAGAAAAATGTGTTATCTACCAACAAATAATCTGAAAATAAATGGGATAGAAATCCCATGGTGCGAAAATGTGAAATATCTAGGAATCACCTTAGACAAAACCCTGACGTACAAAGTACACATTTCACAAACTATCCATAAGATTAACATCTTAACCAGATTACTTTACCGATTTATTAATAGGAAATCAGCCCTAAGTTTGGACAACAAACTCCAAGGTGATTTTTCAAACAATACTCACATATGGTGCTCCCATATGGCATCATTGCGCAAACATGCATAAAAAAAAACTTCAGGTTGCCCAAAATAAACTTTTGAAAATTATCCTCAATTTACCTTGGCATTTCTCAACAAATAGATTGCACCTAATGGCAGATATTGAGTCCATAGAGGATAAAGCAAATACATTAGCTAGTAAATTCTTCGAAAAATGCGAAAGCAACTCCAACCCCCTTATCCGGGGGCTTAGTTAATAAGAATCTTATATAAAGTAGTTTTAGTTAGGGTAGAATAGTATAAAGTAGATAGGTTATAATCAAGAGGTTTTGGTTAAGTTTTTCCTCAAAATATATTGTCAAGTGTAATAAATAGTATATTCCTTATCTAATATACTGTATATTTAAGGTGTAGAGATAAACAGAAAAATCTGAACTCTTTAAACATAATAAAATGCTACTCTGTAAATACATATGTTGTGATAAACGAAAATAAATAAATAAATAATAATAAATTTAAACGAAAATGATAAATGTTTTGGACTTCACTACATGATGTTTCGATAACTATGTGGGGGTTTATAGCGTTGCCAACTTCACATACAATTCCTTATTCTCAAATTTTGAGATGGCGGATCCAAAATGACAGCCTCGTCTTACTAGTGAAATTTAAATCCTACGAAGTTTCGTATATGAGAATTTTTAGGTAGTTGATCTCAATTCTCAAAATCAATGTTATAGTATTCTACATCAAATGTTATAAGACAGGTTTTTTTATATTTTATTTTTTGGATTAGAACCTTTTGGGAGTATATTTATATATGTACATACAGTAGGTGATCAATGAATTAGAAACACTTGAAAGTTTTTTTTCTTAGAATGGGTAGAAATGAGGTGTAAAAAGGGTATAAAAAGGGCGATTTCAACTAAAGTGCAGTCGTTTGCATTAAAGAAGTTATCGAGTGAAGTGATTATAGAGGAATTAAAGTGTTTTTGTAGACAAAAATAAACAGTTAATGTTAGTGGAGTAATCTACTAACGAAAAAAAAAGTTACAAAGTATTGTTTTAGCTTGTGCATGAATCCTTTTTTGTTAATTTGTCAATTTTTAATAGGGGGACGACAAAAAGACATAAGTTGTGAAAAACACAAAAATCGAAATTGTAATATTGTTGATAATGCAAATGAGCAGGCAGTAAATATATCAGCGGTCAAAGTTAGAAGAAGATTTTATGAGGCATGTCTAAAATGTAGGTGGCCTGCAAAGAAGCCGAAATTAATGGAAAAAATGAAGAAAAAGCGATTAATTTGGGCAAAACTTCATATAAACTTAACCATCGATGATTGCAAAAAAGTAATTAAAAATTGGAACATTAGGGTTGCGTTGACCCGTATGTTTGTCAAAAATATCGATTTTTTATATCTTCTTTTAAATTCAGGTCATATTTAGTGATGAATGTCGCTTAGAGGCTGTCACGGAAGCAGCTCATTTTATTAGAAGGAGACCCAATGAACGTTTTAAAAAAGATTGCCTCATAAAAACGGTAAAACATCCACTAGAAACAATGATTGGAGTTGCATTCCCTTAGAAATCCCCGGTCCTATTTAATTCGTCGGATGAATGTTACGCTCGGAAAAGATAAACCTGGAAACAGTCCTTCTTCCTTATATGGACTTCCTGGGTTCCATAAGATCTTCCTACACATTTATGCAGGATGGGCCACCATGCCATACAGCAAGATCTGTGAATAATTTTTTCAGTTCGAAAAATATTTATGTTCTTTCTTGGTCGGGTAAAAAAAAAGAAATTATCTCGACCTCATATTTTATGTATTGGGTTGGTACGAAAGTAATGAGACACTCTAGAAAATTCTACTCATGTTGTTTTTCTAATCAATTGTTTTCGACCATATTCTAGTATGTTATAGAACATTCTAGGTGCTTCAGTCCTAGGGGTATATAAAAGCGCACGCACGATTAATTCAATCAGTTTGAAGAAAAATGGATGAGCGACAAGTTCGAACTCTATACCTTTACGAGTATTTGTTAGGCCATAGTGCACGAGCTGCGGCAGACAACATCAACACTGCATTTGGCTCAGATACTACAAGTCACGCAACAGTGTCTCGGTGGTTCAAAAACTTCAGTACAGGAGACCGAAGCCTCGAAAGTCAGCCTCGCTCGGGACGACCACCAGCTTTCGACAATGATGATTTGCGCCGTGAACTGCAACAGAAGCCGGATGCAAGCACTCGTGAATTAGCGACAAAACTCCACTGCAGCCATCACGCTATAGAACATCACCTGCACGAGCTCGGATATAGGAGAGTTTTATCCCGATGAACACCTCATGCCCTCACAGACGCCATTCGTGCTGCTCGGGTCGCCGTCTGCCAATCGCTACTACTTCGACCGCGCCGCAAGGAGTTTTTGGAGGATTTGGTCACAGGGGACGAGTCGTGGGTTCTCTACGAAAACAATACGCGCCGTGCCTTCTGGCTGCCACGAAAGGAAGACCCACCAACTCAACCAAAGCAATATCAAAACCGCGGCGAAAAAGTTCTATTGTGCTGCTTTTGGGATTCTCAGGGCATGCTGTTTTATGAATTATTACATAATGAAACAGTAAATGCTAACACATATACGGCGCAGCTCGATAAACTAGCCACAGCTATCAAAGCAAAAAGACGAAGAAGAGCCAATGTAATTTTACTTCATGACAACGCTCGCCCGCACACTGCATCCACCACCCGCCAACAACTGCAGGACTTAGGCTGGGAAACGGTACCTCATCCACCATATTCCCCAGACATTGCCCCTTCAGACTATCATTTATTCCGAGCCATGAAAAATGATTTGCGTGATAAACGCTTTAACACTTTTAATGAAGTTGAAACCTACGTAGCCACCTTCTTCAACTCACGGCCCGCTGAGTTCTGGGCAACAGGCATCCAGTCCTTGCCTATACGTTGGCAAGAAGTCATAGATGCTCACGGGGCGAGTATTTGATTGACTAAATGTATAGTAAAATAAAAGTGTTAGAATTTATAATGTAAAAACAAACTGTCTCATTTCTTTCGTGCCAACCCGATACTTAAAGGGTGTGTCAAATTTGAAGAAGATCGGTCAAGTAGATTTTGAGTTAGTGTCCACCGACTTTGAAAATTCGAGGTGGGAGAAAAACGCTTTTAAAGTTTTAATAGCACATTGAGTTGTTCGAAAGGCGGGAGATTCGAGGCACTGTATCTCCGGTAGTTTTGCTCCAATCGACCTAAAATTTTAACTAGATACTCTTGAAGTGTTGAACTTTCAAATAAAAAAATTAAATAAAATTGCAAAAAAAATCCTTAAAAATTACCTCCAAAGCATTTATCTGCACGAAAAAAATACGTATTTCTTAAAATTTGATTTAGAATATCATATTTCAGTCACAAAAACATCGGCGGTATCACGTCGGGATACCTTCCTTTTGAGTATTAGATTAATATCAGTCAGGTTTTGGTAGCAACTGCAAACTAGTAAAATCGTAGGATTCTGTATTAAAAGTAGTAACAGGATAAGTTTCGTAAAATTATTTAATAATTCTTTAGAAGCGCTTCTACTTTTTTTAAGCTCCCACCAATTGCCAAGTGGGCAATATATTCCTTTAATTAACACGTTCGCTACCTGCGTCGCGTATATGCGACGTATCATTTTTTATATTTGACAAATATGTGTCAGTTTAAAAATTACTTATTATGTTTATTTTCAATCTAATAAATACAATATTTAAAATCCCAATGCCAATTGAAGTCACATTGCAAGCAAATTTCCCCGGTCTGCGGTACAAGAATTTTTTCTCAGGTTCCGGTAGCGAACTCTTCCCTCTAAAATAAGACCATGCTCAAAGTTTCATTTGTTTGGTGTCTTAATTCAATCATTGGATTATTTTACTATATAGAGGTAGGTAGCCCCACCATTACTTTTTAATCCCTAGATAAAAAAATCCACCAACAATTGATTTATTGACCCAAGAAACCTCTGAATGTTGTGCAACATGCTGGCATTTAATAAATTTCAACTACACTCCTCCTTTAGTTATACCCATTCACACATAGAAAATAACATTAGAAATGAATTTAAAGTTCCAAAAAACTTGTGCAACGGTGTGCCACATGTTTTTGTTTAGTAATTAAATAAAAAATGGATTTCTTATCTCAAGAAATACCCAAAACGCTGTGCATTGATTTCTCTGAGAATAGTTCCAAAACATGAGGTAATATCAAGAGCCATAACTTGCATGGAAAGAATGTGCTTTTGCCTTGCATTCACAGACAAATTAAAAGAAGTTGCGGAAATTGTTCTTTAATTCGGCATTATTTCTTTGTGCATGTCGCCAGACTTTCAATTTTCGCAATTTAAAAAAGTTCCTTTATTTAGGTTGGAGTACCCTTTTTGGGGTTGGCGAGGAAAAGTTCTAGAGTGGTATTCCTAAAGCAGGCTCGATTTTTTCTTTGCATCTAGGGACGATTTTTTGTGTTTTGCTTTAGAGTGCAGTTTAGCACAATGCCTCCTGTATAACAAACGACAATTTTCAGCTTTGAAAAATGTATCCTTTTTTTTAATTCGTGCAGTGTGTATGGGGTATTCCATGCCAAGAAAATGTCGTTTGACCCGAATATCTTTAGATTTGGCTGGCTTTGTAACTATTTAAAGGAGCATCCATGATATTTTTTTTAGATTTTTGATTACTGTCTGTTTTCAAGTTATGAATTTATAAATTTGTTTTCTTCAAACGCTTTTAACTTCTAAATGAAGGATATTGCTATACAAAAAAAAACCGGCCAAGTGCGAGTCGGACTCGCGCACCTAGGGTTCCGTACAAACCTGTAGGTATATTATATAAGTAAAAGTTCACCCAAAAAATATGTGATGTAACTAAAAATTTTAGGTTTTCGGAATTTTTCCTTTATATGTGCTATAAAACATTGCTTCATGCCAAATTTCAAGATTCTAGGTCGACTGGAAGTACCTTTTAGGTTTTGATTCCCTTGCGAGTAGTTGCGAGTTTGAAAATATGCGGCTTAAATTGCTGTTAACATAGAAGTTTGATTTTGTTACAGCTTAAAGGTATTATAGACCTGAGTATTTGATATGAATTTCAATTTAATACCTCTACGCGTTCATGAGGAAAGGGGTAGTAAGTTTAAAATTATTAAAAATATTTTCATTATATGTGGTAACTAAAAATTTACGGTTTTCGCAATTTTTCCTTTATCTGTGCTATAAGACGTTGCTTCGTACCAAATTTCAAGATTCTGAGTTCACGGGAAGTACCCTGTAGGTTTTGATTCCCTTGCGAGTGTCGAAAATTTGCGGCATAAATGGCTGTATCTTTTGATTGCGTTGGCTTAGAAGTTTGATTTGATTTTTTGACCTGAATATTTGATATAAATTTCAGCTTGATACCTCCACGCGTTCCTGAGAAAAAGAGTCTTAACAGACAGACAGACAGACGGACAACAAAGCGATCCTATAAGGGTTCCGTTTTTTCCTTTCGAGGTACGGAACCCTAAAAATAGCTTTAGTATTTGTTTCACATTACCCACTATCGATAATCATTTTGCAAAAAAATGGAGTTTTTGTCTGCAGCATAAGTCATGCGCATAGTCAGTCAGACGGACTCAGTCTGCATTTTCTGGAAAATGGGATAAATCTATCGACTGGTTTAGAATAACTTAGACATATACATTATGTCAAAAAAGTACCGGGAAATTGTAATTTAAACAGCTCGCACTGAAAAAATTTCAAAAATTATTTTTCACCTAGTACTGTCCTTTATTATGACGCCAAGTTAGAGTAAATTCCGTTTGTTGGTTTGTTTATAGCAAGTGAATAAAGCAGTCTACCTCACTAGTGCTCCGCGGTTTTTGTTCCAAAAGAGCTGAATTTTCTTCAACAATAGTATCGATAGCAAGTCTCGTTGGTCATGCTTGAACGTGCAAATTCCGACTCAACTTTCATGGGAAGCGTCATAACTGGTGATGACACGTGGGTATACGAGTACGATATGCAAACAAGTCGACAATCATCGGAATAGAGGGAGAAAAACGAACCGAAACCAAAAAAAAAACACGTCGAAGTTGCTAAAAAGTGAAGGTGATGCTAATTATTTTCTTCGATATCCACGGTCTGGTACATCATGTATTCATTCCAGAGGGTTAAACGGTCAACAGCAAGTACTCTTTGGGCGCACTAAGGCGTTTGCGTAAAAAAAAATCGTAAAAAGTGGTCAAAAATGTGGGAAAACAACTCGTGGATTTTTCATGACGATAACGCTTTATCCCATAGAGCAACGATTGTGAACTTAATAACTACCATTGATCAACCACCATATTCCCCTGATTTGGCTCCGTGTGATTTTTATTTTATTCCCAAAACTAAAATTGTCACGCCGTGGATCACGTTTTGAGTCCGTTGAAATGATAAAACAAAATTCGTCGAAGGAACTGAAGGCCATATCAAAAAGTTTGTTTTATTTAACGATTCCCGGTATTTTTTTGAGATAAGGTATTCGTATTTCGTCATGGATTGGTATCCGATAATAAAATATCTCAATTTATTCGTTCTCAAAGTTTCAGAGACCTTGGAATATTATTGTCGACGTTTGAGTGGTATATATATTATGACAGCTTCTGAAATATTTTAACGCATTAAAACACAAATTCACTCCCAAAACACATTCATCATTCTAATTCATTTTTTAATATACATACCTCTGCGGCATAAAAGACAACATGTTTTTGGTTCTAGAGAAAATCATAACCTACCATAGCAATTTTTTTCGCAGAGAGAGTAAAAAATTTATTTGAGCATAAAAGTGCATTTTCCCGTTTTCTGTGTGGTATAGATTTTAATACCCCACATCCTCTCCGCTTACTGAGCCGTCGAATTATTTGCACAATCATTTTTCCATATCGAACGACTCTGATTAAACCGTCGCAATCAATCAATTTCAGGACCGAATTTCAAAACAGATTAAATTTCAGAGTTTCCAAGTGGCTGCTTCTTCTGGTGGTATGACTGAAGCAGTGAAGCATTTTTGCGTCAAGTCCTTTTCACATATGTTATGTTCGAGTGGGAAAAAAATTCGTCCGTTTTCTAATTATCAGAGTGTAAAGATGGGCCCCCTTCGGACGTGCTGGATTGAAAATTCATTGCTCTGAGATTTATACTTCAAATTCAATAAAACACCCGTCAATCCCGGAATCCCTCTGATTGATGTTTCTTATCCCGCAACTAATCACTTGCCGGATCGAAAATTTCAGCGACTTCAGTAAATCTTTCACTGGTTCAATCCCTGTCCAAATTCATTTCAACTGGAGCCCGGTAATGTATCAACGTGGGACTTCCCAAATTGCCCATTCCAGATATATAGCATACATTGACATAGGGTAAATGGCGAGCCTCACATGGTCAAACTATAGCAATCACTTCACGATGAATCGATAGCTTAAAACGAACCTTCAGCGGCAGCGCGGTGGGCGGAAGCGGGCGGACGAATAGTGTTGGGCCACAATCTGGCAACCTATGCTGAGGATTATTTAATTAAAATTGTCCGCCCTAATAAGCAGTCATTTCATTTTAAGTTCCCGAAGTGATCCTGAGACTGGCCTGAAGCCTGCCAAAGTTCGAATGGCAGACTAACTGCCGGTGGTGTCAAAGGCAAAAGTTCAAGTTACCCTCCGTGGAAGAGGTGTAACATGAACTTGTACTTACAAATCATGAAGGACTGGGTTTCATGCACCTCTCGCTGATGTTTCCTGCAGACAGCACATACTGCTCAAGAATAAGGAAGGAACCCTGTAAGAGGATACTCCACATATCCTTGTCAGTTACTCGCTGGAATTATTTCGCGGTTTACGCTCCATCGTTGTTAATCCGTTTGTTTCAACATGAGTTCTTTTCCCGGGACTGAGGTGAAATGCTCCTTCTACTGAGTCTATCTGCTCTTTAAGTCCCTCTTTGAGGTTTTACCACTTCGTAGCTCTAGCAAGATGGAGTCCTTACTTATTTTTAGGGTTGCTCAACACACGACGCCAACCTAATTCGTCCATCGTCTGGAGACAAACTGTCAGTCTGTGATGTTCGGCCCACTCCAAGCTCTCCCTTTTTTTTCCTTTGCTATGAATGGAGATTGTAGGTTTTTATAAATTATTCCACCTCCGTAAGATTAATTATTCTTTCAAATGAAGCTTCACGGGACCTTCCCAAAAATTAAAGAGGACTTAGTGGACTTAGATCATTCGAGCAAACGAAACACAGAAAGAGACTTGCAAAAACCAAAAATTCCATTAAAACCTCTGTTCGCAGCATTCTCATATTTTCGAAACGTCCGTGTAGAGGAAAAGCACATAGCCCAAAACGCAAAAGCTATAAAGATTTCCTGTAGCATTCTCTGAGCTGCTCCAACAATTGACCAATGAGCAATTTTGGTGGCGATTCTAAATCATTATATGTATGTGCGGCTACGTAAGCCAACCGGGCTTACTGTGCAGCGAAGAGGGGGCGTAGATGACCCACAATTGATCACCACACACAAGGAAAATTTTAGACTCCACGTTTATGGCGCTACCAACTGTTTCCAGCTAATTTATTTAAATTTATTTAAAAGGCCACAACCAAAATGCGGCCCCTCACTACATGCAAAATCAACATATTTTTTTTAACCCTTCCTTTAGGGATTTAACATATTGTGCTCGTTCTAGTTTTAGAGAGAATACGCCTAATAGTGAGCTTTAAAAATTCAAAAAGCTAGAGTTAACTTTACATAGCTTTGCAATTTATTTTTTATGAAACGTTTTTCTAGAAAAAAAAAAATAAATAAATAAAAAAAATAAAAAAACCCGACTGCGTAAAAACCAAACTAAGAAGATGGAAACAAGATAGTAAAATGTATAATGGAAATCACTTTTCCTCAAATTAAAATAGTCATTCTTATCATGCTAAATAATTGCAGTCGGAGATATACATGTAGCAGGAGTCGCAGCAAGTAAAATATGAATATGAAATTCATAATATTTAAGCTTATATTGAACCTCATAGAAAGAATTCTAAAACTACTAGATAACAGGTATATTAAAGCTAGCTACCACAGAGTGCGTGAATTGACACAAAAAACAAAAGAATCCACATTTAAATATAACTGGGCTCTCCAGGTGAGGTTTTTGAAAAAAGAAATGCAGGGGAAATCTGGAATTCATTAACACTTCATATTGAAAGAAAAAATAACCTCCTTAGTAAATTCAATGCATACTTAACTAGCACTGACTACGTAAAAAGCAGTAAAAAGTGCATAATCAAGTTCACTTTCCCTCTATCCTCTCTTAACCAGTTAACTGTGATTGACGAGTATACTCGTCATGCGTATAAATCAGTGACCATTGGTTATTTAAATTGCAATTTTTGAGAAAAACAAAACATATTCTCAAATTTAAAGATGTTTAGAATATTTTGAGGCTATGCCGGAATAAAACAAACAAGTAGAAAATATAAACAGTTTGAGATGATCTCATGCGTCCCGGTATACACTGTTTGAAAAAGTTTACCAGTTCGCATAATGAATTTATTTATGTGCGATGATAACGTTTTTTAGATGTTAACCAAAAAATATGAAACTACAAGAACTCTTGTCAGTCTGAAAATAATTTCGATTTTATAAAAGAATTGGAAGCTGTCGGGCAGAGAAAGGGGCTAATTGCATGAATGTCAACAAAAAACCATTCCAAATACAAAGCACGTGAACTGAGAGGCACAAAATTTTCTTGGAAATTGTCTCCCTCGGTTTAGTGTTCCAATAATTCAATCAATTTGTTTACCAAAAATAAGTAAACGATACTAACTATCCCACGATTCATTCAAAAATTCATAGAATTATCACGATCTGAGGAGAGGTTTTGTGCATGGCCTTATCTTACCAGCGCAACTAATTCTTTGATTGCCGAATATACTCGTCATGACTCGATGAGGGCACCACAGTTAACTGGTTAATACCTACAAACATTACTTACAAGCTTTTTACCTTAACGCAAACGTGTTTACCTTCCAATGCGCTATTATATTTCGGTAAAGTTTGCACTTGGAGTTTAGGAACACACGGCTCTACTCTTTCTTTTTCTTCTTCTTTTCTATTCAGAGTACTCTTTGGAAAATACTTTTTTATGAGTAGTATTTATTTTATTAAATTTTTCTTTCAGAAGGTCGTGAAAAGCCGTGGATAATAGCCGCCATATTGCAACCGCCATCTTGAACATTGAAAACCGCCACACGCCTTTCGAAAAAGCTCATTTCAACGAATTTTTTAAGCCATCACACAATTTTTTTACCCACTCAATTTCTATACTAGTGAGTGGCACGGTTGACACGGATCACTCCATATATATATATATATATATTCATTTCCAAAATATTACGATAAGTCTTACAAAAACAATACATAAATCTACACATACTAAATAAAAGTTTACCTGCTAAGTTTCTTTCAAATCCGGTACCATGGATTAGATTTAGAGTTTTTTCAGATATAATTGCATTCGCTGTTACAACTTTTTTCTTTTCTTTTTTCCAGAAGTAAATAACTGTCTAAATGAAAATTCTATTTACATTGGCCCACATAATTCTTTCTATATATAAAAATAAAATAGAAAACCAAAAATGGAAATAAAGATATGTATAACTTTCGACCCTAATTATTGTAAGTCTCAAAATGATACGAAACCAAAATTTAAATTTAAATAAAATTCTTACTCAATCAGACGCTCAATTTACGCACATCACATACGAGAGGAAGCACGACAATAATTTTAAATTATGTATTAAGTTGTGCAAACATAAATGAAAAGCCCTCACTTAATATATGTGATCGGCACTTCGAGAACTCACCTTAAATAATTATAAGCCACAAGAAGTTCAATTTATCCAGGAACTTTAAATGGTGTGCACAATAATCAAACTTTTAAAGGATTCCCTTTACCATTACGTGGGAACTCACATCCGACATCCTTTTATGTCTCACATAAACAACTTCGGATATAAGGTTGAACCTTACAAACAACACTTAGGGTACAATCGGAGAAATGCTAGGGGAATAATAAGTAGAATCAGGGATTCTCGGTATCTTGTGAAATTTCAATTACCATTTTGTAGTGCCCTATCCTTTTGCAAAGGGAAATGTTGTAACGTTTTGAATGACACCAATTACACACAAAAACCCTCAAAGGTATAGTACCTCTGCAAAAGTTAAGCCATTTTCTAGTTTTATTATGAAAGCGATGAGAATTATAAATGTGTATATCGTTTAAGAGCTACGACGACGTTTAGAAAATATTTCGTAGATAAATCCTATATCAATGAATTAAGTTTACTATACTCAGGTCTATGCTTATATAAAAATAGGGATATATAACATAATATTTTTAAAGGTTTAGTTACTATTATATTTCATAAGGAATCAAATGTATTTTGAATTATTAAAATCCGGTGAGTAGTTTTCGAATTATAGATGCGGGCAAACAAATGTAGTTTCAAGAAAACCGCGTTTAACGTTTTTTTTTATATGATTTTTGCATATAAAACGCGTAGAGGAACCGTTAGAAATACAGAAAATAACGTTCCCTTAATTAACTTCGTCAGTGGATATTTATTGTATACTAATAATAAGTTTTCAAACTAAAAAAAAAGTGATAATGCTTCTTGTTAAAAAGGAGCATGTTGAAGAAAAAATGGAGGCAAACAAATTTTTTAAGAAGTTTAATTGTTTCACATTTTTTATTTTTCCAGTTTATGCAATTTAACTAACAGAAAAAACAATTTTTTTCCCAGAATACATAGTTCATTATATGACAAACATTTTTTACTTTACATATTGTAAAATTCTCCATAATTGCAATTATGTACACGGAAAAAAGAAATCGACAGTTTTTTTCACCTAAAACCGAAGTTTGTCTTGGGCTGACCTACAAAGTTTCTTAATTCAACGCCGTATACTATTATTTGGTGCAATTCAAGAAAAATATTCATTTTTTCTATTTTTCGACGTTTACTACTACTATTTATTTTTTCCATGTACATAATTTTAAAAAAATTAAAAATTTACCGTAATGCCAGTGCTTTTGCCACTAAAATTGTTATCTACTGATCGTTGTTCCTACAAATTCTATATTTTCGGTTCGCAGATTATAAATTTTTTTAATTAAACTTCCGCAAGACGTAATTAAAGAAAAAAAAAAAAAAAAAAAAATTAATTATTCCTTTGTGAGAGGAAGTTATTTTAAAAAGGTTGTTATTTTTCAAGGAAGACCTTAGGTAATTTTTATTAGCAAGTCTACGTAAGAAATCATGAAACTAAAATATTGAAATAAATCCAAACAGTCCTAGCATATCTTGTGGTTAAATAACAATAACAAACAACACTATTGACATTTAACATAGCTTGTGACATTTAACCCAGCGAGTGCCAATTTTCAAATAGATATGTTCAAGGTCACCGCTTTCAAATTTCGTCTCAATAGAATATTTAAGTTTTTTTGTTATTGTTTCATTGTTTACTATCAACAGAGGTTGAATTGTTGAGACAGGACAAAATAAATAACTGTAACAAAAAAGCAATCAATCTAGCCACAATAAGTTTAGCCCTTTCGGATTGTCTTAATTATTTTCGAGGTGCGGTTATAGTCCTGAAACTATGATCATACCCAGCTTTCAACGTTTGCGCAACTTAAAACAGCAAAACAGTTAACGTAGCTATTGAATATTAAAAAGATGGCATTAAGTGGAATATACTCAAAAAATATCCCTGAATTAAGATATTGAACCGAAATTGCTACAACTCAAATACTCAAGTGCTCAATAAGTACTGCGCTAACCGCAATAGCTTAGGATGTTGATTGCATTCAACATTTACTTCTGTAATACGTTGTTATTTAATGCTCGACAAAAGCCGAACTTAGCACCAATTTTTCTTTATAAAGGCTAAAATCCAAAATCTTCTTTTTGATAAAAGCCTTTGACACTTTACAAATCACCGAGAAAGTAGATTGTCTTCTTCTGACGACGACATTTTCACTACTAACTATAATTCACTATTCACAATAACACTGCAAGAGTTTAAGAAATCTTGCATACAATAAATATTGTTTACATCTTGCTGAATACTTCATACTGCATTATTAAGTATTATGCACAATTATGTATTATAATCTTAATAAATAAAAATATTGTTTCCTATCGTTGATCAAAAATTGGAACATTTATTCATAAAGACCCTGTATATGTAGTGTAAACAAAAAAAAACAGAGGTTTTATGTAAAAGTTTGAGGATGATAGTTTTATATAAAGTTGGTGTAACTATGTGAAATATTAAAAACCAATTCCAGTCATTGTTCGATGCAGATTTTAAAATGATACATCGAGTTGCCCGATTCGTTTGGGATTATTCCATACCACAGTTGCTTCATCAGTCCATTTCACCTTAAAACTTTACGGAACGCAAACAATATGAATCTGCTTATGATTCATGAAGACAGATACTGTAGATGGGACTTAATGATTTAATACAACGATACCATATCACAGGCTAAGGGTACGTTTCCAATGCTAGCGTAGCGCAGCGTGGATTTGTGTTCCCTTTCCTACTCGTGCATTTTTACATATTCATCTCTCCTTCTAATCTACGCTGGCGCTGCAATCTGAAGTTGATTTATTTCTACTCCAGATTGAAGCTCTTCGAAATATGTTCGAATTTTGTGTTAAAATCGTTTTCAATAGATGGGGTTTTTAAAGCTCGTGTGATTCCCTTTAAAAAAAACATTTATTTTTGGCCAAAATGAAGATATTCTAAAACTAAAGTATATTCTTATAATTAATATATCCCTTTTGCATAAGATTGCGTGCAATAATTTATTAAAAATGCCTTTTAAATATTGAGAAAAACAGGTGGGGTTCGTGCATTTGAAATTCTGATTCGAATATGCTGAGACGTCGTAAGCAATGCACAGCTGATTGCAGGTTGTTTATGAAATTAATGAAGGGGATACATTTAAGTTTATTGAAAATGTTGCTTGTGAGATTTGGAAATAATAACACAATATTATTCGTCTGCGGTTATCCATTTTGCATACAAACTTTGCTGTCACAAATCGGCTGTTTACTTCCTTCCATAACGAAATTCGAAATTCGAAACTCACGCTACGCTCGTATTGGAAACAGGGCCAATCTGCGCTGAGCCTCAGCGAAAGCACACTCCAGCATTGGAAACGTACCCTAATGCAGCAACAATCAACGATACCAGTAGTGGATTTATTCAGGGTGCATCATGCAAATCAAAACTGCATTCCGGAAATAAACGAAATTACACCATTAGGTCGTGGTTTACACTCGGACGGTCAAATGGTTGACAAGGCCCACTCTAAATCAGATGGAATGGTTAAGTGAGCGCCCCAAATCAGTCACACGAGATTCTTCTGCGTTTGCGGACATCTGCCAATTGACAAGAGTAGTCCAGCATTTGGTTCATATAGGTCAAGTAGTAGTAGTTGTAGTAGTGTACCGAGGGCAATTGAAAGATGGGTAACGCTTAAGCTTGATCTATTGTTTTGACGTAGATAAACGAATTATAAGTTCAAACGCTGAATTATTTCTTTAAATCAAGATAATCATTTTGTTTGTACGCAAATTTTCGAAAAGTCGTAACAATATGGAGAACGCTGAAGGCATTCAGCTGCAACGTAACATGGTAAGAATTTATTTTATGATATATTTTTCGGAAATTTGGACTTAATGAACATTTTTCTTTCATATAAATTGAAATACAATTTTTATAATTTTTTCTTCTAATGAAGTTGCTAAGATAGTGTACGATTAATATATATGTATATATGTAGCAAGATCAGGTAACTAATCTGCAAAAACAAAAAATTATTATAGCGCATTTAAAGTTGATTTTTTTGCCCTTTTTAACAGTTTTAGCGCATTTTTCGAAGCCACCTTGTGGCCGTATCTGTCAGCAGATCCGTCATGGGGTGCGCGTACGCGTCATGCGCACACACTTTCAAATTATAAAAATAAAAATAATGTAGTATAATACCTATCCATTATGAAATTAAATAAATGATTTTATATAGCTTTAATTATTATTATGAAAAATAAAAGACGTTTAGTAAAACGTTTTTGTCCAAAAAGGAAAAGAATTCCGAATTTGAATCATTTTTCCTAATTTAGGGAATTGATCAATCTAAATTTTATTTCAAAGATTAGCTCTAAACCAAGCGATTACGAGTTTGTAGACCTTATTTGAAGGCATAACAAATTTTCGAAAAATGAGCTCTAACTGTTAAAAAGGGCAAAAAAATCAACTTTAAATGCGCTAAAATAATTTAACCTTATCTTTCAGTATAAATATATTAACCGTACTATCTCTTAGCAACTTCATTAGAAGAAAAAATTATAAAAATTCTATTTCAATTTATATGAAAGAAAAACGCCCATTAAGTCCAAATGTGTTTAAATTTAAAATCATCTTTCCAATCCACTTGCTTCCACCGAAACATGGCCGAGCTTTAATTGGTAAAGGTTAAAGTTTCGAAAATATTGTCGGGATATCTCTTCATGTCAATAAATAAAGGAACATAAAACAAATTTTTTTTAAATATGTGTTAAGACTTTCTTATTTCTCCAGTTAACAATATTTTCAAATGTTCTTTCTAAAAAGAATTCCTATTATATCCTTCTACATGCCTTAGAGAAAAATTCATTCTGGTAAGATTATTTTAAATTAATTAATTACAAAAAACGTTACTTTTGTATTAAAATAAATAAGTTATTATTTTTTCTTTCAAACTCCAAAATGTTGGCAGGATATATTAAACTACTGATCCTGTAAGTTAAATGGTATTCCTATTACAAATTGTTGTCCACCGCATTGGATTTGCTGCTTTTTTAGACTTTAACCATTAAACCCATCTTCTTGATGTTGGTCCCATCTCGTTCTCAGAAAACAAGGTTGTTATGCATGGGGCATCGATTTCTTTCATACCCCGCATATTAGATTTGATTTCTATATATGTATTATAATTCGAGTTTTGTGTAGATTAATTAACAATTTGGGAAAAATTTATGTTTTGGTATTAGAATATTATAAGACTAACATAATATTTATACACATACTTAAACATAAAGAGGTGTAACAGTTAATCATCTCATAAACTTTCAAAATTTATTATTTGTTGTTACAGAAGTGCTCTTCTCTTGATGAATTATGTTATCGAGTAATACTACACTACTGTAAATCAGGCCAACATAGATAGTATTTAAAGGACAAGTGGACAGTTGGTATCGTCGTCATCGAGGCGGTAGAAATTCATTCTTTTAGTTAGTAATCGATGTAAAAATTTAGTTGTACACTTTATTTTGTCTAACTATTGTAGACTGACGAAAAATTACATAAGATTGTAATATTTTGTGAAACTGCATGTAAATTGTAAGTTTTTACATCAAAATTACGGACCTCGTTGGCCGCTATATCAAATTGGGGCAGCAAATCGGGTTTGCTTTAAGGATGGAGTAAGGTTAATCTATATATATAAAAATGAACCAATATTTCTGTTGGTCACGCAATAACTTGACTTTACCGATTTCATTCATTTTTTTTTTTTAAAGTTTTCTAATACTTTGTAGATGGTTCTTACGGAAAGAAAAGTTAAGAAAATTGCGCAGAAAATTGGATAATTTCAGAAAACTTAACGATTATTTTAACTTCGCGAGTTTGACCGTTCGCGCGTTCTCGATTTCAACGGATTTAAATGAACATTAGTACAATGATTGTTTTGAGGTCACTGATTTTGAATATAACCAAAATTTACCAATCCAAGATGGCGGACCCAATATGGAGACCAAGATTTCTCAATTCTAACGGGTTTTAATGAAAATTAGTACAATGATTGTTTTTGGGACACTGATTTTGAATATTATCAAAATTTCCAAATCCAAGATGGCGGATTCAACATGGTGACTAAAATGTCTTGATTACAACGGATTTTAATGAAAATTATAACAATGATTATTCTTATTGAACTAATTTAGAACTTTACCAAAACTTCCAAATTCAAGATGGCGGATCCAACATGGCGATTAAAATGTCACAATTACAACGGATTTTAATGAAAATTAGTACAATGGTTATTCTAAGGCAACTAATTTAGAATATTATCGAGATTTCCAAATCCAAGATTGTGACCAACAATTTTTCGATTTTAATGGAAATTAGTACTATAATTATTCTGAGGCCACTAATTTGAGTGTTATCAAAATTGCCAAATTCAAGATGGCGGGTCCAACACGGTGACCAAAATGTCGCGATTTATTTAATGCCACTAATTTTAAATATTATCAAGATTTGGATATTCAAGATGGCGGATCCATAAAGGGGTTTTCGGGTTGAATCAATTTCTAGGATATAACAAACTAGAACATTTGAGAAGTCTTTAATTAGTAAGTATTTACCCAACGTCGGATGAAACCAATTTTCCAATATTTGTGAAGTGTAAAACGGTTTACAAATATTAACAACGTGTAAGTTTGTTCAATAAATTAATTAGGGATATGAAACGAAAACACTGTTTTCTTATATTAATGGTATTATTTGTAGAAACATGCGAAAAGAAAGAAAACGATCAAATATTTGTCGACGCACAGGGCATAATGAAAATGTACCGGAAAGGGCAGTAGGGGAGAAGTGGCATGAAGGAGCCAGGTTTTGAAAGAGCCACTTACATTATTTTGGTAGTTTAGGAACGGATTTGGTTGGTAATTTTATTTTTAAGTGGCAACAATGATTTCCCGTCACCCACAAACATTTAACAGTTCGCCGAAAGCAACGGACGCCGGCACATTGAGTCAAAGTTGTTGGTACCAAAAAGTAAGTATTTTGCTTCATTTAACTTGTTTTTTGGTATTTTATTGTAAACAAATATAGGCAAATGGATTGTAGATTGAGTTTGTACATATATTTGAGTTTGCAGCTGCGTAAAAACTGAGTCGCAAAAGTTTTGATATTGTTGTTATTTTGAGGGTTATATATTTTAAAGAATAAGTTATGAAACAGCCGGGTGAATGGGCCTTAAAAGAGCTGGCTTGATGATATTTTTACTCAAAAAGGATCAATTCTACGAATAAATTTTACATGATAAAAAGTGTTTATAATTAGCCAAAGAACACGTGTGAATTTTTTCAGAATTTTTTGGGACATTTTTGGATTTTTCAAAAATTGGCCAAATCCAAAAAACCAAAAATAGTCCAAACAATTCTGAAAAAAATTTACATGTTTTCCTTGGCTAATTTGAAGCACTGTTTGTCATATAAATTTTTTTTGTAAAGTTGATCCTTTTCCTGTAAAAAAATCGCGAAGGTTTTTATTACATTGCTGTACAAAATGGCCATTTTGCAAAAACCAAAGCGAAAAAAAAAATTCAAAGCCATGGTTTGAGAAAGTGTATACATTCGGACCGTGATTTCTAGTGGTTATATGATCATTTTTGCATAATTTTCACAATTACACTTTATAATACAGAGTGGCTCTTTCATAACTTTTAGTAGCTCTTTCAATACCGAAATGTTATGAAAGAGCCAAAAGACACATCTTTTAAAAATGAATATTTTGTTGATTTTTTTATAGTATTTAAGGTTTTTTCCTATGAAATTACCTACTTTAATAAATGAATAATAACTGAAGAAAAAAAAATCATCATTTCTTTCATTAAAAGTATATATTTTTGCTCCGTTTAGTAAACTGGCTCTTTCATGCCACTTCTCCCCTACAACGTCTGCTGGGTCAGCTAGTTTGCTATAAAAAAGCATATTGTCTAAAAAAATTATTGACGACACAGTTAATACATATATTTTTAATTAATTATTGTATAATAAAATGACATTTGAAGAATATTTTAACAAATTTTCATTGATATTTATAAAGAAATGAGCCATTGACAGCAAATCTTCGCAGACGCCTCAAAAAAAATTGGATTGAGCTGAGCCGCATAACTCAATCGATCACAATCACTTGAAATCAAAAATCCAAAAAGATTCCATTGTTTGATAAGTCCCTTAAGTTAACGCTGTCGATTTTGTTTTTATTAATTTTTAAATTTTTAGTAGCAGACGTCAAAATACCGATTTTTGATCAAAACAATCGAAAATTTTGTTATTTTAAAATAAGTTAAATTAAAAAGATAATATAAAATTCGACAGCGTTACCTCGTCATTTATGTGAAGAAAGAGTGTGTAAAATTTCAAAAGAATCAGTGCAGTAGATTTGAGCTAGAGAGTTCACCAACTTTGAAAATGCTAATTGTGAGAAAAACACGTTTAAAGTCTAAACACTGAATTTATAAGGCACAGGAACAGCTCGAAGCCGGCTCGAAGGGGTATATAGTATGGTTAATTCGCTATAATAAAAACATATTTTAATAACTTTGTTGACGACACAGTTAATACATACACGTATTTTTATTTAATTAGTGTATAATAAAATGAGGGAAGGGGCCGAGACTTAAAACTCCATATCTCCGTTAGTTTTACTCCAATCGCTTTCAAATTGTAAAACGATAATCTTGAGATGCTGTACATTTATATGACAAAATTAAAAAAACAAGACCATACCCCCGCTTGAAGGAGCGAAAATTGAACGATAAGTCACACATTGAGATGCCTTGTACCCCCTGAATAACGGTCACTATCCAATATGTTGATGTAGTCAAGAACCTTGGTATAATGATTAGCAATAAGCTGACTTAGACTGATCATATTAATAGTACAGTAAGCAAAATTTATGGAATTCCACGAAGTCTAAACGCTTCTTCATTTTACGTACTACAATTATTGTCCCTATACTTACATATTTTATCCGAAACATTTTATAAAATTGACTTCACCTGTTTTAAGGGGACCTTTACTTTCAAAATCGACAAAAAACACACTTTTTAAAAGTTTTTTTTTGAAAAGACTATTATATTTATTATTCTGAAACCTTTTGTACATTATTGGTAAGATTATGAAAAATATAAAAAGAATTTTTAAATGCAACTTTAATCCAAAATGCACTTTTAAAACGGCCCCATTTCTCTAGGACTTCCTGTAACAGATAGACTAAAAATCTTTAGTGGATTGTTTTCATAAGACACAAACCTAGTACCTGAACCTAAAAAACCTTTTATTTTTAATAAATATATCATTTTATACACATTTTTCTAAAAAAGTTAAAAAACGACTATAAGTTAGGGGTAAACTACCCTCCGCATAAAAAAGTGGGGGGGGGGGGGGGGGGGGGGGGGTAAATTAATGTTTTTAAAGGTTTATTTACTAGTATATTTGATAACGAATCGAATGGTGTTTGGTTTGTTAAAATCGGTTGAATAGTTTTTGAGATACAGATGCGGCCATTTTCAAAAATGTGATTTCGAGAAAAACGCGTTCAAAGTTTTTGTTATATAATTTTTACATATAAAACGCGTAGAGCTGCCGTTACAAATATAGGTATAACTTTTTTTCTTTTACGAATTTCTTAAAACAGTTTTAGAAGAGTGTTTGTGCATTTTTATGAAAAAAAAAAATTAATTTTTTGCCGATTTTGAAAGTAAAGGTCCCGTTAAGTCGAGCCCAATTCTGTTGTAAGTTATATTTATGGTTTACGCAGACACAATCATATCTCGCCATATAAAATTTCCATATTCAATTGCACTATTGACACTACATCCACGTTATCGATAGCTGTATTTTCGAAATAATCAATCAAAGCAATTTTCGAAATAATCAATCTAAGCAATTTTTGATCCAGGTCATTAGGATGTGGAACGCCCTACCTCTCGACATTAGACGATCGGCAACAGATTCTGAGCTGTCTCTTTTCTCTCCTTTGTGTAGCGCAGTCAATATAAATTGAAGTAAATAACAGTACAATTGCACACACACATATAACACTATATACACATTTTTACGTGTTTTCTATTTTTACCTTGTTTTAATATTTTTCGTAGAAATTTTCTAATTTATATACCGGCACTTAAAAATAATATATATCTTAATTGTGTTATTTCCATAGTAAAGTGCAAGTAAATAAATATGTTGGTAATTGTATAATATTACTTTAAAAAGTTAGCCGAATATTACTAAATTGAAATTCGGTAAAAATGTTACAAGATAAGAATGATATATTTTCGTGTTGTATTTTTGCGAAAATTTCTTACTGTGTACATAAAACAATCTTGGAATAATTTCATAAACCATATTAATCCAAGGCAATCCATTTTCATTTACCCATAAAATTTGACATTATTTTAAATTCGAAAACGATTTAAAAACTCTGTGCAAAATAAGGTGAATTCAATAAAGATTGAACAAGAGCCGTGCAAAGTTCCCTTCCAAGGGAGCCGTATACCTGCCTAAATTTCGGGTCGCTTCATAAGCCCCATGAGTGCGAATGAAAGAATTATCTACCCATATTCTTCTTTATGGAATGGAGGGGACTTTGGATTGAAAAGGATAGAGAGATGAGTTTCTCACTCACACCTGCAGGAGTAATAGAGCTGAGAGGAATCGACCTTGGGAGGTCTCGGGAGCCAAAAGAGCCGAGTTTGCCCGCCTCTGGTTTAAACTAATACATTAAAAAAAAAAGAAAAAGTTCAAATTACTTTAAGAAAATTAACTAGTAAAATTTATCTTAGTATTTGTCTTACTTGTGATTTCATAAAAGGCAACACGACCTTCTACATACATGCATATCACCTCTCTTTAGACTAAATTAACATGAATCAGAATAGTTGCTCTTGCTACCAAAAATCTGCCCAAAAAGCAAACGAAGGGACATTCATTATGAAAGTATTAAAATTCACTATGGTTGGTCAAGGCAAGACACTTAGTTAATTAACCAAATATTGTTAGCATGTTTTAGAACGAACAACTTTCCTCAACGAGATGAATTTGTAGCTAACGTTTGCCTTTGATAGTTCTTCACATCGCATGTCCCTATTGGAAGGTTCTTAATAGCTTTGTTACAGCTCGTGTCTGTTTTAGAGCTATGTGAAATGGAGATAAATTTAAGTCACAGGATTTCCCTTTCCACTTAATTTATTGCATAAAGCAAAGGAAAACTTTCTACTTTGCACGACATTTTGAAATTGAATTAACAGTGTGATTTAATTATCCATAAAAACGTTTGTCCCTCCCATACTGAAAGCATATAGGATCACAATGCAAAACATAAAAGCGTGTTATACTTAAATGTCGCAGCAAATTGTAAATTATGCCAAAACCTTTCTTAATAAGTTAAAATAAAAAACATAATATTAACAACAAATTATTTAAGATGTAAAGATGCTTTGAAACAAAAATGTGATATTAAAATATTCTTGAAAATTGTATAAGTAGACGAATAATACTATTAGGAGAAATGTTATTTACCTTATGAGATTGAGTAAATCTTGCTACACTTCCAAAGAGATTTTTGGTTCTTTTTTTTAATAAGGGGGCACTCTACTGTTGAAATGCAAAATAAAATCCTAATTTTGAAAGGATATGTAAAAAATAATACAAAAGCAATCAACTTCATTTCTTGTATGCTTATTTATTGCAGTTGAAAATTAATGTTTATATATACATATATTAGGGTGCTTTTTTTTCGTTACAATTTTTTTTTTTGTCATTCCCACCTCGAAATTTTGTGGCAAATACCTAAACAAAAATTTCCTGAAAATTAGAGCCCTTAATATTAATATTAAGTACTAGACCAAGGCGTATAAAGATTTCCCATATAAAATACACGTAAACTTTGATTATTTTTCTTCAAAACTCTACAGCTCAGAGGCATTTTATGGTACAATCTTGGTCAATGGTAGGATTTCTTCAGAATTGAATGTTCTACAAAAGTGTCCAGTGTGGTGTAACCCTAATTCCCACCAGCGAGGTAGTACGGGTAACTAACCTCAATTTTTCCATGAAATTCTCGCTTTTTGCCCGTATCTCGTAAACAACAAGAGGTACAGAAAAAGTAAATATGACAAACTTGTAGGAAATTGAATTTCCTCCAAAAAGTTCTTGAACACCAAATCGCTAACAAGTATCAACAAGAATCAACCACACACCCGTAATATAGAAAAATTAAAATACATATGTAAATTTAATATGTTGACCTTTTATCATCCCTTCGTATCGTTGTCTATAGAAATAGTCTATACTGAATAAAATTCCAAAACTTTTTTCCTTACATTGTGTAATGATATCGAGAACATTAGCGCAAGATAAAATCCAAAACGCTCACTCTTTACGGTGACCTTGTTGGCTCGTACCATGGCTTACATTTTGTCCTCGAGTAAATATTGATATTTTAGCAAGTAGCCCAGCTTCCGCCTAATTGAATCCTCGCTGTTTCCCAAGAAGATATTTGCAAGGGCTACGTCTTCCTTAACCCTGTGCTGCACCACGATCAGAATAAAACCAACAAAAAGTGACTGGAAAACATTTAATCTTTTTATTAAGCCACCATGTTGTTTGCATGTGTCCCTGCCTGACAAAACTTTTCCGCGTCATTTACTTCCTGTGCTATCCATATTCCGCTATTTCTAGAAAGAAGAGAGATGACGTGAATATCCTGCCGCCGCGGCCGTCCCCAACGTGCAAAAGTTGACAGTTTTAAATTTCTGAACCGTCAGGTTCATGTAATGCTGGCGCTTGTGCACATGGAGCCCTCGAATAAAGGAGAACCTCTTGCCTACAGAACATTATCGGCGGTAGCTGGAGTCTAAGAAATTCATGTTTATCTCATAGTGTGTTGGATTCATTCATTCATTTGAACGACGCCGAGAACGAGCGGAAAAAAGTTGTGTGCGAAAAATGCTTCTACGTCGCGAAGCTTTGTCATTTTCCTGTCAGCTTAAAACATATAAGGATATGATGGCGCGCAATGGTGAATTCTTTCCTGGACCAAGGAAGTAACACGTACTATATGTAACAAAGACTCACACTAAGGTATTTGGTATTATTTTGACTAAGAAGGGTTCTGCCTGGTTAAAAATAATGTCGTTGATATTAAATTTTATAAGCAAGTTATTGCTTCAAATCAAATCTTTATACAGTCAAACCTGTTTTTGCGGGCATAGGAATCGAATTAAAAAAAAAATTAAAAAAAGTTTCCTGAATCTTCTTAACCTTAACCTTCTGAACTATAGCGGTAAATAGGGACCGCATAAAAAAGTCTAACATAGAAAATAACTTAAAACTTCAAGATGTTGCTAGAAATTAGTCTAAACAAAGTGCATAAAAAATGATACCTAAATAGAAAGAATAAAATTAATTTTAAAGTAAATTAAATAAATAAATATATTAATTTGAAATAAATAAAATGTAAAAGTTCAATTTGTCTTTGCTAAGCTTGCTGCTGCTGTTGGAAACTGAAGTGCTCAGCTGACTGCGCTGTTGAACTTTTCTTGCTATCAAGTGAAATGCTGCTGCAAGTTTGCCGTGCTATTGCTATTGCTACAGCGTGCTGTTGAAAGCTGGGCAAATACTGCTGCCTTATCCCAACTTAACATAGTGGCTAATTTTTTTTTTTGATAATACATATATAGGGTTTGAATTTTAAGGGATTTTCATGAATATCGGCATTTAGCGGTTTTGCGGAATGCTGATTTAACATCCACTGTCCAAGTTTAGAAATTCAAGATGGCGGATTCAGTACAGCGACCAAGATTTCTCGATTCGAACGGATTTTAATGAAAATTAGTGCAATGATTATTTTGAGGTCACTGATTTTGAATTTTATCAAAATATCCAAGATGGCAGATCCAACATGGCGACCAAAATGTCTTGATTAAAACGGATTTGAATGAAAATTGGTACAATGATAATTTTAAGGCCACTAATTTTGAATATTATTAAGATTTGAATATTCAAGATGGCGCATCCATAAAGGGGTTTTCGAGTTGAAACAATTTCTAGGATATAACAAACCAGAAAATTTGAGAAGTGTTTAACTAGCAAGTATTTACCCAACGCCAGGTGAAACCGACGAACCCAGCTAGTAAAGAAATAAAAATTTTATCGAAATCGGACCTTTCAGCGTACTTTATTTAACTTTATTATATCAGTGAGGAATTGAATAACCCTGCATTATCATCGATGTAGCATAATTACGTTTTTTTCGAGGAAACCAAAAAATTATGTGCTTACTTCTATATATATGTACTTCAAATTTTTTCTAATTTTCTCGCTATGATAAATGATAGCTACAAGAAAACGATTTCTGTTATATGTCTGATAAGCGACGCAGGACATAACTTTGCCAAACTTTTATATAATTTAATTAGTTCTTGGTAATTAAATCAGCAATGAATATCAGATATACTGACAATAAAAAAATGATATTATGTACAACTGTTTTGAAAAAAAATGTGTCCCCCGGATTTTTACGAAACGTTGTAAAAACGTTAATAATTATTTGAGGTAAGAAGTGTCTGCGTACTTCCCGAAATATTTAACTTTAACATTTCGAAATATGGCATTACTCGATTGAAAGTTGTGGGAATTTAAAGTTAAAGTTGTTTCCACCTATTTATTATAAAAACAAATGTCGCAATAGTCCATAAAATAAACGAATTAAAGGAAAATACCTTATTTGGCCTATCAACGGTAACGATCACACATTTTTCGTGCGAAAGAATAAATAATTTGATTATATTTAATTTATTTTCAAGTCTCTTAAACGTGCCTACAATTTTCGTCAAAATCTGTTAATTTACTAATACTTTTTAGGGTTCCGTCCTCGAAAGGAAAAAACGAAACCCTTATAGGATCACTTTGTTGTCCGTCCGTCTGTCTGTCTGTCAAGACCCTTTTTCTCAGGAACGCGTGGAGGTATCAAGCTGGAATTTATATCAAATACTCAGGTCTACTGTCCCTTGGAGCTGTGAAAAAATCAAACTTCTAAGCCAACGCAATCAAAAGATACAGCCAATTATGCCGCAAATTTCCGCAAATTTTCGACACTCGCAAGGGAATCAAAACCTACAGGGTACTTCCCGTGAACTCAGAATCTTGAAATTTGGTACGAAGCAACGTCTTATAGGACAGATAAAGGAAAAATTGCGAAAACCGTAAATTTTTAGTTACATCATATAATAAAAATATTTTAAATAATTTTAAACTTACTACCACTTTCCTCATAAACGCGTAGGGGTATTAAATTGAAATTCATATCAAATACTCAGGTCTATAATACCTTTAACCTGTAACAAAATCAAACTTCTATGTCAACGCAATCAAAAGAAACAGCAATTTAAGCCGCATATTTTCAAACTCGCAACTACTCGCAAGGGAATCAAAACCTAAAGTGTACTTCCAGTCGACCTAGAATCTTGAAATTTGACATGAAGCAATGTTTTATAGCACATATAAAGGAAAAATTCCGAAAACCTTAAATTTTTAGTTACATCACATTTTTTTTTTTAATAATTGATTAGATATTTTTTTTTACGATAATTTAATAATTGATAAGATTTTTTTTTTACGATAAAAATACCATAACTATGACTCAATTGTCGTGATGGGTGAACTTTTACTTATATACCTACAGGTTTGTACGGAACCCTCGGTGCGCGAGTCCGACTCGCACTTGGCCGGTTTTTTGTCCTGAGCATGCTTACATATTGCTTAAATTGTACATTTTAAAATAAGATTGACGGAATTCGGGAGGCATATGCACTCTTTCTCAAATTTTAATTTCTTACTAAAATACCAAATTGACATACAATGTTTATAAGCTACAATTTAAATTCCCTACAATTTAATCTACTCAAAAGCCAAAAGCATTTTCAAAGACGTTTCCAACGACCTCGTCTTCAATGGGGTAAGTGAAATGGTTTTTTTTTCACATTTCACTGACGAAAGGAAGTGCCAAAATAAAAAAAATCTCGATTATTAGTTTTAGCTTATCAATCTTAGATCAGAGACAGAAAGGTGGAAGAGGTGTGAAATCCGTGTACGTGAGTGAAACATTTTCCCCTTAAAGTAAGCTCTTAAGGGGATCGTCATTTGAGTAGGCTAGCGATATATAAAAAACTAGATTTTCAATTGGTTTTTCGGGTAATCTAAAATCGCACTAAAGCCTCAAAAGGGGTATCAAAAAAGGTATTTCATTTTTGGGTGCTACAATGTACTTATTTGCTTTGCATTTAGTACCCCTTTTCTATATTGATGAAAATATCCACCTGTACTGGACAAAAAACTAAAAAAGAGAAAGCTACCACTACATCACTAATTGCTTCAACTAAACTAAAGAAAAATGTGTACATCTAGTATTGTACAATATATTCAAAACTGAACATATAAATTTCATGAATCTACTTGCACTACTTGTAATTTTATTCAGTGGCATGAGAAGTAACTTATGAACGACATGACTTCGACAATAATTTGGGCATGACCTGTGCCTCTTGACCCTCTCGGATACTAATTATGTACTCCACTGGAAAGCTGCTGAGATGCTCTTTCTGATACTATATAGTACCACTACTACATTTATTTTTCAATAATTTTACCTATTTTAACTTTTTTAAATATTTTATATTGTTATTGTATTGCATTTGTTTGATGAAAATTGATCATTTGACACTGAAACCAACCTCATAGCTACTTGAAGTCCTCATCTATACCAATTTGAAATTGTGGGAGGCGCCGAAATTTTCGTTTTGCGTACTGCGCATGCCCAACGGTGACTTCAATTTTATCGGAAACGGAACTACATATATTCCGGTTAGAATCATACCAAAATCAATGCAGTGGAAATCATTGTTTCCGAGTTATTTTATTTAAAATGCAAATTTCGCCTAATGGCTATATCATGTAAATATTTGTAATTCCTTGAAATATTCTAAAACAATTAGTTCAACATTCATTATATTTATTAATTATCCGGAAATTTCAAAGTTAATAAATTCCTCTTAATCGGCATGAATAAAGCGAATATAACTGTAACTGTGTTCCACCAAAAAGCCTATTATCTTAAAAAGACACAAAGCCAATGCCTCAGGCAACCTAAAACCTATGTTAAAGAAAAATGATATTTTGCCTAAAGTGGTTGTAACCATCAAAGCACCATTCTGCCCGTTTTAAGTCTAGGGGAAAATTTTCTTTTATGTGGTGCTATCTTGGCCATTTCTAAAATTTCATTTCTTAAATTAAATTTCTTGTCTGCTAATGACTGTCACTTAAGGAGAGGATATGCTCGACCTCCATATTCAAATTTCTGTCCCCTGCCATCCATCCAGCATATTAGTATAATATAGTCTTAACAAACGAAAATTGAAATTTCTCTAAAACGTAACATCTTTTATTCAGCAAAAATGTAGTATCTCAAGGTACCATGAGAAAAGTTTTCTTCAAGATTTCTAGGATGCAATTCCATTTAGGTACCATTTCTCTTTAATTTTACAAGAAATTTGTGAAAGCGTATATCTAGTATAGAAGTCAAAATTTCTCTTGGACAAAATATTTGTTCACTTCTTTCCGGAAACCATCACTGTATTACCTTTTCGTTAAAAGAATCTTCTAAGTGCTTGCATTCGTATGCATCTGCCTATATGCATTATGATATACGTATCTGTAGCAACCGGTAAGACGGTCACGTTACACGCTAATAAATTAAGGGGAGCGACCCAGAGCTAAGTTATAACCTACTCATACGAAGAGGAAATTTACTCCGCCAGATAATAACTTCTCTGTGAGTTATGTCGCAAGATTAGGAAGCACTTAAATAACTTCAGAGATCCCAGTTACTTTGACGCGTCTTCCAGTAGCTCTCTTAGCATGCCACCCGCCGAATATTAGGTCCATTCAGGAAAAGTGCCGAGAAGTAATATAAATCAAAAGCTCTCGCAAGCTCTAAGAAAATGGAATAATATTCTGAAAGCAAAAGAAATTTTTCAAAGAGGCATTCACCGCAGAATAATGGTAAATTGCTGGGGGGCTTTACTGAAATCCGTAACGCACACACGAAAGGTCCAAAATTTGAAGCTTTTAACAGAATCCGTTTTGAAAAATCGGAAGGTTGTGCACAACAAAACAAATTATTATGCGAAATTTTACGCCTCCAGTTTAGGCAATGGACGCAGAATCGCTTAACTGAATTATTGGTATGGCACAAAAATCCTCTTTATTAAAGAGAGTGAATATTGTTCAGAGATTTCTAAATGTTTTATGCGACTATTCCCATGACTTGGTTATACTTAAATTATCGACTATTATACGATAGGATTTAAACGTAAAAACCCTGATTTATTGAAGATCTTCGATTCAATTATTATAAATAGATGCATATTTATTCACTCCGGCCACGAATACAATATTCAAATCAAAATGAGTACTTTCTCAGCCGTTTTAAATTAAATATAATCTCAATTTCAATTCTTATATTACCATCGTAGAGCAGTCTTCTTGGTCATGTTTGCAACGAAAATGTTTTTATTGAATACATTTTTATTTTTTACGTATGTTTGACTAAAGCAAAATGGTTGCTTATGTCCCCTATGGCCAAACTTAGAAAAATCAGAATTGTAAAAAATAGCTTTGCATGAGCTTTATAGAAGTATAAACTATAATAATAAAAATCGTCTTCGTAATATATATACGGTAAAAAGCCCCCCTTCATTGAATAATATTTTTACAGCGTTTCGATGAAAAAAAAATTGTAACCTAAGACGCCATGATTATTACTACACCTGAGTCACAGTACGGCAATTAATAACAGCAAGCTTCTATGTTTTATCTAACATTCCGAGATATTCATAGATCCTTTACTTAAATGTATTGATCGGGATGCTATATACAGCCAAGTCTCCTATAACGCGGTGTTTTTATAGCGCGATTTCCATATAACGCGGTGTGAAAAATGCGACAAGTTCTCCTATAACGCGGTCTCTTTATAACGCGTTTTTGATACAAGAACATTTCAACAACTCAAATGGCTTGAAAAATTTATCTATGGCAACACTTATTCGATGTGTTAAATTTTTGTATGTACATAGTTAACATTTGTGGCGTATTCCCCTGTTGGTCATTTCTAGTATTCATTAAACCTAAATTTAAATATGTAAAAATCTACATATTCATTGTCATTTCTATTATAAAATTTTATTTATTAACCGTATCAGTCACAACTTGTTACTTTGAGAATGCAGTTTTTATATATGTAGGTCTGATTTATATAGAATTTATTTATTTCTGAGATTCCATGTAACGCGGTACGAATCATTTAATTTGTATCAATTCTGAGTTTCTTATAACGCGTTTTCCATAGAACACTGCTGTGGTTTCCATATAACGCGGTATAGATTATTCTGATTTATATTATTGGGTTGGCACGAAAGTAATGAGACACTCTAGAAAACTCTACTCATGTTGTTTTTCTAATCAATTGTTTTCGACCATATTCTAGTAGGGGAGAGGGTGGCAAGATGGGGTACTTAAGGTTTGAAGATCAATAAAAGAGAACTTTACGTAGTGGGACATTCATATTTATGTTTTAATTAACAACTATTTATTACTCTTCTAATATTTGGCGAAATTAGTAACTTTTAATTATACATTTTAGAAAAACAAATCAAAATCAAAATAAAGGTGTTTTGCCCCGTCTTGCCCCATGGTGCTGGTAAGATGGGGTACCCCCCTGAGGTAAGATGGGGTAATGAGAATTATCATACAGAATTATGATTATTTCGACTGGCACAACTCGCAGACGTGGAAGGCTTCGTCATCATCATCGTCGATTCCTGCCCATCTATTATGTGCCCATTTTCCACAATTTGAGCATGATATCCGCCCTTCAATGGAAGCGGAATATACTTCTATAGAATACAAACATGGCGTGTAGTCATTACCCCATCTTGCCTACCGTGCCATTTTCTAATAATAATTAAAATAAAAAAGATACACCCGGCAATCTCAAGGAAACACAATGTTTACCTTATTGTAGGTTAGTTTAAGCGTCAATAGCAGTCACACCTCACCAGCTAGTATTTTTTAACAAACCACAGTCACGTGTCAAACTGGAAGAAAATGTGATAAGCACTTTGCAGTAAAACAGTTTTTTTAGATTATTTCGCCACGCGTACACTTGCGAACAAATAATGGCCAGACAATTGACAGGTGTCATGGCGGCGCATCGAACGATGCATGAACGAGCGTGATTGGTCAGTTCAAACTGTGAATTTCGCTGGGTACCCCGTCTTACCCGCTACCCCGTCTTACCCCCATCTCCCCTATGTTATAGAACATTCTAGGTGCTTCAGTCCTAGGGGTATATAAAAGCGCACGCACGATTAATTCAGTCAGTTTGAAGAAAAATGGATGAGCGACAAGTTCGAACTCTATACCTTTACGAGTATTTGTAAAGCCATAGTGCGCGAGCTGCGGCAGACAACATCAACATTGCATTTGGCTCAGATACTACAAGTCACGCAACAGTGTCTCGTTGGTTCCAACACTGCAGTACAGGAGACCGAAGCCTCGAAAATCAGCCTCGCTACTACTTCGACCGCGCTGGAAGGAGTTTTTGGAGGATTTGGTCACAGGGGACGAGTCTTGGGTTCTCTACGAAAACAATACGCGCCGTGCCTTCTGGCTGCCACGAAAGGAAGAACCACCAACTCAACCAAAGCAATATCAAAACCGCGGCGAAAAAGCTCTATTGTGCTGCTTTTGGGATTCTCAGGGCATGCTGTTTTATGAATTATTACATAATGAAACAGTTAATGCTAACACATATGCGGCGCAGCTCGATAAACTAGCCACAGCTATCAAAGAAAAAAGACAAAGAAGAGCCAATGTCATTTTACTTCATGACAACGCTCGCCCGCACACTGCATCCACCACCCGCCAACAACTGCAGGGCTTAGGCTGGGAGACAGTACCTCATCCACCATATTCCCCAGACATTGCCCCTTCAGACTATCATTTATTCAGAGCCATGAAAAATGATTTGCGTGATAAACGCTTTAACACTTTTAATGAAGTTGAAACCTACGTAGCCACCTTCTTCAACTCACGGCCCGTTGAGTTCTGGGCAACAGGCATCCAGTCCTTGCCTATACGTTGGCAAGAAGTCATAGATGCTCACGGTGAGTATTTGATTGACTAAATGTATAGTAAAATAAAAATGTTAGAATTTAAAATGTAAAAACAAATTGTCTCATTTCTTTCGTACCAACCCGATATTTCTATGTTTCTCAAAACGCGGTTTCTTTCCATAGACCGCATATCCTGATTTGAATTAATTCTAAGTTTCTCATAGCACGGTTTCCATATAACGCGGTACAAATTAATTGCATTATAGGAGACTTGACTGTAATAAAATCTGTATTTCTTCTGCCCGATCTACATATTCATATTCATTAGGGTGCTTTTTTTTCGTGACTATTTTTTTTTTTTTTTTTTCAATCCCACCTCGAAATTTTGTGGCAAATACCTAATTTCCTCCAAAAAGTTCTTGAACACCAAATCGCTTACATAAATATTTCTTGAGATATTGGGCTTTGAAGTTGAGGTAGTGTGGAATTTACATGGATTATTGAGCTAAATTGTAGAAACACTACCTCAACTTCAAAGCCCAATATCTCAAGAAATATCAATGTTAGCGATTTGGTGTTCAGAACTTTTTTGTAGAAAATTGAATTTCCTACAAGTTTTTTATATTCACTTTTTCTGTACCTTTTGTTGTTTACGAGATAGGGGCAAAAAGCGAGAATTTCATGGAAAAATTGGGGTTAATGACCCGTACTACCTCCCTGGTGGGAGTTAGGGTAACACCGCAGTGGACACTTTTGTAGAGCATTTAATTCTGAAGAAACCCTACTATTGACCAAGATTATACCATAAAATGCCTCTGAGCTGTAGAGTTTTGAAGAAAAATAATCAAAGTTTACGTGTATTTTATATGGGAAATCTTTATACGCCTTGGTCTAGTACTTAATATTAATATTAAGGGCTCCAATTTTCAGGGAATTTTTATTTAGGTATTTACCACAAAATTTCCAGGTGGGACTGAAATAAAAAAAAATACTCACGAAAAAAAAGCACCCTGGTATATATAAAGGAGAAATGCTATATAAAGTATTGTTTGTCAGGATAAAATTCTTCTCAATAAATTACGTACAGCGGTGCCCATGTTATAAACTATGTCGGTTTATATCCGTTATAATTGAGTATTTATATTTCAGCTAAACATTTTCATGTCAAAGGAACAAACTCTGATTGTTTTCGGTGCATCTTAATTTAAAATCCAGAACGCCGTCACTAGAATGCCTGGATAGAGCGCGATGAAGTGGACAGTTCCTATTAGTTTCACTGCACAAGATTCATTGAGATTTTCCATTAACTTTGTTTACAAGTGGGGAAATGCTGAATGTACTGACTAAAATGAAAATATATGTATGTCCAAATATGCATCCTTCTTTCACCTGCAATACTATGTTTGTGTTCACCCGTAAATTGATGACTGTGATGGCTTTTTTCGCTAGTCGTACTTCCTTCCTCGCTGAACTCCGCCAATGAGTCTATGATGACGAAGTTTTTATTTGTTGAAGGAGAGAATTTGATTGCACATTCAGTCACTGCCACCAGCAGATTTCGGAAAAGGGTTGATTTACTCAGAGCTCCATTTAATATCGGTTGTTCTGTTGCGACTGTGTTCGGAAGTCGGAATGCGCCCAGAGCCCACTGTACATCGCAGGGATTTAAAATGAAAGAGAGCGCTCTTAAGCTGTCTAGTCGAGGGCTCCTATTTGAGCTGAGATGAGGAGCTTGAGTACTGGTCTAATGGGTAAGCAGCGTCAGGTCTGAAAGCTATTGACCGAATTATGGACAGAGTACAGACGTGTTCTGCTACAAACTCGACAATGTCGACCACCAAGTGAAATATCGTTGTGCTTGTTCGTAAAGACTTCGATATTTCCGACATCAAGAAAGTTATTTATGAAATTCAAAAGCACAACTTCAGAGAAGGTCCAAAGTAACAACTAGCATTAATGTTACTTTCAAAATTGTGCCAGTTTCACAAAATCTTTTTTGTCGAATTTTATAAAATACTTGTTTTCTTTCCTAAGGAAAAGATAAATATGGTCCTAATCCCCCAGATCCAAGTTTAGGTTATTTATATTTTCTTGTAAACTAACACATAAAAGATGCAAATTTTTTTTTTATTTTTTATTTTATTTTTTTAAATGTGAAACTGGTGAGTTTTTGCTTTCAATTCCATTCATTCACTTATTTCTGACTTTTCAATTTTTTTTCAAACATTATTTTCACTATTTTAGAGAACTAAAAATGATTAATATTTATAATCCAAAAATTATAATAGTAATTGAAATTGAGCTAATTGAGTTATACCATAAGAATAGTAAAAGTTTAAAAACAATTTTATACAATGTACTAATGATTAAAAATATAATTCATGATTCAAAGAAAGAAAATTATACTTCAAAAACGTTAAATTTTAAATTACAAGAATTTCAAATTTTCTCGATTTAAAGAAATTAAAATTAAGAAGAAACTTCATCATAATAATTTTACATTTGTTTTTCAAAGTACTATATGTAATTTTTAATTAAAAAAAATTTTTTGAATCGAAAAAAATTTCTTCATACAGAAAAATTAATTATTGAAAAATTCTTTTTCCTCGAAGTGTATCTTTCAAGATTAGTAAATCCATGATGCCGATGATATTATCACAAGATTTGCAAAACAAAACAGAAAAGACTGAATTTAGTCATATAAGCCGTTATTTCTTGAATAAGACCACTTTTTGAGTATACCATTTTAACAACTTCTCCGGTTAAACCTTAACGTAAACCAAAACACAACTTTCAAAAAGGACGGCTCATATAATTTTCTTAAATCCAACTTTTATTCTCTTATTATATATATCAAGCGCCCCACGTATTTTGAACAAAGCGGGTTTAGTTTATTTTTCTAGAATAATTAAGAAAAAATTACAAATAACGTAAGTAGGTCGTTATCACGTACATATCTGCAATGCCCAGCCGACTTTGCCTTTTGCGACTTTTAGACTTCATCATCAAAACCTAACTTTTAACTCTTGTTCGGCCCTACTGCCGTCTATATTCGGCATTCAAGAAACATTCTCTGGGTACGATTGCCGCCTAATGTCGGCATTCACGGAAAGCTCTGTGGATACGATCGCCGCCTATAGTTTGATTGAACTGATTCAAAGTCCGCATTCATAGAAAGCTCTGTGCAACCACTCTCGTAGAAACACGATTAATTTATCTTGCATTATTTTTTTAAAAAACACCAAAAGCCTTTTTTTCAACATAGCAACTGAGCATGTGGTCAAGGACAGACCGAGTTGGGTGGAGAGGGGTGCGACCGACGCGTAAATATGCACCGTATGAACACTATCTAAACATCATCCAACAATAAACTCTCCAAGCTTTCAAATAGTTGCAAAATATCTCCTCTATTTACTCAAATAGTAATAAGCTTTCAAATTTTCAAAGTGAAATCCAAAACATTTTGAGGTTCCAGTTCGATTTTTTTTTTTTTTTTTTAAGTGTTAAAACCTAAAAAAGGTTGGAGAAGTTCAGGTCTTTAACATTAACAGTCTAACACCCAAACCAAAACAAAATTGAGAAGCTCAGTCTTCAGAAGGGAATTGGCGGTTGGCGGTGATACAAAAAAGAAGTCATAGAAGAAAAATTTTAGAAATTTTAATATTTTTTTTACTCCTTTCTAATTAACGAAATTTATTTTGGACTTTTTCTTCAAGATTGCTTTGATACCCTACACAAACATATATTTTAGCCATCAAGATCTGTTTAGCCAATTTAGAGAACATTCATTTTTTCAACTTTCCAAAACTTCGTTATAATAGTGTAAAAGCATAAATTAATCCGATCACAGCAGATACCACATTAAAATGGGCAATAAGCGGGTGCAGCCCACCCATCCTTATCCTCCTATGGCCTTTTCGAAGAAGCCAATCAAGTACAGAATACGCGTCAAAAAATCAATCTAGCACCAATCCAATTTAGCGAAAACTCAACAGACGTCATATAGACACAGTAGTCTTACAAAGTAATGTTTTTCCGCAAGACGTTGAAGAATAACAAGCTTATCTCTGCCAGGGATAATAAGTGGTTTTAATTTTATACGCCGCAAAGCACCACTATTTCCCGGAGTAAATTATGTGAGAAACACCTCATGACCATAAATCGGAATAGGCGAGAATCTCGTTAATGAGGTGCGTTCTGCACAACTTTCGGGGAGGATTGCGACCGCAAAGAATAATTCCGTGTCATTAATTCACGTCTTGTGCGGGTGACGCCATTATTAATCAAACGTCGCTTGCTGGTTATTAGTTGTATAAACCCTGAAGAAGCACATAATGCAATGGATGGTCTTCTGGCACACTAATATACTATATATCGCCTTTGAAGTTAAGCTCTCTTCAATTTCGCCCAGAACTGGGTCACAGTGATACTTCAACGACCTCAAAATTCAAATGCACTGGAACCTTATTTGTTGGTGAATAAGTCAAAATGAAAAGTATTTTGGATTTTATCTCATGCCTCAAGTGAAAACTGAAAACATAGTTAAACTGAACAGCAGAAATGTGCACTTCGCGATGCATGGAGCTGTTCAAAAGCTATTTGTCTTGCCTTCTTTGCATGACTTGTCAAGTGGCTCCTTGGGAACTTCCTTGCAAATCTGTCTCTCTCAAGGAGCCTATAACAGCGTCACTTTTTTTAAATTCTCTATTGTAGAAGATACCGAGACGAATGAAATATTTAAGAAATGTTTTTGCGCGAATTTGCATTAGCTCCCGCTGTTCAGTGGGAATCGATATTTCATTTTCTTTTCCGTCCCAATTTCAAGCGATAACTTTTCTTGAAATAATGCCTCTATCTGCCATTTAAACAATTGGACAAAGTGCTCTAACATAATTAAAAAACATAAGAATATAACACTATGTACATATCAGTGGTAGCTGCTCAGGATGTTCTAAATGTTCGGCGCACACCTATAATTTCTTTTAAAAATCAATCATTCTTTTTGTATTTATAAATTGCAAAATAAAACCTGCCGCAGCATAAAAAATTCATTTCCGTGCAAAGTACTCTCTAAAAATTAGCGAGCATGTTCCCTGTGTTTTCTGCCAAGCGCACGTTTACCCACATTACAGTTTTTAAACGCACCACCCACTCTACTCCACTTTATACATATTTCTGCCCTTCCTATCAGGTCTTTGCTGACTGGCGAACCTAAGTAATATAAGCATTTTTTTAATATACTCGTCATAGTCCAAGAGCTACTGAACCCTGCGAGTAACGGTATTTGCAAAAAACTGGAAATTTGTATATTGGCGACATTGGCAACCATGTCCAAAATGCATGACCTAGCAGGTCTCCCCCGGTCGCGTCATCAAGCCCTATATTTTTGAAAGTGTAAACAATTTTTTAATATGTTTTCATTTAGACATAACAGACACGGGGAAAGTTCCCCTCCAAAGGAGCTGTTTAGTTGCCTGAATTTCGTGTCGCTCCATAAGCCCCATGGGGGCGAATGCAAGAAATATCTACCCATATTCTTCTCTATGGAATGGGGGGACTTTAGATTGGAAAGGAAAAGAAAATGATAGAAGAAAGTTTCTCACTCGCACCTGCAGGAGCAATAGACCTGAGGGGATTGGGAGACCTCGAGAGCCAAAAGAGCCGAGTTTGCCCGGCTCTGCATTACAATATATAAAAAAATAATTGCCAGACGATTTTGAAGGTCGCACGCACCTGCCAGGCGATTCTAAATGTGGTCTATGCAGGACAACAAATTTTTACCGGCTCTTTATTAGACGATTTTAAGTAAACATGTTCAAGGCCAGGCGATTCCGGCGTTGTTATTTGTAAGGAAGCCACAAATGAAAAACTACATATAAAAGGAGCTAATAAGACCAATTTTTGCCCACTAGCAAGGGGTTACCATTCAATTTTTTTTTCATAGCGTTAGCCTTAAAAATTATTTCGAAGATTATTAAGTGAAACATGTAGAAGAATGTCGATTATATATTTTTGATTGAGCTCTAATTTATAAAAAAAAAGATAATATATACAATTTTTTTTTCAATATTAATATAATATTTTATAGGGTCAAATGGACTACTCATGAAATACCTTGTCGGCATGATTACTTCAGAAAAAATGATTCAATCTGTAATAATACAAAAATAATCTTGTTAAATAAAGTAGTAGTTATAGCAAAGAACGTTAACCCATTAATGCGCAAAACGAGGATTTTGTGCACGCAAGTTCAATTGTACGATTCGAATAGAAAATTGGAACGCATTTCTTCCAAATTCGTATATAAGGGGTTTTTGGGGGTGCTCTTTCAGAATCTGACATTTGTTTTGCATAAAAGCTTCAAAAACCCTATTATTTTTTGGGTTTCTTCAAAAAAGTGCCGATTTTTTTTGGTCATTTTTCGTCTCAAAGTGGATTATCTTGTCGTTGCTGCTATTGAATGATCATATAACTACTAGAAATCACGGTCCGAATGTCTACACTTTCTCAAACCATAGTTTTGAATTTTTTTTTTTTTGCTTTGGTTTTTGCAAAATGGCCATTTTGTACAGCAATGTAATAAAAAACTTCGCGATTTTTTTACACGAAAAGGATCAACTTTGCAAAAATAATTTATATAACAAAAAGTACTTATAATCAGCCAAGGAAAACATGTAAATTTTTTCAGAATTTTTTGGACTATTTTTGGTTTTTTGGATTTCATTCACAAAAACGACTCGGTTACAGTTTTATTTTATATATAATACTTTTGAATGATTTTTTAAAAATTTAAAACACTTTTAATCTTTGATAACCACTGTACTCTTAATCCTTTTACTTCTTTAGAACCCATATATCGGCTTTGTTGTTTTTGCGAGAAATACCTTGTGCCGATATATCGGCTTATTATTTTCAAAACAATTATAACCGATGCATTAACGATTAATTTTAATAAAATAAGTTTATAATGTTGTCTCTTTTCCTTATGTAAAATTACATATATTTTAAGGTGAAGATATATTTTTTTAAGAAAAATATGTTTATTTTAATAAATGTCTTTCAAATTGTATGTTTTCGAAGGAATTTTTGGCTGGTACATAAAAACTTGTAAGGTAGTAAGACGGTTAAGAAACTACAATACATTTATTCCTTGCCTTAGGTACGTAATTCTGCTAAAGAACCTTAATAGACATGTAAAAAATTCACTATATTCGGTAAACTTATCTATTCCCGCAATATTTTCACATTATATAGGCTAAAATAAACTACCCAGCTAGGTGCTATGTTTTCTGACTTACCAAAGGAATTTATAGAATTTCATTGTCTCTTTCGTAATATTGATAGGGTAGATAGGGTATTTTTTTTGCATTTTTTTTTTATATTTTTGTATTTGAAATTACAACTCTTCAAGAGTATCCAGTTAAAATTTTAGGTCGATTGGAGCAAAACTACCGGAGATACAGTGCCTCGAATCTCCCGCTCTTCGAACAATTCAATGCGCTATTAAAACTTTAAACTCGTTTTTCTCCCACTTCGAATGGTAAAAGTCAGTGGACACTGTAACTCAAAATCTACTTGACTGATCTTCTTCAAATTTGACAAACTCTTTAAGTACATAAAATATGGGGAAGTGAGGTCGATACATTTTTTTTTTTTTTTTGCATTATAATCAGTTTTACTATGACAAATAGGCTGATTTTTACCGGTATTTTCTTTTAAAATTCTTTTTTTTTTACTTTAAAATTATGGCAAAAATTGAAAAATCGTCAAAAAAAATCTCATTACCTCGAGAAACTTATAAACTAACCAAATATATTCGATTTTTTGATTTGAGATAATTTAATAATGAGTTCTGATGTCCACCGCAAACTTCTTTTTTTAAAGAATATCGGAAGACTAAAAATTTAACTGAATATTCTTGAAATGATACAGAGTGTCCAATAAGAAATTGCGAAAACTAATGGGTCACAATTTTTTAACAAATGGAGAGATCGGTAAAATGTAAATACTTTTTAATAAAGGACAGTCGTCATTTTTATTTCATATTCATTTTATTATAAAAAAATTAAATCTATTTAATACAAAACAATTAATTTAAAAACATAGTGAAAAACGTTAGTGATGATATATATTTTCGATATTTTAACCATCTAATTTGCCACAAATATCCATATGCTTTCTAAAACTATTAAAAACATGTTCTAACGTTTCATTTGAAATGCCATTGACGATCTTCCCAATGTCTTTAATAAAATCCTCAACTGTTTTTTGGTTATTTTCATATCAGAGATCTTTAATGTAGCCCCATAAAAAGAAATCACATTAAGTGAGATCTGACGAGTAAGGTGGCTATTCTATTCCTTTTCCCCTAGCAAAGCGTGGGTACTCTAGGCCAATAACTCGATCGCCACAAAATTTATTGATGATACTTCTTGTGTGCGATGAGGTACTGCTCCGTCTTGAATAAAAAAAAAAAAAGATTTAACGCGGCTCCTCTTTTTCGCATGAGAAAGGATTTGGTCTCTAACATCTCTTTGTACTTCTCTCCGGCGACAGAAGATTCAAAGATATGCAAGTAGATACCTTTTATGTAGATGGTTCACATTTCACAAATATAAATTATTAATAATTCACGTTTTTCACTATATTTTTAAATTTAATTTTTTTATAATAAAATGGACATGAAATAAAAATGACGACTTTCCTTTATTAAAAAGTATTTACATTTTACCGATCTCTCCATTTGTTAAAAAATGGTTACCCATTAGTTTTCGCAATTTCCTATTGGACACCCTGTACTTTATTATGTGTACAATTTACAAATAAATATACTTTACCATATACTCCAAAAAAATTATCAAAGATATGCTTGAAATGAAACGAATTAACCCTACCCTCCCTTAAGGTGACTCGTTACTGGGTAAATCTTGATGACCTGCTGTAATTAATTTTGAAATATTATTACAGCTGTTCTATATCGAATCAAATATAAAAACGGAAAGCGCACCAGCGAATTGATTTACTTCCAATGATACATACGAGGGGCAGAAATACCATATTTCCGATAAAACTTGTGTATCCCGATTCCCGCATATTCCGGGCACGAACTTTGCACTATCAGCACCGGAAAGATTAAATTTCCTCTAATACAACGATGAAAGCCCCATCTAATCCGTTTTCCTGTGGGACTTGTGAAGCTCTGTTGATCGCCTGATTGGGATGGTGTAATTTTTAACTTTGCTTCGGCTTTATTACAGGTACCCTGGCTGACAAACCACATTTCGTAATATCCTCTTATCCGTTCCGACGTTGATTGAATACCTTTTACAAATGGCTTTTGCAGATCTGCGATATCTCAACTTACTGAAAATAGATTAAATCCCACTGGAAATAATATCCCTTCTAGATGGTAAGTTTTTGCCCATCCCATTTCGTGGGAAAATTTCCTCCTAGTGAGGAAGTAGATAAATGCATAATGGAGGAATTTGATTTTCAACGAACTTACCCTCTTTAAATTGAATTCTTTATGAAGTTAGAAGTATGAAAATTGTGAAAAAGGAGGGGATAAACAAATGAAGGAAGTGGTCAACAATTCGTGCCAAAATAATTGGATTTTAATTTGATTTGTGAAATTTATACCAGCGACACACTATACTTCATTATGAAATAGGATTTCATTATGAAGAAAAAATTGGTTCATAATGAAGTAGCTAAAATGAAGGACGAATTACTTAATTTATTCGAAAATTACGTAAATGCTCCTATTACTTGTAGTTTTTCTAAGCCATATATTTGCGAAAGTCGTTAAGTAAAGGGATTTTTGACATTAAAAATAGGAAAACACAGAATCAGCTGTGAACACGGCTTTTTTTTGGATCAAACTAGTCGGGAAAGATTCTCACACGTCAATTCTAATGAAGTGTGTCACCAAGTCATTAGAAGTAATATCATAATGACGTCCTACTTTATAATGAAGTGTAGTGTGTCAATGGTATTATTATCCATCAGAAAATATTTCACTGAAGTGTTTATCCAAGGCGAGAAATAGGTACCTATACTCGTTAAAAAAATACCATCAGTAAAAGATGCCGATCTAGATATAAATTAGATAAAGCTATAAAAGGTGTAATAAAAATTGGCTTCGGTTACTAGATTGCATTTAGACGTTCGTTTGCTGCTAATTCCTTTCCAGAGATCTTCTTATTGCAGATTATTTTTCTTTAATTGAACTAGACGTACCTACTCATACACTACCAAAATTTCCACTCAGAAATAAAAGTAAATCATTTCGGATAATGCAATATGATTTTTCTTCATGTTGACATAATTTAAAAATATTAAGAACTTTTTTGAAATCGAAAAAAATAAAATTTCAATTTTAAAATAATTAGATAGCCATAATCATCATTTATAAGATTGGGAATATTTAAAAAAAAAAGTTGTGTCATTTAATAAAAGTGTTCCGAACTGCTAATTGTAAAATAAAATGCATGCTGTTAAAATATATAATCACGAAATTATGTAAAAACCTTCATACTACATTGTTTATTAAAATAATTGTGTTTATCATCCAATCACTTGACCTTACACATTTTCATACTAATTTTGGCTTATCATGTTTCATGTTAAAAAGCTTATCATGAGAGCACATACTATACACTCCCAAAAACCTCCATTAAAGCAGAAATAATCATAATGTATTTTGCGTCTTTGACATACAATGTGTTTTGCGTAACTATTTTGGCGCTTTCGTCCAAACATATGTTTTTCTATGGAATCTTATGTGACCAATTGCCACTTGAAAACAACTTAATTTATTTTAATGAGAACTTTTACCACATTTCAACTAAACAGCCCAAATGGCAATTGAACGTTTAGAAGTTTTAACATGAACAGTTCTAGGCTGCTCAGCTTAAAATTATAGAACTTTGAAGGGCTAGTATTCATACTTCTTATAAGAAAAATTGTGATGAAACACTTCTCAATAATTGTGTACAGTTTTTTATTTAAGTAAGGTGGATTATTCTTAATTTAAAGCAATCACGAGAACAGGGTTCAATAGTACATATACAATAGGGTGCTTTTTTTTTCGTGACTATTATTTTTTTTCAGTCCCACCACGAAATTTTGTGGCAAATACCTGAACAAAAATTCCCTGAAAATTGGAGTCCTTAATATTAATATTAAGTACTAGACCAAGGCCTATAAAGACTTCCCATATAAAATACACGTAAACTTTGATTATTTTTCTTCAAAACTCTACAGCTCAGAGGCATTTTATGGTATAATCTTGATCAATGGTGGGATTTCTTCAGAATTGAATGCTCTAAAAAAGTGTCCATTGCGGTGTAACCCTAAATCCCTCCAGCGAGGTAGTACGGGTCACTAACCCCAATTTTTCCACGAAATTCTCGCTTTTTGCCCCTATCTCGTAAACAACAAGAGGTAAAGGAAAACTGAATATGACAAGCTAGTAGCAAATTCAAATCCCTACAAAAAAGTTGTGAACACCAAATTGCTAGCATCGATATTTCTTGAGATATTGGTCTTTGAAGTTGAGGTAGTGTTTCTACAATTTAGCTCAATAATACATGAAACTTCCACTCTACCTCAACTTCAAAGCCCAATATCTCAAGAAATATCGGTGTTAGCGATTTGGTGTTCAAGAACTTTTTGGAGGAAATAGAATTTGCTACAAGTTTATGATATTTACTTTTTCTGCACCTCTTGTTGTTTACGAAATAGGGGCAAAAAGCGAGAATTTCGTGGAAAGATTGGGGTCAATGACCCGTACTACCTCGCTGGTGGGAGTTAGGGTTACACCGCACTGGACACTTTTAAAGAGCATTCAATTCTGAAGAAATCCTACCATTGACCAAGATTATACCATAAAATGCCTCTGAGCTGTAGAGTTTTGAAAAAAAATAATCAAAGTTTACGTGTATTTTATATGGGAAATCTTTATACGTATTGGTCTAGTACTAAATATTAATATTAAGGGCTCCAATTTTCAGGGAATTTTTGTTTAGGTATTTGCCACAAAATTTTGAGGTGGGACTGAAAAAAAAAAATAATCGCGAAAAAAAAGCACCCTAATATACATATATAATTTTGTAATAATATTTGCCTTCGTTATAATTCACACCTTGAATTGTAACCGGGCAGATATAGGAATTAACTTTCGAACTTCTTTGTGAGTGTCTATGACAGAGAAGTCAAACGCCATGCTGACGAGATCAGCTTGGACTCTCGGATCGAAACAATCATCGATTTTTTTGGAGCTCGGTAAACGAGTAAAATTCTCAAAAAAAGTCCCTCAGTCAGTTTTGTAGTTTTGCCGGCTAGCAGGTCAGCGGACAAAATTGTAACAATATATGTATTATATTATATAGATGTAGGAATTATCTTGGACTAAATTTACACTCTTGAAGAGTAAAGCGTTTTCCATTCAGCTAAATTATAAAATAAAATATTTTCGATTTATTAAACGCATTTAAAAACATTTTGAGACTAAAATCGAATTATTCCATCACATAAAATGAAGTCCTAATTTGACGAATTTAATAACCTCTTAATACCTTTTAACATTTTTAGTTTTAAATTCGTAAACCATAAAAATAATAATAATAAGGGTTGATATCAAATCGTTTAAAACAATTGTTATAATTCCTAAGATTATTCCTTGCCCGCATAGACGTTTTGCTAATTTTTGTAATAACCTGATTACTTTATCACCTTATTCGAATATGTACTATCTATAGTACTTACAAGGGGACGGCACGACCTTGGGGAAACGGATTTTAATGAATTTTGGTGTAGTGGTAGTGTACCATGTGGGTACTACCGCTGTGAAATATTTCAGGCCAACGCCCAGTAGAAGCTGAGAAAAATGCATCTAAAGTTCACCCCGCACTTTATATATAAGTTATGTTAAATACTGATTAAGCGTACCGTGGCGTAAGCGGTAATGCTTCAGACTCGTACTCCAGCATACACGGATTCAAATCCAGCTGATTGACATTATACAATGTTTGGTCTTTTTCACTCACTCTTATTAGAACTATATGAACTGTAGAAACACTAAAGTGAGAAGTAAAAAAAAGAGGGATAGTAAGGCCGGCTTCATTAGTAACTAACGTTCTTCACTACTTTCTTAAATTAATTGTTTTGTATTAAACAGATTTAATTTTTTTATAATAAAATGGACATGAAATAAAAATGACGACCTTCCTTTATTATTTAGTATTTACATTTTACCGATCTCTCCATTTGTTAAAAAATTGTGACCCATTAGTTTTCACACATTCCTATGGGACACTCTGTACACACAATTTAAAGACATTTGATCCCCATAGAAATATTTAACGTATTCTGGAAAAAACCTTAACGACTTTTTGTGTCATACAAGCCCTAACTTCTTCTGGTATCGACAATCATAAGAAATTAGCAGATTCGATGTGTAATAAAATATACTTTTTCGAAAATGAAATAAATGCAAATTATGTAATTCTGCTTTCAAGTTTACTGATCAATTTTTCAAAAAAAATTAAAGCTTTGACCTAATGTACTAAGTAGTAAACCCAAATACAAGTGTGAAAATACATCTTGCTTTTTTTTGAAGTATATGAAATCAATTTTGTCATATCTTACAGCTAGTATCTACCCTTTTACAATCCAGCTTTTATACTAAAGTTATGACAGACTGCTAGAGCTAACTCTAATCTCTACTGCTTTTTTTCTAACAGCTCTATTCTGACACTGTAACAATCAATTGTCACCGCAATATTGTTACCTTTAGTTGTTATCGGTATTTTAAAGGCACCGTAACATCGAAAAAGTTCTTGCAATTCAAAAGAAAATTCAAATGGATAACTTTGTGGGGCAGATATCCTTGATCTCCCAAAAGCCAACAGTTTTGTTGACTGTTATGGTTCCGCTTCAGCCGCAGCAGCACCATTAGCGCCCACACACGCCGGATTCATCGCACTATACCCGAATTTAGCGTTAAGTTGTGATTTGTGAAGTCTTCAAAATTTTGTTTTATCAACACGACTCTCTAGTTGCTACTTTACAGCTGTATAATATTTACTCATTTTTATAAAGGCTTCAAAGTTGGCACCTTTCCACTTATAATTGCTCTATTTTTAATAAAACTCAGAATGTATGCCAACAATGATTCTTTTCTCATAAAAATACCAAATCGTCTCAATTGTTACTCTAGATAACAATTAATCCAAAGATGGTTTTTGTAATTTTGCCAGAATAGGACTGTAAATGTCCAAAGTTCAAAACATCCAACCTAGATTTTTCTGGGCAAAATTTATCGAAATGTATTTCCTTGGCATACTGCCGAGTCTTTGGTATGAAAAATCTAATAAGTCACAACTTTAACGTGACACCGCATTAAGAATTTTCCATAAATCCTATATAACAAGAGAAGTTTTTCTGACCTAAATGCACAAGAAATAGAGAAGCAGAAGACAAACATACATACCTATGAAGGAAGCGAAGCTGAAATATCCAAGCAATTCCATTCTGGGCGGATGGTGTGGTGTATTTTGTGAATCGTTACAATTCTGCCTCAAACTCAAGCTCACTTGCACTTAACACGTTTATTCTTACTCACACACACTGGCACGCTGCCTTAATTATTATGCAAACACTGGGGACTCAACATTCTTAACCCAATTAATAAAAAGCTTATTAAATTATCACCTCAGCAACCTGAAACCTAGTGGCCTAGCGCGACTGCCCGGGGAAAGTAACACATTTAATCAGAACTAAGCACTTTCAGTGGCTACACACAGCCACAGGCACTAGGCCCTTGGGACCATTAATTGTGAATGCAGCAATTAACTAGGACACGGCACAACCTTCAGCAAACGGACGAAACGACACACACACGGAGGACTGACACTTTACGGGCAATTTCTATCTCAAAAAAAAGTTTTTAGCCTCACTGACCGCCCACTCGACCGCCCTACACTAAATTGTTTTCTTGGTCATAAAAAATATCGAAAAATAGACGCAACATACACGACACACTGACCGCAGGATTCAAATTGGCTGTTAAACCTTGCACCGAATCAAAAATTATTATCGGCCGTAAACCTGATCACAACTACTCTAACAGCTAATGAGATTAACTGCAGTGCTCTCGTCGCTAGATCGAGTGCACAACTAGAAACGTTTACCAGCCGAGAACCTTTCCTTTTAAAATAAAATAAAACTACTGTAGACCTATGGCTAACAACGATGATACTTCCGTCATCTATTTCCGTTTCAAGTTTCGCGCGCCGAAACGTTGTAACGAGATGTCACTCGACAAATTGAATCCCTTACGAATTTTTGCAAGTAAACCGACAGCGGACAGACGTCGAGTGGCCAAGATAAGTTCAAGCCGCAAAAATTCCCCTCTAGCCTAGTCCTCCTGGAAGGCAGGGGGAAAAAAGTTCGATGTTTTTTCGGCGGAGAAAGTGAAAAAGCTGACTGGTGCTTTTTCGATATTCCAGTAAGTATTGTGCGAGCTTCACCACCTACTAAAAGACAAACTAAGCTTATTGCTAGTCACAGCCGAAGTTCCACCCACGCAAAAAAAGCACTCCCTAAATCTGCATATCGGTTCAAAAGCTTGCAAGGTATTTGTTTTCGACGACATTGTTTTGCTGTTTTTTTTAAATATTTGATAATAAAAGCTGGTTAAATGTACTTAATGTTTTTTATTACGTACCAATGGTTAAATATCAACACAATTTTAAAACATCCAAATTGATTTTTATAACAAAAATTGACTTTGAAAGTAGTAGCCTTTTTTCATGTCCCTGGTTAAAGGTTAAGAATATTATCTGTTGCAATTATTATAATATTTCAAAAATATTTTAAGGGGAAATTCTCATAGAAATGGACAAAAAAACGACTTTTTTTGGGATTTTTTGTTTAAACCCTATTGCATTTATTCGAAAAACTTTTTTGATATATTGAATATACGGGTGTCCCAGACCACCCGTACACCCATTTTAAAACAAAATATATCGTTTTTTTCCGATTTTGAGGTCAACTTTTAGGTAAATCGAGCATGCTCTATCGAATGTCACTATTTTCAACTTCCGGTTTTAACCGGAAGTGGGAAATTTCAACCGGAAGTCCACTTTTTTAAATGTAACATGCATGTTTTGACCACGGGAACGTGTTCAGCATCGAAAAATACGTTCAGCATCGAAAAAAAATCGATATATTTTGTTTTAAAATGGGTGTACGGGTGGTCTGGGACACCCCGTATAGGCATTGAAGTATACAACAAAAAAAATTTTTTTTTTTTTTTTGTTACGTTTCGCTGCAATAGAGGGTGTAGTACGAAAAGACCCTTTTTAGCTGGTACGTTCCTGCAGTCTTCCTGGAGAAGATAAAGACAAAATTCAAAATGGGTTTTGTTCTTTAGACTTTTTTCTAGAACATAGACCTATAGAAATGGTACTTTTAATTTTTTAAATTTTCAAATTGGCCATGTTTTTGGGGGAAAGTATGTGTATAAAAAAGAGGGTGGGGTACTTTTATGCATTTTTAAAGGTCTATGTTCTAGTATTTATGTTAATGAGTTGAATGCTTTTTGATTTGTTTAAATCTATCGAGCAGAATTTGAGATATCACTGGTACCAGGTGAAAAAAAGTAGTTTCGAGAAAAACGCGTTTAAAGTTTTTGTGCGACGCTCCAAATCTATAGAAACCGGTATATATCGTTACGTATATATAGCTATAACTTTCGTTTTGTTTCGAATTTCTTACAACAGTTTGAGGACAGCATTACTATGATGTTAAGGAATACTTTTCTGTAAAAAAAAAATCGATTTTTTTTCTCGTCCATTGAGAATGTCCCCTTAACACGTTCACGCCAGCGCAGTTTTTTGTATTTCACTTCATCGGGCGGCAGTAAAAATCGTATTTTGCTTTATCTTTATCAACCTTGCAAAAAACAAAATGTTTAAAAAAAAAAACACAAAAACAAATAAATATGTAAATACATTAAGTCTATTGCCTGTAAAAGTCTGTAAAAATAAGCTCTTCAATTTTACAATAAAAAAATTATTTTTAACCACAAAGTTTTCGTATGATGTGAGCCACCGGTGGTGGTACACGCCGGCGTGAACGTGTTAATTTTTACTCGTCATTCTTTGTGTTTTAAAATTATTATAAAATAACAAAATATTTCTATTAAAGGCCATAAAAGCCTTTAAAACAAATACTATATTCGTCCAAAGATCGAAAGTTTGATGAACTAACTGGAAAACTCACCCCCCGATTCTACATAAAAGCTAAGTGCTCTAAACCTTTTACATCTTTGTCAAAAAGCAATTAACAGAAATTCGTATTCTACGTGAGCATTTAAGAGAAGTCAGTAATCAGCTGATCTCTCATTATTTTTGCAGACTTGTGTTAAAAGATTTTCGTATTCTGAAAAAAAATGTAATAGACTTTTTTAACCTAAAAAAGCTCTTAAGTTAATAAGACCTCATCGGGAAGCTGTTATAATATATTGACATTTAAAATAAAATGATAGAGGAAGAAGTGCTTTTACTGATATTTTTGAACAAGTTACTAATTTTCGCTGTTACCCGCTGCAGATAATGCATTCTTATTGGAACTTTAAACTAAAGAGACAGTAACAAAACAATTATCCCTGTTTGGTAGTCGAATCGAGCAAAATCGGCTACTAATCATTGTACTAATTTTCATTACAATCTGTTGAAATCGAGACATTTGGTCTCCATATTGGATCCGCCATCTTGGATTTACAAATTTTGATAATATTCGAAATTAGTGGCCTCAGAATAATCATTGTACTAATTTTCATTAAAATCCGTTGAAATCGAGAAGGCTTAGTCGCCATATTGGGTCCGCCACTTTGGATTTGTAAATTTTTATAACATTCAAAATCTGTGATCTCAAGATAATCATTGTACTAATTTTCATTAAAATCCGTTGAAATCGAGAAATATTCGTCGCCATATTGGATCCGCCATCTTGGATTTGACAATTTTGATAACATTCCAAATCAGTGACCTCAAGATAATCATTGTAATAATTTTCATTGAAATCCATTGAAATCGAGAGATATCGGTCGCCATATTGGATCCGCCATCTTTAATTTCTAAATTTGGACAGCGGATTTGAAATCAGCATTGCGCAAAACCCTTATGTACCAATTTTCATGTAAATCGCTTCAGGTTTAAAATTTTCAGCCGCCATCTTTGATCCGGCATTTTGAAACCCTATGTATTATCCAACAAAAAAAAATTAGCCTATATGTTAAGTTGGAAAACCTTCGGACAAAAAATGAAAAATATCGGTTCAAGCGTTTAGGCGTGATTGAGCAAGAAACAAACAAACGAATTTTCATTTTTATACATATATACATAGGGATTAAAGTCTTCATGAAAAGAAGGAACCCATGTATAAATACTATAATACAAATTAATAGCCTTCATGTTACAAAAAAGGCTGAATTACGAACAAAATTGCATATTATTTATAGCATTATATGAAGTCGAGTCATTTGAAATAACACGACGACTAACAGAATAATGATGTTTATATAACTGCTTATTATTTATATATGAAATTTTATTGTAATTCTGCCTTTTCGAACCATAATTTTTTTTAGCGAATTCTAAAAAAGCTTCGGCAATTTTATACACCCTCTAAGCCAGTTTATGCAATGGATTCTTGGTTTCGAGTGTCCATCTCCTTCCTTTCTTCAATACTTCTTTGAAGAACGTCAACCAATACATCCAACGCTTAAAAGTGTAAGGAGTTATAATTATAATATAGGTATATTTTTATTGAGACCAATCATTACAATTAGAATTTACACGTGTCTTCCTATTTGATGCCCGAATTGGAGTGGAAGTTATTTCTCATTTGGATCTTGGGCATTATATTAAATTTACCTCACTGAATTTGACCCATATACGCACATTCTTAGAGTTGAAAATTTTCGGCATTTTTAATTTCAAAGAATGGCTTATAAATACATATACTCTGATTATTGTTTCTTTAAATTTTTCTCAGTTCCAAACGCTTTCCAAGACTTCTCGGCTGAGAGTTATTCCTCCCTTCCCAGTTTTTGTGAAGGGAGGAATAACTGTACTAACATTACAAAAAAGTAAAGCATTAACTGTCAGAGTGAACAACCTTTTTACCAAAAGTTGAATACATATTAGGTCTGTCTGGTAACTATAAAGTTTTTACTCGCGGGTAAAATTTTTACCTGAAAGTGTCTGTTAACCTAACGGAGGGGAAAAACTAAGCTCTTGACAGGACTTCTCCTCTTACACAATTTTACCAGATTTTACCCACGTTGCGGAGACCGAGTAAATTTGGGTAAAATCACCGTTTGCTTGTCACTGTGTAATCTGTCATTTGTGTGTTTCTATTTTTCGTTGCGATTCAGACAGAAGAAGAAGTTATTGAAAAATTGTTTAAATAAATAAAAAACATATTTCAATATCTTCAAAAATATTAAATAAATCCATAAGTTTTCCCTCTAACATCTTGATCACGTTTGACAATTTACATACACAATTAAGATTTACCCAATTTTTACTTGAAGTCGTCTGGTAACTTTTGATGTTTATCCCCACTACCATATGAAACTTTTTACCAGATTTTTACTCAAGAACATTTTACCCAAAAGTTACCAGACAGACCTATTGTCTCGAAAGTTTTTACACAGGATCAAATATGATTCACAACGCTCCATCTTTTGAACGAAAATTTGACAGTTTAATTATTTATTTATTTGATATACATACATATATATTAGGGTGCTTTCTTTTGCGACTATTTTTTTTTTTTTTCAGTCCCACCTCGAAATTTTGTGGCAAATACCTAAACAAAAATTCCCTGAAAATTGGAGCCCTTAATATTAATATTAAGTACTAGACCAAGACTTATAAAGATTTCCCATATAAAATACACGTAAACTTTGATTATTTTTCTTCAAAACTCTACAGCTCAGAGGAATTTTATGGTACAATCTTGGTCAATGGTACGGTTTCTTCAGAATTGAATGCTCTACAAAAGTGTCCATTGCGGTGTAACCCTAACTCCCACCAGCGAGGAGGTAGTACGGGTCACTAACCCCAATTTTTCCATCAAATTCTCGCTTTTTGCCCCTATCTCGTAAATAACAAGAGCTACAGAAAAAATGAATAAAACAAACTTATAGGAAATTCAATTTCCTGTAAAAGAGTTCTGAACACCAAATAGCTAACATCGATATTTCTTGAGATATTGGGCTTTAAAATTGAGGTAGTGTGGAATTTTCATGGATTGTTGACCTAAATTGTAGATACACTACCTCAACTTCAAAGCCCAATATCTCAAGAAATATCGATGTTAGTGATTTGGTGTTCAGAACTTTTTAGGAGGAAATTAAATTTCCTACAAGTTTGTCATATTCACTTTTGCTGTACCTCTTGTTATTTACGAGATAGGGGCAAAAAGCGAGAATTTCATGGAAAAATTGGGGTTAGTGACCCGTACTACCTTGCTGGTGGGAGTTAGGGTTACACCGCAATGGACACTTTTGTAGAGCATTCAATTCTGAAGAAACCCTGCCATTGACCAAGATTGTACCATAAAATCCCTCTGAGCTGTAGAGTTTTGAAGAAAAATAATCAAAGTTTTAGTGTATTTTATATGGGAAATCTTTATACGCCTTGGTCAAGTACTTAATATTAATATTAAGGGCTCCAATTTTCAGGGAATTTTTGTTTAGGTATTTGCCACAAAATTTCGAGGTGGGACTAAAAATAAAAAAAATAGTCGCGAAAAAAAAGCACCCTAATATATATATATACTGATTACTTTGGAAATCAAATAAAATAATACAAGAAAAATACAAAGCTATAATTGATTTGTGTTTTGTTTTGTTTGAACTCTAGTAAGGTTAAAATCATCGGGATAACACAAATTAAAAGTGCGATATAGGGTCATTAAAACTGTAAATAGTACAATGATAATCCAAATAAAATAAGTCATGATTCCTCAGAGAGCGCACCGAGATAAATAGTATATGTTTTGTGAGGCTAATAACTCTGGAGATTTGAAAAGGCCTTGAATACAATCGAATGAAAAAAAAAGTTTTGCAGTTTCTCCGCCCGATCTTCAAGAAATTTATAGACAAAAGCTTGCGCCTGCCTGAGTATGAGGGCAAAACCAGATTTTTCTCCCCGGGGAGATCTCGAAGTGCAAACCTTAGCAATCCACATTAGACAGATCCGATGCTGTGAATGTGTCTCTTATAAAAAAAATAAAATAAAATAAAATAAACATATTCTAGCATAAGTCTAACGAATGTGCAGTAGATTAGCCAACAGATGTAGGGTCGTCAAAATCTTCACACCATCTTTTTAACTTAACGTTGCGTTGGATTTATTAATGATGGAATCGATATGATCCTCGAAAGTGAAACGTGATATTAGAATAACTCCCAAATCTCTCACATTCTCAAGTCGTGAGATTGACACACTATTAAGAGAATAGTCAAAAATTAAAGTGTGTTCTTTGCGTGAGAGCAAAAATCATGCACATAAACTTACATTCAGTGGAAGTTTATTCATAGAGCACCATTTATGAAAGGCGTCTAAGTCAAAGTTTAAGTTATCACAGCCATCGATTATCAAGTTCAGCATAGCATAGTATCCTCGAGTGGTTAGTTAAAGCAAAGCTGGGCAACTCGGCTCTTTTGACTCCCAAGAGCTCCCCAGGCTCCTTTGAAGTCAAACTCTGGTCTAGAACAGAGCTGGCTTTGACTCCAAGGGAGCCTAGGGAGCTCTCGGGTGTCAAAATAACCGACTCCAGGAGAACCTAGAATCTACCTGGGGAGGGAGTTTGCCCGGCTCTGAGTAGAAGCATATCAGAAAATTGTATTGTACAGGGTGTCCAATTGGAAATTGCGAAAACTAATGGGTCACAATTTTTTAACAAATGGAGAGATCGGTAAAATGTAAATTTTTTTTAATAAAGGACAGTCGTCATTTTTATTTCATGTCCATTTTATTATAAAAAAATTAAATCTATTAAATACAAAACAATTAATTTAAAAAAGTAGTGAAGAACGTTAGTTACTAATGATATTTATTTTCGATATTTTAACCATCTAATTTGCCTCAAATATCCATATGCTTTCTAAAACTATTGAAAACATGTTCTAACGTTTCATTTAAAATGCCATTGACGATCTTCCCAATGTCTTTAATAAAATCCTCAACTGTTTTTTGGTTATTTTCATAGCAGAGATCTTTAATGTAGCCCCATAAAAAGAAATCACATTAAGTAAGATCTGACGAGTAAGGTGGCTATTCTATTCCTTTTCCCCTAGCAAAGCGTGGGTACCCTAGGCCAATAACTCGATCGCCATAAAATTTATTGATGATACTTCTTGTGTGCGATGAGGTGCTGCTCCGTCTTGAATAAAAAAAAGATATTTAACGCGGCTCCTCTTTTTCGCATGAGAAAGGATTTGGTCTCTAACATCCCTTTGTACTTCTCTTCGGCGACAGAAGATTCAAAGAAATGCAAGTAGATACCTTTTATGTAGATGGTTCACATTTCACAAATATAAATTATTAATAATTCACGTTTTTCACTATATTTTTAAATTTAATTTTTTTATAATAAAATGGACATGAAATAAAAATGACGACTTTCCTTTATTAAAAAGTATTTACATTTTACCGATCTCTCCATTTGTTAAAAAATGGTTACCCATTAGTTTTCGCAATTTCCTATTGGACACCCTGTACTTGACTTTTTTTCGCGTAAGTTAACACTCAAACGCAAATCAATGTTATAAATAATAAAATAGAAAACCGAGCAAGCGGAACAAAAGCGAAAACGAATTTTTACATACAACATAATGTTTATGTGCTTTTTGTCATACAATCTGCAGTAATTTTCCGATTCTAAAAAAAACATGTTTTTGATGCCGAGTTTTTTTGTATAATTTGTTTTTTTCTGAAATTGTTTCAATAATAAAAAACAAATTATGTTTATAACTTCGTAAATTATTTCAGTTGTTAATATGTAATTTCATTCCTTCTGGGTCGCTTGACGCAAAACGCAAAAAAACATCATGTGTAATTTACATATGCTCGCGCCAGGCTTCATCTTCAAACTAAACTATAAAACATAAAGATGTGCTTTTGTGGACTAATGTAGAAAATTTGGTGCAATTAAATAATATTAAAATACTCATCTCGCCAAACTAAATCAAACTAAAACTATTAGTAACAATAAAAGAATACTTATTGCAACCAACGTATTCCTTTCATTGCACGTTGGTAACACGAGTCCACATAATTAAAAATTCAAATGCTTTCAAATGCATCAAACAAAAGTGTTCTTTGAACTGAAAAGAGCATGAAACCCATAATTCAAGGCCCATTAAGATTTTGCCGTCTTTCATGGTATAATATTTATGACCATCTTCGTTCTAAACAACTTTCTGTGGAACTGTAAAAGTGCCAATTCAAAGAACGGAAAAATATTCTTTACCAAAGGCCAATAAAAACATCGGAAGCCGAGCCAAAGGAAAGTGGAACAGGAAATAGGGAAAAAGGACTTTTTAACTGCATGCTTTTGTCGGAGAATTAATTTCGCAAAGCAAAAGGCTGGGCATGAATTAATAAGCTGAGAAAGAAATTATGAGGTCATATGCAGTCCAGAGGAGCAGATGCCTCCTGAAAGGAATTAATTCGAAAAACTTAAACTGCTTGCGAAGTTACTCCAGAAACCCTGGTTGGTTAAAGGAGATAAAAGTTAGAAAATGACAACACATAATTTCCCATAGGATAGCAGCATCCTTAAATAAATTAAAATTTCTCAAGATAGGAACATCTAGGTGCTGCTCCTCAATTTAGGAGAAACTTGTTTATAAATATGCCATGGATTTTGTGGAAAATCAGAACTGTTCTAATTGATTTCTATTATTTATAATACATGCTCAGAGTGACGAGAAATAAATCAATCAATTTACTTTGTTTACACCTAATTAAATTTGTTGTTTCTGGGTGAACTTGAAGATTAAGAATTTTTTTATGAAACTTTTTTCAGTATTTAAGTAACTCGAAAAATATTTTTTTTGTTGAGCTGGAACATCGATAATCTTGGAAGAAAATGCGCAATTCTGTATTTGTTTTCATTTTAAAAATGAGATTTACAATCTAAATTTAACACTCTCGTGGAAGTGAATACTATAGCATCCATTTTGAAACTATTATGTACTTTTATTTGTGTACTTACAAATGTCTGTCAGATGGCATGTTGTGCAAATTAGAAGTGCAAAACTTGATGGCCCTTTTTTATATATGTATTAGTGGATAATGATCTAATAATGACCAAATATTTTAGTGAAATTTTGAATAAATATCTTTTTTTTTAAACATTGTTTATGCACTCAAAATATGAATGCTATAGCATTCACATCATCCTGGTTGAAAATTATTATCTGTATTGTCATGGATGCTTTAGCATTCATTGTATACAGCTATTAAAACTATCCTTACGAAATGTGTCTAGCCAAATTTCGGATATAACAATTTTTTTTTTTTTAAATCGCTTTTCTATTTTTATATATTTTTTAATAGTTCAGTGATATAGTCTCCATTTTTGTTTATAATTCTTGGCACATATTTTTGTCTTATTTCATTATACTTTAGACAAAAACTAATTTGTATATGAAGTCGTCAATTTCATTACACACATTAACAATAGTTTATCTAGAAATTCCGAACCTTTACGTTTTGCTCATAACCGTCTTGTTATATAAATTATTAAGACTTATTTGCATTATTATCCTTTTTTGCTACATACGAATCATTAAATTTCGATAGCTTTCGTCGCTATTACTTTTGTTAACTAATACAGTGTGAAGGAGCACGATTGCATGCAGTTATCGATATCCTGTTTTTCTATCATCTTATTATCTGTGGTAACCCACGATGCATGAACACGGTAGAATGAATATCCAGCAGGAATCATCATCGGTTGTGCTGTGTATTACTACGGATTAAGTTTGAATATTCGATCATAACTTCATTTGAATACTTGATAAAGTTCTAAAAACTTAATTCTCAGCGGATAAAGATGGAAGTACTGGAAACATCAGTTGATTTCTACTGTCAGACTGTCACTGACAAACGCACAATCGATTTCTCATCTGACTTAAACAAATATTAATAATGTAAATTTTTTTTATTGTTTTTTATTTTTTTGTATAACACAATACAATACCTTTCTTATTTTTTTTTTATTACTTTTCCCTGAAACCTATAAAATTACTGGTTGGTTGTATTTTTTTTACTGTCTTCCAACATTAATGTGGTAAGGTCACTAACATGAAAGAACTGGACTGCTAACCGTCGTCTGAAAAATGAAACTAAAATACCGTACAATTATGTTTAAACTGACACAAATTAAAAATAATTGAGCTTTCACGAACCGATTTCTTTCATATCACGCTCAATTTTAAGTTTTTTCATAAAAATGTTCCTCGCGGCAATCAGCTGGGGACTTAAGAATAACAGAGATAGATATATAATGCCTTTGTCTAACCTTGATATTTCTCATATATACCAACCAAAGCTAAAAGTTGTATTACAAAATGTAGCCATCTGTTGGACATCGTAAAACTATTCTAACACCTGATTGCAACGGAAAATGATGAGTTGGCGGGCAACTTGTAAAGGCTGTCGTGGGTAAAAGTGATGTGCAAAAAGCATGTGTTTACTTTTATTTATCTATTGGGGATATCAAAAAGATGTATCACACGCGAAGATACTAGAAAAAACCAAAAGAAGTGCACATACATGGCGCCACCTTCATTTGGCTATTGGACATTTTTTTTGTAAAGTTGTCTGCCTGTGGGACTTAAGAAAGAGCGAGATAGTTAGAATTCGGTCAAAATTTGGTCTTACTTTTGATGTGAGTTTTTGTACGGGATCAGCAGTTCAGTTCTTATATGTCAGTGGACGTCCCCTACGTCAGTGCCTTCTTCTTCATTCTGTGAGCGCATTTGGCGGGTGAGCAAGGATATTTTGAAATTCTGTTTGTGAATCGTTCCCATTTACGCTGATTCCGAAAAGTCCTTCGTGAAGTTGTGGGGAATTTGTCTGCGATCGTCCCTCATATATGTAGTACTCAGATCACGTGGGTGATGTCAACAGTTTCACTGATCAGCTGGGCGGTGTTTTGATCAGAGTTAGGTGCTGTGTTGTATACCTTTTCCATTCGACTTCCGACTGTCGTGTGTGAAGGGTGTTCTGCGTGGTTTCTCCTGTTAGTGCTTGAAATATTGCGAAATTAAGGCGGCCATATTGCTTTGCTGTGGGATGCTAGTGACTGTACTTTAAATTGATCCTAACTAATTAAAGTATATCGCAGTGTGTTAGCGATATTGAATATTGTTTAATCAACAAATTAATAACCTAAAAATAAAATTTATCTAAACTTTATATATATAAACTCGGTGCCTGTGCCGCCTGGTTGAGTTGTGGGGCTTTGTCGTCGAAGGCTGACGGGGAGGCTGGTATTGCTGAATCAGCTAGACATTGCGGACATTCCATTGGAGGCGCTCCAATTGGACGCCTAAAAAAGGATTCGGGGGCGTCTGGTGCCCCGGTCGCCACACATGGTGACAGCATTGGTTTGGTTACCCCAGTGAGTAGCCAAGCCGTTGGCGGTGCTGCACCGCGTAAGTCAGCCAGGGTACATTCTGGCTGTAATATGGTGCTCCGCCCTTGCTCGAGCAGACAGAGGAGACTCAGGGAGGATTTAGTGGAGGCGGACGAGGATACCGAGGCCTCTCGGGCCGAATTGATGCTACCTGATTCCAACGGTGAAACCGTTAATAATGGACCTTTGATGACGTCATTGGCGTCTTCGTCGAATAATGCGACGCTGGATAATTGCGATGTTGCGACTATTGCTGATGAAATATATGGTGGGCCTTGTGCTGGAGTTAATGCGACTGATGTTGGCTCTGATGTTCCGTGCGGTCCCCATTCTGGAAGTATTCACGTTGAAGATGCTGCATCCTGTGGAGGTGGGGCCTTGGATGCTGTGGGCCTGGTGGCTGAAGGGGCTGCTGCTGGGCGTTCTGGAGAATCTGCTGCTGCAGCGGGAGGCTCGCTGGGGCCTCGTTTTTCGTTGGACGATTCGCTCACTGACTCGGCTGGGAGATCTGCGCATGCCTTTGAGGTACTGAGGGACCACACATACGGTCTTGGACGTAGCTTTGACTCCCTTGTTGAGACTAGCGATGGCTGCGGATGGGGCGTGGTACCCGCCTCGGGTCGGCGTAGTGAGCGCTGGTCGCGCTCCTCGCCTACTATTTCTGTTTTTTCCAGCTCTAGCAGAGGATATGACAGGCCTCTCTCTCCTGGACAGATGAGGAGGACTAGTGGCATCGACGATTTGCTGAGGGCTGCCAAGATCTGTGGCCACCTAAAGAATGAACGTGCGGGTGGTCGATTCTCGTCGCTGAAGGATGAGGTCTCACTGGACGAAGATAATGGCTGTAAGTCGACTGTCGTTGCGGGTTCCTGTGGCGGGGCTTCCGGTGACTGGGGGACCCTTTCTGCCTCCGTTGCTGAGGGTGCTGGCGTTTCTGATGGTCTGGATAACCAAGGTGACTGTAGCAGTAGCAATAGTAATAAGATTAATATTAAAAATAAAAATTATACTAATTTGTTTAAAAAAAATAATAATACGCGGAATTCATTGAACGCGTTAAATAATGTTAGTGGGAGTGGCGGCGACAGTATTGCGGGTTGTCGCGGTATTGTTAAAAATGGAAAGGACAATGCATCTTATGCCCTTGACGGTGTTGATTTTCCGGCACTGAATGTATTCGATAACAAGAATAAAAAAACCGATAAAATTAATATAGTCAGCAATATAAAAATTCAATCGGGCGTAAACCTTTCCGCCCCTTTCGGGCCCAAAAAGTTGAAAAAAAAAACAATAACAATGGTATCATCGAAACGAACCTGGGAAGGGTTAAAACAAGCAATGATGTTGCAACTAATGGTCGTTCGGGGGAGCAGACGGGATCGGGCTTGGGCTTGGGTTCGGGTTCTGGGCCCTTCCCCGAGGTCGGTGGGACCAAGAAGATAAATAATAGCAGGAAGGGTAAATCCGGCGCCTCTTTGTCTGGCGCTGGCGGTTTGAGGATTGGGGCAAGGTTTTGTCCTCCGGTTTTTGTCCCGTCTGGTCGAACCAGGGAGCTCCTCGAGTTTGCAATTGGCTTTGAGGTATCGTTTTGAAGTATGAGATAATATACAGGCCGAAAACCAGTAAGGTTTTGGTTGACTCCTTAAAGGTCCATGGACGTCTTATTCAGTGGCTTCGGGATGAGGGTTGCGGGGCTGGCTGGCTCTGTGCCGGATGATTTGTTTGGTCCTTCCGGTGAAGTAGGTGCATTCTGTAATGACAGATTTGGTCTCTCGCTTGATGATTTATATTTTAGAATCAAGACATTTGTTCCCAGATTTAGGGCTGCTAGCTCTCCGGCTCAGAAGGAGGTAATCCTGATTGGATTTCTTCTTGAAATTACGCCATAAGATGTTTAACCACACGTTTATTACGGTCAATATTAATAGCCTTATCTCGCAGGAGAAACGTCGGGCTATTGATACGTTAATTATGGACTATGATCCATTGGCAATTTTTATTTGCGAAACACACCTCAGGTCTGAGGATGTACTTTTCTTTAGGGAATACCAGTTAATCCGGAGAGATTGTGGTCAGGGAGTGGCCATAGCTGTAAAAAAGGGTACTGACTGGACTGAGAGTGAGTGTAATTTGGATCCTGCTGGGGGGGTGGTGGCTTGCGGTCTGGTGATCAGTCTGGATGGACTGGATGGCAGCCCTGGACCTACCAGGCTTAATCTGGTGTCTGTTTACATGCCTACTAATGCGGGCGCATCTTCGGTCGTGGGCTTGATGCGGTTCCTGAATGGTTTGTCTTGTACTGGCGGGGGGGGGGGGGGGGGGGGGGGGGGGGGGATTTTAATGCCAGGAGCCCCCGTTGGAGTGATGTGGCCACTAATGCCAATGGTGGAAGGATGGTCAGGTGGCTGGATGGAGAGGGCATGAACTCCGATCTCGCATGTATTGGGCCGGACGAGCCCACTTTTCCACTGAGTGGGGCTCACCTCGATTTTTTCATCGTATCTGGTATATTCCTTGATGGTTTCTCGGGCAGCTGTGATTGCTTTTCTGAGCAGGCACGTTCAGATCACAGAGCGGTATGCCTTGATATTTGGAGGGATCTCGGTGTATTGAGACTTAGGTCAAACTTTGGCTATTGGTCTTTCGTGGGGGTTGACTGGGGTGAGTTCGAGGCCCATTTGGAAGGCTCTTTGCCTGAAATACCTCAGCCTTGGGAGAGGGGCATGACTTCGTCTGAAATAGACGGAGCTATCGCCGGCATTACGCGCGCATTGAACAATACAGTTGAATTGTATGGCACAAGGGTGTGCTGCGGAAGGGATAAGGTAAGGACATTCCCGCCTGAGATTATTAAACTTATTAGGACAAACTGGAATTGGAGCAGAAGACTTAGGGGACTGTATCGTAGATATCTCAATTGTCACCATCGCGAATATAGGTCCCTGTTGAGCCGTATTGAATGCTTAGATTTATTGATTAATGAAAGAATTAGGCAACATGATATTGCCCACTTTAACAGAAAATTGAGGGCTATTAGACCTGGTCCGGATACCTTTAGGGAGGTCAGAAAAATTGTGGGGGGTAGGGGGAATGGGCTGGGTAGGGTCTCGGCTGGGGTGGTCGTCTGTCTTACGGCGGAGGATAAAATCAGGGCTTTCCAGGAATACTATGAGGATCTATTTAGATGTTCCAAAACTGATAATGGGGCGCATACGGTGGAGGTTAGGAACTACGTCTCTGCCTTTCGTGGGTCGGAGATGTCGGGTTCTGGAGACTCCCCGGACTGTGTTCCGGTCATTGACCCTGCGGGTCGGTCTGCTTCTCGGACTGATTGTCACAGTGAATTTTTTGTTAGAAAGGCTGCACCTGTCATAGCTGAATCACTATCAGTACTGTTTAACCAGTGCGTGAATATTGGTTACTTCCCTCGGGATTGGAAGATGGGAAGGTTGATTCCGATAAGGAAAAAAAAGGGAAGCAATGATGTTTCTGGCTTTCGCCCTATCAGCCTGCTGCCCAATCTTGGAAAGCTCTTTGAGAGACTTATAGATGGGGGGCTGAAGGAATTTATTAGGGCTAATAATATCATACCGCAGTGGCAGTTTGGGTTTCGTCCTGGCACCTCCACTTTCCATGCGCTGGCCGAGTTCCATGGAGACCTTGTGAGGGGACTGAGGAGGGGTGAATGCACGGTGGTATGTTCACTTGACGTGGAGAAGGCCTTTGATTCCGTCTGGTCTGATGGAATTATTTATAGACTGGCAAGGTCGGGCTGCCCCAGGACCAGACTGATAGCTTCCTTTTTGGAGGATAGAGGGGTAAGGGTCGAGATTGGGTCCCGACATTCTGATGTTATCAGAGTTGAGAGGGGAGTGCCTCAGGGGTCAGTTCTTGGCCCCAAGCTGTACAGTATTTTCATATCCGATGTCTGTCGAGATGATTCTGGCTCCTCTGATGCCACAACTTTGCTATACGCAGATGATACTTTAATATATGCATCGGCTGACAGACCTGCTAGGGCTGCTGCAGCTGTCGTGAGGAGCATTGATAGTGTCCGCGGCTTCTATGGTAAGTGGGGCATAAGGATCAACTCTTGCAAGACGAACCTAGTTTGCATACGGAGGCCATGGTCCACGGCTCCGAGGGGCATTGTCAGGGAGGCTAGGGAGCTTTGCCTTAACATTGAGGGCTGTGCGGTGCCGGCTGGGACTAGTCTCAGATATTTGGGTGTACGGTTCCATGAAAGGCTGAAGGCCAATAATCATGTGCGTGATGCACTGTTGAAGGCCTCTAGGGCTAAAAATATGTTGCTATCGCTACTCAGGCTGGGTAACTCCCTACCAATTAAAACGAAGCTGCTATTGTATAAGCAGGTCATAAGGCCGGTTTTAACATACGGATCTGTCTGCTGGTTTTGGGCCTCCCTTAGTGTTGTCGCCAGGGTTGCTCGCTTTGAGCGAGACATTTTGAGAGGATGCACGAATACAGGGCTTGGCCCTGATGGCAAATATATCAATAACAAAATATTATATGAGAGGTTGAACGTGGTCCCTATACTTGAATACATTATTATCTTGTGCTCAGGAGACCTCTGTTCAGATGTGGGAGACATCGTAATGGACTGATTAGGGATCTGTATGCTGAGTTCTCTCGGGATCCTATTTCGGAGCACTTTTACATTTCACCGTTTAGTCTATTGCATGCGGAAACGGGCGCCTTTTTTGAGGACTCCGGTGAGATGGGCACTCCCCTGTTTTATAAGGGGGCCCTAGCTTGTATGAATCGTGGTTGACCCTCGGGGTACCGTACCACTGAATGATGTTCCGGTGATTGTCCCGCGAACCGATGTCCGGCTGCCGGACTTTGAATTGTCATATATATGCTGGCAATGCTGTCGCCGCTCTCTGTCACTGCCTTGGCGATGTCGTTGGGCTCTATCATAGTGTGAACGGGTCAGGCTGGCAGAGGCCAGCCCTCCACTTCATGGCTGTAATCGTGTGCCTTACACAGTAATGTGGTTCCTAGTTTTAGTGCTTCATTTTAGATTATAAGTAGAGTCTTAGTTGTGTGTTGAGGACTAACTCGATTGTATTAGTGTTAGGCCTGTACGGGCACAACTTTGTTGAACTAGATTTGTACTTGGATGCTTTGTTCTACGCATTAATAGCTCATAGTATACCTTACCTATATTGTTAAGTCTTGAGCAGGTGTTTCATGTAACATCATATGTCTGCACACAGTGTTCGTGCACGACTGGACTTGCTCTGTTTGGAATAACTGTAAGACATGAATTCTATTTGACTAGTCATGCGTATACGCATATTTATACATATTCATATATTCACATATGCTTGCCCACATTAAATACATTAATATTTGTAACGCACATGTACATAATACATAGACGTAAGATATCATGAATTTTGATAATGGACTACTATGAATTGAATGTGTTCATCTTTTGCTCCGTTAGTTACTTATTGATAGTCTGAAAAAACACCTTTTGTTTTGTTTTGTTTTGTTTTGTGTTTTGTTTTGTTTGTATCTCTTTATTATTTATGTATTTATTCTACCCTAAGAAGTCATCTGATAGCTCCGCACATGGCGCAGTGCCGAATAGTAAACTAAGTTACACATACATATGAATGTTATGAAATATTGGTAGGTCGCCTAAAGACAGGATATTTGACGGATAAGACTCGAACTCTAATGTCATCCGGGTTTATACCTAAGTATTCAATCTGTAAAATATTGTTGAATTAGTCGCCAATAAAAATCTTGAATCTTGAATCTTGTATATCTTTTCCTGTAAACCATTTAGTTAGATTTTATGTTAATATCCGAATATTATCCCTTTTCCTTTTAATGTCGGAAATTCCCAAATCTACCCTTACCCCCATAAACTTACCCTCATAAACTTACCCTCATAATTTATCCTCATAACTTATCCTTTTTCTAGAAACGTAATAATAAACTTGTAACCTTTTCCCGCCGGTAAAAATATAAATAGGTAGAATATCCTAGTTAAAATTTAGTCTTAGATAGATGTATGAAGTGAATGGTTGAAATTCTTAGGTTTTTTTAAAATAAATTGTTACAGTAAGAAATCGTGCAGTTTTATTCCAACAACTTCAAAAAGGAACCCAACAGCTGTCATATTTCTCTACGGCTTACAAAGGTATGTTTATTTCTAGTTAAGTCAGAAAATATTAGAATTTAATGTGGTGTGTTTCTCAAACCTGTTGTCTTCTGGCAGCGTTAATAACAAGATTAAAACAGCTAAGATTTATACACTTTTGCGTTACCCGTATCATCTTGTAAGAGAAAAAAAGTATTAAAATTGGAGCAATTGTTCCATAGTATCAAACTATCAAATATTAGACTATCACGAAGTTATTCTGTTTTTAAATATCCATATAAATGTGCTCTGTGGTTCCATTACAGAAAAAGTACTGTAAAAAATAATGTTTTCAATGATTAAAGATAAGAATCAAAAATAGAAGATAGTTTTGAAAAAATTTTATTATTAACATAGTTACAAGGCTTCGGCTATTTGCCAAACCTCTCCTCAATTTTCACATACAATTTCGAAAATATGATACTATAAAAATAAGCAATTTCCTTTCAGCGTCTTATCAACTAGCTTTGAATTTATCAGTGAATTCGTTTTCAGGAATTATAATAAAAATCCAACAGGATGTACAACCGACAAACAGAAATTCGTCACTTATCCTCCACTGATGTCTATAATCTTGGCCAAATACTTGATCCAATGCAGTTTTGGAAAAAGTTAATGCGAATTGTTCGCCTAGATCTTTCGTCAACGTCCTCATCACCTGTATTAAAATACAACAGCAATCACATAAGACTAATTGAGTGTGCTAGCGCTAAAGATCCTCGATCTTGTACAGAGATTTTAATTGATGAATGGGGTAGCTCTGGAAGAAAACGTCCGAACATGGGAAATCTACTCGATCTGCTTGTAAAAGCTGAATTGTTTAGAGCTGCTGATTTTGTAGCATTACAGCTTTTAAATGGTGAGTGTAATTTATTGTTGTTGAATTGCAAAATTTAGTTTATACATTTAATTCAGAACCACCACCGAGTCGGCCTCTAAAGGGTCCCGCGGCTAAGATTGATATTTCAATACCCTTGGAAGCTCAGGAAGTGAAACCAATTGAAGAAATGATGGAAGATGCCTCATATCCTGGTACGACGGCTATATTAGAAAATAGAATTGTTCCAAGTAATTTAAATAATCGCGATTATTACGAGAAGTTTGGTAGACATGAAAAGAAGATTGTTGTCTACAGTGACTTGATGAAATTTTCGACAAATTCCATAAGTTCTTCGAGTACTAGAGAAACAGAATCAACTCAGTTAGAAGAAGAAGCTTCATCCGAAATTCCAGATATAAGCGCTTTAAATATTGAAAACTCCAAAATGATAAATCCAAACTTGAGTGTACTCAATGTTTCAGCAGACAGAAATTCTTCACAGTCTCTAAAATGTATTCATAGTGAGAAAATAAACTCCCAAACTGAAGATGAATTAAATAGCTTCCAAATACCTGCTGGTGTAGAAGAACTATCAAATCGAGAAAAGCTGAGTTTTGATGAAAGCGTCTCGCTAGACCTTAGCGACCAACCCAATTTAAGCATACTGCAGCAAGGTATTCAAGATGAGTCGAGTTTAACAAATGTAACATCAACTGAAGAGGATAATATTCTATTTCCCAGCAGTAGCAGTGTTTCCGAAAACATTTCTTGCTTAAGTGCATTGCATGCACATAGATAAGTTTTGCTGTTTATTATTATTCTTTGTTAGTCTAAATAAAAATCATTCTTACAATTTATAAAATTTACAATTTACTCCTAAGTTTACTGCATTGCTACTAACTGAAAGGGCGAGCCTGGTATGTGGCCTTCACCCCACTTTATAGCAATCACATAGACTCCCTGATCCTGTACTCGATATGAAACTTTGTAAACATTGCCTCCAACATGCTTAATGGAGATCTCGTCGCACTGCCCCCTGGGACCACAAATTCCCACAAACAGGATGTTATTTCCGGCAGCGGAAGCATCCACTGCGAACTCATTCGGTTCATTCAAAACAATTTTTTGAAGTCCACTTCCATTACAAAGCACTCTCGTAGTATCTGACAAGGAAACGTTCTCAAGTGTGTCTCACCGATTTTGATGAAATTGAAATATGTTGTAGAGCATCGAAAAATAAGAGACACGTATTTTTTTTTATCTGCGGATACGCAAGTTTAGGGGGTGAAAACCACCCCTAAAGTTTACCCCCAAAAACAGTTTTTCTTAAATATCTCAAGTTCTAATGAATTTTTTCGAATGAAGCAAAATGGAAATGATGTCTCGTAAATATACTAACCTTTTGTAAGTAATCCGGTCCCCGGGGGTTGCAACCCTTATTTTTTATTTCGGAATAAATTATATTTTTGCGTCACAAAAATAACAGTGTTAGTTCAAAATCATTGACAAATATTTTTTTACATACGATTTTGAAAAACAAAATTGACCTGTTTTTGCGTTTTCCTGAAAAAAGCTTCTCAAGGGGGTAAACTACCCCTAGCACTAACACATCATGTATATACTTTCAGACATCAGTTTTTTTCGTGAAAACCAGTATTAAGGGGTTTTTGGAGTCACTGATTACGAATCTGATATCAGATTTGAAAAATTCAAAATGGCGGATCCAACATGGCGGACGGATTTTTGAAAAATACATATATTTTTATCAAAAGAACTATAAATAAAAGTTTTTGAGGACGCTGATTACGAATCTGATGTTATATTTAACAAATTCAAAATGGCGGGTCCAACATGGCGGACGAATTTTTGAAAAATACATCAATTTTTATAAAAAGGACTATAAATAAAGGTTTTTGAGGTCGCTGATTACGAATCTGATGTTAAATTTCAAAAATTCAAAATGGCGGATCCAACATGGTGAACAAACTTTTGAAAAATACATCAATTTTTACTAAAAATAATAACAAAATTTTAAATTACAGTTTTAATACATTGGATCTAAATCGAAATTACGTTCTTCAATCTCTTAAAAAAGTTATCATGTATTTTTTTTTTTCTAATGCCATAATTGTAGTGAGCTATAAATTCCAAACCTCAAGTTACATGTTATAAATCTTAAACCTAATAAACCCAAAACTTATGCTTCATAGCCTGAAATTGTAGCCAGATCGAAGGCCAATATTTCAAAATAAAATATGCTAATCGAAGTGTTCGCCGTTTGCTTGGTATTTACATAACTTCAAACGAGATTATCATACATTTAAAAAATCTGTAATAGTCCTGATGGATATACAAATGTATATAGGCGTTTATATACATTCTATGTACACACATATATGTGTGGTCTACCTCTGACGCGTTCTTTACAATAAACTGTGCTCTTTGAGAACTAATAGCAAACGAATTTGTAACTAATGTTAAACAGAGCGCTTTAACAGCTGGAATGCAAAATATATATAATTCTCATCAAAGCGGTTTTCAGTTGGAAGTCCATTCGGGAAGAACTTTGGCCATTGAAGGAGAGCAGAACGTGCAATGTATGGTGCAATCAATTTCAGCAACTACTCATAGCTATACTATTCAGCCACTAATATCTGGGGAAGAAAACTTTTATCACCATTATATTTGGTTTTGAAAGAGCCAATTGGACATTTTGGTCCTATAGTAGAAAAAAATGTATACAGACCTGACAATATTCATGTAGATTCTTCAAAATCAGGAAAACTAACTACAGGTAACATACATTTATAATTACATGGGACATTATTATAAAATATTAATATTTCATTGTACACTTCAGATCACTTCAAAACATGGTATAAAAATATTTATCTTCCTAACGTTGGATACCATTCGATCCTTTTATTTGATTAGTGGAGCGGCCATTGTGACAAAATTATAGAACAAAATACTCCATCGAATAAAATAGTAGAAGTGAAAAAAATACCTACCGGTACTACAGGCAACATACAACCATTGGATGTATTTGCTTTCCGAATATGGAAAAATTACGTTCGACACTTCTCGGATAGCGTTATATTATTGAATTCGGATCTTAATTTACATTTAAGAAATAATATCATTAAATTGCAGTAATTAGTTCATAATCAACTCTCTTCGCCACGGTATATAAATCTATTTAAGTACTCATGGTATAAAGGTACCAATGAAAAGCCTGGACATTTTGAGAACCCTGTCGATTTTAGTTTTGGGAATTCTAGCAATACTAGATGTGAAGTGCAAGGCTGTAGAAACGTTGCTATAATTCGATGTTCGTGGTGTAAAAAATCATTATGTTTAAAGCATTATTTTGAAGACTATCATCATCGTACACATTTTCACAGATGAATGCAGTTATGTATGAATGTTTTATATATATATAAATTTATAAATCTGACTTTGAATTTACAAATTGATTCATAATTAATGATATCAATAACCCCTGTTTATTAGTTTTTATCAAAATTGTAATACATACTTTTAAAACATATGTGCGCGATAATGAATCTATCATTTTTAATTATTCATTTACGATTGTAAATCCGTAATCAGCGAGCTCAAAAACTTTTCTTTATTGTTTTTTTAATAAAAATTGATGTATTTTTCAAAAGTTTGTTCACCATGTTGGATCCGCCATTTTGAATTTTTGAAATTTAACATCAGATTCGTAATCAGCGACCTCAAAAACCTTTATTTATAGTTCTTTTTATAAAAATTGATGTATTTTTCAAAAATTCGTCCGCCATGTTGGACCCGCCATTTTGAATTTGTTAAATCTAACATCCGATTCGTAATCAGGGACCTCAAAAACTTTTATGTATAGTTCTTTTTATAAAAATATATGTATTTTTCAAAAATCCGTCCGCCATGTTGGATTTGCCATTTTGAATTTTTCAAATCTGACATCAGATTCGAAATCAGCGACTCCAAAAACCCCTTAATACTGGTTTTCACGAAAATAACTGATGTCTGAAAGTATATACATGATGTGTTAATGCTAGGGGTAGTTTACCCCCTTGAGAAGCTTTTTTCAGGAAAACGCAAAAACAGGTCAATTTTGTTTTTCAAAATCGTATGTAAAAAAATATTTGTCAATGATTTTGAACTAACACTGTTATTTTTGTGACGCAAAAATATAATTTATTCCGAAATAAAAAATAAGGGTTGCAACCCCCGGGGACCGGATTACTTACAAAAGGTTAGTATATTTACGAGACATCATTTCCATTTTGCTTCATTCGAAAAAATTCATTAGAACTTGAGATATTTAAGAAAAACTGTTTTTGGGGGTAAACTTTAGGGGTGGTTTTCACCCCCTAAACTTGCGTATCCGCAGATAAAAAAAAATACGTGTCTCTTATTTTTCGATGCTCTACAACATATTTCAATTTCATCAAAATCGGTGAGACACACTTGAGAACGTTTCCTTGTGAGTCAAATACTGGAACTGAAAATAGGCGTTATGTGAGCGATTTTTAAATATTACCTCAATGACCTTGCGCACACTTACGTTGTATGTCATTACTAGGACTCACTTGGGTTGGATTTTGAGCGACAAACATGTACGGTGATCTGGGAAGGTCTGTCGAGTTGCGAGTTATGTAGACTCGGTAGATTCCCTCTTGAATAGGACGTAGTCGGACTAACAAACACCCCTATTCTTCATTCCAACGGAATTGAAATCCGTTCGGAATGTAGGATATTCAAAAGCAGGCTGGCACTGTCAGAAAACTCGACAATTGCTAAACTTTTAAAATGTTCCAGCCTGCTTTCAAATTTCCTACATTCCGAACGGATTTCAATTCCGTCGGAATGAAGAATAGGGGTGAAAGTGTCTGGATCTAAGTTTTGTTGCTGGATTAGAGCCCGTTCGCCCAGAGGGGACTCTACCTGCGAAACTCAATTTTAGATAGAAATGGTGAAGGAATTAAAGAGATGCTCTTACCACAATTTCGAATGTGTCCTGTACCTCATATTTTTTCACTATGAAATTCACATCTGAAGCAGTGCAGACTGGTTCGTTTGGGAAGTTTGTTATTTGTATTCTACTGACATCTAAAAAAGTAAACTGAAATTAGTTAGAAGAAAATATTTTCAAATAGTATAAAAACGTCGTCTGCGTCATTTATCGACTAACTCAAAAAATACCTCCAAGGGCGAATCATAGATCCCACTGACATATAAGAACTGGACTGCTGATCCCGTACAAAAACTCACATCAAAAGTAAGACCAAATTTTGACCGAATTCTAACTATCTCGCTCTTGCTTAAGTCCCACAGGCAGACAACTTTACAAAAAAAATGTCCAATAGCCAAATTAAGGTGGCGCTATGTATGTGCACTTCTTTTGGTTTTTTCTAGTATCTTCGCGTGTGATACATCTTTTTGATATCCCCAATAGATAAATAAAAGTAAACACATGCTTTTTGCACATCACTTTTACCCACGGCAGCCTTTACAAGTTGCCCGCCAACTCATCATTTTCCGTTGCAATCAGCTATTAGAATAGTTTTACCGATGTCCAACAGATGGCTACTTCATTTTGTGATACAACTTATAGCTTTGGTTGGTATATATGAGAAATATCAAGGTTAGACAAAGGCATTATATATGTGGCGTCACTGCACTACGTCACTGGCTCTCGTGCCTCACATTATTTTTTAAAAAAAAACGTAGCAGCAATTTCAAGTAAGTACTTTGAAATTTGTGGGAAGTGGAAGAGAAGTAATCAGGGTAGAAAAAATAACGGGAGTTTTTGTTTTTCGGGAAAAGTTGAATTAAAAAGATAAAAAAGTTTAGCTGTTTTAAAAAAAAATAAAATATAATTGAATAAAAGAAGATAAAATAAAATATTGTATTATCTTAAATAAAAAATAAACCAAGGAATAGAATAAAAGGAATATATATAATTTCTTTCCCTTTTTCTATTTTATCCTTATTGGTGACCCCGACCGAGCCCTTCCTGGTGAACAACCCCGACCGAGCCCTTCCTGGTGAACAACCCCGACCGAGCCCTTCCTGGTCAACAACCCCGACCGAACCCTTCCTGGTCAACAACTACAACTGCTACAGCTGTTCCGGAACCAAAATCAAATTATCACGGTTGCAAATCAAAAGAAAAAAGAAAAAAGAAAAACGAAGACAGAAGAGAACTTTAATCATCCAGGATAGTAGATTTTAAAATTTTCTTATCGCTATATTATCTCTGCTTTGTTAAAATATTTGTAAATTTTTTTTTTCCACTTTTCAACGCGTCCGCTTTTCTTAGTCATAACACATTATATAGTGATAACTTTCGTTTCGCGAGTGAATATAAGTGTTATATTGTTAATATAATGGCACAGAGTGACACAACTGCTAGTGGTGATGCAACCCGTGCGACACCTTTTCTTCCTTCCTGTGAAACACCAAACGTACAAGCAGTTTCTATAAAACCTACTCCATTCTGGAGAGAGATGCCAGACATCTGGTTCGATCGTCTAGAAGCTCAATTCCATTTAGCAAACATAACATCTCAACAAACAAAATTTTATCATGTACTCGCAGCATTAGATGGAGACATTATTCGAACAGTTCGAGATGTGACCCGTACTCCACATCCAACGCTTCCATATGACCGTCTAAAAGAAGCTTTAATTAATCGACTTTCACCTAGTGAATCTTCAAAAATTAACCAGCTGTTAAATGATATCACTCTCGGTGATAGACAACCCTCTCAATTATTACGAGAGATGAGAGAACTTGCAGGAGATAGGTTATCGGAAGACCTCCTCCGCACTCTCTGGTTTCAACGTTTACCCGAAAACATGCAAGCAATTTTAGCATGCAATCCCGGCTCATTAACAGAATTAGCTGCTTGTGCAGATAAGATTTCCGAAATATTAGGTAGATCTTCCATTTCTGCAGTTTCTTCCCCACAGGCGAATGGTAACAAATCCTTTGAAGAAAATTTCTCTACTAGACTTGACAATATTGAACGAAAATTACAAAAAATGTTTCGTTCAAGGTCTTCATCTAGACATCGTTCAAACAGTCATTCAGGAAACAACTCATTACAAAACAAACTTTGCTGGTATCACAACAAATTTGGAGACAAAGCAACTAATTGCATTAAACCTTGTTCATATGTGAACAATGAAAAAAAATTACAGATGGAATCAAAAAAATAAATCGCTTGTCATCAAGGACGACAGGTGACAAACGCGATCTTACAAGTCGTCTTCACATTTTTGATAAAACTTCCAGACGACACTACCTCATAGACACAGGAGCCGATGTTTCTGTTATACCAGCACCCTCAACTAATAGGTTATTGCCCTCCGGATTACGACTTTCGGCAGCTAATTCGTCTGTTATTAACACATACGGTAAAAAACTTTTAACACTTGATCTTGGTTTGAAACGAAATTTTCAGTGGCAATTTATTATTGCTGATGTACAAAAACCAATCTTAGGCGCTGATTTCTTATTTAACTACGGTTTACTAGTAGATCTTTCCAAAAGAAGTCTAATAGATCCACTAACTTCTCTTACCTCTTCTGGTATTTTACGGAAATCATCAATTTCAGCATTATCATTTTTAAGGGAACCTTCCATTCATGAAGGAGTTAAAAATCTACTACATAAATTTCAAGAGATTACAATAGATTCAGGTTTCACTAAACCTATTAAACATAGTGTAACTCATCAAATTGAAACCACAGGTCCTCCAATCGTATCTAAAGTACGACGTCTATCTCCAGAAAAACTTTTACTAGCTAAAAAAGAATTTGAATTCATGATAAATCAAGGAATATGTAGACCATCAAACAGTTGTTGGTCGTCACCGCTACACATGGTCCCGAAAAGTAATGGTGAGTGGAGACCTTGCGGAGACTATAGACGACTCAATGCCAATACAATTCCTGATCGTTACCCAATTCCACTCATTCATGATTTCACTCATAATTTACAAAATTGTAAAGTATTTTCAACCTTAGATTTGACCAAAGCCTACCACCAAATTCCGATGGCACAGGAGGACATACCGAAAACAGCTATTTGTACCCCTTTCGGACTTTTTGAATTTACACGAATGACTTTCGGTCTTTGTAATGCCGCTCAATCGTTTCAAAGGTTCATTCATTCGGTGCTTCAAGACCTATCATTCTGTTTTGTTTACCTAGACGATGTTTTAGTTGCTTCAAAATCGGAAGAAAATCATTTAGATCATTTGGAACAAATTTTCCAACGTTTTCAAAGTCATGGTTTAATTATAAATGTCCAGAAATGTAATTTTATGCAAGAGAAAGTAAAATTTCTTGGTCATTTTATAGATTCAGAAGGTATTAAACCTACTCCAGATAAAGTCGAGGCTATAAACAATTTTAAACAACCTTCCACAGTTAAAGAGCTAAGACGTTTTCTTGGCATGATAAATTTCTACCGTCGTTTTTTGCCACATGCTGCTGAACACCAATCAATTTTGAATAGATATCTTACAGGAAATAAAAAAGATGGTTCTAAAAAAATTGAATGGACTACAGAAGCAATTAAAGCATTCCAAGACACGAAAGCACAACTCTCAAATGTTACTCTCCTAGTATTTCCTGATGTCAATGCTCATCTAGGATTATTTGTAGATGCTTCCAATTTTGCGATTGGAGCCGCTTTACATCAAAGAGTGAATAATTCATGGCAACCTCTAGGATTTTTCTCAACGAAATTAAATATCGCACAATCAAAATATAGTGCTTATGATAGAGAATTGTTGGCTGCTTATAAAAGTGTTAAATATTTTCGATATTATTTAGAGGGTCGAAACTTTACACTTTTCACAGATCACAAACCACTTGTTTTCGCATTTAGACAAAACCCTGAAAAAGCCTCTCCTAGACAAGCCCGTCATTTAGATTTTATAGGACAATTCACAACAGATATCAGACACATTTCGGGAAAAGACAATACAGTAGCAGATACATTGTCTCGTATCGAGGAACTTTACTTACCTACTTCAATAGATTTCCAGGCTATTGCTTTGGCACAAAAATCTGACAAAGATTTCAAAGAATTTTTGAAAAATTCCACATATAAATTTTCCAAATTACCCGTTCTTGGGAGTGACAAGGAAATTTATTGCGAAATTTCAAATTCTCGAGCAAGACCTTTCATTCCGGAATCATTTCGCTTTGATGTTTTCAAATCGGTTCATAATTTAGCTCATCCCAGCATTCGAACAACGAATAAAATGGTGACAGCTAGATACTTTTGGCCGTCCATGAACAAAGACATCAATAATTGGAGTCGAAGTTGCTTAGCATGTCAAAGAAGCAAAATTTCTCGCCATGTTAAAATTCCTTTCGGTTCTTTTCCGGTTACTTCAGATAGATTTGAAAATATTCACATTGACATTATTGGCCCTCTTCCACAGTCTCAAGGTTTTAAGTATTGTCTCACGGTAATCGATCGATTCACTCGATGGCCTGAGGCAATACCGTTAACTGATATTTCAGCTGAGACTTGCGCTGAGGCACTCTGTCAAGTTTGGATAGCTCGTTTTGGAATTCCTGGATCCATCGTTACAGACCAAGGTAGACAATTTGAATCCTCGCTCTTCAAGGAACTTTCCAAATTATTAGGTTTTAAACACAAACACACGACTGCATACCATCCACAATCCAATGGATTTGTAGAAAGGTGGCACCGCACTCTCAAAACTGCTATTATGACCTACGAAAATAAATGTTGGTCTAGGGTGTTGCCATTCGTTCTGCTTGGATTAAGGACTGCACTTAGGGAAGAGTTCCTAGCCACTCCTGCTGAACTCCTCTATGGACAAAACATCCGTTTACCTAGTGATTTTTTGCAGGAATCGACAACCTCATTCTGCCAAAGCAACTTCGTCATCAACTTAAAGAAAATTTTTGATAACATTAGACCAGTTCAAGCATCAAACCACTCGGTCAACAAATTTTTCAAATTTAAAGAGCTTGATAATTGTTCACATGTTTTCCTACGTACAGATTCAATCAAAACTCCTTTACAACGGCCCTATGAAGGACCATTCAAAATTTTAGATCGCAACAAGAATTACTTTTCTATTTTGATTAAAGGAAAAGAAGTTAAAGTTTCTTTAAACAGGTTAAAGCCCTACTTTACGGAATCTACAATAAAGCCAAAAGAAAAAAATACCCCATCTAATGCGAGAAAAGAAATACAACGCAACAGCACACTGCCAAAAGATCAGCCAGCGCCTGATCATTCAACATCATGTAACAGGAGGCCAGCGTCCTCAAATTCAGTTCAAAAACACGTTCGATTCAACTTATAAAATTTACAAAATTTACACATACAGTCGATTGAACCCGACTTCTAAATATTTGTCGTTAATCCTTCAGTTAACTGGAAGGGGGGTAATGTGGCGTCACTGCACTACGTCACTGGCTCTTGTGCCTCACATTATTTTTTAAAAAAAAACGTAGCAGCAATTTCAAGTAAGTACTTTGAAATTTGTGGGAAGTGGAAGAGAAGTAATCAGGGTAGAAAAAATAACGGGAGTTTTTGTTTTTCGGGAAAAGTTGAATTAAAAAGATAAAAAAGTTTAGCTGTTTTAAAAAAAAATAAAATATAATTGAATAAAAGAAGATAAAATAAAATATTGTATTATCTTAAATAAAAAATAAACCAAGGAATAGAATAAAAGGAATATATATAATTTCTTTCCCTTTTTCTATTTTATCCTTATATATCTATCTCTGTTATTCTTAAGTCCCCAGCTGATTGCCGCGAGGAACATTTTTATGAAAAAACTTAAAATTGAGCGTGATATGAAAGAAATCGGTTCGTGAAAGCTCAATTATTTTTAATTTGCGTCAGTTTAAACATAATTGTACGGTATTTTAAGGCATTTTTAATAGCATAATTTGCTCTATGAGGATTGTGCCCGTGCTAAAAATGGTCTCATTTTTCAGACGACGGTTAGCAGTCCAGTTCTTTCATGTCAGTGATAGATCCCTATTTTGAAAAAACTCAATTCGTAACCAAACCGGACTGGCATATTCTATTATTCAGATTCAACCACTAAACCACCAACTAAATGTTGTAATTGAGGTTCAAACTATCCAAACGAATGTCAAATTTTCCTTCACAAAAGCAAAGTTTTAACAAAATTATAACACTTTTGCCTTCCTTTTGGACACAAGCAATAAGAAAATAGCATTCATAACTCAGACTCAAAAAAAAAAAGTTTAATTTTGTTGACCTGTGTAATCTAAGGTGTAAGCCAAACAAATCTAAAATGTACAGTACAAAGTGCCGTATCCATCTACTTCTCATTGTAGAACTATCTGACAGCTGATTGCAACGGAAAATAATAGGTTTGTTCGTTGACTCGAAAACCTGTGGCACCCCAGGGCGCCCTGATGCGCCCTGAGAACTGTCAAAAAAAATTGGGGCGGCCCAGTACTTGTCAGTTAAACGAACAGCTTATTAAGAAGGAGAACTGTCATCTGGTCTTTTGCACAAAAATTATAAAATAAAACCACTACTTTTTGATAATGTTCACATCGAAATGCTAAAATTAAGTTCTTGTGCCCGCAACAAGAATTAATTCCACTTTAAATACCGTGTCCACTTTAAATACCGTGTAATCACAAGTTACTGCATACAAATTGATTATGTACATTGAAATATTCTTTTTATTAAAATTAGCTTTTGTCAAAGTTGAAAAACAATCATGTAGTATATATTGTATTGTATAAGGGAAATCTCGAATGAATGGGCATTTTGTAAAAGGAAAAGCTAAAGCCAATATATATATATATATATATATATATATATATATATAACCGTCAAGTACGCACACATCCCAACCGTTTCAACTCTTTCCACCTATAAAATTCAGTCAGGTAAAGAAAGTAAAAAAAAACACGACATTGTCCTCCTTTTTTTTTTTTTTTTTTAAGTCTATCGCGATTGAACTCATTAATTCCAACTTTACTTTAGTTGGAGAACTGCCTGTTGAAATCCGCGGCAACATCTGCACCAAACCCAAATAATTTTTAAATCACCGGTCTGTAATTTTACACATCCCTGAAATTTTAGATGTTCTTGTCGACATGAATGACGACCAACTTCACTATTCATATATAGAATCGAAATTGTCAAAAGTTTGTTTTTTAATGTCAATTGTTGCGGTGGGGGTGGGATGTCTCAGTGATTCACGAAAAGGATAATTCCAGTCAACATGGTCGTTCCAAAGGAGATTTTGACTGATTTCAAGGAAAAGTACGAGAAGGGTTACAGGCTGGTGGACGAGGAGAGTCGAAATGACCCAATTACAGATCCCTACCGGTCGCACTACGCAGCCCGAGAGGTGTTGCTCGAAATAATGGAGAACCTCAAAAACTCAATCCATTCGGAAGCTGATAACCCGGAAAATCAGTTCACATACAAAGTGATACTTGCATTCGTGTACAGAGACCTGGGTAGAATAAGCGTGTTCACGGAAGAAACATCGACAGGCGTGAAATATCTGCAGAACTGCATCGATTTAATCGAGGAACACAAGCTGGAGCCGGAGGCAGTCATTCCTTACATGGGAGCCCTAAACGAGCTGGGGATTGTTTGGTCAAATCGCCAGAATCCCGAGGAGTCCCGGAAATTCCTGATACGAGCTGAAAATCTATACAACGATTTTAAAGCCGGTGGAAAGGAAGCTATGGCCATTACAGATGTTTTCGGAACCCCTGACGAGGTGGAAAAAGAGAAAGGACCACGAGAGCTAGAGAAATTGTACACTTTGACTATGTTTTACATGGCCCAGGTGCTTGGACATCTAGAAGAACTTGATCTTTCAGCAAAATATTGCAATGCAACGTTAAGGAGGCAGCTGGAAGCTAAGGACTACGAACCTATAGACTGGGCCCTTAACGCAGCCACACTTTCGCAATTCTTCATAAGGCCCACTAAATTCACCATAGCAAGACATCATTTGGCAGCGGCTACACACATCCTAACGGAATACGAGAAGAAGATGATAACGCCTGGAATGTCTCAAGATGAGCAGGCTGCATCTCAAGAAAACCTCAAGCACAGATTCGCCGATATAGCTCGCTGCTGGGCTAAATATGGATTAGCTCTGCTGGAAGCTTCCAAGGAGCATTTGTTAGCTGAAACTGAGGAGTCAACAAGTGCGGATGATGCCGATAAGCTGGACAAAGGTATCCTTTTTTTCATAGCATCAGAGATAGAAAAATTATTTAGAAGTTGGCAAAATTACCTTAAATACGTGTCTGGAAATTTGAGTAAATTCACCTACTTAGTTTTTTTTAAAAACATTACAAAGGGTTGCTTCCGATATTCTTAAAGAGGAAAAACTTCTTTCATAGTCCTTTGCACTCTGGCATTATTTCCACATTTCCTTTTTAGAAAAATTACAAAAAGAGATCGTTATTTTCTTTTATGTTATTGCCCCGTTTTAAAAGGTCGTGAGGGAATTATTAAATTAAAATTAAAACTGCTCAAATTAGTTATAGCATTGTTAAGAGAGTGATTGTTGGATGCAAGACAATCTTTGAAATACCTTTATGGATAAAAAAATTCTTAAAAGATAGCGCAATGTCGGCGAGAAATATTTTGAACATACCTAAATATTGGCAGGAAAGAAGACAGCAAAAGAGCATTCAAAAACAATTGCAAGCTCTTGCGAGTTAGGTCATGTGCAATCAAAGATATATTTTTGGGTGTTTAATTCTTAATGTTCTCATCTTTGAACCCATTCACAACAATTTTAATAAATCGTTTACATTGTTTGGCAAAATGAAAACTATACACAACAAAACGTATTAGTTGTTTAAACGTTTTATTTTATTCAAGTCCATTGAATATGAAACAAATAATAACACTTTTAAGTCATTACTTGAAGAATTTTAATCTGTTTATATTGTGCTCATCGAAGAAATTTTTTCGTATTTCAATAGCCTTAATTCCCCGGTTACAAAAACAATATGAAAATATGGCAAATTTACCTTTGTTATTTGGGTTTTGCAGTCAATCATTTATTTACTTCTTGTTATCTTTTACATCCAAATAAATTAATATTTTACCAAACGGATATATGCTTTAAAATAATATATAGTTTGTAAAGTTCACAAAAAAGTATAACTAGCTACGTAGGTATGTGACTTTTGTAACATCCCCCTTCATATTGAAGAGTTGTTTAATAATATCATTCGTTGAAGAAGTATTAATTATTGTTAAAATTACCACTTTGCATGCAGGCGCTTGTCCACGCTTTTGAACGTGGAGCGGGAAAATTCAGTTCTTTCGCGTACTAGCCAACTCGATATTTTACGAACGTTATGGATGTAAAGGAACTTAACTTAAAAAGATGAATTATCATTTTTGTGATATATACGCTCAGAAAAATAACCTCATTTTGGCCTATGGGCGCTTAAAAGCGCCTTAAAAGCTCGTCTGTTTCTATCACGTGACTGAGATTACAGTCCCCCGCCCGTTTGTTCTTTTTGTGACTATGATAAAACAATTTCCTTGAAATCCCACAAAACAGACAGCATCGCCTTTTTGACTATACCCCCTTTGGGGGTATAGTCAAACATGCAATTTTTGGACCCATTTTTAAGATTATTTTTTTATCGATCTGGTAAAAGTAAGGTAAATGGGCGAAGGCCTACACTAAAGAACAATTCTTTAAGAGTATTCAAAAAAATTTTATTAAAAAATATTGAAAATTGAGTTTTTGACATTAATTGTAAATTGACGCTCCGAAAAAAAAAGTCGATTTGCGATGAGACACGTAACTCGAAAGTTACTTGACCGATCCTTTTGAAATTGTGCACACTTTTTCTGTAGACAATTTACAAGGTATTCCTGTCGAGATATTTTTTTTTTTCAATGTCTTTTTTTTTTTTTAATAGAATTTTTCCCGATTGAAAACAGAAATTCCAAACAAAAAATTTCCTTTTTTTCGTTTTTTTGACTTTAAACTCACACCAAAAATTCAATAGTCGAAATAAATAAAAAAACTCGACAGCGTTACCTCAAGAAACTTATTAACTAACAAAATCTTTTTGTTTTTTTTTTTTTTGTTTTAGATGATCCAGCTATTAGTTATGTGTCTCACCGCAAATCTACCTTTTTTCGGAGCGTCAACCTACTATTTATGTAAAAAACTCAATTTCCAATATTTTTTAATAACAATTTTTTTTGAATACTCTTAAAAAGTTGTTCTTTAGTGTAGGCCTTCGCCCATTTACCTTACTTTTACCAGATCGATAAAAAAAATCTTAAAAATAGGTCAAAAAATGCATGTTTGACTATACTCCCCCCTTAAAAGCCGTTTCATTATAACACGGAAAACATTTTATAATTCCTTTCTACTGCATTAATACAGGCATAAACCTTCAGAAAAACTTTAAATAATTAAAAGCATATTTATCGGATTTCATTTAGTATAAGAGCAATTTTGCCAACTTCCTACTCATCGTTTGCATTTTTATAAATACAATGTGTGCATATTTTCTAAATTTAATTTGAGTCTATTTAGATGTAGCAAACATGCAGCTTCAAGAGGTATCCAATTCGTTTCGGTTTCCCACGCTAGATATATCTGTCTACGAAGATCGAGTCCCTGATAAATTCTGTTTAACTTTCGATGATGCGAAGATTGTGTTCCAGTTCGTATCGATGTGGCTAGATGGAGCGAAGGAGTATTATACAGCAGAGACTGAAGCGTCGGAATATGCCAAAGTTATTATTGACTACGCCAACCTCTACAAGCTCTTAGCATTTTTCGAAGATGATCCGTTAAACGAGAGTAAATTGCAAAAGAAACGTGCAGACCACTTGGAGAATCTGCTCAGTCTACTTAATCCAACATACTATCTTTCCATATGCCGAGAATGTTGGTATGAATGCGGTCATGCATATTCAGCCATGCTGGACGTTAAGTTAGACGCTCTTGCAAAGTTAAAATTTGACGAATCTCCGACACCGCATCAAATACATAAGATTAACTCCCTTTGCGACAAGGCAATAAAACACTTTAAGGAGTTCATTGGATCTTTCAAGGATAAGAATGGGGAGAAACTTCTGCCGAATTTGTCTAAAGAAGAACTACAGACCTATCTTTTTGCCCACTTTCACTTAGGAAGGTTGTTCTACAAAATAATCACTCCTAACAAGGAAATGCTATTGAACAACCTGCAGAATAGCCTTAAGTACTACAAACTTTTTGTATCTGGTTGTGAAGAACACGAAGAGGCAGCGGCGTCCTTTGGAGGCGAGATTGGTGTCTGCAAGGAAATGGTAACTCTTTTACCACTTAAAATACAAAAGACGATAGGAGAAATCCAACAAATGTAATTTAGTTCTAGTCATACCAGCATCTTCCCAAATCATGAAATCGACCTTAATAACATAATGCATCCCTATTTCCTCCCATACCTTTCTCTTTAACTTGACTCCTAAAGTAAATTACAGTACTTGTTATTTAGTTATTTTTAATTAAAAGCTTGTTTTCCTACTCGTACAATTCATGTTTTATTTACTACAAATAATATGCGTATATTTGGGAGGCATTTTTCGAATTCTAGGATCCATAACATGTATTTTGACACAATTGGTTTTTGAAGTCCCGTTCTCTGCAATAAATAGGCCTTTTACAAAAACGACCTTAAAATGATTAGGCTTATTAAACGGTTTTATTTAACTTGACTCCGTATATTTGTTTCAAATTTTGCGACAGTTTTTCAACTACTTCTACTAAATCGATTCTTATGAAACTTTGCACACATATTTGGTTTCTGTGACAATACATGAAAATGAGTAAAACAAAAAAAAAAAAAATGGCGAATTTCAAAATGGACGTCGTACAAATTAGAAAATAAATCCCGATCAAGCTGAAATTTGATATATAGGTAATACATACAATCCCAATGAAAATGCAATATTTAAAAAAAAACATGGCGGATTTCAAAATGGTCGCCATATATGTATGTATGTATACTAGAGGAGAAAAAACTGATCAAGTTGAAATTTGCTACATACATAAAACATACAGTCCCGATAACAATCCAATATTATAAAATAAAAAAACATTATGGCTAAAATCTGCCAAATTAGAAAAAAAATTCCGATCAAGCTGAAATTTGATTCATAGGTAATATATAAAATGCCGATGAAAATGCAAAATTATAAAAAAAAAAAAATGGCAGACTTCAAAGTGGTCGTCTCACGGGTTAAAGGGGAAAAAATAAAAATCAAACTACAAACTATAAAATAAAAAAAATTTAAAAGAAAACTTTTAAGTTAAACGGTCTTATATTAAATCATAAACTGTACCCACACAGGTCTTCTCGTGTGGGAATCCAGGAGCACTTTGTGTTGCTACGTCAGCGGGATAAGTAATAATCTGGGACCTGGATGAATCTCGTCATTTCTGTTCGTGGTGTTGATATAGAGTAAAGTTTGTTGAACTCAATCTCTATCACTTGGAACAGGAGTCCCATGAACAAATCCTGTTGTATCAGTCATTGTTGTACACTATCGGTTAGATTGTCCATATGGATTAATTGTTGTTTCATCGCTCGTTGTTTTTCGATGATTGAAGAGAGCTTTTTTTTAACATTATCAAAAGTGGTTTTAACTATCCTTATTTGGCGTTTTTCTAATTCTGCTATAGCTTCTCAGTCCGTTTCTAATTGATCTCATTGTTGCTATCCATGGTGCCAAATAGATAGTGTAGGGCGTTTCCTACCCCATCGAAAATTGATCAAGCGGATCTAGATTTAGACAGAGTCTCTCTTATAGCTGCTGTCCGACGTTTTAAATTATCTACTAGTAAATGTATATGTGCCTGATGTACATTATAGTCCGCAGTACATCACCCTTTTTTTTTTTTGTTCATTACTAACAGGCTAAATTTTCGTGAGCAGCTTCCTTTCGCCTTTCCTATCTGAAAAATTTCTCGGTAGAGGTAGCTAACAAATGGCGGGGGTGTCAAACATGTCGATCTGGTGAATGTAAAAATTTTAATACTAACAGTTATTTTTATAGTTGAATCTTAGTCCGGTCAAAATAGTCGAAAAAATAGTGGTAGGTTTATAATAATTCGCATAGAGCTGAAAAATAGTACAGACCTTGGGGACATTATTACAAATAAAATACTAAAAGTCCCCATCAATCCCACATCTTCAAAAGTTATTCAAGGTCAAAGGTAAACAAAATGTTTTTTTTTTTATTTTTCCGGTAAACGGTAAGTTTTATCATAAAAATAGAATAGATACAAGTTGTAGATCATAAAATTATCTACAAAAATTGTTCTTATACTTTTTTTTTAAGAATTACCATTCCTGAAATATTGCGATTCTAAATCACCGAAAACAATGATATGTACGCTGAACTAATAATGGTTTGTGTAAATTATACATGCAAATTATACGATTGTAAGAATATAGACATAAGAAAAACTCAGTCCCTAATTTCATTGGCCCGCATAACCTTGAGCAACATCTGTCTACGACTCCATTGTCCGAGTGGCGACGGTCGTATACCTGTTTTTTTTCTGGAAGCCATAAATGAAATACTTTTAGTGTTGAATTTATACTCGGTATCATCAGTATTTGATAATACCAATTATCCCCTCCCTAGTCGAATGTTTGAAGATATTAACAGCGATATTCCGGAGTAATTTACTTATTTTTTGGAGTAAGTAATTCTTAAAAAAAAACAATCTAAATTAGAATATTTAAAATTAGTATGTACAAGTATCAGCCACAGTATTATGACTGTTGTCAGGCCTAGTATTTAAATTACACTGATCGACACCATTTTTGCCACAAAATAAGCGTTATGTCATTTCTATAGGATTTTTCCGCAGATTTCAAATTTGCAAACGAAAATGTCCTATCACGTCACGTTTTTGAAAAAAATAGGTTTGAAAAGTACAAAAGACCGTAATTTGGCCATCTTTGCAAATTAATTAAAAAATAACGAATTTTAATAGGAGCTTGTAAAGTAGCTCAAATAAAATTATGAACCTTATATATATTATATTAAATACGAGATCTTTAATAGTTTTCGAAATATTCTGTGGAATTTACTTTTTGCCATAAATCGATTTCTTCATACAATAGATACTGAATGAAGATCACTACTTGCGCACGCTCATGGAAATCTTATTATCAAAGACGCTTAGTAAGTGCTATAGATTAGTGGTATTTTATATAAATAGATAAAGATTTAGGCTCTCTTTTGAGTCGTCTTACAAGCTTTTTCCATGCTTCGTTATTTTTAAATGAATTTTTAAAAGTGGCCATAATACAGTATTTTGAACTTTTCAAACCTACTTTTTTCAAAAGTGTGACGTGATAGTATATTTTTGTTTGCAAATTCTTAATCTGCGGAAAAAATCCTATAGAAATGACATAACGCTTATTTTGTGGCAAATTAAATATTAAATTTTGTCGCACAGTGTTATTTAAAAAAGATGATTTAATTTATTTCGCAGAAGTATTTCAAAAGATCGACTCTTCACCACAATACATCATCACAAACGGAATTCGCTTTCTTCTTGCTCTGTATGGAGCTCAGACAAAAATTGATTGTTTAGACAAATATAGATATTTCAGTTTTGTGAAAAGTACCCTGAACAATAAAACAGTGCAATCTGGTCTAACTCCAACATCTGCTTCTGCTAGTGAACACTTATGTCGAGAATACTATCAAGTTCAAGTATGGCAATCAACTGGATCCAGAAGACTGGGGTTGGAAATTAGTAGATAATACTTTGGAGCCAATTAAAACTTTACTCTCGCTTCCGGAAAGCCTTCTCAACACCATCTTTTGCAAGTGCAAAAGGGTTGTAGTGCAAAATGCAGCTGTAAAAAAGTCGAATTATTTTGTTCACCAGTATGTGCTAATTACCAAGGCCAGTCTTACTCCAATGTTGATATGATATCAATGAGGAGACAACTGATATATCTTTTTCACATATCCAACTAGAAGAACAAGAAGAAGAAGAAAGCGAAGAAGATATAACTATTGAAGTGGTATTTGAAGATTATCAGTCAGAATAACATCTTCCCGAAACCAACAATAATTCGTGCGATTTAAATCATTTTCAATAGTACCATTTTTCAGTAAATACAATATTTTTTAAAAAACTTAGTCACAATAGATAGAAAATACGCCGAGTAGACTACCTCACAGGTGGTGCAGAAATGTGTGCATATTACGTTAAATACGACTTCGTCAACTTTTAGAATTGCAATATCTCGGGAATGGTGATTCTTAAAAAAAAAGTATAAGAACAATTTTTGTAGATAATTTCATGATCTACAACTTTTGTCCGAATTAGTTTTATGATAAAACTTACCGTTTACCAGAAAAATTGGAAAAACGATTTTTTTTTTACTTTTGACCTTGAATAACTTTTTTTGCAGATTTGGCATAGATGGGGACTTTTAGTATTTTATTTGTAATAATATTCCCAGAGTCTGTACCAATTTACAGCTCTATAAATTGAAATGTCTACTTTGGCCGGACTATCTAGAGATAATGTGATAACAAACACGAAAAACCATTTGTCCTACAAAACCGATGGTTTGACGGCGGGAGTCCCCCCCACCCTCAATTTGTCGAAATGGTAAGTAGTCCAAACTGAGTACTAACCACCTGAATTTTTTAATATCACTTAGTGAATGTATTTTAAATTAAATTACAACATTGTCCTACAAATTTAGCGGTTATGTTTGTCCAGTCCTACGCGCAGAAGTTGTCTTTTGCAACTTTTCGCACTTTTGTGCGCCTGCCAATTTTTATTCAGTGAGAGTATTACTGCAAAAGAAATTACACTGATAAAATGTGGTGTGATACTTCCAAAAAGCGCTTATCGCTCTCAAAATTTTGCAAATTAATCGACATGAAATGATAGAACAAAATTGTCTTTTTAATTTAGTTAATTAAAAAAATTAAAAATATTTTCGAAAAGCTCTCCTTCCGATATAATACATGAATTAGTCATAGAAAAGTTTGAAATTTCAGAGAAACTAATTTATTTTTCAACTTAAATCAATTATTACCCGCTACATTCTTTCAATGAAAAGCGAATAATGGCTGGTTGTTGTTGTCTTCCATTAAGTCTTTACAAGACTACTTGTAGAACGTCAAGAAAATCCTTATTCTTATAACAATCAACAAATGGATTTTTACTAGCTTTCGTTCTTATAAAGATCCTATAAGATCGTAGTCCCAGAGCTCAGTTATTTTTTCTTAAAAGAGTTTTAAGTTCACCCCTTACAAGAATGTGTTCTTACTTTTCGTTCGGGTGTGACCTTTTTTTTCATTCGGGTGTGACCTTGAACGGCCCCCCCCCCCCCCCCCCCCCCCCTTGGCCTTGGGGGTCCTCCACAAGGTCAAAATACGACAACTCGGGTATCCTTCCTCTTCATTTCCGGCAACAAAAGTATGGTCATCAGGGAATAATCCTACAACTTCTATTTGGGACATTTTTGCCGAAAACCCATTGCTGACGAGTTATTTTGCAGTTCCCGTACTTTGACCTTTCTCTGATATGACCTTCAGGGGCCAAATTTTTAATGTGGTCAAGTTCATACTTGAACGTAAAATGTCCTACTCTTTTAATTTCTGGCGTCAAAAGTAGGGATTGCAGTTTAAAAGAATCAACTTGACCTTGAATACCGAGGTCAAGGTCAAATCTTAACCCTTTATAGCCCCATGTGACATTTCTGTAACAAACCTCAAAAATCCCGCTAGAATACGCACCGAATGTATTTAGTTCATTCAAATCGGCGCCACTTTGCTGTCACACATTATTGAACAACGTAATATCCACGGAAATCATCATAGACAGCCTAAACAGTTAACATTTAATCGATTAGAATTTCGCCCGTAATTGAAAGTGACAAATTGAAATTCGAGCAAATTTTAAATTTTACAAAAAAAATACAAAAAGTGTGTAAAATTGTGTTATTTTCTTGGAAACCTATAGATAAGGGAATGAATATGTTCCTTCCATACCAATTTAGTTTTTTTTGTTTACGTTTAACTCAATTTTACAGTAATGTTACACTCCCTTAAATGTGAAATAAATAATTAATAATACATATTTTTTTTAATTTCTGAGAAATATGTATTTTTTATTTCCCTAAACCTGTCCATTTTTAACATAATTTTAATGTTTTATGATCTTGGGCTATAAAGGGTTAAGTTATCGTTTAATTTCCAGGGAAAAATCCTACAACTTTTTTCTAAGTCATTTTTCCCTGTGTTGCCTACTTTTCAAGTTATTCTGGAGTCCCGGTATTTAATTGACACGCTGTATATCATACAGTGTATCGAATTTCACTGAAAGAACCATGGCGGAACATACAGACCATGGAGGTTTAGTTAGAGACCAGGAGAACGAATGCCGTAAAATAAAAGTGTCCCAGAAATGTGATAAAAATTAAGTGAGGAGCTGCGATCGCGAAGTTATCTCAATAAAAGGCGGGCTTTTAAATGATTGACCTACGTTTTAAATAAGTTCAGCACACCACTTTTACACATATACAATATTTAACCATTTTTAAATGTTTTTTCTTGCAAAAATAAAATAATGGAGCACGCTTATTGTTTCTTGCCAATACCGGGAGCACTCCGCTACTTATAAATAGCTAACTTCATGGATATTACTCACTACGCCAGCGCGGATAGTGGCTAAAAAATTAACCCGAATTTTAATACTATACTGGACTGACGACAGCCCAATGTGTTAGCATAGGCCGTTCGTTCTCCTTCGCTCTGACCTCCATGAGACACAAGCAGAATTTATTAACCTTTTCGCGGAAATGATGGTAATAGTGACGGCTATAATCGTCCTTTTTTCTAGTACCTACATGGTAAGCAAAAACCTGCAATCATAAAAGTAGTCAGAGTACCAAAGAGTGACCGCAAAAATCGCTTAAAATTAGCCTGTTTTTGCACAGTTCATAGCAATCTCAAGAAACGAGTTAAAAAAAATCTAAAAATAGGTACATAATCGTCGTGAAAAATGCAGATGGGCATATTTTTTCGATTTTCAAAATTATTTAAAAAACTACCCCTTTCAGGGGGTGTAAATATCAAAAAATGGTAAAAATAACTACCTTTGAATAATCACAAAAACATTGATTCAGCCTCATTAATAATAAAATAATCTCATCAGAATTACAACAACTCATAGTATTGACCCACCTGTTGATTTTATGTGAATTTCTTCCAAAAACTCACCCCCTACAAGGGGTTGAACCACCCCCAACGCTATAATTGTGTCCAGTATTTTTAAAATCTGTTGAAAAAAAAAAACATATTCGAGGAGAAGTATCTTAAAGGCAATGTCTTTGATATTACTGCAGAAAAAAACCCTGTATGGGGGTGAAACAACCCCTAATTTTCAAAATAACGACATGGTGATAAAACGAATCACTCTCTTTTTACCATTTTTTGATATTTACACCCCCTGAAAGGGGTAGTTTTTTAAATAATTTTGAAAATCGAAAAAATATGCTCATCTGCATTTTTCACGACGATTATGTACCTATTTTTAGATTTTTTTTAACTCGTTTCTTGAGATTGCTATGAACTGTGCAAAAACAGGCTAATTTTGCGGTCACTCTTTTATCTTTATCTAGGAATAAAAAACGCGTTTTCTACCGCCTACATAATTTTTTTAATATCCGCGAAAGGGTTAAATATAGGCAGTACCGGCCTTAGGGGGGGGCAAACTCGGGCGGCGCCCGAGGGCGCCGGTCGATTTGGGGCGCCAAATGAATCAGGAACATATTAAAATTTCTCAGAAGAATAAGTTTGTAGAACTGCAAAATTGAGTAAAAATATATGTAAAGACGAAGGCAAGGGAGACAAACATGCGTTTTGAAGCATTTTTTTTTACTTCCCGAGGTGTTTTTGTCTTCCCACCAAGGAGAGTGGCAATTTTATGTATAAGTATCGAAAAAACAAAACCTTTACGAACAATATTATAAATACAAGCCGTCTAGGTCCGATGATTGCTTCTTACGCCGGTATAGCCCATTTATTCTGCTCCTCAGGGCTAATCTGCTGAACTATCGTTTTTACGAAAAAGTGATGTTCTACTAATTGTAACTGACGAAGAATGCCATTCCATTTTTTTTTGTATTTTCGAATAAATTTTTTCTTAGAAATTCGCGATGGGCGCTTTAGACATATTGTATATATTTGCAGACTGCTCCTCCTAAGCTGAGGACGTCGCTAGTGTTCTGGGCTTTCCTAAGAGTTCCATAAAATTTTTAAATAATATTTTCAAATCATTATTTTTAAAAACTCATTTGGTCTTCAAAAATATTAAAGGAAAGAGTGATACATAAGGTAAATGAACGATTTTATTTTTGGACGTTGTATCTTTTATGCATTCAGTTTTTGAGAGAAAAGCAAGATATAAACCTGATTATTATACATTTATGTTAGTATTAAAGTTATTCTAATTTACCTGTAAATGTTATTGAAATGCATAATTTATGAAACGTAAATACGAAATTGATTTTTTCGATTTTTCCAATAGCTTATTTTGAAACTGAAGATTTCATGATAATATCAAACTGCGTTCGAAATATTTACTAGTTTAATTGATTATTATTCCAAGTTTTCGTGGCAAAGATTCGTAATTCAATGAAGAAGCAATTGAAATGCTATACAATATTTAAATGCATATAAAGATTATTTCAGGAATTCCAAAAAATGTTTCGAAAATCATGAAGCCTTAAGCTACTGATTCTCAGAGATACATTACTCGGATTTAGTAAATTTTATTCTCAGATGAAGCATTGAAGATTCTATAATACATGAATCAACATTTTCTACTTACACTCCTTATTCTTCCTAATTTTTGACTTTTTGCTTTTATTATTGCACATTTAACTAGTATTTCAAAGAACATTTTACGGAAGGTATATTCACCCATCAAATTTAATTGTCTTTATCCTGTTCTGTCCAATGTCACATCCAGTATTAAATGTTGTTTTCAGTTAATATATGAAATTCAATAATAGATTACGCAACGTTGCAATAAAAAAAAATTTACAAAAAAAAATAAAAACCGACTTCGAAACTTTGCCTGTATGTACAAATTTAAACTAAAAAATTAAAAATAATATTTTTTATTTCTTTAAAGAAAAGAGCATTCAAGGAATATACAAAATTATTGATATTTAAATATTTAGAATAACTAATCAGTCAGTTGTTTTAATTGGTGTAGGCAAGGCAAGTTTTAAACCTAAAGAATTTGGGTTTGCCTTGGCTGGCACCGACTCCAAAAAGTAACTGATTAGATATTGTAAATATTTAAGTACGAGTATTAATACTTTTGTATATTATGCTTGAATGCTGTTTTCTTTAAAGTAATAAAAAATATTATTTTTAACTTTTTAGTTTAAATTTGTACATACAGGCAAAGTTTTGAAGTCGTTTTTTATTTTTTTGTAAATTTTGTTTTATTTTTCAATTTTTAGCTGACGGAAAGTGGTTGAAATTCAATAAAAGGGATTAATCCCCTAAGTTTCCACCTTTAGAAGAGGGATATTTTCATCAAATTTAAACGGGACCACCCCCAAGAAATATTCTATTTAATAAAAGAAGAATTATTAAAATCGGATCACAATCGGCGAAGATATCGCGTAACATACAAAAAAAGAAAAAGAAGAACAAAATAAAGTCGAGTTGAGAACCTCCTCCTTTTTTTGCAGTCGGTTAAAAATAAAGAATGCCCAACTATTTGATCTAAGGCCTTCTTTTTTAACACCCGAGTAACATTTACGATTTTTCCGTTCGAAGCCTACGCAAAGTGGAAATTTGTTTTGAGTGGTGGTTACAAAGTTGACACTTTGCGGTCGGTAGGTACTACAGAAAAATTAATTTTTTGTTATCAACATTTGTTATCTTTTTTTCTATGCAGGCTGATAATATTTTATTTTAACGATGGAAAACGAGACCTCTACGAAGAAACATAAACCTTCTGGTTATGAATACAGACAAAGAAAAGCATCAGAACCAACTATTCAAAATGAAGTTAGTTCTGAATCGCCTAAACCAATTTCGGATGGAAATAAGTTGAACATAGATGAGGACGAGCCCAACAATCAAGATGCGGTAGATGACGGAACTTGTGAAAATACAGAAGAATTATCTAAATGTTTTTCGGATTATGCTTTATGGCCAGTTCATTGTACCAAAAAAATCGTACTTTTTTTTCCACTTGGGGAAAAATTTTTAAAGCTATTATTTAACTTGACCATCTTGTCCGTCCGCCTGTGCATTTTTTGTGTAATTCAAAATTAGAAATCGAAGTTTAACTATGTTCAGATAAAGCCAAAACCTTTTTTTTTTAACACTGCTATATTTTTGATAACACTACAAGTTAAAAGAAATTTTGAATCTGCGATAATTGTTTAACTTTTTATTGCGCTAATTATAACAGCGTGTTTTTTTGTTTTTTAAGCCATAATTTTTATATTTGTCTTTAAAAGGGGCGCCGAGGAAAAGTTTGCCCGACTAAACGCAAAAGCCTAAGGCCGGCACTGAATATAGGACTAAATTTCTAAGACGAAATACGTGAAAACAATAAAAGTAAAGCTAAACACGTGAACGAAATTGCATATTTCCTTTACAAAGAAAAATAATTTATTTATTTCATTTGTAAACAAGGCTTTAAATTTAACGAATTTAGATTTATATGTATTTGTCTCTTCAAATGAATAATTGCAGCATAGTCCATAGCATTAATGGATCGAGAGAAATGTAAATAGTTTTCGTAATTTTCCTATACATGTCCCGTAAACCTGGGATTAATAATAATTAAAAATACAAGGATTAATTTAAATAATAATGTATTTAGTAAAAAAAATAAGAGAAGATTTAAAACACAACAAAATTATATCAGTTGACTTATTTTATTTGTTTCTCAGTTTTCGACTGTTGAGCGCGAAAATTCAACAATTTTTCTATAATATGCTCCGCAGCCTTGCGTACAGTTCTCATATCGAATTCATCTAATAAATTGTCGAGAGCATGATTGACTATTCTCGTCATGAAATTTTCAATGTCGAGACATTTCGGGATTATTTCAGGAATAGATTTCAGCTGATTATAGATAATTTCAATATTTGCTGGATCTACTAAATCTTCCATGGGCAAAACTTCGATTATTTCTTTGAATACTTCAGTAAAAACTTCCTGCGAAAAGTTCTCCAACTTAGTGCCAGAACAAACTTCAACAGCATTTGCAACAATTCCACAGAGAACGTCCTTTGTGTTGACCACCACTTGCTCCAAGTCGAAAACCCCTAGGACTTCATTGAAGAGTTCCTTAATATCGTTTGGCTTGATGAATATCAAATATTTTTGTGGGATAATCGTCTGAAAGTTGTCCACAATACACTCGGTGACCGTGTCACCTTGATCAGCCTCAAAATTATTGGCGACAAACGCGAAATAATTTGATATTTTTTTGCTATATTTCCTAATGCTTTCTTCAGGCATTTTACTACCCACGATTTTGACAAGGAACCTCTGTACAACTTGTGCAACCTTTCTGCTACTAGTGGAATCGGGATTTACACCATGTTTCGGAGGCTGAGATGATAATGTTGTGTATACTGTTTCTTCGTATAGACGTTCGTTTGTGGGAGGTAAGATTTCTACAAATCCAGCAGTATCCGATTCCATCGTCGTCGGTTGCTGTAGTGGTTTTGTGCGCAATCGCAAGGTTCGGATTTCCTTTTCAAGAAACTGAAAGAAAAATTGTTGACTGAACTGTAGGTTGAGAAATATTACAACAAGCAAAGTATTACAGTGTAATTATAGGGTAATTAAAACGAAAATATGTATAAATTTCACTTTTGGTCTAATAAAATAAGGATTTATCTACCAAATCTAATCTAGCTGGATTTATGTACAACTTTATTTAGTCATTAATATATTTAACGTCTAAAAAGTCCCCATCGATATCATGCCAGCTCTCTTTTTTACCACAACTAACCTCATATACACTCTTCAGGTACGAACAATCATTTCCTTAGTAATAGGATCGAGAATGCACAGATACATTCGTTACCGTATCACCTTCGAAGTACAATCCAAAAAACGTTTTTTATATTTATTTATTTAATCATCCATCGACGATCAAAAGACAGTAGACTTATTACAAGGTGTCTACCGCACCTTAAATTTTCCTTACTCCTTAAAAAGTCCTTACTTCTTAATATATAATAATTACTCCTGAAAATCCTTAAAATCTTCTTGCTCTTCAGTCGTAGACCTTACAATTTTGCATATACAAATTTTTATATTTTTGTTTACGGTCATAAAGAATGCAACTAAATATTAAAATAAAACCATCAAAACGTGCGAAAATTTAGATCAGCGCGACAATTTTCTTTAATATATACCTAAATCGGTAACATATTAAGGGTATTCATGAAACTAGATAAGTTTATGTATAGCGTATTTACTTATATTTACGCGCAGCATTTCATGAACGTACCACTTTTTAAATTGTGAATATGAGTGTAAATCGATCAGCTGTTCGGCTGTCGACTAATATCAATAAGTAGAGACATTCAAGATGCCAAGAGTAAGCGAAAAATTAAAATTAATAAAACAGTGGGAACAATTGGCCTTTAGTGATTTGTTAATGCTAGAATTATTCGGAAACAATGATGGTAGTGTTCGTTGGTTGTAAAAATTCGTTTGCCAAATTAAACTTTTCAATGTTTTAGATAATCAACGTAAGAAGGAGGAAAAAATTCTTGACGAGTTAACGCTCGCAAGGCTGGTTGCAGAAAACTGTAGGTATGGCGTTCCATTCGGACAAAAGACTGGAAACCTATTCTATGGGAATATGAAATGACTGTGTTTCTTTATAGCCTTTTTTGGGAAATGATTTCATGTTTGTTTACAGTAAGCCCCGTTACTGTATTCAAGTATGATTCACTCTTTATTAGCCAGTTAAAAGATTGGTGCTCCATTATATTCTATTACGGCTTTACACCTACGCGGCATAGATTCTATTAAAGTATGTATTTTTTCAATGGGTATGCGAGTCCATTTTGTTTATACTTTTTTGAATAATTCCTCCTTCTTGTTGAACCTTTCTCCTTTTAAAGATCTTTTAACATCTTGCCACAAATGTTCGATCGGATTTAGGTCCGGCAATTGTGAAGGCCATTCTATTAATCACAAGTTATTATCCTCGAACCACCGTTTCACCGCCCTTGCGATATGTTTCGGATCGTTATCCTCTTGGAAGAGCTAAGAATATGCCATGTTTTCAGTGGCATAGGGGAGCATGACATCTCAATTCATTTGGTCTATTGTTTCTTTTGTCCAAAATAACGGGCCAAATAAGAGAAAGCTCCCCAAACCATGATGTTTCCTCCGCCATGTTTAACTGTGCCTACAGTGTACCAGTTTTTGGGGGGCGTCTTACATAACGAATACCATCACTGTAAGACAAATTAAATTTGGATTCATCCGACCAGAGAATATTTTTCCAAATGCCAATGGTCCAATGTTCGTGCTCCTTAGCAAAACATAGCAGTTTTTTCTTATTTTTCAAGTTTACGTGTGTTTTTTTTTTTTTTTGCTGCAATCCTTCCTGATAAGCAAAATTCCATTAGACGTCGTTGAGCAGTCTTCGTGCTGATATTTTGGAGACCTTAGGATTAGGAGGATTTTTCCTTCTCTTGTATATTTTGTATACGGTTCCTTTTCCTATGTTTAACTTGCCCCAAATGATAACTTCTCACTATCCCGATATCTTATCACAAGATCTTCTAAATCACTTGATCGTATAAAAAAATCGTTTTTATTCTAGGTGCCATGCTTAATCACTTAAATCACAAAATTGTGTCCATTCATTCAATAAAACAATGAACTTTTGGCAAAAATTCAAAAAGAATAAAAGTTTCCAGACTTTTGTCGCGCATAAATGTATACGTAGTGATGTAGTCCGACAACGGCCGCGAAATAACATTGCGTCTTATGACGGAAGATCCGAAGTATACCACTCCACTCACCTGAACTGCTTAACTACAACTTTTACGTGAAAATGATGTTCTACTAATTGTAAATATAGAGAAATACCTTTTTTATGATCTGAAAAACGTCATAGAGGCAAGAATAAGATATTCGTGCTTTTCGTACTTAAAAACAACTGTAACCACTTGTTCGAACAAAACAGCAAGGGTAGGTCGAGTTGGCAGCACGACTTTCCGTGGTAATTTGTTAAGATGCGGTGGTGAGCAGGTCTACTTCACGGCTTGTATTTATTATTCCCGTGGGTTTTGCCCATGTCGATCAAAACATATGTATCCAAGACAGGTAACTCATTTTAGGTAGATGTATTTTGGTAGGTTGATTCCAGAGTTTTAAAATAATGCTTTATTCTTGCAATCCATTACCGTACTCAGTACTACTACCATCACCAGTATTGTACTTCAAAAAATTTAATTACCATTATCAAGTAATGGCATTGACACTTCAGCGCTACCGTACTTCAGAAGCATTACTTAACATTACCTGTCATTACTTAGCATTACCTGCTATTAATTAGAAATACTAAATTTCTTGATTCAAAATTATAATTGAGGGTGAATTTGTTTTTTTCCACTGCATTAACAAACATTCCAATATACAGAATCCCAAAGTTATGCGCTTTCGAATACCGTTTAAAATGTTCTTTTAACGGCTGCTAAACAATAAATCAAATTGTATATAATCAAACAGTTCTTATTAATAGGGATGATATTCATATTACATAAATACTACATAATATAAACATACGAATATAAAATCAAATTAACCAATTTTAAATAGTGAAAATAACTCTGGAAAAGTAAAGTCTTACCTCAATTTGCTGTCGCTGCCGTAAACATATATCATTAAGCTTATTTAGATCTTTCTTAAAATCAATATGCTTTTCAGTGGCTCCTTTCTCATATAACTTTGCTTGGAACCGCAAAATTTCTAATAAAAAATTCTCCTCCTCTTGCAAAACAGTTAAAATATTTAATTTTTCTGTCCCAATTTGGGTAACTTTTATCAATTCATCCTCAAGGTTTGCCAGATTTTTCTTCGAAAAGAGAAATAATAATAATTATTATTAGCATTTAATCTATAAAGAATTCATATAGTATACCTCTTTTTCTGTCATTGCTTTTTTAAATAATTTTTGTTCGTCTTTTACTTCTGACCTGATTTCGAAAACATATTTTCTCAAAACTGACTCCTCTAATTCGTCCAAACTCACAATCATTCCAAACTTCTTATACATCATTTCTTGTACATCATCTTGAAGTAAAGCAATTTGCTTGTTCATATATTTACAATCTGTAGTCATTCTTTGCAAGTGGACGATATTGATGCGATGCATACGCTTTGTTGCCAAAGTTTCTAGACCCAGTTGGCCTACACGGGTATATAACTTAAGTACAGAGTTTGAGTTGAATAGTAATGTATCCTTAATGTTTCCAATGTTACTTCCTTCTTTAATATACTGGAGCTGGTCTAATCGAAGAACTGTTAGTGTGTCTATTTTATTAAGTTCTTTTTGTCGTTCGCGCTTCAATATAAAACGTAAGTAAATATATGACTTAACTCTAGTTTTTCACAAAAATTTACTCTAAAATCCAAAAGCTTCTTCTTTTTTTCTTGAACAATATCATTAGCGTCAGCTTGCTTCTTCGCTACATCTCCGAGTTTCTTATTTAAGTCGTCAATCTGCTTCATATGCATATACATTGTTTGTTCTATGTTATGTCTATCTGTACGCAAGGCAAAAGCTAGATCGTACAAAGTTTTGTCACAACCTGGGGGTAAAGTATTCTCATCCAATCGAATTGGGGCCATGTCCATAGAATCGCCACTTCCTTCTTCTTCTTCACTTGTTGATGATTCACTTTCAGAACTCTCTTCAGAGTCTGCAGAATATGTAAAAAAAAAAGAGTTCGGAATTAGTTCGAAAACGGAAACGTTCCTACTTTAAAAAAAGGAATCGATTTAGTATTGCTACCTCAAAACCGGCCAATAAAGATAATAATAGTTGATACTTATTTAGAATCGTCAACGAAAACGGCGGTTGTGACATAATAATTTTTAACACTAGAACTACCAAGACCAGTCAAATTGACGAGTACATAATTTCTTTCATGAATTAGATATCTCTTAAGACTTATGCCAAAGCTTAATAAGGTTCAAAATTACGCATATCAAAAAGCCTTTTCCCTCATTGTCCCAATTTGTCCATTTTGGTTACTTTGTTATTTATTTGTAAAAAGTTCTGAAAATTCATCCCGGGTATTTTCAATACTACTCTCTCAGAATATCACCTGAAAATTTAAAAAAAAACCTTTCGTATTGTATTTTTGAATTTAAAAAAAAAAATACCGATTTTTTAGAGTCAATTTTATAAAAAATTGATATTTTTGATATGAAAAAAATTTTGAAAAAAGCCAAAACCACAAAAACTCCTGCTCAAAATGTCAAAATAAAGTTATTAAACCCGGAGGTATGATTTTTATCATTAAGGGGTTGTAAACCACCCCTAAAATCAACATTTTTACGCATATCTATCTATCTTATGGATTTTTCTGAAAAAAATTGGTTTTGACTTTCGAAAACAGGTGAAAATGAGAAAAAATATAAAAGAGAGGATAAGAATTTCAATTGTTTTTTTATCTATAAGGTCAAATTTCATCTCCACCCAAAGAAAAAGCCAAAAAGGGGTCAAATTCAGCAGTTTTTCAAAAACACTGTTTTGAGAACTAAGGTGTTGTGAATAAATGGAATTCTGAAAATAAATAAGAGTGAAATTTATGGTCTGACATACTAGTGTCAATTCTTATGATAGAGTTAAAAACACTTCCCACCCCTTTTTGGTTGTTATAAGGGATGAAAACCGGAAGATGCACGGTATTCGTTATATAAAGTTGCAAATTAATACTTGTAAGGTTTTTGGATATGCAATTTTCAAATTTTTATATATTCTAGCTCTACAATCTTTTCTTTGTGGTGTAAAAGGGTGGCAGGGGGTGAGTAAGGGTTGAAAATTCGAAAATCCGTAGCATTAGTTCGACCCAATTTTTTTCAGAAAAATCCATAAGGTAGCGAGTTGGCGTAAAAGTGTTGGTTTTAGAAGTGGTTTACAACACCTTAATGATAAATATAATACCTTCGAGTTTAATAACTTTATTAATTGATTTATTGAGCCGGAGGTTTGTGGCGTTGGCTTTTTCCAAATCTTCTTTCATATCGAAATTATCAATTTTTTATAACCATCAGAAATCGGTATTTTTTTTTTTTAATTCAAAAATACAATAGGAAGGGGTATTTTTTTGGATATTTTGAGAGAAAGTATTGAAAACACTTGGGTATGAATATTCAGAACTTTTTAAAATTAAAAAACAAAGTTGTCCGAGCTTATGTAAAGTTGAAGGACAAATTGGGACAAGAAGGGTTAAAGTCATAAACCGTGCAAACAAAGTAAACTGAATAGCAGAAATTTTTCCATAAAACAATTATTGTATTATTATTTATTTTATTTTGTCATTATTTGTTGCAAAATTGAGGTAAAGCAACATATGACGGCAAATGACATATGTTAGTGAAATCCAATTTAATGCAAACCTATTTTTCTATGGCACTAAATCGAACTCAAAGGTCATGAATGATATAATCAAACTTACCATCTGGGTTTACTTCTTTTGGGGGCTTATACTTTTTTTTAAAAATCCTGCGTAGGAAATCATAAAATTTGTTTCCCTTGATCTGACCTAAAAAGTTAGCCTGGATAATTTTCACCTGCTCCTCTGTTTTTTCAATTTTTTTATTGTTATCTTCAATTGAAATTTTCATTGAATTGGATAAATAAATGTAGTGTTTCTTCAGTTTCACAGCTTCTTCAACTTCATTTATAATGCTTTGTTCCAGTCTTTCACAGTCTCTCAATATGATGAGTTCCTGATTCATGCTCATGATCCTTTCTTCTAAAAATTTTGCAGCAATTTCGACTTTAAGATAGCTTTTCGTTAATTCTTCAACCTCACGGTCGAAGCTATTGATACGTTCTTCGATCTCTACTACAATTTTTTGTTGCTCTATAATATTATTGATCAGCAAGTTGTATCTCAACTCTATCTCCCATGGAGTTGCTGTAGAATTTGAAGCAAATTCTACGATAGCGCTCTTGTGTTCTGTTAACTTAGGAAGTAGATCAATTTCTTCGCAAATTTTCCCGAAAGCAGGCATTTTTGAATTTATGTTCCATTTTATAACTTGAGTAGGCAATTTTTCTAATATCTGTTCGCATTGGCCAGAGTGTGCTTCAATTTTTGCAGGGGCTTGCACTTGAGGGATCCCAAACATCAGATCCTGTACTTCCTTGATGTCGGTAATCTCTATATTGGGCTGTGATATATCTAGCATTACATATATATAAACATTAAAATAATAATAATAAAACTGTACCTTAAGGTTAATGTCTGGATACTCCTTCGAAATATCAATTCCTGGAAGTTGTGGTATTAGCTCTCTGTTCTCAAGGGGAATGTCGTGCTGAATGAAACCCATTCTATCTTCTTGTAAAGATATGAAGTTATAAAGTTCTTGTTTATCTGAGCGCAGCTTTAAAACCCGGTCGTTAAAGTCACTCCGAATTGTGTAAAGTTCTTCTCGAAGGCTGAGTAGTTGTTTGTATTTTAAGAGGGTGTTTTCAGTCTCGGGCGGCTCATAATTTGGGTCGGTTTTTAACTTGTAATCTCCTATAGATTTCTCAGCTTCGGCAATTGCACGGGTATCCTCGTCGCTATTTTTGTTAGGGTCAGGCTTTTGAGAATTTAAAGTCATCCAAACTGTATTTCGCATAAATTTTTCTTCTTGACGCTTTCTATATTTTGCCAGGAGGCGACTCATTTTTGGATTCAAATTCATCGGTAGTTCATTACTCTTTAAGCCCATTAAAGCTTTTTTCTCAAAATCTGGAACTTCCATTTGGTCGACAATAGATTCTCGTTCTGGTTGTGTTGTTATAGGTTCTTGACTACAAGAATATTTTGTTAAAATATAATTTGTACAACAACTTAGCAAAAATGAAATACAATCAAATCTCGTTTATCCGAAATTCAATTAACCGGTAACTTCGAATATCCGGAAATTTTTTTAAATGTAATTGCTTTGAAATGTTCACTCTTTTATCATTATTATATTACCTTTATTTATTATTCGTCACAAAATTCCCGACGTCAACATTTTTTATCGTAAGGCCATTCTTTACTTGATTTATCACATAGAAATATTAACTAAAAGTAACAACCGATATTTAGGATTTAATAGACATGTAAAACTTTTTTGCGTACATTCTTACTATTGCACTGGTCATTTTTCTTAGTAGTATGATAGTAAACATCAAAACCCCCGGGAAACTATATAATGACGTCAAATTAACGGCAATTTGACATCTTTCGCGCGTAGAACTGGACAAACATACCGCTAAATTTGTAGGACAATGTCGTCATCTAATTTTAAATACATTCATTAAGCGATACCAAAAAAATCAGGTGGTTAGTAGTCAGTTTGAACTTCTCATTATTTCGACATGCTGAGGGTGGGGGACTAGTATTAAAATTTTTTCATTCACCAGATCGACATCTTTAACGCCTCCGCAATTTGTTAGCTACCTCTACCGAGAATTTTCGTAGATAGAAAAGTTGGGCGTCTCAACGAAAGAAAGCTGCTCACGAAAATTTAGCCTGTTAGTAATCAACAAAGAAAAATGGGTGGTGGACTGTGGACTATAAGACTTTAATCTTCCATAAGTTTTAGCTTGAAGCTGCATTCCGTTTTCCAGTTATGGGTGAATAAAGTTGGTATTTTTAAATGGGTTTAAATGGGCTGTAAGATAGCCCTCAAATGATGGACGTCAACATTTGATTCAAGAAGTATTAACCAACTAGGTGTATAGAAGTTTTTGGGGTCGCTGATCCCGAATACAAGATCGGTTGACCTCTTATGGAAGATAAAAGTCCCATCATAAACTACCGTTTGGAACTCATTTGAAGTAAATTCACGAGGTCCGCCAAAGGGGCGAAAATTGCGGTCGCTCTTTTTCTAATACAATGTGTCTATTTGCTGAATGCTATCTTTATTCTAACTACCTATTGACTGGAAATTTTCCTTATATAAACTTTCTATTTACTGAAGATTTCCTTTATGTAAACTGCCTATTGACGGGAAATTTTCCTTATCCAAAATATCTATTTACTGAAGATTTTCCCTATAAAAACTCTTAACTGGGAATTTTCTTAATAGAAAATGTCTATTTACTGAAATTTCCCTTATACAAACTGCCTATTAACTGGAAATTTTCCTTATACAAAATGTCTATTTATTGAAGATTTTTTTTTGTAAGGATACTACAAATATTTCTTAAAAATTATTAAACATTTCTGTTGGTTTTCTCATTAAATTGCGAATGCATGTTATTTAATTAATTAATAATGTCAGTTCCACAAAGATGTCATCGTGATTGCAGATGACCAAGGTAAGATTGGGGAAAATAATGCAAAATTTTTATATTTTCGGAGAGGTTTCCGTATTCTTGACTTGTTCCGTGCAAAAAACAAAACAAGTACAAGTGCAGTTTAAGATAAAGTATTTCCTTGAATTTCCTAACAATTTGATAAAAGTCTTCGAAAACTTATTTTGGTGGCCATTTGGTAAATAAGCTAACCAGAAATTGTGACACCCTACCCTAAAAATTAAAATTTTTGAAAATTTGACTAATTACTAATTAACGGGCACCGTATTATATACGTAGATACAAATAATCTATCATGTACGAATGTATTTATAATACCTACTTTTTCCCATTACTTATAAAATCCCGAAAATTAAGGTTCAGTTAAAAAAAATGGGTTGAAGGAGCACTTTTGTGCTATTAAATATTGGCGTATTTGATCCATTTTTATTATATTTACTCCATTTTCCGTAAAAATTGTTTATCCGGAATAAACCCGGTTCCCAGCATATCATAAACGAGGTTTGACTGTATTGAGGTATCGTTTTACCCATTTTTGATTGAACATTTTTTATCCTCGCTTGCATTAAAATACCTCAACATTGAATTGAATGAAAATATAAAAACTTTAAAATACTTACGCTAAGAGTACGAGAGCTTCTGCTGCCTTCTTAGCTTCTACTTTCTTATTGCATTCATCCTTAGCTTTATAGAAACTCTCGTCAAGTCTCATTATTCTGAACGACTTAGCTGAAATATTTTTTCTAAAAAATTGTAAATTTGGTAAATCGCCAAGAACAAACAGATGGAGAAAATTACAACCTTATTGCTGAGATTTCGAAAGGTAAATGTTTGAGAGGGTTAATAAAAAAATCAACAACTTTTTTTCGTCCCAAGGTTGATTTTTCTACATCAAAAGCAAGTTTACTTCTTATAAGTTGAAGTTCATCATCAAGAGTTTTTCTCAAATCAGCCGTAATTCTTTCATCTAGCTCCAGCTGCTTTGCAGTTAATTTTTGAGAAAGAGCCATCGCTTTGTTCTTTTTTAATATATCCTTGAAATGTGTCTTATAGTCCGAGAGAATATCAAGAACTTTCTGTTTTCTATCATTTGCAAGTTTCATACGACGATCGTATTCCTTTTTTATCTTCTGCTGCTCCAAAGATAGAAAACTGCTGTCCTCAATATCTTTGACAGTTTTTGATGGCTCCAGTAATGGAACAATGTGTGCATTCGATTTCTTTTTTACAAATTCTTTCCATTTGTATACAAATATGCCACCATCAAATCCAACTGTAAATAGATATTTGCCATCCCAACTAGTCTCAATCGCAGGGATGACACCGTGGCTGTTTCTGTGCATTGAAATCTTCCAATAATCAGACAGATCACGGAAATTTGATTTTTGAATGGCGTTTATTCGTACAGAGCCGTCCTGCATACCAAAAATTAAGTATCTTTCACTGCGAAAAGATATGGATTAAAACATAAAGTAGTATTTATCATTTGTGTTCTACTACTATTCCAGATATGAGTGGATTTCAATGTCATCTCCATCTGCTATAAGAGTGGCTCGAACCTTACTATCTGGACTACTCATAACACATTCGTAGATATAACCTGCATCGTATCCTCCCATAGACAACCATATTGTAGAGTCTGGAGTGTAGCGCAACCATAAGACGGGATTGGGAATTTTCGGATAAAATAGAGGTTCAAGCTCTTCCTCCTCCTCAGAATCAGCTATAAAATAGAGTATTTACAATATTACCATTTTTTGTAAAATTTAACTTGTTTGACCAAAAAGTTCCACTTTTTGGCAAAAATCTTCGCACACATTTATTTTTTTTTTTTTGTAATAGAAAAAGTTTGCAAAGGCAAATATAAACCATTAGTTCATCTCTGAAGATCAAAATGTTGAAGCTACAGACATTCAAGTGTTCGAACATTTAAGCTACATCTTCCGCTATTTAAGTAAAAAATAACATATTGGGTGTGTGAATATGACCCCGCTCTTTCCCAACATATATCGTTTTTAGTATTGCTTACGTGTACTAAAAAATGGCAGCACTTGTGTTCGATAGTACTTTATGTCAGCTGTGAAACGAACTTCGTGACATTTGGTTGAAACATTAGCAACAAGTGCTTTTACCTCCTTGAAAATGTCAGTTTTCGTTCCAAGTAAACATCGTTTGAGGGAAGTGCTATTACACTATTTTATTGCAAAGAAAAGTGCAGCGGAAACTCATCGTTTGCTTATGGAGATTTACGGTGAGCATGCTCCATCTAATACAACTTATAAGGAATGGTTTCGACGATTTCAAAATAATGATTTTGGCACTGAGGACAAAGAACATGGAAAAGCACCAAAAAAATTTGAAGATGCAGAGGATTCTTGCCAAACTCAAACAAAATTGGCTGCAGCATTAAATGTTGAACGATCAACTGTTGCAAAGCGTTTAAAAGCAATGGGAATGGTTCAAAATGTTGGTAACTGTGTTCCATATGAATTAAAAGAAAGACACATTGCTTGAAGTAGCACGCAGCATAGAAAAGGATTTTTGCATCGAATAATCACAGGAGATGAAAAATGGATATAATATGAGAATCCTACACGTAAAAAAGTCAGCATCACAGCCAAAGAGAAATATTCACTGAGAGAAGGTTATGCTTTGCATTTGGTGGGATCAGAGAGGTGTTGTTTATTATGAGTTGCTTGAACCCTCTCAAACTATTAATGAAAAAGTTTATCGACAACAACTAATGCGTTTGAAGGGAGCCATAGAAGAAAAACGACCAGAAGGGGTGAATAGGCACAGTAAATTAATTCTTCAACAGGATAATGCCGCACAAGTCGTGAAAAGATATTTAGATGGACAGGACTTGGAAGTGGTACTCCACCCGCCATATTCGCCAGACTTACATAGCTCCTTCAGATTATCACTTATTCCGGACAATGCAGTCAGATCTTACGGGAGAACGGTTCATTTCATACGAAAGTATCAAAATTTGGATTGATAATTGGATCAGCTCAAAAATGTGTTTTATTTTAACAAAAAAGGGCGGAGTCATATTCACACACCCAATAGACTGACATCGCTAGGAATTCTTTTAAAAAATCTAGTAAAATTAATTTTACTAGAAATCTACTGAACCCAAATAACGCGGTTCTAGTAAAATTTCCGGAATTTATGGTTTAATTTAATGAAAATGTATGAGGGCAAAAGTGTGTTTTTCTAGTAATATTTGCTGAAAGTCCAGTTAAGGTTATTGGAATTATATAACGATGGAACTAGTAATTTGCACGGAAACGAGAGTTAAAATTACTGGTATTCTATGAAGTTTCAATTATGTTTGTCTAGTAATTTTTATTTAATGACTTTATACATTATTGACATTCTATGAAGGTTAATAAAGTTTTTATAGTAATTTTAAAGAAAATTCCAGATAAGTTTACTGGAATGCCATGAAGAGAGAATTATGTCTTACTAGTTATTTTTACTTCAACTATGATTGGAAATCTTTGACGCTCAAATGTTTTTCTGAAATTTTAGTGGTTTTTCACAAGATACACATTGCCCACAGATAATCTCAGGATTGAGCTGTCTGAAACAAAAAATTCAAACGGGATTTAAAAAAAGAAAGTCCCTTACTTTGTAAATCACCAGATTTAGTCGAAAAATGCAAAAAAAAAAGAAAAAGTTTGAACAAAATGTGAAAAAATTGACTTTTTGTTCATCTTTTTTTCTTGCCAACACTTTTCTTTTTAATTTTTTGGCTAAATTGTGGTAAATTATAATAGAGGCAACCTAAACAACAAAGCGCACCAAGGTTTATTCAAATCAGTTGAGTAGATCCGGATATTACCTATCTATGGGCAGACTCGAAAAATGTAATTTCGAGAAAAACGCGTTTAAAGTTTAGAGAGTCGCTCGGAGCCCATGCACGCGCTTTCGCAGTATAACGCTATAACTTTTTTTCTAGTGCGAATTTCTCAACAAAAATTTAGGAGATGATTTCTGAGACTATGAGGAGTCAAAAAAAAAGTTTTTGAAAATTCTAGGCGGTAGTAGTGCCTTAAGCGGAATGGAGAGCAATGAATTGCCGCAGCGAAAATTAATTTTGACCAAGTATTTGGAAAATTGAAATATTTCGCAAAATCAACTAGCAAAACAATTGAAAAATGCGAGATCAAGGGCACAAAATGTCGAAACATCACAAAACTAGTACAATGGAAAGGAAAAATGGTTCGGGACGGAAAGTAGGAACAGCAAATAAACATATAGAAAAGAAGGTGGTAAAGGTTTTTGAGAAGAATCCGAATCTTTCAGAGCGTGCTGTTACTACTAAAGTGGGAACATTTTATTCAAGCGTGCACCGCACTAAGTGTAGAGCGAATTTAAAAACCTTTAGAGTTCAAACAGTGCCACACAGAAATGCTGTTAAGGAACAGTTGTGTAAAACGCAATCTCGAAAATTGTATACAGATTTTCTGTTAAAATTTGAATATTGTGTTATGGACGATGAGACTTTAATCAAATTCCAGGGCATGAATATTATGTTACAGTAAAGAAAGGCTAAGTAGCATCAGATTTTAAGCGTAGGCAAGTAACGAAATGCCCTGAAAAATATTTGGTATGGCAAGCAATATGCACATGTGACAAAAACAGTAAAGAATTCATTGCGAAAGGGCCAATAACCAGTGAAATTTATGTAAAAGAATGTTTGCAAAGCGTCTTCTGCCATTTATACAGAAACATGATAAATCTGTAATATTTTGGCCTGATTTAGCAACGAATCATTACTCCGAAAAAGCAAAAGATTTCCTTGAATCAAAAAATATAAAGGTGCCAAAAGAAGCTAATTCGTCTAACTGCCCAGAATAGATCCAAGCTTAAAAGAACTAATTGAAGATCCAAGCTTAAAAGAACTAAATATAAAGTCGTGAAAGTTATTCAGTTTCGGAGAATGGGGGGACAACAGGCTAAAACCACCATTGAAAGGGATGTCCAAATACTAATGGATAGACTTAAATCAAAAGTTCGAATATTTTGGCGTTACACCGAATTTGCTTGTCTTTTGTGCGTTTTTAATTTGAAAACATAATAAAATATAAAAAGAATATTTTTAAATTCTATAAGTTGGCCTTTTATTATATTTTTTTAAAAGTTTCTTTTACTTGCCGGATTTTCTTCTGAAGTAGTTTTATACATATAAAACAGGTATTCCTCGAGATACACGGTAGATGAGTTACACGATTTTCGAGTTACACGACAAAAATTGTGGTATTTTATAGAAAGGGCAAAGTAATAAAGATTTCTCATATTTTCGCACTCGCTATCTATCCTTTTTTGTATGAATTTCTAGCTTCTAGTCGCACGGTTTAATGTTAACTGGTACGCAATTATTTATTTTGTACTAAATTTGAGTCTCGACTTACACGGAACCAATTAGCCCTATTACTTGACAGATATCTGTATACATATTGTTATATCGAGTGTAAAATTACAAATTTTCCAAATTGTTTCTATAGCAACTAATTACTTTAAGAATTATAAAATGAAGGGATAGCAAATAATTGGTACGAAATTAGTGCGATACTGATTATAATTGTTATAACCAAATAACATACCTAGATATGTGTCTTCATCAATATCTATGCCTGGGTTAGCTAATCTCAGTTGAGTCAGCTCTTCCTTTTTACGTTCCTTCTTTTCTTGTTTTCTTTTTTCCCTTTTTGCTAGATAAATTTCCCGCCTTATTTCACTTTTAATGGACTTAAATTGAAAAGCCAACAGATTTATATCTTGTAAACGAAACGATGCGTCAGTATAGCTTTGTGGATGACTGGGCAATGCTCCTTCGAAAATCTCTCCAGTAGCACATCCAATTAGTACCGTTGCGTGCTGAAAAACCGATTATACATTGTATAAATTAAAAAAAATAACACTGCCACCAGCTAACTAATTTAATATGAATTATGCGTATTTCTAATGTTACTTATATTTTCTTTAACCTTGATATTTAAAATTTTGTAATAGAAAAGTTTTGTTAAATTTTATTTACGTTTGAAATTTCACGTGCAAATTGAACAAATTTAATTAGACTTTTTTTTTTTTTTAACTGATATAAAAGTTAATCTCTTGTGATCTAATACCTATGTACATAATACATATACTCCAATGCCCACTGGACAACACGTTCACTCAACGTAGTTAGCACTATAAATCGCGTCATTCTACTCATCGCATCCTCGGCCTCGCACATGTTTGGAAAAATTGTTTACTTGTGCAAAAATACCCAGTTCACTTTTTTAACGCGGTTTACTAGACTCTAAGTGAATACCCTTATTATAATACTGATTTTTGATTTTATTTTTAAACTGTGGTGAACTATTTATTATGCTGTGCGGTAGTGAAGGTAAAACCCAAGAAAACGGTTTCAATTGAATAAAAAATCTTAGACCTCACCTCAGCTTAGTGAGCTATTTATTAAAGTAACCAAAAACTTGTGGTTTTTCGTTAGGATGTAATATTTTAAATTACTAAAATTAAAATTGTGACAAAACAAAAGTAAATACTTGTAGTAAAAATATAAATTAAAACAAAATATAAATTAAAATTAACATAAACATCTAAATACTCGTATACTGTTGGGTATTTTGTTTTCATACATAACTACAGCATTAAATAGAAACACGTTCTGTATATGTGGTTAGAAGAGATTATTTCCTTTTGTATTTTTTATTTTTTATGATGTTTCTCTATACTTCGCTCAACGACACTACTTGGCTACGAATAGTAGTGAAGGAAGCCATACTTATGGCTACCATTTGGCAATGTCTAGACATAGCAAGCTATCCACAAGTTGTGGAGAAATCGGTTATTAACGAAAAATTGCTCTTAGTAATAACTCATGCATTAAGCTATCACCTACCAGAAAAGGAAAATATCACCGTTTTAAAGGTAATCTGCGAAATAATCTGGAGGAGGCTAACCTACTGTCGCAGAATGTATTAACTACCTTACTATAATACATAATTTTCAGCTGGTAGAAACTTAATTGAACAAAATGGTTGCACGCTCTTAAACTACTAATGTTTATAAATTTTTAATAGTTCTGAATACAATTATTAAACGTAATCAAATAATTACTGGTGTCACGCATAAGTTTTTAAGTAACTTATCATATGCAGCTGGTTAAATGGTATATAATTCTTACACTTACATTTTCGGGTTTCCAGTTGAAACTCCTAGGTATAGAAGAAAGTTCAACAAATCCTATGGGAACTATTTGGAAGAAGGGTTTTATTTTCTGTATACCAAAAACAAATATTGTTTTTTCCTCTGATCCAGATACTAAAACTGTTTCCTTTGGATTTATAGACAATTTTGTGATTGGAGCAGCATGAGCCTTGATTGCGTCAATGAGATAGCAATTTTCCTTAAGGGACTTTCCAGCAGTATTAAAAACGACTTGTCGTATGACTCCATCCTCAAATGCCATAAGTATTACTGATCCAGTGGGATCGATCTGTAAAGATTTTTATGTACATACGATTTTGTAAAAAAAAGATGTAGGTTGTACGTTTCCCTTTCTGTAGGATTCTCCTTATAGTCTAAGAGCTAGCAACATCGGAAAACACCTGATTTTAGCAAGTCTAATTTTTTTATATCCCGTTCCCTTTTATGGCATGGTAATCATGCGGACGGTTGGCTCTCAGGAGGCGTTGCGTTTACCTGTACGAATAGCGACAATACAAAAATAGTAAAATTATATGATACTTAATACAAAGGACAATGGGCATTTTGGTACCACCCTCCAACAGCAATAATTTTTGTATCGTTGAATAGGTCATAACTATGCAAACAATATTTACTATGGCCACTTTCACGAATTCATAGTCCGTCCGGAGATATTGCGTTATGAAAATGTAAAAAAAATATTTTGTTATTTTATTTTAGTACATTTTTATTACACGTATGTACTTAAACTAAGCTCATTTTGGTACCACCCTCCAACAGCAATAATTATTGTATTCGTTGAATAAGTCTTAACCATACAAAAAACATTTTTACCATGGCCACTTTCACTAATTCATAGTCCGCTTGGAGATATTGCTTTATGAATATGTAGAAAAATATAACTTTGTTATTTTAGTATATTTTTATTTAACTTATGTGCTTAAACTAAGGCCTGGTTTACACATCTGACAAGTGATTAGTGCAGGTGTTAAGTGTTTAGTAGACCTGTTCAGTGTTAAGTAGATGTCCAATATCGATTAGTGGTACTGCTTAGTACAGCTCAGGCAATGTTTGTAAACGATGTCATTGTAGCAGATATTTACGATTAATAAAAAACATTTTTTAGAATAAAATGGGTTTTCTTCATTTTTCATTAATAATAATCCCAAATGAACACAGCCACGTTCAATAAAAGGTACCACTTTTAAGGGTAGTCATTAAGAGCGATTATTTAGCTTATTACTATTTAATACAGCATATTCGCAACCGTATCGACTACCCTCAAAGTGGTACCTTTTACTAGACACAGTCACAAATGATGCAGATTCTTAAATGAAGTCTAAGTCTAGCAGTAGACTGAGATGACAGTCATGGTGTGGATGATGATTTACCCCCAAAAAGTGATATTTAGTAGTGATCTAATCCCTCACAAACAGTTAATTCGACATCAGTAACAACTGACAGAATAAAAAGTTCGAAGTCGATTATCTCCGAATGGACAACAAATCGAGACAAGCGCCATACATAATAGTGTATATATATATGTAATATCTTTCCTGTCATATAAAAATCCTAGGTGTTGGAGCGGGTACCAGGTGCCATACATTTTTGCCCATTGTCCTTTTATTTATAGCATTGTGAAATATTAGTGATAATTAATAATAAATTGGAAGAGTACAATTGATATAATATCAAACTAGCAAAAAGAACCAGATATGACAGATTTCATCACCCATAGCCTAATAATTATTTTGGAGTGTGTCTGTATTTTGGAGCAACAATCTATTTTGTCGTGCGTTCTCTATGTTTTATTAATTAGATGTAATGAAAAAATTGTGTTTTTTATAGTGATAAAACTGGAAAGAATTTATTTTTATTGAAGCAACATTAAGTAAATGTGGGAAAGTTTCAAATAAACATGTCAAAACTAACAAGGATTATGAAATTAATGATAATTATAATGATGACAGCAGCGATGACAGCGAAGAGTTTTAGAATACTCAATTTTATTGCAAAACAATTTTTCACTGCCAGTTAAGACCATCCGCAAGCTTACCACGCCATAAAAAGGAACGGAATATAAAAAATGAGCCTTGCTAAAATCAGATTATAAAAACGTTGCTAGCTCTCGGACTATTAGAGTTAAGTTTGTATTACATTTTTTTACATTTTAGCAAGACCAAAAAATTTCTTGCACTGATTCATACATTATGTGTATGTGACAATATAATATCATACCACTGTTTTCTTAAATATATGTACTTACCGTTGCTGGAATCCAAATTAAATCAGCGCCTGGGGCGGAAAACTGTTTCGCAAACAAAAGCGTATTTTTCAAATAGTCGTAGATATGCATTTTCCCAAATTCATCCAAAGTAACAACATGCGAAGAAAATGAACTTGAACTAACTCCCATAATTTTACCACCATGGCAATTAAAAATTTGTTGTGGAGGATCTGGAGTTACTTCGATATTGAGATCGCAAAACCAAATACCTCCGAATCCATCCTGTGAAGAATTGAACATTTACATCCTGTATTATCGAAACTGAAATAGATAATATAGAAATACCTGCACATAGCAATGGAAATCTGTTTTATTTGAGGGATCCCTCCATACTATATGTCTAATCTCACACGGTTTACCCTGCGCCGACCCAAGTCGAAATTCATTGAGAGGCTCAATTTCGACAAACTTGTCATCTTCTGGGGGATCGGCGATTTCAACTGTTTCCCAAAACCAAAACCTTGCATAGCCATCCATTCCAATAGTAAGGACTTCTCCTTCTCTCATCTGAATATAAGTAATTGGTCCACTGTGGCATGGTTTCCGGTTTTTCCGACAGACTTCAAATTTAATTAGCCCATCATCCCACAACAGCATATTGCCCCACTCGCACCCGGATATGACTTTTTCATCAGCGAGGGGGTATATAGCGTATATATCAGAAAACTCAGTCTTACCAAAACGCCCCAATTCGCCCTGAAGTTTTAGTCCCGTGAATGTTCTTGCCATCTTCCAAAACTTAATGTGACCAAAGCCACACGTGGTTAATTGCCCTGGATTATAAGGTGAGAAAACGACATTAAGAACATCGTTTAGAAATGACTGCGATTTGAGGATAACAGATGCATTTTTCCACTTCCAAATTGTTAACATGTAATCTGGCTCCCCAGCCTGAGTGGCCAACAGTTCTCCGGTTGAGTTGTATGTTACACATGTAAAGGACCGCTCAGCAGCATTTTCCAAAACTTCTATTGCTCTAAACTCCGGAAATTGGTAAATAATCACCTTTGGATCGGTGCCATTCTCCGCTACAGTCAAATAGTTGTATTTTGGATTGGGATTTTTCTAAAGATCATCACACTCATAAAACTATTAATTAACTATATATTACTTTGTTGATACCGTCAAATATCCAATACCACCGCCATTAGCACTTCTCCGGAAAGTGGTTTCTTTTGTGGAAATTCGAAAGATAGTCAACAAGTTTCCCGAAGCGAACACCAATACATCAGGGTCTATTAGAACAAGATTAAACAAACGTTTTACATCGTACCCAAACGAATGACTGAAAAATTAGAAATGAATTAATTAAAATTAATATCTGGTGGAAATTCTGTCTTACTGAAATTCCAGTATATCTGGAGGAACTGTACTGTTGAGGGTTGTCGAATATGTAGAAATAAACTCATCAGGACAGTTGCAGGTCTCATCATCATCATCATCATAATCCATTTTATCGTCCTCTTTCAGCGATGTCAGTTAATTTTGTTTTAAAAGGATAACACGTCGCAAGGGAGGGAAGTTCTGGTTGCTACGGTAAAAGCTTTTCTACAAAATGAGCGGGATATAAACTTTAATATTGCACAGGGTGTCCCAGAAACCGACGATAAACTTACAGGACCAACTCGTGACCGTTTGGCATAACTACATTTGACATCAGTAAAAATGTAATGGTTTTCGAGATATTACCACCCTTTTTAAATTCGCACAAATCTCCAACGTCGCGCATTATCAAGGGTATCAAAGCTATAAGTGTTTTTGTTTTGTTGTACTGTTTTCTTCCAAATAATACCGAAGATCCTGCTATCACTAATGAAACAAAATATTTGCTGCGGTTTTTGCAAGAAAAAATCTATATTCAATTTTTATATTTCTTCAATTCTCATTCCTCATTTTTACTGACGTACTAAAAAATTATGCATGTTCTCCAGATTATAAAGAATTGCAAAACTCTATACTTTCTTCTTCTTGGCTAATTTACTAATTTTTAAATAATGTTATCAGTTAAGGGGTAATACCACCTTGCAATTTTTTTTCTCATATAAAAGCTACATAAAGTAGCTTAGAATGATATCCTAAAGGTTATTTGTGCGAGTAAATTTTTTTAATTAACCTGTTAACTGATTAGTTTTTCTTAGAAAGCTCGATATGTGCTGAATTCATTTCAAGCAAAGACGCGTATTTACGACATAAGCAAAGTAAATTACTATGCGTTATAAAAGTTGAAAAAGTGTAATATTTTTAAATTGGGTTTGATTCAACATTAAATGTAGTTTTATTATTACAAACTGATTTATGCAAAAATATGAAACTTTTGACATTGACGCATATATACGACATAATCAGTTAACAGGTTAAATCAAAGTGTCGAAATTGTTAGTGTAGTGAAAGCATCGTTCAGTTGGTTTGGGCGCGGTGGGATGTAGTGCTGACAATGTTCAATTTTATGTTTACACATATGTACTAGGCCCTAGGGTGCTTTTTTTTCGGCACAATTTTTTTTTTCAGTCCCACCTCGAAATTTTGTGGCAAATACCTAAACAAAAATTCACTGAAAATTGGAGCCCTTAAGGGGACGTGACACACCCAATTTTTTATTTTTGATGTTTGGAAAAAATGGAAAATTGAAGGGAAGAACAGTAGATACATTAATCAAACTTTGCATGTTTATTAAAAAGGGTTAAAATAATGCAAAAAAATTTTTTTTTAATTTTTTGAATTCGTTTTTTTCTTTGTACATTTTTTTGTAAAAAATCACAAAAATTGACTGCGGACACGATTGGGAGCGAATGGAACGTCTAAAAAAAAAAAAAATATGAGGTTAATTGTTATCAAAATCCCCAGGGATTGAACCTAAATGGAACATTTTTCACGAAAAAACTACAAAATGGCGGCATTTTTTCAAAAATTCACTTTTTTTTTGTCCCGGAAAAATGCCGCCATTTTCTAATTTTTTCGTGAAAAATGTTCCATTTAGGTTCAATCCCTGGGGATTTTGATAACAATTAACCCCATATTTTTTTTTTTTTTTCAGACGTTCCATTCGCTCCCAATCGTGTCCGCAGTCAGTTTTTGTGGTTCTTTACAAAAACAATTGTACAAAGAAAAAAACGAATTCAAAAAATTAAAAAATTTTTTTTTGTAATACTTTAACCCTTTGTAATAAATATGCAAAGTTTGATATGTATATTCGATAATGATTTGATTTGATATGTAATTCGATAATAATCAGAATTAGCGGCACCAACAAAATCGTACTAATTTTCATGAAAATCCGTTGAAGTCGAGAAATTTGCATCACCATAGTGGTATCAGAATAATCATTGTATTAATTTTCATTAAAATCTGTGGAAATCGAGGCATTATGGTCTCCCTATTGGATAATATTTATGAAAAATTAATTATATATTTAAAAAATTTTGTTTTTTTTTCCTAAATAACTTCTAAGCCAATTTATTATATCTTTTTAATCTTTACTTTTAAAATGTATTTGAAAAATTGCACTCGACGAAAGTTGCTATTATGCTGCTCCCAAGCGGAGGAGTTTGGCAAAACGGAACCCCATTGATTAGCTATCGATCGGGGTTAAAAAATAAAAAATGCTATTAAAAAGTAGGGGTTGGTGGTAGAAGGGTAAACATTTAGGACTAAATGTATTTTTTAATGCCACACCATAAAAAAATTACCAACAAAACATTTGTCCAAAAAATGAAAAATTTTTTTTTAGGGTGAACCACCCTTAACACTTAAGGGTATAAAAATTAGTTATAAACCTATTCTCATACCTACTGAATACACATATTAAATTTCATCAAAATCGGTCAAGCCGTTTCGGAGAAGTATAAACACTAAAACTGTGACAGATGAATTTTATATATTAGATGTAAGTTAACGCGAATAACCCTCGCCTTCCACGAAACGCCCAAATATCGAATTTCTGCATCTTCTGCATCATTGATAGCACTTAGAGACGTCGCAAACGCCTCGTTGCAAGACGTCGCCGCCGTCACCTGAAACCTCTCGTACGTGACTTTTCGCTAACAACAAGTAATAACAATTGGACCAACGAAGAGCGTTGCTAGATTTTAAGTTCAGTTGTAATCGGTTGCTAAAAGGAGAATCACTTCATTAAATAAATTTTAAAGCTTTTTAAAAACTTAGAGTTTTATTATTAACTGGCGCCCGAGCAGGGACCGTTGCGATTTAATAAGTCCGATAGTTGTTCGATCGATTGTTCTAAGCGAAACACGAGATACCCGAGTACTTAAAAAAAGAGTCCGGTGCGATCGCGGGAATAACGAAAAGTAATTTTTTGCAACAAGAAGGTTCTGCAGTTATTGTTAGGAAAAGAGGCCCCTTAGTGACCACGGCAGCTAGAAACTCGACGTGGAGGAAACGGAGTTGACCAGCGTAACAATTTCAGGACACCAAGCCGAAATTGAGGAAAATACCTGCGTTGACAGCCGCCTAATTGCTGACAGAAAAAAGTCCCAAAAACCAAAAAGAAGTTCCAACAACGATGCAACTCCGGATGTTAACCATACATTCGTTACTACTATCGTAAGTTAGCAATTTGTTAAGAAATTATTGTAAGAAAAAAATAATGTAAAATTGTGAATAAGTGTGAAAAGTGCAAATAAAGAATTAAAAAGAAAATATCGCAGTATTTCCATTCCAATTTGAGGAATAGTAGAAATTGATCTTAAGGCTCTTTTACGCCAGAGCAACATCGTGCTACAGTGCGGAATGCTACAAATTGAAGCATGCGTCTCCTTGTTGCATGCTACGATCGCCAACATCATGCTGCCGATGTAGCATGCGGTAGTCTATTTTACGCCGATGCAACACCGTGCCTAGATAATTTTCAAAGCATCGTGCTATTTTTGGAATGTTTTTGGTCTACTTACTCGATTGATCGAGGAGATAGACACCGTAGAATATGGCTGATCAAGCAACTTTAGCAGCAGCTTATTTAGTACTAAGCCATGCAGCTAAACAACGGAAGAAGAAACGCTGGTGGAAAAGAACATTATTTCAGAACGGCCCACGGACTAGTTTACTAACAAATATAAAAGCAGATGATGGTGCCTTATTTAAAGACTTTACCAGAATATCAAATGAGGACTTTGAACATTTACTAGAATTAATTACACCATATATTCAAAGAGAGGACACCAACTACCAAGTATATCACCGAGAATGCGACTGGTAATCACATTAAGATTTTTAGCCACAGGTGATTCATACAAGTCTCTATTGTTTTTATAATTTGAATTGCGGACATCCCACAACACTTCACTCTTTCTATAATCTTCAATGAAGTCTAAATATTTTTCATGACTCCACTCCATGACCGATAATCTTTAATTCAATTCAATTTCTTGGTGTGATTTCGCCAAAATCGTTACTTTCCAAAACAAGTACAAACAAAACATAACCTAGAAACTGTTTCGACGCACCAAAAATGTCGCATGGAATCCATCGTGTTCGGATACAAGCTGCGACAGTCTGCCTCATGACGCAAGCTGTTGCCATGCCGCACGATTCTTGCCACAATGTGCGACATTTTTAATATTGTAGCATGCGGCCTTGTGGCATGCCGCAATGCCGCAAAGTGTTGCCCCGGTGTAAAAGGGCCCTTACTTACGATTTAAGCAAATATTGTCCTTTAACCTAGGAAATAAGGCATTTTATTTTAAATAATTTCGAAATACGCTGTCAATTTACAGAAAGTTAACCAAATTAATGAAGTGTCGGTGACAGACGTGATACAGATACGAATATTTTGTTTTTTTTTTTACAAGTAGTCAAAGTAAATAATATAAATCTTGTGGGAAAAAAAAATACTTTGCTGGTGTAATATTAACGGTGATTACAGTTCCTTTCGTGCAGTTAAAGTTCAATTCTTCTGAATTCCACCCCAAAGTACAGTAAAAAGGCTAAAATGTCTACAGATAATATTTTAAGACCACCAATCCTTCAATTGAATGAAACTCAACCCTCCGGTTCCGGTATTACAAATTATGTTAACCTCGATCAACTGAAAGAAATTATTGCACATACCGTTCGATTGGAAACGCAACAAATATTTGATCAGATAACACATGCCGACGTTAAACCTAGGCATTCTGATCAAACCATAGATCCAAAATACCTCAATAATTTAAACGATATGGACAAGATACCTGATGTCGTTAAAAGTTTACGTGAGTTTTCAGGCCAACCGGGAGAATTCGGCTCTTGGAAGAAGAGTGTCGAGCGAATTCTAAAAATTTATAATAATTTAAAGGGAACACCCAAATATTATGGCATAATTAGTGTCATTCGAAATAACATAACAGGACATGCAGATACCGCACTGGAGTCGTACAACACTCCACTGAATTGGGAAGAAATTTCGAAGTGTTTAACATTTCACTATGCGGACAAAAGAGATCTAGGTACCCTTGAGTACCAAATGACAACATTGATTCAAAAAAGTTCATCTATCCCCGAATTTTATGAGCAAGTTTACCGTCATTTGTCTCTTATTCTAAATAAATTATCATCAATGGAATTGACTCAGGAGTCAATGAATGTCATGACACAAGCTTATCGAGACAAAGCTCTAGACACTTTTGTGAGAGGTCTTAAGGGAGATTTACCCAGATTACTCAGTATGAAGGGCCCAACAGACCTACCTGAAGCTCTCCACTTATGTTTGAAATTGGAAAACGTCCAATATCGAGTGCAGCATAGCCACGGCAGCTTGCGAAATTCTCATCTTGCTTCACCACCCACTCTTCCACCGAGGAGATTTACTCCTCAACCACAGCGCAACTATTATAATCCCCAAACTCGAAAATATTATCCAGAACTCCTACACAATCCCCAATCACCCCAGAGCTTCCCTAAACTTGCACAGAATTTTCAACCCCCTAGATACTCTCAAAATTGCGTTCAACAACCTCCAAAGCCATTCAATAGAAACTACTTACCTAGACCGGAACCCATGGACGTAGATAGATCTATGAATTCTCGTCAAATAAATTACCAAAATAGACCCCAAATAAATAACACGGTAAATAAGAAACTCCACTCCAATCAGGTACCTCCTCCTGTAAAATTCCAGAGTCTCTATCAGATAGAATCATTTAATGAAGACGCTGCTTTACAATACTACCATGACCAAATGTCTGAATACGATTCCGAAATTCAACAAATTTCCGATGAATATGCCAGTAACCCACAGGAACTGGAACCATCAGCTGCCACGGATCCACACAACGCCTCTAACCAGCAAGATACTGACGAGCAATTGGACAACGTTAATTTTTTAGACTAAAGAGCTCTTCGCTCCCCTACATGGAGCACGTAGCGAAGAGCGGCAAACTATTTAAATTCCTCATAGACACGGGCTCAAACAAAAACTATATTCAGTCTCGATATGTAAGGAATCCTATCCAAAATAAGAAACCATTTTTCACCAATTCCGTAGCAGGAAACATAAAAATTTCTCATCATGCTTTAATAGACCTCTTCGGTTTCGACCGAAAGTTAACATTTTTCATATTACCAAACCTTACATCCTTCGATGGAATTATTGGCAACGATAGTTTAAAAGAATTGGAAGCGACAATACACACGAAAGAAGGATTTATGACAATTCGACCCAATTTAAAGATTCCCCTTAAACAGCACATTTCAGAGTCTGTGAACAGTATGACTTTGAGAACTTCACATCTTCCTCCAGACCAAAGGAATAAAGTAGAAAATTTAATAGGAAGCTTTCTGTTGTAACTCCAGTCGGTACCACTGTGTGTCGCTGCCGTCAATAAAAGGACACACATCAAAAATGTCAAATGTGTCGGGACTTTTAGATATAAGAAGAAGATAGAATAAAGAGGTACGCGTGCAATAGCTTGTTTTCAATGCCTGATCCCGAATATCTTGCAAAAGCCACAACAAAAGAATTGGCGACGACGGAAAAGTACAATAAATCAAGTACACGATACAGCACAGAGTGTGAGTTTTCGACTTTGCAAGAATAAGTCTCAGGCACCCAGTTCCGAGGACGCTCAACTTCATATTCAATTTCAACCTGTGCGGGAAAATTCAAGATGGATCCTGAACAATTTGCGCAGCTACTACAGGTGTTCAGCGACAGCCAGAGACAATTACTTGAAAGAGTTGCGGCTACGGGAAGTTCAACTACATCTCGTGGATTGGAGCAGGGAAGTACAACGGTAACTTCTTTAATCCCAAATTTCGAAAATTTCGTGGCTTCCAGGGAGAACTTTAAAATGTATCGACAACGCTTTGAAAACTATTTGTCGATGAAAGGAGTGTTTTCAAATAAAGTACTCTGCGGCCAGATGCTGCTGAATTCAATTGGCTCTGGCAATTACCAGTTAATTGTTTCCCTAGTTTCACCGAAGAAACCAACAGAGTTCTCGTACGATGAGCTCATAAATGTCATAGAAGAGCATTTGTGTCCCAAAAGGAGTGTTCTGGTAGCTCAGCATACATTTTTGTCACTATACCAGCGGGATAGTCAATCAATTGCCGATTATGTGGCCCTTCTTCGGAGGGATGTGGGGGACTGCGACTTCATATCAACCTGTGCTTGTAAAAGTAGCATCGCGGACATATTTCTTCGCGCGCAATTCATAAGGGGACTTCAAGACAATTCAATGAGGGAACAGATTTTACAGTCCAATGAATCAACCTTCGATGAGCTAGTAAAGAAGGCACTGGCCATTGAAGCTTCAAAGTTAAACAGTCGATTGCTTGAGTCAAAACAACCTTTCAAGTTGGATCCTTCAAATGCGGTGGACATAAATAAAATTTCAAGACCTTTTCGCTACGATAAATCAACTCCTCACCGCGAGGATTATTCGAAACGTGGTTACAATAATTCAAAACAGGTCCGACATTCAAAGTCACGGTTGAGTTTTCGGGACATGGGAATCGAGGACTTATGCATTAGATGTGCATCTAATACACACAAGGTCCGGGATTGCCGCGTCGATAGAAGGAAGCTTTTGTGTAAATCATGTTCAAAATCAGGCCATGTGCAAAGAGTATGCATCGGAACTTTAATGTCTTCAAAGCCGGAACAAATTTCGAATTCAAAACAAATTCATTCCGTAAATAATATTCGGGATGAAGAGCGGGGCTATGGTATTTTCAATGTTGTGGACATTTTCGAGCAGGAACACTTTACAGACGATTTTTCAAAATATTTTGTTACCGTAAACATTCAAAACTATCCACAGCGCTTCGAAGTGGATTCGGGTGCAGGTTTTACTTTGCTACCACGGTCATGTCTTAAAAATCTCCAGTTCAACGTGCCTCTTCAAAAGACTGACATAATTTTTCGATCGTACACGCAAAACGTGTTCGCGCCGTATGGTAAACTAAAAGTGAAAGTTCAATACAAAAACAAGAGATCAACTGAGGATTTATATATTGTTCCTGATGAGTACCCTCCATTACTTGGTCGCGTATGGATGCGCCACTTGGGTATTGATCTCAACGAGTTGGACCGTTCGGATTCAAATGCAACAATTCAATCACATATATACACACTTGACGGTATCTTCACGAAATACGCTTCAATATTCGAACAGAGAGTTGGATGCATTCCGGGGATCACATGTTCTCTCCACCTTCGGGAGGGATCCAAGCCAGTTTTTGTCCGGGAACGTGATGTGCCGTATGCTTTGCGAGAGGAGGTCGAAAGGGAGCTCGATGCGCTTGAGGCGGATGGTGTCATCTCTAAGGTTGGTCACAGTGATTGGGGATCACCACTCGTCTGCATACCTAAGCCAGGAGGCAAAGTACGTCTTTGTGTCGATTATAAGGTCGGCGTTAATCCACAACTTCAGTCCGCACATTACCCGATTAGGCGAATTGATGAAATTCTTAACAGCCTTCGAAATTCGTCCTATTTTTGCCGATTGGATCTGTTTAAGGCTTATCTTCACGTGAAGGTGGACCAGGAGAGTGCAAGAATTCAAACCATTTCAACGCATCGAGGAACATATATCATGAACCGTCTCTCATTCGGAATCAAGACTGCACCAAGCGAGTTCAACAGAATTATCGACCAAATCCTTCAAGGATTGGAAGGAACCTTATCTTATTTCGACGACATTATTGTCCATGGACAATCAAGGGAGGAATGTCAGCTCAGACTTGAAGCATGTCTACATCAACTTCAGAAGTATGATCTCCACCTCAATAGGTACAAGTGCGAGTTTTTCAAAACCGAAATTCAATATTTAGGTCATACAGTAAGAAATAATCAAATTTTAAAGTGTCAGCAAAAGGTTCAAGCAATAATGAACATGCCGAGACCTACTAATGCTGATGAGGTCAGAAGATTCCTAGGGTTGGTTACATATTATTCAAGATTTATTCCGGACTGTGCAACAAAGACATATCCCCTTAGGAGTCTGCTCAGGGAGAATTCGCAGTTTTTTTGGGGAGCATCGTGTGAGACGGCATTCATCAGACTTAAGGACGAAATTTCCAGTGATCGTGTTCTCATACCCTTTGACCCGGAGTTGCAGATTCTCTTAACATGTGATGCGAGTCCAACTGGAATTGCAGGAGTCCTTTCACACCTTATCAATGGACAGGAAAGACCGGTTGCATTCGCGTCTCGTTCTCTCACACACGCGGAGCAGAATTATAGTCAGCTTGACAGAGAGGCTCTGGCAATCATTTTCTCAGTCAATCATTTCTATATGTATCTTTATGGTCATCATTTTCAACTTATCACTGACAATCAACCACTAATTCGAATTTTTCATCATTCAAATAAACTTCCAGCAATGACATCAGCTCGTCTTCTTCGATATGCATCTTTCTTGTCAGGATTCGACTACGAAACAAAATTTAAAAAGGGTTCTGACAACACCAATGTCGATTGTTTGTCAAGGATGCCACATAAATCTAGAAGTCATGGAACGGATGTTTCAATAAACCAAGAAGTCCATGATATCTGTGCGTTTTCTATTCAACAAATTTCTTCAGACGAAATTACTTCAAAAACAATAGTTCAAGAAACGGATAGAGATGAAGAACTTTCAAAAATTAAGAATGATCTTATCACAAATAATTCTAAAAATAACCAGGAATATACACTTGATAGTGGTATTATTTTCAAGGGCAATCGGGTAGTCATTCCTCGCTCTCTTCAACCTCGAATATTACAGGAGTTGCACAGTACCCACATGGGAATCACAAAAATGAAACAGTTGGCCCGTCGCTATTGTGTGTGGACGGGCATTGATCGAGCAATTGAGGATATGTCTAGGTCCTGCGAGGCCTGTGCTATCACCCAGTCAAGCCCGCCTAAGGCTCCACTTCATCCGTGGGAGGAACCTCAAGAGAACTGGGATCGCGTTCACATGGATTATGCAGGCCCCTATGAAGGGAAACATCTTTTGATTTTGGTGGACGCTAAGTCAAAGTGGGTTGAGATTAGGGTCTCAAATGACGCACCGTCATCTTCAAAAACTATTGAGTTGCTTGAAAGTATATTTGCAACTCATGGATTGCCAAAAGTTTTGGTTTCCGACAACGCAACGGTTTTCACCAGCGAGGTCTTCAGGAAATGGTGCACTTCGAATGGAGTATTTCAGAAGTTTTCTGCTCCTAACCATCCAGCCACAAATGGTCTCGCTGAACGGAATGTGAGAACAATCAAGAGCCGTTTGAGGGCTATGAGGGACGAGCCCTTGACGCTCCATAAAAAGCTTCAGAAAATCATGTATCAATATAGAGCAACTCCTCTTGCGCAGGGAAGAACGCCTGCTGAATTGTACCTGAAGCGGAATCTTCGAATTCGACTGGACGCAATTAAGCCATACCATGAAATGGACCATCCGAGGCCAATGGTTCGCTGCACTCGTTCGTTCATGGTTGGAGATCGAGTTCAGTCTCGCTGCTATGTCAACAACAAGCCAGTTTGGCGATTGGGGGTAGTGCTGAAGAAGTTTGGATATTTGCACTATCTCGTGAGACTCGACAACAACTACATACACAAACGTCATATAAATCAACTTAGAGGTACCAGGGTTACATTTGCACCTGATGCGACTCCAGCTGAGGTGGACATTGAAGATCAAGGGTCTTCCATGGAGGCTGAGTGCCCTCTACTTCCTCTTTTACCGGAATTGATGGTGACACCGCACGAGTCATTGGATTCACAACCGCCGGACGACTTCCAGCCTTCTTCAGGAGCTACGTCTCTTCCGGCTCTTCAACGACAAAGGTCTGAACGTGCTCGTCGGCCGCCAGGGCATCTTAGGGACTATGTGCATCATTTGGTTAGTGGGGGAGAATTGTTGTAACTCCAGTCGGTACCACTGTGTGTCGCTGCCGTCAATAAAAGGACACACATCAAAAATGTCAAATGTGTCGGGACTTTTAGATATAAGAAGAAGATAGAATAAAGAGGTACGCGTGCAATAGCTTGTTTTCAATGCCTGATCCCGAATATCTTGCAAAAGCCACAACACTTTCCAAATTTGTTTTCCGATCCAGACAAAAGATTAACCTTTACCACAACCGTTAAAGGAGAAATCCGAACATATGGTTCCGAACCAGTATACTCGCGGCCCTATCCATATCCCTCGTGTTTGAAAGTCGAAGTTGATAACCAAATAAAACAACTTCTTGAAGATGGAATCATTAGACCGTCCAGGTCTCCTTATAACTCTCCAGTTTGGATAGTTCCTAAAAAGGAAGATGCCTCCAAACAGAAAAAATATAGAATGGTTATCGATTATCGTAAATTAAATACTGTCACTATACCTGATAAATATCCCATTCCTGAAATAAATGATATCCTCAGTAATCTCGGGAAGAATGTATTTTTTACCATCCTAGATCTTAAGAGCGGATTTCATCAGATTCCGTTGAGGGAGAGGGATGTGGAGAATACAGCTTTTTCCGTTAATCATGGCAAATATGAGTTCACCCGACTCCCGTTTGGTTTAAAAAATGCGCCCTCCATTTTCCAGCGTGCGCTCGACGATATATTGAGGGAACACATCGGAAAACGGTGCTACGTGTACATCGATGACATTATAATATTCGGTAGAAGTGAAGAGGAGCATTTTGAAAATTTGAAATTGGTTTTCGAAACTCTCGAAAAAGCCCACATGAGGATCCAATTGGATAAATGTGAATTTCTACAGTCCGAAGTGGAATTTTTGGGATTTGTGATATCTAAAGATGGTATTAAAGCTAACCCCAAAAGGGTTGGAGCAATAGTAGACTTTCCCCTTCCTTGTACGGTTAAGGATCTCAGATCATTCCTAGGAATGGCTGGTCACTACCGTCGTTTCATAAAAGATTACGCCAAAATTACAAAACCATTGACAGCTCTTTTAAGAGGAAAAGACGGACATGTGTCCAAAACCCTATCTAAATCAAAACCAGTTCACTTAAACGACCAAGCTGTGGAAGCCTTTAATAAAGTAAAAAATTCATTAGTTTCTGAAGACGTATTGTTGTCATTCCCGGATTTTGAAAAAGAATTCGAGCTGACAACGGATGCCTCTAATTTTGCATTGGGAGCAGTTCTGTCTCAAGACGGAAAACCAATTACCTTTCTATCAAGGACCCTTAGCAAAACAGAAGAAAACTATGCAGCAAATGAGAAGGAGATGCTTGCCATAATATGGTCTCTTAATTCTCTAAGAAATTTCCTTTACGGATCACGAAAGATTAAAATATTAACTGACCATCAACCCCTCACTTACGCTCTCAGTAATAGAAATAATAATTCTAAAATAAAGCGATGGAAGGCAATTCTTGAGGAATATAATTATGAACTCAAGTATAAACCAGGTAGTACGAACGTCGTGGCAGATGCTCTTTCAAGGATAGTCAATCCTACGGAAGTTAACTCAATGTCCGTAACACAACACAGTGACGACAGCTCTTCGCATAATTTGATTCCGACAATAGAAAAACCTATTAATGTCTTCCGGAATCAAATAATACTTAACCAAGGTAACGAAAATAATTACCAGAGATCTAACCCCTTTCCAAATTATGTAAGACATACAATCACCCGAACCCACTACTCCGAGGATGATCTCATACAAATTTTTAAAAATTACCTAAACCCAGGAACGATAAATGGGCTCCAAACAGAAGAAGCTGTAATGGGAAAAATACAAAAAATTTATCCACTACATTTCACGAACTATAAAATCCGTTTCACCTCTAAAATAGTACAAGATATTTCTAACGAAAACGAACAAGATGAAAAGATACTATCTGTTCACCAACGAGCTCATCGGAACACTAAAGAGAATAGAAACCAGATTCTAGAAAAATATTATTTTCCCAAAATGAACAAGAAAATTAGATTCCTAGTCAAGCGGTGTACAACTTGCAGTGAAAATAAATATGATAGACGTCCCAACAATCAGATAATTAATCCTACTCCCATTCCAAATTACCCCGGTCATATTCTCCATTTGGATATCTACTCAACGAACAATAAATTAGTTCTGACTGCCATAGATAAATTTACCAAACTAGCATTTTGCAAGCCTATAAAATCCAGAGCAATAGAAGATATTAAACAACCCCTTAGAGATATCCTTTTCTTTTATGGTGTTCCGGAAATGGTGGTGATTGATAATGAAAAATCCCTCAATTCACGATCCATAACTTCAATGATGGAGGATGGATTGAAAGTCAAGATTTTTAAAGCCCCACCATATAAAAGTGAGGTGAATGGCCAAATCGAAAGGTTTCATTCAACCCTCTCAGAGATCATGAGATGTCTGAAAGCAGAAGGTGTTGAAAGAACATTCGAAGAGTTACTCGAAAGGTCAGTAAACGAATATAACCATTCAATCCATTCGACCACAGGTAAAAAACCAGTTGAGCTATTTTACGGAAGAATTCCAGGCGTGAGTCCAGCAGAATTTGAACAGGTGCGTCTTAGTAACATTGAAAAGTTGAAAGCCAAACAGGATAAAGACATTAACTATCATAATCAAAAACGTAAACCGGTAAAAATATACCAGCCAGGACAAATTATTTTCGTTAAACACAATAAAAGATTAGGAACAAAGTTGACTGTCAGATACAAACAAGAGGTAGTAAAAGAAAATAGAAATACAACAGTAATAACAGAATCAGGAAAGACCATTCACAAAAGCAATATTAGGAACTAAACATAACTTTTCATTACAGATACATGATAGGCGTAACGTTCGGTGCAACTCAAATTTTGGATTATACAAACTCCCAAATTATTACAATGAACATTGGAAGGGCAAGAATTCAACAAGGAAATTTTAAATTAATCCATATAATAGAATTAGATGATTATCAAAAATTCACAGATAATATGAACTTTGTACTGGACAAGCTGATTACTGCCAGACATCCCCTATACCGATATTTAACCCATGAATTGACGCAATTACAGACATTATTAGACGACATGAAAAGACATAAGACAAAACGATCTTTGGATTTTTTAGGTTCTGCGTGGAAGTGGATTGCCGGTACTCCGGACCACGAAGATTTCGAAATTATTAAAAATAAAATCAATAATGTATTGAAAAATAACAATAAGCAAATAATCATAAATCAACTTTATAATGAAAGAATAAATAATATCACTAGAATGACTAATGAAGTATTAGAAACAATAAAGAAAGGAAGAAGTACAGATAGTCCATTGGCTTTGAGTCTCCAGTATAAATTAAGATTGATTAAAGAAGAAATAATTAATGTAAATTATGCCATTCATTGGGCAAAAGCGGGAATAATTAATTCACTTATTCTGTCCAATTCAGATATAAAATTAGCTATTAATACAATAGAGAAGGAGAACTTACCATATGCTAGCAGAGAGGAAGCACTAAATTTCGCAGATGTTAAAATTATAACTAATAGTTCATGCTTGCTTTATATTGTTAATTTGCCTGTAACCACTCCTGAACCATATGAAAAATTGTTAATTAAACCAGTCAAGAGAAACGAAAAAACCCTTGCAATCGAATACGATGAAATATTAAAAGATCAGAATAAAATTTTTGGAATAACTAAAGCATGTAAAGTAATAAATTCACTATCAATTTGTAACCAAGAATATCTTATAGACTTAAGTAATTCGACATGCTTACCGAATCTACTGAACAGCCGGCCGTCGAGATGCAATCAAAGTAACGACCAACACATACCACAAACAGAAGAGATTTCAGAAGGACTGATATTGCTAAACAATTTTTATGGGAATATCGGCGTCAACAACGAAGTTCATAGCCTCAATGGAACATTTCTAATAAAATTCCATAACACTACCATATCGGTTAGCGGGAAAACTTTCATCTCAAGGGAACAGCCAACGATGCAGATACTTCCAGCCATTTTACAACCTACTCCCTACGAGGGTCAATATAAAGAGGTTCTATCACTTCAAATGATGAAAGATGTCCATATCAACAACACAGATGAAATCGCCACTCTTCGGGCTGAAAAGAATGTCCTGCAAACTACTACCTACGGGTCCACCGCAATCTTTTTCGTCATTTTCATAATCTTCCTAGCAATCAAATGCAGAAGAAGAAAACCTATTGTCATCAGTGCAGCCAATTCGGATCAACCGGCCGCAGTTGAGTTACAACCTCTAAAAGAAGACATAGCTCCTTAACAGGATCAGAATGATCAACCAGAAGAAAAACCACTAGTTACAAAAATCATTTTACCAAAAGCCCCCAAAAAGAAGTTTTACGACACCCCATTTTTTTAACCGAATGAGGACATTCGGATCTGAGAGGGGAAGAGTTAACGCGAATAACCCTCGCCTTCCACGAAACGCCCAAATATCGAATTTCTGCATCTTCTGCATCATTGATAGCACTTAGAGACGTCGCAAACGCCTCGTTGCAAGACGTCGCCGCCGTCACCTGAAACCTCTCGTACGTGACCTTTCGCTAACAACAAGTAATAACAATTGGACCAACGAAGAGCGTTGCTAGATTTTAAGTTCAGTTGTAATCGGTTGCTAAAAGGAGAATCACTTCATTAAATAAATTTTAAAGCTTTTTAAAAACTTAGAGTTTTATTATTAACTTGTATATTATATACAAAAATATGGAAGACCAATACTCCTAAATAGATCTCTTAAAGCAACTTTTTTGATTTCTGCAAAAAAATATCTAAGTTTGTAAAAAACAAAAAATTCAATAATATCTCAAATTTTGAAATTTCATAAGAAATACCCATATGATCATTCAATAGCAGCAACGAGAAGATAATCGACTTTGAGACGAAAAATTACCAAAAAAAATCGCCACTTTTTTGAAAAAACCCAAAAAATAATAGGGTTTTTGAAGTTTCTATGTAAAGCAAATGCCAGATTCTGAAAGAGCTCCCCCAAAAACCCCTTATATACGAGTTTGGAGGAAATTCGCCCCAATTTTCTATTCGAATCGTACAATTGAACTTGCGTGCACAAAATCCTCGTTTTGCGCATTAATGGGCTAAAATACAACGCGTACCACTTTACCCGCCAATTTTTTCAACATGCCAGTTTGGGTTTATGCGTAGTTTTTTAAAACATCTTTTTAATACTTGGTCATTATTATTATTTATATTATTATTTATTTATTTGCTCTGAATATAAATTTACAAAGTTTTCCGCAGTATAATATACAGTGGTGGAAATAACTATAATTCCACTGAATAAAAGTTATGCCATAGCTTTGTATTTTGAGAGAAAAAAATGAAAACTGCACTCCTCGGCTTTGTGCGCATGCTCAATCAATTTAGTCAGAATTCGTGTCAAATTGGTTAGTGTTAACGGTTTCTGGGTGAGTTTTAATCATTTTCGTTGTGATTGCGCGTGGAAATTGCTATAATTCCAGAAGTGTTGAAGTGCCGCTGGCGGATTAAAACAAGGAGTTATTGATTCATTAAGATATAAAAAATAATTTTGGAGGTAATTTAAATATTTTAGCAAAAAAAAAAAAAAAAGGGAGTACTATATTTTATCCAGGAAAATTATTAACTAAAGAAGAGCAGACGAAAGTGGTTGCGTTCAAAACAGCAAATTTTTCACTGTGAAGAATTGCTCAGATGTTGGGAAATGGAAGGACTCACACAGCTGTACGAAATTTCCTGTGTTTATGTGCAAATTATGGTAAAACTAACAAAAAAAAACCTCCGCCAAAACTTACCAACATGGACCGGCACTCTATAATTGGGTTAGCAGGAAGAAAACATTTAAGTTCTTTTCCAATTGTGAATGACCTTAAGTTGCCCGTGACTTCTAGACGCGTTCGGCAGATTTTGCATACCAGTGGAACGTTAGAATGGAGAAAAAGAATATCAAAACCGGCAATGAACAAGCAGCATAAGGAAGCCAGACTTCAATTTGCTAAAAATCATATGTCTTGGACCAGGGAATGGACGAAAGTGATTTTTAGCAACGAAAAGAAGTTCAATTTAGACGGTCCAGATGGATGTCAATTTTACTGGCACGACCTTAGAAAAGATACAGAGGTCGCTATGAGTCGCAATTTTGGAGGTGGTACGGTAATGGTTTGGGCTGCTTTTTGCAGCCAAGCGAAGACACCCATTTTTTGGATATCTACCAGAATGAAATCCAGCGATTATATTCAACTACTGGATAGTATCCTAATTGACTTCGGCGATGATAATCTCAGCAAGGAGTGGATCTTTCAGCAAGACAATGCACTCATCCACTCATCTCGCGAAACGAAATCGTGGTTTCAGACCAGGAACATACCTGTTTTGGATTGACCGTCGCATAATGCTGATCTGAACCCAATTGAAAATCTATGGGCAATATTGATTCGGCAGGTTTACTCAAATGGAAGGCAGTTTACAACGATTCAGGAGTTGAAAGCGGCCATAAAACATGCTTGGGCGCAATTGTCTCAATCGCAGCTACAAAAGTTGATAGACAGCATGCCAACGAGAATTTTCGAAGTAATTCAGGCTAATGGAGGCAGTACACGTTTAAAAAAAAAAAAGTTGTGTTGTACTTCTTAAAATATGAATAGTGGATTTATAGTTATTTCCATGCTAAAAATTGTTTTTTTTAATATTACTTAAAATTTTGCTTTCAACTAGTGATATTTTTGTTTTTTACGTTAGATTTTAGAAATGATACAATAAACGGAAATAAAACGGCTCACTTCGAATTATAAATTAGCAGTCAGTTGCTTTCAATAGAAAAAAACTCAGTGGAATTATAGTTATTTCCACTACTGTAGTATATCGTACAGAGTTTTGTGCAAAACACATATTTAATGGGATGTAGTATTGATTAATCATTTAATTTTCTCTTCTGGGCTTAAAAATTGAGGAAAAGTTTTGAAAACCTCTAAAAGGAGACTACCTACGTTTTCGTGCTTTAGAACTTGAATGTTACTTAATGCTTGAGCCTTGGTCCTTGACTCTATGAATGTGCTGGGTTCTCAGTCACGCCGAACCAAATCCTTAGTTTAGGAAGAGTGTTTAAAAGATTGCCCCATGGGCCATGACTATTCACTTTCCAATTGTTAGCCTCGCAATTAATGTGAGGAGGAGCGTTACCCCAAAGCTCAACCACTAGCCAGACTGTTCGAGCGTAGCGTGTACATGCCACTGCCTCAACGTTAGACGCACGTAACGTGGGTCTGTTCGGTAGCGCGAGTTTGAGCTGTGAAGTGGACACGACTAATGACTAATGAGAACAGCGGAACAGCGGAACAGCTGCAGCAAACTCTCCGCTCCGTTCGTCCACACTTCACAATTCACAGCATCGATGATTTAAGCGCACACTGATAAATGTTAAATTACACATGGTCGTGTGGAGAATTTTTGAATGTATCCGTTGCGTCAGTGTTCTATTTGTAAAAGTATGCAGTGGAAACGAACCCATACTGCAGTCTCTGAAGCGATATTCATATATGTATGAACACGTTGAAGTACTCGAACTAAAAGCGCTACAACTGAACTGAGCGATATACCGAGATCGCATGATTTAATCATATTTTTACTTTCCTCTAGGGTTGCAACGAAATTTAATTTGAGTGTATTTTAATTACAATTGAATCTCTAATTACAGACTTCAATTAAATTTAATTGCAATTAACTTTAACTACAATTGTAGAGTTGGTTGCAGGTCGCATCTAAATTAATCTGTTTTGTTTAATCTCTTGCTTACGATTGCAAGATTGCTTCGCTCTGTGCCGTGTGCGTTTATTCTCGCATTTTTCTCCGTGTAGTTGAGTTCGATTTTTTTCGGAATAGGTCCCAACTTCGATTTAGTTACTGAAAATTACATAATGCGCCTTGTTTTGAATTTGTGAATAATTGTGAATTATATCAAAAGTTTGCGAACAGTAATTTTATTTGTTACATATAGTAATTTTCAAAATGGATCGTTATGTGGCTAAAGAAAGCGAAGACAGTAAAATTTCTTTGAATTCAGTCAAAATGGAAATCAGTAAGGAGCCGCTGTCCCCAATACGGTGTGCAAGCCCCGCAAGTACATCAGCACCGCGGTTTAAATTGCTTGGAACAAATTCCAAAGACTTACCTGAGGTTTCGACGTCAACATCAGTGAAATTGGAAAACAATGATGTACCGTCGCCAGCACCTTCTTCAAGCTCCGAAAGTGCATTAGAACCGCTCGTTAGAAAGATTTCTGAGAATTCATGTGAGATTTCGACAGCAACACAATTGGAAATAAATGAAGTACCATCGCCAACATCATCTGTAAGTTGCGCAAGTACATCAGAACCGCGATTGAGATTGCTCGATGGCAAATTTTTCAAGTATTTGCCTGAGGATTCGACAACAAATATAGTTGTTGCTTTATGTATTAAATGTGCTCCGCAAAAAATTAAGGTGAGAGGTTATAATAACTGTTCATCTAACTTCTTAGGCCATTTGAAAAGGAAACATGGAGAAGATTGCGTCAACGAATATAAAGATTACGTTAAAATCAAACAAAGAAAAAGGTGGGCAAATAATAACACTGAAAAGAGAGAAACTAGGAACAGTAATATATTCATTTCGACAGAAATATTGGAAGACACGAAGTTGTTGACACAGGACCAATTTGACGACAATATCGTTAAATACTTCATCCATTCAATGATACCACTTAGAACTTTAAAAGACCCGTATTTTTTACAAATGTTCTCAGATTTGAATATAAAAGCTAATGGCTTCAGTTTATAGTCCAGTCAATTTAACCTCTGAAGCGGAAGTTTGTGGTGGAGTGCTAATTTTTGGATATATTGTTGGGGACGGTGAGAAATGAAGCTATAACTATTTTTTGCCCCTCGGGGGTGTTTGCAAAGGGGTGAAAAAGGGTGAAAAAGGTTTTTTGTTTATAACTTTGAATAAAAAAGTCAGCCTGGGTGGGAACGTTAGAGGGTGATATAATAAATGATTATTCATCTTGTATTAAAGTTTCCCCCGGTTTTGTTTATTGCAAAATTGTTTATTAACAATTTCACTCTCCCAAACCGAAAAAAATCACGGCTGATTTTTTTAAAAATACTTAAGCTCGTACGATGTCTTTCATTTTCACAATATCACTAGAAGACGCAATCCCCCATCATATACCAAAAATTCAAAACGGTTCCATGCATTTCACCTGAGATAATCACCCAGATACCTCACCTGTTTTACACCGAAAAATGTACAGTTTTAATCCAAGTCAAGATATCCCCCACGAATCGTCGCCCTCCGACCAGATATCGCTGAGCAGCACACATTTTTCACATTTTTTCCCAGCCCACGGCGGGGAAGAAGAAGATTTGCGACTGATTCAAAAACGGAAATCGCTATAACTTTCGATGTATGTAACGGAACTTAATGTATGATGGCTTCAAAAATCACTTATTTTTTTCTCCATCTTTTCCTCATACACCACTTTCACCTAATATTTTTACTTTTTTTTATATTGAATTAAACTTAAAAAAAAAATAAAAATTAATTACATTTTATTCCTTTTCTCCCACAAAACTAAACTTTTTTGAAATATTCTTAATTTTATAGTTATCTACAGATTCCACCCTTTATTCTCATAATTTTTATCATTTTCCACAAATCCCCCCCTGACCCCCCGAATAAATATATTACCCCTTAAATTTTACAAACAAAAAACTCGCCAAACATTTTATTTTTTTTCTCCAACAAAACTAAACTTTTTTGAAATATTCTTAATTTTGTAGTTATCTACAGATTCCACCCTTTATTCTCATAATTTTTATTATTTTCCACAAATCCCCCCCTGACCCCCCGAATAAATATATTACCCCTTAAATTTTACAAACAAAAAACTCGCCAAACATTTTATTTTTTTTCTCCCACAAAACTAAACTTTTTTGAAATATTCTTAATTTTGTAGTTATCTACAGATTCCACCCTTTATTCTTATAATTTTTATTATTTTCCACAAATCCCCCCCTGACCCCCCCGAATAAATTTATTACCCCTTAAATTTTACAAACAAAAACTTACCAAACATTTTATTTTTTTTCTCCCACAAAACTAAACTTTTTTGAAATTTTAATAATTTTGTAGTTATCTACAGATTCCGCCCTTTATTCCCATAATTTTTATTATTTTCCAAACATCACCCCCTGACCCCCCCGAATAAATTTATACCATTTACCTTTTTTTTAAATTATTCCCCATTTTTTCTATTCAATTTTTTCCACCAATTCTCAATTAATCTCACTTTTTTTTCACCCACATCTACTTCAAGGTCTTCCGAAACTAAATCTACATTTTTTTCTCCATTATTGCTAATAGTATGTCCCCAATCTGCCCCCGTGTGTGCTAGCGGATCATTTTTCGCCCAAAATATTAATTTCTCCCCAGTTTCGATTTACGATTATTGCATAAAGATCTACTCCAATTGGGGACAAACTATTAGCAATAATGGAGAAAAAATGTAGATTTGGTTTCGGAAGACCTTGAAGTAGATGTGGGTGAAAAAAAAAGTGAGATTAATTGAGAATTGGTGGAAAAAATTGAATAGTAAAAATGGGGAATAATTTAAAAAAAAGGTAAATACACCTATCCCTCGATTTACACGATACTTTTTTTACACGATTTCGCTTTTACACGGTTTATAAAATCAGAGGTTTAAGAAAAAAACAGGTAAAACTGAACATTTTAACTGCATGGATATTACCACTGCCATTTTTGAATTGTGTTCACAATAAAAATCGTCTGAGTAAGAGTTTATTTATTTATTTATGATTTTTAATTAAGATTTTAATACCACCTTTGGTTAATGCGAGATTGTCTCTTATTTCTCTACATAGAACCAATATCGCATTAAGTACTATCAAATTATGAAAGATACCAACGACAACACAACACCAATCAAGAAGAAAAGATTAGAAAGAAAGGTTTTAAGGACTTGATTTCTTCTTTCTATATGTAAAATGAATTCCATACTTATACCTTATACACCTACTACTAATTTTATAAATAGACTAGTATTTTTATGTTTTTCAAAATATATTTACTTTTATTTTACTTTTAAATAAATTACCGAATTATGCACATTTCAGTCTGTTTTCGTTTTACACGGTTTTACTTATACGAAATCCCGATTTCGATTTGCACGGTTTTCTGAGGAACCTATCTATCGTGTAAATCGAGGGATAGGTGTAGTATAAATTTATTCGGGGGGGTCAGGGGGTGATGTTTGGAAAATAATAAAAATTATGGGAATAAAGGGCGGAATCTGTAGATAACTACAAAATTATTAAAATTTCAAAAAAGTTTAGTTTTGTGGGAGAAAAAAAATAAAATGTTTGGTAAGTTTTTGTTTGTAAAATTTAAGGGGTAATAAATTTATTCGGGGGGGTCAGGGGGGGATTTGTGGAAAATAATAAAAATTATAAGAATAAAGGGTGGAATCTGTAGATAACTACAAAATTAAGAATATTTCAAAAAAGTTTAGTTTTGTGGGAGAAAAAAAATAAAATGTTTGGCGAGTTTTTTGTTTGTAAAATTTAAGGGGTAATATATTTATTCGGGGGGTCAGGGGGGGATTTGTGGAAAATAATAAAAATTATGAGAATAAAGGGTGGAATCTGTAGATAACTACAAAATTAAGAATATTTCAAAAAAGTTTAGTTTTGTTGGAGAAAAAAAATAAAATGTTTGGCGAGTTTTTTGTTTGTAAAATTTAAGGGGTAATATATTTATTCGGGGGGTCAGGGGGGGATTTGTGGAAAATGATAAAAATTATGAGAATAAAGGGTGGAATCTGTAGATAACTATAAAATTAAGAATATTTCAAAAAAGTTTAGTTTTGTGGGAGAAAAGGAATAAAATGTAATTAATTTTTATTTTTTTTTTTAAGTTTAATTCAATATAAAAAAAAGTAAAAATATTAGGTGAAAGTGGTGTATGAGGAAAAGATGGAGAAAAAAATAAGTGATTTTTGAAGCCATCATACATTAAGTTCCGTTACATACATCGAAAGTTATAGCGATTTCCGTTTTTGAATCAGTCGCAAATCTTCTTCTTCCCCGCCGTGGGCTGGGAAAAAATGTGAAAAATGTGTGCTGCTCAGCGATATCTGGTCGGAGGGCGACGATTCGTGGGGGATATCTTGACTTGGATTAAAACTGTACATTTTTCGGTGTAAAACAGGTGAGGTATCTGGGTGATTATCTCAGGTGAAATGCATGGAACCGTTTTGAATTTTTGGTATATGATGGGGGATTGCGTCTTCTAGTGATATTGTGAAAATGAAAGATATCGTACGAGCTTAAGTATTTTTAAAAAAATCAGCCGTGATTTTTTTCGGTTTGGGAGAGTGAAATTGTTAATAAACAATTTTGCAATAAACAAAACCGGGGGAAACTTTAATACAAGATGAATAATCATTTATTATATCACCCTCTAACGTTCCCACCCAGGCTGACTTTTTTATTCAAAGTTATAAACAAAAAACCTTTTTCACCCTTTTTCACCCCTTTGCAAACACCCCCGAGGGGCAAAAAATAGTTATAGCTTCATTTCTCACCGTCCCCAACAATATATCCAAAAATTAGCACTCCACCACAAACTTCCGCTTCAGAGGTTAAATTGACTGGACTATTAATGAATATACAAACCTTGAGATATCGTATTGATGAATACTACGTAAAAGAAATAGAAGATATAAAATCAAAACTTGATGAAATTGACTATGTCTGTACTTCGATAGATATATGGCCTAGTAAGAAATGCAGCTTTATTGGAATTGCCGCCCATTGGATCACGAAGGATCTAGCTAGTGTATCAGTATCATTAGCTTGCCGAAAGTTCAAAAATATTCAGTGTAATGATAGGATATCGGATTTGATCCAAGAAATTTATGCTGACTTTGGCCTGACTGTGACCAATGTAGTTGCCACCATAATTAATGGTGATAGCAATCTTACAAAAGCATTTAAATTGTTTGGAGTACAATCACAAAATATTTATACGACTGAATACAAAGATGATAAGGCTGAAACGATTTCCTCTGATTCTGAAGAATTTGAAGAGGTAGATCACATTTTAACACTGCCAAATTTGGACATCAAGAAAATCTCCTCACTGCCCGTAAATTTAAGATGTTGCGGACATACACTAATCTCATGTGCAAATATCGATGCAAGTGTGGTATGTATTTGAACTCATTGTTTTCAATTCAAGTCTCTTTAAATTCAGCGGAGATACGGATATTCCGCTGTTCTCGTCCATTTAGTGGAGTTGTCAAGTTTATGATGATTAAATCTTTGTTTTGTAATGGAACTGAATGTTATTCGGAAATATTTGTATTTAAATCGAGTAAAACAAAAGTGTATTTTCGATATTTTTCTTATACATGGAGAATTGAGGGATCGAGATTCGATGTGTGTATATGACACCGGATCGAAAGATTGAAAGCTCGAAATGTGATCGAACAGACAGATAACGCTTTAAATTCGTCCACCTTATTTCAATTTAATTGAAATTGTTGGTATTATATCCTTTTTTCACAAGTTCGGTTTCAATTTTTTGGTATAACTACTTCTGTTTTTATAAAGTTTTCTGTCAAATAAGGCAAGAGAATTTACCTCTTACATATGTATTTTCGAGGAGAGCAAGGGTCTTCTCATGCTTCCACAAATTCCTCTTACTCATTGCCTTTTAATAAATTAATAACTTAAATCACATATTACTTATTACGTCGATTTACTAAATTTGCGACTACACAGCTTCAACGAATTTGAGCTGTCAGAAATATTTCGATCTTTCGTTCCCTCGATCCGCGTCTAAGTACATGCGATAATTTCTATTCGATCCAGGTTGAGAAGTTGGATCGTATCGAGTTGATCTCGTTTGGATTTGATCTGCGTCTAATTGACATTTAACTGGATTGAATCGTAGTAGTAATAATTTCACTTCGCTGCTGTTCGCTATTTTTCGACACCAAATTGTCAAATGTCAAATCCCAGGCGAATAAAAAGTTTCATTTAAAACCATTGACAAAATATAATGGACTGCTTGTCTATTCCTATGGTTTTTTAAAGCACAATTAAACTGCGTGATGTCAGAACTGATAGAGAAACTGAAGAAAGCTCGGGTTACAGTCACAATTTACTCAGTTATTAGCAGAGTTTTTGACCTGCGCAAAGTCGCCGTGATTACGCAGTTAAATGTGCATGTCGCATAAATTGCTTTCAATATAACTGTGCAATTCTGTGTGACAGCAGCCATGGATTCAAGTGAGAAGAAATCTAAACTTATTGATTTTATGGAAACGTAACGTTTCCTTCTATTCCTTTTCGATTTTAAAATTGCAGAAGCTAATAGTATGTAAATTAATTCTTTTCTTTGACACATTATCGGTTACTATTAATTAACTTCAAAATGAATTTTTCACATGTTGACCCTTCAAACTCTCACGAAAAATGAGCAACTAAATGAGCAAATTGTGCATTTAACTGCACTGAATGTAGACATCATCTAGCGCAGTTATTTATATATATTTGCGTAATATTTTACAGTTTTATTATGCAATATAGCTGAGCGTGTATGGCCGGCCTAATGGGCTATGAAGATCCGGATCAGAGATCATTATGAAGAACGATGAGGGAAATATATGAAGCGTGGAACCGAACTCACCTTCACATTTTTTAGACACAGCTGTTAACATATAATATAATGGACCACACTGCTCGCCCTATATAAAATCCTTAGAAAAGAATGGTACACATTTCATTCTTTCCCTATCATAAGAAAAAAAGTCTTACTCTAGAAACATGAGCGACATATTACATGAGATTTCATTAGCTGTGACGTTTGATATTTCCCTTAATCTGGGTAGAGATTCAGACAAGAAACCACTTTGTATGGGAAGATCTATATAAATCATTACAAAAACACAGCTTATATGAACAACACTTTAATTTGCGTAATAAAATATACTGCTTTATTTCTCCATTTACCACTTTATTTATAAATGTGTTTGTTTGTATTAATGAATTCAATTAACATAGGGCCGTCCATAAGTCACGTTATCGACTTTTGGAGGTTTTAACCACCCTCTCTCCCCCACGTTATTAAACATGATTTTTTCTTTAACCGTCCCACCCCCTACTTGATTCTCACGTAATATTTGATTTTCAAAAACAGAGAATTTTATGAGCTTTATTAATTAAGGGGACATTCTCATTTGAAATGGACAAAAAAACGACTTTTTTTGGAATTTTTTGTTAAACCCTATTGCATTTATTCAAAAAACTTTTTTCACATATGAATATATAGGCATCGAAGTATACAAAAAAAATTTCTAATGATTGTGTTAAATTTTTTTTTTTTATTATTTATATTAAAAAAAAGACACTCGAAAACTAGTACAATCTTTAATGCGACCATTACCTTTTTTTTACTTCTGGTATTGATGAAATTAAATTAATTTAAATTCCATATTGATTAAGGAAGTTTGAAATTTTTATTACATACTCTATTAGATCAAAAAGAACTTTTACACTTATAAATTAGTGTCTTAGTACTCGTCCAACACAATTTTAATGAAAACTATAAATATTACTATTTAAATTCGAATGGAAAAGCAATGGTATTCGCAAAGATTGATGGATGCAAAAGGTATATTTGACAGTACATTTTTGAGACAATTAAATATGAAAGAAAGGAAATTAAAATAAAAGAGATTTTTTCATAATTAAACAGTAAAATATCTCCTTAAGCTTTAGAAGCAATGCACAGACAACTGTTCAGTTTTAATATTCTACGCTGTTTTAAATGATACCGGCAAATGATCCCAACTCGGCACTGGATGTAACACCAGCGCAATAACCCTGTTCAAGTTTTAAAGTGGATCCCTAATGAAACTAACAGAAGTCTAGTCCTGCCAATTTGACGATGAGGCATAAAGATCCTTGCAAAATACAGGGAATTTTATAAGCTTTAAAGTGGCATAACTTTGTCTGTTTTTTTTTTAAAATATTATATAAATTTGTTCACTATTAATTATCAAACTTGTAGGGCTAAAATTAAGAATGAAATAAAGAAAACTTGCTAATTTGATTATGTATATTTTGCGCACAATAGTGTTATGCAGAACAACAATTTATGTGCATTGCAAAAAATGTAAAAACTCTTTTTAATACAAACTTTTATTTAAAATAATATTAATACCACAATATTGAATTTGTAAATTTTGATATTTATCCGGAACACCAAAAATTGCTTAATATTGAATTGCAATCGAATTGAACCATAAATAACAAAAAATGATCCATCATCTTGAAATTTTGTTGTAAAGGGTCTACGAATAAGCGTTACCTAAAGTTTTATTGGAATTATATTCAAAATATCCAAGAAAATTCTTCAAAGTTTGTTTATTAAATATGAAAACCTGAAATATCTAAATTATATATATGAAACACAACAATAGCCAAATGGCGACACGGCAGTCGTGTGATGAAATTTAGCATGACATTCACGCAATGGATGATCAGCGCTGGTGTGAGCTTTCAAAAAAGCTAAGAATGCATGTGCTCTATTTTTAAAATTTTTTAATTTTGTTATACTAGTATTTAAACAGTTAAGATGGTAGGAAAGGTGGGGCTGTATTGAAGGGGTGTCTAACAGCGGATATGGATTAAACGCATGAAAACGTGTTGTTAAAAATAATAATAACATTGTTATATGTCTAAAAATATTTATTATCCACATGATTGTGATTTTCAAAATTTATTGAAGAAATTTCTCAGAAAAGGCTTCTGATAAATTTTTAAGGCATCTTTTTTATTCTACAATTCAACATCATGAAGTCGTAGGAAGATGATTCAGGGTTCAATTTACTCCCATTTCAGGCCTCTAAGCTGGCATATAGAGAAAGCAATATTGAATTTTATTCAAAAGTTATTAAGTGACGTATTCGTTGTCAGAAAGATAAAAGAACATATAGTTTTGTTTTCTACAACCAATGTAATATACTCGTATAAATTTCCTGACAATGTCCTTACAAGCCGAAATGCATTTCAATGATTTTAAAGCAGTTAACAAGTGTTTTAATCATAATAACCAGTTGTATACATAAAGATTTATAAAATATTACTTTTTTCCATTACAGGTTTTAACGGACCAAAACACACCGTTATCAAATATACATAATACTGTAATGAAAAAATGCAATGCCTTATGGGAGGCCACAGACCCATCCAAGCCAGCGGAGATAGTTCAAGATATATTACAGCACACCTTGAACCGACCTGAAGTTACCAGATGGAACAGTTTGTTCGATTCTCTCCAACAAATTCTCTCCATTAAAGAAAAATATCTACAATTACATAAGGCACTACATTTAAGAGATCCTATTAATAAATCTGAATTTACGTACATACAAGAATATTTGTTGTGTGCTGAACCAATAACAGAAGCTCTCGATATAATGCAGCGTGAAAATAATAGATATTATGGAATTGTTCTCCCATGTCTCTTTGCCTTAAGAAAAAAAATCAAAAAAGTCGACAGAAAACATAACTTAATTTATTGTAAGCCGCTTATAAAAACCTATATAGAGAGCGTTGAACGAAGATTTAGCCAATTTTTTGATATAAATACTGCAGAATCAGAAACTGCAGCAATTGCTGCTTTATCGTATCCACGTTTTAAAAACACATGGCTGTCTTGTTTGGGACCAGTAGAGCGCAATAAAGTTTTAAATGCTTTTAAATGTATTATTTCTAAGGAAGTTCATCAAAAACCAGAAGCAGTAGAAAGTCGCATAAGAAAAAATACAAAAAACGAAAATATGTTTTTCGATTTTGATTCAGATTCTGATTCTGAAAATGTAAAAATGCAACCGAGTTCACAACCTTCGGCTCCACTAATAAAAGCAGAGTTACTTGTGTTAAATTTTTTTGCAGAAGAAAGTCACGAACTGAGTATTCTCAACAGTTATCCTGAAATAAAAAATGTATTCATTAAGTACAACACTGCTTTGCCATCATCTGCAACAGTCGAAAGATTATTTTCTAATGATACCATGACGAACCTTCCGAAGAAATTATCGGACGAAATGTTTGAAAAAAGGGTTATTTTAAAATCAAATCTTAATTATAAGAAGAAGCAAACATATATATAAACAAAAATGCTTTTGAAAGTTGATTTTTTCGTATTAATTCCTAGCTGAACACTTCATCTATTATATAAATTTATTTAACCATAGCAGTGACATGGAGTATGGAGAGTAAATTGATACACTTTAAATGCGGGTAGAAAAAAACCCTGAGGATTAATAGATCAGTTATATTTTTAAGATACTTAAGTTTAATTAGACAGTCAATAATAATAAAGGTGCATAAAAATCAAATAATGATAATGCCTAGAATTAATATGCATAAATATGTCCACCCTCCTAAACTCCTGTCCACTGGCTTATGATTAGAAATATACGTATTTGGAGCAATATTCATGGGAATTATCTTGTGCTAATATGGGTTTTTTAATAGGGAATTTATATTGTAGTTCTCAGCATCTCAACGAGTCTAACGATTTCATTTGAAATTAAAAAAAAAATTATAGTCTAGAATTCCAGACTTATTCTATTAATAATAAACATTGTTTAAGACCTTGCATATGAACAATATTTTATTACTGTACCAAACAAAAACTTGTCCATGTCTTAAGGGACTACTACCGGTTAAATTGCAAAAAAACAGCATAATTTTCAATAATTTTTTTCTCAGCTCCTTTATTATATATCAATTTCAAATTTTGCATGGTGATAATAATTATTTCAAATATTACAAAAAAATTTTTTTTTATTTTTATCATTTTTTTCCTTGTTTATAGAGGGCGCCGAAGTTGGTAGCTCAAAAAATGACTCGTCCCATGGCGGACAACTCATCTCAGAAACGAAGAGTCTGAAACAAATAAATATAAATAATATTAAGGAATGTCCCTTACGTAGGAAAAAACCGGAATATGTCAAAAAATTATTAAAAAAACAAAGTGGCGGACGTTTGAAAATTTTTTTCAAAAAATCGCTTATTTTTTCACTTGTTTTCACTTGCTACATTTTTTTGGATTGAATTTTGACTAATATTGTGGTTATTTCCTGTGCAGAATACTCAAATAAAGAAGCACTCCAAATTTGAGCCCAATCGGTTGGGCCAATTCGGAGTTAGTGTGTCCGCCATTTGATAAAAGGTCATTTTAAGAAAATCACGTTTAAAGTTTTTTTTTTTACTTATTATTATATATAGGCGGGAACGCCTATTTTATTTTGGAAATATCCAAATAAAATTTTGAGACGTGATTTCTGAAGGTATATTGAGTTGAAAAATGTAAAAACAAAAAAATTTAATTTTTCAAAATTATAACCGGTACTAGTCCCTTAATGACCATCCCCAAAGCTTTTATTTTTTAGTTGTATGAATTTAAAAATTTTAAGAGGTGTAATAGAAAAATTTTTAGTAGCAGAAGAAAACAAATTAGTACATTCTAAATAAAAGCTTTCTTCTAAAAAAATTGCATTTAAATATAATATTTTTTACTTTTTAGTCTTTATTTATCTTATGTTATATGATCTCTTATGAAATTACCTATAAGTTGACATTTTTTATTAACTTTTATTTTTATGTTTTTAACGTCTTTTGTAAGTCTCAAGCCCTGCACAACCCCACATGCTATGTATTGGAACATTGTTTACTAAATAACTTTTTTTTCAATTTTTGATTTTTAAAATTGTTATATTATTAAAATCTGTTACCACAGGTACCAAGTATGTGTGCTAAGTTTCATGTCTCTAGCCAAAACCCCCGGGAATACATATAAATAGCCGTAAAGTGGAAATTGCATACGTAGTGATGTAGTCCGACAATCGCCGCGAAATAACATTGCTTCTTACGGCGGAAGATTCGAAGTATGCCACTCCACTCGCCTGAACTGCTAAACTATAACTTTTCCGTGAAAACGATGTTCTACTAATTATAACTATAGAGGAATATCTTTCCTATGATCTGAAAAACGTTATAGTGGCAAGTATAAAATATTCGAATTTTTCGCACTTAAAAACAAACAACAACGGCAGGTCGAGTTGGCAGCACGACTTTCCGTGGTAATTTGTTCAGTGGGCTATAAGAATAACTTTTGAACGCAAATATCTTTAACATTTTGTTCGCGTCCCTATAATGATTTTGATACCATAAGAACGGTATTCCTCCCCAGTTCCAATTAGTGGGACATCATTTTTTCGTAAAAACGGTAGTTTAGCAGATTCGCCCTCTGGAGCGGAATGAATCGGCTATACCGCCGCAAGAAGCAATGTTATTTCTTGGCAATCATCGGACTACATCACCCCACAGATGTGGTAGTCAGAAGGTCTACTGCACGGTTTGTATTTATTATTCTCGGGGGTTTTGCTTTAGCCCAAGTGGGAAGTGGGTGAAATATCGAATATGAAGGCAAATTGTAAAAAAAATATTAATTCAATTTAGTTTTCTATTCATGAAGAAGTACATAATAAATATAAAGTTACAAATTAACTGCCTACTTTAAGGTATTTCTAAATTATTCCATCGCTATTAAGAGGGAACACCACTGTAACTGGTCGAAAAGTGACCATTCTTAGTGACATTTTTATTATTTAGTACATAAATAACTCCGAAGGGAGTAAACAAAAAAAAAACAAAAACAAAAAAAAATACTTTAAGAAAATACAAAATAAAGTTAGTTTTTATGGCCCATCATAGTGGTGTACCCCTTGATGAAACTCAACAGCACTCGCACCACAGACCTACATATATTATATAAAGCCGGCCATACACGCTCAGTTATATTGCACAATAAAACTGTTTAAAACATTGCGCAAAAAACTGCGCTAGATGGTGTCCATACACAATGCAGTTAAATGCACAATTTGCTCAGTTATTTGCTCATTTTTCGTGAGAGGTTGAAGGTTCAACACATGAAGAATTCATTTTTAATTAATATTAAGCCATAATGTGTCAAAGAAAAGGATTAGTTTATATGCTATTAGCTTTTGCAATTTTAAAAGGGAAAAGAAATAGAAGTTTCTATAAAATCAAGGAGTTTCGATTCTCACTTGAATCCATGGCTGCTGTCGCATAGAATTGCACAGTTATATTGAAAGCAATTCATGCGACATGCACATTTAACTGCGTGATCACGACGACTTTGCACAGTTCAAAAACTGTTCTTCAGTTTTTCCATCAATTCTGACGTCACGCAGTTTTATTGTGCAATATCGTATATAGCCGGCCTAAGATCTGCACTATATTACTGTCTACTTTTTCCCATTACAAGGTTAGGATTTATTAAAATGGAATCTGGAAATAAAGCCGGTCGCCAGATTTAATACTTCTGTAAATTTAGATGCTATCAAGATTTTTTCTGAATAATCTTAAAATATACTCGTTAGAGTATAAAAAAAAAATTATGTGGAACGGACTGGACTGCTATATCTTTATCTTTTCGAGGTCGCTAAATCCAAATCCGGGGTCGGTTTGACCCCATCAGGTCAGGGTGAAGGGCATTTGAAGATCAAAATTGCAAAGGGACAGTAAAGTCGAAATAAGAGTTATATCTATATATTTTCGAGGTCGCTGACTCCGAATCCGAGGTCGGTTTGACCCCATCTGGTCAGGGTCAAGGTTATCTGAAGTTCAAATTTACAAAGAGGCAGTTAAGTCGAAATAAGAGATTTATCTATATATTTTCGAGGTCACTGAATCCGAATCCGGGGTCGGTTTGACCCCATCAGGTCAGGGTCAAAGGGAGCGTTCAAGTGCTACGTAACGCATTTTTTGTAGATTTTATTCCCTCCCTTCCCCCCATGTAACGCATCGGTTTGTTTTTCTGTACCGTTTATCTGCTGTTCGAATACCCCCTCCCGCCCCTGTAACGCACCGTAACGTTTCACAAGACCCCCCCCCCCCCGCCCCCCAAATTGCGTTACGTTATACTTGAACGTTCCCAAAGTCATTTCAAGGTCAAAGCGAAGGATATAATAACTATGCGTTTTTCGGGTCACTAAGTTTGAACCCGAGGTCCATTTGATCCCATCAAGCCAGAGTAAACCAGGGACAAATATGATAACTATAGTTCATTGATTGATCTGATGGGGTCAAACCGACCCCGGATTCGGATTCAGTGACCTTGGAAATATATAGATAAACCTCTTATTTCGACTTAACTGCCTCCTTGCAAATTTGAACTTCAGATAACCTTGAACCTGACCAGATGGGGTCAAACCGACCCCGGATTCGGATTCAGCAATCTCGAAAATATATAGATATAGCTCTTATTTCGACTTTACTGTTACTTTGCAAATTTGACCTTCAAATGCCCTTGACTCTGACCTGACGGGGTCAAACCGACCCGGATTCGGATTCTGCACATCGAAAACATAAAGATATAGTAGTCCAGTCCGTTGCACATAAATTTTTTTGTTTTGTTGGGGCTGTGTAATTGGTAATCGGTAGAATTTGTGAGTGAAAAGTCGATATAGCCCTCATTTCAGCACGTTTTTTTTTATGAAAAATATATTATTTTCGCAGTTTTTAATATATGCACTAGTAAGTTCTAAATATGCGAAGATATGCTCTCAAAGGGATAAAATAGTAACATTTAATACATATTTTCTCCCATACCATCTGGCAACTCTGTTGAACTTATGAATTAAGCCAGATTCACCATAAACTACAAAATAAACAAAATCACAATTGCCGTCAAGCGAGCTAAAGACCAATCTCGCTTATTGACCTAGAGAGAAGCTAGAGGTGTTTTATGAATGAACGAAAATGCACCATATTTTTACTATATCTCATCTGTCTTCATTTTCATATTATCAGACTATTATGGAAAGCGGAAGTATTTACGGACATCATCCTAATTTTTTCTTCCATTCCTGGGACTCGTAGCGCAGCATAAGACATTTGTATGTATGTACCATAATGCCTTCTCGCCTTGGATAGCCGCAAAAGATCTTCAGCAGCGCACGCTTTCATTCAATAGCGCGCACCAAGCTCCAATTGACTCCGAGGATGGATGCCAGTTCTTGTGGTCAGACTTGCCGGGCGGTCTGATGGCGAGCCTCTAGGTCTGTCGCGCTCTGCCTGGAACATAACAAATGTACATACCATGCTAATGATATTAAAGTATATTTACTCGCACATAAGGCCTTTAGCCACTGGTTGCTGGGCATTGACAACTTTCTGTTTTGTCACATGTTTTGAGGTTCAGTGCCATCAATCAGCTACTTAACAGCTTAAAATAACTCCAAAGGCTGGGAAAGTTAAGGTAGGTAATGTCGCTTTAGCAAAACATCTTCGCTGATGCCATGGAACTCTGGAAATTGTGTCGCTCAGCTATATTCATAATTGTTATTTAATTTGTGCTGCAGTGACTGTTTGCTTTTGTCAGGATATTTCTCCAAATAGCAGCTTCGACAGGTTCAGTAATAGATCATGAATTTGTTTTTATTAGCAAAGTGCAGTTTCTATAAAGAAAATTGTTTACATTTTGATGTTTTCTACAGCATGTAGCTTAATTACAATTTTTTTAAGGGAATTAAGCAATTACATTCCTCATCAATGTTTTAAAAATTGTATATAAATAAGTACAAATTGTATTCAATGAATCTCAGAGAAACAATTGTAAATAAATATATTTATTTCGACTAGAAATTACATTCCAACAGGCTAATACAGTATAATATATATAAAAATAATCTACGATACAAAAACAATACGATTACGTAAATTAGCCATACAAAAGAAAAAGGAAAAAGCAAAGGGAATCAAGTCGGAGCATTTACTACATTTAAAACATCGCTCTTAAATTTACTGCGCGAATCAATAATAGGTATATCACTACAAACGGAGTTTAAGTGTTTAGAACAACTAGCAATAGATTCATTGTAACCATAATTTGTGAGCTTGAACATATAGGAGATCCCTGGAACGAAGAGACATTCCACGTGGGTATACTATATATTGAATAAAGCAACAACGGATTTTATAGCAAAACATAACCAATGCAACCTTTACGTTCTTTAAAGTCCAAGCATACTACTGTGATCAAAAAGTAAAGCCAATTTGTTTATAACTTTGAAAATTTTTACTTATTCTTCCAAATCTATATCATCCCTAAATTAGTCCCCGCCCGATACAATACACCTATGTCAGCGATTTTTGCAATCTTCGAAACACTTCTGAAACTCGATGATTGGAATGGCCTTCAGTTCCTTCTTCGATTTTTCTTTTATCTCATCAGTCGATTCAAAACGGTGTTCGACGGTTTTTTGAGCTTAAAGAATAGCCAGAAGTCACATGGAGTAAATCGGGCGAATACGGTGGTTGTGGAATGACATGCATTGAATTTTTGATGAAAAAGTCTCGAAGAACCAATGCAGTGCAGTGCAAGAAATATAGTATTTTTGGAACCAATCGAGGTGTGACCAAACACAAATGTTATTTCAAAATAGTTTGGACCGATCCAAATGGAATTTTTACAGTATCAGCAAGGTCTTTAATTGTCAACGGACAACTTTTGAGCACCAAATCTTTGATTTCATTGACATGTTGTTCATTGATTGATGTTGATGGTCGTCTGGGACGCTCTTTGTCTTCAACGCTTTCACTACCTTCTTTGAACTGTTTATACCACTTGTAAGCATTTCTTTCAGACAAAACCTAGTCTCCGAAGGCCTTTTACAACATTCTAAACGTTTCTGCAGCAAAAATGTCATTCCGCAAACAAAATTTAATGCAACTTCTTTGCTTAATAAAATCACACATTGTAAAAATAAAAATTCACTTTTAGTTGCTCAGAAAACACAACAAAACTAACCAAACAAATGACGTCCTGGCGTGAAATTTTACACAGATATGAGTGAGAGTGTAGCCCACCTAAAAACAAGAAGATTTGCTCGAATCGATGTACCCGCGACATTTAAATTAAAAATTGGCTTAACTTTTTTTTATAACAGTAGTATATATATAATAATAAGGATAATATAATTATAATAAGGAGGAAGAGCATTAGACGACTGAAGCTCCTGGAACACATATCTTGTAAACGATATTTGAATGGTTTTAAGACGATTACAATGAAAAGCCGTATAAAGATTCCAGAAAGAGTAAGCATATTCAAAAATACAAAGACCTAGTGAAACATATAAAGTTTTTAGGTGTAAGGATCGCAAAAATAGATGGCATTCCTTTGAATAAACCCAAGCATTTTAAAATCATTCATAGAAATATATTCAACTAGTAGTCCGTGATTTCGCCGGCTGTCGCTAGCGGGACTAACGGGTGCAAGTGCCCTCATCCTACCAGTAGATATAAGAGATAATAAATGGAAAGACTATTATACTGCACAGTTTGTGTTAAATAACAAAAAAATGAAAACAAAAAGGAATAAAAAATATATACAAAATATTAGAAATTAAAGTTGTAACAAAAATCTGGCTAGTGCGGACGTGCAGTTAGGAAGAATGAAGCATAAAATTCCGAGTGAGGAAAAGAAAACTCAATTGAAATAAAATCAAGTAGGTCAGGTTGATCAGCTGATTTTTCCTTCACATATCTTTTATGTGCATCAAATATTTAATGACACTTGAAAAGGGGAAAAAGATTCAAAAATGTAACCCACAAAGATCCCACAATCCAAATATGTAAAGAAAGCAATGCGTTAATATCTCTAAAGTGGGTATTAGGTCGAAATCTTGTGTGGTGTTCTCTAAAATAAATTCAAGTACAGTAAAACCCGCTTAAATGCACATCCAATTTGTCAGAAAAATTTGTGCATTTAAACGGTTTGTGCATTTAAACGTTTTTAAGATAAATACACATGTTGTGCATTTAAGAAAGCTCGGATTACTTTTTTTGGATTACATGTACAAATTATTCAAATGTCCAAAAATAAAGAAAACTAAAAATGCGAGAAAGTGTTCTTCTTCTTCTTTGCCTTTAAATGGTAACCACCGAGGGGACAATGCAAAAGTACTACACTTCTACAGAAAATTAATTTTTGACATTACATATCTGTTCATTTAAAATATGTACATTGCATTTATCCGGTTATTTTTTAATACAAATAGAAAATTCGTGCCTGAAATTAATGTGCAAATAAGAGGTTTGTGTATTTAAGAGGTGTGCAATAATGCGGTCTTTGTTTCTATACATTAATAAGGCAAAAAATTCGGTGCATTCGCATCGTGTGCAATAAAAGGGATTGTGCAGTAAAGCGGGTTGCATTTAAGCGGGTTTTACTGTAATGTAGGGAAGAAAGAAACAATAAAATTCTGTTGAAGGGTAATTTTTAAATTTACCGTTTTTTCGAAAAAAAACAATGGATATCCCTGCTTTATAATCAGCTGATGCGCACTCCCCTTATTCTTAAATGAGCATGAGCTTAATTCTGTCCAAGGGGGTGGGGTGGACGCACAAAATTAATTCAAATTACGTTAAACTCCAAATAAGCAAACATCAAAGATATCATCCCAGATAAAAGAACTAAATATCAACTATTAAAATATATACCCAGATAAAAGAACAATTAGTTAATTTATAATAAATAGAGGTCGACCTAAATCAAATGGTGAGGTAGGCAATGACTGATCACCGACCCTGACCTCCATAGGGAAAAGAAAAGAAGAAGTCAGTTTCCCTTGCCGTTAAAAATATAGTATGCTATAAGGAAGAAGTGAAGCATAAAATATCGTCAAGAGACCAAGAAAACAGGATTAACTGTATAAATCGGAAATAAAATCAAGTAAATAGATCAAATTTTGAAAATTAAATCAAGTAAATAGGTCAAGTTGATCAGCTTATGGGAAATAAATAATTATTGGAAAGCTTAATTCTTCCAATGGATCGAATGTTCAATCGCGTGTCAAAAGTGGAAAAGGTTTTGTAAATGAAACCCAAAAATGTCCCACAAATGCTCCACGTACTCCAAAAGCGCAAAGAATTAAATGCGTTAATTTCTGGGTAGTTGAGCGTGCTCTTGTGTGTTCTCTAAAATAAATTCAAGCAATGTAGAGAAGAAAGACAAAATAAATTTCCTCTAAAAAAATTGAAATTTGAAAGTTTGCGTTTTTGGGAAAAAAATTAATACAAAAATTTACAATGGAAATATGAATGGACAGTAAGATGAGGGGAACGGAGCCAGGGAAAAAATCGATATCCAAGATGAAGCTATGCATGTGTGTGTTGAGAACACATCTGGACTGCTGATCCCGTACAAAAACTCACTTTGAAAATAAGACCAAATTCTGACCGAATTCTAGCTATCTCGCTCTTGCTTAAGGCCCGCAGGCAAACAACTTTACAAAAAAATATTTCAATAGCCAAATGAAGATAGCGCTATGTATGTGTACTTGTTTTGGTATTTTCTAGTATCTTCGCATGTGATACGTCTTTTTGATACCCCCAATCGATAATTAAAAGTAAATACATGCTTTTTGCACTATCACTTGCACCCACGACAGGGTTTACAAATTGCCCGCCGCCTCTCACCACTCATCGCCCTCACTAGATGACCCAAATTATTTTGCTCCATGAGGTTTGAGCCTGTGATAGAAATGGTCTCATTTTTCAGACTACGGTTAGCAGTCCAGTTTTTTCATGTCAGTGGCAATACAGTGAAATATGTACATCGTGCCCATATAACGCCGACAGAAAAGGTTGAATTCTAGGACATTTTTGGATTAAATTGAAAACTTAAATTTCTCTCTGCGAAAGTGGCCAGGGGAATGGTTTATTAATTCGAAATACAAATACCGAAAGTCGGGGGGATATATGCCAAGTTATTTAAATGTCGATAAACTTTAGATTTGTGGGAGAAACAAAATAAAGTGTTTGATTTTTCTAAACTTTAAGGAACGATGTAAAAAGAAGTAAAAATGTTAGATAAAAATGAGGCATTAGAAGAATCTGGAGAAAAAAATTAGTAATTTTTGAAACCATCATGCGTTAAGTTCCGTTACATACATCAAAAGTTATATCTATTTCCCCAAAAGAGGATGAAGCAAAACACTCAAGGAGAATATTTTCATAACAAGGCCTCAAAACTGGCAAGAATTGCCAATCACGCATTTTTTATCACTCGAAGCACAAAAGTATGTTACATCTCGAATTTTGAAAAATATTCCAGATTATTTCAATATTTGGGGGATGATTAGACCCCTTTTAGCACCTATTGGTGGATTTTTAACCTTTCTTTGTTGAAAACACATCACATTGCATTGAGATTGATTTAATATAAATAATCGAAAAAGAAACATCTTTGTCCTAAATGATAATTTTTTGATAAAATTAATATTTTAAGGATTTTTTAATATTTTCGAAAAAGAAAAAGCGATGCCTATATTGATTTTTTATTACGATTAATTTGATACCTAATACATTTGTTTATGTCTTCCTTAGTTTGCTGTGAAATGAGCAAAAACAGGCGATTTTTGCGGTCACTCTTTAATTTTCTGATTTTATAAAGTTTTATTTAATTTGATTTTTTGGCTATTGACACCCTGTCTTTACAATTGTTTTAATTTTTTTGTTTTACAAAAGCTTAAGAAAAAGATAAAATACTTTTATAGAAAGCATGATTTACAATAGCGGGCATTTCATTTGCAAAAGGTTCAATTAGATTTGCAAAAGGTTGAATCTGATTTGCTAAAGATTGAATTTGATTTGAATAATGGTGAAATTTAAAAATTTCACTAGACAGTTCATTGAACGGTCTATTACGCACAAATCATTTATGAATTCCCTCATTGTTCTTGAACTTGTCGCGAACATATGTAGAATGCAAATTATCTTCAGTAGTTCCGCCACTACGAAAAATATCTAAGACGTCTCGATGGTAAAAGCGGTTCATGCGTCGGAGTATATCAAATCATAATGGCAGTTTACCACCTGGACAAGCAAGTAGGAGAGAAAAGAAAACAGAGACGCTCTCAGAATTTCAATAAAATCAAATAAATAAAATGAAGCAGTAAAAATCACGTTTAATATTCGTTGCACATATTCTGAGCGGCATTGATCGCGATACTATTTCAGAGCGAAGCGAAAGTTAAGATACTGCGACAGGTTCTATTTGGAATACTGAAGTGCCTTATTTATTTATTGAAATTTTGAAACTAACATTTTGACTCTTCTACTCTTACTTTCACACCTCTAAAAGGTGACAGTTAAAAGTCCCAACTCAATAGTGCAATTCATTTCGCTATTAAAATTATACATCAATATGTAGTATCGACTTGGTTAGCATAACAATCGTCCCCACAGTTAAAAACTCATTTCCCAGTGTACATTTTTAATTTCACTTAATGCTTCACATCAAACTTGAAACTTACATTGTTGTAACTATTGATCGATGCCATCTGTAGTAAGTGCTTTTAGAGCACATTAAGTTAAAAGTAAATACGTATAAAATGGAAACAAATCTTTTCGCCTGCAGATCTTCAATAGTGAGAACTTCCCAACATAGCCAAGCACTTGCCTGACAGGTTAAACTGTTCGCGTTTATGGTCAAGCTTACTTTTCCGTTTTCCAAAGATAACCGCAAAGAAAAAACGTAGAAAACATAAACCTGTAACACCCGCATTTTCCCCATTTCCTAGAATATTTTTATAGTCTCCTAAGTTCTCCACTACTTCATTGCACTGTAGTGAATGATTTCTGATCAATTGATAAGTCAATGGATACTACAGCAGTTTTCGCTTGATTCAGGTGAAATTTCCATTTTACAATATTTTTAATTCAGGGATTGAATTTTCCCTGTACGAAAACTGTAAACATCTTATTGAAGTAATGAAAAGCTAAAATTATCTATCTCATTTTTGAAGATACAAGGTGTTGACTTTTTTATTTATCTCAGAGCCTTAAATGCATAGTCCTTCCTTCATGCCCTAGTCGGGTAAAAATGAGATCCAAAATCCAAAGAAATAATGAACACAAAAATTTGTTTATAACTACATTCCAGGCATAGCGAAAGCGATATTAAGTCGTACTAAGCTGACGAATTCAAAGGCAACATTAAATTATATGGGTATACTCGTACATTTTTGAACTAGCAGACATTACTTAACGTTAGCTTACTAAAATTCAGTAATCAGCAAAATTACTTTAACTTGTTGGAAGTTTTAACTGATTTATTTCTAAAGATATTAGAAATGGTTGCATAAATAAATATATTGAGAAGTTAACAAAGTCTCAAAGAGACTTTTGGAAAAGGCTAAAATTGTTTATCGAAAGGCTAAAAGGCTCGTTTATAGGGAAAACATACTTCCGGATCGAAATTTCAATCCCACTTGCCGATTGGGATTTAGTTTGGACTTTCGCTACCCAGTTATAGGGATTTTTTAATCCGGATCGAAGTTTCAATCCGAAAGCATAGTTCTTCTATAAACGCAATAAATGTAAATAACAATGAGCTATACAGGTATGAATTTACTAAATTTTGTACATATGTTAATGGTTGTTTGTGTCGTAATAAGATCCAGGCATTGAATTGAAGGAAGCCGAAGCATTGCACTTTTTAAGTAATCGTGCAACTTAGAAGCTATAAGGGAAATATAGTATACTTTCTTTATCAATGCTGAGTCAAAATAAGCAATGCGTACGAAGGCGTGGGCGACTGAAATGACTTTTATCCCGAAACCCCATTAAAGCAAAAAGTGATCTTCTACCCTAAGGAACGCCAAACGATCTTCAACAAAAAATGTTTACAAAAAAATAAAAACCGACTTCAAAACGTTTCCTGTATGTACTTACAGTAATTTCAATTTATAGAGGTGATTCATCCCCTAACTTTCCACCATTTAGAGGTGGGATATTTTCTTCAAATTTAAGAGGGTAGTCCAGTGAAAACGACTGTTTTTTCAACGATTTTTTTTTCATATTAGAAATTAATTTTTATTAAAATACTTTTTGACATATGATAGTACAACTATTAAACTACAAAAAAAAAAAAATTTATTTTTTTTTCGATGAGTTATCCCGACAAAATGGCCGCTCCAAAAAAACATTTTTTTTGTTGGCGGACGTCGAATCTCTGCAACGGTTCATTTGAAACAAAAAATTCAAACGAGGTTTTAATCTGTAGAACATTGGCTATCGTCGGAACTAGAATTATTAATTTTCAATAAAAAATAACAAAATGGCGGCATTTCGAATTTTCTGGTATTTTTCGGGTGCTTAATTTGTCTATAACTTTGTAAATAAACAATGGATCTTAATAATTCTAGTTCCGACGATAGATACACAATCAAGAAATATACAGCTAAATTTTCAGATCAATCGGAGCAAAAGACTCTGAGATCTGACGTCCGCCGAGTCAAAAAATGCTCTTTTGAGAAAAACGTGTTTAAAGTTTTTTTTGCGGAAAAAAGCTAAAAAAATTAATTTTACCTTAGTCAGCGATGCCTGCTCCATACATAACGTGATGCCTGCTCCATACATAAATAACCTTAAATACAAAGCAGAAGGACCTAGACCAGTGATGGCGAACCTTTTTGAGAAGTGGGTCAAATTTTGTTAATTATTTTTTTAGAATTAGCTCGTGGGTCACTAAGTCAGTGGCGTCATTTGGAAAGGGGGAGGGGAGGATGGTTAAAAACTACTTTTTTTGGTTCTCACTTTTAAAATCCTCTAAAAAGTTCACGTTTCCTTTTTGTTTTACAACTTTTACCTTTGTAATGGAAGAGCTAAGAATAAAGGTAAAAATTGATATAAATGGAGTGATACCATGAATTGCAGCACCAGGTGATTGCACTGAGTATTAGAATGAACAAGGAATAAAGAAAATCACATATATATTATTAAATATTATATATTAATTTTTTATTTATTATGCATACCTGTAACTATATCTAAGTATTATAAAGTGGAGGAGAAATCTGCTGTTGTTTAGTTTCAGATATCTTCTTAATATTAGGTTCATATTCCGTATTCATTAGTTTAACGCATTTCGCAGTCAATTCATTTCCAAGTGTATTTCTACCGGTAGATTTTACAAAATTCATTGAAGAAATCAATTTTTCACACAGAAGATGTGGACCCAAACATAATTAGAAGAGCATCAGCAAGTTTCTTCATTGATACAAAATTATTTGGTAAAGAATCCCATACGATTATTAAAATATTTTCGATTTTTAGTGTGGGATTATTATTATCTGCACTACATTCTCACGTTTTTCCTTGGACTTCAAAAATCAAGTTTTCAAATTTATTTTTCCAAACTATGCTGCTTTGAAACTCAACTAATTCCATTTCGAAATTATGGATACCTAGCCACATAAATTCGGTTATTGTTTCGAGTTCCATTTTGTATGGATATAAAATAAAGTGAAATGTATTTTACAAACTTTTAAATTTATTAAATCTCTCCTCAAAAGCTTATTTATTTCCCGTATAATCATTAAATATTTTTTAATTACATTTTTTTGAACGTCAAGCGTATTTTCAAAAATTATTGTGTTTTGAAAATGTTTTTGTAATTGAGGAAAATATTTCATGATTTTCATTTCCAAATCCTTAGTAAAGGTATCAAGTTTTGTGCTAAATATATTAATATTTTCAAACATCATTAAAACAGTTTGTCCATTAAGGCCACATTTTTCTAACTTTTCTGGCTTTTATGATGACGCAATAAAATGGTGGGCGCTAGTGAACTTATCTAGCACTATACAAATATTAATATTTATTAAACAAAACATCTTCGTTTAAAGAAATATATCTTAATATAATTTTATTAGCAATGAATGTAATCAAATTCATTTATACTGTTGTGCATGCATATAATATTTAATATTTGGCGTGCAAAACTGTACAAATGAGGTTGCCTACGTCCGTTGTTAATATTGTAATATTTTGTGAATTTTTTTAAACAAATTTTGTTTTGTGTTTTGTTTTACATGTGTTTAAATTGAAATATGTTTACTGAAATTATGTAATACCCACGTTTTGGGTGCGATATCATTAAAACCAGAAAATTTACAATATTTGACCCAGTGCATAAACCACTTTCGCTCGTCAGTGTACGCCATACACAGTGCAGTGTGCCGATAGAAAATCAGCTAGGCAATGTCCACATGGAAATATTTTTTTTATAAATTCGACATTAGAAATATATATTTTATTTTTTAAATATTTTTGATTCTCTTTTCCCTCTTTTATGATATAAAAAATAAGTTTATAACAATCAACGCGTGGGTCATTTAAAAAGCCTGCGTGGGTCAGTGTCTGACCCGCGGGTCATAGGTTCGCCACCATTGACCTAGACCGTTATAAACCGATAAAAAATGAGCGGAGCAAACAGGAATACAAGAGTCCTCCTTGCTCCGAAACACGCCAGGGGACCTTCGAGCGCTCGGATTACACGTCTCTCGAAAACTCTCTGTATCTTTAAAACTATTCAATATTTTGCTTAGATATTTTAAGGGAGTATTTTCGAGGTGTAGTAGAGTAGATTTAAGCAAAAACAAAAAAATTGAAAAAAAATTTTTTTTTCACTGGACTACCCCCTTAAGGGGGATATATTTACATTTAGAACGAGAAAAAAAACTAATTTTTGAAAAATTTTTTTCAAGGGGAAGTTTTTATTCAAATCAATCGAAACTTTTTTACAATTATAAGTGTATCCATGTAGTATACAAAAATATTTTTATTAATATTAATTTTTTTCAACAAAATGGCGGCCGTTAGATGGTGTTGAAAAAGTCGTTGTATTTTGCTTGTGCCGGCTCTCCTGGTCGCAATTTTGATCAGAAATCAAAAAATCAAAAAAATTTACATTAATTACATTCACAGTTAGTAGATGAATTGAAAAAAAAGTGAAAAAAAAAATTTGCACTTTTGGCGTAACTTTTTCGAAAAAAACAACATTTTTTCCGCCATTTTATCACATTTTTCCATATTTAATAATAAAATATTACAATAATTTTTAATTCATATAGAAGGTAATACTATAATAAAGAAATCCTATAAGTTTCAGCTCAATCGGATAATTAGTTTTCGAGTAATTACCGGCATAAACTCCGCAAATGCTATTTTGAGAAAAACGCGTTGAAAGTTTTAATTATCGAAAAATCGTACTTACATTTTAATCAGCAATCCCGGAAACGATGAAAAAAAAACACTTGGAGTTCGAATTTCGAAAAAAGGGTTTCAGGAGCGTATTCTACGGGAAATTTACTAACTTTTTATGCAAAAAAAAAATTGAATTTTTTGGTCATTCTAAATGTATATCCCCCCTTAAATGGGCTCAATTCAGTAAAAAAGAATCATTAAACTCGGTTCACAATCAGCAAAGACATCGTGTAACATTCACACAAGAGGAGGGATATTTCCTTCAAATTTAAATGGGACCACCCTCGAGATATAGCCTATTCAATAAAAGAAGGATCATTTAAATTGGTTCACAATCGGCGCAGATATTGCGTAACATACACACAGAAGCTGGGATATTTTCTTCAAATTTAAATGGGACTACCGTCGAGATATAACTTATTCAATGAAAAAAGAATCATTAAAATCGGTGTACAATCGGCGAAGATATCGCGTAACATACACCCAAGACGTTGGATACTTTTTTTCAAATTTATGGGACCACCCTCGAGAAATACCCTATTAAAAAAAAATCATTAGAATCGGCTTACAATCGGCGAATATATCGCGTAATATACACAAATAAAAAAAAAGGTTAAAAATAAAAATACAGTCGAATTAAGAACCTTCTCCATTGAAGTCGGTTAAAAAGAGGAGTGATACTTTCTCTCATAATAGCCGGATACGTAGCCTACTAACAATGATAGATCCGCTTTGCTTAAAGCGGTGATTTCAGTGTTCATAAACTACTGGACGGATTTTGGCCCGGGTTTTTGCTATTGTACTTTTGATATATATAAAAATAGTATGTATGTCGTAGTATGTATCATCTCGATAATCCGTAAGCCTTCTCGGCTTAAAGTAAAAATTCTCATAAGATATTTGATTAAATTCACTAATATATAATAATTTAAAAAAAATGAAAATCGGTTATTTCCCGGACGATTTGTTTTACGGAATCTCAGAATCTCAAGGATATTTTCACAAAACATCGCGCGCAGAAGTATTTTCAAACTTTAAACAGGTAGCTTAAGCTTTGAACGCGTTTTGTTCGAAATGGTGCCTTTTGAATGATAAAAGAAAACACAAAACACATCTATTTGTGGTGCAAACTAAATTAAAGACGATATTTTTATCCCCTTACTTTGCTTTGCAGTTATGCTGTGTTCCTTTCTTTATTTCTATTAAAGAGATTTTTTCACGGGCTATATTTAAGAAAATTAAAACAAATGTTAACATAAGGTATAATCGTTTAATGTCCGACTACGATCCAGATCTTTAAAAATATTGTAGATCTCAGATAAATAATTATTATTGAGTTTCATTCATGGATTTCGTTGATTAAGAGTTTATTTATTACAATTATGAATTATTACTGCGTTACAGCATATTTGGTACAAGACGACATTTGCTCTCAAATCAATGGTAAATATTGTTATTATTGGAAGAATTTTTTACAAAAATGAAATATTGAGAAAATTTTAATTAAGTATATGTCAAACTTGAACTAATAAAATTGGAAAATAACAAAATTTAATTAACACTAGATTTACAGAGCCTGTCCATTTGACGGGTTTAAAATTTCGTGGCGAAACTTACAGAAGTCGTATTTATCCATTTTTAGTGAAATATATTACATTTAGTTGATGTAATAATACTACGAGATGTTCGATAAGTAATCATAATGTCAGTCGACAATGGACAATATTACAATTTACATTCAACTAATAATTTAATTCAGATTAGACAATATAATAACTAAATTATTTAAATATAAGTTCTTTATGTGTTATTGCAACGACTTTTAACAAATGATACGAGTAAACCCTTTTAAGATTTACAACTTTGAACTCTAAAAAATCCTTTTAAAGGATCACAAAGGTTTCACAAATGTGATTTTTGTTAGCCTGAAAAGCCTGACGACTCCAAACTGAAGATAAATGTTTGTATGTAGGTACATAGAACCAATAGAAACTCTCTCAACTTTTTGGGAACATTATTATTGCTTTTTAATAGCCTTTTCCTAATTTGTCGGTTTGTGGTCAAAATGGGTATCTAATTAGGGAGGAGTCAACAATAAATAGTATCTTTGGGAAAGATAAATCATTCAATCACTTTGTATTAATGTTGTTTGATCTAAGTAAATAATGAATTGGCTGTAAAATGTGATATTAGTGAATTTCTAAGAAAAATAACTTCTGGGTGAACCGCATGAAGTTCAGGATTAGGTTTAAGGCTTGCGGAATTATTTACAGGAGAAACATCTTTAAAGATTTTCCACAATTTTTGCGAAATTTTTTTTGGGAATATACAGAAAATCACGGCGGCAAAATGTCTCTTTTCGAAATTTTTAGATAAATATCTTGGCAAGCATAAGAGACCAATAAAACTCAAGACCTCAAACTGAATTTAAACCAAGAAACTTAATATCTGATTTTTTTTTATTTTTCTACGAGATGTTATTAAAATAGTTGTTATTTGCACTATCATATCATTAAATCGCATAACAACGAATGATGAATTTCCATCTTTGAACTATAGAAAAATATGTCATCTGCCCCACCCGAACTCTATTATACTTAACACATTTTTGGTTGTTCAATACCTAGTCTAATCGAAACCAAATATCTTTGTCCCCCTAAACTCTCTGGCAACACTTCTTGCAACTTGAGGAACTGACCAGCAACAATGCCCCGGACTCAAAGCTTACAGGTATCTAATAAGACACGATGAAATTGATCGCTCAGGTGCGTACAGTTCAGTCTTTTGCAGATCGATTGACAGATTGGATGCTTCATTTCGCACGGTAGTTCTGCTCTTGGACAGTGTAACGAGTGCTCGGTTGTCGGGAAATTTGCAATTTTCACTAATTAACGGAAATCCCATCGTAGTGCATTTAAAAAGTTGCTCCAGTAATTTCCGTGATAAGCTCGTGACGTGACGAAACTAAATTTGCAACGGCCTGAGTTCTGACAAAAATTGTGCAGTGTCTGCTCGAAGTTACTTTATGACATAAAAAGTTAGTCCAGCATAGCCGGATCGCTTCCAAGGATTATTAAAGAGCTCCCCAGATTAATCAGTGTCCCGAGCAACTTATTTCCTCGGTAATTGCAGAGATCGAGGATTATTGATTTAACGACCGGTCTGCACACCGCACCGAACAGGTATTGTGATCACGCCAATGCTAAGGATAAAAGAAGAGTAAATATCCTCGGGCAATTTGATTTTCGATGATATTTCTTCTCCCGTCCATAAAAATGCTCCAACTGCAAATTGAGACAAAGATAATTGAGTATACACGATCGAAATCACTGTGGGAACCATGGTTTGAGTTATTAATACGATGTGGGAATTCGGGGTTTCGTTTAATTTAATGCCGATTCGCGGCAGTGAAGGTTTGGGGACAATCGCGGAACACACACGAGGACGACCGCGAAAGTGTGCTAATAATAAATATAAAGAGTGAAGTTAATTGCGACCATAGGGACAGAAGCTCTTAAGGAATTTATTACAATTCTGAAATAATTATTGATGTAAAACGGGTTGTATTATACTTGTCCCAAACTTTTACTCCACCCTTCGGAATAATGGGGTCAACGTGAATAGAAAGCAATTAGGTACTTATGTTATTGTATTACAACGTATTTGGGATCAGATTAAATTTGGAGTCTCCTTGTCGATTGTAATGAAACATTATAGAAACGTTAATTTGAGTGCGAGACTGTGAAATATATTGTAGTATACAACATTTTTTGTTACATCGTTTGTACTTTCTGAAATTTCTATATAGTCCAAACAATTTTTGTTGAAACTATATAAATACCTCGAACACTAGAACCGGAACACAAGCTTATAATTTTAACAATTTTCTGCGCCTTTAATATAATATGGTTTAAACTTTAAATTAGTAATTATAAATAGAAAAAGTTTTTGAATGTGTCGTAATTTTGAACCTTAATATGTTTTGCTACAAATCTTAAGAGACAACTTTGAAAATATAACTAATTTAAGAAATCAATTTGAAGGGTCTAAAAACAGCGAAAAAAGTGCTCTAGTGGGATACATCACGATATCTGTCTATACTATATATATGTATTTTAATTTTAATTTTAGTTGAAACGATAGTTTTAGTCATTTTTCAAGAAATTAGAATCTTAGTATTGGAAGTGGAATATATATACAGTAATGACTCGCTAATTCGGACCACCTTTAATCCGGATATCACGCTAATCCGGACCAGCAAATTTGTATCATTATGTATTCTACAGTCCGGATCACTTTTTGAAAGTGTTTTCTGTAATCCGGATTTCCTAAAATTTCAGAACAAATAAAACAATTATGTATTTATTATTCTACTGGTTAGATCATGCCTAGGCAAAACTTTCCTTTTCCCTTTTTCCTTCCCAAATTTCAGTGTATATATGTACATACAAAGGACCCCGCACAAATTGTATGGAAATCGGGTCCCGGTCAAATTCGCTGAAACTTTACAGAAAGGTAGTTCTCAACCTGCTGATCAAAAGTCTCAATGGGCCCGAAGTCATCTTATGATTAGTTGTGGAGATATAGAGGGGTGAAGTGTGAGACATTTGCTGTAGATCCAAGTACGCTTCACGAAGTCTCTAGTCGCTTAACTCGGAAACCAAGGTCCCTACCAGAAATCTTTGAACACAAAAGTTGTTTGTAGTTATCAAGGCATGTCATTACAACCATAAACATTTTTGGTTGACCTTAACCTTTACCATGGACCTTAACCCATTAATGCGCAAAACGAAAATTTTGTGCACCCAAGTTCAATTGTACGATTCGAATAGAAAATTGGGGCGAATTTCTTCCAAAATCGTATATAGCGGTTTTCGGGGATGTTCTTTCAGAATCTGGCATTTGTTTTGCATAAAATCTTCAAAAACCCTATTATTTTTTCGGTTTTTTAAAAAAAGTGAGCATTTTTGTTGGTCTTTTTTCTTTTCAAAGTTGATTATCTTGTTGTTGCTACTATTGAATGATCATATAACCACCAGAAATCGTGGTCCGAATGTCTAGATATTCTCAAAACATGGTTTTGAAAGTTCTTTTCAGAATTTGTCGGGACATTTTTGGATTTTTCAAAAATTGGACAAATCCAAAAAAACAAAAATAGTCGAAAAATTTCTGAAAAAAATCACGCGGGTTCTTTGGCTCTTTTAAAGTATTTTCTGTTCTATACAATTTTCTTGTAAAGTTGATCCTTTTCGTGTAGAAAAATCGCGAAATTTTTTATTACATTGCTATACATAATGGCCATTTTGCAAAAACTTAAGCAAAAAAGAACTTTCAAAACCATGTTTTGAGAATATCTAGACATTCGGACCGCGATTTCTGGTGGTTATATGATCATTCAATAGTAGCAACAACAAGATAATCAACTTTGAAAAGAAAAAAGACCAACTAAAACTCGCAGTTTTTTTTTAAAAAACCCAAAAAATAATAGGGTTTTTGAAGATTTTATGCAAAACAAATGCCAGATTCTGAAAGAACATCCCCGAAAACCGCTATATACGATTTTGGAAGAAATTCGCCCCAATTTTCTATTCGAATCGTACAATTGAACTTGGGTGCACAAAATTCTCGTTTTGCGCATTAATGGGTTAAGGTCCATGGTAAAGGTTAAGGTCAATCAAAAATGTTTATGGTTGTAATGACATGCCTTGATAACTACAAACAACTTTTGTGTTCAAAGATTTCTGGTAGGGACCTTGGTTTCCGAGTTAAGCGACTAGAGACTTCGTGAAGCGTACTTGGATCTACAGCAAATGTCTCACACTTCACCCCTCTATATCTCCGCAACTAATCATAGGATGACTTCGGGCCCATTGAGACTTTTGATCAGCAGGTTGAGAACTACCTTACTGCAAAGTTTCAGTGAATTTGACCGGGACCCGATTTCCATACAATTTGTGCGGGGTCCTTTATCTGACTTTTCTCTTTTGCTTCGTGTAACTTCAGTAAACTGCTTCACAATCATTCACAATTTACTCTCCCTACACATTTATTTTACCGTTCGTTTTGGTTGATTTTTGTTTAAGGAAAGGCGTAAGTTCTCATAATCATTCATTCATTCGTCATACGCGTTAGGAAAGTGCACTATTTTAATAATCATGACTAAAAGGCAGCACAAAACGTTAAGTTTGGCAGAGAAATGCGAAATTCTTCAAAAATTGGATACAGGAGTTTCAGGCAAAGAACTATCGTTTACTTACTTAGTCGGAACTTCCACTATTTCAGATATCTTCCGACATTTTGTGCCTCTATAGACTGAGAGAAAAAGCAATAAATTTAGCATTAAACAAAAATAAACAGACTTCAATTACTGAGTTCATAACTAAAAAATAAATAATAATTCGAAACTTCCATTGTAAAAATCATTTTTTCTTATTTTATTTTTAATAAATGGAGTTAATTACATATTTTTGTTTATACATTTTGCGTATTAATTCTGCTTCCCCCACTCCGGATTTTTCGCTAATCCGGATCACCCCTTGCAATAATTAATCCGGATTAAAGAGTCATTACTGTATTTTGAATATTCCAGGTACTTAATTCAGAATAACAATGTTCCTCAGATACTGTTACTGCCAATTGCATTGGCAGTACATTAATAACAGTTGGCAGTACATTAATAACGTCATACGTGGTATTTGATATTTGGTAGTTGTTATTTGTAGTGCTTAATGCAGCTTGAAAACTGAAACGCAAGACAATTTACGGAACCATCTTTTGATGATAAAATATAGTCAAATTGCAAGAAATCGGGGCCTCTGCATTTGTCAATATTAAGGTATAGATTACTATGTAAACACCATGCGTGAAAATTATCTAGATCATTTTGAATTAATCGACTGTCAACTGATCGTTAGTGTAGGCAAACAGCTTAATGTCGTCGACACACAACAAGATCTTACACCTTTTCATCAGTCTGGTGATATCGTCAATGGCCAAAATAAAAAGCAAAGGACCCAAATGACTTCATGGGGAACACCAGAAGTAGCTGTAAAAGCCCTAGATTTGGCGCCTCTAAGTGTTACCTGATACGTTCTATCAGGCAAATAGGAAATAATCCAAGAAATAAAAGGCTCTGGGAAACCAAGTCTATCAAGTTTCAAGAGAATGATGGAATGGGAAAGCCTGTCAAAAGCCTTACTAAAATCAGTATAAATACAATCAGTTTGCACACCCAACCTGAAACCTTCAACAGCATAAGAAACAAACTCTAGCAAATTGGTGGTTGTGGAGCGTCCGGAATGAAATCAATGCTGGTTCAAAGATATAAGTTTTTTACAAAGGGGAGAAATCTGAGAACAGATTTGGGAATACATAACAATTTCGCTATAGATCTATAGTTAGATACATCGGTCTTATTACCCTTTTTATGAACAGGAATAATAAATGAATTATTTCATAAGACCACTTTGCCACTTTTAAACAGAATTGTAAGGGCAGACTTTTATAAGTATAAGTATAAGGAAAACGAACAGTGAAATAATTTTCCGATTTTCGCTCAGAAATTTTGAGGGCAATGCCGCCCATGATTGGGTATGAAAATTATTGTAAGCTTCGATAAAAGCATCATAAGAAAGGTCATCCTTTTTCACATTTCTTAGCCTTCTAAGGTCATTATCAAACCAGGCAGGTAATGTAGAAAATCTTCGGCGTTCACAAGGTACACAAGATTTCATAGACTTTAGTATAAAAAACAGTCAAGGCTACATCGATATTGTCCTTCAGCAGCAGTAAGTCGAAGTCAATGAAAGAAATTCCATCAGAGAGCTTCTCAAAGTCAGCCCCCTTGAAGTTATAGAAATACTCAACCTCCTCCTCTAATATAGGATTTTCCGATTTAAAGCAATATTCGCCAAGGAAGGAAATAATCACCCCACTACGTTTAACAATTGTATTTTTCCAAACAGAACAAAATACCAAATCCAGCTGCCTGTCTAGTGAGTTCTTGATAGAACTTATTTGATTAAGACCAAGAGAGAATACAGGACCAAAGAATAACGATACCTTAGACCTTAGATTGTCATCACAATCACAATTACATACCCATTTTATATTGGGTAGGTTAAAGTCGCCTATTAAAATAAGCTCATCAGACGTCTTCATTATATTGTGAATGAAGTCAAGGCAATTAACAAGTAAATCATAGTGGCTGTTATTATTACTATCTAACTTATTAACCATATCCAGCGGGATATAACAGCATAAAAGAAAAATACTGTCCAAGAAAATGTGTCCAAGAATAATTTTTAGAGTAGGAAGCTCTACGTAAGTGGAAGTGAAACCAACCTGATGTCAATATCGTTTCTGCACGTAATGAGAACACCGCCATCACGAGCTTCCGACCTATCGTATCTATCCTTACGAAAGACCTGATCTTATATATTAATAGGCAAAGCCAAAAATTGTTATCCTTTTTTAACCTGTTTCCCGTGTACCTATCTTAACGAAACATATATCAAGCGAAAGGTATTTTTTCATATATGTGCAGAATATATGTTTTATTCAGGTACGTACATAGGAAAAGGCATGAAAACCAAGTAAAGTCTTACTTATATTGGACTTTTTTTTTTATTCACATACGCACTAATATTCTATACACGCGCTATCCATCAAAAGAAACGGGAAGATAATGCATATATGAAGAGAATACATTTTGTTCCTAATCGTTTCGTTTCATATTCTCTTTGCACTCACTGTTCATATACATAATCTGTCTGCACTCACATTTCCCCACACTCAACTACTTAATAGAGTGAATAACACTAATAATAAAACGATTAAACCTGACAGCTCAAATAACAAAAGCAGAAGAAAGATAGAGTGTGGGGAAATGTGAGTGTAGAGAGAATATGTATATGAACTCTGCACTCACATTTCCCCCCACTCTATTAAGCAGTTGTTACTTTCTTTTGTTATTTGAGCTGTTAAGTGCAAATTTAACAAGTGCCGATTTTTTTCTAATTAAAAAAATTCTTTTTTAACTCAAATACAGTGGACACTGATTACACTGGTCAACAAATTCAATGTTTCTTTCTGTTTCCGAACGAGTACCAGATCATTTCTATAAGATTTTGTCCGTATATTACAAATTCTTAATAGAAAATTCTGAATCAGCTCCCGTTTTCGAGAAAAATAGAGTGAAAAATTCAAAATTTCGTATTTTTGTCATTTTTGAAAAATCATCAACAAATAACAGATGGTCACTTGCACTTGTAACATGGCTCAAATCAAAGCCTGAAACTTATTCTAAAAAAATATTAAATACCACTAATTTCTATAGCTTTTCTAAATATTCTCGCGAAAAAGTTTCTCATGAGCATGTATTTACTATAGTCTTCATTCAGCATCTGTTGTATGAAATAATCGGTTTGGTCAAAAATTTTATTTTCAAGGTATTTTTCGAAAATTTTTAAGACCGTTAGTATTTTGAGATAATAGCTCAAGTTTCTAACTTTCGTTTTAACCACGTTACAACAGGTTATTCTTTTGTCTTTTTCACTAAAACGGGAGCTGATTAAGCATTTTCATTTACGAATTCATAATCTATGGAAAAAATCGTATATAAATTATTTGCCACTTGTTCGAAAAAAAAAATTTGGTGTTGACCAGTGTTAAATGCGTTCAAATTGAACGACGAAGTCATAGAAACGTCGTCAGATCAATTCGAAATAGGAACAGAAACGTTGGTCGAATATCGACAACAGGCGACACTAGTACGATGATCAAACAACTCGGCATCACAAAAACCATGATGAAGCCATGTCTCAGTGTGCACGACAATGTCAATACTGACAGCAATAGATTGCTGGAACAAATCTCTAGTTTTGGTTCTAACACCCCTCACATTTTGGTAATAAAGGGATAGAGTGATTATTGTTTACTTTTTTTGAGTCTTGTTTTTTTTTTTTTTTTTTTTTTTTTTTTAAATAGTAGTTCATTAGTTTCCAGTCATTCCTATTGGACACCCTGTATGTATGTAAGGTTTTAGGTAAGGATACTATGTTGGACAATGTACTAAGGATGCCGAAGTTGCATAAAATAATAACATTTCAAATTACCTGCACATTTTATTATATCATAGTTATTACATTGCAATTTTTTTAATATTTTTTCGGGTGATGTAAATTATCCAACCAAATATAAAATATAATCCTATTACAATATCCCAATCCAAAATTATGTGCACCTTAAATTAAACCCTAATTTTATTAACTGTCTGTTAACACCAACTTTTGAAATAGGTTCTACTTTTTAATTTGTGCTATTCTTTGGATTATTAAAACATATTTCTTTACTGATTTAACCATTTTATTTTTTGTCTTCTTCTTAAAAGCAAACTACTATATCAAATTTGCAGCGCTTCCTCTAATATTGATTGTACATTGTATATTCACATTGCTATGTAGCATTGTAAATAAATTAAAAATATTTCTCCAATAAATTATATTGTTCTGAAGATAATAAACAGGCATTCATGTTTTGGCAGAACGAAAATGAAACTATGCAATTTCATTTTTCTGATGCTCTCGGAAGAGGAAATTGCATCAATCTGCAGTTTCGTATGAAGTACAAGTCTCAATGAGGAAAGAAACATGCGATCTTTGTAATTTATTTCTCTCGAATTCCCATTGTGCGTGTTTTCACCAGCATGACCTTTTGCTATTTCGCAATCTATATGAGTTTGCTTGTTTTCTGATTCAAATGAAAAAAGATGAAAGTGTTGATACCTTTGGAAACGTTAACGTGAAGTTAATATGTAAGTATAATGAATTTAGATATAATTTATGCACATTTTAATTTGTAATATCGAACTGATTTTTCTAAATTCAATATTTAATATTTTCAATGGTTGTACAGTATACTGTTTTAAACGCATGAAAGCTAACGTTGACCTGACAAATTGCACAAGCAAACCAAGCCAGACAATTCATAGAACGAAGAGATTCGTAGACCACGTTCTACTGATTTAAGAATTCACGATTTTTACTTATGAGGAATTATTACAAAATTTACCGGGTACACTGATGGAAATTTAATGGGCATGCGTTCGCATAGAATTCTACTTTGACTAAAGCTACTCAAAAATTTCAAAACGCCCGGTCGCTGATAGTCACCATTTTGAGTGGAGGTTATAATAGTAAAAGACCACTGTAACTCAAACGTCTGTATAAAACTCAGGTAAATTTAATCCAGATATTTAACCGACTTTAAAATAAAAATGTCATCAAATCGATCCGTTTTTTTATGATTCATATAAGTCGGGCGTTCGCGCCGACTTCAAACGTGATAAAATTGTAGAATACAATATTGATATTACTATGTAGTAACAGGATTTTTAAGTAAAAATTAATCAATACCTTTTTGGACCTTTTTTACCCTAGACCCTAGACATTATTGATTTAGCATAAAGATTATGAATATGTGTCTATTCTAGCCGTGCCAAAATGACTACCAGAAAAGGTCCTTATAAATAAATATAATAAATTCAGTAATATGCAACCAAAATTCTCGCTTTCTTCTACTACCTCAACGCAAAAGAGTTCGCCTACCCGCTTTCGAAGTGAGTACTTGTAAGACAAAGAAATATTGATTTTTCAACAAAATGTTATATTCAATTTTAAGCTTATTATATTTCTTTTTTAAATTTGATTAAGAGTCGTTATAAACTAAAAACAAGAAGAAAGCAAAATTGTTCGCCTAATTCAAAAATTGAAGCAAAATAATTCACCCATACTGGAAATCGAGTGGGCACCACTTCCTAGCGTCACCTTTACTTACGATCTGGCATATTATTTGCAACTATTGACCATTTTTTGGCTCTATGGAATGCTGAATATTCTGTATTTGAAAACGGAATTGCTCCATATTCCTGATAGGTTGTTGGAGCATTCTTTTTTTCCTTTTTTCCCCATAAAAACGCAAGGCGACAGTTCTGAGCTATTTGCAGGTCATTCCATAAGAGGAATATTTTTTGCAGCTAGCGATCTTGGTTTTTTTAGCAGTATGGCCTAATGCGCTGTCCTTCTGGAAAATATATTCAGCTTCAGGTAATTCTAATAAAGGAATCGTAGGCAAAAGTTTTTCCTGTAAGATATTTTGGTGCTTTGCAGCGTTTTTAGTTTGGTCCCTTTGTCCTCTACACACACATAAAATCTGAACTCCTTGCTACAAATCATGGGCTGCCATTGTCTTCCTTATAGTCCAATTTTCATGGTTTTTGGTGAAAACCAGCCGCTTCTTCTTTTGTTTGGTAGTTAGGAGAGGCTTTAATTCTAACATAACCTTTAAATTACACCTGGTATATCATACCTTATAGAAGCTATATCCTAAATTTGTTTAACGAAAATTTTATAATTACCCACACAAAGTTCTTTTATAATCGATTGGTTCCATGTTGCGGTAATTTTTGCTGCCGTCGATTGACGTTGATGTTTCACAATTTTCTTTAATGAACGATTTTCTTAAGATGACGCTATAGAGTGACACTCCGTTTTTTCTTCGTTTTTATATCACGTTGTTTTAAATACATATTTTATTTATGTCTCGAACCATAGGCCGCGACATGCTTGATCTTTGATCTTTACCTGATATGCAGATTTTCTTTTTTCCTAAGCTATTTTGATTCATTCTTGAGGCAGGTGTTTATCGTTGTGGTAAATGATAATTCTTGTTGTTTTTTTATATAAACCATCAAAAAATAAGCATAATAAGCTTAAATATATATAACATTTTGTTCTTAATTATCCCAGAAAAGACAATATTGTTTTGTCTTCATACAAAAAGGGGGTAAGCGAACTCTTTTGCTTCGGAGTAGTATTAATTTAAATTAGCCACACTAGTAGTCTAGTGCTAACTTTTAACTAAAATAGTGACATATATAAGAGTTAACTGTCATGCAGATGGCGGACAGTTTGGTACTTATTGTTGACAAGAAATATGTATACTTAATATACATACACATATATTTTAATACATTGCTGAAAAGAGCATAGATTAGGATTTAAAATTATTGTAGTTAAGTTAACACCCCTGCATTAATGAATTATAAATTTCTGAAGCACAGCAATACCTACTCAATTTTAATACTTAAAAATTTAAAAACCGATAAGAGTTAATTAATACATTCAAACACATCTAAATAATACTAAGCTTTAAACCCCCTATTTGATGGTTCGATCTTGGATTCCGTGAAGTTTGAGTTTTTCGAAATCGAGGGCGGCGAGCGAAAGCGGCACCTACCACCCGTGCTCTCTTCCCTTGAGGACGTTGACAAAGCGTCATCAGCAAATACTTTGGGAAAGTAAATAAAGAGATCATCGTATCAAATTTAGAGTTTTTGGAGGGAATACGCCCGAATTAAGAGCCATACGCGCTAGGACAACTAAAGCAGAGGGCGTTCTAGCCAGCGAAGGTGTGACCGGAGCCCGAAAACTCCAAACTTACCTGGAAAATATAAGCAGCTCAGCCAGAATTTTGGAAGACAACACTCAAGATAATAATTTTAATTATTTTTATTAGATAAAAAATAATAGCTTAAATTTGAATTAACAATTGCTCTGTGTATTTTTTGACGCTTGCTTGAACTGTGCTGAAATTTTTGTGGCCTTTTTGGTTATTGAATGTGTTTTTGACTCGAATTTGTCTGGTGCCCGGATTCTTTACCGACATTGTCTTTCGGTGGTATTTTGTTCGCCTGACTTTTGCTGGTGCGCCTTGGCTACTTGTTTTTCTGTGCCGTGCCTATTATTGCTGTCATCATCTGTGACTCGGGATTCCCCTCCGTATTTCAACTTTATTTCGTTGATTGACTGTGATATTTTTTCATCTATAATCAGTAAGTGACCTTTGAACTTAACATTAACATTAATTTTCCCCGCGTAGTGACTCATCAGCAGTGCGAAGAGTGCGATTATAGGTACTGTTTTTACAAATTGTTCTTCTCGTCCTAAGTTTAGACCAGTTTAGACATTAACAAAGCCACGCTCTTTCCGAGACGTCAACCTCTCAACCTCTGACTCATCAATTGTTATACTGGAGTGCCCTCCAAGCTCAACTTGTTAGTTGGTTTTTCATCCAAGCTTTGGGATTGTTCTTTACTTTACTTTACTTTATATGCTTTTTATGATGAGTGCCTGTACCATTTGCAACGGAAGGAACGCCGCAGATCTGACTAAGTGCGATGGGATCTGCAAGGGATACTTCCATGCGTCCTGTCTTAAGCGTGGTACGAGATTACAGGCAGTATCCGAATCAAAAACATGCCCGGATTGCCTTGAGGTAAAGCCCTGCCATGTACTTAGGACAATGGACACTATCGCCGACAATATTCTTAAAGAACAAGCTCTCCTAGCCAACAAAATGCACTCTCTTCTCTCCGGTTGGGCTAATCTGCAATCTTTCATCGAGGAGCTGCCCGTGCTTAGTGAAAAGCTCGATAGAATATTGAGCATTACTACGGCGGCTGAATCCAACACTGTGACTCTCCTAAATAAATCCCATGAACTCTCTAGTAAAGTCGCAGTTATGTCGGATTCAATTGACGATCTTGACTCTGTGACTCTGGGATCTGATCTTCCGGCTTCTGTTATGCCGGTAGTGGAAGACATTCGCAGAAGTGTGAAGCAGGTGAGGAATGACCTCGGCTCGTGGTCTGCAGCAGTCTCAGCGAACTCTGAGCTCATGGGTGCTATTGCGGCTGATATCGGGTCCCTCTCTGTACGCTATTCTTGCTCTGGCCCCGGGGTTACGGAAGAGCCACCCACTTTGCTGCCCCAAAATGACGATATCGTTCCTGTAGATGATGAGGACACATCCACTTCTCAGTCCACTACCGCTGCCTCTTGCGGGCGGACTAAGGCTGCACGGGGCAAAAGAAATGCTGCTCGTCGTCCTGGCCGGCGCGCGCCTCAACGTAGTGCTGCTGGTGATCCTGCTGTTTCAGCTGCTCCGGTTCTGCTTGCATCGTCGGACTTGGCTGCTGAAAAGACTTCGGTGACTGTGACTGCTCCATCTACATCCGGTTTGGGGACCGACGTTGTCTCCGATCCCGACGGCCGTATATCTTTGAGACCTGCGACTCTTCCCCGCTCCGTCTTCGTGTCTAGAATTCACCATGACACCACGGCTGAGGATGTTGTCAATTTTATATCGTCGTGCACCGGTGCCGATCGGAACTTGCTTGCCTGTAAAAGGATCGATTCGCACCGCGGTGAGGCCGGTCGTTCATTCTCAGCCTCCTTGAAGCTGCTTGTGCCTGATGCGCTGTTCCAAGCGGTTTTGTCGCCGGAAATTTGGCCTAATAACTCGATCGTTCGGGAATTCATCCCCAGGACCAGCGCCAGCTCGAAGGGATCTTCAAAAAACCGATCTCGAATCTCTCCTTCTACTATTCGAATGTAACGGGACTTCGATCCAAGACCAGCCGCCTCTTTTTGAATTCGATTGACTGCGGTTTTGATTTTATCTGCTTGACTGAGACTTGGCTGTGTGCTTCGATTGCTGACGCTGAGCTCTTCGGTGGTGAGTTTTCCGTCTTTCGCCGTGATCGCCATCAGGCCGCGAACGCTCCCGTTGGAGGTGGCATTCTCTGCGCTGTGCGTGGTAATTTGCCTTGTAGTCTTGTTAACATCCCGAATTCTGACGACCTTGAGCTTCTCTGCGTGATGTTACGTCTGCCCAACAGAAATCTTTATGTTACTATATCATATATGCCACCTAAGTCGCCTGCAGATGATTACGTACAATTAGCATCCTGCATTGACACCTTTATGGACGATCTGCTTCCATCAGATGAATTTTTCCTGTTTGGTGACTTCAACTTGCCTGGCATCAACTGGACATATGCTGACGACTCTAATGGACTATCACCATTCGGTGCCACCGCACCCTCGCATGCCATTTCTTTTTTGGACAGCATTTCATCTTCTGGCCTCTCGCAATGCAATGACATCTTGAATGACCATAACAAAGCTCTGGATCTTGTTTTTTCTACTGACCCTAGCAGTACTACTGTTAGACGCTGCTTGGCCCCCATTTTGCCGGAAACCAGTCACCACCCTGCATTGCACGTTACTTTTTCGTCTGACCTCGCTGTGCCGGATTCTCCATTAATGCACGACTTTTGTTTTAATTTCAAAAAAGCTGACTTTTCTTTAATGAATGAGTGGCTCTCAGACTGTTGTTGGAAAGATGTTTTTACTGCTCCTGACATTGATGAAGCGGTTTCATGTTTTTACAATCGCATATCTGCGTGCTTTTCACATTTTGTCCCTATACGGAAAGCCAAGGCATCGCTCGGTAATCAACCCTGGCTAAACGGGTCGCTTAAACACTTGAAGAACATAAAGAATAAAGCTTGGAAAAGATTTTGTTCCTCAAAGAGCGATGATGATTTTCGCGCCTATTACCACTTGCGCGAGGAGTTTTTGTTGAAGTTAGATATCTCTTACAAGAATTATATTTCCCGCATGACATCTGCCCTGCATCACGAGCCGAGGCAATTCTGGAAATTCGTGAATTCTAAACGTAACTCAGACGGCTACCCTTCAACCTTTACCTTTGGGGACAGTGAAGGCTCTGATCCTCTGAGCATTGCTAATTTTTTTAGTGAACTCTTCAAGACTGCGTTCTTGGATAATAACTGTGATATTAGTTTTAATGATTTTATTCACTTGACGAAGCTTCCGCCGACTACTCTTGATACCAAAGATCTTGTAATTGACGAAGCTATGGTCCTAGAGAGAATATCAAAGCTCACTAACGGTTTTTCTTGTGGTCCCGATGGTATTCCTTCTTGTTTTGTAAAGAACTGTGGCATGTCCTTTGTTTCTGTTCTTTGTTATTTATTTAACTCTTCTATTGCCTCTGGGGTTTTTCCCAACGCGTGGAAAATTTCGAATATTGTTCCTCTTTACAAGAGTGGCGACAAATGTGACATTAAGAATTACAGGCCTATTGCTAATTTATGTTGTATCGCTAAAATCTTTGAAGCCTTGATCTGTGATGTTCTTAGTTTTCACTGTAAGCCCTTCTTGGGATCTTTCCAGCATGGTTTTCTGAAGGGTAAGTCTACAACTACCAATCTTGTATAATTCTCCTCGTACTGCATTCCTGCCATTGAAGCTGGTAAGCAAGTCGACTGTATCTTCACCGACTTTAGCAAAGCCTTCGATAGAATCAACCACAAGATTCTAATTTATAAACTACACCTTCTTGGATTTCCACCCTTATTTGTTGCTTGGCTTGAATCTTACTTGACTAATCGCACACAGCGTGTTATTTTTCGCGGTGTTTTATCTGAAAGCATTCGCAATACTTCTGGAGTACCTCAGGGTAGCCATCTGGGACCTTTGCTATTCATCATTTACATAAATGATGTTGGCTTGCTTCTGAATCATTCGAAGATTCTTTATTATGCAGACGATGCGAAGATTTTTCGCTTAACCTCCAATGAGTCTGATTGTCTTCTTCTCAATTCTGACTTAGACACTTTTTCTAATTGGTGTTCTATCAATCGCCTACCTCTTAACATTAGTAAGTGCACCGTGATGTCCTTCTCCCGAAAAAAATCACCTATTTCCTTCAACTATACTATAAGTGATTGTTCTCTATCTAGACTTGACAAAACCAAAGACTTAGGGGTGTGGCTCAACACCAGGTTTTCTTTCGATGACCATGTGGAGGCCATAGTTAGCAAAGCCAATTCTACCCTCGGCTTCGTTAAACGTTGGTCTAAAGAGTTTGACGACCCTTACATCACGAAACTCCTCTTTTGTACGTTCGTTAGGCCTATACTTGAATATGCCAGTCCAGTGTGGTCTCCGTATTACGCTGTACACATTAATCGTATTGAGTCGGTTCAGCGCAGGTTCATTCATTTTGCGCTTCGCGGCTTACCTTGGGTCAATAGACTTTTTCTTCCCCCCTACATGAATCGTCTTAATCTCCTCTCATTACAGACTCTTGAGCAGCGTAGAACTGACTCCGGAATTGCTTTTGCTCGTGATTGTTTGCGTGGTAGGATTAACTCGCCTGAGATTTTGTCTTCATTTTATATTTCTATCCCAACTCGCTCTTTGAGGGACTTCCGTTTCCTCCATGTTCCGTCTCACCGTACTAACTACGGATTTTTTGAACCCATTTCGTCGATGTCGCGCGCAGTTAATGAGAACTATTCTAATTTTGACTTTATATAATTTCTTGTTAACCTGTTAATTTTATTTTGTAGTAGTCAGCTTTTGACAAACTTTTTTGTATAAATAAATAAATAAATAAATAAATAAATAAATAAACAAAAATTACAAAACATATTTTTATTACCTATTCAAAATTACCTTAATTCGCTAAATTAAAGTTTTTTGCGAATGTCTTAAATATTCATGTCACGAATCCATAAGATTCTTATTCGCGGAACGAAAATAAAAATATTTTTGTATATAATTTATTTAAATTCTTCTCATAATCAAATATCACTATTAATTATTAAAAATAAGAATCAAGTGGATTTGCATTCACAAAGTAATAAAAAATTCTTTTCAGTTTGTAAAAATTGCGCAGTCTGACAAACCAATAATTTTAGCTGACCAATTATCAGTATTTAAGGTGCATCCTATCGATTGATCTAATTGTTTTTTATTTGTTATCACATGAGGTGCCAAGAATGTTCGAATAACCACAAAAATAAATATATATTTTTAAAAAAGGGCTATTGTTGACCAATTATGACCTATTAGATCCGTATAGGTTTGTTACGAAATTCGTTAGATAAAGTGCCAGCCTCATGGAACCAGCAACGAGGTTAAATTTTTGTTTGTTAAAGGTTCAATTTTTTTTTTATATTTTACAACCGAATTAAAAGATTAAAATGAAGTAACCCCCCTTGGATAATATTCTATCTGATTGTGTGATCAATTAAAAATCATAAGCATTATGGAGCCAGGATCCATGATTTTCTATGGCAAGCTAACGAGACAACGAAAGCCAAAATTATTTATTTTCTTCACAAGCTGCTCAAATTAATCTAAACCTGCATTATACGTATTATTTGAATTTTTGTTGTCCATTGACCATTGTGTCCTGTGTGAAATTTAAGGCTCAACAATATTTATTAATTTGAATTAGATCCAAAGCAGGATTGGTTTTCATTTGACAGGTTTTTTTAAATATTTAATAAAAATAAAATAAAATAAGAATACCGATAAACAATTGGTGTGGATCAAGTCACCCACATACATAGGTACATATGCATATGGTACCATTCCCTTCATTTAGTTTCGATGGAATAATTGCCATATTTATATCTTAATGTAAATGGTTATCTTCCCGATTAAATTTTAAGTTGTTTAGTACTAAGACATTTGAAATATAACATGATGAACAATAGGGGAATTAAAAGTTAAAAACAAAAGAGGAGATCAAGTGTCCTTCTTCCCTCCTATGTATTGCATATATTTTATAATTATTATAATATACTATAATTATGAGATTGTTTAATCAATATAAATCAATATCTGTACAATGTCCTCCTCTTAACAAGAGAAATCGTCTCCTGTAAATAATATGCGGTTAATTGAATTGATCAATTTTCTCCTCGTAAGTGTACAATTGCTACCTAATCATCTAGACAGCAAATTGCAGGTCTGCGAATCAATCTCTGCGTTTCAAAGATACATTAATTATACCGCATTGCAAATTGTAACCATTATGCAGTTCCCGTCGTAAGCCAGTTCCATGTCTCACGAGGTCGCATAATAAATCATAATCCTTTAATTGAGCTCTTGATAAAATCAGCGAAGAACGATTCGGACGCAAAATGATATAAAAGTCACGAATGCTATAAGTCCACCTGAAAGTGAATCAAATTTGCTTATGGGGACCAGGCACGATGATCAAATCCACTTAATTTAATAACAATATAGCGATGACATGACATTATGACAACGATATGATCTTGTAACAGTTTCTTCAAGTCGATTTGATTTAGGCTCCCACCAACTAAAATTTTTTGCGACTTCCTTCGCGGTCTCATTTCAGCACTGTTTCGCTTTCATCAAGATCCATTTGAAATAAACTCAGGACAGCGATTGCAAATGAATGCCCGACCGGTACCCGGCCATGAGACGCATTTAGCGCACGGGGAAATATTTTCTCACAACCTAATTTTATTCGCGGAATTCCTCTTTTACCTTTTTGCCAGTGACCAACAACCTGTAACTCTTACATTTTCTGCGTTTCAGATAAGAGCCGGAGAGGAATCGCCCGAAATGGATACGGATCGGTACAAATTATTTTACTTAATTATGATAAGCAGTCTTCTTGTGGAGTTGGGAAGCAGCGAAAAACAACAAGCGGAGGAAGCCAACAATGCAGCAGAGGATTCAGGTAAGGATGGAACCTATTTGCAAGTATAGTTATTTTGAAGAGTTATGAATTCATCGCTTCGAATATGTCCGATGGTTATATTGAGTCGATCGTGACACCTTGATCATAGGCGACTGCACGATCTTCTCAAGTGGCCTGGCAAGTGTGGAAAGTCTTCTTTTAATTTTTCTTTTTTCGAGAATTTTCTGAATGAAAGCCACCATATTGACGTGCCTGTGTGAAACAACACTTATGTCAAGCGATAAAAACTACTTTCAAAGAAGCCACCGCTTCTCGGGTAAACCTACGTGATTATGAGAATCGGTTTGAATGTTTTTCAAGTAAAATGGAAAGCGATTTTTCCAGTTTGTACAATCTGTCATTGATTGTTGGCTTTGTAAAAGAAAAAATAATTATTACTGCATGGAACGGAATAAACATTATTCAAGTTTATAACCTACTATTCTAACAAAATCAATCTTAACTATAAGACAATACGTTATGAAGTGAAAGAGAAACGAAAGAAAGACGAAAACTGGAAGATAATAATTAGTTTTGAGGGAGCATAAAATCACTTTAGTGTGATTAAGATTAAAGAAACAGAAACTGATTTTTTACTATTTATAAAGCTGATGGATTACCATAGCTGGCTTTAGCCCAATTCTAAGGATGTCGAAGCAAATAAATAATTAAAAATATTAACTGCAAATACTGTGAGGTAACCCAAAAAAGGTTTTATGTCTTGATTAGGTATGCAACGGTTTCGTCGTACTCGAAAACTGGAATAGTAGGAAATTAATATCATTTTTAGATAAAATAAAAGTGGCTTTATCGTTTTATCTTGTTTTCATTGTCCAGGTAACCACTCAAAGCTATCAATGATTTTAACAGGTCTGATTCCGTTCTCCAAATTTTTCATGAAACTTTAAATCTTCAACTGTACATAAGTTGGTGTGCACCCTGCGATTGTCAGACGGTCACTTTTTTCTTCTGTGCGTAACCCATTAATGCCTGAAGATATGCCTGAATAACAAAAAATTGTACGGCAACTTCGAGGCCCTAACTTTTATCGAAGGGGTGGTCAATTCTCATCGAGACCACCTTTTCTAGATGTATTTTGAGTCGCCCGACACGATCCAATCAAAAAAAAAAAGTGAAAACAATTATTATTATTGTTTTTTTGCAATATTATGTAAATAAATACCTTTGTTACGTAATTTTTTGTCGAAAAACGACAGATTTAGTGGGGAAAAAGTAACTTTTTACTGCAATAAAGTGCATACAACGTGTTATTAGTACTTAAACTTCACAAATATGCAGGCATTTTTTTCGTTAAAAATATTAGGCTGCATAAATATGTATTGCAACAATGTAACGCATATTTGCATTACTGTCGATCACTTTTTTTTATCTCACTATGTTCGACTATTCCCAAAAATGTATATACAATAGTTTTAAGGGTCACTGATTACGAATTTGCTATCAGATTTTCGTAATTTAAAATGGCGGATCCAAGATGGCGAACAATTTTTGGCAAAATTCAAAATTTCTTCGAAAAAAAAAGTGGGTATTCGGAGTTTTTGGGGTCACTGATTACTGATTAAATGCCTGCATATTTTTGTAATTTAAGTCCTAATAACACGTTTTATGCACTTTATTGCAGTAAAAAGTTGCTTTTTCCCCACTAAATCAGTCGTTTTTCGAAAAAAAATGACGTGAAAAAGGTATTTATTTACATAATATTGCACAAAAACAATAATAACAATTTTTTTTTCACTTTTTTTTTTGGTTGAATCGTATCGGGCGACTCAAAATACGTCTAGAAAAGTTGGTCTCGATAAGAATTTACCACCCCTTCGATAAAAGTTAGGGCCTCGAAGTTGCCGTAGAATTTTTTGTTATTCAGGCATTAATGGATTAATCAATTAAAAATATAAAAAAAATTAATAGACGTTCAAATTTGAGCCAACACTAAATTATTACATTTCATGCAATTCTTAAGTTAAATTAAAATCAATCATCTCAAAATATCATATAAATCATAATGTGCTACAATGCCTCAAGACTGCGGATAAAATTAAAATTAAGAAGTATTAAATATTCCTGGAAAAAGTACATGATAGCATCACTTTACAAAATTTTGTTATTGAAAAGTACAGTGAGCGCAATTTCTATAAGCGCACGTCTGATTTTCAAGTGAAATGCACAATTCATTGAAATAAAGATATATAGTAACTAAGGTTCTTTACAGGCACAATTGTTAAAGTTTATACCTATTCATAAAAGCAATAAAACAATTCCAAATATCAGGCCATGCGTGAATGCAATAGATCAATCTTTCACAATTGATCTTAGAGTGCGCAGTTTCTATAAACGCAGTTTCTTTTTGTAGTATTACTAGTTAAACGCAAAGTAATTTTGCAACTTTTTAGGAAACAATTCATGTGAGTTTCATTTTTATTTTCCAACTCTAGCTTAATTCTGTATAATTGCTGTTATTTCTTAAGATTTATTGTAATGCCCCGAGGAAAGGTCCTTGACAACGACGATCGCGTCAGAATCCGTGCATTTAGGGAAACTGGCCTTGGTATAAGAGAAATTGCAAGGAGAATTGGACGTTCAGAATGTGTGGTGCGAAATTTTATTAAAAAGGGCAATCGTAATGGATTATTGGATCATCCAAGAGGGAACACCAAAGTTTCCAAAAAAAATATTGGGAACATAAGAGAAGAAGTTATGAAAAAAAAGTTAAATACAGCTCAAATTATAGCGGAATTACAACTCCCAATTAAAGGAAGAAGAGTTCAACAAATTTTGAAGGACATTACTTATATTAAATATAAGAAACCGGTCAAATCTCTCCAACTGCAACATCATCATAAATATGCGCGCCTAGATTTTTCTAGAAGCCACATGAACTGGGACGAAAAGTGGCAAAACGTTATTTTTTCTTATGGAAAATAATTTAATTTAGATAGCCCAGATGGACTGAGTGATTATTGGCATGATTTAAGGAAGCCCGATTCGCCTCGTCTAAGTAGTAATTTTGGTATTGGTAGATTAATGTTATGGGGTGCCTTTTCTTATCAAGGAAGATTATCTTTAAGCTTCGTTCCCACCCGAATGAACTCTGCCATATATACAGACCTGCTGGAGGGATCTCTTATTCCATATTTAGAAGATAATATGGAAAAAAAATCTGATTTTTCAACAAGATAACGCCGCTGTGCATTCTTCTGCCGAAACAAGACGATAGTTTAGTGAAAGAAATATTCCTGTAGTGGAGTGACCATCACGTAGTCCGGATTTAAATCGAATGGAGAACATTTGGGGAATTATGGCACGAAGAGTTTACGCAAATGGTGGACAATTTTCTTCGTTATCTCAACTGAAAGCCGATATTTTGAAATGCTGGAATGATATTGATGAACATTTCTTTAAAAAGTTAATAAATTTGATGTTTAACAGGTTTGTTCAAGTTATAACTAACAAAGGAGATAAAACACAATACTTAGAAAATATACAAAAATTTACTTTTCATTAAGCTTTTAAAATAAAGACTATAATATAAAGTGAGTTTATAGAAATTGCGCAGACAAAAGAGACTTTTAATTATATTTATTTTTATTATAAAGTAATTACTTACTTTAATGAATGTTTTATATTATTTAATTAATATTTACCAATGAGCAATTTATGCAATATAATCGGTTTTGAAAAATAAAAAGTAGTTTTCTTTAAACATGAATAAAACTGGCTGCGCTTATAGAAATTGCGCACACTGTAGGTTATTTTTATGTCACGCATCCATGCACAAGTTTCAATACTGTGTAAAATTTTGATAACTGCATACATAGATATTTAATGAAATTAATAAATATTATTTTTTGTTGCCATGTCGAAATAATTAATGAAGAGTGGACACAAAATGTCGACTATACTTGGGAACTGGTCTATAAGTTCATTTGCTTTTAAGTTAATCCTCTCAAAATATCCATTTTCAATACAGAAGAAAAAAAGGATGTAAATAATAAAATTAAGTTCACAGATCACGTTATGTACATATTTTTGAGTTTATTTTAAGAACAAACTCAGTTACATTAAAATCTTAACCCACCGATCCCATGATGATTCAAAATCTCGAAACATTTTCAAGAATATAATTTTACTGTCACTGTAGAAATCTTATACATATAATCTTAATAGTAATCTAGTAGTCTGTTTATATCCGAATGGTATAATCTTAACCGTAAAAGAAAATTTGAAATCGAGTCCTACACCCTACAGTGATTTGACTATAGCGGACAATTTGTAAAAGTGTTTATTTGATACTCCTTTGCGTCATGGTGAGAGCCGTTTTTACACTTTTGATGGTATACGATTGTTCTGGGGCACTTCCAAGCACTTCTCACCAAGTTTTGAAGTCTGTTTCTTGGATTTCAATTTCATTTTCGGTTTCTTCAATTCATTGATAAAATCTTCTGGGATTATGACAACACATTCAGCCATAAAATATTACAGAAAAGAACTATATAATAATGGTGTATGCCGGGGTATGTTTTCTTTATTTTGATATGCAAAACTTTTATTTATTATAGCAAAATACCCGCTCGTTGTATTAAACGCCACTGGGCGTGTAATGCAAGACGTTAGATCTACATTCGAATCATTGTTTAACTCTATCCACTTATTCCTATCATTCCTATGTGTTTTTGATAAGTCTATTGATCTCTCATAATAATCCTTAAAATTTTGAAATGAATGTACTTATTTGTGCCATGTAAAATTTCAGCTTTCAACTTTCTGTATTAAATTATCTCTGAGCATAAAAGCTCTGATAGAGAATCATACGAATATAAAATCAATAAATTTAAATGTTTTAAATAATTCTTGCATACCTCATTTTTTTCAGGTGTTCCTGAAGCTCGTGCACTTTTCAGTCCCCGAGCAGACTACAATGAATGGATACCAGTTGGGCGTGGAGATCCCTTGAAAAATGATCCCACATATGACTACAGTCCACCCACTTTGGACCGAGTTCGTTATTGGGCAGACAACAATAAAGACAAAAAGGAAATTCTTTTGTTAGGAGTCCCATCAAAACGGCAAAGTCATAAAAAGGATCCGAAATTTAACTCGATCAAACGTTCCTACTATGCACACCTACCGACAAGGTTAATGCCTCCACCTCTTCAAACGATCCCTCCACCGAAAGCTTCATCCACAGAAGGATATCTGAACAATTTCCAGTACAGTCTGTATAAACCCAACAACGGTTGGAGCTACAATGATGTACGATCAGATGAATCCCCAAGCCTCTCAACTCTTAGTCGACCAGAGGGATTAACTAAACCAAAATTTTCTCAAAATATTGAAGTGCATGTAAATACAGTTCAGCGAAAACCATGGCTCCACGAGTTGCTTCAAAAGGAAGCTACTAAACCTGAACTATCAATGGAGCCATCAAAAAATATTTATGAATTTCATGGTACAGCTTCAAGCTCAGCTCTTCCAGACACGGTTATTCCCACGACGGACATTCCAACTTCGACTGTTTTTCAACCCACAATTCTTCCCACATCGATGACAACAGATGCCTTATTCTCTCACTACAAGCAACCGGCACAACCTCTTCACGGACCTATGTATCTCATAATAGAAGGTCACTCGAAGGTGAAAACTTATGGCTTAAAAGACAATGAAACTGATCAAAATTTTCATAAGCCTAAAATAGTTCCAGTTCCCGTGAAAAAGGATCCTGTCATTAAACACGTTGTTTCTGAGGATGAAAAAGGGAAGGCTACTGAAGTAAAACATTTGCCCAAGAAAATCCCCACCAAAGAAATCTCAACAGAAGTACCGTCAGCCATGAGGAACCTATTGAGTTTTTTGGATACTTCTTTGGGCAATTTTTTCCTAAACGACATTGACATGCAGCAAAATAAAACACAAGGTATAGGAAACAATACCCAAAAGATAGATAAAGAGGAAGAAAGAGAAAGTCGGCAGATATTCGATTACGATAACCTTCCAGAGTCCACACTTACGGAAATGGATGACGTTGACCTCATGACAACAGAACCCAGAAGTTCAGGGACAACTATTCAAAGTGCACCCACCTCGACAGAGTCAACGTAACACTTTATAAATTTCTTGAAAAAATTGTAAAATTTAAATAGGAAAATATTACAGACTTGAAATACCCTATTTAGAAAAAATGCATTCCGATTGTAAAATTCCTCAACTCTAAATGTAATAAAAGGTCAACTAATTGTTACTTAATTTATTTAATCTCTTTCCACACCAAATTTTTGTGTAGTTATTTAATATAAGCTATAAGGATTATGTTTAAGCACTAAATGCTCGTCAACTCTAAATGCAACTGAGTGTCACAATTTTATGTGATCTTTTGTTTTCGTTTTGTTTTCTGTTTATATTTATTTTTATACTTGATTCTTGTTTTAATTTATATTTATTTATTTTAAATAAATGTTCCAATGAAGACTTATGTTTTATTGTTTTGAATTTATAACTACCTTATTCTATTATAATTATTAACTACATTTTATTGGATTTAATAAAATCTTTGTGAATGCTTCTATCAGAACAAAGCTACTCTGGTTAAGTGGTTCTTTAAATCGGTATGTATGTATGTGCTTACTTTATATTCGATACGGGCTGGATGTAAAGATGTGACCTGCATCACTTCTATTGACATCGATCCTTCTCTTGTTGCTGCCAAAAACAGCGCTCTCACCGACAATAGGTCTGTTCGTTGGCAATCCTGTGGCACCCCATTGCGCACCAGTGCGCCCTATCTGCACTGGTTTTTAAACGTCAAATGCCATTTCTGTGTTTTTTGAGAAACCTGGGGCGCCCTGGTGCACCCTGATTTTACCCCAGATAAAAACTTTCGCGTTTAGGGAAATGATTGGTAATGCAAAAATGAAGGCTGAAGAGGTTAATACCAAGACAGGTTTTCGCGCACCGCCCCAGAAAAATAATTTTTTATCTATGAGGCTGTAAATGAACTCATTACAGATTTAAAAACATATTTTAGAGTAAATTTGTACTATTATTTACTAGACACTGCTATAAAAAATTTGACGAACGTTTCGGATTTTTAAATGAAAGCAACATAATTTTTGTTCTTTTTACAAAAACTATATAATTGGAAAAAACTTGCTTCTAAAGAAAAAAGAACACTTTGTTTAAATTTACAAAACATATTGAGCAATGTCTTTATATATTTAAGTCAGCCGCGCTAGCCTACCTAATCCTGGCTTCGACATCAGCTAGGGGCCGCCAAGGTAGCTCTCGCACCCCGACACCGGATAGGCTACGGCCGCCCCTGGTTGTAACGATTGATGCCAAACAAATCCCATGTGGGATTAGAAATGCGAATTCTTCACATTGTGGCTTCTCTTTTTTAAAAAATTTCATAGCTACAAAACTCCAACTGGAGATATTACACTAAACGTAACGTATTCTTCACAAAGAGAAGATTGCTGTCCTCCACTTGCTTTTCTTGCTGTATCACACAATTCTGGATCTGGAAGATATAAGAAATTACAATAAAACAGCCACATAATTTACAATATACTTACTTCTTTGAGTTTCGTCCGTCTCATCGGGTGTGCTGGGAAAAATATAGGTCTCGCCTGTATTTGGGTCCTCCCAAATCAAATCGTATGGTTCACTATTTTTATTCATTTTATTTGAGTCACTAAAAACTAAAATATTTCATTATATTTCCATTCAAATTTCATAAGTCAAACCTTCGCAGAAACAAATTCCTAATGTTTGCGCATTTCTGAGTATTCTTATACATGCATACATTGAAAAAGGTCTAAAATCTTGTCTAATGAATTTAACGGAAAAGGGCCTGTTCCATATTTTAAACAATAAACACAAAATGTCTGTTTTTCGCAAGTATTTTTTTTTTTTACATTATATATATTACAATTATATTAATTTATTTAATTCTAACCTTAACCTTACAATAACAATTTTGAAATAAAAAGATATTTTGCTATACATTTATTACATTATTATAATTAAACTTTATTAACCATTAAAAGAATTAATTAAAATTAAAATTCCGCGCCAATCAGCATAACCGTCATTTGCCCTGAATTTACACCGGATTTTAGCTGGGGTAAGACCAGGGTGCACCAGGTTTCTCAAAAAACATCGAACTGTCATTTGACGTTTAAAAACCGGTGCAGCTAGGGCGCACTGGGGTGTCACAGGATTGTCAACCACTGACATGAAAGAACTGGACTGCTAACCGTCGTCTGAAAAATGAGCAAAGGGCTCAATCCTCATGGAGCAAATCATGCTATTAAAAATGCCCTAAAATACCGTACAATTATGTTTAATCTGACGCAAATTAAAAATAATTGAGCTTTCACGAACCGAGTTCTTTCATATCACGCTCAATTTTAGGTTTTTTCATAAAAATGTTCCTCGCGGCAATCAGCTGGGGACTTAAGAATAACAGAGATAGATATATAATGCCTTTGTCTAACCTTCATATTTCTCATATATACCAACCAAAGCTAAAAGTTGTATCACAAAATGAAGTAGCCATCTGTTGGACATCGTAAAACTATTCTAACAGCTGATTGCAACGGAAAATGATGAGTTGGCGGGCAACTTGTAAAGGCTGTCGTGGGTAAAAGTGATGTGCAAAAAGCATGTGTTTACTTTTATTTATCTATTGGGAATATCAAAAAGATGTATCACACGCGAAGATACTAGAAAAAACCAAAAGAAGTTGTGGCGGTTTCAGACTCTATACCTAACGGACGGAGCCAAATGGGCGCAAGGAGTGTATCCAGGCGCCGCCGGCGAAAGCAAGAACTAATTCCCCGTACTGAGGCGGTTGACGGTTCTCAGCGTGATCTTCAGCACACCACACGTGTGGCTAACATATATTTTATATTGTCAGCATTCTATTTATATTTTGCCAAAGCATTTGAGTAATGAAGTATTATTATTGTTAATATTGTGACTTATTATTAGTAGTGGTTGAGTATCCCTTTTTCCCACAAAGTGCACATACATAGCGCCACCTTCATTTGGCTATTGCAAATTTTTTTTGTAAATTTGTCTGCCTGCGGGACTTAAGAAAGAGCGAGATAGTTAGAATTCGGTCAAAATTTGGTCTTACTTTTGATGTGAGTTTTTGTACGGGATCAGCAGTCCAGTTCTTATATGTCAGTGTTGTCAACGAACAGACCTTTTTTTTAACTGATTGACTGCACAAACTCAAACTGAACCAACGCGACGAAGCGACTGTCGTCGCAAAAGCCGTGCTGATAATGCAGTAATTATGAATAGACAGGAATTCTGCACTTAAAACATTTTTGTTTTATGCCAAAGCGACATCTAGTACCTCAACGTGTAATTAATTAACAATTTTGACATTCCAATAAACAGCTGTATTCTCGTTTGCTCAGTACTGAGAACTACTTCAGATTTAATTAGGAATTAAAACGGAAGATGCTCCCGAGTCTAGTGAGACTCCGCTGTTTTCTGTAAGTTAATAAAAAGCAGTAGTAGTTTGTTAAGAGGGACATAATAAAGTAATTCTAAACAGACAGCCAGGAATCCGGCACATGTCGGTCTTTCCTCCAACCTACATCGAACCGGTTTTTAAAAAGGAGAATCAGGAAGTACTGCAGGAAACCGGCGAAGCAGCCAAAATATCGCACGTGCCCATAAAACCAGCAAGGAACAACGACAACAGCTCTGTGTTCCACGATGATATCATCAGCAAGTTCACCAATTATATCATGCGCAAGGGCAATAAGGTCCTAGCGAGGAGCCTGCTGGAAAAAACCTTCGAGAACATCAAGCGCATTCAGCTGGAACGCTACAACTTGTCCGAAGGAGATGAGAAATCGAAAATCGAAACAAACCCAAAAATTATCCTACACACAGCCATCGCCAACTGCAAGCCATTACTCCAACTGACTCCCATAAAGCGCGGCGGTGTAAAATACCAGGTCCCAGTCCCCGTCACGGAGAAGAGGTCCATGTTCCTGGCGATGAAGTGGATCATTGAAGCGGCGAACGAAAAGGAAAGAACAGTTCATCTTCCCGAGAAATTGGCATGGGAACTGCTCGATGCTGCCGCTAATCAAGGAAGGGTTGTTAAGAGGAAGCACGATTTGCATCGGCAATGCGAGGCAAACAGAGCATATGCCCATTATAGGTGGAGCTAAATTAGGATATGATATCAATAAAGTGCTTTAATGTAACAATACATCTTTATTCTCCGAAAACTGAAGAAAATCGTTCCGGGTCAGACACTTCCCCGTGCTTATGCACCAATTTGTAGCTAGTTTTGCGGTCATCTACTATCACATTCCGGTAAAGATTGAATTTATCCAATTTACTTAAAGGAAGCTCAGTCAAGGGTACAATACTTTTCACTGGAATCTCCGCATGTTTTCTCCGACCCCAGTAGTCGACATAGGCTAATTTAATCTTGTCTCCTGGCTTGTTTATGTAAATGAATCCTATAAAATTCTTGCTGAAGTAACTGCAAAGGCTCAATGTAAGACAACCGCTTGCTCCTGGAGAGAAATAAATGTATGATTTTTGTGTTTACTCTCAAACCTTCCGCAGATTATTCACCTATTGCCAAGCTAACTAGTCCCAATCCAGGAGAAACGAGGCCTATCGACTCTAAGGCGAAACTGACGGGAACACCAAGCCCGGTGACCCCAAACTGGTAAACTTTGAGCCTGTTGAAAGCCGCTATCCAATTGATGGCGGGAAACTTGAAAATCGGCTCCCAGTCGGGATCTGGGTTCACTAATTTATTCGAAACACATTTGCATTGATAAGTGCTTATACTAGCACATAAAGAAGGTTTAACTTGAAGGCGACTGAAAGTACTTAGAGCTATCCTCAGAATCATCTTTAAGAAGTTGTGGTTATGAACTTTATCAGCTGGCCATCATATGTTTAGTGAGTTACAATAGACAAGGTGTCGTAATTTGGGCCTTGTGAATTATTTAACAGAAATTACTGAACGTGTCCATAGCTTGTTTGTTTACTTCGATAATGCAGGTTTCATGTTAGAATTTGACAATTCAAGTGACTGTTCAGCACGTGTAAGCTGTTTACTATTTAATCAACGAAATTCAGTAAAAAAGAACCAACCAACCAACCAACCTATTTTTGTCTTCCGAAGTTTTCTAAATAATTCTGAGGAATGGCTTTAAATATCAAGCTTAAAGAATCGTAAGTATTAATATTTCGAATTAACTATTTTTGGCTTTGAAAATTAAATTTATAAACAGTATTAAACTCCGTTCTGTAAATAAATTAAAATCCGTTCTTCTTTATAACTTTAATAAAACATTCTTACGCAAAACCAGAACCAAGACTTGTGTAATTATCCTACGGTAGTTTTGTTTAAATGGTCTTCGGTTCTTGTTTCTAATTTATGCTACTTTAGTTACTGTTTTGAAATGTAACAGGTAAATATTGGCGCACAATTACTTTTTGGTTGTTTCCATTAGGCTTTTTTTGGCGGCAGGACGAGTGGCGAGTGAGAGGCGACACTCGGTGTATATGTTAGATTTTGTTATCTCCAAACAACAGGGTCGCACTATTGGTTCTGGGAAAGGTTCCTTAGCTATCGATGGTCTCTTATACAATGTATGAAGCCAGGTGGAAGACATGAAACCTCATATTATTGTGATACATGTCCAGAAAAGCCACGGATGCATCTTGGTCAATGCTTCGTAAAGTATCACACACAGCGAAAGTACAGAACATAATTTGTGTAAAAATAAAGTTTTAAAGGTGTAAATATAGATAATCAATCGAAATATAACGTTTTTATGAGATAATTTATATGTAAGATCATTTTATTAAATTATGTAAGTCACTCAACGCATTCGCAAAAATCGCTTCGTCCTGCTACCTCACCCGGTCGAAAAAGTCGTCGTCAGTTAAGGGTTAACACGTTGACGCCGGCGCAGTTTTTTGTACTACACTTCATCGGGTGGCAGTAAAAATCGTATTTTGCTTTATCTTGCGGCGCCTTGCACAAAATTTTGTTTAGCAAAGCTTCAAAAGTGCAGTTTTCTTTTACTATACGTTTATTAAGACATAATAATAATAATAATAGATTTTTTCTTTGTCGCACTTCACAGCGTATTGCTGGAAACATTCACCCAACTCTTCACCGTTACGGGACAGGAGTTTGGGCTCTGTGGATCCTGTCGAACCTAAATCTCAAAAAAGAATATAACAATTACAAATTTCTTCGGGGCCCATCAATCAGCTTGATGCTGGTATAAGAGCAGCTCAGCCAGCTTTCAAAAATAACAATAAATTGACTTAAATTATATTTTAACACTTAATCCTAAATTACCAAGCGCGCCCTCATTCACTCAAAGCTTTTAATTTTTATTTTTGTATCTCATTCAAAAAGTCACCATTCATACCTTATTTACAATTATTATACGTCCTATTGTTAGTTTATTACAGCACCTGCTCATATTTTTTTATTACACTTGTGAACCTTTTTATATCGTCTATTTATTTCCTCTGGTAGTCTGTTGTAAATCTCGATTGCGCTGGTAATGAGTCCTGTGCGATTCCTTTCCGTTCTGGCCTTTTCCACACGTAGTAGGTTCCTGATTCGTGTGCTATAGTTGTGTATTTCCCTGTTCTTTGTGAATACTATATTGTTTTTCACCGCGGTTGTTACTGCTTTGTGTATAAATTTGGCTTTTTCTATGTAAATTACTTCTTTCAGTCTAAAATTATTGGATATGTCATAAACTTCTTTTGTTGTTGTGTCCCACGGAAGAAGGTGCAATACTTTTAGAGCCCTATTCATTAGTCTCTGTATACGTTCAAAATTATATTGTGGTGTTTGGGACCAAATATTTATTAAATATCTAAAAAGTGCTAGAATGTGCGAATTATATATTAATTTAGCGACAAAATTATTAAGCTTTCCTGTTCCACCAATTGTTCCTATGATGGGAGTAATTCTCTTTTTTACTTATGATATATGCGACTTCTAACTAAGATTTTCATCCAAAGTGAGGCCCAGGTATTTTATTTCATTTACTCGTTCTATTTTCTTACCATCTATTTCAATCTTGGAGTCAACATCGTTTTTATTTTTTACTTTAAAAATAATATATTTAGTTTTTCCAATATTCAGCGTGAGCTTATTCCCTTGTAACCACGTGCTGAGATTTACCAAATCTGCGTTTACCTTATCCTTTAATTCGTCTTCCGTTTTGGCTCTATACAGTAAGGCAGTGTCATCGGCATATATTTTATATCTACCTCTTAAGTGTACATTCTGGATATTATTTATGTAGAGCAGATAGAGAAGAGGTCCCAAAATTGATCCCTGTGGAACACCACACTTTTGTATTTGCTCTTGGCTGTATTGATTATTCAACTTTGTTTTTGCTGTTGACATAATAGTTTTATTTATTATGTGTTACGAAAAGCTTATGTGAGCCATCGGTGGTACACGCCGCCAGATAAACCATTCGCGTGTGAGCCACCGGTGTTACACACCGGCATTAAAGTGTTAATCTCAATTTCCTTAGCCCCAAAAATCTTTCTCATATCCCACAAACTTGTTCTGGACCAATTTCTCAATAATCAGATAATTTTACTCAGTAAAATTTACAACTTGATTGTGAGAAAACTATTATTTTTCAGTGTCTCTGCGAAATGGTTGCCTTTAAAAATTAACAGATTATTTAAAATCACATTCAAGTTAATTTTATTGGCATAATTTTATTTTTCTGTATAGTTTTCTGAATGTTGAAAAATTGGTTTTCGAATCATTGTTCAATCGTCGAATAGCTGTTTTTTACTTCAAATTCGCAGGCTCCTTAATAATCGAAGTCTTGGGCCTAGAGCCTCTAAATAGTCAAGCCTAAGGGCCCCTAAGTAGTCCCTAATTACTCGAGGATCAAGTCGGTTAACTTTTTGAGGCACACGATTTTAAAGAAAAGAAAGAATTTTTTGTAATATAAGAAAACTGGTGTGTCGGTGAGGACGCACGACAGAAGCAAAGGTTCTACGCTTTTTCTATATAAATGTACTAGCGGAGTTACCCGGTTTCATTCGGCGTTGCGTAAATACTTATTAATTATACACTTCACAAATACTCTAGTTTGGTATATTATAGAAATTTGATCAACCTTTATGCCAATTTGCTTTCAAGTCCTTTAAATTATTGTAAATCAATGTGGTCAATTATTGATCGCCCGATTTTAAAGTCACTTGGGTTTGGTATTATCCTATAATATTACCAGTACATAAATTCAACTATTTAATCTTGCTTGAATTATTTTATAGTAGTCATAATTTCTAATCGCAATATGTATAACTTTCAGGTTTGATGTAGAGTCACAATATGGAGCATTTTACACCGGCGGCCGTGTTTCATGGATATCCGATGGTGAGGAGCTTCTTTGTCAAAACGCAGGCAACATTAATGTTATATCAGTGGATACTGGAAAAATACTAAAAACAATTGGTGTTGAAGCAGTGGAGGGAATTGACGAAGACATAATTTATACATTTGCACTTAGCGATGATGATGAACAGATTTTAACTGCTCACAAAAGTGGATTGCTGCGTCTGTGGTCCAAAGCAGATGGATCACTAATAAAGATGTGGAAGTCAGTGCACAATGGCGCTGTGTCAAGAATTTGCTTTCGATCCCGCGGTGACATAGTTGCAACTGGTGGATCAGATTCATCAGTGAGGGTTTGGAACTACCAACAGAAAACTTGCATTTCAGCGCTCAAAGGCAGTCAGGGAGTTATAAGTATTGTTAGGTTCCATCCAGATGTTGAGAAGCAGATGATCTTTGCAGCTGGAGATGACAATAAAATAAATTGTTGGGATTATAACACTCGGCAAATAGTAGTAAGCTACAGTGGACACTTTTCTAAAATCACCGATATTTCATTTTGCTCAACTTTTACAAAATTTGTCTCCGTCAGCAGAGACAAAGTCTTAATTTTGTGGGATACAGAAACAGGTGAGCAGATTAAGGTTATTCCCATTTATGAAACCCTAGAGAGCGTCTTTGTCCTGCCGAATACCTACAAGCTACCCAACGGTTATGACTTATCTCTCCCGGAAAATAGTAAAAATATATTCGTAGCAATTGGTGGAGAATCAGGAGCCGTAAAAGTATGGGATTGCACCGAATGCAAAGTTGTGTTCACTCAAACGAATAGTTGCATTTCCAAAGCAACTGAGGAAGGTGGTCTAGCCATTACACAACTCTTGCACTGTCCGAAGAAAAACCTAATAGCCGTTGTGAGCTCTGACCATAACATAGTCTTCCACAGTATCGCCACATTCCACAGTTCGAAGCAGCTAATCGGCTTCAGTGACGAGATCCTTGATGTGTGCTTCGTGGGTAAGAAGGATCGTTATTTGGCCGTGGCCACCAACAGCAACGATATAAAATTCTACGATACACTTAATATGAATTGCCAGATTCTCAAGGGTCATACTGATATTGTACTGGGTCTATCGTCCCATAAATATAATTTAGTGTCTTGCGGGAAAGACAATTCAATTCGTGTGTGGGAGGTAAATCCGGGAAACTTTAGCGTTAGATGCGTTGCGAAAGGAGCTAAGCACACGTCCAGCGTTACATCGGTAGCATTCGGCCGGAGCACGCAAACTTTATGCGCATCGGTAAGCGAAGACAGATGCCTCAAAGTCTGGGAAGTGCCAAAGACGTTTTCAGATGATTTAGCCAATTTAACATGCACAGGTACTCAAATAGCCCATGAGAAGGATATCAATTGTGTTACTATATCTCCAAACGATCGCATTATTGCAACGGCTTCGCAAGATAAAACAGCTAAACTCTGGTCGTCCAGTGATCTTCAACTCCTTGGGGTACTTCGGGGTCACCGGAGAGGTGTTTGGAGCGTACGTTTCTCTCCAGTTGACCAAATTCTGCTAACATCATCAGCGGACTGTACGCTAAAGTTATGGTCTATCACAGATATGAATTGTCTAAAAACATTCGAAGGACACGAGAGTTCCGTGCTACGTGCCGAATTCATCAACAACGGGATGCAGCTTCTTTCAGCAGGAGCTGATGGTCTACTTAAAATTTGGACCATTAAGACCAGTGAGTGTGTAACCACACTCGACAAGCACGAGGCTCGCATATGGACGATCGCGGTGGCCCGGGACGAAACGCATTTTTTCAGCGGAGGAGCCGACTCGCAACTAATCCGCTGGAAGGACGTTACCGAAGAAAAGAAACTCGCCGAAATACAGGAACAGCAAGAGGTAATGCTACAAGAACAGGAGTTGAATAACTTATTAGTCGAAAAGAAAATGCTTAAAGCACTAAAACTCGCCCTTAAGCTTGAAAAGCCTCATTTAACTCTGAAGATTATAAACACCGTTATTAAAAATAAGGAAGAAGGTCTAGAAGGTACAATTTCGTCTCTCAGTGAGATACACAAGGATCATCTGCTGAAACACGCAGTCACATGGAATACTAATAGTAGGAATTGTCGGCCGGCTCAATTAGTGATAAACATCCTCTTGAATGAAATATTAACGAAAAAATTTAAACCAACCGGCCTTGGGAAGCTGGTTGAAGAAAGTATGCCTTATACTGAACGGCATTTCAAGCGAATGACTGAGCTACTTAAAGATCTAAAATTTATAAAATTTGCGCTGAATTGCATGCAACCCCATGCCAAGATGGAAATAGACAGAAAATAAAAACCTATTCCAGAATAAATTTGTCTATTATTTTCTTATTTTAAGTTAGTTCTCTAAACGTTTTTGATGGCCGTTGAGAATGTGTGATGCACACTGGTAATCAGGTTATTACCACAAAATAAAGACTAATCAGATATTCCATCTAGAACAAAAAATTGAGTCTACAAAGAGGGAATGCAAAACTCGCCCCTTTATTAAAACTTTTTTCCACGTTTTTTAGTGCTAGGGTGCTATCCATCACTGGGGTAGTTTTTCGATTTTTAAGGGTTGAAAGGGCTAAACTAAAAGCAAATCCGGATACAGCTTGCAATAACGATTATTTTGAGCCTTGTTGCGTTAATTTATGTTATATCCTTCAAAAGCTATGCAGGGCGCAAAAAAGGGGCTAATTTTCGACGTTTTTTGCGGTCCCTCTTGTTAACTCTTTCACCGCTTAGTTTTGCAACGTTAAGCTTCTGCTGTGGGCTGGGTACTTTCTATGACAAAGCGCACTTTATATCTCTAGGCTTCGTTGTTATCGCATATATGCGTTCATCACCCAAATTGAATGGTTGTGTGAGAATCCACATATCGCTCATTAAATGCAATAACGTCATAACTCAAAAATCATTATTGTTGAATTACTTATACGGGTGGACTAAATTTCGTATATACTTTTAACTGTATTTTAACTGTAAAAACGTAATATCTGAGCTTTCATAATTCGCGACAAGGGAGAGGTAGTTTTGAAACTATTTCTTACTGAAATAACAAAGAGCCTAATCTTTGAAATGCATTTTATGAAAAATGACAATTTTTGAGTTATGACGTTATTGTATTTAATGAGCGATATACGTTCATATGAACGATTTTGCCGAACGCATATACGGGTTCATAGCGCTTAAAACCAATTGCAGAAGAGCTGTTGAACAAAAACGTATACCCAACGCCAACGAACAAACGCGCTGACTTATTCGCTTGTGCGCATACCATATCCACGTTAAAGCTTGAGCGTCAGAGAGCATAGCCAGCTGAGGGAACAATTCTCCCTGGGACTCGGGCCCTAATCTTTATTACAATATTATTAGCTCGATTTCGAATTAGCCTAAATTAAAGTTAAAAATCCCCTATTAGATAACAGCAATTTTACGACACAATGCCAGTTCCCAATCTCATCAGTAGAAGTAGCTATTCATATGAACAGGTACATAATGCATGCGCGCAGGTATACAGGGTGTCTAAACCCACCCGTCCACCCATTCTAAATCGGCCAAACATTTTTTATTCGCCAAGGCGATTGCTCCATTTAAGTAAATTGGATACGTTTTTTTTTTTTAGATTCCGGTATCGGCCGGAAGTGCGTTATTTAGACCGGAAGTATATATTTTCAAATTGGATGGGTATATTTTGACCTCGAATTCGGATTCCACGATGAAAAACACATAACTTTCATTTGATACATTTTTCAAAAAAATTAAGGTTTTTGCCCTCTAAGTGACCTTTGAAGTTGTTCAAACCGGAAGTAGACCTTTAACTCCGGAATTGCAATATTTTGCAGCGAATTCACATTCTACGTCATAACTTTAAATGGTGACTTTGTCGCCTCCGCCTCCTACCGGAAGTGGGATATTCGAATTTCATTTTCATTCACATTCTATACGTCATAACTTGTGCATGTTGGGTTTAAATGGGGACTTTATCGCCTCCACCTCCTACCAGAAGTGGGGTATTCAGACAGGAAATATACCTTTTAACGGCGGAATTGCGTTTTTTACGGCGAATTCACATTCTACGTCATAACTTGTGCATGCTGGGTTTAAATGGGGACTTTATCGCCTCCACCTCTTATAATTTTCTAATGCCATTCTTACCGGAGTAAGTGACAGTCGTGACAGTTGATCGACGATAACTAAGGTTGAGTATTCTATGGCTATGAATTGTTCAAATGAAAGAGTGATTGAGTTCCTTGAAATATTTCAAACTGAACCATGTTTAAAGATTTCAAAAATTGTGATTCTCAAAATGATGCTTGGCGCCGAATTAAAAAACAAGTTTTGCCGTTTCCATCTTCTTTTTCTTTGTGTTTTTGTTTGTTTTTCCTTAGTCCAATAATGATAAAATAAATTCATATGATAAAAATGTATACTCATTAAATACAGTGCAGCAGCTTCAAAATCCATCTTCTGTGTTGGCAAAAAATTTAAACGTCATATTTATATATATACTAGCTGGGTTACCCGGTTTCACCCGGCGTTGGGTAAATACTTACTAATTAAACACTTCTCAAATGTTCTAGTTTGTTATATCCTAGAAATTGTTTCAACCCGAAAACCCCTTTATGGATCCGCTATCTTGAATTTCCAAATCTTAATAATATTAAAAATTAGTGGCCTTAAAATAATTATTGTACCAATTTTCATTCAAATCCGTTGAAATCGAGAAATTTTGGTCGCCATGTTGGGTCCACCATCTTGCATTTAGAAAATTTCATAATATGCATAATTAGTGGTCTCAAAATAATCACTGTACTAATTTCCATTACAATCCGTTGAAATCGAGAAATTTTGGTCGCCATGTTGGATATGGAAATTTTGATAACATTTGAAATTAGTCGCTCCGGAATAATCATTGTACTAATTTTAATTCAAATCCGTTGAAATCGAGACACTCGGTTGCCATATTGGATCCGCCATTTAGGATTTACAACTTTTGATAATATTCGGAACTTGTATCCTCAGAATAATCATTGTACCATACCAATTTTCATTAAAATCCGTTGAAATCGAGAAATTTTGGTCACCATATTGGGTCCGCCATCTTGGATTTGTAAATGTTGATAACATTCAAAGTCAGTAACCTCAATATAATCATCGTACTAATTTTCATCAAAATCCGTTGAAATCGAGAAATATTGGTCGCCATATTGGGTCCGCCATCTTTGATTTGTAAATTTTGATAACATTCAAAATCAGTGACCTCAAGATAATCATTGTACTAATTTTCATTAAAATCCGTTGAAATCGAGAAATATGGTCGCCATTTTGGATCCGCCATCTTGGATTTCTAAATTTTGATAATATTCAAAAACAATCATTGTACTAATTTTCATTAAAATCCGTTGAAATCAGGAAATCTTGGTCGCCATATTGGATCCGCCATCTTGAATTTCTAAATTTGGACAGCGGATTTGAAATCCCCACCCCGCAAAACCCCTATGTACCAATTTTCATGAAAATCGCTTCAAATTTAAAATTTTCGGCAGCCATCTTGGATCCGCCATTTTGAAACGCTACGTATTACCCGAAAAAAAATTAGCCTATATGTTAAGTCGGAATATGTACTACCTTCGGACAAAAAATGAAAAATATCGATGCAAGTGTTTAGGCGTGATTGAGCAACAAACAAACAAACAAACAAACGAACTTTCATTTTTATATACAGGGTGTTCAGAGGTAAGAGGTCAATACTGCAGGGGGTGAAAGGTCAGACCGAGGCAAGCAAAAAATCGCATGGGTGGGGGGGGGGGGGGGGGGGGCATCTCGCACCGTTTGGCAGTTACAGGGTGATTCGTAAATCAGGATTTTGCCTTATATGGGAACCGCTCTTGTATTTTTATCTTTTTTTCTACGCATCGCAGCGGCCCCAAACTGATTTCAAAAAATCACTATGTGGAAGCCCTTTCCAAAAAAGTTTACACCTACCCCCTATCCCCAACCTCTTGGCCACAATCCCCCCCGGAAGTTGAAAAAATTAACTTTTATTTCACGATTTTTCACCATTCGCCCCACTTTTCTCCGAAATTCATGTTATTAACATACCTACTTTTTATTTTTTTTAAGTTGCCTATCTAATTACCTTTCCAAAAAGGTGCAACATGCCCAGGTAGGAAAAGGATACGAAAATTTATTTACAAAAATCCTTTTACAGAATATCATGATAATTCGAATTTTTAGGAAATTATACTTAAGTTTACTAAAAAATACATTTTGTTCGCTTAAAAACTAATTACAATTAAAACGTATGTCCTTTAAAAGCTGTTCAAAATGTTCTCCGCTAGTTTCGATTCATGCAAGTAGCCTTCGTTTTATTTCACGTTTGAGGTCTATGGTAGCCAGTCTCTCCCGTATTTTCGTGGCTGCTTTACATCCTAATAATAAGCGCACACAAATAGAGATTTCTGTGTAAATAGTTTATACGTATTCCAGGATCGTAATACTTTTAATTTTTCATCTAAATAAGGAAAATGAAGATATAATATAATATATTTTTATTTAAATTTTTGATTTCGAAGATACATAGTTATGAAAAATTGTGCATAGGGGTTTGAAGATAGCTATTTAGAATTCAATTATATATTTCAAATCTAATCTCTACTCTACCAATGATAAAATCATTTTCAATTTCTTTGCAATGTAGCTATGTCACTTAAAATAACAATGGTAAGAGCCATATTTAAAAATTTGATTCCGAATTTTTGGAAGATTCTGGACACAAAACAACTTTTTCCATGGATGATCTCAAAATTTAACGTCTCGATTTATGCCTAAGCTACCAAATGACATATAGATAGAAAAAAAAAACTCTAGTTTGTTTGAAGTTGAACACTTCATCTAGTAATAAAGTATGTAGTAGAAGAGGCATTATTTGGGGTCGTCAACTATATGTTGTGGGGGGTTTATTTAATGTTAACTTACACGTGGTTTTAATTTTTGTTGTACCCGCCCGTGTCAAAAAAAATTTTTCTGAGAGTTTGTCCAGCGATAGATAGTGCCCTTACTGTATAGTGTGAAAGGATGTGTTACAATATATTTTCTAAAGGGCTTATTTTGTCTTCCTTAAGGGGCACCACTAGTGTGAAAATTTGAAAAAATCAATTTTGTTTTTGCATATTTCGATAGACCTTTAAAAATAACACTAAAATTTCAAGAGTATATCTCAAATAGTTTTTGAGTTACAGCCATCTGAAGAGCAGCCGCTCATCGTATCGAGGTATTGAGAAATGTATGAATTAAAATTTAAACGCGTTTTTCTCGAAACTACTTTTTTCAATTTTGCTGCAGTTGTAACTCGGAGACCGATCGATTTAATTCTTATTGAAACTTCATTTACATATGTTTCTCCATGCCATGAACCTCCAGTTTTCCGATTGAATAATAAATGTAATTTGGGCAGACCAAAAATCATCAAATTTTCGCGCGAAAATTTAATTCTTTTTTTTAAATTCCGCCCTTTTGTTAAATTTCAACTTTTTATTTCGATCGAGAGTCATGGTACGGGTAATACCTTCTAGTTTAATAAACTTTTTTTTTTTTTTGATTTCACGCACTGTGAAGGTCGCTTCGCTATCACTGCAACAGTGGGGGGGGGGGGGGACTTTTTTTGGAGCCTTGGGAAATTGCGAATTACTCGCTGAATTTTAAATTTTTTGGTCCACAAATTTTATCATGTATTTACTATACAGGGTGTTCAGAGGTGGGTGGTCAATACTGAAGGGGGTGAAAGGTCAGACCGAGACAAGCAAAAAATCGTATGGGTGGGGGGGGGCATCTCGCACCGTTTGGCAGTTACAGGGTGATTCGTAAATCAGGATTTTGCCTTATATGGGAACCGCTCTTGTATTTTTATCTTTTTTTCTACGCATTGCAGCGGCCCCAAACTGATTTCAAAAAATCACTATTTGGAAGCCCTTTCCAAAAAAGTTTACACCACCCCCCTATCCCCAACCCCTTGGCCACAATCCCCCCTGCAAGTTGAAAAAATTAACTTTTATTTAACGATTTTTCACCTTTCGCCCCACTTTTCTCCCAAATTCATGTTATTAACATACCTACTTTTTATTTTTTTTAAGTTGCCTATCTAATTACCTTTCCAAAAAGGTGCAACATGCCCAGGTAGGAAAAGGGTTGCAAAAGTCCTGAAATTAAAACATCCTCACAGGTACCTAATTACTTTATTGCACCATAATGGAAAATGTCGTTAAGTAAACACTTTTTATGACAGCAAGTTCGGAAATGTTTGTTTAGGAAACAGAGGTAATACATTTTTATTTTTTCAGCAAAACAGTAATAAAATAATAAATGTAATCCCGTTAAATAGCGTTATTAGTTTATTATATCCAGTATTGACTCTTAAGTATCCTGACGCTCCGTTTCTAATACCTCCTATGAATTATGGTATAAAAATGGGTAAGTTTGAAAGGACATTGACCACAGTTGAAGAAGCAATCGATAAAACCGGGTGTTTAATAGAAAAAATTAAGATAAAATGGCAGAATTCAGTGTTGACGAGTATGCCGATATAATTTACGTGCACGGTTTAGTAGAAGGAAATGATAGTGAGGCCGTACGAGAATAACAAAGGAGATTCCCGAATCGGCGGGTACTCAACAAAGGGGTATTTTCAAGGACTTTCAGAAGGTTAAAAGAAACCGGAAGTGTAACCACCCCCAGAGCAGAAACCCGAGCAGGAAAATCGGGCGATTCAGCGGACCCCGACCAACAAATCCTCAACATCGTCAGGAACAGGCCTGTAATAAGCATCAGGCAGGTCGCACGAAGGTTAGCTTTGTCTTCAGGGAAAGTTTGGACCGTTGTGAACCGAGAGGGACTACATCCATACCACTATATCCCGGTCCAAGCACTACAGGAAGGATATTCCGAAGGACGATTGCAATTTGCACTTGGCTGTTCGAGTCTGACATCGAAAACAGAAGGTTTCTAGACCGAATTCTGTGGACGGATGAATCGCAATTCACCCGGGATGGCATCACAAACTTCCACAACCTCCACACCTGGTCAGATGTGAACCCACATAGGACCAGGTGTCGGTCCTTCCAGCAAAGATTTAGTGTCAATGTCTGGGCTGGCATCATCGGCAACCAGTTGATAGAACCCCTCATCTTGCCCCAAGTGCTGAATAGTCAGCTATACTCGGACTTTTTGGAGAATACCCTTCCGGATCTGTTGGAGGACATCCCCCTGGCCACCAGAAGCGCAATTTATTTACAGCTCGACGGAGCACTTGCGCATACTGGGAACATTGTTAGGGCAAGGTTAAATGAAAATTACCCAGAGCGCTGGATTGGACGAGGTGGACCGATTCCTTGGCCTGCTAGGTCACCGAACCTTACTCCACTGGACTTTTTCTTATGGGGAATGATGAAAGATGAAGTTTACTCAAGACCAATCAACACCAGAGAAGAATTAGTTACCAGGATTGCGACTGCAGCCACGAAAATACGGGAGAGACTGGCTACCATAGACCTCAAACGTGAAATAAAACGAAGGCTACTTGCATGCATCGAAACTAGCGGAGAACATTTTGAACAGCTTTTAAAGGACAAACGTTTTAATTGTAATTAGTTTTTAAGCGAACAAAATGTATTTTTTAGTAAACTTAAGTATAATTTCCTAAAAATTCGAATTATCATGATATTCTGTAAAAGGATTTTTGTAAATAAATTTTCGTATCCTTTTCCTACCTGGGCATGTTGCACCTTTTTGGAAAGGTAATTAGATAGGCAACTTAAAAAAAATAAAAAGTAGGTATGTTAATAACATGAATTTCAGAGAAAAGTGGGGCGAAAGGTGAAAAATCGTGAAATAAAAGTTAATTTTTTCAACTTCCAGGGGGGATTGCGGCCAAGGGGTTGGGGATAGGGGGGTGGTGTAAACTTTTTTTGAAAGGGCTTCCAAATAGTGATTTTTAAAATCAGTTTGGGGCGGCTGCGATGCGTAGAAAAAAAGATAGAAATACAAGAGCGGTTCCCATATAAGGCAAAATCCTGATTTACGAATCACCCTGTAACTGCCAAACGGTGCGAGATGCCCCCCCCCCCACCCATACGATTTTTTGCTTGTCTCGGTCTGACCTTTCACCCCCTTCAGTATTGACCACCCACCTCTGAACACCCTGTATATCCACAAATATATCCTTAAAATATTAAAACATTCCATGCAGTAGTTATCTTTAAAAAAATTCCCAATAATCATTTTTTTTTCAGGCGGTTACACTAGTGGTGTCCCTTAAGTCCTTTTTTAACTTAACAAAAGGACCCCGCACCAATTCTATGGATTTTGGGTCCCGGTCAAAAAGTGTGCACTTGTGATATGCTACACATCATGACGTCCTGATCAAAAAATCCATAGGCACAAAGTCTAAAAATGAACAGTTTACCAGATATCAAGGTCATAAGGGCTGAAAATAGACCGTTTTCTGAATATCAAGAAATCATATTAACTGGAAAAGTAAGTCCTTTCACTAAAAAGCGAATAATGAAGTTGTAGGTAATTAGATGGGCCCTTTAATAGTGACCTTCCCAGTGACTTCAGGGTCATTCTAAGGTCAAACTGAGTTTCGTGACAGGATTACATATTTTTTGGTGATTGTTTTTCAATCGGGTGTGGCAAGAGTGCCGGAACAGCAAAGTAATTCTGCGGAAACGCATTTTGGGAGAACATGGTAAGTGGGATTTCCGGTGGTGACCTTTGATTTGACCTCGACCTTCAAGGTCAAGGGCAATGTTTTCAGTAGCTCCCCATATTTTTGATCCCGAAGATGGGATGATTGAAAAATATTACATTTAGATATTACATTGAGTGACCCACCTTTGACCTTCGGAATGCTCCACAAGGTCAATCTACAGTCAATCAATCTACCGTTTGAAACCAGTGGTTCTAAAGTTTAATGATTTGTTTTGGTCATAACATTTTTGGATCTCTTAATTTCTTTGAAGGTCATGGTCAAGGTCAAGCCCAAGGTCACGTCGTACTTTACTTTTCCCTTACTGCTTCAAGATTTACAGAAGCTATACCTCAATTCAGCCGTAGCCAACCCAGCACTCACTTTGGGAATAAGTTTTCAATATTTCCCAACGTACCGAGGAGATATGATACTGTATTTTCGTTAAATTTTTGAACACGAAAAAGCTTTCTGTGTCAAAATAATATGTAACTTAAAAGGAAGCCAACAGATGGCCCACCGATTAGAATTTAAAATAAAACTCTGATCACATGCTTCAGTTTTTGGCTATGTATGTCAAATGGGCAATGCACAGATAAAAATCACAAGCGGTCACGTTTATTAAATATTTGCACGACACTTGGTGTCGAAGATAAACTCCATAAAATTTAAAAAAAAAATTAAGATGCGTAGTACCTAGCTTCACCGGGATATTTTTGGATACAATGTCGTCATAGAAAACATCGGCATTTGGGTACAAAGGGATGGTATTAAGCACATCGAACTTATCTGGATCTATTCAAATATTTGCTGTTAATGCAGGTAATTAACTACTTATTACCGCCGGCTACGATTATTAGTTCGTGCAATACTAAGCCTTCTGACGATTACCGGGTGTTTACTGTTATTTTCTCTGAGATTGCGCCCTCTGCCTTGATAAAACCGAGATTTATTTAAGATAAGCGATGTCGAATAGTTGCTATAAAGCGCGTGAATCACTGTTTAAAGTCTGGTATTATATGTATAAATAGGCAATTTGTGGATTAGCCTACATTCTAGAAAGACTCACTCAGTAATCTTCCGGGATTTTATTAAATGATTATGCTGTTGATGTATTCGGTAGTAGTATAGTAGTTCTATAGGGGCATATTTGGGATACAAAATGAAGTAAATGAAAAGTAATATACCTAATTCTGTTTTTACGTTCCCGAGAAATACATGTATATTTTATTTTTTAAATATAGCGCATAAAATAAAAATGTATTATTTGAAGCAAATTTTCATCTGAAAAGAAGAAACGTCACTTATTTATCAATACTAAGTGGTATTCACGAATTGTGAAGTAGTTGTGGAGTTATTTATTAACCGTGTTAAATAAAAACAACTAGTGTAAAAAGATATTGAAATTTGTTGTAATCATGTAAAAAAATTTCGTACAAAACAGAACTGGATGTGTATACAATGCTATATAATTAACTAAAACTTTTTCTCTGATACAGCATTAATATAATACATAAGCTTGGAGCTAAGTGTAAACTCTCGTTCATATTTAAATTTCAATAATAATTTGCAACCTATCGCAACCAGTTTGATCTTAATTTATTCTATTTATATACTGTAGGCATTAGCAATAGGAGTTTTCTAGTCTAATCCAAGCAACATTTTTAGGTTTTTCCTTGTGGAAAATCAAACTACATAGAATAATGGTTTTTAATAAATCACAGAAATTCTTACCTGACTCATCACGACGAAAAATCGAATTTACATAAATTATAACTGGCAAATTAATCTTATTTGAAGAGGTTGGTTTTATCAGTTTTGATAAAAATAAAAAGAATACAAAATCTGTGTTTTTTTTAGACTGAGACACATACTATACAGCTTATTTTATTTACTTAGTGGGTGTATTCTTGTTTGGGGCACGAAAAAAATTGTTTTCCGGAATTTTGTTTTGTAATTGCTAGGAATTATATACTATTTGTTTCTTTATTATAATACTAAAATGCAAATTTTCTTGAAATGAACCTCCAAGATTTTTGTTTGTTAGAAATTGACAAAATGACGGCCAATAGATGCGAAAGTTTCGAAATTTATGGCAATCTCTTTAAAGTTTCGAATTATTTAAAATATGAAATCATCAACATAAAATTATTGGAATTCATATGAAAATCGAACATGTGTGTGCTAATAAGTGTATAGATTATAATTAATATAATAGTAATTATGTAGGTTTTTATTCTGACAACATTACGGAACGCTCATGTACATATCCGACACGCTCTTGGTCGATTTTTTTAATTATTCCCACCAGTCGGGCAAAATAAGGTTCGAGAAGAACTATTTTAAAGCCTGAGTAAGGAACCTGAAATTTTTTAAATAATTGTTCTGTATATTTATTATAAAGGAAAATAAGGTCAGCCATTTTTCAATTAAAAAAGAAATCCGAAAAATTGCAATTTTTTGAGAGCCAAACCAGAATCATCCATCTTGTGAAGTTTTGTGAATAGGGCATCTCGCACCGTTCGGCAGTTACAGGGTGATTCGTAAATCAGGATTTTGCCTTATATGGGAACCGCTCTTGTATTTTTATCTTTTTTTCTACGCATCGGGGCCGCTGCGTTGTTGTACCTTTTTGGAAAGGTAATTAGATAGGCAACTTAAAAAAAATAAAAAGTAGGTATCTTAATAACATGAATTTCGGAGAAAAGTGGGGCGAAAGGTGAAACATCGTGAAATAAAAGTTAATTTTTTCAACTTCCAGGGGGGATTGTGGCTAAGGGGTTGGGGATAGGGGGGTGGTGCTGACCGTTTTGGAAAGGGCTTCGAAATAATAATTTTTTGAGATCGGTTTGGGGCCGCTGCGATGCGTAGAAAAAAAGATAAAAATACAAGGGCGGTTCCCATATAAGGCAAAATCCTGATTTACGAATCACCCTGTAACTGCCGAACAGTGCGAGATGCCCCCTCCCTCGCCCATACGATTTTTTGCTTGTCTCGGTCTGACCTTTCACCCCCTGCAATATTTCCCTCCCACCTCTGAACACCCTGTATATTGGTAGCGACCCTTAAAATCCCTTATTTACTTCTTCGAGTTCGAGTTCTTTTGGGCTGGATCTGTAGTATCTTGTTGTTATATGAAAATAAACACTGGCGATATTGCTTTACAGTTTTTGCACAAATCTTATGATAGTGTAGATCAGTATTTAAAATACCTAAGTTTAGATAATATAGCACCATTTTGAATTTCTCAATTTAGAAAACAAATTTAAAAGAAAACCAAACTTGGAAAACCACCTTCTCCTCTATAGGAAAGCACATATATAGTGGAGCATGAGTAGAGTTGATATTGATTGGCACATTGATACACTAATGTATCTTTTGCCTCCAAAAGTAAGTAAAGTTTCAAAAAATAATTAACAAATTGCGTCTCTTAAACCATTCGGTGGAACGTTATACCAATCTAAATTGTATATAGTCATCATCAGCATATAGCATCAAATTGTCTCACAACTCAGAAAAGAGCATTTCTCGTTTTACTGAAATTAATAGTATGTTTTTGATGCTTTATTTTCTCAATATTATACGTATAAATATAAAAGTTGTACTACGAAAATGCCCAAATCCATTTTTTTCGTTACAAGGTCTAATCTTCTGCAATTAATGTTATTTGTGTTTAATAAGTTATTAATAAAAACACTTGGATATGTTCTTATCATTTCCAGATACGATTGAATTTTCCCACCACTTATTGTTGAAAACCATGATATGGCCACAGTAAACAATAAAAATCAACATATATTTATAGGGGAAGGTGGGATGAAATGATGATTTCAGGAATATTATAGCCGTTATAAGAATAATTTATACTATAATCGAAAAATTAGCAATCCAGGAGCTGTTGTAATTGGCCTATTTCACACTTGATACTAGTAATGTGAGTTGGATAATGTGAAAACCATACTTCGTTTGCATAAATTTAGTACACAACTAGAAAATGCAGTTAGCTCCAAAATTAAAGAAAAAATTAGTTTTTAAATTTTAAGGCTACTTTGTTTTAAAACAAATGAGAGTAGGAGAGATATGTAGGAGTGTTAAAGCACTCAAATAAAAGACTTAAAGGTTTTATATTGAGTAATAAATTATGTAACTTAATTCCTATAGTGAATTTTTGGCTATTTAGTGCAAAATATTTATAATAAACTTTTACCTAAAAAGTTAAAAATAATCTCGTTATCACGGAAATTAAAAATATTTCTATATACTTTTTTTAATTTCCTTGATATGGCTTTTTCACCACTCCATCCAACCAAATATCTTGTATATAATTTATTTAGTGGTATTTTAGCACCCCAAAAAATCCACAAGATAAAAAAGAAAGGTTGTTCTCAGACAAACAAATTTTGATCATATTAATGCTCGAACTTAATTGAACCCCAACGTCATTAAACACATTTTTAAAAACAATGGCAACTTGCCAAAATAAATTGGAAGCGTCCAAAAAGGAAAAGTGTTCGATTTTACTTGGATGTTAGCAGTGTGTTAAATTAGTTGAATAATCGTAGCACGCTCTTCGATGATTGCCAATTGATTTTGAAGCCACTCAAATATAGGAGTCATACGCTTGACCTTTCGGCTTATTTGCACTTCTGCTTGGTCGCGCAGTTTAGTTACCTTTTATACTTGGGTGAAATTAAACAAATTAAGCCGAGAAGATAAGGTGCTATCTCGAGCCTCTGCCAAATTCTATGTCGACAGAGAAATCCCCACTGTCCCATAGGTAGAATCGCGTGATCTGCCAATGCGCCTGCCGCTGTTGCTGAATATTCAGGTGTTTGCTTTTAATTACTTAGCCAGGTAATCCAGCGTTTGAATAAGGAATGTATTACACCGTATGTAACTACCATGCTTCTTTGTTTTTTTTTTTAAATTTGCTTATCGCATAGAACTTGTGTACGTCTCGTTGGCATGTACATTTATTGCTGTATCATGCGTTCCAAGAAAAAATTAATTTCTTTGTGATTTTAATATCTTGTACTTGTAACAAAAATGATTTAAATCTGTTGTAAGAAACGTTAATTAAATCTAGTAAGTACTCTGGATATTTAATATATTTTCTCTAAGTTATGTGATTTATTTGAATAAATATCGTAGGTAATCATAAACTGGATATTTACTGTAAATGAGAAAATTCATCATCTTTCCGTAAGCCGTCTGCAAATACCAAGCTTGCTAAAACCTTAACTTACTTAAGAGTAAAAATGCTGAACAACAACAGAGAATTATCCTTGGCTTGTTGTTTGTTTGAATTCATAAAAGTTTCCACATTATGTGTAAAATATTGAGCGGATATATAATAATAATAGTTGGTGCCAACATTTTCTTTCCTTGTAATATTTGTTGGTCACGGCATGATTTTCCATATGTGATCAGATAAGTAGACGTTGACCATTGTCGGATTGGGAGGTTGCACAGATGTCAACGGATCATTTCTAATATACATTTTGAACATTCTCATGGTATTAGTTTGAGCCTACATTAGGACTCAACTTCAATTACTATGAGAAATGCAGTATTAGGAAATTTTTTCATTTTTAGTTGTACAAAACAATAAAAGTAATGAATTAAATAAAACAAAAAGAAGGTTAGAAATGAAAAAAAAAAAAAAAAAATTTAGTTACTTTTAAAACTCAAGTTAGCTTACAAATTTGTTATTCTCGGCTCGAAAAATATACCAAGCCGGTTGGGAATACTGACATAGTGCTATGTAAATGCTACCCCACGTCCGAAAAACGAGACCATTTTTAGCATAGGATCAATCCTCATGGGGCAAATCATGCTGTTAAAAATGCATGCAAATATTGCACAATTTGTATTAACAGAAGCAAATAAATAATTCTACCATGGTTTAAACAATTCCCCTTTACTTGCGGATAAATTAATAAAATTAATAAAAATAGTAAAAACTCATATTGTAAATAAATAAAAAAATAAATAAAATATCTATGATGTAAATCGTGAAGGTAAACTTAAATTAAAAAAAGAAAAATATTTTGTAAATAGAAAAGCTTACCTTGTAAATTTGTTGAATCTATTCTTCTAATGTGATATTAGCTGTAGCAGCTCTGGTTGCAACTTCAACACTACTTGTATCACCATCGCATGAGACTTTATCATTCTTCTTCTTATCTTCTTCACTAATTTTCTTACCAATAGCAGAATCTGCATCACCAACACCAAAGATCGGTAGTTTTACTGTCAATGCAGATATTGTCATCCCTGTCGTGAAAGTACATTTTCATAATACGGGATAGCAAATAACGGCTGTTGGGAGATCCAGCAGATTGCATGGTCAGCTTAACAGCAGGAGGAAGTGACCCTCTTTTTGAAGAAGAGTTTGTTAGAAATTACAGGAGAGAAAGACGAGAAGGGAGTGACAAGTGAGGGACCAGGGGAGGGATGTTGGTCAGCGGCAGGAGTAACAGTGGAAGCGGAAACGGATGGGACAGATGGATTTAAGATATGCGAGCGAATGAAGTTAGGCTTATTTTATAGGGGTATCTAGCTTGAAATTGGGAAATAAACCAGGTGTTAACTGCCAGTTGGGACTATTAGAATTAGGTCGGTGCCTTCGGGGTTTGTTCCTGACCTGGCTCAATGTGAAAGACTGAGACGGAGGTAGGAGCTAGGAAATAATTAATGTGATTGATTAATATATTTTTGATTATTGGGTGGTAGGCTTTTTACCTATTTTCGACTTAAATCAGCATCAATATAATGAATAGTTATAAAAATTAAAACATTATTCAAATTTAGCATAATAAAAAATATCATATCTGCCCTATGAGTTAAAATATAAGTCATCATTATTATTATTATTATAACGTATTGATTGCACGAATTTGAATGCGTCACAGACAACACGTCATTGTCTTATTACATTAAAAGAAAAAATTATCTTACCGTTCGGATTCAATATATTTGCTACATTTTTTTCTTCTATCCAGAACAATAGTACATTTTATATTGAACAAAAACTTACTATTATATTTTTATATTATATTTTATTAAAATGGCGGGGCCAATTTTCTCCCCAAAAATTACAAGTTAGGGTCCCAAATTTTTTGTTTTGATAATATAGGATTTTTAGATATGGCACAACATAGTACAACTCAAGCGCAATGTATTATGCGTATTTTTTTCCAAAATGACGGGGCCAACTTCCACCAAAATATTATACTAGTGTGTAAATTTTTTTCTATCGGTGATAATTAATTTTGTGAAACACAACAACATAACACAATACAGCATACTTTTTTTTTACTTTTCAAAAATGGCAGGCCAACTTCCTGGACATCAAAAATTCGGACTAATCCGATCGTAATTGCGTTTTAGAAACGATTTTCAAAGCTTAGGTAGGGCGAGGATAGAATAGGTCTAACTTGCACTCTGAAAAATGGGTCGTATTTAAAGAGTTTGCAAAAGCTATGGGCTAATTGCCTCACAACATCCCTTCGCTTCTTTAAATCAAAAAACTGTAAACTTCGAAAGGAATCTAAGGAAAAAGATTATGTGTGTAGGATGGTGACTTACATAAAGGACTAAGGTAGGTGTGGGTAATAAGGCCTGTCGGCTAATAAAGCCTAAGTAGCAAAAAATATAACTTAAAATGATCGATGTCGCTCAAGGTCATAATCGCAGGTAGCTAACACTCTTCGATGGCACCTGAAACTTTTTGCGACGCTTTTGTTGATTCGGATACATACTTTTTATTTTATTTCAAATCTCCCTTAGCTAGGCCTTATTACCCGCACCTACCTTACTCGTCCCATACAAAATGCCTAGGAGAACATGGTGCACTCTTCACTCCCTCTTGCTCACAGTTTTAACGGATATTAAGCAGTCAGCTGAGGGTCTGAATTATTATAAGATGCTATTTTCGAACATTTCTCAATTTTGATAACATAATCAAATAATTAATTTATATCTACTTTAACCCCTCAAGAAATATGTGAATAGTCAATTTTTCAAATATGTGAATAGCCAATTTTAAGATATATCTAGATCTCTTAAAGTTTCTTGAGTTTTGAACAGAAATGTTTTTTCTGAATAATTGGAATCACTTTCTTAGTATCTCACATTACAATTATCTTATGCCTGGCTTTTCCATTAAGGTAGGTGTCTAGTCTAGAATTTTCAGAAATTGGTTTTTTTTTTTCATTTTCCAACGACTTGTAGTGTCAATAATCACCTCTCGAAAATTGGTTACGAAATTAATTAAGCTATTGTAAGTATTAAAACTCGATTATTCTGAAAATATTAACACCTAAATCGAAAAAAAAACTTTAAAAGCGTTTTCCTCGAAATCACTTTTTTTCAATTGGCGGACAGATAATCTCCGCAACCGCTCGATCGATTTTGATAAAATTCTGTATGATCCTATATTAAGGTGTTTTGTATGGTAATTCACCACATAAAAAAAAAATTCACAATATCAAAATTTACAGGACATGAACGGTGCAAAAATAGGTCAATTTTTGAACAATATTTTTCCAAAGTCGCCATTTTTTTTTTTTTATTATCGATTTTTGTCAAACGGTGGTGAATTACCACGTGGCAAACCTTCCTCTATAAAATGACGTTTTTTGTTTTTGTTTCAGACTCGCAGATCCGGAGATTAACTGTCCGCCATGGAGACATTTTTTTTCTGCAGCCTCGACTTTGGCGCCTTCTACAAATTTTTTATAAAATGCTGGAGAAAATTAAAAAAAACTTTCCTATTCTATATGATTAACATAATGTCCTGGTTAAAAATTTATTGTTTTATCTAGCATAGAAGCCGAGAAATAAATGTTTGAAAATGAGCTCATTTATCTCTCTCTAGACTAGACAACTACCTTAAATTGACACAAAAATTATAGAAAGCGAGAGACAAAATTAGGCGAATTAAATGGGATTTATTTACAATGACATCCTTTTATTGAAGGTAAAATTAAATGAGAACTACAACAACAAGTCACATTATGCCTTAATTACTATTTACATTTCTTAAAATTGTCACTTACAAGGAAACGTTCTCGGGTGTGTCTCACCGATTTTGATGAAATTGAAATATGTTATAGAGTATCGAAAAATAAGAGACACGTATTTTTTTTATCTGCGGATACGCACATGTAGGGGTACTATTATTTATTGTTTTTTGTTTCCCAAAAACACCTTAATACTAGTTTACACGAAAAAACTGATGTCTGAAAGAATATACATCACTTACGTATTAGTGCTAGGGGTTGTTTACCCCCTTGAGGAGCTTTTTTTACGAAAACGCAAGAACAGGTCAACTTTATTTTTCAAAATCGTATATAAAAGAATATTTTTCAATGATTTTTAAGTAAAACTGTTATTTTTGTGACGCAAAAATATAAAAAAAATATCATTTTTCTGCAATAAAAATAACAGTTACCACCTCCGGGAACGGGATTACTTACAAAAGGTTATTATATTTATGAGACATCATTTTCATTTTGCTTCATTCGAAAAAATTCATTACAACTTAAAATATTTAGGAAAAACTGTTTTTGGGGGTAAACTTTAGGGGTGGTTTTCACCCCCTAAATGTGCGTATCCGCAGATAAAAAAAAACGTGTCTCTTATTTTTCGATACTCTATAACATATGTCAATTTCATGAAAATCGGTGAGACACACCTGAGAAAGTTTCCTTGTTGGTAAACTAAAAGATATTTCCGGCAATTAAGCATTTCACTGTTTGGTAAAATTTTTTTAATGAAATCTTTTTACTGATAAATTGCTTGAGATTCGATGCTATGCTTAGATGAATTTGATTTAATCATTTTGTTATAAATCCAATCAAAAATAAATATAATGTTTAAATCTACCGCCTTTGAATAGTATATATTTCGACTAATGAGAAAGAAATGACAGTGCTGTACCCAGAAGAGGTACTTATATCGAAACTCTTCTCAGATGATCTATTTCAAAAGTACCAATCATTTGAAACAGCCAATCGAGTGGTCCATTATTATATGGTACTAGCTTCAAACATACTATCGTTGTTAAACTCTTAATCTAATACCAGTATCTAGTTGCTGGTTTTTGGTTCCTTTTTGATTGTATTCATTATCAGTTACTTGGTGTAATTGGAAATTATATTATTTCTGTAGTTATGACTACTTATTAAATAAATAAATTCAAATATAATAACTACAAGGAGCAATGTATGCACATCTTTTAAGGTTATGAACACCAGCTTGATACCGTTTAAAGAATATTGTTTCAAGGTACAAATAATTAGAAAATATAACTTACTAATTGGTGTTTGTAAAAGTTCCAATAATAAATCAAATCTCGCAGCATATGTTGTTGTCATTCCAATTACTCGTTTGTCTTTTATTAAATTGAAAACAGAAATTTGGTTAAGCTCGTCCATTTTCCTAGAAAGCCTACGTAATTTTCCCTGTAAATTTATTTTTCATTTCCATGCAACAAATCTAATATTATGAATATTGAAATACCTGAATCTCAAGTAATTTATTGTTGCTTTCATCAGTCCCATCGTATGCCTTTTGAATTGCTTCAAACTCCTGCAATTGTTGCTTGTAGTCCATCTTCACTTTGTAAAAGATACTTGCGTATCTTCGATCATTAGTGCTTGATTCATAAAATTGCTTAATATTGTACTGATCAAGTTCTGGATTTCTCGATTGATTTCCCATTCGCACAATGTCAGTTGTGGTTTTCAAGATACCAGCAAGAAATTGGTCCAATGCATGATTCGTAAAACAAATAATAAGAATCGGAGCATAGATGTTTCTTATGAGAGTGTTAAGTATTTTGAGACCCACATAAGTTTTTCCAGTACCTGGAGGTCCCTGAATTAAGGAAAATTTATTTCGTAGGGCATATCTGAGATGATTGCAGCCTGCAGCTATGTGTTTTTTCCTATTATTTTATCTGGATTAAGTGGATTAAAACTATTCCCGTTTAATTCATAAGTAGGATTTTGCAGACCATCGAAGTCCAAATAGTCTGGAGGGTGATAAGATTTCTAAAAAAAAAAAAAAAAATCAAATGAATCAAAATATCGATTAATGAAGTTGTATTCCTAAAACTTAGAATACTATTTGTAGAGTAGTCAACTTATAGTCATAATATCAGTGGTTTACGGTAATATCAAAGAGAGCAAGTTTCATCGAACTCAAAACAGGGTGGGGCTTTATCCACTTCAAGATTTCATGTGGAACTACCTTTTATCATTCATTCATACCATTCATACATAAATTATATCCGCTGTTAATCTTTTTGGTCATATTTTTTGGGCCGATTTTTTGATACATTCTCAAATAGTCAAGAAACAGTATTCGTTAAATAAAATTGTTCTAACAATCTCTGTAATTTTAATATTTGTTAATTCTTATGATTAAAATATTGAACCTAATATTTCCCATGCAGCCAAATTGATTTTTTATTTAAACAATAAATTTATTAGACTACTAAAAGAAAAAGTGAAAAGCTGCAAATTTAAGTCCTTTAAATAAAAAGATTTTGAAGTCCTTTAACTTTAAAAGTCAGCTGGGACATTTTGTGTACTACGTCAGAATAATGAATGAATGGTACATGCTCGTATTAATGTACTCCGAGAGCTTTTGCGCAATGATGCATTAAAGTGCGTCTAAAGATCATGAATTGTTAATATTAGTTATGCTAACAAATACAAACAAGCGATCTGCTCTTATTTCAAATTAGCTTAAGAGTTAACTTTATTTTCCAACCTTGAAAGCGCTCCAAATAAGCCTTATAATAGGTAAGAGTATTTAAATGAATTGAAAAAGCGGAAAATGAATAACTGGGTAAGTAGACAAACACTTGCTAAATATCGATCTCCTTTAAATCAAAATCGTGATAAGGAACTGCACAGAGATCTTGGCAAGATCTCTTAATTGCTTATCAGATAAAGAGAGTTTAGAGGCCAAGAAGTTTGCAGTTACAATTAGCTTCACCCGTATAAACCGTCTCTGTATATCACCTGGCTTGTTCACATTAATAGTCTAGAATCAGAGACTGTGATAAGACGGTAAAGCAACACGCCTTTAAGTTTTAGTACCTTGGCAATTTCTCAGTCAGTTTTCACCTGTTTCTCGTGGAAAGCACTCAAGTGTTTTAAAGCGGACGCGCGCGGTAAGATCTATCTACCACGGATGCCTACATCGATCATAAGTCGGCTTTCTGCTGTTCTGTAATAGTTGTGATTTAATGAAATAATTAGCTGGAGTGGAAAGTGAAAAAATAGTGAAGTAAGTGCTCTCAAGCTGTACAAGTACAAAGTGAATAAATTTTGCAATGGCATAACGCACCTACCTTTTCATTTTCAAGAATTGTAGCAGCAAGGTTCTTACCTCCAACAAAGGCGAGTTTTTGCGTCATTTACAAATAGAAATTGTTTTATTCGAAGTGATTTTAAAAGTTATTTAAAAATTTGTAGTTACTATTTTTTCCTAGTCTGCGGTTTTTCGGAATTTGTTTGACTTTATATCAAAAGTATTATACATAAAATTGTATGTGCAGTTTGATAAAAATATTTATGTATTTTGGTATTTAATTGCAATTTTTATTCCCTTTCATGAAACTAAAAAAAACTTCAATTTTAATAAATTGTAAAATCTATTTATAATAAAAATAAAAACGTAAATATCTTCACTCAAGTCTACTTTCTCATCTATATGTAAGAAAGTTAAATTTCTTTATATTATTATAAACCTGCTCAGTATGAGTATATCATAAAGCCCTTTTGGTTTTTATTGTTGATCTTCACATACAATTTTAATCTCATAAGATTAGGTATAATTACTAATTTTGAATCGCTATTCTATATAAACTTTATGTAAAGAAATCCTTTTTTAAGTATCTTTGATCACGTGTTAAAAGTAGCCCGTTTTATTTTCTTTAGCATTAGCGGTTAATCCTTTTCAGTTCTATTAATACATAAAATTTGTTTTTAATTTTTTGTAAAATTGATACTTGTTTTAAATTAGATGATTCTGTCATCATTTTGGTAGCGCACTTCAAGTGCTTTAATTTTTTAGTATTAAAAGCGTAGAATATATAATTCAATTAATTAAAAAACAGTTTCGACATGGATGTACAAATTTAAATATTTTAAATCGAAATTTCGAGTATTATGTATTATGTATATTAGGGTGCTTTTTTTTCGCGACTATTTTTTTTTTTTTCAGTCCCACCTCGAAATTTTGTGGCTAATACCTAAACATACATTCCCTGAAAATTGGAGCCCAAAAAAATAATATTTAGTACTAGACCAAGACGCATAAAAATTTCCCATATAAAATACACGTGAACTTTGATTATTTTTCTTCAAATCTCTACAACTCAGAGGCATTTTATGGCACAATCTTGGGCAATGGTAGGGTTTCTTCAGAATTGAATGCTCTACAAAAGTGTCCACTGCGATGTAACCCTAACTCCCACCAGCGAGGTAGTACGGGTCATTAACCCCAATTTTTCCACGAAATTCTCGCTTTTTGCCCCTATCTCGTAAACAACAAGAGGTACAGAAAAAGTGAATATGACAAACTTGTAGCAAATTCAATTTCCTACTAAAAAGTGTTGAACACCAAATTGCTAACGTCGATATTTCTTGAGATATTGGGCTTTGAAGTTGAGGTAGTGTTTCTACAATTTAGCTCAATAATACATGAAACTTCCACACTACCTCAACTTCAAAGCCCAATATCTCAAGAAATATCGATGTTAGCGATTTGGTGTTCAAGCACTTTTTGGAGGAAATTGAATTTGCTACAAGTTTGTAATATTCACTTTTTCTGTACCTCTTGTTGTTTACGAGATAGGGGCAAAAAGCGAGAATTTCGTGGAAAAATTAGGGTCAATAACCTGTACTACCTCGCTGGTGGGAGTTAGGGTTTTATCGCAATGGACACTTTTGTAGAGCATTCAATTCTGAAGAAACCCTACCATTTCCCAAGATTGTGCCATAAAATGCCTCTGAGTTGTAGAGATTTGAAGAAAAATAATCAAAGTTCACGTGTATTTTATATGGGAAATTTTTATGCGTCTTGGTCTAGTACTAAATATTATTTTTTTGGGCTCCAATTTTCAGGGAATGTATGTTTAGGTATTAGCCACAAAATTTCGAGGTGGGACTGAAAAAAAAAAAATAGTCGCGAAAAAAAAAGCACCCTAATGTATATATATCATTTCATTATTCTATTATTTGTAGTAATCAGTTGTTTGTGAATTCTAATATAAATATAATAGAAGTTAAGATTTTGTCACGACTTCTGGTCTGTCACAAACGGTCCTAACTAATACAATCGATTTTGATAAATTTTCGTTGAAATGATTTCATCTTTTATTTGTGCAGTACTAAAATGGTTTAGAAGTTAAAAAAAGTTTGTTTTGCATAAGAATCTCGGTTTAAACAATTAATGGCATCATGGAGTGAGTTACGTTGGTTAGTTACCTACTGGGTAAGACTGTATCATGTTCTACGTTTCAAATCGTTCAAATTGTTCAAAAATTTTAAAAACAAATGCATGAATATAGGGTTTAGTTAATATACATATTGTACTTTTATTGAATATTGCTAATTCTCAAATTATTGCTAAACATAAACAGAGTTACGGAATAATTGAATGCAGATTGGATATCAAACATTTAAGAGGACTATATAAGAACATCCGCATTTTATTATAACTAATTAATGAAAACTAGGCATGTTTTTGTAAACATATCTTTTGTTAACTAATTATTATGAAGCTATGTAACTATGTATAACTATGCCAATTAATCTTCCGAAAACCTTGAGTCATTGGTCAAATAAATTGGCAAAAGTAGCTCTTTCTCAGATACCAGTTAAACCATTAATGCCTGAATAACAAAAACTTTTACGGCAACTTCGAGGCCCTAACTTTTATCGAAGGAGTGGTCAATTCTCATCGAGACCAACTTTTCTAGACGTATTTTGAGTCGCCTGACACGACCCAACAAAAAAAAAAAGTGAAAAAAAATTATTATTATTGTTTTTTTGCAATATTACGTAAATAAATACCTTTTTCACGTCATTTTTTTCGAAAAAACGACAGATTTAGTGAGGAAAAAGCAACTTTTTACTGCAATAAAGTGCATAAAACATGTTATTAGTACTTAAACTTCAAAAATATGCAGGCATTTTTTTTCGTTAAAAATATTAGGCTGCATAAAAATTACAACAATGTAACGCATATTTCCATTACTTTCGATCACTTTTTTTATCTCACTATGTTCGACTATTCCCAAAAATGTATATACACCAGTTTTAAGGGTCATTGATTACGAATTTGCTATCAAATTTTCGTAATTCAAAATGGCGGATCCAAGATGGCGAGCAATTTTTGGCAAAATTCTCAATATCTTCGAAAAAAAGTGGGTATTCGGAGTTTTTGGGGTTACTGATTACTGATTAAATGCCTGCATATTTTTGAAGTTTAAGTCCTAATAACACGTTTTATGCACTTTATTGCAGTAAAAAGTAGCTTTTTCCCGACTAAGTCAGTCGTTTTTCGAAAAATAATTACGTGAAAAAGGTATTTCTTTACATAATATTGCACAAAAACAATAATAATAATTTTTTTTCATTTTCTTTTTTGGTTGGATCGTATCGGGCGAATCAAAATACGTATAGAAAAGTTAGTCTAAGATAAGATAAGATAAGAATTGACCACCCCTTCGATAAAAGTTAGCGCCTCGAAGTTGCCGTACAATTTTTTGTTATTCAGGCATTTGGGTTAAATTAGTCAACGCAATCTGACAGACCGGATGACTTCAATAGCGCCACTTAAACCCATAGCTCCATTAAAGTGTTAACGTCTTTTCATATTTTCATCAACAAGGCTTAAGGAGGGGGTATAGTCAAACATGCATTTTTTGGACCCATTTTTAAGATTATTTTCTTATCGATCTGGTAAAAGTAAGGTAAATGGGCGAAGGCCTACACTAAAGAACAACTTTTTAAGAGTATTCAAAAAAATTTTTATTAAAAAATATTGAAAATTGAGTTTTTGACATTAATTTTAAATTGACGCTCCGAAAAAAAAAGTCGATTTGCGGTGAGACACGTAACTCGAAAATTACTTGACCGATTCTTTTGAAATTGTTCACACTTTTTCTGTAGACAATTTACAAGGTATTTCTGTCGAGATATTTTTTTTTTCAATGTCTTTTTTTTTTTAATAGAATTTTTCCCGATTGAAAACAGAAATTCCAAACAAAAAATTTCCTTTTTTTTCGTTTTTTTTACTTTAAACTCACACCAAAAATTCAATAATCGAAATAAATAAAAAAACTCGACAGCGTTACCTCAAGAAACTTATTAACTAACAAAATCTTTTTTGTTTTTTTGTTTTAGATGATCCAGCTATTAGTTATGTGTCTCACCGCAAATCTACTTTTTTTTCGGAGCGTCAATTTACAATTTATGTCAAAAAATCAATTTTCAATATTTTTTAATAACAATTTTTTTTTGAATACTCTTAAAAAGTTGTTCTTTAGTGTAGGCCTTCGCCCATTTACCTTGCTTTTACCAGATCGATAAAAAAAATCTTTAAAATGGGTCCAAAAAATGCATGTTTGACTATTATCCCCCTTGAAACGTTACCACTAGATTTACGATTTGTAGGGATTTCGAAAAAATAAATTTAGAATATATACTGTTCGAAATAAACAGTTCAAGAGGTAAGGGATTTACAGAAACATATCGTCGTATTATTACATCAATTAAATGTAATATATTTCACTAAAAATTGATAAATGTGACTTCTTTAAGTTTCACCACGAAATCTGAAACCTGTCAAATTGAAGGGTTCTGTAAATCGAGTGTTTTCACATTTTTAAAATAGGCGCAGAAATGACAAACTAAAAAATTAACATTATTATTCTTGCAATCAACAGAATTGAGAGAGACATAGTGTGCCTTTACAGGTGTTGGCGCAATATCTCCAAAGTTGGGTATTGGGATTAAAATTGTTTTATGTAAATGGATTTTTTCGTTTATTTTTGGCTATAGAAATTTAAAAAAATATATATGTTTTAATATGCTACTATGTTCTGGGAACAAATTAGAATGATTGGAGATGGTCGTAGTTTACGGTTGTTTCGTTTTTAGGGTTCCGTACCTCGAAAGGAAAAAACGGAACCCTTATAGGATCACTTTGTTGTCCGTCCGTCTGTCTGTCTGTCAAGACCCTTTTTCTCAGGAACGCGTGGAGGTATCAAGCTGGAATTTATATCAAATACTCAGATCTACTGTCCCTTGGAGCTGTGAAAATCAAACTTCTAAGCCAACGCAATCAAAAGATACAGCCGTTTATGTCGCAAATTTCCGCAAATTTTCAACACTCGCAAGGGAATCAAAACCTACAGGGTACTTCCCGTGAACTCAGAATCTTGAAATCTGTTACGAAGCAACATCTTATAGCACAGATAAAGGAAAAATTGCGAAAACCGTAAATTTTTAGTTACATCATATAATAAAAATATTTTTAATAATTTTAAACTTACTACCCCTTTCCTCATGAACGCGTAGAGGTATTAAATTGAAATTCATATCAAATACTCAGGTCTATAATAACTTTAAGCTGTAACAAAATCAAACTTCTATGTCAATGCAATCAAAAGAAACAGCGATTTAAGCCGCATATTTTCAAACTCACAAATACTCGCAAGGGAATCAAAACCTAAAGGGTACTTCCAGTCGACCTAGAATCTTGAAATTTGGCATGAAGCAATGTTTTATAGCACATATAAAGGAAAAATTCCGAAAACCTTAAATTTTTAGTTACATCACATTTTTTTTTTTTAATAATTGATACGATATTTTTTTTTTTAAATTATAATACGATAAAAATATCATAACTATGACTCGATTGTCGTGATGGGTGAACTTTTACTTATATACCTACAGGTTTGTACGAAACCCTCGAGTCCGACTCGCACTTGGCCGGTTTTTTTAGCTGCAATTTAGATTACATATGTCTCGAATTTTTGTAAGAATAATTTAAGGCCTTGCATTGTGCCGAAATATCATCATGTTATAAAAGTAAAATAGATTATTGTTTAGTTTTTGTTCCAGTAAAAGATGTGTCTTATTGCTTAGTTAAGTCAAGGTTACCGTCTAGAAGGCTAAAAACAAGCAAATTTCCAAGAATTTTTTTCTCAGTTCCTTTATGAAATAAGTATATTTCTTATAAAACATTATTTAATTGTTTGGGAATACAAAAAAAAATTTCAATTTTGATTTCTTTTTCTAATTTATAGAGGGCTCCAAATTTGAGTTAAAAATCCTTATCCCATTGCGGATAGTTAATCTGAGGATTTGTAAGTTTGAAAAATTCAAAAAGTTTCTTAAAGAGGAAGGTTTCTGACAGGATAATTTACCATCATTACTGAAAAATAATTAAAAGAAAAGAAAAACGACATTTTTTCATAGTTTTTTCCTCGTTAAATTTTTGCTTTTTTCTTTTTTTGCCAAAATGTGATAAATTATCCTGCAGAAGATATTAATAAACAAATCGCGCTAAAATTTATTAAAATCGGTTTAGCCAATCCTGAAATTAATTGTCCGCAATTTGAAAAGCCATTTCGAGAAAATCGCGTTTAAAGTTAAAACTCCTGCTTGATGCCAAAACGTGCGCGCTCAATGAAAGTTGTTATAAACCGTTATAACCCCCGAATATCTTAAAATTATTTTAGAAGGCTAGTTTTGGAGGTAAAAGGAATTGAAAAATGTAAACAAAAATAAAATCAATTTTTTTTAAATTCTAGACGATAACATCGTAGTACCTTAAAGTAACGCCCAAAACATTCTAATATTTCCTACAAAAATCGGGAGCAAGATTATTAGGAAAAAAACAACATACAAATAAAATGATGTGGAGGATTGCGAGGATTCCGAAAAAAAAACTATTATTACATAAAATAAAAGTTAAGAAGCACGTTTTCCAGTAATTCTAATGAATTAGTCAAATCATGAAACTTCTCATAATAAATTCCCTAAATATGTTTTTATAAAAAGCAAAGCTTAATGAAAGACTAATGCTCAATTCTAAATTTTCAAGTCAATAGAGAGAGCGTGCTAATCACTGTAGGTTAAATCGACCCCAAAGGTCATTTAAAGATATCAAGCTTACCTGACTACGACCCTGCATGTCGATATAGTAAATTATAAATTTTATACTACATGAATTAAAAGGGTAAACAATTCTACGTTCAGATATGCTACCACTTCATACTTTTTAGGACAACGGTTTTCCTTTTCATCCCCAATCAACCGTTTTTCTTCCTATGACACTTATTTCTTTTCTACTTTTCAGGGACATTTTCGAACATGTTGTGACATAAATTAAATACTATAATACATACGTATACGAAAATGAATTTTAAAAGTGGATCATTTTTTCTCCCCAGGAATTTAATTAAAATCGGATGTTCCAAGTATTTCTAAATATCCTCCTCGGTCCTAACGTCTCCATACGGGGACATACGACGCTCTCTAGCAAAACTGCGATAAAATTCAATTAATCATAGCAGTGATAATTCTATATTTTAATAGATGGTACTACAAATCGCTTGGGAGTTTTAGTTGTTGCCACCGCTTTTGTTTATGAGCAGGTCACAAATATAAGTCATATTTATACTTACTTTTGTGTCTAAAAATTATTTTAAAAAAAATGCTTCGGGACTGAGGAGGATATGAAAAAAGTTGTACACTATCTTACCGCACCTATGTAGTAATCTCCTTTTAAAACTATTCAGGTAACAGACCAGAATAAAAGAATAAAAAAGTGTTAAAAATACGCGGTGGGAAAGCCTACACTTTAATTCTCTTCACAATTTAGAAAATTTTAAATCACGGAATATCAGATTTCATTTACTAATTTATTTATTTATTAATTTTTATAATAAGTACCAAGGACTTAAGCGGACCTTTACTTTCAAAATCGAAAAAAACACACATTTTAAAAGTTTTTTTTTGAAAAGACTAATATATTTATTAATTAATGCAACTTTAGTTTATTTTAATGCCTGCAGCGGGCGTCATCCATAATGCACTTTTAAAATGGCCGCATTTCTCTAGGACTTCCTGTAAGAGATAGAGTAAAAATCTTTAGTGGATTGTTTTCATAAGACACAAAACTAGTACCTAAACCTAAAAAACCTTTTATTTGAATAAATATATCATTTTATACACATTTTTCTAAAAAAGTTAAAAAACAACTATAAGTTAGGGATGAACTACACCTCCGCATAAAGAAGTGGGGGAGTAAAATAATATTTTTGAAGGTTTAGTTACTAGTATATTTGATAACGAATCGAATGGCGTTTGGTTTGTTAAAATCAGTTGAATAGTTTTTGAGATACAGATGTGGCCATTTTCAAAAATGTGATTTCGAGAAAAACGCGTTCAAAGTTTTTTTAATTTAATTTTTGCAATAAAATGTTCGTAATTTCCGCTACAAATATAGGTATACATTTTTTTCTTTTACGAATTTCTTAAAACGGTTTTAGGAGAGTGTTTGTGTGATGTTAAGAAGCACTTTTATGAAAAAAAAAATTGATTTTTTTTCGATTTTGAAAGTAAAGGTCCCCTTAATAGGTTAATAGATTCCTATATTTAAAACTAGTGCTCTCGGGAACTCAAACCCATATTGGCGCTCTGGCAGCAGAATGCTCTAACTAAAATTTTCTAATTTATCCAAGAGAAAGATTATTTACTACTTATTTTAGAGTTCAATACTGGATTTAAATAAAGAAGTTTCCTGCTTGGTGTTCCTAACACTAGAACTACTTGCACACAAGCTTGTAATTTTGATAATTTTCGACAGCTTTAAAGTTCCATTATAAATGGAAAAAGTTTTTGCTATGATGTTATTTTGAACCTTATTAAACTTTGGCATAACTCTTACGAGATAACTTGACAGGTCTTGGTACTTCTAGTGTTAAAACTAAGAAAAACCACATTCCGAATTTAGTATTCCATATGTACGTAGTATCATTAAAATATAAAAATATACCATAATGCACCTAATTACGAAATAATTTGAGTGGCAGTACATTTAAAAATCGAGCTAGTGTTGATTTCTCTTTTTCTTCAATTGGACACACTTTAGAAGCTCAAAAGAAACTTGCAGTTTATCACCGTTCGTTCACAACTGTGTAAAAAAAGTACCTTCCTCCGATTACGAAATAATACATCATGTGATTGATTGTGAAGTTGTTTTCTTTATACTTTCTGCTAACTTCTCAGTTTTACTTAAACGGTATGAGAGCTAAATGTAAGTTTTGTTTACGATTCCTTTTTAGCCATTATAGGGTTGGAGATAAAGAAATATGGAAAAGTGAGGCATTTTATAGCCAATTTAAAAGTCAAAGCAGATGTCTTATCGGTTCAAACGTGGTTTTAAAGTTCGAATATTAAATTATTATTGCAGTTTGTTCTTCATAAATTACGTTTAGCACCTGACATTTGAGATAACATAACAACTAAAAGAACAATAAGTAAAGAAAAAGATAATTCCGTTCTTATGATGGAGATTTAATGTGCGTACGAAATAATAAATGCAATTTTTTCTTTTTCATTGCAGGTACCAGCAGTATGAAAAAATAAATTAGTTTCAGTACTTGAATAGATCGCAAGAAGTAGCAAAGCACCTAAAAATGGCATACTATAGACTAATTCTTTTAAGTGTTTTAATTGGCCCAGTAATTTCTGCTCAAATAGCCGTCGAAACAAAGTTAGAAGGTGTTGTGAATAGAAACAGTTCAATATTAAATGATTCAATTAAAAATGAATATGCGGACGAAGAAACGGCCACGGTACCAGACGCAATGCATATAATGAAATTGCTGGAGCGTGCTCTGTCAAATCAAACGGAACCTCCGACAGAAAAATCATCCAGTGATAACGTTGCAGAAGAATCTGTCGGTACAACAACGTCAACAACATCAACAACCTCAACTACATCAAAGCCAGATGATCACGAGGAAGATCACCTGCAGTTTGCTTCAACAGAAATAGCTACAAGTCGAAATTCGACAACGATCAGCATAGAGCCTTCCTCCACTTTGATCATTAACATAACGACACCTGACGAGGAAACACAGACCAAAGCTCTCGTGGATGAACTAATTCCTCCAGCTGAAGTGAACGCCAGCATTGCAAAAATGAACTCAAAGCAGCAACGCAGCAGCGTCATTATCACGTAAGTAAAGTTTTATCAGTTTTCAGGTAATTCGGTGGTTTGAAATTTGCATTTAGTTCTCATTAGTTGGCAATTACCACAGGTTATGATGTTTACGACTCGCTTTAAATAGATTTTCTCCAAATTCTAACTCAGAGGATTATATAGATATTTGTCAAGCGTGAAGAATATAATAGAAATTGGTGAGATAAACAATATCTGCAAAATCTCTGATGTAAGAGTCATATGAACTGAACATATTATGTACATATGTACTATATATATAGTGCTGCACAAAAATATTGGGCAGATCAATTTCTTTGGGATTTATATTAGCTGTTTTATTAGTCTGGATCTTTTAACGATTTGCATTGATTGCATTGTAAAGTTTCCCAACGATACCCAGCAGAAAATAATATCATTGACGAAACATCGTGGAGAGATCATAAACGAGGTTTGATATCTTCAAGAAGTCTCATTTTAACCTGTTCGTGTTACTAACATGTGCTAAGGAGAGGAGTATTCAAATCTCCTTCTTTTCTCGTAATGGATGCAACTGAAATTTTGTCAGTACAATAGCAGAACTCTCTTTTACCTCTCAAGAGTGCATAATCGGAGCTTTCTATTGAAATCTCTTCTATTCTACTATTCTATTAATCATATTGCACAATATTTTTGACTGCGCAATATTATTGAAATGTGCAGGCGCATGGACGACACAATAAAATTGGTTCAATAAAATTGACTAATCATTTCCGTTAATATGAAGATGAAGATTTGGCTGCAGCTATAGTGTTGTTGATCATGGCGAAACGACAAAAACGAAAACGTCGAAGGATTGGTTGAAGAACAGGCCACTTTTACGTCATCCTTTGTGGCTTCCGAGAACATCTCCTTGTACTTTTTTAACAATATTTCATAGTCTGTGTTTTTCTGCTCCCGATCATGATATTCTTTACTTTTCACTTTCCACAAGGCAGGCAAATCAGGGTATAACTGTATACATTCAATAAGCAATTCACGTTCCTTTTCTTTCGTTGCAGTTTTGACCATTTTCGCTGCAAAAACTTGTAGACACATGCACTGTTCCGCTTCGAGCGATGGACTGAACAAAATATTGCGCAATATACGCTACAAACGGCGCAAGTAATTAATATTGCGCAATAAAAATTAAACTCGCTCAATATTTTATTCAATCATTGTGCAATCTTCAATAATACCTTTAGACGATCTATAATACTGCACAATCATAAAGATTGTGCAATATTATTGACCGTATATGGGCCGCCTTAGATGAAACCACAAAGTTTTCACAGCACTTCCATAAGGAGTAAAATACTAAAGTTAGTACAATTTGCACAAATAGATTCTAATAGCGATTTTTCTAAATAATAATATATTAATAAATTGTACTTATAAGTTCATTTAATATAACATTGCGAATCCATTACGAATAAAATTTAAATACTTAACAAAATAGGACCATAAAAAATTTGTGCAATTACTAAGAATTAATCATATTCATTGGGAAATTGTATTTAAAGTTCAGTGTAAATATAATCATTGTGAATTAAAGAAACAACACTTGCGCTGTTGTGTGCACTTCACAAAATCAGCAGAGAAAAATTGCATGCGCAATTCGATGAGCTCATAGAATTTTCTTTGTTGCTGTAAAAAGTGCGAAAAAGATACGCAAAGAAATGCAAATGTAATAGGGTTGCATTTTTAAAATTTAGTTTCCATGTAAAATAAAAGTCTCTTATACTTCCATGGATTAGGTCTCCGCAAAATGCCCGCTGGATATGATCACCATATAAGTTTCACTGTCTTTACACATATTTATTTTTTAAGTTTATTACACTAATCCGGACACTTTTTACAACAAACAGAGTGCTAATTACATGTTTAGACCGATTTTATAGGTGTCTACAAGAGTGCAATCCGACTTGCAATCTACTTAAAAGCAGCGGGGTTAGAGTAACTTCCAAAAACTGAGAAAACACCTAAATAGGCAAATTATATGCGTTGCTATTGACAAATATTGTAATAATGTATAATACATATTTTGAAGATTACTGTTGGCTGTAGTTATCTATATGTCACGACAATTACTTTTTTTACCCAATTATACTGCCTTGTCATGGCAATACACTATTTTAAAAAGAAGAAGCTTTTTTCCTGTAAAATGGAAGGTATATTCGAATTTCAGTGTATTTTGGAATATCATCATTTGATATTCGTTACTTAATGTTTAACTTGCGTGGTGCCGATAAAGAATAGGAAACATTATTTTTTAATTTTTTGACTTTACAATGGTTAATTGCCGAACTCATTCTATCGTACCTGTCTAACCGTACACAGCAGGTTCTTTTCCGGGGAGTTCTTTCGTCTCAAATTAGCAACTCGTCAGGTGTGCCTCAGGGTAGCATACTTCGCCCGCTCCTTTTCATTCTGTACATTAACGACGCGACGTCTCTCTGCTTCTTTCCGCTTCCAAAATCCTTTGTTACGCAGACGACGCAAAAATATACCGTGTTATTTCTCGAGAGACTGACTGCCATGTTTTACAATCTGACATAGCCACTTTTCGTAAGTGGTGCACGAGCAATCTGTTACCGTTAAATGTTAACAAATGTACAGTTATGTCGTTTTGTAGAAAAAGGTCTTCCATTCATTATAATTACTCGCTGGGTAGTAGCTTATTAACTAGACTTGACAAGACCAAGGACTTGGGCGTAACTTTTAACTCTAGACTTTCCTTTGAGGACCACGTCAACTCAATCGTTGGCAAGGCAAACTCTGTTTTAGGCTTTATCAAGAGATGATCTAGAGAATTTCACGATCCCTTCATTACCAGGCTTCTCTACTGTACCTTTGTCAGACCCATTCTGGAATATGCTAGTCCCGTTTGGGCTCCTTTCTATACAGTGCATATTGACCGAGTTGAACCGGTTCAGCGTAGATTTCTCAGATTCGCTCTCCGCGGGCTTCCTTGGCTGGATAGTATGAATCTACCTCCTTACCATGATAGACTTAAATTAATTTCTTTAGATTCGCTCCAAAAAAGACGTGATATTTCGAGGATTCTCATCATTTCTGACATCCTCCAAGGTGCAATTAACTCTCCCGAGTTGCTGAGTTCAATCGGGGTTTCAGTACCGTCTCGCTCCTTGAGAACTCACGATTTTTTAGACGTTCCATATCATCGAACCAAGTATGGTATTTACGAGCCCATTACCTCAATGTCTCGTCTCTTTAACGTGCATGTAGACAGTTTTGAGTTTAATTTGTCTAAGCCTAATTTGAAAAATCGGCTTCAAACTGATCTTCATTAAATTAATTACAGTTATTGTACAGTAATCAGAATTTGATGAATGTTGAACAAATAAATTATATGTAAAAAGACAAATCATTTTGCCAACATTTAAAAACTTTTTTTAAATATTTTTTTATATTTACGCTTTTATGCTCAATGGCAGCTTTTAAAATTAAAAAAACTTTCTATAAAATCTTCTCTGCTAATTATTAGCTTAGCTAGCATAAAAATTTGTTTTTCTGTGAAAAAGCCTAGCTCTTTAAAAGCTTCTCTAGAAAGGTTGGTGAAAAATTAGGAACAGTGAAAATATTTTCTCTACAATTGTTCCATACCTTAACTTCACTCAAATAAAATTATCTTAGGAATGCGATGCTGATCATTTTCGTTCATTCTTCTAGACTACTTCACCATTGTTGATCTCCAAATATTTGTATCCGATATATTTCAATATCGCTCCTTACCCCTTTTCAGACCATAAATCTCGCTAGCTAATTCAATCAGTGCTGCTTACAACCTTTATGTAAACTCGACGTTAGGGCCAAAAATCTTTAAAATTAACCAGCATTGCCCTCCTTGCTATTGGAAAAATATTGAAATAAATTATAAAAACATATTAAATTGTTATAATAAAATTATGAAAATATTTCACGTCGCCCCGCGTCGTGGTAGTAGAGTGGAAAATTTAGATTACATCTTTAATTAATAAAAAAAAAATCTGATCACTTACTGAAATGTGATAATGAACTTGAGTGGAATCATGTATGAGATATTTATAATCTCAAATTTAGGATTTGCCGAAACTCATGAATGGGGTGACGTGCACCATTAATTTAAGAAAGCTGTATATTGTTCTCTTATTAGATAATAATATGATGATTATTTTCGCAAATTTTCTTTTATGGGTTATCCGGTCTGTAAGTCATTGTGATTATATCAACTTTTATAATTTTTTTACTTTAAATGCAAACAATTTTGGTTTGGCACGTTAGTGCCCTAACCCTAACAAATTTTAATTTATTTAAAATTTTAAAGATAATAGGACACCGTTTTTTCTCTTAGGTCGTTTTCGAATTCACATTCACTTGCACTATTCGCTAACAATTTTTAGTATACTTTGGAGAACACTTCAAGTTCGACAGATAAAATAGTGCAATTACAAAGCAAACTACGTGTATTTTCGCCCTATTCCGAGTTTTTAGGAGCACTTTTAGTGAGAAAAATAGATTTAAGTGCAAGTGGATGTGAATTCGAAAACGGTCTTAATATAATTTGTAAAATAACAACAACGATTTTATTTACAAAAAAAAAGAAAAGAAAAAAACAATTTCTTTAAAAAAAAAAATTAAAATATATTTTTTCATCAAAGAAAGAAAAGTTCAAACCAATTATTTGAAATTTCGATCTGGCCGCATCAAGCTTACATCTTTTTTGATATATCGCACCTCCCATAATGGCAATAGTAGTTCAGTTACCTACTAATAATTTAAATTTTTCTTAAAAAAATATAATATAAATATAATAAAAGAATATGTTATAATATAGCGCAATCAATGGGTGTCATTGCGTCATTCTTTTCCATAGAAACTACTTATTGTTAGGAACAAAGCATTTTGCTTAACAAATTAAAAAGAAACCTAAATAAAATGATTAACAATTGTTTTTTAGATTAACTTCTGTTCAAGTTATCTGTCATGGTAGTCGGCATAATGTCTAAAAATAGTACAAAGCGTTTTATTTTTAATTAATGCGTAAATTACGAAGATCACATCCTATCCCTTTTGTTTGATTAGTTATAATTTTAGTAGCATATAATTTTCTTTTTACGAGATGTTAAATATTTCAAATATTTCTCATAATATCACTGATTTGCCACTCAATAAAATTATTTAGTACTACAGAAAGCTTAACTTGACCTAGATTTCATTTCTAAATCCACTGAAAGCTTCCAAAAAATTTGATAAGAAACCATGAATGTGAATTTTTATAATGTTACATTAGATTAGGCTCCTATTCCTTGTTATAATTATATTTACACGTGGCAATTTTTCAATTATTCTATCATATAAGTATGGATTTTTTATACTTCTACTAATTACGCAATAGCAACTTAGGATCTGCATGACTTGTTAGATTTTAATCAACGTGATTTTGAATGATTCGTTTACGATTTTCTAAGTTAAACTGTTTGTTTGTTCAAGTATAACAATTGAAAATTAGCCAAAACATATCTATTTATGGGGGGATTCTGATTTTTTAACTATCTCTAGAAACTTAAAACTTTAAACGCGATTTTCTCGAAGCATGATTTTCGAAGCTGGTTGCGAAGATTGAAAAGAAACTATTACATTGATTGATTTGAAATTTTTAGTGTTCAAGTATTCAGAAAGGAAGCTATTACCGTCTGATGAACGGAAAAGATGATATTTTGTATACTTTTTCTTTTATTGAAAAAATTCTGCGGTTTTGAAGCCAAAATCTAAATGTTTACTTTGAACTGCTGCCATTTCTCTGAAAAAAACAAATTGTATTTCTTCTTTATCGGACTGTGTGTATTAGGGTGCTTTTTTTTCTATTTTTTTTGTATTAGGGTGCTTTTTTTACTATTTTTTTTTTCAGTCCCACCTCGAAATTTTGTGGCAAATACCTAAACAAAAATTCCCTGAAAATTGGATCCCTTAATATTAATATTAAGTACTAGACCAAGGCGTATAAAGATTTCCCATATAAAATACACGTAAACTTTGATTATTTTTCTTCAAAACTCTACAGCTCAGAGGAATTTTATGGTATAATCTTGGTCAATGGTAGGGTTTCTTCAGAATTCAATGCTCTAAAAAAGTGTCCATTGCGGTGTAACCCTAAGTCCCACCAGCGAGGTAGTACGGGTCACTAACCCTATTTTTTCATGAAATTCTCGTTTTTTTGCCCCTATCTTGTAAATAACAAGAGCTACAGAAAAAATGTGAATGACGAACTTGTAGGAAATTCAATTTCCTCCAAAAAGCTCTAGAACACCAAATCGCTAATTTCTTGAGATATTGGGTTTTGAAGTTGAGGTAGTGTTTCTACAATTTAGCTCAATAATCCATGAAAGTTCCACACTACCTCAACTTCAAAGCCCAATATCTCAAGAAATATCGATGTTAGCGATTTGGTGTTCAGAACTTTTTTGTAGGAAATTGAATTTCCTACAAGTTTGTCATATTCACTTTTTCTGTACCTCTTGTTGTTTACGAGATAGGGGCAAAAAGCGAGAATTTCATGGAAAAATTGGGGTTAGTGACCCGTACTACCTCGCAGGTGGGAGTTAGGGTTACACCGCAATGGACACTTTTGTAGAGCATTCAATTCTGAAGAAACCCTACCATTGACCAAGATTATACCATAAAATGCCTCTGAGCTGTAGAGTTTTGAAGAAAAATAATCAAAGTTTACGTGTATTTTATATGGAAAATCTTTATACGCCTTGGTCTAGTACTTAATATTAAGGGCTCCAATTTTCAGGGTATTTTTGTTTAGGTATTTGCCACAAAATTTCGAGGTGGGACTTAAAAAAAAAAAAAGTCGCGAAAAAAAAGCACCCTAGTGTATATAGAATAGAAAGGCGTTTGAATTTTTATATCCATATGACCTCAAGGAAGTAATCGTAGCAACCGTCCTTGAATGTTTTTTTTTCGCGGTATCGTAATCTATATAATCATTATAACGCATAGCGTTATGCTTTAGGTTCATGGTTTTTCTTGGCAAGCGTTGATTTTCCGAAGTCTTCATTTCTTGACATTTTTGGAATTGAGTCCAATCTTTAAAACAAAATCCAAAATGTTTTCCTAATAAACATTTTTCCTAAACAAATTTTTTCTATAGTGGTGCCCTTGTATTTTCTAAATCTATAATATCACTGTATTTGTGAAATTTATGAATAGTGATATATATTTATTGCTTAAATTATGTAAATTTGTTGCTTTAAATTCCTCAATACAAAATAATATTGTTTAACCGCAAAAAAGCAATCAAACAAGATAAATAAAAAAAAAATTGTAGAAGCGAAGCCTATCTCTTATTATCGAATAATGCCAATCACACAATAAATCTCAATTTGTAGAATAATCAAACAATAATATAATCCAATCCAACGCATTTGACTTGTTTTCTTCTTAAATGTACGAAACCAACAGAGCGCGTCAAAAAAGATTTGCTGTGATCTCACCTAAGAGTATCAACAGAACACCTGCATAGTTAGACAGGCGATCAATCCAATCGGCAGAATACGTTGGGGGCAGTAAGTGTGTACAGCTCGTGAACTTATAATTTAATCACATTTCCAAGACAGTCGCATTAATATGCAAGAACTAGTTGTAAGAATCCCAAAGCGACAGACTTAATGATATGTTTTGTCGCCACAGCATACTATGTGATCTGTAGTCGTTATTTTTGAGGGTTGTCAACAAATGTGATAACTACTAGCTAAATCATCCTTGAATGTGAAAGGTATTTTCGTTTTTTTATTTTAATAGGTATGTACATATAAATGGTGGGCCATCGGCTGATTTATTTTTAAAAATGCTATAAAATAAACAGAATTTAATATTTCTCAAAGTTTGTTGATTTATTAAAAAAAAAAAAACTTTTTCGATAAGTTATGGAATATGATATCATTTGAATGGCTAGCTAGCTTGCCAGTAGCCCGTCCTATCAATCAAATTTTGCAACACATTTTCGACAGTGCACCTATTTCATGAATAACTCGATCAATATTGTGCTTAAGTTCCTGAATCGTATCTGGATTATCAACATAGCATGGACTTTTAACGACACTCGACAAATAAGTCCAACGGCAACACAGCACTCACATTGGAAATAAATGTTCAATATTTTTTTATTTTTTCCAACATTGTTCAAGCGTACCCCGGAGATACGATACTATGTTTTTGTAAATTTTTTCAGCACGAAAGAGTTGGTTGTGTCAAAATAATATATAATTTAAAAATAAACCAACAGATGAGATGGCTCACCCTATATATTACACACATTACATAAACAATTGTAGATAATGTAAACATATCTATACATAATATGATTATCTCTATCTTTGATCAAATTTCTCATCGTTATTAAACGTTTTTCAAAATTAACTTTCAATGATATACATATATTTTATTAAATGACTAACTAGAGTAGGAATTACATAGTCCAAAATTTGGATGTTTTATTATTACGTCCGGAGAATCGGAACAAAAGACCTTCTAGGGTTATTTGATTGTTCTGTGATTTTTTTTTAATACAATCTGGAAATATATTTAAGTTTTACATCTTTCGTAACTGATCCATATATTTCATACCTTTCCTGTTTTTTTTTTAATTTCTCTTCACTTTTATTTGTAGTAAAAATACCAGAATCTGCTCTCCTAAACAAAGTTTAAGATACAACTTGTCAAGTCAATAGATCAGATAATTTAACCCGTTGCTAATCTAAGGCCATCTGTACTGCCCAGACACTTGAAGGCGTTCTACTCCTACGGCCAGTATCACTGCTCACAATTGATCATTAAGTTTTAATAAGCGATCGTTCACGAATATTAAGGTGTTTGAACCGTTATGCGTTTTTTGTACTTTTACCCATAACTCAGAAATCTGGAAAAATTGTCTTGGAATTGACTACCTGCTAAATTGCTTGGAGTGTAAAAGGTTAATATGTACTACTAAAATAACACTACAGTAGGACGCCGATTATCCGAATCACTTGGGACCGGGGTCGATTCGGATAATCGAATATTCGGATAATCGGACATAGACTGGTAGGTTCAAAGTTGGCAACCAGAGACTACCAGTTTTGAGCTTGTTCAATATATAGCTTGGTAGGTATATGGTGAGAAGTATATCTATATATGTTTGTTTGGCTGGAGCTTCGAGATCACCTCAAAACTGGCACTCTCTGCCTACCAATATTGAACACGGCAATTGTAACTCGCATTTTTGTATTCTTGCGTCCCCAAAAAACTTGTTTTTATTGAAAAATTACTTGGTTTTAATTTTTTATATTACGCTTAGGACCGATTCGGATAATTGGCGATTCGGTTAATCGGCGTTCGGATAATCGGCGTTCTACTGTATTTATTATTTTCAAAATCAGAAAACCCGCAAGAAATAATTTTAAACTAACTCTAAAACGTAAACTGGTGCTTTTTGCAAATTTTATTTGAAAGCCTTATGAATAAAAAAAACAATGAAATAAAAACTTACAAAAACAATAAATAGAACCATCTTCCAAAAAGTGTTAACATATTTTATTTACAATTTATTTATATGGAAAAGGGGGGGGGGGGCTCAAGGGCTAAGTAAAACAAAACAGTAAGGTAAGAAGTGGTTTTAATATGTTGTTTTGTTTGTTCTTAACTTATTTAAATTATATTTTGCCACCTCTGATAATACCTAAGTATTTTTTAGCTGTATGGCGTCTCTCCCACGAAATGAGGGGCCACCCTTTGCAAAAAAAGTAATCATTTTGTAATCTATCGAATAAATTTATCCTTCAATACGTTGAGGATGGCGTGTACCACCAGTGATTGACACAAGAATGGTTTATCTGGCGGCGTGTACCACCGGTGGCTCACATCAGCTATAGTTTTGTAACATAGGTTTGTTTGTGGGTACGAGCGGCACATATGTATATGATTTATATCACGTTCGCGATTGCGCTAACTGTTATACAAACCTTTTAATACCACCGGTGGTACACGGCGTCATCAACATGATGTATGTATATTAGGGTGCTTTTTTTTCGCGACTTTTTTTTTTTGTTTTCAGTCCCACCTTGAAATTGTGTGGCAAATACTTAAACAAAAATTCCCTGAAAATTGGAGCCCTTAATATTAATATTAAGTACTAGACCAAGGCGTATAAAGATTTCCCATATAAAATACACGTAAACTTTGATTATTTTTCTTCAAAACTCTACAGCTCAGAGGAATTTTATGGTATAATCTTGGTCAATGGTAGGGTTTCTTCAGAATTGAATGCTCTACAAAAGTGTCCATTGCGGTGTAACCCTAACTCCCACCTGCGAGGTAGTACGGGTCACTAACCCCAATTTTTCCACGAGATTCTCGTTTTTTGCCCCTATCTCGTAAACAACAAGAGATACAGAAAAAGTGGATATGACAAACTTGTAGGAAATTCAATTTCCTCCAAAAAGTTCGTGAACACCAAATCGCTAACATAGATATTTCTTGAGATATTGGGCTTTGAAATTGAGGTAGTGTGGAATTTTCATGGATTATTGAGCTAAATTGTAGAAACACATATGTATAAGGCACAGGAAAAGCTCGAAGCCGGATCAGAGCGGCGGAGACTTACAACTCCATATCTCGCTAGTTTTACTTCAATCGGCTTCAAATTTTAACACAATAATCTTGAGATGTTGTACATTTATATTAGATAATTTAGAAGAAAAAAAAAGCAAAATAAGTTTCCACACATTCCTATGGGACACCCGGTAAGAATTGAATTTTAAATGTTTTACGTATCAAAATTATTTTTCTGTAATATTGCTCGCAAAATAAGATATCAATGGTTTTTCGTATATTTTGAGATAAATGTGTATTTTTAATAATCAAAAATTTAAATGTTTACTATATTTAATATTGGAATATTCTAAAGAAATGTTACTGCGAAAAATTAGAGTTACCTAATTTTGTTTTAAAAACAATTAATTAAACCTCTTTTTTTCATACTAATTTTTTCATGTCGTTGCCACACATTTTTTCATCTGTATTTACGGGTACTGTAATGTTTCTTTTGGGTGTGGATTCTCACCTACGCCCCCACTAAAAGTTACTACCAAAAGTTTATATTTTACTTTTTACTAAAGAACTACAATAACATATTATGCAATTCTATTTTGTATAATTATTCTAAAAGCGTATAACAATATTAAAAATATTTTCAGACATATAATAAGATAAATTTAAAGCAAAAAGCTGCAAACAATTTCCCTTTCTATCTTTCTTCAAAAGCAAGAAATGAACAAAAATATAAACTTTTAACTAAAAAACAAAAATAAAAAAACATTGAACCAAACAATTTTAAAATATCAAAGATAACTTCAAAGTCATTAGCCTCATTAGTAGCTCTGAATAAACTAGTATTAGTAACGCATATCACATTCTTTCAAAATCGTTAGAAAAGTTCTTATTGAATAAAAGCTGAGAAAAAATATACGAATGACTTAAATATCTTGAGTAATTTATGAAATGTGTCACGCAGTTGCTCCGCTAGGTAATGTCCAACAAAAAAACTAAGTGATGAAGTTTGTTTTTAATCTTTTTCAATACTTTTTAGAGAAAAGGCTAGCTGCAGCTGCATAAATTAAAAATGAGTGTTATTATATGTACTTCGGGTATTGTTATTACTATATTCACGAATCTAACATTTATCCGTATTATGAATACAAATAACGGATACACAATAATAATCTATGCAGAGGAAATTTGTCCGATTCGTTATTAGGGATTTGCCTTGGAGCGATCCAGTTCTCCTTCCTTACAATGACCGTCTGAGGCTGCTTGATATACACTCTCTGCACAAACGTCGGAAGATTACAAGCATTTATTTGTTCACTAATTATTAATTGGTAATATAGACCCAGCTTCCCTTAATCCAGCGCAGCGGCGCACAGTGTTCCAAATCGCTCAAAAGCTGGCCAAAATTAAAAAAATGAAAGTCAAAAAACTATATTTCTAAATAGTTATACAGATTTATTAAGGACATCCTGATGCTTCACATAGTAATAATTTTTTTTCACTAATAGTACATTTTACTATGTTTTTTGACTGTTAAAGTTGGCAGAGTAGTCATCGAAAAAATTTTCAAATTTTATCTTACCTTTTCAAAGCTGTGTCATACACTTGAACGTGAGAAAAATATTTACATATAGTATTTATTTGTTAGCCACAATGTTGCTCTTTTGAAAACACCCAAATAACGGTTTAATTTTGTAGCGGTTTACGTGTGACGTCACTCTTAGCGTAACCCTTGACAGAAAACAGTATTTTTAATATATTCAGGCCTACAAACCGTCCGACACGGGTCGGCGCGGTGATTCCAATGGGAACGTATTCTCCTAACGGTGATGAATATGGGGTATAAAATTCAGCTGCCGCAACCTGCCGCAGCTACAGTTATGATCCTCCATTTACAACTCTATACATGTCAATATGCTGTTTGCGATATTATACGTATGTTCGGCTGTTGGAATTACTTCATAGACTGTAATGCGGGTTCGTTTTTGTGTAGCTTATTTGGCAGGTCTTAATATAGGCTGTTTTAAATTCGAAATTTCAAAATGGCGGATCCAGTATGGCTGTTTGAAATTGCTAAATATTACCCATTTCATTTTTGAATTTGTACAGAGAGGTCACGGATTTCAAATACTTTATTTCAATTGTGGGATTCAAGATGGCGGATTAAATCTATCATACTGGATCGAAATTAGTAAATGTTACGATATTTTTACAAGGATATTACAAGCAGTTATTTAATGTGTTATTGCTTTTTTTTTTTCAAATATATTGTATTTTGCTTATTATGCGCGTGTTTTTATTAATTTTCCGAAAAGAAATATTACGGAAGAGATCCGTGAAGTTTTAACCTTTTTTTACTACGAATATAAAAAAGGTGGGTAAAGGCCAATCAAAAAAAATTCCACATTTTTACGGAGATTTTCGGAGTGGCTAAACAAAATTTTTGTCTTTTCCAAACGCCCAACACCAGAAACGTGCTCTAAAGTTGGCCGTCCTGAAAAAAGCTTTGGAGAAAGTAGTGAAATGTCGAAGCGTCGCAAAATTGAAGATTTGCGGCAAAATTACCCTATTGAGCAGTTATCTCTCGCTACTGAAATGAAGTTCCGAGAAAAATATTTTCAGGTCTCTCATATTGGATCCGGCATTTTGATAGCAGAGATGAAATAAGCAACCCCACAGACCCGTATATTCGGGTTTAAATCCAATGAGGATTACATTTTTGATCCACCATATTGCATCCGCCACATTTAATTTTTCAATTTTGACAACGAACTTGAAATCAGCTATACCAAAAACCCTCATATTCCAAATTTTACTTAAGTAAGATGGGATTTTAAATTTTTAGTCCGCCATTTTGAATTTTTCCATTTAGATACCAGAAATGAAACAAGCAGCATCAAGAACCATTATATACTGATTTTGGTATAAATCCGATAAGGTTTTGCAATTTTGATCCGCCATTTTGGATCCGCCATTTTGAATTTTTCCATTCCGATACCAGAAATGAAACAGGCAGCATCAAGAACCCTTATGTACCAATTTTGGTATAAATATGTCAAGGTTTTTCAATTTCTGTTCACCATATTGGATCCGCCATTTTGAATTTTGTCATTCCGATACCAGAAATGTAACAACCAGCATCAATAACCCTTATATACCAATTTTGGTATAAATCCGACAAGATTTTGCAATTTCGGTCTGCCATTTTGGATCCGCCATTTTGAATTTTCCCATTTCGATACTAGAAATGAAACAAGCAGCATCAAAAACCCTTATATACCAATTTTGGTAAAAATCTGACAAGGTTTTGCAATTTCAGTCCGCCATTTTGGATCCGCCATTTTGAATTTTTCGGTTTTGAAGACGGATTTGAGATCAGCGATACCGAAAACCCCCGTATACTCAGTTTCAAGCATTTCTAACGGGATTTCGAATTTTGGCCAGCTTTTGAGCGATTTGGAACACTGTGCGGCGGTCGCGCGGGTCTGACAGACCCGGCGCCATTACTCACGGCCATATTTTGCGAAAACTAGCGATAGTTGCGCCCTCTGGGCTCGTGAACCTTTCCCGCCATTCCTCCTCCTCTTGCCTAAATCTCGATCTTACCCCCAATCTCCCCCATATCGTGGAAGAAATTAGCTTGGTAAATGACGTTGAAATACGAAAAAAGAAAAGTGCGGGTCTGTGGGACCTCCGCGACTGCTCGCGTTAGTCCGAGGGGCGCGATCTCCGCCGGGTTAAAACCGAATTCAGTTTCAGAGTGAACAAGCGTAATCTTAAAGTGGTGTCGCTTCTGCAAACTAGTTTATGTAAAAATAACTACAGCTGTTTTCAACCTATTAACAGGATGTGATGAAATGTGAATAAGAATATTGATTTGTTTGATGTTCGTGTCAGAATGCACTGCAGCAAAGTCTACTTGGTGGTTGTGGCCGCATGTCTACTAACATCTGACCAAATAATGAAAATCAGTCATATACTACAGATTAATTCTGTTATTTTACATAGTTTTCACTAATCTGTAGGTCGGAAAAAAAATTATTACTTTATATATTTATATTATTATCATTATTATTATTTATTAATATACAATTCTGTCAAAATGGTAATTAATGTAAGTTTGATCATTTTTTTCATTCTAGCTGTAGCTTTATTTATACATTAATTAAAACAGTTCAGGTTATAATTGAATTAATTAATTTTTTTTCTCATTTCAGCACAAATGTAGACTGTCCTTCGCTGGTAGATGCAGACAGTCTGTCGCAAACTCAATTGATACAGCGCCTGACTCATGGTTGCCGGTATGATAGACTTGAGCGTCCAATAAGTAAGTTATCCACGCTACTTGCTTTTTCTCACTTGTAACAAAATCATTAATACTAACATCTTAAATAACGCATTTGCGGACGCGATCACAATTGAAATTTACGGTTGAGTAACGATCAACTTTTTTCGGATAGAACAATGTCTCCACGGAGACACCGAGTCTACCTCAATTAATAATTAAAATTCATTAAGGTATATTTATTGAGCCATTTTAACTCTTTTGGATTTAGATTTGTCGTTGAAGTTCCCTTTTAGTCATGCGAAACAAATTAATTATATAAAGTAATGATGTCATGTGGCTTATTAGATGGTTACTATAATCGACTTTGTTCTTAAACCTTTGGATTTTTTATCTCGATTATTGTAAATAATCAATACAAAAGTCATTCCCATGCATTTACATCCATTAATGTATGTAGTTGCATTTGTTGTTTCAAAATATTTCAAGCATAATTTAGCATGAGAAAAAATGTTTGTTCTAGTGTAGGGGACGGCGAGTTCTTGTTATTTTAAAGCACCAAATTGCATATTAAAACAAGTCTTCAAAAATCCAGTCAATGCAGAACAAAACTAAATGTCAATAAAAAATTTGGTCGATAATTTAGCAAAAATTGAAAAATTACTAGTTATTGACAGAAGAAAGGTGGAGAAATTATGAAATCATTAGAACCACATGTAATTACGTCATTATAGAGGAATTTCAAAATTGCAAGAGATTAATTTTATAATTATTATATGTATTTTCTGATCTACAACTGAAAAATATAGAGAGTTTACCAGTTTAATTGTTTGTTCTCAAAGAACTCACAAACCGTTTAACCAGATTGAATATTTTTTTGCAGTTGGATATTGATGGATTCGGCTATTCACTATTCCTTAAAAAACAAAACCAGATCCAAAATGTGACCAAACATTTTGAACTCAAAGGATTTTGTAGTCGTTGATTACGACGCTGCTTGTTAAATCCATGGCACGACTATCGGAACATTTTTCTAAAACGCATATTCTCCGAGCAGAGTGTTTTTCTTCTGCCGTAATAAATAGCTGAGATTTTAAGAGAAAAGTGCATGCTGCAAAGGCTGTACCATTAATAAATTCCTTAGAGCAGAATAATAATTTTTGAATTCAAGTTACTTTGTGGAGAAATTAAATAGGTAAAGTAAATAATATATATATGTATGTATAGTATATACATATATACAATAATATAAAAATATTATGTATTCAAATAAATTTTAGCAGCGTTTTGTGCTCAGTGGCTTCGGAACTATAAGAGAGTTCGATTTTTAGACATGTACTAGCTAGGTAACCAGGTTTCACCCGGCGTTGGGTAAATATTTACTAATTAAACACTTCTCAAATGTTCTAGTTATATCCTAGAAATAGTTTCAACCCGAAAACCCCTTTATGGATACGCCATCTTGAATCTCCAAATCTTAATAATATTCAAGATTAGTGGCCTTAAAATAATCATTGTACCAATTTTCATTAAACCTCATTGAAATTGAGAAGTTTTGATTTCCAAATTGGATCCGCCATATTGGATTTGGATATTTTGCTAATATTCGAAATTAGTGGTCTCAGAAATAATTATGGTACTAATTTTCATTAAAATCCGTTAAAATTGAGACATTTTGGTCTCCATATTGGATCCGCCATCTTGAATTTACAAATTTTGATAATATTCAAAGTTAGTAGCCTCAGAGTAATCATTGTACCAATTTTCATTAAAATCCTTTTAAGTCGAGACATTTTGGTCCCCATGTTGGATCCGCCATCTTGGATTTGGAAATTTTGATAATATTCAAAGTTAGTGGCCTCAGAATAATCATTGTACTAATTTCCATTAAAATCCGCTGAAATCGAGAAATTTTGGTCACCATCTTAGATTTGGAGATTTTAATAATATTCGAAATTAGTGGCCTCAAAATAATCATTGTACTAATTTTTATTAAAATCCGTTGAAATCGAGACATTTCAGTCGCCATGCTGGATTCACCATCTTGGGTTTGGAAATTTTGATAATATTCTAAATTAGTTGCCTCAGAGTAATCATTGTACTAATTTTCATTAAAATCCGTCGAAATCGAGACATTTTAATAAGTGTCCTCAAAACAATCATTGTACTAATTTTCATTAAAATCCGTTGAAATCGTGGTCGCCATATTGGGTCCGCCATCTTGGATTTGTACATTTTAATAATATTCGAAATTAGTGCCCTCAAAATAATCATTGCACTAATTTTAACTAAAAACCACTGAAATCGAGAAATATTGGTCGCCATATTCTGTCCGCTATCTTGGGTTTGTAAATTTTGATAATATTCAAAATCAGTGACGTCAAAACAATCATTGTACTAATTTCCATTAAAATCCGTTAAAATTGAAATATCTTGATCGCCATATTGGATTCGCCATCTTGAATTTCTAAATTTGGACAGCGGATTTGAAAACAGCATTCCGCAAAACCTCTAAGTACCAATTTTCATGAAAATCGCTTCAAATTTAACAATTTCAACCGCCATTTGGAAACTCTATATATTATCCGAAAACAATTAGCCTATGTGTAAAGTTGGAATATGTACTACCTTCGGAAAAAAAATGATGCAAGCATTTAGGCGTGCTTGAGCAACAAACAAACAAACGAACTTTAATTTTTATATACATACATATACAATAGGGATATTCTTATATATTATTCAATATCTCAAAATTAAATGGTTGAAATACATAACAATCACATATTTTTAAACAAGTGCACTTTGCAGCGTTTATTTCGTGGACAGCATCTAATATTTAAGCTCCAGAAATCGACTGTATCTGTACCAAATAACGTATTGCCTTACTTTTACAGCATACGACGAAAAGGGCAATCGGCTACCAGTTAAGGTTTACGCACGTGCTTACATATATTTCCTCCAAAATCTTGAAGCCCATGACCTACAATTTAAGATTCATGCCCTACTACAATTGAGATTTGTTGATCCCCGACTGGTATTCAAAGAAGTGGCCCCAAAGCGAAAGCAGGCAATCTTAGGAGAAAATCTTCGAGACGATCTATGGGTTCCTCATATCTTCTTTTCAAACGAAAGAGACTCAAGTATTCTAGGAACAGACCAAAAGGATATCCTTACATCAATTACCCCCGATGGAACAGTAATAATATCTACTCGGCTTCAAGCAACTCTCTACTGTTGGATGGACTTGCAAAAATTTCCATTCGACGAACAGAAATGTACAACTGTTTTAGAAAGCTGTAAGTGTACTTATCTAGTGAAGGCGAATGGGCACATTGGTCCCACCCTTCAATAGTAATAAAATATATAGTAATTAAAAGGTCTCATTAAGTAGAACATTTCTTAACACTACTGCTCATCTCAATTAACTGTACTTTTGAAGTTATGCTCTCCTAAATTTGGACAATTATATTTAAGTAGCCTATTAATATATTTTTAATTATTTTACTGGTAATATATATTATCAATTGCATTTCAATATGTAATCGTCATCCGATGAACCTCTTTCCTCCTTGGTGAACGCGCATAATCATTAAAAGTGTGTCCCTACATATGCACAAGTAAAATAGTTAAGAAAAATATTTATATGGACTTTTAAGTATGTTACGGTCTACAATTAGAAAAATATGCTATGCTAGGAAGGAGAGCAAGGTCCTAGCTGACTATTACTAACACACTCTCGAAAATACAGATAATACATTTAAATAAATCATAATTGAGCTGTTGTTTATGAAAGTGGTACAAGAAAATTTTTGGAAAAAAATGACTTAATGGTAGTTAGTTAGTTAGTTAGTTTCAGATATAGATATACTCTTTTTATATTTCTAGTCACAAAGTCAGTGGTGTAAAATATCACCACAAATTAATCAAAAGAAGTTGAACTGTATAGTAAAATTTTACAAGTCTATAATTTTAAACACGTTATCCACATTGTATAACTTTTGTCGTTATTTTTAAGTTGATTCAAACGCAAAATTCTTAAATATCTCAATGTAGAAATAAATGGACTTATACCACTTTGAAAAACAACGACTCAAAATGTCGCATAATTCGTTATTATTGAAAGTGGAATAAGTCCATTGGTAGCTAGAAAAATCGTTTGTTTTCTTAAATAGTTTTATTAAGTATTTTTGCATAATTAAATTTAGCACGTTTATAGGAACATTACCAGAACTGATTAGCTTTTACCATTATTTTTTAGTTGATGCAAATGTTAACCGTTAAATATCTCACTTCATGAAAAAATGTTTCCACTCTCAAAAACAAAAGTTCAATTGTTAACATGTTTTATTTAAAAAGATCTTTTGATTAGTGTACTATTGGTAAGTGGGACTAGTATTTAGTATTTTCCAGTTTAAATCGTGATAGTTCTAAAAAAAATTTTAAACATTATCAGGGATGTACAATACATCGGAATTAAGCCTGCATTGGGAAACAAAATCTCCAGTGACCCTAGCTCCGAAGCTGCACCTTACTGAATACGTTCTTATGAACTACTGGGTGAATGAGACAACTATAAATGCAGATTTAAGTGACCTTCGCCATGGAGCCTTCGGTAAGAATTGGTACTGAAATTTTAAATAATAGATCTAAAAAACTTATATCTTTTCAGCTGGGAATTACAGCTCACTGGACTTTACTGTGCAACTAGCTCGTGAAAAGGGCTTCTACCTAATGGACTATTTCTTGCCATCGATGATGATTGTAGCGATTTCATGGGTATCCTTTTGGCTGCAAGCAGATCAGTCCGCTCCAAGAATTATGTTAGGTAATTAATCACCTTTAACTTGTATAATATTAGGATTTTAACGACATTTTTTACAGGTACCAGCACTATGTTAACATTCATTACCCTAGCATCTGCTCAGGGTAAAACATTACCGAAAGTAAGTTACATCAAGGTATCTGAAATTTGGTTCTTGGGGTGTACAGGATTTATATTTGGCAGTCTTGTCGAATTCGCATTTGTAAATACAATTTGGAGAAGGAAGAAAAACGTTGAACTAAAGAAAGTGAACAGCAAATATATCCTTAAATCTACTCTAACACCTCGTCCTTCAAGAAAGGAACTTGGATTACAAAAATCAAGATCCTGTTCCAGCCTAAATGGTGCAACCAAAACGGAAAGTGCTCCAACGTACAACAATTACCTCACTGTGCATGTAAGTAATTTCCTTAAAGTTGTTAATAAAATAATAGCTGCACACGCGGCAACGACCATTTGTACCCCATTTATACTTAAAAGAGATAAAAGAGTAACTGCTAAATATATATAATTAATGATATCGATAACATTCAAGTAATTGAATAGTGAAAATTATTATTGAGTACTTTCATTGGACATTTAAAGTATTTATACAAATATCTTATCACTTTCATACTTCAAGTGGATATCAAGTTCTCAAGCTATTGAGAAATCTATTTTAGACTCAACTTGGAATATACCAGAAAAAACTTGTAGGAAAATTTTGAACATTAATAATATTTTTGTCCCTATTAGTTTAAGTACAACACCACAAGTGGAAAACAATTATAATGCAATTGACAGCCTTTCAAAACAAGCAAGGAATCTTGTTGATAAAACAAAGTAATCAGTTTCAAGAATTAAAGTAAAAATTATATCTTATAAATTAGAGAGAAGTAGGTAACTCTCATTGTAACTTTTACAAAGTGTTTGCAATAGGTTTAATTCTCATAAGTTCGTCTGAAGGCAGAGTTTGAAGTGAAGTGAGATTTTCACAGAAACGGAGAAAAAATTCATACATTAGAAGCTTAAAGTAGACAGCTACGAAATTAAGACATTTTTATGAATTTAACTTTTTATAACTTCCGTACATATTGCGCTTATTAGTGCTAATGCTAAAAGCACACTAGTCATAGATGAGTATAGGCCTCTTTGACGAAGTATAACTGAAACAACTTAATCAGGTTTGAGTTTCTTGAAATCAGTTAAATTGTTGGAATTAGTACTGATTAGCTCAATTTGGTTACATTATTGTAATAATAGGTTGCAATAATGTATTTATAAATGTACTACTTGTGCTTACGTTAACCGGGATATTTAACCGAGATATTAGACGAGTAAATTTGACAAATCGTCAATTCAATTTTTTATTTTTGAACGTTATGAATTTAAATATATAGAACAAGCACAGTACACAACTCGTCATAGCGCCGTCACGATTCTTTGTATACTGTGATCTTTGATTTCTCCATGATTAACAAATGCGAGGCACAAAGGAGGTGCCCCCATTAACACTTATCAACTTTGGGGCATTCAGAATATATCCTTCGACGGAATTTATTATTTAACTCTTTTTTTTATTCATTTCGGAAAATTACAGCTTAGGTTTCTTTAATACGAGCTTTAACGTTTCAGATGAAATTTTTCTTAAAAGCGCGGAGCGCAATGATTTATAAGCAACTAGCTTTGCTGTGTACAAAATGTTTTTATTCAAAGCTCATTTTCTGTATTGCTGATTGTGTTATTCTGCTATATTAGATTAACCCTCAACGGACGCACTATCGCTGTCTCGAGATTTGGCCAGACAGGGTGAGTGACACCTGGAAATCTTTATCGCGACTTAGTTTAGGGTTCAACTGACGGAGAACTTTTTTCTCTCTTTTCATTTTAATCGTCGTAAGATGTAGAAAACAATGGTATAGCTTAAAATGAAGCAATGAGGAAGGACCAACTTCAAAAAAATTGCATTTTCATTCTTAATTCTTATACTTTGTAGGAAAATTATAAGAACTTTCCATCAACAGGGCTTTGAAGGAAATCGAATGTTTGTTAAAGCCAAATAAATAAAATATCGATTGCTTGGAACAAATATATTTTTTTTTACAGATGAAGTTGAGTTTGTCTTTTAAAGAAATTAAATTAAATTCAATATGAAAATACAACTAGTTACACATATAATCAGCATAATTGTTATAACAATTTTCACATTACATTCTTACAAATCTGTGCGGTATATTCTTTCACATTTTTAGCACTTATAAAATGTTTTCCTGTCCAAAATACTGTGACAATAACATCGTTTCTGTTTGAGCATTTTATTATCCGCCCGTAAATCCTGTGGATCCTCATTTTCAGGTAAATCCTCATACCTAATTCAAAAAATTCTCTATTTCTTTACACAAACAAGTACGTAGTTGAGTTAATTTGTCACTGTGTAATCTGTCATTTGCGTGTTTCAACTTTGCGTTGATTCAGATAGAAGAAGAAGTTACTGAAAAATTGTTTAAATAAATAAAAAACATATTTCAAAATCTTCAAAAATATTAAATAAATCCATAAGTTTTCCCTCTAACATCTTGATCACGTTTGACAATTTACATACACAAGTAAGATTTTGAAGGTGTACCCAATTTTTACCTGAAGTCGTCTGGTAACTTTAGATTTTCATCCCTCCTACCATATGAAACTTTTTACCAGATTTTTACTCAAGAAATTTTTACTCAAAAGTTACCAGACAGACCTAATGTCTCGCATGTTGGTAAAAGTCAGCTGATAGCTTTGGAACGGCAAAATAAAACCAGTTTGACATAATAAACTGTGTTTTAAATTAAATACTTACTAGCCATTTCAACTTTTTTTTTATTCTTATTTATCACCTCAATTCACGTATTTACTGTGGACCAAACAATAGTAGGGGAGACCGGGGATGGTTGACCAAATTTCAGTTTAGATGCTTATATGTTTTTTTTTTTAGTGTATATTATTGTAAAAACCAATAAATTTGATAGGTACACTATTAAGCTATAAAAACCAATGACAAAAGTCTCGCAATCAGTTATAATATAGAGTACAAGCATGATCTGGTGGAATATGAAATTTGAGTCAACCTACCCCAGACATGGGGTAGGTTGACTTGTCACTGGGAGTAAGTTGACCTACAAATTAAATAGTGCAAGATCTACGGATATATAAAATTAAAATAACAAGAAGTAATTGAAATAACATTTTCTTCATTCAAACAAATAATTATCAATTCTATGACAATTTTGTTAATTTTAATTATTTGGTAACAGTCTTAACTGATATAATTATTATAATTATATGATTTAAAGGAATAGATACATCATTTATGAGATCAGATTATGAAACCAGTCTTCTAAATCAGAGGTGCAATATTTACATTAAACAAACAATAGATTGCCATTTACAAATTTTGTATGGGACTAGGTAGTCAACCAGCCCCGGATCACTTTGCAATTTTTACACACGTGTCATAACCTCAAAACTGCAGCGAAATTAAAAAGAATGATATGTAACATAAAGATTAACAATCAAACTTTTATTTTAAATTATTTGCAAATGAACAATAACAAGTATATAGGCGTCATTACAAATAATATAACAAGGAAAAAAATTACTTAAGTGTATTCTTTTTCAATATTATGCTCCTTCTCCCGAACTACGTGCGTACGCGATGCCGCTTTCGAGACGACTGAGGGGGGGGAGGTAACGGTTTCTCACGCCTAGTTGGATGAAGCAACACTTTTGAACTAGTCGAGTTTTTCACAATTAGTCAACCTACCCCTATGGTCAACTATCCCCGGTCTCCCCTACCCTGAAGTAAGGGAGCTATACTACATAGCTTGCCACTGATCTTGTTACTGATCTCTGATTCCAGTTGGATTTTATCTAGAATACAGAGACAACCGGAGAAATCTCCTGGTTTCGTTGTAAGCTTACTTTCACAAGATACAATAAACTATATAAATAAACTTATATAAGCAGAATTTTCTCAGTGCAAAGTCGCAGTTAAATCATTTTATTTACTATATATTGGATTATTATATATTTTCAATGGAAGTTTTATGCAACTCATTTGGTAATAACTACTTTCCAGATACAAACAGATGTTATTTAATGCCATATTTGATTACAAAAGCAATCTATGTATTTCTGATAATTGTAATTTTTATTTTTTCAGGGTTATAACAACACCTTGCCAATTATAAAAACTGAAAGTGATGGTGATATTGCTCAAGAAAATGGAAATGTTCAAATAAATATGGATCCTTCAGAAGCATCAGCACATCCTCCACATAATGGTTGGACAACAATGACTCCGCAGGAAATATCCATTTGGATTGACAAGCGAGCCCGTCTAGTCTTCCCCGTTGCATTTCTCGTCTTCAATGCCTTCTTCTGGACGTTTGTCTACTGCTTGTAATAATGCCAAGAAGCAAATCACAATCTCTTACCATCACCAAAACGTTTTTTACTTCCAAATTTTAATTTATTTTTTATCTATATCACAATAGCTTTTTAGATTTAAAGAAGAGTTATATTTATGTATTTATTACGAATTCCTTATTTATCAATAGCTAAGCGCTGCGAAGGACCACCCTCTATTCGTACCATTATTTCTCTCCTCCGTCTCCACACAATGAGTGAAATTGATATTTTTTTGCTGGGCGAATATAACTTGCTCAAGTATGCGTAAAAACGAGCTACCTTTCATTTAAATGTAGCGTGTTCCTGCTGATAATTTTTATATATAAGTTTTATAATTTTTACTGAAATGTGATCAACAATAAAATAGTATTAGATCTTTTGATTACCATAACCTGTACATTTGTAAGTATTTTGTAAATAAAAGTAAGATGTGTTTGAACTTGAATTTGTTTGATTTAAATATTATGGAATATAAACCAATTATAAAAAAACACACGGTCAAGTGCGTCGGCGAGGCGTCAAGAGTACAGTTTTACTAATTTCTCAAAACTATGATATCACGGACTTCATTTTTAGATAAGAGTTTTTATAGAATAAATAACATCACTTAAAAACAAAGAACTATGTAAATATAAAACCTAGACTTTTACCATACCATAGGTAATTTTTATAATAAATCGTCAATTACCCTTAGGGTTTTTAGGTGCCTTAGGTACATTAAATAAATATTTAAACCGATGGATTTTTATTGTTATCATTTTTAGTCCTAACTAAGGCGAACAAATTCTCAATTGGATCTTAATTAAACGATGACGTAAAAATAAACTTTATAGACGAATCGTCTTCAAATATGTATTGTATATGTTCACTTAACAAAATGTATCAATGTCAGTATTTAATATATATTATATCTGCTAAAATTATAAAAATGAAATGCAACATTAAAAATTGTCAGAATGTGACAATATGTTATTAGATTGGACTACTAATTCAAAACTTCCAGCAAGCGATTATTTTAAAAATGAAATTGAAAGCCCCTAAATAAAAAGTAAAAGACGTTCTGCTACCCCTAAGGAAGGTCTTTAACAAAAGTTTACCAAACTTCAGCCGAGTCCAACACCTCTTGAATGAAGATCTTTTTTCTTAACCGTGCTAAAGCAGTACAAGCACACAAGATGTATGATGTAGTTTCATCGTCTTCAACACACAGATGACATTCCGTCTCTTTAGACAAATCTACTTTATGTAAGTGGTATCTTAGCCCATGGTGGCCCTATAGATAGCCGACCAATAATTTGAGATATGCTTTACTCAAAGCGTTAATTTCAGTGTAGGCATAGAGTCTGACAAGGTCTTTAGCTTGTTGGATCCCAGGGACATTTTCGCAGTGTATGAACTGTTGATTTCTGGACCATTCTTCTATCACAGCCTTGGTCGAAGACCAGCCATTGCTGTAGAAAAGCTCAGGACCTTTAAATAGTGATGATGAACCCTTCCTACCTGGTTCCGGTACCCCACAGAGAGTAACCCTGTTAGAAGTCGCTAGATTTGAATAGATACTTTGGGAAGGAATTTAAAGTTTCAGATGCGACAAAACGTTACTTTGTAGATTACGCCATTTTCAAAGTTAGAATAAATAAAATTAATTCCGATACTTGTAAACAAGTCGAGGCAAATTTAATTAATTGATTGTTACTTCAAATAAAAATTTTATTTCAGATGAATTAACCTAATTATTTCTAATAAGTTATTCAATAAGATATATTTCGATTAAAAAAAATGTTAATTATAATTTAATTTAATTCAAATAGCGACTGTATTTCAAACAATATAAAAACAAAAAAAATTTGTGATAAAATCCCATGTTCTTTACTTGATATAAAATGCTTATTTGAATTAATAGAGTTGAAAATATAATCGAAATTCAATTTGACTGAAAAGTCTTTTCAACAGTTAAAAATGATATAAATTTAACATTTAATAATGTATATGAAAAAATGCTTTCTACAGACGTGGAGGATTTTAAAAGGGTGTTATGTTTTAAAAATAAACGTTTAATTATAGGATATTTATCAAGTATTCTAACTTCTGTGCGCGAGCCGCCGTAGCATGTGGAAAGGCAGATTAGAAAACATATTATCTTACTACAAAAATAACTTTACTTTGCAAATCGAGGAAATTTTTAAATTAATAATTAATTAATAATAATAAATTATACCAGGTATAATATAGTAAAAGCAATGTAAATTGGCCATGAATTGCAGTTTTTGTTGTAATCCCGGAATGAAGGGAATTGAATTAATCTCAACCCAACTTCTACTCGATATTTCAACTCTGCATGTAAACAAATTATACAGGGTGTCCAAAACCACCTGTCCACCCCTTCTAAATCGGCTAACACTTATTTTTTTTTTTTGCAAAGGTGATTGCTCCATTTAAGTAAATTGGTTGGGTCCGCCATCTTGGATTTCTAAATTATGATAATATTCAAAATCAGTAACCTCAAAACAATCATTGTACTAATTTTAATTCAAATCCGTTGAAATCGAGAAATCTTGGTCGACTTATTGGATTCGCCATCTTGAATTTCTAAATTTGTACAGCGGATTTGAAATCAGCATCCCACAAAACCCCTAAGTACCGATTTTCATGAAAATCGCTTCAAATATAAAATTTTCAGACGCCATCTTGGATCCGCCCAGTGGTGGATTTTCCAGCAAGCTGAGTAAGCTGGAGCCTAAGGCGGCAGATTTTAGAGGCGGCAAATTTGGGGCCAAATTTTTTGTCTATGTCTCACAGAAATGAAAAAGATTCATATTTATATACCTAAACTAGTAATCCGTGGTTTCACAAGCGCAATCATCTTACCATTGTTTTCAAACTGTAAGTAAGCGCAATAAAAATTATTTAATTACGTTTATCGAATGTACATTATTGTGTAAGTAGTATTAAGGCATACCTTACCCCGCCTCATTAGTAGTACATGATTAAGATTTTATTAGCTCAGAAATATGTAAACCCAAAAACTATTTCTTGTGCAATCTTAACTAAATCGTTGGGTTGTAAAAATTATCTAGTGCACTAACCATAAAGTTACAATTTCATTGACAAAAAATTGTAATTAATATGATTGTGAACTATGGTATCGAATTGCAAAGACTGGTAGGGGCAGAAAAATTTGAATAGCCTACTGGCGGCAAATGTGTAAATCCGCCACTAGATCCGCCATTTTAAAACCCTATGTATTATCCGAAAAAAATTAGCCTATATATTAAGTTGGAATATGTACTGCAATCGAACAAAAAATGAAAAATATTGATGCAAGCGTTTAGGCGGAATTGAGCAACAAACGAACTTTCATTTTACATATATATATCACATATATATAGGGCTAAGAATTTCTATACCTTTTTTTTCTACCTCTTTAAACAGTCATCTTTTTTTTCCGCAGATTAGTTCATATTCGTGTAAAACAAATTAATAATATACACAACTTTTGCTTTTGATTTCCGATAACAATTTTCACCCCGAGGATGCGGGCAAGCTAGAAAGTCGAATGAAGGCCTGCTGTGGGGAACCGGTAACAAATCAGCGATTTTTGGCTGAAGTGATTTCAAAATTTAATGACATATACATGCAAACATTAATAAATAAAACATCCTCGAAGTTTCAAAACACGCAGCTAAATTCTTCCCTATAAAAAAAAAATCCCCAAAAACACTTCGTACTTGGTCTCCTAATGTGTATTCCTCGAGTACATTCAATTCAGAGTTTTTTTTTAAATCGAAAAAGAAAAAACACCTATTGTTAACTTAGACGTTCAACCCAGCGTGGACCATCGGTGGTCCACAAGTTTTATGTGCCCCTGCTAACAATTTCACGAAACTAATCAAATATGTAGTTACATTTTGGGCATTCACTTCTTTTGATAAACTAAACGCAAGCCACTGATAACGTAAACAAGCAGTAAATCAAACAAGTGCCGCCAGAAGCATAAGCAACTTATAATCTCGTGCCCCTCGCCCATTATTTAGACTTTGAAAAAGCGCGTCGGGTTGAACTTGTTAAACCTACAACTGATCTTCAGGGTATTAACACGTTAAGTGCCCAGTCCGATTTGCTTGCCGTTCCGTTCAGGCCCAGATGCGGCCGTCACCGCTGACAAACCACACCTCTGTTTACCTTGTTTTAATAAACTACATTAACTTTTTTTAAATATTATATTCTTTTTTTTTTCAAGCCTTGACTGAACAAGCAAAATATTTAGTCTCACATCAGTGCGTAAGGGCCGACACGCGCGGTCGTGTAATATAAACCTAAAGTCCGTGGCCGGACCGGCCGGGCCTAAACGGAAAGTCTAACGCCGGTCCCTCGGGCATTTAACGTGTTAATTATTTGAATTTTGAATATATAAGATTGTAATTGAGAAGCAACATTAACGTTAACATGAAAGCTCCTAACGCAGTGACAGCTGTCACCAAAATCACCTGTTTCTTGTTTACCTGTTTACCTGGTGCATTTTCTATAAATTTGGCGTAACACGTCACGGTGTGGTCCAAAGTTTCCTGAATGACTGGCAGAAACTGTGCTGTCCGCCAAATTTGTACCGGTATTGTTATCAATAGCAAGATACGATGAGCAAAAAATTATTAGAACAAAAAACAGATCCCAGTCGTCGCACCAAGCAGGTGAGCATTCGTCAACGTTTGCGTAACTTGAACTGAGTTGAGCTTGGTATAGAAAACTAATCTCTTCGTTTCGTCAATTATAGCATGTAAATTTGTTAATAATTTTGCATGCAATATAAACGAAACGACGCGATTCATTTAGTTTTGTTTCTTCTACTTAAAACGCCCTTGAAGAATTGATATATTATTTTAGAAAGCGAATCGTGGACGGTGTCGCAACTTGTTTCTGAGGTTTCTGTTCGCCATGTTAACGTACATTTTGCAAATTTTCCATATGATCGTGGACAAATTCTTGGAGCTGTCTCTTGGAACCTATTGGGGCGAGAAGAAGCCATGTCCTGCCCCAAAAGACACTCTTGTGATGAAAAGTACCATGGAGGTGGCCAAGATGATCCGTGAGAAGAAAGTAAAATGCCACGACGTCGTTCTGGCGTACATCGAGCAGATGAAACAAGTGAACAAGACTCTGAATGCCGTGGCGGATGGACCTTTCGAGGAAGCTCTGGAGGAAGCAACAAAAATTGATGAGCGCATCGAGAAAGGCCAAATTTCCGAGGATGAGTTTTCAGAGAAGCCCCTCTTAGGAGTGCCTTTCACTGCTAAGGACAGCACAGCTGTAAAAGGCAAACTTCACACTTTAGGGCTAGTGTCGCGAAAAAACTGCCGAGCCAAGGAGGATGCTGAGATGGTGCACTTAATGAAGGAGGCAGGAGCCCTAATAATAGCGACCTCCAATGTCCCTGAAGTGAACAAATGGATGGAAACAAGAAACATACTTTTCGGGCAAACAAATAATCCCTATGACTCCAGAAGATCTGTCGGTGGTTCGTCTGGGGGCGAAGCATCTCTCATTGCAGCGTGTGCTACTTCATTTGGACTAGGTAAACAAATCTATGATATGTAGTATAATAATAAGTTTTTAACTTATTCATAGCCATATTATAAAACATAAGTCTGAGGCCACTTCTTTGATATTCGTTTTTAAACTATATGATTAGTCAAGATACTATATTTTCTAGCATGTTAGCGTTGAAAATGGGTTTTGACTGGTCAAACCAAATAAAAACAACTCTCAGAATAGGGCCATAGACAATATACTAACTTTCCGCTCACATACTGAACAATTTTTGTTCTAAATACTCTTTAACTAGTTTCCGACTTAATGTATACCTTTTAGGAACGGATATTGGCGGTTCGATCCGCATCCCAGCATTCTGTTGTGGTGTGTTCGGACATAAAGCATCACATGAAGCAATTAACATGAAGGGCTGCACTTTCAGAAAAGGTACGGAAACTAATACAATGGTCACTGGGGGTCCAATGACAAGATACGCATCCGATTTACTTCCACTCTTTAAGGTAACTCTCTCCCGACAATTTACTTATTACTTATTCAATCCTGGTTTGCTAGATTCTCGTTGGTCCTAAAAATTCCATTTTGCTTAAACTAGATGACAAGGTGAACGTTAAATCACTCAAGTACTATTACATTCCTGAAAATAACGATATGAAAACTAATCCTGTAAGCAAGGAAATTAAGGATGCCATGATGAAGTAAGCTCAAAATTTTATTTTATTTTTAAATCCTTCATTATTTACATCTAACATCATTACATTCCATTAGTTTTTTTTTATATTTATAGTTTTGGGCTATTAAACTCAAAGATAGCATTTTTTTTTTTTTTTTTTTATTTTTTTTTTATTTATTAGTTTATTAAGATAATATAAAGTTTACAACAAGAATTCATAAGATAGATACAGAGATTAGAATCGAAGTTCTTTACAGTCTGGGATTTAAATTGGAAGTTTAGTGAGAAGTAGTAATATATTTGATTTCTAATTTGAAGGGAAAATTAAGCTACGGGGGAATAATAAAAAACCCTTCCTAAAATAGCAAATTTTTAACACGAACTACCAAGATCAATCAAATCGACTGATACTCAATTTCTTCCCTGAATTAATTATATTTTTTTAAAGCTATCTTTTAAAAGTTGTGTCAAACTTATTAAGGTTCAAAATTACGACATATCAGAAACCTTTTTCCATTTATAATTACTAATTTAAATTTGAAAGCATATCACTTTATAAAAATTACAAGCTTGCACGCCGGTATTTCCAGTGTTAAAAAAATAAAATTTTTTCCCACATACATATTATCATGCAGCATATGTACTTTTAACAGTATATTAAACCCAAGGTAATGCAAAAATTGACGAAGTAATTTTAGTTTTGAAAATGATAAGAATTACCACTGCTGAGCTTAAGGGGAGGTTCTCATCTAGAACGTCAAAAAAAAAGGTAAAGTTCGTGATTTTTTTGAAGGCAAATGACAAGACATAGGGAAATGATATTTGGCATTATCTTTTATTGTTCATTTATCTGTACGAACAAATTTTTTTATTAAAAAAAAAAATAAAATGGCGCCCGTTATTCAACTTCTCCGGAGGCATGTTTGTGTACAATTTGCGTACAAGATAACTCAAAAACGGTTCAACCGATCAACTTCTAGTTTCGTGCATATTAAAGTAAACAATTTTCTTCATAGAAAGAGTGGAGCACATTTTGAAAATTGTAACATTATCTCCTTTTTGTAAGTGATAAACTATGAAAAAAAACAGCCGAAAACGGCCTTAAAATTTCAAAATCGCGCCATTCCGTCAATTTTAAATTTTTTTTGAAAGTCGTCCACTCTTTCTGAGACAAATTTATTCTAGTTTATAATAATGTCATCATTATTTGATTTCAGACCAATCTGCGACCCCTAAATTGTACGCAGCTGAGCAATTTTCGAAAAACATGCCTCCGGAGAAGTTGAATAACGGGCGCCATTTTGTTCTTTTTTTGAATAAAAAAATTTTTTCGTACAGATAAATGTACAATAAAAGATAATGCCAAATATCATTTCCCTATGTCTTGTCATTTGCCTTCAAAAAAATCACGAACTTTACCTACTTTTTGACGTTCTAGATGAGAACCTCCCCTTAATAGGACTGAATCTTGTATTTTGTTTTGCGAAAATTGCAGGAAAAACAACTGAAAAACATAATTGGTTGAAATAAGTTTTCTTTTGATTGAATATCTTCTTAATTGTTAATTGTAGTTCGAAAATAAAAAATCAACGAACCGTTAAGCTAAAATAAAAATCTAGAAATTCAGTCATATTCTGCAAAGTTTAAACAGAAGTGACGCCTTAATGAAAAAGGTGCGAAAAGAAAAGAGCACATTTTGCAAGTTTCACAGCAAAAATTTGTTGTAATATAAAAGTTTGAGTTTTCCTGGGCGAAAATCACATTTTAATGTAAACTTGGCATAAAAGATATAATACATTGAATTCTCTGTAAAACTGAGTTATTTGGTAATTCAGCAAAAACCTGAATTGATTAAACTGTAATGTACAATACCATATCCATTTGCACATGCATTCCTATGTATAAATCAGAATATATGTAGAATCCAACAATGTGAAAGGGAAATCCAGCATTAATGCAAAGTAATTTGCGATTTATTGTAATTACTCCACTATTTCTGTGTATTTATGCATCTTGATTTTGGAGTCTCCGTCTCTTTGCCTTAATATAATATCTACTCCCACAGCATCCATAAAGAGAGGTTAAAAGCCTCATAAGGTGCCATTGCGTTCTATTCACTTTATTAAGATTTAAATCTCCACTCGCCTTATCTAGTTTTGATAGCGGTTCTCTAAAATTCCAAGAAAATTATCAAACGCAGCCAACAAAAGCCTTATCAAAATAAAAGCTGTTGAGCTAAATATTATTTAAATAAAATTTATTATTGTACCCTTTAAATTTTGTTTGGGAAATGAAACACGGGTTTCTTTTCTAGTTGTAAGTTTGAATTCCATTTAACTCTAGAACAAGTTTAAATTGACATCTATTTATTTATTTATTTATTTATTTATTAATTCATTTAAGCGATAACAAACAGCACAATATTGGCCTATTACATGATACCGCTTTTCTATTTAATAACAATATTTTTCATATATAAAGAGTACCTACTTCTACTTAATAACTATGTTGTTCACAAAAATACGAAGTTCTAAACTGCTATTCTTGTTAATTACAAAAATCGAAAACTAAAAAAGAAAGAGAAAGGAGGGAAGATAATACAAAATAGTATATTTCAATGTTGGTTTAACTCTAATCAAGAGTTTTATTTAAATGACCACGGATGAGGGTTTGAACTAACGTTTTTCATACAAACAAGCCATTAGATGGAGTACGGAATGACCTTTTGATGGCGGATGAAGTCACGCTTAGGGGGAAATGTGCATTTGTTTCATCTCCCAGCTGGAAAATAAGTGCTTTAAAAGACTTCCAAATGCTCCTACTGAAGCACAAAGTGCTTCGTTTTGTACTTCAGTTTCATACAAATTTTAACATATGATGTCCGCAGAAGTAAGCATTTTCTTTGGGTCATTGAAAAGCACTTTTTCGAAGTATATCATGAAATGTGGATGGAGCCCTTCGAACCTGTTTAAAATAGCTCCTTGAAATGCACTTTTTCAAAGCATATCATGAAATGTGGATGAGGCGCTTCGAATGTGCTTTTTTCGAAGCATTCGAATTTTCCCACTACACGACTAAAACACTAACATTTAAAAACTTGATTTAAACTTGCTTAAACTAAACTAACTGACGTTGAAATAAACTTTGATTTAAACATTAAACACAAAATTTTGAGTATAAAACCGTGCCCATAAAATAATTCGTCTAATATGAAATGATACTTCAGTGTCTCAAAAAAATCTCAGCGCTGATATTCACGAAGCGTATCTTGCTTTCTACGGAATTGGTGATAGGTATATAAATAAATATATAAATAAATGCAAGTCTTAAAATGTTCACAATAGGTTTATTTGAGTACTCAATTTCTGGCTAACAAGTTTGTTCTACTGTTTACCGAAAGCATTCGCATATATCCAAATACCCATTCCGAAAAAAATTCGGATAGAATTTGCTTAAGTCTTGCCTCCCGTTGTTAGCAAATTTGTTAAATTGTTATGTTTATATATTAATGTGGGATCTGTCGCACTTCTCATCAGAACGTCGTAATTCCCCGAAGGCATTGGCAATCGAGAAGGTAACTCAGTTATTTAAAGCGGCCCATAGACGGTCAATATTATTGCAAAATAATTGGGTTTGTGCAACAAATTGAATCGTATGGAGGCGATATTGAATGTTGTGTAATATTTTGCGCAATCACGAGAACAGACGTACAATGTGCTTAGCAATATATTGTCAGTCCACACCTGCACCACTCTTTTCAACATCACGAAGCCGCTTGAGTTCTTTCCGGAAGTTTGTCCGAAAAGAATTTATTTGTTTGACAACATTCTGCTTATTGGCATTCGGGTATTTTTCGCAATATTTCTCAATCAACACGTCATATTGCTCACCTTTCTAACTCGATTAGTATAATCTTTGCATTTCACGTCCCATAGCACATTGGGGCTAAGTGGTAGTCAGAAGGAGACATATCCGGCGATTATGCAGGATGGGCTAAGGAAATCCAGCCTAACTCCATAATTTTTTTACATGTCATCGAAGCGGTGTGAAAGCGGGCATTGTCGTGGAGGAGGTATACATTGCCTTCTTCTCCTTTACGATTCACGGCTACTTTATCCAGCATATCACAGTAGCGTTCACTATTTATAGTCGTTCCTTATGGTAGAAGGATGCGGATGTCTCGTCTTTTCAAATTTTTCGAATTTTTCCATAATGTTACTCGCTGCGCTGTCGATTATTGCACTGATGAACTGATCGCGCTCTCGGGTATTTATACTCATAGTCACAGAACTTTCTCGAACTTGTAAAAAATGTCCAGAACGTTTCCGAAAAATTTTCATATTATTATGTTACAACCTAATACTTATTGCTGAAGTAATATTTTGAACCTTTTTATTTTTAAAGAAGAAGTTTAGTGTTGGTTCTACTCAAACTTTGATCAAAATCATAATGTCATTTCAAGATTAAACGCACAATTTTGAATAAAACTTCACATATTATTTAAAAAAAATTTCTATTTTACTTTCTATAGTAATATGAACTGGTTTTCTCCTTCATAGAGTTGTAGACCACTTTTCAAATCTAACCGGCGAGAGGGTGATTTTAACTTCCCTACCCGGAATGGATCAAATGATGAAGGCGTGGCGATACTGGATGACGCAGGAACCATCTGATTACAATGTTCTTCTCGGCGATGGTGTGGTGCTAAATCCTTATGTTGAATTAATTAAGAAGCTCACCGGTCAAAGTAATTTCACAATGGCAGCGATATATTCTCTCATCGATTCAGTTCTTCCACCGGAAAATGCAGAAAAAATGAAGAAATTAACGAAAACATGTGAAGAAACGTTAAATGAGCTGCTCGGGGATGACGGAATTTTATTCTACCAAAGCTCGCCACGAACAACACCATTCCATTACTACAATCTAGTGAAATTTAATGATTTCAGTTACTTTACTATTTTCAGTGTACTCAAGGTGCCCTGTACACAGGTAAGATATAATTTCTACCCAGTAAGTGCATTAAAAAAAATTGTTTCATTAGGTGCCCCTGGGCTTAGATTCCAATGGTCTTCCACTAGGCATTCAGGTTGTTGCTACCAACAATCGCGACCGTCACTGTTTAGCTGTTGCTGAAGAGATAGAGCGCGCCTTTGGCGGCTGGGTGCCACCATTTACCACAAACTAAATCATATCAGAATGTTAGATTTAAGTTAGAAAAAGAGTTAATATATTTTGTACTGTTACCTTACTGAAATTTAGCCATACTATATACTATGCATTCCTTCATACCTATTAAGGGCAAGTTTGTGGTTCATGCTACAAGAAGTACATAATGAACAAACAGGGTATTCTTAAGTGGTGCGTTGAAAAATAAACGAATAATTTTTTTTACTAAGATTTTTAATGCAAAAATATAAGCTTACCATCTGGAATTCATCAGATTTTTTTTTCCAAATTTTAATGGTAATAGTTCGAAGTGTGGAATAACTTTATTTTAATGAAATTCTGACTTTGCCTCATTACACATGATATGCCATGCGTTCCGTCACGCTTCATGTGTCATATAATGCAGAGCCTGGCAAAGTTACCCTCCAAGGGAGCCGTATACTTGCCTAAATTTCGGATCGCTCCATAAGCCCCATGAGTGCGAATAAGCAAGAAATATCACCACCGGCTGTTCTGCTGTTCAGCATATACTTTTCTATTAGGTTGATCTGTGAGACGGGTGGAATGACGTAAATATATAATTTATTCATTTTTTTTTTTTTTTTTTGGACTACCTATTAACAAATCTTACAGACTTTATTTATATACAATATATATTTAATAAGTAGCCAAATAAAGAAATAGTATAATTTCCAATTGCACCAAGCAACTGTGAATGAATTCAATTAAAAAACAAAGGCACCAAAAACCAGCAAGTACGGGTATTAAATTAAGGATTTAATTTAACAAGAATCTAGCTAAAGAGCAGTTTAGGCGACTAAACTGAAATTTGTCATGGTTACATTGAAGGCTGACTATAGGAGAGTTGTAGTGCACAACGAGTAAAGCTCTAGGTGTTGAGGAGACTCCTGCTTCCATATGAACGAACAGGGGATAGGTTAAGTAGGGATAGTTTATCAGGATAAGGAGCATATGGCTTATCGAATTTTCCTAAGAGATTGTGGGAGAATTTCTTTACATAGATTCGATTTTATTAATTTTATTTTGATGATGCGGAGACTAAAAATTAAAGTAATATTAAAGAACGGTTCCCACTACAGTCAAGAATAGCATTCTCGCCGACAGATTTCGAAGACTAAGATGTTGTGTAGTATCAACGATCTAATATTACTTTGAATCCATTATTAATTGGTTAAGGTTTCCAAAATTAAGCGATGCAAATATATACAAGTACATGCGGCAGTCAACATGATAAAAAAATGGACAACACACAAAATAAAATATCGTACAAAAATCTGATAAACCTAAACATCAATAGATTATGTATAGTACACAAAGGCATTTAGCCAAATAAAAATAGTAACATACTGCAAAAAGAAATAATAAAATACTACAATGATAATAAATCTTTTCGGCGAGATGACCAAAAATCTCAATGCTCACTAAAAATATCTGGCACATTCGCCGACCTAGATTCGAATGAAGATTCCTGTCCACTGATAACATTTGTAATCTATGGTCTGATTTCGTAGACTTAAGTATTATAATTTCAACTTTCTTTATCAGGAACAAATTCGAAGAAAATGATTTTAAAATCATGTTAGAGGAAATAAACCGTATATAAAAAAGTTTCTCAGTTATTTCGAAATCGTGTAAAACAAAGTTGGAAGTATTATACGGTATTCATCCGGAGTTTTCTTTGCGAAACTTCCTTCGATATAAATACGGTATTACTTCAATTTCAATACCTAAAAATAACTGTATTTTCTTAGTAAAACAACTGGTATACATTTGCACTAATATACTTAGAAACTACGTACTTTATGTTGTTAAAAAAAAGTATTCATACGGTTATTCAAAACCGCGAGGGAAATCTTGTCCAATTCTGTATGAAACCAGCTTCGGCACCTTGTAGTGAAATTAAAAATTTGTTGGAGAATAATAGAAAAAAAAGCGGCCAAGTGCGAGTCGGACTCGCCCCTGAAGGGTTCCGTAGCAGCAAGTAACATAATATAAAAGTTCTTGTTATTATTATAAAATAATGGTTCACGGTTATGTTTATGAATTTTTTTTTTTTTTATTTTTATATTTGAGTTGATTGAATGAAAGGTAAATTGCGATTTACGATTTATGACGTATTAAAAAAAAACTACGCACTAGATCTCGTTCAAACCAATTTTCGGTGGAAGTTTGCATGGTAATGTACATCATATATTTTTTTTAGTTTTATCATTCTCTTATTTTAGAAGTTACAGGGGAGGGGACACACATTTTACCACTTTGGAAGTGTCTCTCGCGCAAACTATTCAGTTTAGAAAAAAATGATATTAGAAACCTCAAGACCAGAAGACCTATCCTTAGATACCCCACACGTATGGGTTTGATGAAAACAATTTTTTGAGTTTCAGTTCTAAGTATGGGGAACCCCCAAAATTTATTGTTTTTTTTCTATTTTTGTGTGAAAATCTTAATGCGGTTCACAGAATACATCTACTTACCAAGTTTCAACAGTATAGTTCTTATAGTTTCTGAAAAAAGTGGCTGTGACATACGGACGAACAGCCAGACAGACAGACATGACGAATCCATAAGGGTTCCATTTTTTGCCATTTGGCTACGGAACTCTAAAAAGCGGGAACCAAAATAGCACCATCACTTCTATAGGAAATCATATAGACGATTCCTCCGTTATGTTATACATATGTCATTGAACTTAACATATAAATATTAATCAAAAATGTTGAATTTATCATTTCTAACCACCGGAAGTGACATAATTGCGCACCATTTGGGTGTCAAGTATAAGAAAAACGAACAGTGAACTAATTTTTCGACTTTCGCTCTGAAATCTTCGGAGAGGGGGAGGGGGGGGCATAGCCCCCCATGCCCCCTCCTTAACTTTGACCATGATAATGAACTAAGCGGTCCATAAAAATTGCCCAGAAGAAAATTGCAAAATTGGTGCAACTTTCATTCACACTTTTAACGGCTACGACTGTCAGCTGAGGGTTTTAATTATTACGAGGCATTTCTGGACCATTTCTGAATTTAAATGACACAAACCCATCAAGTAATTACACATAACATTAGTAATTAATCCGATTTGCATTTTAGCTCCTTAAAAAGAATGTAATTACCCCATTCTTTGACTGTTGAATTTCTCACAATTTCTTCATTTTTTTCACAGAAATTGAAGAGAATTGATTTCTTAATATCTCACATTATACAGGGTGTTTGGCAGAAAGACCGACAAAATTTGTTGGTGGATTCACTTCTAATTTTTTACCTATGAGACCTAAGTCGTATGTGATCCGGTTACTAATATACGACTTGTTCCAGTTTATTTAAAAAAATGCCCTAAATTCCCCCTTCAAACCCTTATAACTGTTTTGTTTGTGGTCACAATAGCATGAAATTATTTTTTATTGCATGTTTGATTTATGTTTTCCATCTAAACAACAAAATTTGATGCAGTTTATTAACAAAAAAAAGGACAGCTTCCTAAACAACAAAATTTGATGCAGTTTATTAACAAAAAAAAGGTGAGCTTCCAAAATCCAAAAAACAGGTAATTGCGTGAAGAAATAGCTTTTTTTTAAATTAATTTTAAAATAACAAGCTGCAACGGAGAGCTTCGTTTTCTTTTAAAAAGTTCCTTGGTTTACGTCCGTTCCAACGATATGCCACGTGTAAAATAAAGTCATTCATTAAAGCGGTAAAAATTAAGGATTCACTGCAAAGTCCTAACAATTTTTTTATAAATTGCTGATTACGAAACCAGTTTATGTAAAAAAAAAGCGATGATCGTAAACAACTATTTATTTATTTTAAAATAAAATAAAATATTATCGGTAAAAGATTAGAAATGAACCCACCAACAAATTTTGTCGGTCCTTCTGCCAAACACCCTGTATACGTATATACAGGGTAGTCCAGGAAGTAGTGCGCCAAAATTAAGGGGATGGTAGCTTGGGTCATGACCTACCAGAATATCAAAATATGACTTCAATGAAAACCTCACCGTTTTCGAGATATTTGGCTTTTTATGAAAAATTAAATTTTCACTACCTTTTGTCAGATTATTGACTAGTAGGTGCACATAAAAATACATTACTCAAAAACCATAAAGACCGAGGGATTGATTTGTTTTAATTTGCCACCTTTTGAAAGCGACTATCTCAACTATGCATAAGACATAAACAGAGCTATACCCAAAAGAGCCACTTATAGTGGAACTCTATAAAAGAAAAAATAATAATAATAATGAAATAATGAGTTTCTTTAAAACAAAAATTACAATATGAAAACGTCGGTCAGTCCAATACGCTCCTAAAAATCGAATTTACCCGGTAAATAGTATTAGCGGACATATCTTATACGGGAATGCATTGAAAGTGTGTTTTTAGTGAAAGAAATCAGTTATTGAATGTTTAATGGTTAATATTGTTATCTGGAAAGTAATATGTGATATTTCATGTATTTTTAGAAATAACTCCAAAGATCGCGCCAACCAGTTAACTCTTTGATAAAATCAGAGAGTGTGTTTGTCGTCTTTAAATAATGATTTTCATAAAAAAATGTTTACACGGCCTTATATCAATTAGTTTTTATACTTCCTGGATGGCCGAAGGTTCGCACGTTCTCCACTTGCCGCATGGCAACTCCAAATGTAATTTTTCGCACCGGCACCGTACCGTACACATGCTACGCTTGATTCGTTTCCCAGATACTAGATGTCGCGCAGGGGCAGCAAAAAGCAGGAAAGCAAAGGGGATTTTTTCAGTTTTCACTGAATCGCTTGACAAGGCGGGAGGTTTTTGGAAGTGTCTAGCCAGTTCGGTCCTCTCTCTCGCGGCCAATAAATTTAGAGCAAAAGTCACTAAAATCGCGAAGATTACCTGAATATCCAGGGAGAAAACATTGAATGAAATAAGTTGCACGGGATTTCGTTCATCACTACGGTGCTTCTATTTTTTTTGTTTCGTTTTAATTTCATTTACTTCCGGCGGTTTTTCCATTTCGATTTGTTAAAATTGTGGAGACTCACGTCGTTGAAGGTCCATTGATCGTCTCAGCCCACATCCCAGCCGTTATCCGTGTGGAAAGTTGCATGTAATTATTGGAAAGTGTTCCGTTCAAGATAACCACCGAAGAACCCCTTAAAGTCCATTTCTCGCTATGGCGGAGAACGAGAATATAGACAGTGGCATACACTACTTCGAGGGTGTCGAAAAATTGCTGGAGATTTGGTTTGCGCCGAACCCCAAGAAGAATAATGCGGACCTACGGATGATTCCAAGGTTAGTAGGTTTACCGCCACCCTTCAGATCCTTCTAGTAATCGTATCGATTTTGTGGCAAACAAGGAGCGCTCCCCTTCCGCCTTCACCTTCTCCATCCAATCCATTTTCGTTGCCGCCGGAGCTTTGGGACAATTGAATCCCGAATTCTGCTGCCAATGCGAAAACAATTAGGGTGCAGAGGGGCAAACACTGGCCGACAATTTGTTGCCCATGTTACCCTCGAAGGTCAAATTCTGCTCCATGAATTGTAGCAGAGCGTGATTACGATTCGCCCGCCCGGAGCCTCAGCGCTCGCACCAGGGCAGGCACACGGGCGGGCATTTACCGATTATTACATAAAATCAGCTGCACCTCGCCGCTGTGTGGGTAGGTCGTGTTGTCTGATCTGGCATGATAATTGCTGGCTCTTCGAAGACGCACGCACGGTAATTGATTGGATTTGTCTGTTGCAATTTTTAACAATTCTCGGTCTCATTAATTGCAGTGGCGTTTGCCAGCTATTCCACCTTTCATAGCGCATCCTTTCGGTGCCGCGTAAATTTAGTTTTCTTATGCAAGAACATCAGGCCGGTGTTTCGCGCACCCACACAGCGCTGGCGCTCGTAAGCTCACAGCCAAGCCGATATTTTATATAGTGCCCGATGGAAGCGGGGAATAGGTATCATAAAACACATAGCTCACGCTCGGAACTCGGATCGGAGTCTCCACGACACGAAGAACGTTCGAGAAGCCTTCGCAGCCGAGGAGCACTGCTAAAATCGATGTTTCCCTGTGGGATGAGCTCAGGAGGCGCATAGGAGAACACCGCGAGGGCCGTGGCTGAGGCTCCATCGCACATCGCCCCCACGCCATGAGGAGGAGATTCAAGAAATTCATTTGGCCTGTCATATAAACAGCCGGGAGCACTGGATGGATGCTACTCCAGCTGGTGAGATGATTAAACGAAATTGACCAGTTCCTCGGCAGCAGAGTAACACAGACCAAGGGGCTGTTACCGCTTGCAGAACCAATTGATCCATTTGATGACGTTCAACCAACCCACCGACCCAAAGAGGCAATCGGATTCAACATCTCTGAGTCACTCAAAAAAGTGCGATGTATGTGTTTTGTGAGATACGACGAATTCTTAACTGACATTCGTCGAGTAATTAAGATTCGCAGGACAATCGATTTATGTTACCGCTGCGTCTTAGGAAGCGAATATTTATAGCATTAAACTAAAGATTATTAGCTAACTTACGCTGACCTACGTCATAGAATCAGCTCCGGATTGTTATCGCATAATCTCCCTGTCCTGTGAACCGATGTAAAGGGGTACTTCACGGGATAGGCCATGTAAAGGTCCGGACAAATTCTTAAGACCAACTCTTAGGGGTCATCCAGAATATGCGTTTACATGTTTCCTTAATAAAATGCGCAAACTATGGGTAGTCAGATCAGAATGATCAATGAGACCGAACTTTGGATAAGAGATCGATATTTTTTTTCATATTCATAACTTTGGGAAGTTTCTCCCCAGAAAATGTTAGGCTGTCATCGATGACCACAATTTTGCATCAAAATATTGAATTTGGTATTAAAAATCGTTGAAATACATAACAATTTCTTAATTAACTTGGCGTTTCTAATTATATGTACGGCTTATTTTGCATGTTGTTGGTATGTGAGTTTACATCTCGCACCGTTCGGCAGTTACAGGGTGATTCGTAAATCAGGATTTTGCCTTATATGGGAACCGCTCTTGTATTTTTATCTTTTTTTCTACGCATCGCAGCGACCCCAAACCGATTTCAAAAAATCACTATTTGGAAGCCCTTTCCAAAAAGTTTAACACCCCCCCCTATCCCCAACCGCTTGGCCACAATCCCCCCTGCAAGTTGAAGAAATTAACTTTTATTTCACGATTTTCCACCTTTCGCCCCACTTTTCTCCGAAATTCATGTTATTAACATACCTACTTTTTATTGTTTTTAAGTTGCCTATCTAATTACATTCCCAAAAAGGTGCAACATGCCCAGATAGGAAAAGGATACGAAAATTTATTTACAAAAATTCTTTTACAGAATATCATGACAATTCGAATTTTTAAGAAATTATTCTTAAGTTAACTAAAAAATACATTTTGTTCGCTTAAAAACTAATTACAATTAAAACGTATGTCCTTCAAAAGCTGTTCAAAATGTTCTCCGCCAGTTTCGATGCATGCAAGTAGCCTTCGTCTTATTTCGCGTTTGAGGTCTATGGTAGTCAGTCTCTCCCGTATTTTCGTGGCTGCAGTCCCAGTGCTGGTAACTAATTCTTCTCTGGTGTTGATTGGTCTTGAGTAAACTTCATCTTTCATCATTCCCCATAAGAAAAAGGCCAGTGGAGTAAGGTCCGGTGACCTAGCAGGCCAAGGAATCGGTCCACCTCGTCCAATCCAGCGCTCTGGGTAATGCTCATCCAACCTTGCCCTAACAATGTTCCCAGTATGCGCAGGTGCTCCGTCGTGCTGTAAATAAATTGCGCTTCTGGTGGCCAGGGGGATGTCCTCCAACAGATCCGGAAGAGTATTCTACAAAAAGTTCGAATATAGCGGACTATTCAGCACTTGGGGCAAGATGAAGGGTTCTATCAACTGGTTGCCGATGATGCCAGCCCAGACATTGACACTAAATCTTTGCTGGAAGGACCGACACCTTGTCCTATGTGGGTTCACATCTGACCAGGTGTGGAGGTTGTGGAAGTTTGTGATGCCATCCCGGGTGAATTGCGATTCATCCGTCCCTAGAATTCGGTCTAGAAACCTTCTGTTTTCGATGTCAGACTCGAACAGCCAAGTGCAAATTGCAATCGTCTTTCGGAATCTCCTTCCTGTAGTGCTTGGACCGGGATATGGTGGTACGGATGTAGTCCCTCTCGGTTCACAACGGTCCAAACTCTCCCTGAAGACAATCCTGACCTTCGTGCGACCTGCCTGATGCTTATTACAGGGCTGTTCCTGACGATGTTGAGGATTTGTTGGTCGGGGTCCGCTGAATCGCCCGATTTTCCTGCTCGCGTTTCTGCTCTGGGGGCGGTTACACTTCCGGTTTCTTTTAACCTTCTGAAAGTCCTTGAAAATACCCTTCTGTTGGGTACCCGCCGATTCGGGAATCTCCTTTGGTATTCTCGTACGGCCTCACTATCATTTCCTTCTACTAAACCGTACACGTAAGTTATATCGGCATACTCTTCAACACTGAATTCTGCCATTTTTTCTTAATTTTTTCTATTAAACACCCGTTCTTATCGCTTGCTTCTTCAACTGTGGTCAATGTCCTTTCAAACTTACCCATTTTTATACCATAATTCATAGGAGGTATTAGAAACGGAGCGTAAGGATACTTAAGAGTCAATACTGGATATAATAAACTAATAACGCTATTTAACGAGATTACATTTATTATTTTATTACTGTTTTGCTGAAATAATAAAAATGTACTACCTCTGTTTCCTAAACAAACATTTCCGAACTTGCTGTCATAAAAATTGTTTACTTAACGACTTTTTCCATTATGGTGCAATAAAGTAATTAGGTACCTGTGAGGATGTTTTAATTTCAGGACTTTTGCAACCCTTTTCTACCTGGGCATGTTGCACCTTTTTGGAAAGGTAATTAGATAGGTATGTTAATAACATGAATTTCGGAGAAAAGTGGGGCGAAAGGTGAAAAATCGTGAAATAAAAGTTAATTTTTTCAACTTCCAGGGGGAATTCTGGCCAAGGGGTTGGGGATAGGGGGTGGTGTTGACCTTTTTGGAATTTCCAAATAGTGATTTTTTGAGATCAGTTTGGAGTCGCTGCGATGCGTAGAAAAAAAGATAAAAATACAAAAACGGTTCCCATATAAGGCAAAATCCTGATTTACGAATCACCCTGTAACTGCCAAACGGTGCGAGATGCCCCCCCCCCCCCCCCCCCCCCATACGATTTTTTGCTTGTCTCGGTCTGACCTTTCACCCCTTGCAGTATTGACCTCCCACCTCTGAACACCCTGTATATTATTTAACCATTTGAGTGTCGAGCAGCGAAAACTGGTAGAAGCGCTACAGTGATTGTCTGAAATAGGTTGCGATAAAGTAGAAAAACAACATTTCTGTAGGTTTTGAATTTTTGTTTCTGGTCAAAAAACGTAATCTATGTAGTATATTTATAAATACAAATACTAATATATGTAACAATTTCTAAAAGAATACTTCAATATTGATTTTGATATTAAAAGTGTTTCCCGAACCACTGCAAAAACATAAAAACCGCTGGCTTTTTTCGCACTCAAAGGGTTTATGGTATATGTACTTTGACTACTATGTTCCAAGGAACGGTTCAAACTGGCGAATCGTATGTCTCGGGTTCAATTCGTTTAAGACAAATAAAAAAAAATACGAATATTTTCAATATGGACGCTATCGTTAAGCGTAACCGTGCTAATCAATTTTTACAAAATGGTGACCTATTGGATAAAATATACTATGCAAAGTGCGATGTTCCATAGCATTTTTCTAACTTTGAAATCGCAAACAAATATAAATTTTCCGAATATTAAAAATCGCCTACGCTTTAATATTTTGGCGTTAATATAATCTCGAACGAATCATTAGTCTTTGAGATTGAGCATTCGCTTGTCCAACAAATTGTTTTGAGAAAAATGCGATTCAAATTTGAGTTTGATATTTTTCATATAAAAAATGAAATTTTTAAATTTATTAAATTGTATCTATTTCGGGTCCATAAGGTTCTAAAAGTGTAATGCATGTGCACAAAGGGAAATCATATATATGTATACACTGCTGTCAAGAAGTTTAGGACCAGTTGGCTATTATCATGAAATTCATACAAAATAATGAAATTATGCCACACAAATAAGTTCATTTATTATGTATTGATAGTTTAATTCAAGATAATTTAAAAATAAAAGTAATGGTTTGCAGTTTGTCTTTAATAATGAAAATCATTCATTTCATTCATTAAGAAAATCCGACTTTACATTTTATGACTTCCGCAAAAAGTGGTCCTAAACTTACTGACGGTAGTGTAATATATATATTTATTGAAACTTTTCGTAATCGCAGTGGATAAGTGTGTACGTATACTTTTTTTAAAAATTTAAAAACAATATTTTTTTAAATTTCTTAAATAAATAAACATTAAAAATGCAATTGTATTTTTCAAAGTGCCACCTTTTTCTCAAAAACCAATTTTTAAAAGAAAAAAAAACCGCTGCCTACACCGATAGCTACAATTATACAGATTAAGAAAATAATAATTTTTTTTTAACATGAACGAAATATTTAATGCACTTTGCGGAGAAGATTTTTTCATGGACCCACCTATTATATTTTACTCCTTTTTTAATTTTTAAAATTTTTTAATAAAAATAAGTATAGTTCAAATAATCTTTGATAACATATCCGATCCTAATGATGAAAAAAATGGGCAATTTTCCGGCCATTCGCAGTAGTGTTCGCCCCTAAGTCCTCAACTTTATGAAAACGACCCATGGTCTCGTAGTTGACTTCTTAACAGCTAATCCAGTGGAATAATTGCGAGGTCCAACAACTAAGTTGACTGTGTATTTAAATAAATTACCTATTTATGTATTTAAACAGTTTAAAAATGATCATTGTCGAAATAATTCGATTCAAAAGAATTGAGTTTTGCAAGTCCGTTTTCAATTTTAGCGCTTGATGGAACAAATGACTAGACTTACACTTTTTCATATTATTGTACGTTGTAAAAAGCATCGTCATATCATTTGCATGTTATGACCCACAGACTGATTATCTCGGCTATTAAATAATTTCCTGTTTTTCTCCGTTTATTGAACTCGTGATATCAAAAATAAATATTCGAATTCTTTCTGGTAAAAATAACATGAGAATCAGAGGAGCTAATCAAATGTATTTTTATCTACAAAAACGATTGAATGATAAATTCTTATGCGATTGCAAATTCCTAGTTGGAATTTTTTTCTCTTTACCATTATTTTCGCGTATGGTGAAATTCGTTAAAATTATTTGTAAGTTCTTATTTTTGCTACGCTCTTGGTATACTCTTTTAATATAAAATATAAATTCACGTTCTTAAATATTTTCAAAGTAAACATGCAATGTGTGGTGGTCTGCACATTAGTCACACGAGCTGCAATAGAATTCTTTGTTTAGCCGCGCGAAAATAATTCACAGATGTAAATGCTTATGCCTCTAGTTGTCAGTGTATTTAATGATTGCAATTTCTGTTTGGGATTGAAAGTAGAGCTTTAATGTTGATAAGAGCACTTGAATATTGTAAAGGAATTTCTAGATTAGATCCGTAAATTAGATACTTTTTATGATATTTACTATTTATAACACCTTGACTAGCAACAAATTTCAAATATTACTGCAGTTTCAACTTATCAGCTGATCTTTAAAATCTTCCATCAATTTTCTCGCTACTTCTCATTTCACTGAACCTTTTCATAAAATACCAACATTTCGATCTGGAATGAACCATTTCATAAGTAAAATAGTAGATTAAAAAGACGATGTTGGCATTTTTGTTTATTATTTATCAATTAGCCCAAAGCCATAAAGAAAACCACCCACTTTATTTTATCATCAGTAAGTTCTCCAATATCGGGAAGCCGTTAACTTAACCTTTACGTCTATCCGATTACGAGATGAAATACTTGTGAATATAAAACAAAAATTTCTTAAATAGAAGTAGCCATGAGGAAGGAAGGGTATATAGAGTTTACTTTGTAATTAATTCGTAATCACCCTGTATGGTGAAAACCTCTCAAAGATTCGCTATTCTTTGATACAACTCAAGCACAATCTGACACCAAATGTAATGAATCTACTATTTAACAGTTTAATTATTTGTTCAGACATTTGTATATGTAGATAAGGGAAAACATTGTTTTTCATTTTATGAAGGAACTTTGAGATTTATATTTATTAGAGTTGGAACTTCCAAGTAAAGATTCCACTCGACATGCGATTGTTTGCAAACTTTATCTTAAACTTTTTGTGGGCGCTCCTTTCATCCTACGTTATCTGCTCTATTATTCTTGGAAATTTGTTATTTATTTGTTACTGCATTTTATTGAATAGGTTATGCAATTACGTCAGGGCAGGTTATCAGGGGCGTAGTCACATAACTAATCGCTTAATAGCTGAATCGCATATAAAATTCCTATGGGAATCCTAAAATAACATTCAGCTATTTGTCGACTCGACTTTAAACGAAACAAGTTACATAACTACTTCCGCAATTTACTGTAAAAGTAAAACGAGCAATAATTTAATAGAATAATAACGCAATCCTACATAAGCAAATTATCAGCTTTAAGGTAATTAACATTTGACTGAACAAAGGAGACAATAGGATTAAGCAGGTGTAATCGAATGTTGTAAAAGCTAAATTTTTAACATGTTTTCGAAAATCAGATAAAAGTACAACCCAAAGAGTACAAATCGAGTCTGAACTAGTTCAAATTTTCGCGCCATTTTCTGTCGGTCACATACTGCGTACTTTTGGCTTCTGTCATGATACTGAAATTTAGTTATCGAACGGAACATTGTCGGATAACATACATTCATTATGAAAATCCACTACGGAAACAAGAAGGTTTCACAGAAACTGCAGGAGAAGTTTATGTCTCAATTCTGGACACCAAATTGGATTTCTTTCTCTCTAAGGCTATGTGAAATCTAAAGTCTGTGTCAATAGCCTTTCTAAAATGAAATGACGATTCCAGAGCCGACAGTCAGAAAATCAAAATGTGCGAAAGCCGAAACTTTGTTCTGAACACTTTCCACTAAGACTTAATTTTTAAGTTTTATTTCCGTTCTAATGTATGACCTCGATATGATCTTCAGAGGTCAAAAGCTCAAGTTGCTCAAGGTCATATCTGAACGTAACATTTGCTGCTTTCCATTTTCAGGGTCAAAAATATGTTTTTTCATTTAAGAAAACCAACTTGATTTCGAAATGTCCTTAAAGGTCACGGCCCAGGTCAAATCCAGGGTCCCCACGAGATAGCCAGGGAACAATCCTACAACCTTTGTTTGACACATTTTTTCCAAAAATCCACTCCTAACGAGTTATTCCGCTGTTCTAGTACTTTTATACCACCCCGTATATTTTGAGAAAAAGTCAATTATAGAAGTTCAGTTTTTTTTTAAATTCATGACTACTCATAATTTAATTAACCAAACCAGGGCTTAAATGAAATAACTCCATTTATTCGTCAGTAGACGTCGTCTACGTTTTCTTATAATGAGATTATTGATAAATGAGTCATGAATAAAATATCTCAATTGATTTCAGATTAATTTTCACTTGTAAAACTGAAATTATAATTAGTTTTTCATAAAGTTAGTGATAAGATAATGTCGAATAGTATTCACTATTGCTATAGCAAAGGGTCATTCCATATGAAATCTTCAAATGAATTCAGCCGCACTATTTTTGAATTAAATGAAATTCGGTAAGAAATTTTGTCTAGTTTTGGTGATAAAAAAGAAAATACTCCTTCATTCAGTTTTTGGAGCAGTAATTGTCTTGTCTAAAGGGATGAAAATAATAACGAGCTTAACATGTAAGCACTTAGTTTCCGTAAAAATTCAAGTTTTTATTTCATAGTATAAAAATAAAACAAATTAAACTTAAGTATAGGGGAAAATATTTTATAATTTTTGTATTTTTTTAAGAAACTATAACTGCATATTGCCGTTGCGCGTGCAATACCGCGTATTTGCGTTTTCACGATTTTACAGGAGAAAGAAAAAACTCGCCGCCAACTCCAAGCAAGCAAGTGTAACGCGGTATTGTTTCTATGTCAAAAATAAGGTTTCTTATAGGCTAATTTAAATTTTGTGAGATCTATAAGGAGCAAAACCATGTTAAGAATCCGCAGGCGCGAAATTTCAATTTTCCGCTTTTTGCTGTTACGCGGTATTGCACGCGCAACGACGATATGCGACCACTACCAGGTCTAAATAATCCTTATAGACCAATTTTGATAAAGTCCCTTATTTAAACCCAGCATCCCCAACTTATGACGTAGAATGTGAATTCGCCATACAAAAATGCAATTCCGGAGTTATAGGACTACTTCCGGTTTGAACAACTTCAAAGGTCATTAGAGGGCGAAAATGTAATTTTTTTGAAAAATTTTTCTAATGAAAGTTGTATATTCGTGCAATCCGAATTCGAGTATATATATATCCATTTAATTTAACAAAAAAAAAAGGTACTTCCAATCTAAATAACTTACTTCCGGTTGAGACCGGAAGCTGAACATAGTGTCAATCGATAGAGCGTACCCACTTTACTTAAAAGTTTTTGTTCAATTTAGAAGGGGTGGACGGGTGGTTATTGCACACCCTCTATACCGATCGAAACGTTTCTTGCTGACACACTGACAAAATATGTAGTTTCTACTTTGCGGCAAATTCACTTGGCTTCCCCTTAAACATGTCTGTACTTGTATAACAAGTTTTCGCTTAAATTTACATTTTCCGGCCGGCCGGCCGGCTTTTGTTATATAACTTGGAACAGAGAAGTTGAATGCATGCGATCATTTATTATATCAGCAATAAGATGCTTATGTAAATATGTACGTGAGCCGTGAGCCCTGAAAATGGCCTCACATTTCTTGAGCGAATCGCGGTGCCATTGTCATTTCATATTATGTACGGTCTTTGGCAAACCGGTTCTGAGAAATGATCAATTGCTTTTATTTCGCACAGTCTTGGTGCTCAGCAGACTGTTTTTAAAAACGGAACGCTTAAGTTTTATGGCTAAAATTTATGCTAATGAAAATGTAGGTGAGTTCTTTGAAATGAAAAGTGATCCCTTATCGCAACGGAATTTTTTCACTTTTATTTATAAATAACACGTTGTGATCGGTGCAAGGTAAAGAGATATTCAAGGTCAACCTGAGGTACGATTTTTGCTTTTGCGGGCATTTTTAAAGTTAACATTAAATCATTGATTCCGCAGACCGAAACGTGTAGAAAAATGTAGGTATCAGTGCCGAGTAACTTACTCTTTCTTGATGGTCAGCTCACAACATTTTGAACATTTCAAATGGGATTATGCTGGAAATCTCAGGATTTATTACTCAGATAAAGCAGATACTGATGCTACATAATTATATTGAAGACTCAAAAGCAATTATAACTCGTGCTAGAGATTGATTTCTGTAATATAAATTTTTTTCGTTATGCATGAATAAGGAAAAATCAATTGCGAGACCGCAACTCGCTGAAAAATCCTTTGAATAATGTAAAAACTTAAATTACAGGGAAACAAATTCAACAAATTCCGGCGGGCATTTAGATTTGGTGCGCTATTCGGGTGGAAAAAATTTTAAGCACTTTTTAATCCATTGCCCCGCAAATGTATCAAATAATACAGGCCTGAAGTCTTGAGTGAGAATATTATACAATGTTTTTTTTCCAAAAGTTTTCTAAATTTATCCAACTTCATCTGTCTTACGTCTCTTTTTACCACTTTATTGTTTTTTAATAAATCTTTTGTTCAAATTTAGATCATTTAATTTTCGCAAAATTTCATAATGTCGTAATCTTTCCACATGTAGTTTCAGAATGAAATCATGTTTTTAATTCCATTTTAATTAAGGTAAAGGCACCAATTTTCGACACTTTAAAACAACTATAACACTTAAACGTTAATAAAAAATGCATTTATTTAATTATAAATATAATAGTGATCAATATACATAAACAAACTCTTTTATAATATGTTAACAATGAAAACAATTTAAATGTCTTAATTTTTTCTTTAAAAAATTTAAATTTATGATGAGGGCGCAAAGTCTCCTGTAGTCGACACAGCAAAATAGTGAATATCCCAATGCTCGATATCCATAAAAAAAAATATAAAGACAATAACAATTACAAAAATTACTATCGCAGACAGTATCCTTATACGAAAATAATTCTTTACAAATATGAAAAACTTATCTCAATATGAAGAGCCTTCTTACCTTAAGATATTTGAGAGAATGGTAACATTTTTGGTCATTTTTTTGTTCAATATTTTTTAATGTGGAATATTTTAAAGATAAAAACTTGTTTCTTTGGCCGACGCATTAACAATATTCATAGCATAAAAAAGGATTATTCAAAACTCATTTCGTTCCAATATAACCCTTGTAGAAGATATTTTGTTTATGAGTGACGAGCATTGGTGCCTTTACCTTATTACAACACTGGAAATAGTTTACCTCCATTGCCGGACACTTTTAATTTTAAAATCGTAATCAGAAACGCTCTTATTAAAGCGAACATGTTTTGCCTTGTTGATACATGAAGATCGCATTCAAAATCACTTTAATTGTTATCTAGAATGTAAAATCATATCTTGTTCAATGCATTAGTAAGGAATTAACAAGTAAATGCCGTACTAATAATGTTTTTTTTTTTTTTTATTAATTAATAAATATATAGGACGGCTATAACCGTCATTTGTCTATATATCGCCAAAAATTGGACGGCTATTGCGGCAATGTTACAATTAATAAAATATTAGATTAAATATATAGTTTAATTAATGGAAATAATAATTTTTTTTTTTTTTTTAATAATTAATTTGTTTTGAAGTAAAACTTCTTTAATAAATAAAATAAAATTAATAAACAAGTTTTTTGTTGGTCTGCACCCCGTTTTACAACCACAAATTAAACACATCTTATGAAATTTTGAATTTTTTGATAGTTAAAATTGGCATTATTAATACCCTTGATACACGGGCAAAACTGAATGAAGATCCAGCAGGGATTATCATCGGCTGTACCGTGTATCACTGTGAATTAAGTTTGAATCTTCATTCGTAACTGCATTCGAAGGCTACTTGATGAAGTTCCAAAAACTTAATTCAGAGCGGATGAAAATGGAAGCCCTGGAAAAATCAGCTGATTTCCAGTGTCAATTATTCAAAAACATGAATTCACTCCGCTCTTTGCACTTTAAACTGTCAAAACGAAATATCATCGACTCCTATGTCCGTGTGTCTTGCATTGAATGAATAAAAATCCGAGTGAATTTTCATTCATAGGATGTTCATTCAGCCGTGTCCGTGTATCTTGGGTATAAGGAAAACGACATTTCAAAAAAGTACCACAATAGCAACCTGAAGCACCCAAGTTTGACATTTCAAGATTAATTAAATTTGACGACAGCATTAACCCTTTAGTCACCAGTTTTAAAATGAATTTTATACGAAGGAATTGAAATTATGCCACATGCCGTTAACGGTAATTTCCTTCCTTCCTAGTTTCGTTTCTTATTTCACAATACGAGGAAACAACAACGCAGTAATAAAAAAGAACAATAAAAATAATAACGCTCTAGATTTGGTGCACCGAAGTTGAGACATCAAAAAAATTAAATGATGGTGAATTTTCTCTTCTGACATATAAACAAAGATACCCACCAAGTTTCATCGAAATAAAAAATAGTGCCGCTTCAATTTTTTTTATTTTTTATGATTTTGTATGGGATGACTCATAAAACTAATCGCGATCTTACGAACAATTCCTGTTATCATAATTGCATTATTATAATATTGCATTAAACTAACTAATCAGTTATATAGTATGTTACTCGTCTTGATATGTTAAGTTAAATATCAATAATGTTTATCTCTCTACTGCTCAAGGTCTTTGGACTACAGCGCACTGGTCACTTCAAGAAGCCTTAGGTCATGTATTGGTGCACTCTGTTCTGCTTGGAAAATAATAACTCATACATGTAGTACATTTGCGTTGCCAAGCAGGCATTATTTTATAAAAATTGATATATAGTTAAAATGTGGTTTGGAAAAAGATTATTGATAGCATCCGTCATATTGCATAACGTAATTTTATTTTATAAAAATTGATATATAGTTAAAATGTGGTTTGGAAAAAGATTATTGATAGCATCCGTCATATTGCATAACGTAATTTTAATATTAATACTCATCTTCTAGTATCCATGTGACTTGTGACGTCACGTATCCTATGACGCACTCAGGCTTAATACGAATCCAACAACACCTCACTTATTCAAATCAGTTGAAGCATTTAGGTTGTAGGTGGCAACATCTCATACACTTACCCTCCTCTTGGCTTCGCCATAGTTGGCTAAAAAAAGAATTATTTGAAAATATTTAGAATTGATTTAAATAAAAGCTTTCTTTTATTTTTCAGAGCAATGTGGGACGCTCTTTTAAAATCAGTGCGCTGCGAAATTATTAGCTTTTCAAGGAACGATCACATAGACGCGTATGTTTTAAGGTAAGAAGCATATTGATTTTTTATTAATATTCATCTAACGTATCACATAAGAGCCCAATCATAGGCAATGATATTTGCCCATTTATAAAAAAATTCTCAGAAAGTTTGGAACAATGGCTCTTACGAAATACAACAGTGAATTCGAATTGAATTTAATTAGTGAAATTAATCGCAGATATTAATAAAATGTTGTTGCGAAGAAATATGGTATTTCAAAGTGTACTGTGTGTCGCATTGTCTAAAGATAATACGGGAAACAGAAGAACAATATATTCGTGTTGTCGACCGCATGCAACAACTCAGCCTGAAGATAAGGAAATTCTCTCAAGAATCAAAAGGAACCCGTTTATTTCTTCCAACAACATCTAACAATTGAGCGTAGAGATTTTTTTAATTTTTAGGCTGCAATTCGCTCTAGACCACATTCACTGATCACTTTCCAAATGGAAGACAGTTCGCTTTAGCGATGAGTGCAAATTTAATTTGATATCCTCAGACCGCATTCAGTATGCTCGTAGAGGTGAGGTTAAAAGGTTGCATCCAAAAAATTGCAGACTATCGGTCAACCACGAGGGTGGTAATATTATGGTCGGGGAAATCAGTGGACTTAGAAGTTTGGTACCAACCAGCTCTAATGCAGGCCATAAAAACAATGGGAGCAAATCTGTCCACGCAAAATTGACAAAATAGTAAGATATTTGCCAGAGAGGTGCGCAAAAGTAATAAGAAATAAAGGTTATTACTCTAAATATTGAAATAACAGCAATTTTGTATTTGGTTTGCACAGGTGTTTAATATGAGAGTGAATAGAAATTTATTTTTTTTCTTTTTATTTTGATGACAAAGAATTTGCTTTAAAGATTCTTAGAACTTGTTATTGAAACAAAACAAATAAATAAAACTATTGTACAACTTTTCATCGTAATGGTTTTTTTTAATATTTATCATAAATATATAAAGTCTTGCCTTTTTTGCAGGTAAAGTTCTTTTTTTTAACCCTATCTTGCGTAAAAATAATGTTTCTAAAGAGTGTTCAAAAATGAGGTTCCATTTTAATTTTTTAATAAAACACATTTTACTTGCATTCTCTCAATATCTTTATTGGAAATTAAAGTAGAAGTGTTGCGATCAATAATGGAAAACAATATCTGATAATTGACCTCTGCTAGCTCAGCAAGCCAGCATTCTTTTGGCACAGTTTCCAATTAAATTTTTACATAATTTAGGCTCAGTGATATGTTTGCTTATGTTGGCTTTAAGTTGCTAAATTATTTGAGTGTCGTTAGCAAAAATTGTACTCTTCAAAAATATGGAAAAGTCCAATGGACAATTTGTAATTGCCATATCGAGTACTGATGGATTAAATGAATCACTGGGTGGTAAATTTCTTGGATCGGGTGGATATAGAGTATAAAAGAGGTTACTTTTATCTAAATCGTAAAGGTTTTTTCCCTAAGAATTTACCTGTCATACAGCCGCAGCTGCAGTTTTCACAATTTAGGTGTGCGATTATTAGGAAATTTGTATTTTGTCTTGGCAACTTCTCCCAAGAAGTTCTTTTTGAGTAGTTTTTGAGTTTATTCATTACAAACATACACACAAAAATACAAATCTTTCCTCTTTATAATATTAGTGTAGGTAGATGTAGATTAGTATGGCAACCCCCACCAACTGGTGGCTCTATCGAATTAATAAAAAAATCTTCATAACCACTTTGGAATGTCCCGAAAGCCATTAAGGGTAAGCCACAATTATTACCACAAAACAAAAAGTCGAGTTACTTCTTAAAACTTTATTGAAGACCATCAATCTCAACAATAGCGGCAGAGCTATTAAGAATGAGATACTCAATGTAATAACAAAATTCAAATATCTAATAACCACCGCCTTCCCTGTATATCTCATAAAACCTAAGACGGTCAAGAAACATATTTCCAATCTAACAACAATAGTCCGAGAGGCAGCGTTGCAAATCATTTCAACATTTCTGAAATTATGATTTTCCTATAAAATGAATGTTTAAGTACAACAAATGGCTGTACTAAGCGTCAGCTGCTTCTATCTCGGGGGACCTATATGTGAGAAAATTCATAGTATGTAAAAAAAAAACCAAAATAAAATAATTCTGAAGATCAAATTTTTTTTTTAACGTAATGTTTAAATTATAAACAAAAAAAAAATAACAATCAGCTGAACTAATCGCAGTGGATCATTAGTCAGCTGACCTTATCAATATGTAATAAAATTTAAGGTAAAAAAGTAATTCCTAAACAATGAAACACATACAGCTTGTTTATTACACTATTGTGTTGATAAAAATTATAATCAGCTGCACTTTAAGTGGGGGGAAGGACGTCAGCTGGGGGATTATAGGAGCCGAGCGCGCATGTTAGTTTATAAGCGAATAATTTTCATAACTCACTGACTGACAGTTTTCCCCTCATTAGATTCTCAGCTGACTATTAATTTTATAAAATATAGAATTTAGTTTAATAAATATAATAATTTCAGTCATTAATATATCAATTTTATATACCGGGTGAGTCATTTAACTTGAGACAACCTAATAACTTTTTAGGATCACATAATATTGAAAAAAGTTTAATATGAAAGTTGTAGGGTATCAAAAATGGCGTTTGGTGATGATCTTAAAAATGACCTTGACCTTGACATTCAAGGTCATATGAAGGTCAACTTTAAAATTTCAAATGGGATGACCCCCTATTGACCCCGGAATTGAAAAGAGCGGAAAATTTTACGTTCAGATATGACCTTGACCCAATGGTCAAGGTCAAATTTCAAGGTCATTTCACGATAATTTATCTTCATGTACAATAGCGAGAGGCGATGACGTTTTTTGAAATACATTTTAAACTAAAGTTTTTGATGTGAAGAGAGATATCTGACCACGACCTTGAAAATTACCTTGACCTTCAAAGTTATTTGAAGGTTAAACTCAAAAATTCTATTGGTAACACCTATTTTTGACGCCAGAACGAAAAAAGCTTTCGACCGAACATGCGATAAAGTATTTAACTACATTTTGCATTACCCAGGAACAACGACGTGGACGTAGTAGTTTTCTGTTCCCTTTGGGGTGCTTGATTTAGGTGAGTCCCCTCGCCTCTCACCGTCGGGATGCTTGATAAGGTGAAGTTTACAACGAAGTACCAACTACTCGTGAAAATATGATTGAAAGAATTATTGATGCTTGCAACAAAATAAGTCCTGATATGCTTCAAAGTTGTGTAAGATCGTTTGAGGTGCGCATTAATAAGTGTATTGAAGTTGATGGACATCACTTCGAGCATTTATTAAACTAAATTGGTGAGAATTGCGAGTACTCACATAAATCAATCACCCCGACGCGACAGTGAGAGGCGAGGGGACTCACCTATATCAAGCACCCCGACGCACAGTGGGCCCAGTGCGTTCAAAACCACCCACAAGTCGTAATTTTTAACAAAATTTGAAAATTCTTAGTTTGAGAATACTCGTGATGAGGAAACAAAGAGACTCACGAAGCCCTTTTTCCCAAAAATTGCTTCGGTGATTTTAAAAATTCTCACTTGACCTTCAAATGACCTTTAGGAGACCTTGTATGATCAAGTAAATGACTAATTTAGATTCAGCAACCTCGAAATCCTACTTGTAGTTTTTTTCCAGATTTTCATTTTTGCTTTAAGTTCTTGGATCATAAGATTGTACTTTCAATATGCTGAATTTTCGAGATCAAAGTGAAGTTTTTTGAATTTTTAAAATCACCGAAGCAATTTTTGGCAAAAAGGGCTTCGTGAGTCTCTTTGTTTCCTCATCACGAGTATCCTTAAACAAGAATTTTCAAATTCCGTTAAAAATTACAACTTGTGAGTGGTTTTGAACCAATTTAGCAATATGGCCCCACTGTGCGACGGTGAGAGGCGAGGGGACTCGACTCACCTAAATCAAGCACCCCAAAGGGAACAGAAAACTACTACGTCCACGTCGTTGTTCCTGGGTAATGCAAAATGTAGTTAAATACTTTATCGCATGTTCGGTCGAAAGCTTTTTTCGTTCTGGCGTCAAAAATAGGGGTTACCAATAGAATTTTTCAGTTTAACCTTCAAATAACTTTGAAGGTCAAGGTAATTTTCAAGGTCGTGGTCAGATATCTCTCTTCACATCAAAAACTTTAGTTTAAAATGTATTTCAAAAAACGTCATCGCCTCTCGCTATTGTAAATGAAGATAAATTACCGTGAAATGACCTTGAAATTTGACCTTGACCATTGGGTCAAGGTCATATCTGAACGTAAAATTTTCCGCTCTTTTCAATTCCGGGGTCAATAGGGGGTCATCCCATTTGAAATTTTAAAGTTGACCTTCATATGACCTTGAATGTCAAGGTCAAGGTCATTTTTAAGATCATCACCAAACGCCATTTTTGATACCCTACAACTTTCATATTAAACTTTTTTCAATATTATGTGATCCTAAAAAGTTATTAGGTTGTCTCAAGTTAAATGACTCACCCGGTATATAAAATTGATATATTAATGACTGAAATTATTATATTTATTAAACTAAATTCTATATTTTATAAAATTAATAGTCAGCTGAGAATCTAATGAGGGGAAAACTGTCAGTCAGTGAGTTATGAAAATTATTCGCTTATAAACTAACATGCGCGCTCGGCTCCTATAATCCCCCAGCTGACGTCCTTCCCCCCACTTAAAGTGCAGCTGATTATAATTTTTATCAACACAATAGTGTAATAAACAAGCTGTATGTGTTTCATTGTTTAGGAATTACTTTTTTACCTTAAATTTTATTACATATTGATAAGGTCAGCTGACTAATGATCCACTGTGATTAGTTCAGCTGATTGTTATTTTTCAGTTGTTTATTATTTAAACATTTCGTTAAAAAAAAAATTTGATCTTCAGAATTATTTTATTTTGGTTTTTTTTTTTACATACTATGAATTTTCTCACATATAGGTCCCCCGAGACGCTAGCAGCGGACGCTCAGTACAGCCATTGGTTGTGCTTAAACATTCATTTTATAGCAAAATTATAATTTCAGAAATCACACAGAATTTTGCAACGCTGCCTCTCGGACTACAAGTAAAATAGCTGATCCGGACAAACTTGTCAAAATATATATCATACTATATAGCTTTCGTCTGGTTTCTTTTTTCAAATTTCAGTTTCATTTTTCAAATTGTCTTGTTTTATTGAAAAGAGTAAGCCTTCCTATACTCAATTTTTCATATATTTAGGCTAGATTGACGTATACTTAGATTAAGGCAGATTAGTATTACATAGTTCTAAATAGAAATTTATACATATAGAGGTTTTATTTCATTTCCCTCTACCGCAATAAAACATTACAAAGTGAAATTAAATACATAGCTAAACAAAATAGAAAACCCATTTCAGTTGTAAAAAATAATAAATGCAATCTCTGAAAATTTAGAAGTGAATGTAAATGATATTGTATTGTACTACTTGGCACAAAATAAAGAAATAAAAATATTGTCGCAGTGGCTGTATGACACGCAGCACCTTCCTGATAACACATATTCTCTACATTAGTAGCCTTGCAGTTCTTATAAAAAGTTATTAATCAGTTCGATATCGGCCTCCATTCGCAGAAACATTCTGGCTGCATTTTCAAAAAAGTAAGGATTAATCACTCCACTAGACCACAAACCACACCAAATAATTGCTTTTTTTGGTAGCATAGGTTTTTCCAATATTTGTCGTGCATTATCTTCACCGACGATACTTTTGTTTGTTAACATATTCACCATGATGAAACTGAGCTTCATCGCTAAAAGTGATTGAATCGAAAATATAATTTTGTTTTCGTTTTGATAAAACTCAGTTGACGTGTACACGGCTTCAAGTTTTTAGTTATTTGGATCTTGTAAGTATTTAGATGAAAATGCAAAAAATTTAATGTCGTTGGTTTAGTGTTTAATAGCTGTGAACGATGACGAATTGGTTTGTTTGGTTTAGCGCTAGCACTAACAGCTTAAATATTTTCCTGTGAACACAACCACAACAACGACTGTAAATTATGCTTCTTTGACCTTGAACTGGTTCGGTTTCGAAAAATTTTGTAACGACTTTTCGAAAATTTGTGTGGTTCGAAATTGTCTTGCAATTTCTGAAAAATCTTCACCAATTTGATAAACATACAATGTTATGACTTAACAGCTGTCAAAAATAACAGCATAATCTAGTACTAAAAATGTAAATGGCGACCTCAAATGAAGTCTCAAATCTGAACACCCTTTATATGCAATGAGGTACAAAAGTGGAACAATACTTTCTTCTTTTGACTCTGAAGGTGAATAGCAAAGACAGAGAATGATGAACTGAAAACAACACACACAAATATTCTTATTAACTTAACTAAGTTCATAATTCTCAACATAAGGTATTATATTCTTGTGCTTGACCGAATTAGGCGGTCGTCGAAATACATAATGCATAAAATCCCTACAAGAGTTGTGTAAATCTAAGCGGCGGGAGGAGGAATGATTCAACCCCCACCTTGAATTTTAGTTTTGCTCAAATATCTTAAAACCGGTTGATCCTACGACAGCAATAGTTAAACATTTCAAACTAAATTCTCCATAACTTTTGTCTTAAACTTTTTTCCCTAACAATGATACTTTTTTTTATTTATAGTTCGTCAATCTTAATGAAAAATAATTTTGCCAAGTGCCTCGTTAACATACATATATCGCATGTTCAAAATCATGGAATTGGTTGTTCTTTTTTATTTTTGTTTTTGTTTTTGGGGATCGTTCCATGTGGAGTTTGAGTGACAAAATAACTTTAAGGGCATAGGATCAATAAAATATATCAGCTCTAAAATATGGCGATGAATATGAAATGAAATTGGGTCAATTAAACGAATAGAGTGACCCAAATGAAAGTTATAACAAAAACGATCATCCAACTGCACTAACTGCCATAAATTTAACAATAGGCTAATAAGCTTAATAATAAAAAATGAAGAAGCAATTTGTGCCAATCTTGTGCTATTTATATACAGAAACCAGCACTGTGATTTCACACTTGCATTTCATTCGAATTATTGCCCTGTCGCCAAGTGAAAATTTCAATAATATCAGGCTTCGTGATGTTATATGTTTGCGCATACGGTAAACAAATTTTGAATTGAAGGTCAATCAAAAAGCTCAGAAGAAGCCGATGCAATATTCATCCCATGTTTATTATATCGACCATTTTGGTAAATGTCCCTCACTCGGGTCAATTTCAGGGTATAGAAAGCATATGTGCAAATTATTTAATAATAAAGTGGAGGCGTCTCTTTATTGAGTCATTGTTCACTTTTCGTCTGGGCGAGATCGTCTGCGTTTATTTTAATGATTTCAATGTAGTTGAGACAGTGAAATGGTCAACGAGAAGTGCTGAAATATTTTGCAAGAATATTTGAGGTATGTTCAAATAAATACCATCAGTTTAAATGGAAAATAGCTTTTATTTTAATTTGAATTTCTCGAAATACAAGTGCAAAAATTTCTATAAAAATTAGATATTCCTAAATTACTTTAAAAGTTATTGTCATTATTTGCTTAAACGGCTAACTATATTATGCAGAAGTCGCAGTAACCATTCAAATGAAATTAATTTTCCAATTTTTCATACTGTTTCAGAAAGATGCAATAATGCAATTCCCGCTCAATAAAATACTCAACTTCAATACAAAACGATAATTTTATAATTTTATGATTATCCTGAATTGTATTTATTCGTGCCATGTTTATAGGATTCCTTAGAAAAACATGGAACCCTTATAACTTCGTCTTGTCCATTCATCTACCTGTCAAAAGATCACAGTTTCTACAATCTTAGAGCTATGCGCATTTTTCTATAGTTTTGGACCTAGTACAAATTTACAATTAGATCCTTCCTAAATATCTCAATTGTTTAGTGGAAGCGAAATATTTTTTTTTTTTTGGTGCAATCCATAACCCCCCTTTCAAAATCCAATTGAGGTTCCATCTATCAATTTTCTTTTTAAATCCCGATTGCGAAATATTAAACTGCAAAATAATGTGTAATTTTCATCCGTTAATTTGAACAAGCTAATAGGTATAATATTCTAGGTCCTAGCAATTGATTAGAACTATCAATTAACCCTTTGCACTTCAAGCAATTTGGCTATACGCAGGTAATCAACTCAAAGATCATTTTTCTTAGATTTCTGAGTTATGGGTAAGGGTACAAAAAATGCATAACGATACAAATACCTGATGACATTGGTGAACGATCGCTTATTAAAACTTAATGATAAATTGTGGGCAGTGACACTGGCCGTAGGAGTAGAACGCCTTCAAGTGCCAGGGCAATACAGATGGCCGTAGGAGTGCAAAGGTTGAAAGTAATTTGGGTTAGCTTGCATTAAGGAATCCAAGAAATATAGGTAACAAACTAAGTTGCTAAGTTGCCTCCAACGAAACTTTGTTAATAAAATATTAAACATCAAGGTGGCAAAGTTGATAGCCAATGACAGTAAATTCAAAATTATACTTTTTCAAATTTTCAAATTATAAATTTTCTCCTTTGACATCTGAACGAAGATTTTTACCAAATTTCATAGAAATCAAGAATGGTGCGGGTTTTTTTATTAGTTTGTAGAATTTATAAGTTTTTAATAAAAATTTAGATAACACTACTTGAAGATATCTTTAATGATATACCCTTCCCCTATCACTTTTTGTGGGTGATTTGGAATAAAAATTAGCTTACATACATAAGTACATACACACCCAAGGAAAATATTAGGATTGGTGGATTTCGTTAAAATAATACACGTGTAAAGATTACAGTTTCTAAGCAATCTGATGTTAATTTCCCGGTCAACTATCGAATGCAAAAAATAAGGAATTGATAAAACGTACTAGCCTATCATTAAAGAGGTAATTTTTTCTTTTTATTCAAAAGTCTTTATATGATGAGTCTTTAATTAAATAAAAATGTTTGTTAATTTTTAAGAAGCTCTGTTACAATGTTACTGATAAGACAACTCGTTTTACTGACTATTTGGTGATTTCATTAAGGCATATGCAAAATAGAACTTTTATATTTATCTCCGACCCCGGCATGCCGACGAATTACAATTGATAAGCGGGAATCTGTTGATTAAAAAGTTCATTGTATTTAATTGGAATAATAAACTTCGGGAAATTATAATATTTCAAGGGAGCTAGCCTATAAAATCTACACACAATATCAGGAGAACCTTTGGATAGACAAAAAAAATTGATGCCGGCCAGTTATCTAGACGCACGCACTGCGGTTATCGCAATTATTCATCAGACGGCATCAGTAGCAAATTTACGTACAGACTATACCATTTTGAAGAATTCACATGTCGATAAAGTTTGTTGTGTGCCATTGATACAATTCGTATTGTCTGAGAAAGATAAGACTGTTCCCGTGCCAGTGAATTTCATAGAACAGCTTGTAATCTCATCGGGATGTTATTTAATGAATTAACATGCTGATTATTGCCTCAGACCTATAGTTGAATCATTTAAGTTCATAAATGGTTATACCCGAAAATAATTAATTATTTTAAAGCTGACTCAACAATAAACTATGCAATCAAATCTTTTGGAAATAATATACATTAATTTTAGGTTTCATATAACAAATGAATTGCCGTGTCCGTTATAATCAAATTATAAGTTAGTAAAGCTGTTATTTATAATACATTATGAAAATATTAAACTTTCATATTTTTGTTAAAACTTTAAGCATAATAGTTATAGCATCATACCTATTGACTTTAATATAGTATAGTATTTAGGGTTTTAATTTTTTCAGAATTAATAAATCAGTCTTTTAGGATACCTATTATACTTTTTATACTAATTTCTGGTGGACACTGAGCTAATGAAGGCTGAAATTCTCAGCGAAAAATCGATGTGGACGGTACCACGAAAGCGAATGAGCGGATTTATTCGCTTTTAATTTTTTTTCTACGTCCAGCGGATTATCAGTGAACGTTCGAAAAATAAACACTGTACTTGGGCGCGCGGTATGGACGTGTTAGCAAATCGCATTGTTTCGCATCTTAGATTATAGAGTACATGATGGGACATTAGACGATGTAGCTGAAGCAATTTCGTGATGTGTTAGTAATCTTCGCGTTTTTTGTGGTTGTGTACCCAGTGCAGCCGTTTATTATTCGGAGAATGAAAAAAGGGCACTAAATTTGAAGACCCCATAGCAAATTTTATACATGCGGCCGCTATGTTAGTTCCAGCGGGTTGTGACAGTTCTCTGAGCAATTTCAGAGCGCGCAAATACGATTTTTGCAATTTAATTTGGTCCTCTTTGTCTGTTGTTCACACTATGATTAATATATCAAGTAATTGATACTTACCCGAAAAAGTGTTCCCCACGCCGATATAAGGGAATTGTTGCGGCAGTTTTTCACCGAGTACTGACAGGAACACACAACTAAAAGCACAAATATTACCTGAGCACACCAGCAATTACACATTTTTTGACTAGTTTTGAAAAAAAAAACTGATTGTTTCAATTCGCTATAATTCTTAAAAATCGGTCTTCTCGCAAGTTCAACGCACCTCACGTAAATAATACGAATGACAAATGAGCACCTATATTCGTCCCTTCTTATTTGTAACCGTCTGCACCCTCCAGGGGATTAGCTTCACTCACGTACACAAATTTTACACGGCGTGCCTTATCCTGTATTCTATAATCTAAGTTTCGGATGTTTTGTTCGGTGTGCACTTGGCATAAGATAGACCGATATTTCGTTTAACTTATTGAAAATATGTATTTAAAAACGTTATAGGACCTTGTAAGGACGTCGCAGGACATCTGAATCAAAAAAAGAGGCAAAAGAGCACCTTCCCAATGATACCCAACTTGTTAGGATATGTCCAAACATGTAAAAGGCAGAGGGTCTCAAGCTCAAAATTGGCTTTATTTGCAGTATGTTGTGTATTTTGGTCCCCTGTCTCAATGGGACCCAAGTAGTAGAACCCCAAGATTTCGATATATATTCTGGTTATTATCGTCACTTTGTGATTGTACGGGTTGTGGCAAAAGTACCAGCAGTATAACTCTGCGGGAACGCATTTTGGGAGAAAATGGCAATTACAAAAGTTGTAGGATTTTTTCCTGACTATTTGGTGGTAACTTTGGATTTTACCTTGATCTTCAAGGTCAAGTGTGATTTTTTCCATGACACCCCTATTTTTGACCCCGGAAAGGGAAAGATTGAAGTATTTTACATTCAGGTATGACTTTAAGTGAACTCCCCGCTCCTCGAATTGGAGCGTTCTCCACAAGGTTAAAGAACAAAAACACAACTGCCGCTGTAAACCCTTGATTCTAAAGTTTAATGATTTGTGTTGATAGTAACATTTTTAGATCTCTTCATTTCCCTGGAGGTCATAATCAAGGTCACGTCGTACTTTACTTTTCCCTTACTGCTTCAAGGTTTACAGAAGCTATACGTCTATTCAGCGGCAGCTGAGTTTGTGTTTTTTGACCTTGTGGAGGACCCTCAAGGTCGAGGGAATGAAAGTCCATTCAAAGTCATATTTAATGTAAAATTTGTGTAACCAGACTTAATTTTATTAATTTGGCATAATGGACATTGAATAAAGAGCGGTCAAGAAAGTTGTTTAAGGTATTGAACGAATAAGCCAGTGATAAATTGGAGTCACAATTCACCTAGGCCCGAATTGTGAAAAGAAGCAAATTTTCTTAGTAGACGTTTACACTTTTTATATAATTTTTATTTATTTTTGCTTTACATGTTTATGTTTTATCATATGTATGACATTTTTGCTTATTGTTAACGGCTGCCAAGAAATATTTTTCAAATACACTTTAATCAAACATAGCTAACATATATCGAAAACTAGTATTATTTGAGCAAAAAATCTTTCTTTGGAGTTTAAAAGACAAGGGGCTTCGATACTCGAAATATTCGCGGATTTTGGGGACTATTTGGATAAAAGTAGTTTTACAGAACGCGCGATGAAAGTTTCATATTTTTCACACTAGATTTACGGAATTTGACGCATTTAAGATTTCGTGGTGATGTTTACAGAAATCGCATTTATTAATTTTTAGTGAAAATGTTTGATCTAATTGATGTAATAATACGACGATATGTTCTTGTAAATTCCTTATCTCTCGAGCTGTTTATTTCGAAAGGAAATATATTTTAAACTTAATTTTTTGGAATCTCTACAAATCATACAATAAATGTCTGTAAACCTAGTGTTAATTATCTTCTTCTCTTGAGTACTTGACGATAAACCTCCATAACCAAATTTTCGAGTTCTGTTGAGGCTTATTTAAGAAGGATTTTAGATTGGACTAGTTATCTAGATTTCGGAAGTCAACGTATTAAAATGCCAGCAGAAAGAAGAAAATTCTACTGCTGAATATGATTTATAAACTTGGCGTTCAAAGCAATGAAAATTTAAAAAAGAAAAAAAAACACTTAAGTAGCAACACTAGTTTGCAACGTGACCTTAACCAATTCGCAAAAATTGGGCCCCCTTGCTCATATGGATGTAAAATTAGAAATCCGTCTATTAATAAATTTTGTTGATGACAACAAACCACGCAGCTCGCATTCTAGCATTTAGGTGTAAGACTATTCGCACTTGCTTCTGCAGTCTGAAGCTCAGAGATTACTATATTTTATGTGCACAATAAAATTTACGAATCGTCGGTAGTGTCTTCTATTTGCAGCAGTTTTTAAAAGATGTTCAATTTAAAAAACAAAGAATAAATATAAGAATATAAGGCCTTCACGGAATTTGTATGCATTGTTCTCTGTTATTATTGAAGGCAAAGATTTTTAAGAACACAACGAATTTGCAAAAGTATTTTTTAATTAAATTTCTTAGTACAAAAATGATCAAATAAACGTTTCACTTCTACTGTGCAATGTATCGTAAGAGTAAGATGAATGGTTTTCCTGTTAAGGGGGTAAATACAATTAGAAGGTCGAAAAAATCGATTTTTTTTTGTTCCTCTAGAAAGTTACTAAATTTCCCGTAGAATACGCTCCAAAAAGTTTCAGGTCGAAAATCGAACTCCTTATATATTTTTTCTTCATTTTTCGAGAACGCTTTGTTCAGCGGTTTTCAAAACTTTAAACTCATTTTTCTCAAAACAACATTTTTAAAATTTGCAACCACGATTACTCGAAAACTACTTGTCCAATTGAGCTGAAATTTTTAGGGTTTCTTCGTTACACCTTAGGCTTGTCTGTAAGCCTAATTGTTTTGTTGCAAAATTGGATTATTAATGCAAAAATGACTGAAAAAATAGTGAAAATTATCGATTTTTTACAAAAACTTCTACCAAACGCAGAATTATTATTTTTTTTTTTAATTTTTGAGGCTTACCGACAAATTACATGTATATTTAAGCCACATTTTTTTTATGGGCTGTTACAGATCAATAACACGACGTCCAGAGTGGTTGCAGTTAGTTTTGAGGGTCAACTTCACGCCAGCGTACAGCCGCCATTTTGTTTTCAAAAATTAAATTTTATTTTATTAATTTTTTTACATTCCTCATTTATACCTTAACAAGTGTACAAAGTTTTATAATGATTGGATTAAACCTTCTTTATGAAAAAAAATGTTTTTTAATGCGTAATTTTTGCCCGTGTAATTGTATTTACCCCCTTAAGATTTTTGAAGTGAAAACTTCTTTAGGCGCGTTATAGTACTTTTTGGATGGGTAAAAAGCATTTACTCCTCGTCACGCTGGAACTGTATATGCATATGCAGCTATAGTGCTGGAAGTGCGGCAGTATGCCTATACATGTACGCTCATGCGCGTAGCATCTATACATACAGTGTGGTCCAAAAATGTGGAAACGGCAAAATAACTTTGGAGGAATGCATTTTGGGGAAAAACGTTCCAGACAAAAGTTTTAGGATTTTTCCCTATCTATTCAATGGTGACCTTAGATTGGACCTTGACCATGACCTTGAAGGTCAAGTTGACCTTTTTAAATGTGAACCCATTTGTTTTTACCACGGAAATAAAAAGAGCGACAAATTCTACGCTCAGCTATGACCTTGAGCAGCTTGAACCTTTGACCTCTGAAGGTCATATCAGAGGAAGGCCAAAGTACTTGAACAGCAGAATAACTCGTCAGGGCTGGATTTTCAGAAAAAATGCTTCAAACAAAAGTTGTAGGGTTGTTAACTGGCTATCCGCTGGTGACCTTGTATTTGACCTAGATCATGACCTTCAAGGCCATTTCGAGGTCAGGTTGATTTTTTCAAATAGGGAGATATTCCCTTGGCTCCAGAAATGGAAAGACCAGAAAACTCTGCATCCAAAGATGACCTTGTCTCTGGCCTTGACCATGGCCTTCAAGGTCATTGCAAAGCCGAGTTGATTTTTTGAGTGGGAACTCATAATTTCAAATTTGTATAAAAATGAAACTTACAGCTAATCAACGATGCCGGCTACAGAAAACCTTTTCCTTCTTCAACAATTTTGGAATCATCCAAATCTAAGGAGTTGCCTTTCCAAGAAATTTATGTATTAATTAATCTTTTTTCAAATATTACTCTTTATCCTTATAGTGAAAGCAGCATGTTTGTATCAAAACATCGTTGGATATTGAAGACTTGTGGCACTACGACTCCTCTTCAATGTTTGGAGCCACTCTTAGAAATGGCAGAACAAATAGGATACGGTGAAGTGGATGAATTGTTTTATTCAAGAAAGAATTTCAAACGTCCTGAACTTCAGGTATATTATTACTTTTTGAATATTTATAAGAGCACATTGATAAATCAATTTGATATTTTACACAGATCTCCCCTCACCGTGGGTTTGAAGAGGAAGTAGCACTACTTGATTCATTTTTTGATGACGGACGAGCATATTGCTTAGGCTCAGTAAACCGCGACTGCTGGTATTTATATACATTGAGCCGCGGGGGAGGGGGAATTCAGAGATGTATTGAGAGCATTAAACCACCAGAACCAGACCAAACAATTGAAATTTTAATGACTGAATTAGATCCACAGATAATGTCGATCTTTACTAAAGACGAATGTTCCAAATCAAAAGAGGCTACTGAGGTATGTATATATTTGTTAATTTTTTATTATATCGTGCGGCTAAGATGTTTTGATTTTGCAGAAAGCGGGAATTCATAAACTTATTCCAGGTATGGTAATTGATGACTACCTTTTTGAACCATGTGGCTATTCTATGAATGGAATTGCCAAAAATGTAAGTATTCTCTAAATGTCGCTTCCGATTTCAATGCAATTCATGATTCTTGTATTTTATGTTAAATGAATAGATTTCAGGAGAATATTCTCAAGTAAGTTTAACTTAATAAGTTGGGAACATTTTTGCTTTGATTTTTTCCTTGCCACTTTGATTTTAAAGTTTCAATGCATTAAAACTCAAAAGCTACAATAGTTTGAAATATAAGTTTTGCTATACTTCATTATTATTACTTTTAAAACTTTCGGAAGACCAACTAATTAATAGTGTTTTAAAAATTTTTTGTTAACCTAAATGCGGAAAAATCATTACTCCTAGGACTTTCACGAAATTTGAGTGTGCACTGTTTTGTTAAAAATATTATTTAAAAATAGCCCTTAGGGTGCTGCGACTGAACGATCTTTTGTGCCGATTGAGACATTGTCTATAAGGAAGCATAAGGACTGTTATACATTACCGGAGAAACAAAATTCAGTTTGGATGACCGATAATATTAATATTAAGTACTAGACCAAGGCGTATAAAGATTTCCCATATGTATAAAATACACGTAAAGTTTGATTATTTTTCTTCAAAACTCTACAGCTCAGAGGCATTTTATGGTATAATCTTGGTCAATGGTAGGGTTTCTTCAGAATTGAATGCTCTACAAAAGTGTCCATTGCGGTGTAACCCTAACTCACACCAGCGAGGTATTACGGGTCACTAACCCCAATTTTTCCGTGAAATTCTCGCTATTTACCCCTATCTCGTAAATAACAAGAGGTACAGAAAAAGCGAATATGACGAACTTGTAGGAAATTCAATTTCCTACAAAATAGTTCTGAACACCAAATCGCTAACATCGATATTTCTTGAGATATTGGGCTTCGAAGTTGAGGTAGTATGGAATTTTCATGGATTATTGAGCTAAATTGTAGAAACAATACCACCTTAATGTACGTGGTTAACATTTGTGGTGTATTCCCTTGTTTTTCAATTCTAGTATTCATTAAATCTAAATTTAAATATGTAAAAATCTACATATTCATTGTCATTTCTATTATAAAATTTTATTTATTAACCTTATCAGTCACAACTTGTTACTTTGAGAATGCTGTTTTTATATAGGTCTGATTTATATAGAATTTATTTATTTCTGAGATTCCATGTAACGCGGTACGAAACATTTAATTTGTATTAATTCTGTGTTTCTTATAACGCGGTTTCTAATAGAACGCGGCGGCGGTGGTTTCCATATAACGCGGTATAGATTAAGTATTCTGATTTATCTTATTTCTATGTTTCTCAAAACGCGGTTTCCATAGAACGCATATCATGATTTGAATTAATTTGAAGTCTCTCATAGAACGGTTTCCATATAACGCGGTACGAATCAATCGCGTTATAGGAGACGTGACTGTATCACTATGTTTTATTAATTTTTTTAAACATGAATTTTTTAGTGCAAAAAACAAAATAATGGAGTGAAATTAGAATGTGAAAATATAAAAAAAATAAAATTTACAGCAATAAATAAATGTTTTGAAGAGCATTTAAAGGTGTAACTAAATTTATATTTTTAATACCTGTCAATTACATAAAACAAATTCCAAAAACTTTTATTGTAAATTGTTGGCCTGAAAAAGGCGAAATTTGGGAGTGTAAAATGTAGTAATTTCTTACCTTGAGAAAAGTCTCACTGAAGAAATTCAGTGAATAAGTGGTGAGGTAACAGCAAAGAATTGCGCAATATATTTAAATAACGGTAAAATCTTGTCGATAACACATTTTATTATTGATTAAGGTATATATGATTAACATAATTGCATAATTCATAAATTTTTATTGGAGACCATTTGTCTTAAAATTAATGATTTTAAAAACTATTATGGTGATTACCATGTGCCAAATGATAAGTCGGGCACCGGTCCCATGGAATCATTTGACAGCGCAAGGTTTAAAATCTTCATCAGTAACTAGTATTAACTGCAATGGCAGTGTTTATGATAGGTAGATATAATCTATACAGATTCTAATCTTCCCTATATTCTTTTATTTGCTTTAACAATGTAGCCGCAGTTATGTTTTACTCAGTTTTCGTTATTAATTTTAATAATTACCAACTACTTTTTTTCAATTGCAGGGTTGTTACATGACCATTCATATTACTCCCGAATCAGAGTTTTCCTACGTGAGCTTTGAGAGCAATGTGGCATCATCTAACTATTGTGATCTAATCACTCGCGTCATTGAGACATTCCAGCCAGGAAAATTTATAGTAACTATTTTCGCAAACGAGGTAATTCTAAAACAATATGAATAAATCAATATGGAAAGATTTTCCTCGTATTTAATTTGCAGACATCCCCAGCATATACAGCATTCCGGGATCTAAATCATGCTGTCGTGCTCAGCGACTGGAAACGTCGAGACATCCAATATTGCCGTTTCCAAACCTACGATTTGACTTACGCCCACTACAGTAAATTCCCAAGCTGAGGGTTGCAGGCTATACCCCTTGCAGATGCGGGGGTACAAAACCTTTTCCCATCCGTCCCAATTCCCATTCCAAACTTCTTTTATAACACCCTTTATCCTAAAACACCTCAACATAAATCCACTCTCCTCGCCAAGAATTCACCGAAAAAATTCCGCCACATCGAAGCGGTTGTTCCACCCACAGTTCAGAAGCTCCAGCAATCAGTTGTAAAATGCACAATTTCCAGAGATTTGCTGGGAAAAAACAGTACAATCGTCTCGGCCAGCTGGAAACTCTTCGATGTCTCACTAATCCTCACCCTATTCCTAGCGCAAGTGATTTCCTGGATATTCTTTGTTGATCTCGATGAGTACTCTCCGCTAATCTTGTTTTCATGGTGGCGTAACAAAATTTCTTGAAATCATCCTGTTGGCGTATTCCGCTTGATCATCATTTAATATTTGTTTCAAACATCCAAGAAAATTTTTGTTTTGCTTTTAAATGATCAAAAACAAAAACAAACAATTCTTAGCGCCCCTGCGCGCCTAGTAAGCATCTCTCGTCTTCTGCATACGACTGCATTGTAGCCGCGCGACCCTGTATACCTGTAAGCTTTCGTCATGTGGCCACGAAACTAAACCAAAAAAAAAAAAAAACGATGAATTTATTTACAAGACTTTCCCAATCTATCGGATCAAGATAGCTTCTTTGCTCTGCAAATTCCTGGATAATTTTCTTATTTTTATTTTGATTGTAATAGAGGTGCCATTTGTTCTTTTTATGTTTTATTTGCAGACAAACAGGTTATTAAGCACTTGTTACTGAGTTATTTTTCTTCTCCGGGTTTTCTTCTTATTATTATTAAAAATATTATAAACAAAATAGATCACTAGTTCAATTTTCAGTTTAAGTTGTCTCATATACCGAAATTTATGCATAAGTTGATTTTTGTATTCATTTACTGAGATTTTGCATTTACTTGACATGAATAAAATATAATGCTTGAAGTACTTTGCGTAAACTTATACACTTTTTTATTTATTTTTTATTATGGCCAATACCCAGCGTGCATGCAAAACCATTTTTAGTTTCAGTTTTTCATTCATTAATTAGTTCAAGGTAAGTTATGCAGATTAGGACTGTTTTTGGTATTATTTTGTTATCAGCATAAATTGGACAAATTTAAAAATTTGTCACTGAAGTCCAAATTGTGTATTACCATAGACAAATAAATACAAAGATTACCCACTTTGAAGAAGCAAAAAACAACCAAAATTTCTGAGAGCTCACAGCGATGCCTCCACATATGCGGCGGTATCCGGCGAGCTCCATATTAGAGGGCATGTGATGCTGTTCACGGCGAATGCCGAGAAAGGAGACGAGAAAAGCAAGACAACTGAAATCCCATATAGAACAAAAAATTGGTCCCTTTTTAACCGACGAAAAAAAGGAGGAGGTTCTCAAGTCGATGTGTATATTTATTTTATGTTCCAATTTTATGTATGACCAGGCATAACTTTTTACAGAGTAGTCGGTTTTTTTTTTTTTTTTTTTTTTTTTTTTTTTTTTTTTTTTTTTTATTGGATAGGGTATACCTCGAAGTTAGTCCTAATTAAATTTGAAAAAAAATTCCACCTCTAAGGGTAGTAAAAATTAGGGGATGATTGAGTTTTCATTCACCTGTGAACCGAACTTGGCACTTCTGATGACACTACAACATAATGGAGACCTGGCGTTAATCTGAGGATGAAGACGGAAGACAGTCGAAGAAACTCCTCAACGGTTTGTAGCACCTGCCTCGTGTTTGAGCTTATTTCATTCATCTTGATGAGAACTTTACACCTAGCTGGGCTATGATTGTCTGTCCGATCAGACCGATGGGGACGAAAGGCTGTCGAGAGAAGTCCTTTTTTGGAAACAAGACTTCTTAATAACAAATTAAACCGACGAAAAAAGAAACTGAAAAAAAAAACTTTTAACAAATTAAACCGACGAAAAAAGAAACTGAAAAGCGAAAAATAAAATAAACCTTTTTAGTCTTAATAAATAAGCTTCGAAACTAATGTAAGTTACTAATTTTGCACCAAACAAACAATCAACAAAGATCATTAAATTACTTTAAAGAAATAATCAAAACAAAATAACACAAAAATGCAACGTTAAATCTCCAGCAGTAAACAATAACATATTGTGATTTGTTTGGCGCCGGCTCAAAATTAGTTATTTACATTGGTTTAAGACAGAACCGGGCAAAGTTCCTCACCAAGGGCAAAGAGTATCTATTAACAAGAGGGGAAACTCGTGACGTTTTACCTTATCTTTTTTCGACCTTGGTACCGTTACAGGAATGAAATGGGAATTTATGCTAGAAATAGTTAGTAATAAAGAAAGCATAAGTGACAGAAAGACAAAAATTTGGGGCGAAAAGTGGAACACTCTTGCAGCGTGCACCTCACAAAAATCTTTTATCACAAAACTTTTCTACGAACACATTACACGCTGCCTTTTCCATAGCCACACACCAAACACGTTATATTATGCTTACCCATCATTTATCTAAAGCACATTTAATTTAATTTAATTAATTGCTTCTAATAAAGCACTTTTTTACTCAAAAACTTTTAAGTTTTTTCACATTTCCAAACAAATCAAGACCACCCGGTACTCTTCGTAAGCGAGCAGCACACAAAAGAAATTCCGCTCCAGGGCGCCTTTAAAACCGCACAATGAAAGAAATTTCGTCCGTATTCATGCTCGGTGTGTGCTACCTGCCTCTTCTCCCTTCTCCGATTCGGCATTTCCCTATAACTTAACATTGCGAGGGGAGGTAAACTTGAGCGACCCAGTATTGGTACCCGGCTCCAGGGCGCCTTTAAAAAAGCGTTCATAAAAAAAAGCTTCAGTTTATAGCTTACGCTGTAGAAGCTGTCTGTGAGAACTTTTTGGTGACTATTTCTCTCTCTACATTTCTTATAGGTATTTACAGAGGTAGTAGCCCTGAGCTGCTTTATATAATGGGACATTTTGCTGGGTGTATTTGAGAGGGTATTAAAGTGTCGCTTGTTGAAATAGATATTCTTTGCCAAGGGAGCCGTATACCTGCCTTCATTTCGGGTCGCTCCATGAGCCCCATGGGTGCATATGAGCAAGAAATATCAACCCATATTCTTGTCTATGGAATGAAGGGAACTTAGGGAGGAAGCAAAGGATAGAAAGATGAGTTTCTCACTCGCACCTGCAGGAGCAATGAGGAGCTCCTAGAATCGACCTTAGGAGCTTTCGGGAGCCAAAAGAGCAGAGCTAAAGTTCTTTATTCTAGAAGGAGAAACAATTATTTGCAATTACTTGTTTATCAAAAAAGTGTATCTTAATTTTTGAATCTTTCAGTTATTAGAAAATAAATAAATAAATCGAAAACGGGACGATCGATAGTGACAACATTTTACATGCATGCTTAAATATATGTGCCCTCATTCTGGAAAATTGGAAAAAGATCGGTGTTTCTTCTCAAGTTGAGATATCATGTATAAATTACTAAAGATCGAAAAAATAAATATCTAACGTAAAAGTCGCATAATTGATTAGATCTGACAACAACCAATTCATTAGATTTATTATGTACAATTAGTCTACAATTCTTTGTGACTTTTCAATTTATGATATAGACATAAGTGAGTTTGCGGTACCAAAACGATGTATTCGAAAATCTCAAAATATTTTTCTTCGAAAGCAATGATGTGAAAGTATTTCATTTGTAATTATAAACCCTGAACCGAGGCCCCCCGATCACGCCAAATGCGAGGGGGCTGCTGCCCTCCTAGCCCTCCTTTTAATCCGGCACTAAGGACAGAGCGTGATAAAACAATAAAACGGGGCAATTAAGATGAACAAAAATATAGATATTTTTATCGAGTTGGTGGAAGGAAATGTGGAAATAATCCCCGAGTGCAAAGAGTTAATATAGGACAGAGCCGGGCAGAGTTCCCCTCCAAGGGAGCCGTATACCTGCCAAAATTTCGGGTCGCTCCATAAGCCCCATGAGTGCAAATGAAAGAAATATCTAACCATATTCTTCTCTATGGAATGGAGGGGACTTTGGATTGGAAGGGAGAAGGAAAGAATAGAAAGATGAGTTCGCACCTGCAGGAGTAATGGAGCTGAGGGGAAATGACCTAGGGAGATCTCGGGAGCCAAAAGAGCCGAGTTTGCCCGGCTCTGATGTAGAAACATTAATTTCTGAAAAGCATATGTATTTTATTCAGCGAGATTTGATTTATTAAAAATGTGTACACTAAAAAATGAACCAATTTTTTGTTCTATATGGATCTTGTTTTTCTTTTCTGCTTTCTCGGTATTCGCCGTGTACAGCATCGCATGCATCTTTATATTTATTTGTGTATGGTATTACTTGATAAAGAACGGAACCGGATCTAACTTTCCATTTTTATAAAGAGAATATTTCTAAGTTGGAAACTTTTTAAATTGTCTTCCGATTTCTGTGTTATGTATTTACTTCTCCTACTAGGATTTTTAATGTAATTCAGCTATATGACTTGAAGTAATGGGTGTAACACATTAACTGCTACCTTCATTAAATTCGTCCGTTTATTTAGAGAAAAAAATATTGCAGGCAACCTAATCAAGCAAATTATTACCAAAATTATAAAATTAATACAACTATCTAGAAACGAAAAACGTTAACATTTGTCTGCAGAGAAACGCATAAAGCAAATGTTAAAGTAATTTTGTTATTTCATAGAAAATGAAAACCTCAATTTTATAGGCGCGTGTTATTTGTTTGTTCCAAGTAGTCAATTTATTGGCATTACCAATTTTTACAAATTTTTGTTTTTTAGGTTTAGCTGCACTATAAACTTACCGATAAAGTTTATTCGATTTGATTACTGAATTAACACACTGACTGCCAGAATCATATTCAGCCATAGCCATCTACGAGATATCTCCGATTGCCCCGCAGTGCAACGGCGGTAACTAGCCGATTGTCCACGATGGCAGTGTTAGAATCACGAACGAAGCGAGGTACCACATGAGTTGCAGCTGTGTGGGCAATCGGTGAGTTACCGCACGGAAATACGTGCGGTAACCTAGTAGTTACCCCGGACGTGTGATGAAAATAGCTTTAACATTTTGTTCTCGCCCCTATAATGATTTTGATAACATAAAAACGGTATGCCTCACCAGTTACAATTAGTGGAACATTCGTAAAAACGATAGTTAAGCAAATTCGCCTTTTGAAGCGGAATTAATGGGCTATACCGCCATAAGAAGCAATGTTATTTCAAAGCAATCATCGGACCTAGATTTAACACGTTGAATGCTGTGGGGGTGACCGGCACCCAATAGCTGAATGTGTAGCTGAATAAAACGTGGCATTCAACGTGTTAATAGTGAGCAAGTTACTTCACGGCTTGTATTTATTATTCCTGGGGGTTTTGCGTAAGCAGTCTACTATTATATATGTCTGTAGGCGTGCCTGAGTCATGTGAACATTTTCAAATAATAAGAAAACTTCGTTGCTATTTAGTTATTATGATACGGACTTTAAAAATAAATAAAAGCAATTCTCGAGAAATCGTGCGTGGAAGATTTTTTACAAAAAGTTTTCAACTGTTTTCTCATTTTATTTTTATACTTCAAAAACAGTGCTTCTATAATTTATTAATTATTGCCTTATACTTTCAATATTATTATTGAGAATATATTTTTACTGATAATTTTAAAATTTTATGTAACTTTCAAATACCGTATATTCAGGATATACCTAAAGGCGGAAGAAATTAAGATTCTTTTAATTAGAAACCACCCAGGACTATAAGAGTGATGTAAAATTCGTAAAGTAATTGCTAACATTTCTGTCGACTTTTATATGAGTGCGACAATGAATTTGTTCGAATTGCTGAACTATGTTCAAGTGTAAAACTTATTTTAGCAGCATTAGCTCTTCTTTGATTTCATGCAAGGACCACATTCTCTAACAATAGCCTAAAATGAATGCGAACGTGAACGTTGCGATAAAACGCAACGCAGTTGTAATGTAACTGAACATACCTAAAATAGATACTCAGATTGTACAGAACTTGAAGCTGGTAACCGAAATCTTGATTTATTTATTCGTACAAACTTTACTAAGTGAACACTGCCTGTTTAAGTGTCACCCTATTACTAAACAATTCCAGACATAAAAGAACAAATTTTAAAATAGTCTCTCTAGGTTTGTTTGTAAACTGAAAGGATTTTACAGAGCAGTCACTATTGCTTGAAATTTTTAAAATATATAGAACAATGCAGAAAGAAAGTAATAATGTTTTAACATTTCGAGAAATGATCTTTATACGATTTTCAACATAAATTATGATAACATCATTTTGTGTACCTTAAAGTGTATTTAGGCTAGAAACAATGTCACTGGGGAGTATCTGGTTGTCCTTTATAATGAAATTTTAAGTTCAATGTTGGCGATCATATAAGCCAAGGATTTGGCACTCCGCATCATCACATAATATTTTTAGCTGCTATATTATGCAATCTAGTTTTGAAAAAAAAAAAGAAATCGCCAAGCACTAAATAGCCCACCGAAACGGCAACATATATCTATAAAAATTTGTTAGTTAAATTGCTTTTGATTATTTGAAGAAGACCCATTCGTATTTGCCAAAAGCATATATTTTCCTATTGACGTCAAACATTTGTTTTTTAATGCTCAATTTGATGAGATCGAATTACAAATGTTGATCAAATATAGTTAAATATTTCTAATTTTTTGGTTCATATGCCGATATGCTGTTTTTGGTTGTATTGTTATATGCATATCATTTATATAGTTCAACGCTTGTTTTACATTTAATTGGAAATCAGAAATTTACAAATAATTAAAAATATTTTTCAACTTTTATTTTGGCAAATTTGATTAAAGCAAATCTACAGCGACAACTAGATACCTCACAGCCGTTTGTTTTAAGACAAAAAATATAATGGTAAACAAGTAGATTTAATAGATAACAAGATCATTTGTAGATATTGAAGTATTTTAAATGTTTAAAAAAACACATTTCATCAGTGCAAAACTTTAGACTCAAGAAAGCAATGTTAAGGCGTACATAAGTACCCGAGCTGAGATATCGGGTGGTTTTGTAAAAGGCTCTCGCCAAATAGAGAGGCAATAAGTTATTCATTGAGTTTAACTATGCATTCTGTAAGAAAATAAATGTTAACGTTTTAAGAAAAATAAAAAATAAATAAAACATGTAAAACTTTTAGTGATAGACTTTTAGTCTGAACTTAGGTCTAAACTTAGTGGTGATGACGTTCAAGTCAAATTATTCAGCAAGACATTGATATTAAGATGGAATTCGAATTGTTTGTAAATGTGCAAAATTTATTTTATTACACTCGTACAAAAAGATACACGACTATTGACGAGAACTTAACTCAACTATTGATTATGTGCGTAATGCAAGACTTGACATTGTATATTCATGTTTTATTCTTGGAAATAATAAAATTTATTAAATATCCCTTTAACACAACTAGTTTTTAAATGCATGACTGATTAAAAGTGAAATGATTGAATTTGAAAATAAAACAGTCAGAAGAATAATAAGTTAAAAAAGAAAAAAATAATAAATAAAATCTTTTGTTAATAGTTTTTATTTCAACAATAAAATAATATATAAAAAAAAGGCTCTTCAGCGGCCGCAGATGCAGGGGACATCTCGGTGATCAAGGTGCTGGGAAAAAACAGAAGAAATTGATATTAATTTATGTTTTATTATTATTATTATTATTTAAAGCTCGTGAAAATGGATTTAAAAAAAAATAAAACAATGCAGTACTTACGTTTGCAAGTTCAACGCCATGTGCTTGTTGCTTTCGCACAGGTCCAGCCAGTCCCAAGGCTTGTGCTCTCTGACATGTCGTCAAAGTGTCTGGAACTACACAGGAGCATTGAAAGGTTTGAATGGCTCACTCCCAGCAGCTACTTGGCGAAATCCACCTAGCTTATCCCCATTGACTGCAGGGCCAGGTGGAACTCCTTCGCAACGTGGCTCGTGTCGATATAATCGTCTTCCATCTCTGCGCTGAACTAAGATTATCATTTTTAGGCTTCGCCAGGACTAGCGACCGATCTGCGAGCCGAGTCAATTACCATTAGACAGTGCCCAGCAGAAGTGGACAAAATTCGTTTGAAACCAGTGCAAAGTTCGCGTGTTTAATTATTTTACTGTTTTTACAATAAGGCAAAAGCGTATATTTATAAAATATATTTTGCAAGGTCTTCTTCGAAGTGTAAAGTATACAACAAAATAAGTTATTTACTGACAATACGTTTACAAATTTATTATTATTACTAATATTATTTAAAGCTCGTGAAATTGGACATATTAAATTAAAACTTAAAGCAGTAAAGTGGTTTTTTTTATTTTTAAATAAAACAATGTAGTACTTAAGTTTAGCGCTATATACCTATCGCTTTCACACAGGTCCAGCCAGTCACGCAGCTTCCTGTACTGGTCCCTTGTCCCCTCTGGCATTTCGTCGAAGGGTCTGGGGGCACGCAGGAGCTCCAACAGGACGGGGCTGGCTGGCCAGTCCCGCAGCTTCCTACTCTGGTCCCTTCGCTTCTCCGACATTTGGTCGAAGGATCTGGGATTCCATAGGAGCGTCGGCAGGACTGACTGGCTGACCCCCAGCAACTCCCTTGCGAAGTCCACCTAGCTTATCCTCATTGATCGCAGGGCCAGGTGGACCTCTTGTGCGGCTTCTTGGGTGTTGATCTCCTCTTCCATCTATCATTTTTAGGCTTCGCCAGGACTAGTGGCCGATCTGCGAGCCGAGTTAATAACCGTTAGACAGTGCCCAGAAGTAGACAAAATTCGTTTGAAATCGGTGCAAAGTTCACGGGTCGCATACAAATTATAAATGAAACGCACTTTTGCGGACTACGAACAACTGCTGTGAATTCTTTTGCTTTGGTATGTTATGAAGAAAAAGTTGAGTTGCTCGGAAACTAATGTGATTTAGTGCAGAAAACACACAACGTGAGATAATGTTTTGTAATACATAAGTATTTAAAACTTCGTGTTTAATAATTTTATTGTTTTTGCAATAAGGCAAAAGCGTACATTTATAAAATATATTTTGCAATGTCTTCTTCGAAGTGTGAAGTCTACAAGAAAATACGGTATTGGACAATTGGCAGTATATTAAGGTAACGTATAAAAAATTTTAAAATCAATTGACCTTGCACCGAATTATTTAACCGCTCTGAGCGAAATACGAAAAAATTGAATGAGGTGGTAGAACCCTTTTACCAAAAAATGCTCTGCTGGGGCTTAAAATTATTTCTATTTGCCGAATGACGTGCCAACCTCGTCAGAATCTTCAAAACATACTCCAAACTCGGAGTGGAGAAGGCTGAAAGGCGACAGATAGAAGTGCTCCGTGATTGGGTTGGTCACAGGAAAATTCGGAGAATGTTTCCCTAACCAGCCTGTTACGGTGATTTTGACACTTGAATAACGCCCTTCTGAGCAGAATGATAACATACTCCAGTATAGGCACGACATCAGCCGCTTTATAGAGTGTCTCAATATTAACATACTTGCCTTCAGGGTTGTATTTTATGTTAGTGCACTTTCTAAGGATGTCACACTCGAAACGAGCCACCCTAGCCACTACACTAGGGGATGCCCAAAACCAGTAGCCGAGCCATATATTATAATAGATCTACTTGTATATTCATAGCTTAGTTCTAATGGGCATAGAATTACCAATCCTAAGCAATGAAGAAAACGAATTCAGGGCCCTAGTGGCCATACAGCGCATCCCGCAGATGCACGTTAGCCTTTAATCTCTCATGAAAATTAACAGCCAAGTAATTGATACTAGTTTTAACCGGAACCGTACATCCTGCCAGATTAAAACGCAGTGACCTAGCCTCCTTTACTATACCCCTCGGTGCCGTGGAACACGGTCTACGAATGCATATAAGATCCGTCTTCTCGGAGTTGATCTTAATACTCCACTTACCATAGAACCTGTGAACAGGTTACATCTTTACAGAAAATTAGAGACGAACCAATAGATTCTCAATAGAAAAAGCAAAATTGTTAGTGTGAATTGATACGATGTAATGCGAACATATTTTTTCACTTTTATATTGATATATTAAGCTGTCCTGCTTATGAAATCGATGCAGTGTAAATTTGGCTTTATACTAAAATGTGGATTATTTTTATTTATAATTACTTATTGAATTATTAGTTAAATCATATTTACTGTAAGTGGTTGACATATAAATAAGTAAATAATACATATGTTAGTTCAACAAATAAATATAAGAGCAGTTTCAGTGAAAATTGTGATAAATTATGTAACCCCAAAGGACTTTTCCATTAACAAAATGCTTTGTTTCTAGATTCTACTCACAGAGATCTCGATAGTATTTGAAGTGGATTTCAAGAGTATCAGGAAATGTGTTTTTGATGGAGTTCTTAATAACTACAGGTCTATCATACAGTGGAATAACATAACTAAGGGGTTCGATGGGAGAAAGGAAGTCTGCCAGTTCGGGCACAGGATCCTTGCTCGTCCTCGGGGTGTACTTTTTGCGCACCGGCTTGCGTTCGTTGGGCATTAGAAGAGAATCATTCACGTTGATTGAAATTAAGTCGCTGAAGACAGTTTTGTCTGGTGGGAAATTAAGTCGTTTCGACACCTGGAAGAGCAAATTAATGAAAATTCGCCTGTGTCATGGCCCAGGTAACTTACCTCTTGGTTTACGACAGCTCTTGACTTAGGCGTAAGATCTTTTGTTGAGGACAACCTCTTAGACTTATCAATTGCTAATTTGTTCATTTCCTTAACTAAATCGAGGGCGGTATTTAGCTCAGGTGCTTGATACTTGATCCCATGGCAGCCTTTTGAAGTCGACGGTTGTGGCTGAACCGCCTCCGACCGGGCAGAATGCTTCACGACGTATCGACGGTTTTTGGACTTTGATAGAGGAACTTCAACATTTCTCACTATAGTCTTCTTAATTGCTCCTTTAGAAGGTGATAAAGAGCCTGCCTTGTTAGCCATTTGCTCGAAGGGAGAAACAGAAATCCCCAAATTCAAATATCATTTAAATTCACTGTCACAGTCACCTGATTCTGTACTCAGTTTGTGGTTCTGAGATGAGGTGAGTTTTTCTCCATAAAGCTAACAGTGCCCTCTGCATGTTGAATTATATCGTAATATAACAAAAACTGAAAAAGGTGGGAAATTTGAAAAATAACTTCATTGAAAAATATGATTCTTCTGCAATAATAACAAATACTTTACAATTATACAACATGAAAAATTAAAGAACGACTATAGTTTTGTATTGCTACTACGTTCATCCATACGCCTTGCTTTTGCCTTTGCCTATGCGCGGCTGCAATTTATCTGGCTCTACAACTTGCTTTTCACAATGCGTTCACGGAACTTTCAGAAATGTTGCCGCTGGTTTACGACTCTAGATTTCGATAAGAAAACAGCGAGTTCTAATGGTGAGTTGTATTGGATTCTTTTGCTGGTGTATAAATATTTAATTATATATGTATTTTAAATATATAATTAAATATATTACCTAGTGCAGTTCCTAACTGCAATTGCAGTTCTCTCACTATTTCGCGTACTGTAGTACGCCCAACTCTGAAAAGTTCTGCAAGTGTTCGGTATTCCCACTGACATGTAACAACTGGCCTGCTGATCCCGTACAAAAACTCACTTCGGAAGTAAGACCAAATTTTGACAGAATTTTAGCTATCTCGCTCTTGCTTAAGTCCCGCAGACAGGCAACCTTACAAAATATCCAATAGCCAAATGAAGGTGGTATTATGTATGTGCACTTGTTTTGGTTTTTTCTAATTGCCGCGTTCCATTGGACCTGGCATAGTACTCGCAAGTACGTGTGACTGTCATGAACTACACATTCTCTTGGCTGGATGTAGTTGAGTAAAAATTTCACAAGTAGTTACGCGATTTTTTCCCGCTAGGAGGTTTTCATATTTTCTATTGCCCCATAGATGGATTAAAGTTATTTATGGTTATGTTTCAATGAGAATGACATTTACTGATTTTAATTTTGAAATTTAAAAATACTTTGAAAAGCAATAGGGGAAAAACAATATGGATATATTTATGGTGAGTATCTTAAATGATTTCTTATTAAATCTGCATTCAAGTAACCTGTTTTTAGATCCGATACCTTGGCGATAGCAGTGATAGCAGCGATGAAAGTGTTCTGTTTACTTCTTCGTCTTCATTCTCATCCTCATCTGAATCTGGATCTGAAGAGCAGTTATTAACAAAAAAAGCAAGGGTGGAGAACTATTTGGACATTATTGAGAAGTATACCGACGTACAGTTTAAAGAACACTTTCGGTTAAATAGAATTGTTGCTTAATTAAATAAAATATTCTTTAAAACAGATGTAAATGTTTAATTAAAAACCATTATTAATGTTGGTTGTTTTTTTTTTTTTTTTTTGTAACAGTTTTACAATTTCCAAATTTCTCTCATTTCTTGCCTTTTCTTTTTTCTCCAGATAGTACTCCATAAATTCTCTCTTCTTTCCCTTTTCCGATATTTTTTCTTTATATCCGTCTCTCTTTGTCTCTACTTTGTCGGCTTTGGCTTCCTTGGTGTGATGTCCAACACTGAATCATGCGATATTGATACGGGTGTTGGAAGACTTTGAAGTCCGAGAGTAACAGAATGCGACGATGTTATCAGAGGGTGATCATGGAAGATTTTGTCCATTTCCTCTATGAAAACAAATTTTGTCGCATTCGTCCCTGTACCTCGGTCTTTCGCACCTTTATACGCACGATACAGTGCTCTTCATTTCACCTCAACCTGCTCCGCCGTAGTTGGAGAAACCTGAGAAGTTACAAACAATTTAGAGGTGCTGCAGATTGCTTCTTTTCATTTATAATATATTTGTAATTGACTTTAATTGTTTTACCAAAACATTCATTCCCTCCAAATATGTAAGGATTGTTTCCCAGAAATGTTTCTTTTTTCTGGTCTGAAAATATTCCTCCTTCCTATATTCGTAAACAGAAATTAGGACCTTTCCTTCATGGTACGAACAGTTTTTAATCTGCTTATTATACGTTCCCTATAAGAACCACCAAATAACTTAAAATACATAAAATGTTAGATTACTTTTTTACCATTTTCACTGCCAAAACCAATAAACCCATACGAAAGACTAAAATTCAAATATATCAAATCTATTGACATTTCAGTTTGAAGTTAAGAAAGTTGCTAGACTTACTTAGAAAAAAGTTGGGTTCCATTGAACATCTACTCGCAAGTACTTGCGAGTACTTTGCCAGGCCCAATGGAACGCAGCAAATATCTTCGCTTGTGATACGTCTTTTTGATACTCCCAATCATGGGCGTACCCAGGTTCTGGGCCAGGGGGGGGCAAATCAGATTTTTTATAAGCACCTAGGCAAATTAATAAACATAAATTCAAATAGGTAATTTTTTATATAAATTCTTTAATTATACAATAGCTATGTTAAAAGTAACTTTCGAGGGTCTTCAGCAAAACGGTTTATAACGTCTTCCGTAAAAGAATCGCCCATAGCGTTAACAAATTTTCTATGTACACTGAGCCACAGACCGACCTGCCGCACAGTGGGCCCAGCGGGACTTTTTCGTGTCATAAATCTGAAACTTTTTTGTTTGTTAACATATCTGTATGAAATTTTTTACATACATGGTGATCCTGAAGTATGGAAACGGCTAAATAACTTTCGAAGAATGCATTTTGGAGAAAAAAGTTTTAGACAAAAGTTTTAGGAATTTGCCCTGGCTATTCAATGGTGGTCGTAGATTTGACCTTGATTGAAGATCGTTTCAAGGTCAGCTTGACTTTTTTAAATGGGAACCGATATTTTCGACCACCTCCCCTTCAAAAAACCCCTTTGACCTTGATGTGACCTCCGGGTTATGGTCAAGATCAAGGTTGTGGTCAAGGTCACATTTGCACGTAAAACTTCCACGCTTTCCAAATCCGCAGTAACAATGCAGGTTCCCTTTTAAAGAGCCATCTTGACCTTGATATGACCTGGTTAAGATCATATTTGGACGTAGGATTTTCCGCTCTTTCCATTTCCGTGGTCAAAAATATGGGTTCGAATTTAAAAAAGTCAACTTGACCTTGAAATGACCTTCAAGGCCATGGTCAAGGTCAAATCTACGGCCACCATTGAATACCCAGGAAAAATTCCTAAGACTTTTGTCTAAAACTTCTCCAAAATGCATTCCTCGAAAGTTATTTAGCCGTTTCCATACTTTGGGATCACTCTGTATAATATTAGGAATATAGACTTTCTAACGATAGTGAAAACTATAAATATTTATTTTTTTTTAATTTTAAAATAAATATTTGAAAAAGCATTTTCACTTTGTTATAGTAAAACCTAAGCTTATATTATGTGTATTTTTTAATTAACCATTACAACTTTAAGATTGCTATGTTTAGCAATTATAAACTCAATATTACAGTTCTCGAGTACACAGAACTCATAAAAATAACTACGTGAAAAATTAACCTTATTTTATACTTATCGGTGTAAAACTCCCTTTTAACAACAAAATTCGTTAAAAATAATATTGTAATAAAAGTAACAGTTAAAAATAGAACCCTGAAAAAAACTTTCAAATTTTTAAATAAAAAAATATAGGGTTGTATTCACTTTATAAAGTTTGTTAAAAATTTTAAATGTTAGAGTTGTTTGCCGATATCGAGATTTATATTGCACTCTATAGTTAATTTTATCTAGAATAAGGAGAAGTAAAAAAAACTTGCGGATTTTTCGCGCTTTTTTTTTAGAATTAAAAATTATAGAAATGGCGATTTTCTTAGTATTTCCTTGAAATTTTCTCCTTATTTTCATTAAATTTCATTTAAAATTGGCAATATACTATGAGAGCCTTCAATGAATTTATCCAATAAAAAAATACTAATAATAAATAGACAAAAAAAATTAATTAATTTATTTAAAAAAACTAATTACATCGGCAAACAGCGCTAACACTTAAAATTTTTAACAAACTTTATAAAGTGAATACAACCCTATATTTTTTTATTTAAAAATTTGAAAGTTTTTTTCAGGGTTCTATTGTTAACTGTTAATTTTATTACAATATTATTTTTAACGAATTTTGTTGTTAAAAGGGAGTTTTACACCGATAAGTATAAAATAAGGTTAATTTTTCACGTAGTTATTTTTATGAGTTCTGTGTACTCGAGAACTGTAATATTGAGTTTATAATTGCTAAACATAGCAATCTTAAAGTTGTAATTGTTAATTAAAAAATACACATAATATAAGCTTAGGTTTTACTATGACAAAGTGAAACTGCTTTTACAAATATTTATTTTTGAATTAAAAAAAAAAAAAAATATTTATATTTTTCATTATAGTTAAAAAACCTACATTCTTAATATTTTATGTAAAACAATTCATACAGATATGTATGTCGACAAACAAAAAAGTTACAGATTTATGAGACGAAAAAGTCCCGCTGGGCCCACTGTGCGCTGGTAGCCGAACGCGGCATTTTTGCTTGCAGCGCTGCTAGCGAGTAGGTAGAACGGGCGCGTCGCACGATTTTTAAAAGTTGTATATTGTATTGCAAATGGCAAAAAGTTCTTTTTCTTAACTTTTATCGACAAAAGTAGATAGTTAGTAGGGACGTAAACAAAATCCAGGGGGGGGCAGCTGCCCCTCCCTGCCCCCCCCTGGGTACGCCCATGCTCCCAATCGATAAATAAAAGTAAACACATGCTTTTTGCTTTATCACTTGCACGCACGACAGCCTTTACAAATTGCCCGCCAACTCTCACCACTCATCGCCCTCACCAGATGACCCAAATCATTTTCCATTGCAATCAGCTGTTAGAATAGTATTACGATGGTGGTTGGTATATATGAGAAATATGAAGGTTAGATGAAGACAGGAACAATGACTTTTATATCTATTTCTGTTATTCATAAGTCCCCAGCTGATTGCCACAAGGAACATTTTCGTGAAAAAAACTTAAAATTGAGCGTGATATAAACGAAATCGGTTCGTGAAAGTTTAATTATTTTTAAATTGCATCAGTTTAAACATAATTGTGCGGTATTTTAGGACAATTTTAATAGCTTGATTTGCTCCATGATGTTTGAGCCTGTCATAAAAATGGTCTCATTTTTCAGCCAACAATTAGCAGTCCAGTTCTTTCATGTCAGTGACCTAGACAAAGAGTATCTATAACAAGAGGGGACACTCGAGCGGTTATTTTTTAAAATTTTTCGACCTTGGTACCGTTACAGGAATGGAATGGGAATTTATGCTAGAAATAGTTAGTAATAAAGAAAGCATAAGTGAGAGAAAGACAAAAATTTGGGGCGAAAAGTGGAACACTCCTGCAGGGTGCACCTCACAAAAATCTTTTATCACAAAACTTTTCTATGAACACATTACACGCTGCCTTTCCCACAGCAACACACCAAACAAATTATATTATGCTTACCCAGGAGGAAATGGCTACACAGTGGCTACATAAAATATGTAGCCAGCTACACATTTCTGTGTGGTCGCCTACATGATTGTGTAGCCACTTTCTTGTTATGTGGACGGCTACATGAGTTTTGTGTAGCCATGTAGCCATGCGCCCATGTAGCCATGTAGCCAGCTACATAATTGTGTAGCCGCTATAATTGTATGTGGTTGGCCACATGAGGCTCGTGTAGGCATGAAGCCATGAAGCCATGCCTTGTAGCCGTGCTGTGTGTAGGCGGATACAAGCGGTGTGCATGTGTGTCCATGTAAGCTCGGTGTGTGGCTCCGTGCATATTATCAGTCAGCACACCATGGAGGTTAGAGACCAGGAGAACCATCGCTACGTGCTAAAGTATTACCCGTTTGTCCCTGTAAATTTATAGTTCATTTTTCAGCCACCAGCCGCGCTGTCGTGACAAGTAGTATCTGCGAAGTTAGCATAATGTACAAATTTTCTTCGCGGCATTGGCTTTGACAAAAAGGAACATTACAAAATGGTGAAATATTGTATTGTGCGTGGATGTACAAGTGGTTTAGCATCTGATCGGAGAAATAGACTTAAAAACAATTTGCGCCAATCATCGTTATTTAAAGTACCCGCCTTGATTGAGACAACGTCGCGATCGCAACGCCTCACTTATTTTGTCCATATTTCGGGGACACAATTTTCTACGGCGGGCGATGGCTCTCCTGGTCTCTAACCTCCATGCAGCACACCCTTTTTGACAGTTCAAGCAGCTCTGAGGACGGGGACTTCAGTACTGATTCAGAAACGACCACACTGTAGTTCCCAACAAGGAGTGCACTGCCTTGAAGCAGGAGATTGTGGCCCTCAAAGAGAAGATTCGGAAGCTGACATCACTGAATACTGATCTTCAGCGGAAGAACCCTGTTTACCAGGACCACATGATTAAGTGTTCTATTGGCTGGCAAACCCATGAGAAAGTGGCTACAGAGGCTTGGTCACATAAATCGGCTTCACAGGCCATGAAGGAAATTGGCCGCTTTCCTACACAAATTTGTGTAGCTGGCTACAGGGTGTGTGTAGCCACCTACATATATTCATGTAGGCGGCAACACAATCATGTAGCCAGCTACAGAAAATCATGTAGACGGCTACACACACCCTGTAGCCAGCTACACAAATTTGTGTAGGAAAGCGGCCAATATCCTTCATGGCCTGTGAAGCCGATTTATGTGACCAAGCCTCTGTAGCCACTTTCTCATGGGTACCCATCATTTATCTAAAGCACATTTAATTTAATTTAATTAATTGCTTCTAAGAAAGCACTTTTTTACTCAAAAACTTTTAAGCTCCTTCACATTCCCAAACAAATCAAGACCACCCGGTACTTTTCGTAAGCGAGCAGCACACAAAAGAAATTCCGCTCGGGACCGCATTTAAAAACGCACGATGAAAAAATATAAACAATCTCGTCCGTATTCATGCTCGGTGTGTGCTGCCTGCCTCTTCTCCCTTCTCCGATTCGGCATTTCCCTATAACTTAACATTGCGAGGAGAGGAAAACTTGCGCGGCCTAGTACTGGTGCCCGGCTCGGGACCGCCTTTAAAAAAGCGTTCATAAAAAAAGCTTCAGTTTATAGCTTACGCTGTAAAAGCTATCTATGAGAACTTTTTAGTGACTATTTCTCTCTCTACATTTCTTATAGGTATTTACAGAGGTGGTAGCCCTGAGCTGCTTTATCTAATGGGAAATTTTGCTGGGTGTATTTGCGGGAGCTTGCATATGAGTTGGGACTTTGAGAGCGTATTGAGAGTGTCCCTTCTTGTTGAATTCGATATTCTTTGACCTAGATACAGGCAGTATGCCAGATTATCACCAGCGCCAGTTAAGACAACAACCCAACACCATCGCCAGGCTACAAAGTCAAATTCTGTTTGGCCCTTAAAAATTAAAGGCCGAGATACAATGCACGCCACACGTTTTTGTGGCGCTACAAAATGAGTTTGAATACGGGAAAATGCAATCAGCTTGATACAATGAACGCGCTGATACTTTATAGCGCCACAAAGTTTGGTGGAACTTTAACTTTTGAAGCGCGATGATTCGTTTCCATGATTCTTTTTCAGTTTGGTTCTAGGGACGGAATCAGCTGTTAGAGTAGTTTTACGATGCCCAACAGATGGATACGGCATTTTGTAAAATCGGTTCGCGAAAATTTAATTATTTTTAATATGCGTCAGCTTAAACATAACTGTGCATGATTTGCTCCATGAAATTTGAGCCTGTGCTTAAACATGGTCTCATTTTTCAGACGACGGTTAGCAGTCCAAGTCTTTCATTCCAGCTGTAGCGTCGCTCTCATTGTATATTGCAGCGCGATATTTCAGGATATTCCACGCGCCACAAAAACGTGTGGCGTACATTGTATCTCGGCCTTAAAACTTGGCGAACATTTCCAAGGACGAGTGTTAACCACTCGCTTAGCTGTGCAGACCCCTTAATTTTAGTGTAGAATTGTATTTGGCATTTGCGAGTGGCGACGAGTTCTTTGGAACACTTTATCTGTTTAGGCCCCAAGTTTCCTCTACAATGCCGCTTTGAGGAAATGAGAGAACATGCATTCGCCACTTAATTAGAAAACCAACGAAAATGTTTGATAATTTTTAACAATTACTTACTTATAATTATTTAAAAAATGAAAGTAATAATAAGTCAAATTTTGCGATATTAGAAGGAATGCTTTAAGTCAATAGACCTTTTGCATAAGGAATACTGCAGTCAATACTCAATGTAATTCTTTCTTTTTCTAAAAATAATACATATTCGTTCATTTCGAACCTAAATGAATGATCCCAGGAAGATTCATTCAAATCCGGGAGATAATTGGATTCTTGGCTTAAGCACATAACCTACACTGTTCACAACACTGTTTTACTCTATTCTCTCTGAAACGGTAAACGTTGCGTGACGTTTTTAATCAGCTGTTATTTCTTTATATAATTTTGCTAGTTTCTCACACAGTGACAGCATTAAACAGCCATTCGTCCGGCACGTACGTGTGTTTGAGCCTGCTCTCCACGGATTAGTGTACGTCTTTTACGAGTGCGACCGTTGCGACATTGGGGAAAAGACGTGGAGAGTTGTTTGTTCCGGATTGTCTGAGTGGAGGCAGGGTAGAGTTCTGTTTGTTTTCGCCAGGATTTTCCTCATTATTTATTCGTTGAGGCGCGTTTCTTCACCTTGCTTCGTGGTCATTGCAACGAGTGGTCGATTAAAAGTTATAAATCGTCGGAAAGCGGAATTATCGTGCTTAGTTTGAAAAGGCTGCATTTTGCGATAAGTTGGCAGCTCGCGTGAATTTCCAGGGGCCACAGAGTGTCAAAGGCAGTGCTTTTACACTTTCGGACTTATCTCGTGTTATCAGCGGGCTAGTGCTGTGCTCTGCAGAAGACGCTTAAGCTGGCTTTTTCGGGCACCTCCTGTGACAGCAACTGCTACAATTGCAACCGCAAAGGAGGCGTTTTCCCAGGGGATGGAAAGAGCGCGCGAAGGACTGGCACCCATGGTATGAGGGACGTGCAGAGCTTCATCAGGTACACCTCTTCAGATCATTTCTGCGAAGAAATCGCCTAGTGCCCGGTCGTAGACAACTGTGTGCTGTGCTTCTTGATTTCAAGGTCAAGACAGTTCTGAGAAGTTCTATCTGTGACGTCGCTGTCGTCAAAAGGTTGATCAAAGTATCAGTAGCACTTTCAAAAAATTCTCAAATTGGCAGTGCTTAAGAGTTTATGAGGTTGCCTCTCACATTGGCAACGTTTGGTCTTTGGAATTTAAACTAAAAGTGAAAATCTTCAATTTGGAAAGCTTCCAATTCGTGAACACTGTTCCAATTCTTGGTAGTGCTTGATCTTTGATCTTAGGGAAATAAAGCGCGGAAAACCGCCACCGACATTCTTTCAGCGTTAATTCTTAGGTCATAGCACCGGACCTAAAATGGCACCGATTGCAGTGTACGGAAAAACAAACACCGTCCCCGAGGATACCAAAAATGGGGACCTCGAGGTCACCACCAACGGTAAGATCAGTTCTAATCCGCTAGAAATAGTTGTTTTTTTTGAGCAAGCATTTGTCCTGTCCCGGCTGGCGGATTGAAGCCTAGGTACCTATCGACACTTAACAAGTAATCACCGTTCAGTATCGTACTTAAAAATGAGCTCCTCATTAAAGGATCTTTTTCGGTGCCAAAAAACACTAAAAGCTCATTTCAAAATCCATATATGCTCGGTAGTTTTTTTTTCCTGTAATTTTTGCAATTTTTAGGTAATCAATAAAAGTAATCCGTCTTCGTTTACTAATTTAAGTAGCGGCAAAATATTTTCTTGATAAAAATTATTTAATTTTCTTCTAAATCCCAAAGATATTCGTGACCTTTTTTTAGTGAATCCTTCATAAAAAACTTCCGGTTTCTTCAGTACGATAAATCGATTTTTGGCATTATTTTTTTATGGGGGATAATAATAAGAGGAACGAACATCATCTAAGTTCAAAAACTCCTGGCTGACAGATTCTTCTTGACCGCGTGGGACAATTATACAAGACGTAGTCTCATCATCTTAAAGATTCGGAAGACATTCTGTCTCATTAGGCAGACACATCTTGTGTAGCTCATTACCACATCCTAGTCATAATGGTCAGATACCTACCGCCTATAGATAAAAACTACCACCAAAAATGAATATGTAGTCTCAAGAAACATCTGAAATGATATGCGAAATACTTGTATCCCACCAAAAACATTCTGTAAAAAACTAGCCAAGTCTCGATGGAGCTGCTTGTTTATCTCTAAAAAGTAATGAAATCTAGACAAAGTCGTGCCAAGTCTAAGGTTCCTTACTGCGATTTCTTTATTATTATAGTTAATGTTGTGTGACTTGGCCGTTGAAGGGTACACAAGGGTACAAAACCGGCCAAGTCACACAACATTAACTATAATAATAAAGAAATCGCAGTAAGGAACCTTAGACTTGGCACGACTTTGTCTAGATTTTATTACTTTTTAGAGATAAACAAGCAGTTCCATCGAGACTTGGCTAGTTTTTTACAGAATGTTTTTGGTGGGATTTCACTTCTTTTTGTAGAAACGTGGGCATATTGATTTATTTTATTAGATTTTCTTATTTGACACAGTTTTTTTCTTTTTAGGAGTAGTTTTTTTATTATTACAAATCTTTCTTTTCTTTTTTTCCGGTTCTGATTCTTGTACAGTAGCAACAGTTTTTCGTATTGCCCATTCGTGTTCATTATTTATTCTTTTAGACGGTTTAGACGGTTTAATTTCTGAAAGATCGGCGCGGTATTTACGCCTAAGCCGGTTGTATTCGATGATCGCTGAAGCTTGAGCTTTTATACTCTTGAAGTCAACATTTATGAGGTGCACCCCATGAATATAATCAGGGTCACCAGGTACTCCAGATCTTCGATTATCCTAGTTTTTATAGTTTTCCCTTTATGTGGCCATTAAACCCTAACTCCGTACCAAATTTCAGCTCTCTGAGTTTATGGGAAGTACTAGTTCTATTCTGATGATCATGAGTGAGTGAGTGTCATAAATGCGAAACTTTGCTTTCGCTTAACTTCGGAACTAAGTGACCTACAGACTTGAAATTTTGGATTTTAAGTATGTGATTATAGCTTACTGGATGGCGAAAATTTCTGCGTTCTGGTCTTACCCAGAGGTTCTCAAATAGGGGCCTGAAAATGCGGCGAAATGGTTCCAGTAAAGGATGGTACGGCAGTGTTTGCTTCGCGCTCGACTTGGCGGGGGCACTGCCGTGCCCTCCGATTCAATAATTTTCAATTGTCCTCCGACCTTATGTTTACCCCTTCAACCCCAGGTAAAAACTAACACTTAAAGTACATTTATTGTCCTGAAAAACGTATGAAGCCATATGCGACGTGTTCGTGACATGCTCTTGTTTTTTCGACTAGATGTGCACTGATTTCTTTGAAAATAATTTCAAAACAAAGCGTAACTGTAAAAGATAACTCGGCAAATTTTTATGGATAATGTATAATTTGATTTCGCATTCAAAAGGAAATTTAATGAATTTTCCCAATAAGTATACACTTAAATCCGACGTTTATTATGCGTTTAACTTTCAATAATCTCAATTTATCTCACCCTTCTTTGAGGTTACACATCTTGCACGGGGTTAAGCTTAGTATGCTGTTCTCAAGAAAACAGCTCAAGGAAAATTAATACTTATTCCCAAACGGAATTTGAATAGTAGGCGAAGGAATTTTAGCTGTCACTTTTACCTCAAGGAATATGTGCTCGGATACTTATTCCTTGAAGAAAATTTGATTCCCGGGCGAATAGCGCCATCTGTCCGCGAATACCAAACTATTTTTTTTCTTGCCGAACAGCATACTATTTTGGCAACCGAAACAGAAAAAAAATTCCTTGAGTATTCCTTGAGCGTTTTTTTACAGGCGTTTTGAACTTTCTTGGCAACAGCATACTAGGCTTTAGAGGTAAAACGATTTCCACAATGTAAAAAGGTTGTTGTCTGTTTTGTTTTTGTTTAGAGTGTTTTGCAGTAAGATGTCTTATGTTTAAAAATTGCAAATTTACACTTTGAATTTGTCCGGTATATTTGTTTTGTCTGTTCATAAATTTCAATTATATATAGTTTTTACGTGCTTTCCATTTTGGCGATATCGACGCTATTTATTTGTGTTCGTATTTAGGAAATAACCTTGTTCAATTATTTGATTAAGCCTCTCCACTGGACTTAAGCTTGCAATATGAATCTTGAGTAGGGAATTAACTAATTTTGAAAAAAATACTTGTTTTAAGGAAAAATTTGATGAAAGTTCCTTGTTTTGAGCAGTAAAAGATATTTTACCTACAACTTTACGACAAGAAACTTAACAATTAGAGTTATGGTTTTTAAAGTATAACTAGAGGAATTGTTCTTCACGCTCTGTACACATATATAAACTAAATTACAAATACTAATCAACATTAAACCAGCAAACATACCGGCATAAAACCCAATTTTCGTTTTGGCTTTGTTTTGGTTTCTATGTAATTAATAAATTACGAAATTAGGGGTTTACAATGCTGATGTAAAATTTTCTACTTCTCTAGATATTTCGATATGCATACAGGGTGGCCCAGAAGTCGATGATAACCTTGCGGGTGCTGATGGCTCAGAATGAATAAACTTGACCTTAGTAAAAATGTCATGGTTTTAGAGATATTACCACTGCAATTCATGAAAAAATCTTCACCTCACGGCAGTATTTCATGTGTATGAGAGAAAGATTAAATTTATTGAAGCTATTTCTTTATTATCTTCATTTTGCCAAATTTTTAATTCTTTTAAAAAAACCTTCATACTACCAATTCAATTATTATTCACTTCAAGCCCGTTGCAGTTGTAATGTCGCCTTAATCACAAATCGATATCATTTTTAGATAACTTTTCACCGTTTACAATTAATAAAAACTCTGATCTTTCAGTACTAAAAAAGTTAACTTACGTACATGTTCAGTTTATCAGCTGAAGTAATTACATTTGTTTTGAGCGCATAAGAACCTTCCAGATTGTGTGCCAATTATATTAATGCTATTCATTGTTAGATGGAGAAATTAAAACTCGAGATAACTATAACCTCATGGGTTGGCGAAAGTAGAGATTAGAGGTATTTAGTGATAGATCTAAAAATAGAAACAATTTCGTCAAGTTTTGCTGTTGCTAGTGTTTCTGATGTACACAAGCAAAAATATTATGAAATAAAGCTCCTTAAGGCGCAAACGTTTCTGATCTGCTTCAGGTTACGCCCATGGGTGACGTATTTTAGATTAAATTTAGAGATAACTGCCGTAATATTTTGATAACATTTTTGCGTAAAGAAGTGAAAAAGATTCGAAAAACAATATTTTGATATGACAACTAAGGTTCAATGAACGGTTGTATAATGCCTCCACGTTCAATTGAAACCTGATTTTTTTTAATGAAAAGTAATTTATTTTACTTTAATATACAATCAGAGGCCGAAAAGTTCCGAGCCTTACTATTCGTATTAGTAATATAGGCGCATAGTTTTGATTAAATAATTCCATAAATAAGCAACTATTTTATGAAAATTTTAAATGCGTTTATAAATATTTCACGAGGTGTATGTTTTCTTGTCCATCAAAATCCTTACTTTGTTTTTTTATTAATCTAAGAGAGCAATACAATAAATTTAATCAAGAAGTGAAATGTTGAAAGCTTGTTCTATTCGAGAACAATTTTCTTCTTATATACTTTATTTTAAACATATACTAAAATAAAATTTGGAAGCGTCTTGAAACAAAAAGGGTCAATGTCCTTATTTCCGTCCACAAAAGTTGTTTCTTAATACCGACAGACCCTTAAGGGGTTAAGTATATACAGTCAAGAGGCCAAGAAAAAAACGATTTTTCAAGAATTTTTCTTGAAATGATCTTTTACGTTATTAATGTAAAAATTTGTACACATATTATGGTAATTCTTGAGTGTATTTTAATGTTTTTTATTTGTAAAAATAATTATTTTAAAAACTGCTACAGCTGATCTCCGGGAGCATGGACTAGATCATCCAAAATTAAAAAGCCAAAAATTGTTCGTTAATATATTGTTTTCTTTTGTAATTAATCGAAAGAATAAGCAATATAAGAATTTTTGACAAAATTGGTACCAATATCGAATCATTTTAATAAAAGCTAAGATTAAAAAGCTATATTTTGGATCTGCCATATCAAATTCTTAATATTCGGCACTATTTCTGATCTGATATTTTCAAAATTGGGCAATAAAGGAGGAGGGTCAATAAGGTCGGTTTTCGGCCTAAATTTTTTGGCAGGAAGGACTTGAAATTTTGTAGGGGAGGGGGAAGAAGGGTACTTATGTTTGATTGGTTGTCTAGATGCATTATCTGTATTGTAAAATAAAAAAATTAGCTCAGACATTTTCTATAAACGTTAATGCATTAAAATAGTGCTATTTATAGCTGCTTTTTCATAACTTTGGGGGGATGGCAGAGAGGGGGGAGGGTATTTGGAAGTTTCGTACTGGTCGAAATTGACTATATATTGATTATAATTAAAAACCCAAAAAGAATTTCAAAGAAATTTCAAGTCCTTCCTGCCAAAAAATTTAGGCCGAAAACCGGCCTTATTGACCCTCCTCCTTTAAAATTAGTGATCCAAAAATTGTAATATTTCATTAAAATTTAGTATTAAGAGACTGCCATTTTGAAACCTTAAAAAACAAATATTAAAATACATACGCCACAAATACACAACCTCCTTTAGAAGTAAGGTAGTCAAACCAATTTCTTAAGTCATTATGCTATTGTCTTTTTTTATTTAATAAATAAAACTATTCTTCTTTTAATTCTAATTTAATCTAAAAATTGTTTAATAACGACCTCCCATCGGTATTGGGCCTTAACATAATGTTGTTATTCTATTTCTGGCTACAATATTTCATGTTTTGTGTAAACGAATTATAAGAATTTACAATAAATATTGCTTGTTTAGCGAACGAAAACTTAAATACTAAATGAATTTAAATAAATAATAAAATAATAAAGAAACAAAAAGATCACCGACACTCTATTTGAAATGACGTCCCTCGTTGGCGTCTCCAGTTGAATTCCCTCGTTGGGGAGGCGCCTTTAGTTGAATTCCCTCGTTGGGGGGCGCCTCCAGTTGAATTCCCTCGTTGGGGCACCCTTTGAATTTCTATGTTGAGTGCCCAGTGGAGGATCCCTCGAAGGAGTTTAATATAAATCACCTGCTTTGCCATGCAGGTGATAAATACCCAATCCGGGTGACTAATAATAATAAATGAAGTATAAATAAATTGAAATACAAAAAGTAAACAAGAACTAACAAACACAATTAAGGAGTCCCGAACTCCCCAAGGCAGGAGCCTTAAATGCAAAATAGGCTGGAAATAAGATTAGCATTACAAATAAAATTGAAATTTGATAAATAAAATGCTCTAAATTAAGTAAAACTTACCATTTCCCCGTAAATCCGCGGCGCCGAGGTGCACTACACTTAAAATCGAATCGCGAACTGTCAAACGGGCGCGGCCATTTTTTATGGCAACCCACATGAACAGCAGGACAAATGGATGCTGAACAGGATTAAACAAATGCGCTGAATTCATTTAAATGAAAATAAGGCGTGAATTATTTGTTAATAATAGTGTTAATTCAACATAACTATATTTTCACAAATGAAAGAGATAGAATTAAAATAAAGAGGGAAAAATTACTGGAAAATTTCCAAGTTCCACAAGTCGGTACTGCCTCATGGAATTCATGAATTTTGAAATTTTCCGACACTTGCAGTGTCGAAATTAACAAAATTAATGAATGAAGCGAAGTATATAATATATATATATATATTATGACTTGCTGCAGTAAATGAAGAGAAAATTGCTGAGGAATTTTGCAGCTAAGTTTAAAATAAGTTGCAGAATGTGGAACGCACATAAAAACTAAGTTCCACAATTTACGAGTGGGTGGCAGCCTTAACAAATATTGGAAAAACTGCCCATAAAAGGAGCTGCGCGAGCTGAATTCGGCCTTACAATTCGAGATTCTGGACAGCGATTAACAACGACCAACAGCGACATTTAACAGCGGATTTTTTAAGGAATTTGAACGGGCTTAGAAGATAAGGTAGTGAACGAAAAGGAATTTATGACCGTTAGGTTGAATGTTCCTTCTGTATGCTACCTTCTGGTGTAGGAAATTTAGAATTATTTAATTAGTTTAGGATATTTGGATTTGTGAAATAGTTTACTCTAGAATAAATTATAGTGAAATCAAACAAATTATTTTTTTTTTGCAATCTATCCCACAAAACTGCATTTCTAAACATTGCTTTTTAATACTTATCAGAAGGAATACATGTACAACAATTCCGTAAAGAATCTACCTCAATGCTTGAAAACTACTCTAAAAATACTTAAAATAAATGATCCAAATTTAAAATTTTTTCCTAAAATTTTATACGTGTAAAGACTTTTATACAAATAATACAGTGCAATTTTATATAGAAATGCTTTAGCTCAGTTGTTTACTATATCTTTATAAGACACGATAACACAGATTTTATGTCATTAACGCCATTAGTCATTGAATGAATGAAAAATAAACAAATTTATATTAGAATGCAGTCAGGGAAAGTTTATTAAGAAGCTTTTTCAAATTTCAAGGGAGCTGGAAATATCCACTAGTGACTAGACCCTTAAATTTTCACGGAAAACTAGACTTTAGTTGTTGAAGAAGACACTCAGATCTCACTTTCATTGAAAGAAGAACCCGAATTTTGAGTTATTTGTGAAACGTAAAAATTAAAATTATTCCGTTCTCAAGAATTGAGTTGTCAAATATTTATTCCTCAAAGAGTTTTGTTCTGGAATCTACTGTTTGTCACTCCGGCAAGAATGAGACGTGCCTATTCAGTAGCAAACGAGGAAAATTTATATTATAGAATTATAATTGGATCCTGGACACCTTCAATTGAATTACAAGTCTCTTTGTTATTCAATTCGAATTTGTACTCGATCCCAATTGAGAAATTTAAACCAATTAAGGCTCTTAGTGATGAGTTTGTTAGCACTTCAGTCAATTAATTCAAAGTTTAGTTGAGGCCAATAAGTGGCACGATTTTGTGATTTCCGCTAAATTAGAATTAAATTTTCACAACATAATTATGAATTTTTGTTTACATATACAGAAGTCAAGGTACACTGCACTAAATGACACTGTACTAACCTGGATGACTGCTAAAAAGCCTGGAAAAAAAATTTCATATTCATTTTAAGGGGACCTTTACTTTCAAAATCGGAAAAAAATCAATTTTTTTTTTTTTATATAAATGCTTCTTAACATCATACAAACCCTCTCCTAAAACGGTTTTAAGAAATTCGTAAAAGAAAAAAAGATATACCAATATTTGTAACGTTACTTCTACGCATTTTATATGCAAAAATTATATAGCAAAAACTTTGAACGCGTTTTTCTCGAAATCACATTTTTGAAAATGGCCGCATCTGTATCTCAAAAACTATTCAACCGATTTTAACAAACCAAACGCCATTCGATTCGTTATCAAATATACTAGAAACTAAACCTTTAAAAATATTATTTTACCCCCCCACTTTTTTATGCGGAGGTTAGTTTACCCCTAACTTATAGTCATTTTGTAACTTTTTTAGAAAAATGTGTATAAAATGATATATTCATTAAAAATAAAAGGTTTTTTAGGTTTAGGCACTAGTTTTGTGTCTTATGAAAACAATCCACTAAACATTTTTAATCTATCTGTTACCGGAAGTCCTGGAGAAATGGGGCCGTTTTAAAAGTGCCTTTTGGTTGACGCCATCTGCAGGCATTAAAATAAACTAAAGTTGCATTTAAAAATTCTTTTTATATTACTCATAATCTTACCAATAATGTAAAAAAGGTTTCAGGATCATAAATATAATAGTCTTTTAAAAAAAAAACTTTTAAAAAGTGTGTTTTTTCCCGATTTTGAAAGTAAAGGTCCCCTTAACATAGTTATTCTCAAATTTTCTTTGATTCGCACAATCAACACTAACAAAACAGAACTGACATTACATTCCTTTTGATATTCCTCAGTGCAGTAAAAGAAGATGAAAAGTTTGACTGAAATCTTGTAGAAATGTGTATACATATAAAATTTTGAAGATAAAAATATAACCGTGGTTCATACCATAGCTACTTGTGCGTGCAATATCGTGTAAATTTCAACTCGATTGGATAGTCAGTTTTGTTTCTATCGCCCCCGTCAGTTGAAGAAATAAAATTTAAAGAAAAATGTACATGTACTATCAGAAATTAACAGCATATGCTTGAAGTGTGAATCTACTTTTTGAAAAAAAAAAAGTCAAAATTTCTGACCAAATTGACCCCGATTGTAAAAAAGATATACAATAAAATTCTATTTTTACTCTCCATTCGCATATCAGGTTTATTTAAATGATTAGCTTTGAACAACTTGCTAATCTTTACAATATTCAAAGTGGAAATTCAAGTGGGCTGCCACAAAATTGCGCTAATATTTTTCTGATTATTTTCAGATGAGATAATCTAGACACCAAGTAATAACAACTGACTGAAAGTTTAACCATTTGTTGATTTATAAAATTTTAGGATCTAGTTGTCTTTAAGGTGTCTCATAATGCGATTTAGATTTTCATTTTTACTGCAATACGTTTGGAAATAATTAAGCTGAACGTTTTATATTACTGTAATCAAAAAGTAAAGCCAATTTGTTTATAACTTTGAAAATTTTTATTTATTTTTCCAAATGTATATCATCCCCTTGAAAGTAGTCCCCGCCCGATACAATACACCTATGCCAGCGATTTTTCCAATTCTCGAAACACTTCTGAAACTCGATGATTGGAATGGCCTTCAGTTAGTTATTCGATTTTTCTTTTATCTCATCAGTCGATTTAAAACGGTGTCCCCGAAGCGGTCTTTTGAGCTTAGAGAATAGTCAGAAGTCACATGAGCTAAATCGGGCGAATACGATGGTTGTGGAACGACATGCATCGAATTTTTGATGAAAAAGTCTCCAAGAACTAATGCAGTGTGCGATGGCGCATTATCGTGATGCAAAAACTGTCTCTATAATTCTGGCCTCTTGAGGCGAATAGCTTCACGCAAACGACGCATAACACTCAAATAATATTCCCTGTTTAGCTCGGCTGAAGGAATTCATAATGCACCACACCAAGATAAAAGAAGAAAACTGTTAATATGAATTTGATTTTTGAACGACTTTAGCGTGATCTATTTGGTCTTTCCTCGCCTTTTGCACGATATTCGCTGGATTGATCGGTTGTTTCCGGGTCGTAAGCATAGATCCAAGTCTCATCTCCAGTAATGATGCGTTTCATCTCGTTCTGATAGTCAGAGAGCATTGGTTCACAGACTTCAACACGACGTTGTTTTTTCCAGGAAATTGATTGTTTTTGGAACCAATTGAGATGTGATTCATCTCAAGCTTAAATGTTCTTTCAAAATGGTTTAGACCGATCCAAATGAAATGTTAACAATATCAGCAAGGTCTCTAATTGTCAACCGACGATTTTTGAGCACCAAATCTTTGAATTCACTGACATGTTATTCATTGATATTGATGGTCGTCCGGGACTCCCTTTGTTTTCAACGCTTTCTCTACCTTCTTTGAACTGTTTATACCACTTGTAAACATTCCTTTCAGAAAAAAATCTGATCGCCGAAGGCCTTCTGCAACATTCTAAACATTTCTGCAGCAAACACAATTGAATGCAACTTCTTTGCTCAATAAAATCACACATTGTAAAAATCGAAAATTCATTTTTACTTGCTCAGAAAATACAACGAAACTAATCAAACAAATAACGTACTGGCGTGAATCGAAACCGAGGTAAAAAAAACACCAAGTTACACCTCCAAAATATTTTGCTAGAGCCTCTTGAATAGGGTGAAAATGATATTAAGCTTTGAGAATAGTTTTTTGATCTTAGTGAATCGAATTATATAAATTTTCAGATACATATATCACGATTAAATTAAGCGACCTCCTCAAATATATTTGAAACACCCCATATTTTGCTGAACTGATAAAAAACAACAATGACCGCTGAAAAAGTTCGAAAGGACTAAGTTTTCTAAAAGTGATAAGAAACTGCAGTAGGTTGGACATAATACCCGAAAACTACTAGGTAGTGTGGAATTTTCATCGATTATTGAGTTAAATTGTAGAAACACTACCTCAACTTCAAAGCCCAATATATCAAGAAATATCAATGTTAGCGATTTGGTGTTCAGAACATTTTTGCAGGAAATTGAATTTCCTATAAGTTTGTTTTATTAATTTTTTCTGTAGCTCTTGCTATTTACGAGATAGGGGCAAAAAGCGAGAATTTTATAGAAAAATTTGGTTTAGTGACTCATACTACCTCGCTGGAGGGAGTTAGGGTTAAACCGCACTGGACACTTTTGTAGAGCATTCAATTCTGAAGAAATCGTACCATTGACCAAGATTATACCATAAAATGTCTCTGAGTTGTAGAGTTTTGAAGAAAAATAATCAAAGTTTACGTGTATTTTATATGGGAAATCTTTATACGCCTTGGTCTAGTACTTAATATTAATATCAAGGGCTCCAATTTTCAGGGAATTTTTGTTTAGGTATTTGCCACAAAATTTCGAGGTGGGACTGAAAAAAAAAAAATTGTCGCGAAAAAAAAGCACCCTAATACATATAGCTGACCAGGTAAAGCGCTTCTCATGCAATTAACTTCAGGCACGAACCACCGTATTATTTATTTATGTCGTAGGGATTAAAAAATTGTATACCAATCCCCAATCGGATTGACAATTTGGGAGCTCGGAAATATTTAGTAGAACCCTAAATTTTCACAAAAAACTAGAGTTTAGTTAAAAAAAAAAAAAAAAAAATAAATAAAAAAAGACTCAGATCCAGGAATGCATCTCAAACACTAAAAAACCCGCCAACAGCGTGTCGAGCACGCATACGAGAGTTTCATAGTGGTATTGAATAAACAGACATAATAATTACTAATATTCAAATATTTATTATTATTTTTATTTAATAGTATAAAAACTAAACGAAAACTCAATAACATTCTCCTTGAAATTTATATTATACCATATACACACTTAAGCAATAATTTCTATTTCATTAAAAAAAGGTAAAATTTTTCAGAATTTTTTCAGAAAGTATGTATGGTTCAGTGTCCGTTATAGTTTTCATTGACCTACGTGCCAGTTCTCATCGGATTGGCAATTTTCACAATTTTTATAAAATGTAAGTTTTAAGCAATCTGTTTGCCTTGATTGCTTAAAACTTATTTTATTTATCTTCATTACTGAGTATTGGATTAATATCAATCAGGTTTTGGCATCTTCAGATATCTGGTAAAACCGTAGGATTTAATATTGAAAGTAGTAATAACGGAATAAAACGTAAGTAAAATCCTTTCATACTTTTTGGAGGTATTTAATAAAATCCACAAGAAATCACTGTATTAAAATTTTTGCTTATATTAAATTCGTAGACTATTCAAGTCAATTTTATTTTTATTGCTTTCAAATATGAAAAAGCCAATATTTCTTAAAGTAGGGTTCTTTTAGCGAATATATCTCCATTTAGACTACTTTGCAAGTAAAAGCAAAGATAGGCATTCATCGTCAACTTAAATCCTAACGTACTTTTTTTATGTGTGTGGAAAGACACTTTTTCCACGTGTGTTCCTTTTAGTTACCAGAATTTATGTTTGACTTGATAAATACATGCAATACAAATATTATAGGTAAAATTTTGTGAGTCAAAAAATTTACTTTGTAGACTGCATTTTAATATGAGCTCCAGTGTTAGGAAATGCAATGACTAATCAAGAAGTCAAGTAAACTGCGTTGCAACTTTTATTGCTATTTAATTAGGGTCTGTGTTGGCGAAATCTACTTGTCCGGGCATTAAGTAAGGGATTGCGGCGTTTGGAACAATCCATTGTTAATTGAGCGACTGCCCGACTAATTGGTTTATTTAACTCACGATTTTCCTTTTCATTGAGTAAGTCCAATGTCTCATAGCTCACTGGCGCTACCATTTTAAATTGACATGAAAAACTTGAAGATATTTCATGACCATTTGTAGTACTTGCTACTGTCCTCAATACGAAGAAAATTCACAATTTATTATACTTTAAAGGAGTGTAATTTTAGTCCATTGAATTATGCAAGAATACTTTGCCGTTACGATAGCCCCCTCTAAAGCTTCATCAAAGACGACAGTTTATAATGCAATGATTTCTGTTGATCTCGAGTTCATTCGTGTTCAAAAATATTTGCTAGTAATGTTATTACACTTTTTTATGAATCAAAAGTATGCACCTGTCGCTAAGTAAAGTTTCAAACATTTATGAATATAATTACATAGCAAGTAATGCTAAGAATATATGTAGTTTTACAGTAAAATTATTGTAGTTTTACTTCAAAAATTGTGAGTCTAAAAAGTTTTCATTCAAGCCGAATAAAAATAATTTTTTTATAACGTTTCTGTATTTGATATAAAAAAGAATCTAATCTAGAAACATTGAAATGCAAAATTATAAGGCCCATTTTTGGTTGAAATACATAGTGTTAGCCATATTAATAAAAACAATAAATAATTAAAGGCCTTTAAAGGACAATGTTCAAAATACGCGTTTGTTTGGTTTTTTTTTTGTAAGGGACTAGTAAATTCCAGGACGACAAAAAAAGCGCGAATTTTCAAGATTTTTTTTTCTGCTCCTTTATTAGATACAAAGTTGAAACTTTTTATGGAATATGATTGTTTCAAAAAATTATAATAAAAATATTTTTTTAAAAGGGGTAGGCGCCCTAGTAGAGACCTGGAAAAATCTATTGTTCCATGGCGAATACTTATTCTCAGAATAGGCAAGTCTGAAATAAAAAAATCAAATTACATTATAAAGGAGAAGGTGTCTTACCCTCGAATTCACCCAGATTTTAGGATATAGTAAATATCACGAAATATTTCTTAAACAAATTTAAAACCTTTCCTATGTTACTACTGAAATTCTTAGGAACATAATGGCGAAGATCTTATTTAAATCGATCCACATTTTGCTTAGATCATAGAGAATATGATAGGACATAAGTCGGTTTATTTGAAGCAATTCCGTGATGTTATGGTAGCCTTGTGATCGTGGCTTAAAGGCTTATAAAAAACAATAAATTCATGGAGGTTCGACATCATCCAAAGAAAAAAGAGCTACAAGAGTTTCCAATATTCTTGCTTGGCACGTTGGAGACGAGTTTGTGTTTTCGGATGAAAAACTCTTTGTTTTGCAGCAACCACACAACCCTCAAAATGATTGCGTGTGGTCAGTAAAAATTCAACACATTCCAGAAAACGTGCATTATGTGTCTAGATATCAAAATGCTTCATCTGTTATTGTTTGGGTAGTTTTTGTGAAAGAGCAAAGCTCCCTCTGGTTTTGAAAAGGGTGTCAAGGTCAACGCTGAAACTACCAGAAGAAGGTTCTTCAAGCTGTGTTGCTTCCAGGCTCTAAAGAATTGTTTGGAGACGACTACTACAGTGGAGGAAATAGCTATAAAATCACTTATATTTAGGTAATTATATACAAACTGTTCGGATGTTTTAGAACCAACTTTTAAAATATAATCCGTTAGCATATTTAGCGTTAATAAACGTTAAAATTTTTTAGTTTTTGTGAACAGTATTAAAAAGCTATAGAATATATTAAAATTGGGCGTTTTCGAAAGGGAAATAGATATAAAATCACTTTAAATTTTTAACATATTTTATTTAAATTTAAATAAATTAAAAATCTATACAGCTACCTCGCTTCTTAATAAGCTCAAATATTCTTCTTGACATTGACAAAATTAAATTTTCAAATATTTTTGTGTCTATTTTATTCCATTCCTCAATAATTTTCAATTTAAGTTCTGAAACATTGTTAAACTGCCGTCCATTTTCAAAAACTCTCCTGGTAAGGATACCCCATAAGTTTTCGATGGGATTTAAGTCCGGGCTGCGAGCCGGCCACGGCAAAAGTTCAATATTTTTGGTCCTAAACCAATTCTTCGAATGTGTTGACACATGGATTGCCGCATTATCTTGCTGGAATATCCAATTTTCACCGTATTGATTGTCACCAAATTCGATGAGGACCTCCTCCAGAAGTTCAGTGTACTTTTCAGAATTCATCTTATGCGTAATGAAACATACAGGAGTCGATCCATGGAAGCAAAAAGCAGCCCAAATCATCACTGATGCGCCTCCAAAATTACGACTCATCATTGTCTCCTTTTCTTTTCTTAAATCGTGCCAATAAAACTGGCACGCGTCTGGACCATCTAAACTGAATTTTTGTTCATCGCTAAAGATGGCCTTTTTCCATTCTTCAGTCCAAGACATGTGGTTTTCCGCGAAATGCAGATTGATCTTTATGGCTTTGTGTCAGTGCCGGTTTTCGCATCCTTTTCCTCAATTCTGATTCGACTCCGCTAGAATTTGTCGCACGCGTCGTACCGTTACGGGCAAATCAAGGTCACGCTGAATTTGTGATTCTACCGACTTTCCTGCCATTGCCTTTGAAATAATTTGGCATTTATCGCGCGGTGTTAACTTAGGACGAGCTCCTGGACGCTGATTTTTATTGTAATCATCGCCTAAAACAATGAATTGTTTGCACAGTAAAAGACCTGGAAATCAGGCGAGAAATTTCCCTAATGGATTTTCCCATTTCCCGAAACGCAGAGATCCTTCCCTTTTCTTCTTCAGATAACGCTACCCCTCTTGGCATCCTTAAAAAATTAAACAAATTATGCAATTTTAAATTAAAAGTTCGCGTTAAACCTCTTTAGTATAATTATCTGAACTTACCCGATTATAAATTTTAATAATTTTAGCAAAAAAAATTGTAGAAATTGAAAATACAGATACTGATTTTATAATTATTTCCGCTTTTTAACCTTGCAATTCGAGCACCAAATTTAAAGTGAATTTTTTTTCAACACTTAACGGGTATTTATAATACATTACCTGACATTTCCGGGACGGCAATAAAACAAATGAACTATATAAGGGTACTTCTTAAAAAAATAATTCGAGGAAACGACTATACCATTGAATTTATAAAAGAATACTGAGTGATTTTATAGCTATTTCCTCCACTGTATTGTTTTCAGTAAGACGAAGCGCACCTTCGCATACCGCAAATTCAGTTCAGAAGTGGTATGCTGAAAATTTAGGCCCCTATTATGCAAGTCGATTTAACTTGACTCGACTAGCGAAGACACTTTTTCAAAGCTGGGATGATAAGAAAATTAGTGTCTTCGCTAGTCGAGTCGACAGAAATCGACTTTCATAATAGGGCTCTTAGTCTACTTTTTGCCATAGGATGAATGGCCTCCTAGTAGTCCTGATTTTAATCCCTTCGATTTTTTGCCTGGGGTTACATGATGTCAAAATTCAAGGACCAAAACATCAGTAATTTAGAGCATTTCAAGCGGACAATAATTGAAATTTGGGCCGAAATACCCTTGCCAATCGTCCGTGCCGCTAGTAACTCTTTTGAAAAGAGATTATTATTAGTAAAAAAAGCTAAAGGATGTTATGTATTTCTATTAAAAATTAAATATTTACCGCAATACTTTTCAGATTAATTATTTATGATATGTACTTGTATTTCAAATTGGCGATATTATGAGTTTGGAGAAAGATGAAAAATCGATTTTTAAAAAGTCCTCCACAGAATATTTTCATTTTTATCTCAAAATGATTCATTTGTATTGTATACTTATTTAAAGTCAGGAAGAAAAATTGTAATCAGAGATTTTTTCATTTAATCATGGTTCAGGCTCGGCGTGGTTCCCCAGTAGAGATTACTTTGAGAGGAAAATGCTTCACTCACGATTACGGATTTTACAAAGTATTCTCTATGGTCTAAGAGCTTTTGAGTTAAACAGACATATATACACATTAGGGTGCTTTTTTTTCGTGACTATTTTTTTTTTCTTCAGTCTCACCTTGAAATTTTGTGGCAAATACCTAAACAAAAATTCCCTGAAAATTGGAGCCCAAAAAAATAATATTTAGTACTAGACCAAGGCGTATAACGATTTCCCATATAAAATATACGTAAACTTTTATTATTTTTCTTCAAAATCCTACAGTTCAGAGTCATTTTATGGTATAATCTTGGTCAATGGTAGGATTTCTTCAGAATTGAATGCTCTACAAAATTGTCATTGCGGTGTAACCTTAACTCCCACAAGCCAATAACCCAATTTGTTGATGAAATTCTCGTTTTTTTTGCCCCTATCTCGTAAATAACAAGAGTTACAGAAAATATGTACATGACAAACTTTTAGGAAATTCAATTTCCTACAAAAAAGTTCTGAACACCAAATCGCTAACATCGATATTTCTTGAGATATTGGGCTTTGAAGTTAAGGTAGTGTTTCTACAATTTAGCTCAAAATCCATGAAAATTCCACACTACCTCAACTTCAAAGCCCAATATCTCAAGAAATATCGATGTTAGCGATTTGGTGTTCAAGAACTTTTTGGAGGAAATTGAATTTCCTATAAGTTTGTCACATTCACTTTTTCTGTACCTCTTGTTGTTTACGAGATAGGGGCAAAAAGCGACAATTTCGTGGAAAAATTGGGGTTAGTGACCCGTACTACCTCGCTGGTGGGAGTTAGGGTTACACCGCACTGGACACTTTTATAGAGCATTCAATTCTGAAGAAATCCTACCATTGACCAAGGTTATACCATAAAATGACTGAACTGTAGAGTTTTGAAGAAAAATAATAAAAGTGTACGTGTATTTTATATGGGAAATCTTTATACGCCTTGGTCTAGTACTTAATATTAATATTAAGGGCTCCAATTTTCAAGGAATTTTTGTTTAGGTATTTGCCACAAAATTTCGAGGTGGGACTACAAAAAAAAATAGCCACGAAAAAAAAAGCACCCTAATACACATGTATTACATGGATACACCACCCAATTATTATAAAGTAATGTTTAGTACCTATAGATGTTCACACATTTTAACACTGGCCATTTTGAAAAGTAATTTAATAAATTTTTTTTAATTAAAAAGCCATTTAATTTCTTCTAACTACCTATTAACATAATATCATAGATATAAGGCATTATTTCATGGCACAGAACAAAAAGTGTGCCCAAATGGAGACATGAAAAATATGTATGTCAAGTTTTGGTTGAGTCTTTCAACACTATAAGCTATAAATAAAAAGTAAACGTTGGATGCTTTGCATTCCTTGATTTTAAGCGTAAAGATGAACTAAGAGCTCACAAATTAACTATGAACGGATATAAAATGCATTGTAATACCAGGCACAAAGGAAACCCATACGCAGCTACTATATTCCATTTTCTAGAAAATAAGAATTGACCGAGTGATAAAAATAATATACAACAGAAGTAGCACGCGGCCTTCGCATAAATCTAGCTGAGATTATCTAGACTGTTGTGTATAAAATTTATGAAGTAATCCACAAAAGAGAGTTACCCTTAAATCATTGAAATTCAACCATTCACTACACGTATACATGTTTGATGTGAAACGAGAAAAGAAAATTACTATATATTCCACTATTTAAAATACCCATCAATGTGGCGCATCATTTTTTATAGGAAAGTAGGCAGACTAAATTGAAAGATACCAACTGACTTTATGGCGACATTGCTTCAGCTTCTGTTCTTGATTCCCTCAGCCGGATTGTTTCTGGAAACACCGGTCGGTCAGGGAGAGTGGGAAGAAATCGTAAATCGAGTATATCGCCTGACATTCTAAAATAACTTGATTGCCGCCAGCCACCCCAAGAATCGATAAAGTAAAAAGTTTGTGTGAGTGCATCCATATAGCAGATACTAGATGTCCGCAGTCTAGTCTAAATAAGCACGATCGCTGCTATCTGGCTACACACGTGTCCACTCACTACTCGCTTTATCAGTTTGAGAACTACTCAGGCACTTAGGAGGCGTACCCCATGACGTAAGAAGTGTAATGTGTTTAAGATACAAGTAGGTATTGACCTCCAAAGTCTTATGATGCTGTATGCCTTTCTGAAGAGAGGCTCGATGACGGAAATTTGGCAACGTTGTTATATTGGACTTGAGACTTTCTGGCACTCGTTGTGCTTTTGTGACGCCTGAAATGGAACTTTGAAATATTCTTGCTTTCACTAGAAGATTTTTACCATTTTCCGGTTTAATTACTGATTGTTTATTTGACTTTTTGAATATTTTAAAAATTTCGAACTGATTGCGCGAAATATTGGATTGGATTGCGTTGGATGATTGATGTTATATGCTTAATGTAATTATTATAACATTTTTCCGACACCATATAACAGACAAATAAAATTATTTAGAAATAAATATTTTTAGCAGTTATAACTGAAATTGTAGCGCTACACTGATATTTTATTTATCGTTTTAGCGCTAAAAATACCTTTCTATTTATGATTTTTTATTAACAAAACTGTTCAGAGACTTCAGTATAAAAAAATTTGTAGGTCTTCTTATTCATTGTTATTTTATTATTTATGATTATTGTTTAATCATACATATCTTCTACACCTCTTTGAGTATGCTATTACGGGAGAATCTGAAGGGTGAGTAGAGTCGGCATTACCCATGGTTGGAAATTGTCAAAAAAAGTGTTCTTTTCTCTTTTACTTTATTTTTCTCACGCAAGAATCCGAAAGTATCCGATATTCACACATTTTTGAGACACAGTATAAGCTAGTTTACAATTTCGTCCCATGCTTGATAACAATTCATTCGAGAGATAAAATGCAAAAATTGTGTGTGCGCATAAAATTTGTCTTGCCATTGAACTACTTTATTACGTTCTTACACAAACAATAAGTCAGCAAATAAATGCTAAGCAGAAAAAACCGCTTTTCTTCTACTTCGCGTGAAGGGGAATGGACCTTAAACCGGCCGGACATTAGCATAAATATTTCATTGCAAGTTTATTCATTGAATAAGACAAGCACTTTTTCAGTAACCCAAAATACTTTCCGATTTATTGTTTGCAAATGATAATAATTGAGTGTAATTAATACTTAACTTATTATCGTGTAGGAATTTCGAGACATTTTTTAAACTGTACTAATATGCCAACAGGAAGAGGAGGACTGAATGTAATATACCATATTTTTGGGTATGTCTTCCTTGATCTTGAGACAGGTATGCATGCAAGTATTATAATTTACTAGAACTTTCTCTTCTCAAGGATAACATGGCAGGTCACCGAGTCATTTGCGTTATGACCACCTTTAGTTATTTAATATGTTTTCCAGCTTACTGGATTATAACGATCTCCAAGGAAGTAAAACAAAAATAAAACAAAAGAAGATCAAAGTCATTTTCATACCTGGAGTGACGTCTCCGTTCGAAAATCCAGTGAAAACCGGATCGAAGAGGTATGGCTCAAAATAAACAAAGTGGGAGAGACAATTTCTTTTATTTTTCTCGTTATCGTAAAAATTCAGTGTTACCAGAGATCATGGAGTGAAATTTAGAAGAACTTAACAAACCGAAGTCATAATCCATGTTTCTTTTTTCTTTTTCACCAAAAACTTAAATCCTTATAAATAATAGAATTAATTTGTAGCATATGACTTTTATTATTATAATGATTATTCATTATTTGGTCTGATGTTAGTAGACATGCAGACCACAATCACCAAGCGAACTCTTCCTTAGTGCATGCTTACTAACACGAACATTAACTCTTAAATGCGCAGTGTTATTTAAAAACAACAGACAGTAAAATGTTATATAAATTCCGATATTCCAACGTCTTAAAAATAATATCTTTTATTATTCTTAATATTTGATTGGGAAATTAAAACTGTGTATTGGCAACACAGCTAAATATTTTTCCTCCTCTATGGCCTTGTCAAAGTGACAAATACTAACGTTCGGAAGTTTTGGCGGGAGATAAAGATTTTTATAAGAATTTTCTGATGAAGTTTACAGGTAAGGAAATAAATATTGTTTATTACATAGAACTGTTTTAAATAATAAAAGTTTATTTGAAAATTAGTTTTGATTTGTTTATAATATTTCATCATCTCTGGTGACTGCGCAGTGTAGTTTATAAACAATAATTAATTTTTGGAAATAAATATACTAAAAAAATTATTAAGATTTTTTTTTATGAATATGTATGTACTACCAAATATATTTTTTTTTTTCAATAAAGGGTTAAACAAATCAGCACTCTTATTCACGCTTAACCCTCATCCGATTAATAGGTTGGAAAAAGCTATAGTTATTTTTTCATGAACTAGTTTGTAGAACGGAGACCACCCTTCCAGGTAAAGCCTTAAGAGCGAATCTGAAAAATTTCCTTTGCACAGATTCAACACAATCAATATGAACTTGATAATATGGATCCTGTTGAACCTAAATCTCTAAAAAAGAATGACACAATTACAAAGGGTCTAGCCGGTTAAGGAGGTGAAAAGTGCCCTCAGCGCTTTTGAAAAACAAAAAATATCCTCATGTAGTACATAAAAAAGTACATCTTTGCTGAAATTTTTAGACCCATAGACCCTCACATAACCTCAAAAAAAATTAAAACGTGATTTTCAGTCTTTTGGCGATATCTCGGCTTCTTGTAGACGATTTTGTATTTAACAGAAATGCTAGATGAAAATGATGAAGTCAATCCACAGTATTTAAAAAAATTTTATCTATTGTCTTATGTTTTCAGGTTCGGTATAATACATGCATGTTTTTAGACTTTTCTTCTTTTTCAGGTGATCCTATATTTATTTTTATACGTATTAATTTGTATAATACAGTTTTATATTATAAGTGAGTGCAGAAGAGAGTGGGGCAATATTATTACTTTGAGAGGTCTTTTATTAAGAAATATATTGCAATTATTTGGAATTGTTATTACTCCGCCCAGTTTCAAACATGCGTGAATGAACAGTGTGCATGACAAATATGAATAAACGGTGGGGTGAGTGTAATTCAGCCATGATGTCACGCCAGGTTGAAAATATGATCTCTTTGTGAATTTATCAAGGTAGGAAATGACTTAAAAAAAATGCATACTTAAAGAATATTCAGACTTAAAAAAGATGTAAAAATACCGAAAAATGCTGAAAAAACGGTTTTTCGATATTTTGACGCTGTTGCACCAAATCTAAAAATCTGAAATAATTCATGGATATAGCTTGACATCCAGAGAATAACAAATTTTTTTTTTTCGTCGTTTCAATTTTTTTTGTTTTTTTTAATTGAATTTTGAAAATTTCGAACTTGTATAAAAATTTGAATTTCCCGCCAAAAATTTTGAAAAAAATATTATTTTGTAGCTGACAAAAGACCCTATAATTTGAGACAAAAAAGAATTTTTTACGTCTACAAGAAGCCGAGATATCGCCAAAAGACTGAAAATCACGTTTTAATTTTTTTTGAGGTTATGTGAGGGTCTATGGGTCTGAAAATTTCAGCAAAGATGTACTTTTTTATGTACTACATGAGGATATTTTTTGTTTTTCAAAAGCGCTGGGGCACTTTTCACCTCCTTAAGGGGGACCACTAGTGTGACCGCCGGAAAAAAAGGTGATTTTTGGAATTTTGTTTAAAGACAACTATGTTTTAATATTTTAAGGATATATTTGTGGATATATAGTAAATACATGATAAAATTTTTGAACTAAAAATCTGAAAACTCAGCGAGTTATTCGCAATTTCCCAAGGCTCAAAAAAAAAAGTGCCCCCACTGCTGCAGTTATAGAGACCTTCACATTGCGTCAAATCAAAAAAAACGAAAAGTTTATCAAACTAGAAGGTATTTCCCGTGCCACAAACCTCGAAAAAAGAAAAAATTTTAAATTTAAATTTAAAAAAATGGAGTTTTTAAAAAAAATTAAAATTTTGCGCGAAAATTTGGTGATTTTTGGCCTGCCAAAATTACATTTTTTATTCGATTCGGAAAACTGGAGGTTTATGGCACGAAGAAACATGTATAAAAGAAGTTGCAATAAGAATCAAATCGATCGGATGATTTGTCTTCGAGCTACAACTGCAGCAAATTTGAAAAAAGTAGTTTCGGGAAAAACGCGTTTAAAGTTTAATTCATACATTTATTAGTACCTCGATACGATGAGCGGCTGCTCTTCTGATGGCTGTAACTCAAAAACTATTTGAGATATGCACTTAAAATTTTAGTATGTTATTTTTAAAGGTATAGACTATCGAAATATGACAAAAAAAATAATTTTTTTTTTCAAAATGTCACACTAGTGGCCCCCCTTAACCGGCTAGACCCTTTCTTCGGAGCCGCTCAATCAGCTTGATATTGGTATAAGAGCAGCTCAGCCGGTTTTCACAAATAACAATAAATTGACTTAAGGGGACATTCTCATTGGACGTGAAAAAAAAAATCAATTTTTTTTTGTACATAAAAGTATTCCTTAACATCAAAGTAATGCTGTCCTCAAACCGTTGTGAGAAATTCGAAACAAAACTAAAGTTATAGCTATATATACGTAACGATATATACCGGTTTCTATAGATTTGGAGCGTCGCACAAAAACTTTAAACGCGTTTTTCTCGAAACTACTTTTTTTTCACCTGGTACCAGTGATATCTCAAATTCTGCTCGATAGATTTAAAAAATCAAAAAGCATTCGACTCATTAACATAAATACTAGGACATAGACCTTTTTAAAATGCATAAAAGTACCCTATCCTCTTTTTTATAAACGTACTTTCCCCCCGAAACATGGTAAATTTTTAAAAAAACAGTCCTAAAAAAATTTAAAAAATTAAAAGTACCATTTTTAAAGGTCTATGTCCTAGAAAAAAGTCTAAAAACACAACCCATTTTGAATTTTGACTTTATCTTCTCCACGAAGACCGCAGGAACTGGTACCAGCTAAAAAGGGACTTTTCGTATTGCCGCAAAACGTAACAAAAAAAAAAAAAAAATTTTTTTTGTTGTATACTTCAATGCCTATATATTCAATATATATCAAACAAGTTTTTTGAATAAATGCCATAGGGTTTAAAGAAAAAATTCCAAAAAAGTCGTTTTTTGGTCCATTTCAATGAGAATGTCCCCTTAAATTATATTTTTACATTTGATCCTAAATTACCAAGCGCGCACTCATTCACTCAAAGCTTTTAATTTTTATTTTTGTATCTCTCATTTAAATAGTCACCATTCATACCTTATTTACAATTATTATACGTCCTATTGTTAGTTTACTACAGCACCTGCTCTTACATAATTTTTGATTGCACTTGTGAACCTTTTTATATCGTCTATTTTTTTCTGTTGTAAATCTCGATTGCGCTGGTAATGGGTCCTGTGCGATTCCTTTCCGTTCTGGCCTTTTCCACACGTAGTAGGTCTCTGATTCGTGTGCTATAGTTGTGTGTATCTCCCTGTTCTTTGTGAATACTATATTGCTTTTCTATGTAAATTACTTTTTTCAGTCTAAAATTGTTGGATATGTCATAAACTTCTTCTGTTGGTGTGTCCCACGGAAGACGGTGCAATACTTTTAGAGCCCTATTCATTAGTCTTTGTATACGTTCAAGATTATATTGTGGTGTTCGGGACCAAATATTTATTAAATATCTAATATGTGCTAGAATGTGCGAATTATATCGATTATATTATACATATATAATTTTTGGATTTGGTCAATGTTGGAAAAATCAAAAAATGTCCCGAAAAATTCTGAAAAAATTCGCACGTGTTCTTTGACTAATTATAAGTACTTTTTGTCATATAAAATTTATTCGTATAATTAATCCTTTTTGAGTAAAAATATCACCAAGTTTTTTTTATGATGAAATTACTGAATGAATATAACGACTTAACATGAAATCAATGACTGAAAATGAGAAAACTACAATTGGGGGTTCACATTATAATTTTTTAATAAAACGTACTGTGTTTTAGTGAGCGATTTTATTTGATTGCAAAGTAAATAAGCTCCGATTACTTTTTTGTTTGTTTTTTAACAGAATAAAGTCTTCCACAACTAGTCTTTACACGCATATGTTCTTCATCAATCATGTGTTGGTTCTCGGATTTGAGCTTCGCAAGTGCTTCTTGCTTGTTTGATTTAAAATCAAATGATAAAGATCCATATGGACCATAAAAACTGAATTATTAAATTGCATTAACAAATGCCATACACTGATTCTTGAATGCCATCAACAATTTTATCAAAAGAACACTGTAGTGAATACAGTTGTGGAAGATATTTGATGGGCATTTTGTAAAAAAAATAATTGATGCTTGTCTACTTTGTATTGAAATAAAAATAACATCGCTTACTAAAAAAATGTACTTCATTTAAAAATTGTTACATGCTCTCCCGATGAAACAACCTTCAGAAAGGCGCGACGAACACGTTAGGAGTATACACTGTTTATGAAGATTAGAAACACTTATGACAAGAAGACAATGCATACGAGTAACTATATTTCACATGCAGTTTCGCTTTTACGTAATTTTCACAATAATGATGTAAATCCTGTACTATATCATGTACCTCATTATGAGCTGTTTTATTTTATGATGTTTACTCATAACACAGGTCAACAACAAAAAATTTTTGGAGCGAACCAGAAGTGAGACCCATGAATTCCTATGTTTTTTGGGGTGCTGAAACCGAATACAACCTTAAAAATTGTCCAAACATCTACGATTCCCTCCCAGCCCCCCCTATAAGGGGTGGGGTGGGTTAAAAATTCCTTTTAATGAAAAATTGAGATGCATACGGATTTATATGTTTTTTGGGGTGCTGAAACCAAATATGATCTTAAAATATTTCCAAACATCCCTAATTTCACCCTAACCACCCCCTCTGAGGGGTGACGGGGGGTCAAAAATTCCTTTTAATGAAAAATTAAGATACATATGGATTCATATGTTTTTTGGGGTGCTGAAACCGAATATGATCTTAAAATATTTCCAAACATCCCTAATTTCACCCTAACCACCCCCTCTGAGGGGGGACGGGGGGTCAAAATTACCTTTTAATGAAAAATTGAGATACATATGGATTCATATGTTTTTTGGGGTGCTGAAACCGAATATGATCTTAAAATATTTCCAAACATCCCTAATTTCACCCTAACCACCCCCTCTGAGGGGGGACGGGGGGTCAAAATTACCTTTTAATGAAAAATTGAGATACATATGGATTCATATGTTTTTTGGGGTGCTGAAACCGAATATGATCTTAAAATATTTCCAAACATCCCTAATTTCACCCTAACCACCCCCTCTGAGGGGGGACGGGGGGTCAAAATTACCTTTTAATGAAAAATTGAGATACATATGGATTCATATGTTTTTTGGGGTGCTGAAACCGAATATGATCTTAAAATATTTCCAAACATCCCTAATTTCACCCTAACCACCCCCTCTGAGGGGGGACGGGGGGTCAAAATTACCTTTTAATGAAAAATTGAGATACATATGGATTCATATGTTTTTTGGGGTGCTGAAACCGAATATGATCTTAAAATATTTCCAAACATCCCTAATTTCACCCTAACCACCCCCTCTGAGGGGGAACGGGGGGTCAAAATTACCTTTTAATGAAAAATTGAGATACATATGAATCCATATGCATCTCAATCTTTCATTAAAAGGAATTTTTAACCCACCCCACCCCTTATAGGGGGTGGCTGGGGTGAAATTAGGGATTTTTGGAAATATTTTAAGATCATATTCGGTTTCAGCACCCCAGAAAACATATGAATCCATATGCATCTCAAATTTTCATTAAAAGGAATTTTTATCCCACCCCACCCCTTATAGGGGGTGGCTGGAGTGAAATTAGGGATGTTTGGAAATATTTTAAGATCATATTCGGTTTCAGCACCCCAAAAAACATATGAATCCATATGTATCTCAATTTTTCATTAAAAGGTAATTTTGACCCCCCGTCCCCCCTCAGAGGGGGTGGTTAGGGTGAAATTAGGGATGTTTGGAAATATTTTAAGATCATATTCGGTTTCAGCACCCCAAAAAACATATGAATCCATATGCATCTCAATTTTTCATCAAAAGGTAATTTTGACCCCCCGTCACCCCTCAGAGGGGGTGGTTAGGGTGAAATTAGGGATGTTTGGAAATATTTTAAGATCATATTTGGTTTCAGCACCCCAAAAAACATATAAATCCGTATGCATCTCAATTTTTCATTAAAAGGAATTTTTAACCCACCCCACCCCTTATAGGGGGTGGCTGGGAGGGAATCGTAGATGTTTGGACAATTTTTAAGGTTGTATTCGGTTTCAGCACCCCAAAAAACATAGGAATTCATGGGTCTCACTTCTGGTTCGCTCCAAAAATTTTTTTTTGTTGACCTGTGTAATTATTCCTTTTCTCATAAGCACCGACCTTATTCAGTCGGCAACAATCAGCTCTTCTGCTTCCAGCGAAGGCAACATGACTATCAACTTATTTCACTCTTATAGTAAAAATATCTAAAATAAAAAGCAGTAATGTCGTTTAAAACAAGAATCATATATAGTATATCTCAGTGAGAAATTAAATTGGTAATACGTACAGAAGAACGGAACTACTCAAAAGTAGTTTAAACCATTTCAAAAACTTTGAGTTCTCTATCAGATATACAAGATGATGTCTTAATTAAATGAATTTGAATTATTTTCGCTTATCCATTTGGACTTTATGAAAAAGGGATGATTTAAATTCTTTTGCGTTTTAATGGAGTATTGAGTATGTACTGGAATTAAATTCTAAGTTGTCAAAATGTCATCAATTTGATAGATACGCGTTATTAAGCAGAACTTAGTTATGAGGGTATTGCATTGCACTATTCCCGACGATATGATATATTGAAAGTCGTTATAGTATTTAAAATCACCGTTTTTTCAATGTCAGTTCATCTACCACAGCTACTAAAAATAAAAAACCTATTTTGAACAAACTTCATTTAATGTTCGCAGTACTAAACTAAACGTTTCGAGTTCCTCTGCAATTAGTTTTTGCTGCAAAGTGCAGTCTGTCCCTAGATTGGCCACTATCGATAATTCTTGAGGCTGTAACTTGACCTGAGCATCCAAGGACCGAATCTACAATCCTTTTCCCGGTTAGACTACGAAAAAAGCGATTTCGTGGTAGTTCTCTCGAAAATGACCTACGCATGATCTTCGAATGACCTTTATCGATCTTCTCTAGTTCTAAAACTCCTCCCGAGGAATTTCAGCCAGAAATAAAATAAAAGGGAAGATTAATATAGTTTCTACATCCAAAAATATCAATTTTTCCAAAAAACGTCAACTTTGAAGCCAATTTTCAAGGTCAAATGAAGGTCATCAGAACTTTTTAGTATTTTTCCCATATCCGCCAAAGTGTGCACTTTAATTTTAAAAAGAATTCATCTCAATAGCATTTTTCTATTGGGAGATAATTGAAAAATGGAAAAAATTTGTCCAAATATATCATAGTGCGCCGGCCGGGCCGTTTTTCTTTTATTTACATGCAAAATGTTGGGGGCGGTGGAGACCCCAAAAGCCCCACGATTATCGGTGGACAAGTTCACCACTATTTTTTAAATAATTTACTTAAACAATCCTGTCAAAATAAGATCTTTAGCTATCACCTTACAACATGTCCGTAGAGCGACATGTTGGGGCGGTGAGAAGAAGAGTCTCTCAGCTATTGAACAGTAATAGCTAAAGTTTTAGTTTTCACAAGGTTGTTTAATTAAATTATCTAAAAAATAGTGGTGAATTTGTCCACCGATAATCGTGGGGCGTTTAGGGTCTCCTCAAAAAATTCCAACACAATCAACAAAACAGCCTACCTTGTTAAATGCGTCTATTTCAATGCAACAATTTGGACCTTTCCTCAGAGTTTTGCTCCAATAATAACAAAAGAACTGTTGTCAAAGCAAAACTCCTTTAGAAACCGAAAAGAGTAAGCCTTAAGGGGTGGCAATATTTGTTTTTCATTTGATCTCCAAATATCTCGGAATCAAACATTAATAGGGTGCGTCTATAGATTTGAGAGTGTATATGAAACTAGAAAACCACCCTTATGAGGTATGAATTTCGTGAGTGATTTAGATTTTTACCAGAATACGTAAAATATCGCTCACGAACGAAAAAATATAAAATTATCTTGTTTTTTTCGTTCGCGACCAAGATTTCGAACATTTTGTTTTGCGACTTCGTTATCTACGAAAACAGTTCTATAGAAATCAGGCAATACTTATTCGGCCGCAGAAAAAGACATTATGCTACCGTACATAAAGTGAATTTAAATGATGAAAACGAACAATCGACGTTTGAGAAGAGTGATAGAATAGTTTTTTAAATAATATTTTGATCATAAATGTGAACCAAAATATGTATTGAACCTTCCTAGTCATTCTTTAATTTATAATAGACATAAGTATATTAATTAACCATAATGATCATTATTATTATTACCTCGGCAAGATATTGAAGTCTAATAATAATTTTTTTAATTTATAATAAATAAGAATAAGAATATTGTTGATTACTTGTTATTTCTAATATGGTATTAAATTTGATTCGCGAACGATTCTTTTACGAATTAATCGCGAACGAAAAATATTTTTCAATTCCCTAAAAATTAATTTCGCTTACGAATGGAGAATTTAAAAAATAAAACTCATTTTATAAAATTCGCGAGCGAATTAAAAATAAAATTCTTTGTTTGTAATTCGTTCGCGAAAGAATTTAATTTTTTCAGTTCTCCGAACCCTGATTTTTTACCCCTTAAAAATGTTTATCCGCAGAAAAAAATCTCATTTTTTTTTATATAGATTAACATATTGCAGCCGCTACTGAATTGGTAGCGGACACCTTGTTAGGTAATTTATATCAAACTTTGGCATTTTTATTTAATACTTGTTTATATTCGGAAAGTTAAAAAAATTTAATTTAAGTATTCTTTTGTATATTTGGAAAAGTGAGCGACTAAATTAATTTTTGAAATATGTTTTTTCAAACAGTTTTCTCAGACATTAAAAAATTATTATTAGTTTAAATTTATATAATGCATATATAATAGAACTTCAATGAAAATGTGTAGAATAACAGAAATTATATTATTTCAACTAAAATTCAAAAATTACACTGGTCAACCAATTTAGATGCCCAACAAATGACAGATCTTTTCTATAGGAATATTCTCCATAGAACGAATTCGTAAACGAAAATATTCAATTAGGTTTCGTTTTCGATTATGTTAGTGGTGGTATAATAAATATATCTTCAAAGCAAATTAACAAGAAATTGTGTTTAAAGCGCACCAACTCGGTAAAACCTCATCATAAACAACTAACAGTATGGCATTTTTTTCTGGCTGCAGTTAACATTTCAGGGCTTGTGTTCATTATATCAGAATTTAAATGAATATTTGAGATCAACTTTAATGTATACCTATAAATTAATTTATTTCACACAGAGTACAAGTGGAGAAAATGCAAAATAAAACAAACTATTCCTTAAAACATACAATATAATTACAAATTTATAAATATCCAGGTTAGCGAAATTTAGCCGTTCACTTGTCATATAATTACATAGGTAACCAGTTGTGAAATAGGCAATGGATGCGATACCTAAAGAATAAACATGGGAAAAAATGGGATTTATCTGATGAGGAAACATGGATTATGGTACATAACAACTCCGATCCTCGGAATTATCTCTCCTCAGCAGGGTCATTGGCAGATCTTATCACTGTAACCTAAACCTATTTGACATGGTAGTACTGCAGCAGGGGATTGTAGGGTGTCCTTGAAAAGCGTTCTGGCTGCACATCTGCTCGCAAAATTACTACTCCTGATGGATTCACCTTGACTTTTATTTTTGTTTGCGCGCTCAATACTCCGTAATCAACATCCTCGTACAAATCCTTAAAAAATATTTGATCAAACTGACTATTCAGCTATGCATGTAAAATAAACAAACCTCAACTCTATATCCGGTTGGTGAAGTTAGTCCTAATTCTCGGAGGGTTACTGCAACGTCTGATGGAGTGCCGTCTGTTCTTCGGTTGACGAAAGCAACAGCGTATGAATAGTACGTTTGGTAAATAGGTGCAATAGGTCTTGACCAAATTTCAATTCCTTTATGCTTGTAAATTCGACGCCCCTGAATACCAAGAGGATCCTGATCCACAGCAATAATTTTACGGTTCTGTAAAATTGCCTTGAACTCAGGCCGAATGGTTCTCAAGTCAACGGACATCAAAAGAGGAGCAGCCAAAATTGCCCATATAGCCATTTGGGTTTTCGACTGTTCATAACTCAATCCGAAGTTTCCTATTATCAACTAAAAATATGAAAGTGATGTTTTCAAGTTATTTACACTAAAAAAAAGATCAGTACCATATCGGGATCATTCCAGTGCCCAGGCCCAGCATTTGTTGCGATTACATCTTGATTATTCCCATAGTAGTCGATAATGCTCTCCACAGATGCCCAAGAGTCTTGAATGTCGTCATAGTTTCTCCATAAGTTACAGTTTTCAATTATCGATGAGTAATTGGGACTGATGCCAGCATAAATCTGATACACTGGCCAACTGCACGAGTAGATCATTGCCCGTCCAGTGTTGTTCAAATGTCTCCCAAATTCCGGATAGCCAGAATCCATGTCGACCGGGAGGGAATAGCACCCATCCAGTTTTACGTAGTCAACTTCCCACTCAGCGAACTGTTCAGCATCTGATCTAAGATACCCGATTATGCCTGGATAACCAGCGCAGGTGTAGTTTCCGTAATCTTCATAAATACCAAACTTTAATCCTCGCGCATGCACCTACAGTGTGTTAAATGTGTTAAAGTTTAATTTAATTGCAATATTGAATTTCAGACATACGTAGTCAGCTAAAGATTTCATTCCACTCGGAAATCTTCTTCGGTCAGCTACCAGTTGCCCTTGTGGTCCGCGAGATTTCTCCAACCAACAGTCATCCACATTGATGTACTCATAGCCCACAGCAGCATAACCCTCGGAAATTACGAGGTCTGCCATCGTGCGAAAAAGGTTTTCACTGCAATAAGAAATGTACGATATTTTAAAATAACATGATCTAACGTTGTGAAGCACGAATAGCTTTCGCCAAAAAGTATGCAACTTCATAAAGAAGATAAGTTGTAATGAAATTTTAGATGTGAAAAAAAATCGACATAAAACTTTCTGAAAGAATACATTTTCAAAGATATGTTGGTTAATTTATAAGCCGTGAATTTTTACCAAGTTAAAACGAGTCAAAGTAGGTGAATACCGGTTGAACAAAAGTACCTAGTTACAAACTTTAAAAACTTTAACTGCGTTTTCCTCGAAACTCCTTTTTCTTAACTGGTGGAACTGAGGTTAAAACAATTTAGAAACATCGTCTTGTGGAGTGTCTTAAGAGTTTGGCCTCGCATCCAATTATTTTCATTGAATTATGGTTTTTAGAATGAAATGTTTAACCAATTTTGTTGTTGCTATTTATATTTTATACTTTATTTGATAATAGCAATTTTTTTCATTTTAAGTAAATATGCTTTTTTGAAATTTTGATAGTATAATCGTAATTTAACAAAAATTTACATTAGGTATCATCTTTGAAAGATGCCAGGTATCCGTTGGATATTATCCAAAAAGAGAAGAAGCAAGCAGCACGTAGTAAGAAGTGGAGGGAATAGTATTTTTGTCCGTTACGGCCATAACTTTTTTATTTATGATCCAATTTTTTTTTCCTTCAAAAATCGGCTATTGTTTTCTCCAACTTTTTCGCATACATCAGTTTTATTTTACTGTTATTAACTTTATTTTTTATTAAGGGGGAAAGTTGAAAAAATCAAACCTAGTCCCACATTTCATTTTTGTATGACACTAAAATACATTTTGTCGCAATTTGAATAATTTTGAAGCTATATCCCCATAATTCTAATTATTTTCCACGACCCATCGTCTGACCCCACCAAAGCCGTTTACACCTTTTATTTTTTGTCAACTACATCTTCGCGTTTTTATTTTTTCCGGCAAATTTCCCTTCAATCAATTCCGGTTTTTTTTTTCACCAAATGTACCTTGACCCCTCTGCTAACTTTCTGCAGATCCAAATGTTTATTATTGCTAATAGTTTTTCACCGATGATACTGTGTTATACTGCGCTGGAATCCGAAAAGTTCGTTCATAATTTGGAAAAATTCTTACAAATCTATTTCTATAAGTGGGAGATAAAAATGAACACAGCTAAAACATCATACACCTATTCCACAAGAAGAAGAAGCCAGAAACTCTTACCATACAAACCACTGAGCTTTACCAATCAATATAACCCTGGTCCAGCAAAATAAAGTATCTAGGAGTTTATTTAGATAAAACTTTAACATATGGCCGCCATATAGATATAAACAAATAATCTAATAAAAATTTTATATCCATTTATTAGACGTCACTCACCCCTAAACACCGATAATAAGCTACTAATTTATAAAATGATCTTTCAACCTATCTTCATGTATTTATTTATTTATTTATCGACTCCAAAAAAGTTTACAAAGTATAATACAAGATGTAAATACATATTGTAAACCCTACAGAGATATAAAAATATCTGTACGTAGGCTTGGATTCTTAACACTAATTAATATACTAAGAGGAACAGATAATAAATTTTCTTTTATTCTAGAATACATCCAATTCATCATAACATGTCCTTATAAAATAATTTAACAAAACAGTAAAATTCCCCAGAAAACATGACTGCCAAAATTAAGCCGAAACAATGCCAATAATTTAATTTTATTCATTTGTATAAGTTTTTTAGTTAACTTTATGAATTATATGGAATCATAAATTCAACATTTAGAAAAATTAACTAATATTTTCTTTTATAATCCATTTTTTCAACTTATTCTTACCATAGTCTGAAAGACTTATTTCTTTGAGCTCTTTAGGAAGATTGTTATATATTTGTATAGCTTTAACATAACTATTTCTACTTCCTATCTTTTTACATATCTGAGGTAGTAAAATATTTTTGTTTCTAGTATGTAATATTGTTTGACTGGTAGTATTTATTTTTCAATACCTTGAAATGAAACATTAGGGTTTCAAAAACAAATAGTTGGTCCAAGTTAAGTGGCATTTTGAATATATCAGAATTATGTTTAAAAATGATTTTGAGCAATTTAGATTGTAATGTTTGTAACATAGTTTTATGCGAAGACAAACAACCGCCCCATGTAATAATTCCATAGTTTATTATACTGTGAAAGACCATAAGTAGCGTTTCAGGAAGCATTATTTTCGCAAGTTTATAGAATAGAAATATTAAGTACTTAGTTTTATTTACAATACTTTGAATATGATTCTCCCATCTCATCCTATAGTCAAAAATGATACCAACATATTTACAAGTTTCAACCCTTTCAAGACTATGTCCATTTATAGCTAAATTTACAGAAGGTGGGACACTGTTACAATAATTTCCGAAAGTCACAAAAACCGTCTTATCAACATTAAGTGATAGTTCATTTAAAGCCAACCAATCAGAAATTATCTTTAAATAGTTATTCATTTTTACTTCAGCTATTTGCCAGTTCATATCGGTTGCTATGACTGACGTATCATCCGCATATGACAATATTAAATCTTCTGGAAAATTGATTAAAAGATCATTAATGTATAAGATGAAAAATAGAGGCCCAAGAATTGTACCCTGAGGGACTCCAGTTTTCACCCCACAAAAACCACTCACAACACCATTTACCTTAACTCGTTGTTTCCTATTTTGTAAATAACTTGTGATCAATTTATGGGCATTACCTCTTATGTCGTAATTATATAATTTGTCCAACAATATTTTGTGGTTAACAGTGTCGAAAGCCTTGGCAAGATCAAGATAAGTTACTATTACAGGTGCACTTTTATCCAGTTTTTTATAAATTATATCTGTCAAGCAATTTAATGCATCTTTGGTACCTAAATTTTTCAAAAATCAAAATTGCTTTTCCGAGAGAATTTTCGATTTATTTATAAATATATGCATTATAAAATATTAAAAATGATTACAAGCCTCCCCTGGTATTGCTCGGTAAAACTACTTCACCATCATACTAACACAAAGTTAGTTGAGGAAATCTGTACCATAAACATGAATATTTATTTGTTTGCAGTGAGACATACAATATCTATTAAATTTACAATGAATGAAGGAAAACAAAAATTACTTTTTACAATGTAGATTAGAAAATTGAAAACTGAGCAAATTTTTCAATTTCTGGCACGGTAAATTAAAATCAAAAATTGTATGGTGTAAATTTAATAAACTGGCGATAGATGTGACTGGCTCATGTAGTCCGTAGTTAATGCGATGGTACGGTATATTTATTATTTTATTGACTCTGAGACCAGGGCGAGGAACAGATATCGTAAACAAAGACAACAGTTCCGAACAGTTACAATCACCACTCAAAATTTTGGAGCCGAAAACGATCCTGGAGATCATTCGCCTATCTGCTAGTGCTTCCATGGAAATAAGCCTTAAGCGATCTCTGTAAGGGGGTAAGCAAAGAGAGTCAGCCCATGGTAAACCCTTGAGTGCGAATTGCAAAAATCTTCTCTGCACAGCCTCAATGCGGTCAGAATGGATGTTATAAGAAGGCGCCCATACAGGACTTGCGTATTCCAAAATGGGGCGAACGAATGTGGTATAAAGAGTTTTTGTCACGTAAGGATCATCGAAAATTTTAGACCACCTCTTAATAAATCCCAGCACCGAGTTAGCTTTGCTAATAATTATGTTTATGTGCTCGTCAAATTTATAATTAAAAGTAACACCTAGGTCTTTCACCAAGTTTAGTCGTGAAATTTCACTACCATCCGTAAAATATTTGTAACATATTGGAGTTTTACTCCGTGTGAAAGACACCAAAGAACATTTACTGACATTTAATGGCAAATAATTTAAGGCGCACCACCTTGAAAAATTATTTAAGTCATTATTAAGCAGAAGGCAGTCATTAAGACAACGAATAGAGCGAAAAAATTTTCCATCGTCAGCATATAAAAGAATTCTAGAGTGTGATAATGCACTACTCGCGTCATTTATAAACAAAATACACAGTAGAGGTCCCAAGTGACTGCCCTGTGGAACCCCGGAGGTATTGTGGATAGGTGGTGAGAACACACCGCGAAAAGAAACCAACTGAAAACGATCCCTTAGGTAGGATGATATCCAATCCAAAAAGACCTCAGGGAAGCCGAATTTCGCCAATTTAAGGATCAACGCCTGGTGGCTAATTCTATCAAAGGCTTTACTGAAATCCGTGTAAATGCAGTCAACTTGTCCACCTCGTTCAATCTCATTGATGCAGAAAGACGAAAAGCATAGAAGATTTGAAACAGTTGACCTTCCCTTCACAAACCCGTGCTGGCAATCACTTATTATAGATTTGCAGTGAAAGTATAAAATATCACAGACAATAGCTTCGAAAAGCTTAGGTAAAGCCGAGAGTTTGGCAATAGGCCTGTAGTTGGATATATCATCCTTAGCTCCTTTCTTATGTAAGGGTATAATATAAGATAATTTCCAGCAATTAGGAAAGACACCAGAAATCATTGATAAGTTAAATAAATAACAGATAACGTTCACCAAGGACAAACCACAAGACTTTAAAACTATTAAAGGAACACCGTCGGGACCGTACGAATATTTAGAGGGCATGTTGTCAAGATACTGTAAAATAGTTTTATGGTCAAAATAAAGGTCTTTTGGTTCTAAGGTGGTGGATGGAAGCTTCGTCAAATTGTAAAAAGATTTAGGAGCAGCGTAATTATCACAGATAAAAGAGGAGCTGAATAGAGCAGAGAAGAAATTGCAAATTTTGGTTGGATCACTGCTGCGCTCACCGTTATAGCAGAAGGAAGCAGGATAACCGTCAGAGCACCTCCTAGAGTTAATGAAACTCCAAAAGCGCTTCGGCTCACTCTTCAAAGAATTCCGCAAATCTGACAAATAAGAAACGTATGCGGCCTCAGATCTTTCGAAGAATTGCTTATGAAGATTGCAAAACACAAGGAAGTCTTCATCGTTCCTAGTCATCGAATATTTCCTCCAGGCCCTAGTCTTAGAGTTCCTCAAGCGAATCAATGCCGTATCAAACCATGGCAGGCGCGCATTCGTGTTCTTGTTAAGTGTAGATAGAAAATGATCAAGCATCACACAAACTCTTCTTACAGTATAAATGTTTGCTCTGATAGTCAAGTAATATTTGATCAGCTTAAGTTTTATTATTTCTTGACCCCTCTACGAGGTTCTTAAATTTTTCCTCCCCCTGAATTTGTTTTAATTTTGTATACCGATGATTCTCCTGTAAAAACTAACAAATTAATATTTGCGTGGCAAGAAATTTATAATTTTAGTATAAGACTAGGATAGCGACACCAACTTGGCTGTACTATAATATATATGTACGTACATGCTAAATAAATGAATTGAATTGATCGAGAATTTGAAAGCAGTGGTTCCGAAAACTATGAACTGATTTTGGAGAGATTCGAAAAAATGGCGTTGAGAACCTCTGTATATTAATTATCATTGAAATAAGAATCAGTTGAATTTCAAAAATCAATTCAAAAATGTCGGTCGCCATCTTTGACTTACAAAATTTGATTATATTAAAGATTAGTGGTTTCAAAACAATCACTAAATGAAAATATATAGCAAACTTTCTTTTATAAAAATTTAATTATTTTTTGAGAAGTTTAACTCAACCACAAATCATTATTTTATTTTCATTCTAGCCTATGCCATGCGCTAATGGTAATAATTTATATTGCGAAAAAAATGTTTTAAATTGTTCCATTTTTTTAATACTGTATTAAATTTTATCTGTCTGTTTTTATAGTTTCTTATGTATGTATGTTTTTTTTCCCAAAATAACATAATTTTCAAGCCTCCAAGGCAGGAATCCCCTTAAAGAGAAAACGAGGAAAAATGTCCAATAAATTGATAATTTTCATTTTATTTATATCACTCTGCTCAATCGGTTCAATAGCGTTTTCCCTTTCCTTTCAATTGCCTCCTTTATTATTTATGATTTTTAGGGAGCCATAGTGAAGTTTGAAGGACCCGCGCGAAAACAATTTTTTTTATAAAAAGAAAAATTAATACATTATACTGACTTTCAGAACGGTTTTATTGCAATAGATCTTGGGTGAAAAAAAAGATATTACTATAGCACGGAAAAAATAAATTGTATAGTTTACAGTTTTTTCACAAATAAAAATTGATTTTTGACTACGCCAGAAAGTCTACTATTCTACAACATAATATGTAATGTGGACTGCATTAGAAACATTATTGTTTCTATCAGATAGTATGAAGTCGAACTAAGAAATCTTCATGTCCATGAAAATGGTCAATTTTGTGAAAAGTATTTTGTAAACAAACTAAACTATACGACTGTTTTTTTTTCCCGTGAGGTTATCAGGATTGTGCGTAGTACACTATTTTGTCAGTGACCTACCACTTCACTATCATTGTATTGTAAAGTGATAGTGAACACGGCAAATGCACTATCACTCAATTGTTAAATGAAATATGGCTATCACTAAAGTTATGAGAGATACTTTATAATAACTCAGTACCATTAAATTGTCAAATTTAGTGCACTAGAACTACATTAGCATTAAATTGTCAAGTTTAATGCAAATTCACTATCACTAAATGGTTAAATAATAGTGCACTGCAAATTTACTATCATTAAATTGTTTAATAATAAAAATGAATGTACATAGTAAACTTTCGCTTTTAACGTACAACGAGCTCTTCTGTATAAGTAAAAATATTTTTTTTTCAACGTTCTAGAATGTTTTTACTCTTTTCTGCATTCATAATAAAGGTTTTTTACTGATAAAGAAAACCTCATTATATACGCACTATCAATACAATTTCGTGAATCTTTTTTCTCTTAACTATGTGAGATTGCAGTTATATCTTGACATTTACTAATTTGAATTGTACTACCTTTAAGAATTTAGTAATAATTATAGTGCTCTATGTCCAACTTTGTTGGCTGTTAACACTTTGATTAATTTCTCAACACCCACCTATTCATCTAATCGGTCTCACTCATGTCTGAATGACATGACATGGCACTCAAAGTGTTAAATCAATTGTTGTTTCAAAGAAGGAATATACTCATATTGAATAATTTTTTGAGGAATAATTTTTCAAAAGCATTTCATGTAGATATTTCCACCAAAACGCCAAAAATGGAGTAGGTATTTTTAAATATCACCGCGCAAACTTTATTTCAAAAGTTGTATGTCATCGAGCACAATGTTCTACAATTCATTCGAAGGTTGCCAACAGTACAGACTGCGAAATACTAAAAAATTATTCTTTGCATCGCAAGTCGCAAGTAATTTGCATACGAGCGTAAGGCAAACTTTGGAATGCAAACCATCATCAGGTGCTATTGATCGCTTACCTTCCCGGTTCGCGAATCTAGGGGTAGTGGAATGAATTCGTCAAATATTGCCAAAAGTTAATTGGACGATTAAAAACGTGACCGATTTTTTCCAGTGATCAATTTGATGCGATAAAGAGTTTGCATCACACACAGCGTTTTATTTAAACCTGTCTTAATGCTATCAACCGGACTGTTGTATAAGACTTTTTAAAGCGCTCTTAAACTTTCAGGGTCCATTGTGCCGACAAAAAGCAATTGTTTATCACACGTACATCTTAATGTCATGGGAAGCTATGAGAAACCGCAAGGTGCACATCTTGCTCAGCTGCTCGGGTTAATCTGATGTTAGTGGATCACCTCATAAATATATGTCTGTGCACAGAGCTCGTTAAGATGGTACACGTTTTGTAATAGTAGCCCAGATTTTCAATTGCTTTCAATGTTTATTTTCAAAAATCTAACGCGCTTCCGTTTCGCAATTTTCAGCTAACTCTGTATTTTAGTTTTACTCGTTTAACTTGCAGATAAATAAAAAATCTCATCAGATATGTATTTATTGTTTCAAAAAAAATCTAGTAGTTTTTGATTGACTGCACCTTTTAAGTGATCAAGTCGCAACGCACGAAATTTTCTTCAAAGAGTGAATTTTCCACTGTTTCTGGTATTTTGCATAATTTCCCGTCATTACAAGGTTGACTGGACGCCTACCTCTTTTGTTCTTTGAATCACACGAACCATATCAAGAAAATCGCACAAGACTAGTGCTAATTCAATCACATTTTGTTTCATCAACATAAGAACGATGAGAGCAAGCAGCCGTGCCGATTAGCATAACTTTATTTGTTCGATTAATTTGTGGACGACTTAAAGATAGATTCCTCCAACCGCAGTATAGGTCTTCAAAAATCTGCTATGCAAAAAAATGTGTATAATCGTTGACGGTTTATGTAAGGTTTGGGTTTAAGAAGAAAACGTAACAAAATTTCCTGCTTTATTCTGCAAAAAAAAAAAGAAAATATAACAAGAAAACATATCTTGTTGAGAAATTATTTCAAATATATTAAATGAAACCATAAATTTCAACTGCCATTTATGATTACAATATACCATATTATTTTAAAAAATGGTGACACAACCCGAGGAACTTCAATCTTAGATCATAGAGAACAGGATTCAACATAAGTCGGTTTAGTTGAAACAATTTCGTGATGTATGTAGTCTAGCCTTATCTCTTGTAGTTGTGCGTCCAGTGCAGGCGGATATTTTCATCAAGATAGAAAATGGCACTAAATGCAAAGCAAGTAAGCCTACTTTAGCCTCCAAAGGTGACAATTTTCACGTCATTTGACTTTAGTGCGCTTTGACAGATTTTGAAGCTTATTTAACGCGGCGGTATTAAAAGTGTCCCACCTTTTTGATACGTAAATATGTATGCATGGTGGAATATTTTTCGAACCACAATAGTGCAATTGGTACGTGCACATACGTATATTTTTAGTTTCAATTACGTAAAGTAGTTGATAATACCATTGCATTGCGACAATCTAAAATCAGTGTGAAACATGGGTCTTTTTATTTTCTAAACTACCGTGCTTCAAAGGGTTAAGCATAACAAACATCACCCGAAAAATTAACTGAAAATTTGGTTTTTTTTTATATCGCTATCCTACTCCATCAGGTCCCATGAGAACTAATTTGGGGAAAAAATGCTTCACTCATGTACACCGATTTTATACTTTTTTGTGATTTAAGACTTTGGTACACTAAAACTCAGTGTATGACAATTATAATACAGGTGTGAGCGAGCGATATTTTGCTTTGAGATGAGAGCAAGATCTGAGATACGAGGAATCGCACACTACACCGCTGCACACGACCCCAAGTTGCGGGGCGCATGTTAGGGTCGTGTGCAGCGTCTAACAGTTTCTCCCACCTCAGACTATCCTGAAAGGGAGGAAGAAACAAACCTCCTTGGACAGATGTTTTAAACGATCTGCAGGTGAAAACGAGCAAAGCTTGACGAAAAAAGCGAAGACCAGTGACGAAAATTAAGCGCTTCCGTAAGCACTTCACTTTTTCTTTTATTATGTTTTTAAAGAATATGTATTTGTTATTTATAAATAAATTTTTCTTCTTGTAAATACATTTTTCTTATTCAAAAACACTTAACAAAAACAACTGAGGTGGTGTTTTGGGAGCTGGAACGGATTAATGGCATTTCAATTAATTTCAATGGGGAAAATTGCTTTGAAATACGAGCAATTTGACATACGAGTAAAGTTACGGAACGAATTAAACTCGTATGTCGAGGTACCACTGTATTTAAAATTCAAAACTCTTAATCAATTCAAAACAATCAAACTCTCAAACTCCGAAAGAGTATCTTACTTTGACGCTAAATCGCTATGAGAAAAAATATGTATTTTACATACCACCATGATCAAAAAGTTTCAGGTATGACCACCGTGTTGTGCTTATGAGTTACCCGATTTAACTTTTTTTTTTTTTGGAATGACGCCGTTTTGAATACATCTGCATCTGTGAGTTGTTTTTACGAGTTTAATAATGGAGTCCACTTTGCATCAACGAGTTCAACGGATTCAATGCTGCGAAGACCTTCGGAATGTTGGAAAAGTGTTTCAGCAACGATACTCTATCGAAATGTTTATGTGTGGCATGAACGCTGCAGAGGTGGGCGTGAGTCCTTCGATGATGAACACAGTGGTAAACTTTGGACATCGAAAACTAACGAAAACATCGATAAAATCAAAGAAATGATTGCCGAAAACCACAAATTGACTATTAGAGAGCTGGCAGAGGACTTGAACATGGTTTATCGATCCGTTCAAATCATTTTGGTTAATTAATTTGGGCTTCAGACGTGTCGCTGAACTGAAGAACTGAAATTCATGCAAAAAATTGACCGCTTTGACGTCGCAAAAGACATGATTTCGATGGCTGAATCCGACCCAACATTAATCCAATGCATAATTACTGGAGACGAGACGTGGGTTTATGAATATGACACGCAATCCTGGCATCAAGCGAGTGAATAGCCTTCACAGAATGAATCAACACCGAAAAAACCACGTCGTTTTCAGTCGAAAAATAAAGCGATGCTCACGGTTTTCATGGATTACAACGGTGTTGTGCATCGTGCATTGTTGGAGAATTATATATGAATAAACTTGTATTAATCTTCTGAATAAATTCCTGAAATTTTTCGATCAAGGTGGTATATGTTTCTCCAACAGAATTGAAGCTCTCAACAATAATAACAAGATGCTATTCTGAGTTATTAGAGACTGGCTACTTTGTTTCTAAACCCCCAAAATGTTTACTTCTGTTCTTTAATTTGTGAAAGTATTTTGTTAAATAAATTAATGCTCTATTTCTGTTTTTAACCCTTGGCAGGTGAACAAGTTTTTGATGTAATAAGTGCACAGTCGAACTTTTTTTTAATATATCTCGGCCCCTAATGGACTAATTTTTTTAAATAAAAGATTGCAATTAAACCTCGTTCAGAGTTGTTTAAGGGGTCGAAAATGCGAATCATTTGTCGAAGGTTCTAATACCTGCTCTGGGCGAATAGAATTTTCCGTATGGATCAAAAATACACTCAGGGGTTAAGATATACCCAACAATCGAATGATGGTTAAAATCTGAAAGATTTTAATTCTAAAACAGAATCGTGTATAGGAACCGAAAACCGAAAACTTAAAAGGTCTGCTATTGAATGAAGTTTAAAATAATTCTATAGGGTGCATATGTGGTTAGTACTTAATAATTAAAAAAAAAAAAAGTTTAATAAAGACCCATTATATCTGTTCACAATAAAGTGTTGTTGCTTTTATCGCGCGCTATTTAATGCAAATATCTTGATTTGAGCTTGACTTGACAATCTTCACTTCAACACTATCGGCTACAAAACAGTCAAAACATAGAAAAACATTTTTTGTTATACAAAAGAAAAGTAGAGACGTCATCGCAATTCCAATGAATTGGCTGAAATAAACGCTTCCGTTCCTACTTTATAAAAGTTTAAATATGTTCGAATGCCTTAAATAAGCTAAAGTCGGTACGGACAAATCATATCATCATCAGGAAGGGCACTCAAATCATAAAAATTACGGTCTTAATGAAAGGTGTAATATGATTGATTTCGCAGGGAAATCATTACTTAATTAATATAAGCTTATCCAATTACACCTTTTGAAAATCCTCTCAACTCACGTTTTAAAATCTCCAAGGACTAGTACTACATAATAGTATAACCTTCGACTGGATTCGATGGCAACTTAATAAAAGTTTTTATGAAATTGTTTAGGAAGCAAATGAACTAAAAGAGAATTGCGGATTTAGCTGATGCACAGCGACAAGTTAATCCCGCCGACCGATCTGTTTTGAATACATCTGAGCCCCAAAGGGTTAGTGAAAAGAGTCGTGCAATTGTCGAGAAGTCGCTGCTCTTTTCTTCCGGTATCAAACCGAATCGTGAATAAGCCAATGGATTTACGATTTTGGGTAAAACGTGTCTGTTCATGGTGAACCATTTGATTTCCGCATAGTGTTTGTATTGTAGCATGCGAATTTATAATCTATGGTAATAGTCATATAGAAATCATATACTAAATGACTTGTTGTTACAAATTAAATATTAAATTTCGTCGAACAGTGTTATCAAATTGACTCAAAATATTATAACAACTTTGCAAACCTGTTTTTCTGTATAAAGCGTCATGCCACACGTGTGGTAGTCATTGCATCACTGAGTTATCACTATATATATATTAAGTATTTTTCAATTAATTCACAATGAATTAGAAATTGCAACACCTTAGCTGCTCTTTAAACGAAGACTTCAAAGCAAGACAACACGATATGCTGTTGCGTCCAATTGCGGCCGACAAAAGCAGATGATACACAATAGAGGCTTGCGAGACCAACTACAACCGCTACATACATACTAACTTACATTCATCCTGCAGTTGTCATGTGACCTTAACATTAAAAACTGCCAATTGGACGACTTGCATCAATTAGCTTAGAATTGTGAGGTACCGAGAGCAAATCCGGTTCTTTATCTCCTTTAATTTGTATAATCGTGGGAAAGTAAAATAAACAGTCATAAGAATTTGGTTCTCCATTAATTACAGCACCGATGTGAATTAATTTATAAGCACAAACTAGAGCAGCAGTTCTATCGTTTTTGTAAAAAAGAAAAGAATATCAATTTACAAATGTTCTTCCACTTCTTTAAGTGTGACATTTAAATCTGTCAAGAGGGAGCTTGACTTTCTTACGTAATATAACGTCTAGCACTTTAATTATTCTAATCTTAAGACGCTGATATTTCTTACTACTCTTTATCGTCTTGTTGGGTAATAACGACATGCAATCTAAGCAGTTGTGTAATACGTCCACAATATGAAAACCTTTCTAAGATTTGAAGGAAATATTGCTGTAAATCGTGACAAAACTATCCTGATATCAACATTTTGTTAGAAAAAATTAATTAGATCTTTCTTGAGAATTTTTATTAAAACGTTCATTCTATATATATTAGTGTTTTATCACTATCTATATATTCCTATTATTTTAAAGAAGATGAAAATAATAAGAAAGGTTTGTAGACCTTAAAAAAAAAATCAATCATTGGACGAGAATTGGCTAAATATAGAATTTTTACCCCCAATTAATAGTAGTACCGGTTATAAAGGTAAAAAACAGCCTAATTTTCGATATTTTTTTTCTCGGTTCCTTTATTATATAACATTTTCAAACTTCTCTTACACTCTTATTACATTATTATTTTATGATCAGCGACCCCAAAGACCTCCACATTCCAAATTTGGCGTAGATCTGTTGGTTTCGAAAACTTCGTCAGCGATATTGGATCCGCCATCTTTAATTCTGCAAACTAAACTTCAGATTCGTGATCAGCGATCCCAAAAACCCCCACGTATCAAATTTGGTGTAGATCGGTTGATTTTTGAAAATCTTGTCCGCCATATTGGGTCCGCCATCTTGAATTTTGCAATCCTGACTTCAGATTCGTGATCAGCGACCCCTAAAACCCCCACACACCGAAATTAGCGTAAATCGGTCGACTTTTGGAAATCGATATTTCTGACCAGGGTTTTTTGAGGTTAGGAAAAAAACACGACGTGCTACCTCAACTCTGACGGTGGATTTGGATTCACGGGGTTCTTTTACATAAAAATACACATCTGGATATGAAAAAAAGAAATTCCTGTATTTTTCCTTGTACATTTATCCGGATTTTTGCTATTTTTTACCTGTTTTTTTAGATTAGGAATTAACTGTGATGTGATGGCTCAATTCTGACTCCAGATTCGTGCTCAGCACGCGAAAATACATCGAAAACCATATATCGCATGTAAAGTACGGACCACTTTTCTTTTTTTGTGTGGCTGTGTTATTTATTTTCCGACTCCTGCGAGTTTTATGATATAGGATACATAGATTAGGTATGGTATTTTTCTGTGGAAGCGCAAGGTTGTTTGGCTATAAGTTGGTTTTTTAACATTTCCTCATCTTTCGTTACCATATCTAAAATATTCCTCAATTTCTTCTGTATACTTTATAATAAATGTTGAAATACAGGTAACACTTCTATAACACGGCACAGTTTCGTTTTAATACAATAAGATAAATTGCGGAGACCCTCGTATAACACGGCAATTTACAACACGATTTCGCTCTAACAAGATACGTAACTTACCTACATTTTATATGAGCGATGTCGCTAGGGGTAATAAATTTATATTTTTAGATTTATATTATTAATGAAAATTTAGTTGCTTATATATTTTTAACAAGTTTTTGGAACGTAACGCCCCTATTGTACGGGTTCTGAGTCTAATATAACACGGTTTCACACAACATGGCATTTTCTAGAAACCTATCTGTCGTGTTATAGGAAGGTTACCTGTACTTAAAAGGCTAAGCACAATACATACAATGGTTGGGTACAATTTATAAAATTGTAAAATATACTCTTTTTTCAATTTTCAACTGTAAATACCAGGAGATAATCTAGTCAATCTGAAATATAACTATGATTTACCTTGAACAAAAATGTGTTACAATTAAGGTGTGCCTGAGAAGATTTCAAGGTTTAAACTAATAACCGCAAGTCGCGCCTGTGTTAGTCACCAGTTGTAACCAATAATTTAATAAAGTGGAATTGAAAAGCAGAATGAGCCCAATTAAGTTCGGATGCTTGCTCAAACGGCTGTTAATTTTCAAAGAGAGGTCGGTACAGATCATCAGCCAGCCGTACCTTTTAACTAGTCATTGAAAGCATAGTTAAAAGCATAGAGAAAAATGGCAATAGGTAAATTAGGTGTCGACCACGGAGGTCACATAGCCGCTGCAAAAATTTTCAATTATGAAGAGATTATGATTTTTAATTGTTTTTCCATATTTGTCCCAAAAAATTCGAATTTAGGGCGCCACATATCCGAAGGTGGGATAGCGATGATTGACTGCGGTTGAGGCAAAAATCAATCACCACCATAAAATAATTTAATATCTGGCCTTGATTGCGTGAATTAGAAAATAATCAAGAAGTTTCGATTTCGATCGTAATGCAGCGAGACTGAAAAACGATCCATCGGAGAAGGTTCGTGGCTATATAAGAGTAGTCTGCTGTAACAGCGTAACAACGCTCGCAATGGCGATGCGATGGTTCGATTGCTTTGTTTTCGCATTAGCCGAGGATCACTGGCCCCAATGGTGGAGCTGCGGTCGGCGCGGCCCGGCTTGACTCATTTTGAGGTGTATGCTACTGGCGGCCAACACAATAAATTTTGCACGCAATCAAGTTGATGATAAAGGCGCTTCGTCAAATGTATAGTTGTCAGCCGCGCTGGAGTATCGGTTTTATATATATAATACATAATATATATATACATTATGTCTTACTTTTACTTTCAAAAGGTCGCCTTGCGCTGCGATGTTGATGCCACAGGAACATGCTGGGCATGGCGGAACACTCAAACTTCGATATGTTCTGGTGTAATGGCTGGCTAATTTTCCTCTTTGATTCTTCAACTGCATATGTTTTCCGGACACAGTCTATTGGATTGGAAACGGTCTCATGTTGAGGGCGGAGATCGTTGGAAATTTTTGATAATTGATACACAACTGTCTATAGTTGACAATTGAATGCACTTAACATTCGTGATTGCTCTATTGAATGCATACATACTATATAATTATATTTTCTCAACTTCTTGGACATACTTATCATACAATATTGCATTTCGTAAAATCCCATACTTCAAAAGCTAAAAGGGAAATCAAAATATCATCTTTTGTCTAATAAAGTGAGCCAAATATAATAATTCAGTTGAGTTTATGATAGAGGAAAGTGGAGTAAAATTAGGTCTCTAAAAGGAAGATCCTATGTTGAATTCAGTCACATCTACTTGGAAACAACAAGTCTTAAACTAACATATGTACAAAAAAACAATCCAATATAATGAAATTAAAAATTAAGATCAAATAAGTAATCGTTCATTCAAGCAAGGATAAAGAAATAATGAATAAAACTTGTTAACTATTTCCTTCGTTGTAATTCTTATAAAACTTAATTACCTATTAAATTAATGAAGTAAGTCTTTTGCTACATTTTCGATAAGAACGAACGAGTTTTATGGGAAAAGGAACCTTAAATTCCAGATAAAATTAATTCGTATGAATTGTAACAAATTGTTAGTCTGCTCTTCTTTCTGTTTATCAATACTACTGAATTTAAGACTTTAAACATTCCAAGAAATTTTCAATACAACATATAGTATGCCTGTCTAATTCTGTCATTATCTCACGAGATGAACTTTTTCTTAGGAACATATAATAGTCCAGGCTACCAAGGTTTTCACCTCCGAATTTTTTGAGCATGCATCGATTTTAATGAAATTTTGACAGCATGTAGGGAATACCTCAAAAAGCAAAATCTACCCTATCCCGATGTGTGCTTTTTCCCTGGGGGTGAGTTCCACCCCAACTAGGGGGTGAAAATTTTTTTGTGGAAAATAACCACGGAAATCGATAGAGGAACAAATTTTAAGCAAAAATTGTTCTTAGCATTTTTTTTGAAAACTCAATAGTTTTCGAGTTATACGCGATTGAGAATTGGCATTTTTCGTGAAAAAACCACGTTTTTAATCGATTTTTTATGAATAACTCAAAAACTATTCATTTTATCAACAAAAGTGTAAGAACCAAAAATGAAGCTTATAAAAAAACAAAGAGATTGGTGCCTTTTAATTGATTGTAGGCCTAATACAAACCGAGTAATGATTTATTGAAGGTTGAATACATTATTTGAACGAAAATTTTTTAAAATGCAACGTCAAATAACGGAAAAATGGTCAATTTTTCGAGAAAATTGCATAGAACCTTTTTCAAAGTATTTTTAAAAAGCTTTAAACTGAGGGTTACTAGAACTCTCTAGCATGAAAACTAAGAGAGTTATGGCCGAAATAAAATTGATTTATATTTTTTTTGTAGAAAAAAAACTCAATTTCACCCTTGGCAATAGTACCCAAATTGCAATAAAAAGATAATTCATGGTCAATTTACTTTATTTATGTACTCACAATGATTTGTGAGAGTTTGAACGATTTAGAATGCATAATTTCGAAAAAAATTATGATTAAAGTCGAAAAATTATTTTCGAAATTTTCAAAATTTTTTCTTTTTTTCAAAATTTCGGAAAAACTATAGGATATACGTAAAAATTAGTAAGGAACAAAAAGTTAGCTTTTTTTAACACACATTTTGCTTTTTTTAAATTTTTTTTAGCTTGTAAAATAACTGAGATATGACCTTCCAAAGCTTGCCCTAACGTATGACTGGTGCCATTTTAGAACCCTTTAAACGTTGCCCTTTTAAGAATAAAGGGCTCAAAAAATGTAAAACTTTTATATGCTTATAGCTTATGAAATTCCCTTTAAAACTACGTTTTGAGCGACTAAATAGCTTGAAAATTAACCGAGATATGGCCAAAAAACAAAAAACAAATTTCTACAAAAAAAATATAAATCAATTTTATTTCGGCCATAACTCTCTTAGTTTTCATGCTAGAGAGTTCTAGTAACCCTCAGTTTAAAGCTTTTTAAAAATACTTTGAAAAAGGTTCTATGCAATTTTCTCGAAAAATTGACCATTTTTCCGTTATTTGACGTTGAATTTAAAAAAATTTTCGTTCAAATAATGTATTCAACCTTCAATAAATCATTACTCGGTTTGTATTAGGCCTACAATCAATTAAAAGGCACCAATCTCTTTGTTTTTTTAAAAGCTTCATTTTTGGGTCTTACACTTTTGTTGATAAAATGAATAGTTTTTGAGTTATTCATAAAAAATCGATTAAAAACGTGGTTTTTTTCATGAAAAATGCCAATTTTCAATTGCGTATAACTCGAAAACTATTGAGTTGTCAAAAAAAATGCTAAGAACAATTTTTGCTTAAAATTTGTTCCTCTATCGATTTCCGTGGTTATTTTCCACAAAAAAATTTTCACCCCCTAGTTGGGGTGGAACTCACCCCCAGGGAAAAAGCACACATCGGGATAGGGTAGATTTTGCTTTTTGAGGTATTCCCTACATGCTGTCAAAATTTCATTAAAATCGATGCATGCTCAAAAAATTCGGAGGTAATACCTCTTTTTTACCTTGGTAGCCTGGACTATAAGGAATTAATTTTTTATAATAGTATTTTGAACAGACAGACTTGCCAATTAATCTTTGTAATTTACTATTTTTGAATTTTAGACATGCTTTTAAGTTTGAACAAAGTCAAAGCAAAGATCTCCAAAGAAAATATTTTTCTTATAAAGTCTTCCACAATTTTACGAGAATTAAAATAGGCTTTAGGTAAGACAATACCTTCAACAAATTATTTCTTAAAAATGTTTGAAGAGCATTAGGAACCAAAAAGAAATAGAAGAAGAAGAATAAGTATGAAATAAAACCGTTAAGGCACTTATAAGAAAAGAAAAAATAAGGTCCAAACAAAATACAGACAAAGTGCGTAGTTTGCGCTGCCGCTGCAGCTCTGTTTTGCCAACTCTTAAGAATGCTTATGGATGTATCAAAATTAAGAAATTTGATTGTAAAATCATAATTTTACCAATGTTCAGGCAGTGCGCCAGATTAGCATCAGCGCCAAGCTACAGCGTCACATCCTGTTTCACCCTATAAGAGCATTTCCTGCACGATTGTAGTGTAAGCCAATGTATTTAAAACAGTCTTGTGTAAGCTGTGCTGTGATGAGGACGAATAAAACTCTCTCTCTACGTACCAGTCAGTATTCACTTAAAACCCTCGGACACCACATGGTGGCAGCGGTAGTGGCGAAAAAAAAACCTCAGGAAGTGCTTAAGTTAAAATGACGAACGTGAATAATTTCACCGTTCAAGCTCCCACTGCATTTTCATTTTCACCGGAAGAGTGGCCAAGGTGGAAGCGCAGATTCGAGCGATTTAGAACAGCATCTGGACTTAAAAGCAAGCCTGATGAAGAACAAGTAAATACCTTGATATACCTAATGGGAGAACAGGCCGACGAAATATTTCTGTCCTTCAAACTCACTGCAAGTCAGCAAAAGGAATACGATAAGGTAATCGAGACATTCGAGAACTATTTTATCATCCGACACAATGTAATTTATGAGCGCGCCAAATTTAATTCACGTTCCCAAGAGGAAGGCGAAAAGGTGGAGGATTTCATCACCTCCTTGTACATTCTATCGGAGAATTGCAAGTACGGTTCGTTGAAGGAAGAAATGATCCGAGATCGCATTGTGGTTGGTGTGCGTGATAAAAGAATTTCCGAGAAATTACAGTTGGAAGCCGAGTTAACGCTGGAGAAAGCCATCCAAACAGTACGTCAGAGTGAAGCAGTACACAGACAGCAACAAGAGTTAACAGGACAAGGAAGTACAGTTCATCACGTGAGATCATCGAGATCGGCTAAGCAGCCAAAAACAAAGACTTACACAAAGCCAACTCATTCTGTACAATCCGAAGCACGTCCGAAAGCTAACCAATCTAAAGGTGAAGGCAAAACTAAATGTCTTGGTTGTGGCAGCCCAACTCGACACCAGCGAAACCTGTGCCCCGCACAGGGAAAAAGGTGCCTAAAATGCAACAAGTGGAATCATTTCAGTAGTGTTTGTCAGTCCGGCAGAAAAACTTTGACAGTTAATGAAGTTGACGACAACCTAATATCGTTCTTAGGAAACGTATACGGGCGTGAAGCTAATTCTAATAACAAGCGGTGGACCGTGGAAGTATTAGTAAATCGAATACCAACTCGTTTCATTATCGATACGGGTTCACCTATCAATGCTATTCCTTTCTCTGTATATACTGAAAAATACAAAAATATTACACTGTTGCCTTCAGATAGATCGCTAAATGGTCCCACCGGAGAAAATATGACAGTAGTGGGAAAGATAAATACCCTTTTGAAATATGGCCAACAAATTACTCAGTCAGACATCTACGTGGTGAAAAATCTAAAAGGACCTTTGCTTAGTTTGCCTACGTGTGAGGACTTAAAATTAATCCGTCGCACAACCCCTGAAAAGCCTAGTGCAAGTTTAGTGAAACCGAGGGACATCTATTTCATCCCAGAACGTCAGTCAAGTAGCACCGTGAATCCGGAAAAAGAATTTCCATCGTTATTTCGTGGACTAGGATGTTTACCAGGTGCATTCAAAATTAAATTAAAGCCAGGAGCTAGACCATTCGCAATTCAGACAGCACGTAGAGTTCCCATCCCGCTAATGGAGAAACTTCAAGCCAAATTAACAGAAATGCTCAAGTTGGAGGTTATAAAGCCGGTAGTAGAACCGACGGAATGGTGTGCACCTGCAGTTATCGTTACAAAGCCAGATGGAGACATTCGACTGTGTGTGGACCTCACAAAATTAAACAGTTACATTGAAAGGGAGTTACACCCGATGCCAGTTGCAGAACACTCTTTAGCTCAATTAGGTCAAGCGAAATTCTTCTCAAAATTGGATAAGAAATCAGGATTCTGGCAGGTAAAGTTGGATTCCAAATCACAATTACTAACAACTTTTTTGACTCCATTCGGTCGTTTTTGTTTTCTTCGTATGCCCTTCGGCATCTCTTCGGCACCGGAACACTTCCAAAGGAAAGTACAGCATCTCCTTCAAGGTCAAAAAGGTGTAATTTGTCATATGGATGACATTCTGGTATATGGAAACACACGGGATGAACACGATAGGAACCTGCGAGAAGTTCTGAGAAAATTAGAACAAGGGGGAGCAACACTGAACAGAGAGAAATGCAAGTTCGGAGTATCTTCCGTGACGTTCTTGGGACATCGTATCGATAACAAAGGCATACGTCCCGAAACAAACAAAGTGGAAGCTATCGAGAAATTTCCAGCTCCAGGAAATGTTACCGAACTACGGCGATTTTTAGGCCTCGTGAACTACCTGGGAAAGTTCGTTCCACACTTATCGACGGTTCTCCATCCCTTAAATGAGTTACTCAGCAGTAAGAACGAATTCATCTGGGGTCCAAGTCAAGTAGCTGCATTCAGTACAGTGAAAAAACTACTTACATCAGCACCTATCTTAGCCATGTTTCACCCGAAACGCGAGACAGTTTTATCAGCTGACGCCTCTTCCTACGGTCTGGGAGCTGTCCTTCAACAATACGACGACAAAGGTAAATTAAGAGCAGTTGCCTATGCTTCTCGTTCTCTTTCAGACGGAGAACGCAGATATGCGCAAATAGAGAAGGAGGCCTTGGCTATATTGTGGGCGTGCGAAAGATTCCAAGATTATATCACTGGAATCAAAATCCACATAGAAACAGACCATAAGCCGCTGATACCTATCTTTACCACAAAGGACTTAAACGAGCTAACGCCTCGCCTTCAGCGACTTCGAATGCGTCTTATGAGATTTGCGTTTACAATCCAGTACACACCGGGAAAACAACTTTACGTGGCCGATGCCCTATCACGCCATCCGGTTAAATCAGCAGAGACTACAGACTTAGAGCAGGAGATCGACACGTATGTCGCATCCATCATATCAGCCTATCACGCAACTGATCGACAATTAAAGACTATTGCAGAATATCAAAGAAAGGATGAACATATGAAACAAATTCAACCATTTATTCTACAGGGATGGCCAGCCCGAAATGAAGTACCAGAGGATATCCGCGATTACTGGAATGAAAGATTCAGCCTGTCGATAAGCGATGGTATCTTGATGCATGGAACTCGCATAGTAATTCCCACCGAGTTACGTCAACGAATTCTACAAAGACTCCATGAAGGCCATTTAGGAATTGTTAAATGCCGAGCTAGACTTCGACAGTCCGTGTGGTGGCCTGGGTGCTCTAAACAATTAGAAGAATTTCTGAAGAGCTGCACCACATGTACAAAATTTCAGACACCGAGACGCGAACCATTTATTTTTTCTAGAAGTCCCGAACGACCATGGGAAATAGTAGCAACGGACTTATTTTCACTTGGAGCAAAAACTTATCTCCTTGTAGCAGACACATATTCCCGGTATCCAGAACTCGCACTTCTGGAAAATCAATCATCTCTTTGTACTATTAATCATTTAAAATCCATTTTTGCGAGACATGGTATCCCTGCGGAGGTAAGAAGCGACAACGGACCGCAATTTTCATCAGCAGAGTTCAGGAAATTCAGCCATCAATGGAACTTCATCCACACCACATCAAGCCCCAGATACCCTCAGAGCAATGGGTTTATCGAAGCAATGGTTAAAACGGTCAAAGCCCAGTTAAAGAAAGGTCAGGACCCATATCTCGCACTTCTAGAGTATCGAACTACACCCCTAGCTAACGGATTCAGCCCAGCAGAACTCCTAATGAGCAGACGCCTTAAATCTCTCTTGCCAATGCATAAAATAGCACTCCAACCTACTAATATTGACCGAAAAAGAGTGGAAGAAGCTGAGAATAAAATGAAGCAAAAACAAGGAACCTACTATGATAGTAAACATGGTGTTCGTTTCCAGGACGGTCTTCATCCAGGCGACGTAGTATGGGTGAGAGACATGGCTGTATGGGGAGTGATAAAGGAATGCGGACCAACCCCTCGCTCTTACATTGTAGAGACAAGCAAGGGAACGCTTCGGAGGAACTCGTTCCACTTAACTAAATCCAGTCTGGCGGCTCCACCATACGAACCTGGCGGACAAACCGAAGAGCCACCAGGGGAAGCTGACAAAAACAAGGAAAATACCAACAAGCCCAGAGACCTTGCTACAACCCAGGAGCTTCCGACAGAAACGAGACTTCAAAATGAAGATTCTTACTACCCTAGCAAGGAATGTGACAATATGAGACCTTCAACAACACAACAAGGGCAACCTTATGTCACCAGAAGCGGACGAACAGTTCTTCCCCCAAAAAGACTTCAATATCAATAAGTACTAAATAATATCAAGTAAGTAGTAGACATTGTCATATTTGAATTTGTAATATGTATTTGAATCATTTTGCATTGTTTATTTCCGGAAGTATCGAAATCTATATATATCCACATTAATTATATCCTGAAATATTGAAATCTTTAAATCTTATTGTTAAACTTAAGAAGAGGGATGTAGTGTAAGCCAATGTATTTAAAACAGTCTTGTGTAAGCTGTGCTGTGATGAGGACGAATAAAACTCTCTCTCTACGTACCAGTCAGTATTCACTTAAAACCCTCGGACACCACAACGATGACATTCAAATAAGATTGAGTATGTTTTGTTACATACATACGTGATTCATTTTTATGTTTAATGAATTATATGTTCTTGTAAGAACCTCTGAGGGACTAACTAATTCATTTACCTACTCTAACACGTTCACGCCGGCGCGGTCCACCGGTGGCCCGCACTAGACTGTCTCATCGGGCGGCGCGGTCCACCGGTGGCCCGCACTAGACTGTCTCATCAGGCGACGCGTACCACCACGGTGCACCGGTGGCTCACATCAGCTTTGCATTACACATAATAAATAAAACTATTATGTCTTAATAAACGTATAGTAAAAGGAAACTGCACTTTTGAAGTTTTGCTAGACAACATTTTGTGCAAGGTGCAGCCAGATAAAGCAAAATGCGATTTTAACTGCCGCCCGATGAAGTGGATTACAAAAAACTGCGCCGGCGTCAACGTGTTAATGAATTACGACTAAAACTATTGTACCTATGAACGCAATTCTTCAGAAGTAAGCTAAGCTAGTTTAACTGATCACTCAAAACAAACCATTAGCGATAACAAAATATAAAAGAGACAAATTTCCATTTGGGAAAGACAGACGGCGCTGACTACCACTTGTTCCAGACGCTGAAGCAGTACTTACGTGGAAAAAAATTCAATTCATATGACGATCTCAAAACTGATTCAAATTCTTTCAGGCGGATGTCATTCAATAACTGCCAAAGAAATGGATGCAAATAGTAAATACGAATGGTGATTATATTGTTGAATAAACATTTAAAGTTTAATAAATAATTCAGAAATTGAAGATCATCTCACGGTGCGTTATTATTTTTTAACCAACCCCATAATTATTTCTTTCTTGACCTTATTTCATTGGAATAGGGGAAGGTGGGGTAAGACGGGGACTTTAAGGTATTTCTTAAATAAAACCTTTCGTTTTTCATTGCACAATTTAGGAACTTTTATTAAGAAAATAATCAGTCTGGCCTCCTTTAATTATAATCAGTCAAAACTAAAAAAAAAAATTCTTCTCATAGATTCATCAACTTGAAAAAAAAATCGAAATCTCCCCATCTTGCCCCACCTATAGGGCAAGACAGGGTACCCCCTTGGGTAAGATGGGGTATAGAATATTTAATCGTTATTTTCACAAACCTTCGTCATCGTTATCTTCCACTCCTGCACAGCCACAATGCGCCCACTTACCACAACTCTGGCAAGTGACAGTGATAGTAACGATAATTTTAAGGGGTTACATGGGTCTTAAAGGTATAAAAAAAAACGACTTCTTTAAAAAATTTTATTTCAAAACGAAAAATCTTTTTTATTTAAAATTTAAACATATGAAAATAAAGTACTTAAAGTACTTGTAAAAAAAATTTTCAACCAAAAATATTGAAAATTTTCCATTTTCCAATCGTTTTTCGCCGTCAAACTTTTTTTTTTTGCGGTGGACACGAAAGCGTGAAAGATGGGGTACCAACCCCGTCTTGCCCACAAGTAGGTACCCCATCTTTCCCAAACTGGACTCTCAAGTTGTATTAAATTTTTTGAGAGTATAAATCAAAGCAGGCCGGAACGAATTAATGAATTTAGAGTAGTAAAATAAACAAAAATCAATAAAAAAATACGTCACACAACTTGTATACCATACATTATGAACAGCCACGCACTTACTTTACGTCAAAAATTAGATCAAATCACAAAAAATTAAAAAAAACACTTACCAATTCACAACGTGCACACCTTCGACTAAACTTTTAATGACACAGACAACTTCTGGTAAACACCACCAGATGGCGATAAAATAACTTTTCCAGGGACAATGTATCATCTGTTTTGGTATGGTCCCCATCTTACCTCGCTACCCCGTCTTACCCCACCTTCTCCTACACTAGTTTCGATTGTAATTAAAATTTATTTAATTTACTTTATGCAGTCAATTTTTAATAAATTTATTTTCTTACTATGTATTTTCAGGTCACGGACATTACGAAGGTATGTAATCAAAAAAATGTAATTGTTGTTGTTTTTAATGAAACTTCTGGGAACTTAAAGTCATCTGCAAATGAAGAATTAAAAAAAAAGAGATAGATCTACTTAATATCGTTTTAATTAATCTTTTATTAACCACAAATATAATAGCTGCATAGAAAAAAATAAAACGTATAAAACCGATATTATTCTTGGACTACAAGTCACATCAGAGCCGGATTATAGGTAACTCTAAGTACGCCATGGCGTAGGGCAGCAGATTTTTAAAATGTGGCAAATTTTCAGGAAAAATTTACAAAAACTTACAAAAAAATTGAAAAACATTTTTGAAAAAAAAAAATTCCAAAAAATATTTATCAAGTAATAAAATACTTTGCGAGTGTATCTGAAATCAAGCAGAAAAAAATTACAAACCCAATGGCCGGAAAGAAAGCGTGTTCTACACTCCTTAAACCGGATCAGGAAAATTTTAATTAAATAACGTAGATAAAAGCAAGTGACACACGGTTCCTTAAAGCTTAGTCAAGAAAATTTAATTCTGTCATTCTTAATGCACTGACCTTATAATCCTAAAAAAACGTGCACTTATATTTCCATTAAAAGATAAATATTTTCTGGCATTTTTTTACGTTTGCGGTCCAACATTCAGGGAGTATAAACCGATATTCGAAAATTGTGCTGGCTGGCTTTATTTTCGACCTATGATGTGAAAATTAATATTTTCTAAGAATTTTTAATCGTTAGGAATTATATTTGGTCTAAATTTGGAGTTTTTGGTGCGTTCAAATGTCGACGGTGTACCATCAGTGAAGCTTATAATCCGGTTCTGTGTCAGATTACACGATTGAACAGTTGACTTTTTAGTATAGTCCAAGAAAAATTTCCTTTAAGGGTCTGAATAACTTGGTTAATAAAGCGACGCGTTGGCTGTGAGCCAGCAGGGCGCTAGGTGTTGTGGGTTCAATTCCCACCAGACACCATGGTCACAAAAAGTGGTATCACAATAGACCTATAATGGCCTAAGTGTGTCTTCGGACAGCCACATTAATCTACATCTCAAGAAACATTTCAGTTTTTATTTGACTTGTTCTAGAAAAAAAAACTATAAACTCGACGGTTTATTTTTGCCGTATGTGTTTTTTTATCCCCTCCATAGATCTCATTCATAACACAAATTTACACAAATTACACTTTACACTTTTCGAAATCTGGTGAATTTCATAGTAAATAAGATTATATATTCATATACATATATTATATATTCAATTAATATTTATAAAATAATTATTTTTTCGAAATTCCAATATTTGATAAGATGGTGATATGGTTTTTTTCGGCAAGAGAAGAACACCTGAAGTTCTGATCACTTCTAAGCATGAAAATAAGAAGAAAGAATACTTTCACACCTTTCAAAAGCCCCTTGCCTTTTTTTAACCCATTTGAGACAATGCATTTTTTTGAAACCCATCCTCAGGAGCGGAACAAATTTTACATTAATTATTTTGCATTCCCGACGGTCCTCGTTGTGGGCTACTCATTTTAGGGTCTAACTTAAAACCAATACGAAGTTTAAGCTGTATGAACCTTTATTCTTTAATTTTTCTCAAAACAATCTACATATTCTTCTTATCTGCTTTTTTACTAATAACTGAAAATTGAAATTAAGTTTCATAACACACACGGTGTGTTGTGCATCATTTTGGCTCGGAAAAGCATAACAAACACGGTGTGTTACTCGTCTTGAGTGGATTAGCAATGGGAACAGTTGAAAATAATATATCCTAACACTCTCAAATTTATTATCAAATGAACTCACCTTATACAATTATCTGGATCTCCCTCACAGTCTGTATTGCACCTAAATCTCTCCCAAGACAGCCATCCCATTGGTGGGGTTTTGGCAAGACCATTGTCCAAGGCTTCTAATTCACTTAAAAAACTAAAACCCAGTACAGCTAAAAACGACACTATTATCACAGACGTTTTCAGCGGTCCTCTTGGATACGTCATCTTTTGAGCCGATCTTCCTCCACCGATGAATGGTCCTCAACCTGCAAGAGGAAAACACAAATTAGCCGAGCAGTTTATGAATTGTATTTTGAATTATCGTATACTTTCAAATTATATTTACTTAATAAAGATGTCGGGGAATTCCGAGACACAATAAGTTCAATTCAACGAGTTCAGTGCCGCTGAACGCATTAAGATCGCGAATGACTGGTCTTGGTCTCCCAGGCATTCTTTTCTTGTAGGACACAGACAGCGTAACAAAGGAAGTATTTCTTTTCACGGTGGCTGTTTACCAGGTTTTTTTGTTTGTTTTTTTCCGAGATCAAAATAACAATCCAATTTTATGTTGCCCATAATGCTTCGTTACATGTTGGATTGCTAATTAGCTAAGGCAAAACGTGGTGTATATTCTCGGGTTCTGTGCAAGACAACAGCTGAGCTTTATGTATGGTTCCGGTATTCTTCGATTGACAACATTTAAGTGCTTCCAGTTTATGGAACTGGGATCGTTGAAAAGTGCTTGTAGTTACGTAATAGGGTACGCGTACAAATTTATAAATTTTCATCAGGAATTATTTCTCAAAGTTGCCGCTTAATGAGCGACTGATTGATGATAAATTGACTTGCTCCAGGCTTATTGGACGTTGGATCGTGCTAATAATTTCAACAATTGCACGACATTTTAAATTTTTGTATTAGATCTCAGGGACTTACATACAAATATTTAACCGACGTTTACGCTAAAGAGTGGTCAAATATTCTGCGCGTATGTATAGTCAAATTGATACCATTTAATCTCTTTGCTGGGAATTTTAAAGTATTTAATTGAAACTGAAGAATTACCAGATATAACTTAAGACTCTGCATTTAAGTGTATACTGTAAATGAAAATAAATAAGTTTAAAATAACACACAAAAACAACCTCATAATTCTTCCTAATATGTATCTATTCATATCTGGAATATGTATAGTATACTGTACTGGAAAGTGTTAGACTGTCATCGATAACCGCAGATTTGCAACAAAATATTGAATTTGGTATTACAACTCTTTGATATACATAATGTTTTGTTATTGAACTTAAGGAGATTCTATAATAATTACACTGTGTGACAGTGATTTCGTACCAAAATAAGTAACATGTCATTTCACTCGGTTTTTCGTTTCGGCAACTAATTTTTGGCACTTTTCAATTGGTATTGCATACCAGGCCGCTTAAACTGCTTCCCACAACTGGTGTTTGTTGTGGAATTGTTGTTTTGCCAGAGTTTTCTTCAATTCACCCCATAAATTCTCAATCGGGTTGAGATCGGGGGATTGAGATGGCAATTTTATCATCGATACTTTGTGATCCTTAAGCCATGCGCTCACTAATTTGGACGTATGCTTAGGATCATTATCCTGTTGAAAGTGCCACCTCAGCAGCATATTTTCCTGTGCATACGACAACATAATTTCTTCCAGGATAGTTTTGTATTGTTCCTTGGTCATAGTATCTTCGATTTTAAATATTGTCCCTACTCTGAACCAAGAAAAGCAACCCCATTTCATTATATTGCCGCTGCCATGTTTGACCGTTTTCTTAGTAAAACGAACGTGAAATTCCTTTCCCCTTGGACGTCGAACATTGCGGTTGCTATCGGAACTAAATAAATTAATTTTGGTTTCATCATTCCATAAAATGTTTCTAAACATTTCTTTAGTGTAATTTTTAAAATTTGAAGCGAATTCTTTTCGTGCGTTGTTGTTTAGTTTCCGTAGCAAAGGAACTTTTCTAGCGATTCTACCAGACAATTTATTTTCTTGAAGACAACTTCGAACAGTTCTAGCGCTAATTTCATTGCCTATTGCGGCAGAAATTGTTCTCGATGGAATAAATGGATTCTTCTTCACCATAAGTACTGTGCGATTACCCGTACTTGTTGACATTTTTTTAGGTCTACCATGGGTTTCTTTTACTGCTTCAGGTTTTAAAACATTTGCATTTGGTTATTGACCTGTCTAACAAATTTGCAATCAACTTGTACGTTTTTCCATCTTTCCTTAATTTTTTAATGATTCGACGTTCTTCCGGAGAGTAATGAATATTTTGACCCACTAACGGTATCAAATGCGCAAAAAAGTCTGGGTTACCATATGGAAAAATAAACGCAATTAGAAAGTAATCGAACTACACTAAAAGTATTTTCGAGAGTATTGAACAATAATCATAATAAGAATGAAGAAATAGTTTTATTCGCTTTTCCCTATTATTTTGGCCATGTGTGTATGTATATGATTTTTTGCCATGAAACTCTCCATATCTCTTAAGCGGTTTTGATAAAACTTTGTTTATGTATTAATAACGGGCGATTAGGCAAAGGGGTGGAGCTTCACTTTCTTATGCTCGGTTCTTGTGGGCATGATACGATAACTCATATTTCTTAATACATATCCGTCTGCATGACAAAAATTCGTCATTTCACAAACAATTACCATAAGCCTAGTGACGAAAATTCATCATTTGTATATTGCAGTAAATAATTGATTCTTGTTTTATTAAATCCGAATATTATCAAATTATTTGCATTGGAGTGTGCTTTGATATATAGCAAATATTTATAGCAATTTAATTGTAATTAAATAAAAGTTTTATTTGCATCTTATTTCAATCCATTCTGAATTTCGTAATTCTGAGATTTTAAAGCTCGAAAAGTCATATGGCAGCACCAGATTAAAAAAGAATTATGTTGATTTGTTGTAGCTCAGCCCTATTTTGTATATTGTAAATTATTATTGCAAAAGTCGTTATCAATGAGGGTTCGGGTTCAGCTAAACAATCATAATTATCCATTTAACATATGATTTTCACCTGATGGAAACACGGACATTTCATTCACAGCCTTAGATGAGCAGTTACATAACTCATTTTCTTTAGGTCACGTTTCACTTTCCGCCCACGCAATATTCTAAGCGACCCAGAGAAACAGTTTCTTAACAAATCCAAGGAATTCCCACAGATGTAGGTGCAGTGCACTTCAAAGATATTATTGCGGCTGCAGCTGCCCCTCAATTACTTCATTTGCAGCTCCATCTAGCGCTCGGTATTTGTTTCTGCGGGGTATTTTAAGCGGTAAGCCGGAAAAACGTGTGAAAGATATTTTTGCCCATTCGACGAAGGGTTCTTTCTGTTAATTCTTTACATTAGCAGCGTCTTGTGCTGTGCTGTGCAAGATGGCATTGTCGCTATATGTTGCACACGTCCGAGTACTGCAACAACCGCCGTCGTTTATCTTCTAATTAGCGTAACGTACAATTTGTAACATATTTCACTTAAATGGGACCATTGTTGTCGCCGTTTCCCAGGATTGCGTAACTTTTTTGCCAAAATATTTTTACTATGCTTCAGTGTTGTTCGCACGGTGCGCTACAAATACGAATCGAACCCATCATAAAAACTCACTTTCTCGCTGTTGCAAGCAAGAAGAATAGAATCGTGTGAAAATCCATCTGGATAACAGCGGACCGCAGCAAACAAACTACAGATATTGTGCAAGGCCTAATTGGGAGAAAATATTTTAATTTCGGTGTTTCAATGGAACCTTATTAAATTCACTGACTCTTCACTATACCTAATCAAGGTTGTTTGCCTTGCGGATAATGGGCGCGGAGAAACTGATGAGAATGTCCACTTTAAATATTTGAAAGTGTCAGTTTGAGTATAATAAAGTAGCCGCTGATAAATAATTAAGCCCCACCAGGGCTGCTAATTTGCATTTTCACGTGAACCACGCAGAGCTCAGCAGTTAAGCAGAAAAAATTAATTTCAATTTTGCCAAATTACTATTTACACAATTCTTGAAGGACGGGCAATTCTAATTTTCTGATTAATGAGGGAAAAATGCATGCAAATTAAATTTTTATAATGTTTATACACTTCATCGATAAATTCGCGATTTTAATTCAGTTGACACTCATATTTTATTTTTATATCAATTACTGAAGGCTACTTTATTTATTTTTATATCAATTAATGAGAGTTTTATTCAACTTTACGCTTTTGGAGGGCTGGTTATTGGTGTTGATTTGTTTTTTAGTTTTAGGGTAATAATTTTTTTAATTTTTTTTGCTTATAGTTTATAATTAATAGTAAATTTTTTATGTTTTTATAGTGTGGTTTTCGATTTTCCTTAGTTCAGAGTTCAGGGTAGGACAATTTCTCGCATGTCGTAAAATTGTTCTTTTAAAAATTTGTAATCTGCATAACGAGAACTTTTCTCCGCTTAAAAATGTTGGTCACAGTCTTGCTTTTGACCCCATTAAGTTATTTATCCAAACTCGTAAGTTTTTTCTTACATGCAATGCGACCTTACTAATTCTTAAGGTTATTATTCTTAAATGATGCCGTAAAATGTGGCAATACAATCAAATGTGCTTCCGCTCAAAAAAAAAAAAAAAACAAAAAACATATAGAATTCGTTTTTTGGGGCCTGTTAACCCAATTGAATTGTTTGTTATTTCTACATTTTCACATCTCATTTTCTTATCTCGATAGAAATCACAATTTACATCACAGGCGCTTTTCTTTAAACTTGGGGCAAGTAATTTTTGATTCAATTTAAAGAGCAGCTTCAAACCATAAAATGTAGTCATCTCAAAACAATTTGTTTAAATTTCGCCATAAAAATAACGACTTTATGTTTTCAACCTTTTTTTGCACTGTTGTGAGTTTTTTGTGAGCATCAAATCCAAACCGACTTAATTGCGTAACCATTCGCCTCTACAGTTCGCTTCGAAATTTGATGATCGTGTAATGTTTTTTACCCTGAGGTCAGAAATGCCCACTAAAAAAATTTAATCGTGACAGAACTAAGTCGAGGAGTAACTTAATTATGCGGATGAAATTGTTTCGATTAGAGAGTTATATCACTCCAGCGAAAGGTTAATAATTGATTTCACGGGAAATTATAGTGGCAATTGTTAATTTCATTTGGAAAGATTCTTAGTAATGAAGCAGCCCGCAGCTGAAATGAGGAGAGATATTGCTTCCACTTAGAGAAAGAATAGCTCTCATTAAAAAGTAATTGCAAATTGGCTTTTAAAAATCATTTTTTAAGTCTTTACGATTTCGCAAGACTTATTAACAAAATGAATATAAGGAACGACGACGATTAATACTTCACAACAAAATTTTCCCGCCAATTTTGTTTCAATGCTCTTAATTATAGAACATTTTTTTAAATTTGCTTTTGGGAATAAAATGAGTCGTTACCGCAACAAATGTGTGCTTTTAAACCGTGCACCAATTGACCTAGTAACATATGACTTAATTTAATTTCAAAATGTCCCACCTAATCAGGCCGCGATATGCATTACATTTCGCAGATTTCTGAATTAAAAAACCCACTAAACCTGGTGCAACCATTGTTCCCAGGATTGTGTTCTCCTTTTCTAGGCACTACTTATTTTTTGTGGTTTTCTTCGTTATACCTATGTACTTTACTTAAATATAAAAATCGTGCAGTGGTTGGAGAGCAGACGATTACAAAAGTATAGATTGTCTAAAATGCAGCATAATGCCAGTCTCGTGCCATACTGCTTTTACCTGGTTAATTAGTTAGATGCGAATGGCACCTTTCTTCTCCCCATTGTCGTAGAGTGCGTGTGGGAAATAGTTGCGGTAAATTTATGTGAGAAGGCTGGCTTACGATAATTGAAGTGGCGTTCACAAGAGTACTACTGCATTTAAGGGACTACTACCGGTTAGATTGCAAAAAAACAGCATAATTTTCAATAATTTTTTTCTCAGCTCCTTTATTATATATCAATTTCAAATTTTGCATGGTGATAATAATTATTTCAAATATTACAAAAAAAATTTTTTTTTATTTTTATCATTTTTTTTCCTTGTTTATAGAGGGCGCCGAAGTTGGTAGCTCAAAAAATGACTCGTCCCATGGCGGACAACTCATCTCAGAAACGAAGAGTCTGAAACAAATAAACCAAACGGCATTTTATTAAGGAATGTCCCTCGCGTAGGAAAAAACCAGAATATGTCAAAAAATGATTAAAAAAACAAAATGGCAGACGTTTGAAATTTTTTTTCAAAAAATCGCTTATTTTTTCACTTGTTTTCACTTGCTAAATTTTTTTGGATTGAATTTTGACTAATATTGTGGTTTTTTCCTGTGTAGAATACTCAAATAAAGAAGCACTCCAAATTTGAGCCCAATCGGTTGGGCCAATTCGGAGTTAGTGTGTCCGCCATTTGATAAAAGGTCATTTTGAGAAAATCACGTTTAAAGTTTTTTTTTTACTTATAAATATATAGTAGGCGGGCACGCTTAAACTGCTGTAACTTTTATATTTTTGGGAATATCCAAATAAAATTTTGAGACGTTATTTCTGAAGGTATATTGAGGTGAAAAATGTAAAAAAAAAAAATTTGAATTTTTCAAAATTATAACCGGTAGTAGTCCCTTAACTCAGGAATTTGCAGCATGCTTTAGACGGGTTAAGCCAGTTTTAGATATCTCAGGTGTAATTATTCGATAAAGTGCTAAGGCGTAAATTTATGCCTACCCTGCAGTGCAAAGATCAATAAACCAAAATACTGTTACCTTTTCCTTCTTAACATTTTATGGATGAGTAAATTTACGTTTTTCCATTATGACTTCCTAAGAAGGGCCCCGTAGATTTACGTTTTTGCTTGAATTTGTGTGACGCTGCGTTCGTTTTTGTTTTGTAACCATTAGTTGTAGTACTATCTATCTGTTGAACCAGTTTTGCTTTTTATATAAATAACTTTGTAAACTTTTATCAAAAATAGTGTTGATTTAATAAAACTGCAACGCTTTGCCCGGAAATCGAAAAATACAAAGCAAAAACAACCCGTCCAAGGCGTATAAAGATTTCCCATATAAAATACACGTAAACTTTGATTATTTTTCTTCAAAACTCTACGGCCCAGAGGCATTTTATGGTATAATCTTGGTCAATGGTAGGGTTTCTTCAGAATTGAATGCTCTACAAAAGTGTCCAGTGCGGTGTAACCCTAACTCCCACCAGTGAGGTAGTACGGGTCACTAACCCCAATTTTTCCATGAAATTCTCGCTTTTTGCCCCTATCTCGTAAACAAAAAGAGGTACAGAAAAAGTGAATATGACAAACTTGTAGGAAATTCAATTTCCTATAAAAAAGTTGTGAACACCAAATCGTTAACATCGATATTTCTTGAGATATAGGACTTTGAAGTTGAGGTAGTGTTTCTACAATTTAGCTCAATAATCCATGAAAATTCCACACTCTCATCTATAAGTGAGAGATACCGAAAATATGTAATTGGATTAACGGCAAAAAGTCGTGTTGACCAGTGAATTGATTCTTGTTTTATTAAATCCGATAATATCACCTTGATCAAACAGTTTCAGAAAGACCACCGTGTGGTGCTGCAGGTCAGTTGAGTTTTTTTTCCGCCAAATTGCAGCGTTATAGCTTCATATTTGTAAAAGTGAGGTCGTCTTGAATAAATCTACCTCTTTGCGTGTTTCGATTTTTACGACTTTGCATTAACGAGTTTGTATTAAATTTTGCGTTAAAAACGGATTCAACGGTACGAAGACCTTGGAAATGTTGGAAAAGTGTTTCGGCAACACTACTCTATTGAAAACAAACGTTTATGTGTGGCATAAACGCTTCAGAGGTGGACAGAGTCCGTCGAGGATGACGAACACAGTGGCAGCAGGCCTTCGACATCGAAAATCGACAAAAATATCGATAAAATCAAAGAAATGATTGCCGAAAACCAGAAATTGACCATTAGAGGGCTGGCATAGGACTTGAACATGGATTATGGATCCGTTCAAAGCGTTTTGGTTAATGATTTGAGCTTCAGACGTGTCGCTGCAAAGCTAGTGCGAAAGAATTGAATTTCACGTCGCAAAAGACATGATTTCGATGGCTAATTCCGATCCAACATTCATCCAACGAATAATTACTGGAGACGAGACGTGGGTTTATGAGTATGACTTAAAAAAAACCGCTCTGGGGAACACGTTTCAGCAGCCAACAGGAGATAATGGAGAAATCGAAGACGGCTCTGATGGCCATACCGAAAAAGGAGTATCAAAAATGTTTCGAAAATTGGATCAAGCGGAATAGGTGCGTTGCAGTTGATGGAGAGTGCTTTGAAGGGGACAATGTCTATTTTCATGAATAAACTTGTATTTTAAATTTTCGGGATAAATTCCTGAAACTTGTTGATCAAGGTGGTATATGACTTTTTAAAAGTTAAGTTGTTTCTATATATACCATATCGTTTCTACAAATAGTGGCACAAAATGCCGGCATTTGGTCAATGGCGGTGCAAATAATGCCGAACGGCGGTTATGTGTTAACATTTAATTACTAAGTTTAAATTTCAAATTACAACTTTGCACCTTGTTGTCTACTACTCGAACTATCTGCTCGGCGGAGGATCAAATGTTGCGTATGGAGTTACTGACAAAAACAGCACAACTGCATGCGTTAATAACTAACTGACCGTAATATAAGCTTTAGGAAATTTCTGTAATATAAGCTTTAGGAAATTTCAATACGTGAGAGCGATCACTACAAACTTTTACTTGAATTGACTAAATGTTTATCATCGATGTCCGCTAGAGTTTTTCAGCGGCTCTTTGCACCTGGCAAATTAGAAATAAATTATCGTAACGTAAAGATCTCGCAAGATCCCCAATAATTAGCATTCTAGGTCAACCAGTTAACCATTTGATTGCCGCACGGGTGAGTACGGTTTACAGCATTTTAGAGCACATCTCTGTTTCTTCAATAAACATTAATAACACTTAGTGATTTTATCGTCTTAGTTTCAACCTTATGACTTAATTAAATGATGTGTTATTATCTCACAAATGAGAAGCGTTTGATTAATAAAAGATCAAAATATTAAATAATTATTAGTTTCAATAAAATTTTTAAAGTTCTGGTACTGAAATATTGTGCTTTTAATTATATTGAAAAAGAATGAGTAGAGGTTTACTTTGTTTAAACAAAAAAAATCCCACAACATTAAAGTAGAAACGCTTAATGTCATCAAGCAGTTTTCTGAGAATTATTTCGCTTTTTAAAATCTCTAAAGTACCTAATTACGTACCTGTTTTCGCCCCTCCTTCTTAGTCAAGAATCGTTTCAAATCAATTATTCTCGCCGGATACTTGAGTTACCGTTTTAAAGAAAAGTTGCAACGAGTTGCACATCCGCCGTCCTACGGCACAACAACCACCATAGGCAAAGACAGTCAACTTTACCTCTGCTCTTTAACAGGCATTTTGAGAAGATTAGAGAGCCAAACTTGCACACTGGAATTATGCAACATGAATTTTTCGAGTTAAACCGAAGTGGTTTAATGAAGCCGATATGCACTCGATAGGCTATAGCGAGGGGAGATCGCAAATTGCACAAAGGTAAGAAAGATCGAACGAGAACTGGTTTGCACATCATTTCAATATATTTTTGAATAAAATGTTACGGCACAAGAGCTACATATCTTTAAAATCAATAAAATTAAAATAAAAAAAATAAAGCTTTTGGATGACTGTCACAAACAAAAATGGACCAGATATTCAAAGAATCAGATAAAAAGTGCATACTAATATATATTTGCTTATGCAAATTCGTTCTTCCAACAAGAGTCTCTAGATAACACAACGATTTCGACTCAAAACCTATATAAACGTATTATAAGAGATGCTAGTGGTAAATTCTGAAAGAAAAAGAGCCTTTTCTTAAAACCAAAATGGTGTCCTATTTTAGACTTTCATCGCGAGCTCTAATGGCTTCATAACATACTTCACATTATATACCAATTTTCAAGAAAATCTTAAGTTTTAAGTTGCACATACTACCATGATCGAAAAGAAAGAGGACTTTCGACTGTACAGTGCCATCTGTTTTGCAGTTCCTATTCCTTTTTTGTTGGATTGGTAGAACCTTCATTGACATTCTCTATAATTTGTGGCGTCATACACTGACATTTTTAGTAATCACAGCGTTTTGTAAACATCAAGTTTTAAGTCAAAAGTCCCCTTAGATCATGATAATATACCATATTTAATGTACCAAAAAAAAAAACACGTTTTGGGCTCAATCTTGCGAGTATCTTTGAAAATTGGTGTATACATGTATTTTAGGGTAAATTATTTCAAAAATATTGTACACGAAGAAAAGTTTAAAGTAAATTTTACCAGGAAAATCTTGTAGTTTTTACTATAACCCATTGTAATGCGGGAACAGGTGAAGGTTAAAATAAAATTTACAATGGTACAATGTAAATTATACTTTCTGGGGTCATAAGTGAAAAGCCCTGAAGAATATATGCATCAAGAAATTTTTACAATGGTGCCATAGTAATTTAAGTAAAGGGCATGATAAAAATTCTTAAAAATATAAGAAAATTTAATATAATTTAAAGTAAATTCTTACTTAAAGAAGTGTAAATATTACCTTAACTATTATTTACAAGGTTTCATTGAAAAATTACAATGGACCTGTAGTAAAAATAATAATGTGTATTGTACCAATTATAATAAAATATAATAATATTTAAATGGTGTCCTGACTGATCCGCAGTTACAATAGCTCCATAGTAATTTTTATAATAAACTTTTCTCCGTGTACATATATACTTTTCTAGACGGAGGGAACAATGACGGTGTCCTATTCAAAATCAAGAAAAAATCACCCTATCTTTCAACTAATTTTTCAGTGTAGTCAGGTGGTGCCCTCTTTCCTAATAATAATTAATTATTAAATTTATACACTTTTTCAAACCAAAAGATACATACCTATACAAATATGTTGTGTATAAAAGCTTTTAAAAAATGCCGATTTTTCAAGCGTTTTACGACTCAATTTCAATTTACTGATTATACGAAAATTGTACAATTAAGATTGACAAATCGTTTTATTATATACATACAAGAAAAAGAAAACAACAAGCAAAAGCAAAATTCAAAATTAATTAAAATTCATAAGATAAAGTTAGCCTAACTACCATATATACAAAAGAAAAGGAAGAGCGGAAAAGAAAAGAATAGAATAAGCAGAGCTGGGTCGGAATCAATCCTTTAGGAATTAAATTACGTTGAAATTCCAATTCCCTGGAATTGTAATTTGTAATTGATATGTTCAATTCTTTAGTACTGAAAAAGTTTTCAAGTCCATTTCGAGGAATTGTAATTGTAAATTGATAACGATTAAGTACTAAGTAATGGACTTGAATTATTCGTCAATTCCGTTTCAAGGAAATGTACTTGTAATTTCGTTTTTCTCCATTCCAAAAAGGGATTTAAAAAGTATTGGGAAAAAAAGGAATTTCTCTCAACGTGTAATCTATTAATATTTAAAGACTTGAATTGCAATTTCCAAGAACTGCTTCTCAAAAAGATTATAATTCTTTATTTTTCTCACTGCTTTTCAACTTAACATATAGGCTAATTTCTTTTCGGATAATATATGTATAAGATTTCAAAATGGCGGGCGCAAGATGGCAACTGAAAACTGTGTATTTAAAGCGATTTTCATTGGTACTTAGAGGTTTTGGGGAATGCAGGCTTCAAATTCACTACTCACATTTAGAAATTTAAGATGGCGACCAAAATTTCTCGATTTTAAACGGATTTGAATGAAAATTAGTACAATGATTGTTTTGAGGCCACTAACTTCGAATATTATCAAAATTCGTAAGTCCAAGATGGCGGACCCAATATGGCGACTAAAATTTTCAAAATTCCAATGATTCCTATGAAAATTAGTAAAAGGGTATTTTGAGGCTTGTAATTTCGAATTTACTTTAAAATTTAGTAAATTCAAGATGGCGACCTAAGTTTAACAAATTACAATTCCAGGAAATTGTAAGATAATATGAATTTACCCAGCTCTGTGTATAAATATATAAATTGCATGCCAGCGAACTGATACACAAAAAAAATATTCAATAAGTAATTTTTCAATAATGTATTTAAAAAAGTCGCATCTGGTTGAAGCAAGTGTGTGGGAGTGATGTTATTTGACATATCGTTATAAAGACGAATATTGTGACCGAAAAACAGACGTTTGGTAACTAGAAGGTTAGGCCTAGGCAAAACTCTGTTGTGGGTCCTCTCAGATTTGGCAAATAAAATATTCTCGAACAGATTCGGTGAACAGCGATACTTAATAACCTTAACCAATAAGAACAACCCACGAAAATCTAAGTATATTGCAAACTGCAACCAAGGAGGAAACTAAATAAAGTCGAAATGTGAACGGAGAATGGAGATTATAAATATACATTATAATAGATTTATAGGCAACCATTAGTTTCCTACTGTTAAAATGATCAACCTTTATAACCGGGAGAAGCAAACTACGAGCAAGGAGCATGCGAGTCCTTAAAGGCACTTCTATGGTATATATAGTAGAACGAACTCTATGTTATTAACTATTATATACATTTATACTTTTCCGATTTCGTTAGTTTTTAATCTTTATTTTAACAATTCATATTTCAAGAATAGAAAGTGTTGGAATTTCATACAATTCACAGGATGAAAGATAAAATTATAAATGTTTTAAAAGGAATGCAGGAATATCGAAGAAAATCCATTTTACGGCAATGAAAATATTTAAAGCACTTGAACGATTCAAAAATTCCATAATTTTTCAGTTTATCTGTTTATGTAACCTGGTGCTCACGTTCAAAAAATTTACATTCACCTTTTATTATTTTGTTTTCTATACTGATACTTATAGAATAAAGTATATCTTTATACACTGAAAAAATGTACTTTCTCAAAACGTATTCCGAACTTATATTTCCTTTAAAGCAACTTCTTTACAAATGGAGAGTGTAACTTGTCTTAAACGAAATGGGTTTGGTGATAAGCTCAAATAATAAAATCAGAAAAAAGTAACAACACGAAAGTGGTACCAGAACTTTTATATCTTATACTTCTGACCTGTCATTTACATTAACAATTTAAATGCAAATGAAAGATTAAATATTCGAATGATATTCAGAAGACTTTATGGATTTAATTTATAATAACAGTTAATTTGAAAAAAAAAAATTTAATAAGAATTTAATCACTGACACCGACTCCAATTGACGTATCACTGTTGCTTTTAAATAATTTGTTCTGGCAACTCGGGCAGATTAAAAATTGTGAATATATAGTAGATGTATGGGTATTGCCGTGCCTCCACCATATGCTAATACTTAAGTATTTGATAATTCCATCCAAATGCCGCAATATCAGTGGTGATATTGGTATCATTATCACAAATTGCAAATAGTTGCAGATATTTTCTAGAAATGAGGGTGGAATTAAGTGAGTGCATTCCGTCTTTAATTTTATGTGATAATACAAAATTATTGTGAAAGGTTGCTGCAGTGTATTTCTTGGTGATATGAAGAATAATCATCACCCGCCCATTAAAAGATGCTACAAGTTATCGTGGGTTTGTTTTGCATACACGTTATCTCATATTGGTCATATCACTGACTGAAATGCTTGTATGAATGGATTAAAAATATTTTCAAGCTGATCTTTTCATGCTCTGTTTTTTTTTTAAAATCAAACACAATTCGCTTCCGGGCGTCTTTAGTTTTAAAATTAAACATGATAGCGACAATCACAATCTACATTCTCAAATGAATAGAAAGCTTATCAGTGGCACTGCTTGACTTGTAATTAGCTGTGCTGAGTTGTAATTAGCTGTCCAAGATTAATTAAAACATTATGTCTGGCAATATGTTTTTCATGGTTAATGTTCCTGGCAAACTTTAATAACTTTGTGTTACAAGGAAAGATTACATGCTAAAATCTTCATTAGGTGACAATGAAGAAATTTCTGTACAGTTCCCTATAATTGTATATAAAACATAATGCGAACTATCTGTTTTCTACGAAGAAGTGAATTAGTTTATTGTTTGACAATCATCACGTTTTCCGTGAGCGGATTAACTTCATGATTAAGTTGAATAAACTTTTATTCAACTGCAAACAAAGAAAGTAAAATATTGATTTTTGCTTATTACTGAATATTCATTTTCTGCATGTTTCGATTTTAAATTGAAATTCATGAAATAATAATAATTTCGTTAGTTAATCGTTTTAAACGATTCTTTATTAAATCATAGAACTCTTGAGAAACAAGGATACAATTTTTTAAATAAAAATAATTACATTTATTTTTCTCAAAAGATTCAAAATTTAGTAAATCCAAATAGTTCGACAGCTGATCCATTTTCGATTCATTTCCGATGTTTTTAGTAAAATGAACTTATTAATTTCTTTTTTCGTGTAGTATTATTGTAAGTACACTTGGGAGCAAAAGAGTCGACTCACACTATAAACATGTATTCTAATGCCTCTCAATTAAAATTTTGAACTAAGAGAATAAAACTGTTTGGTACCATTTTAAACCTTGAAGAAGCATCTTTCAATGACACCAAAATTCCATAAAATGAATTTTTCATTAAGATATTCGATGTAGAAATGAAAAAGTCGAAAATATGGGAAAATCGGAAAACAAATTTTAATTAAAAAAATAGAAAATTTATAAAAAATGTTATTGAAAAAAAATTGATGTGCATACTTTGTATTGCCTCCTCTTGTACTGACGATGGCTTGTAAGCTATTATGTATTGACGCAATGAGTTTCTTTATTAAATCCTGTGGAATAGCTTCCCATTTTTCTGTTAGTGCTGTTTTCAACTCCGTTGTGGTCTCGGGGGAAGGCTTTCTGGCTCGGACCCTTCTCTTCAACTCATCCCATAAGTTGTCTATACGACTAAGGTCCGCGCTACGAGCTGGCCAATTGAATACTTACATGCCGACTTTGGGCAAGTATTGTTGCAGGATAGCCGCTGCGTGTGGTTTAGCGTTATTGTGCATCGGTTTGAAGGTTTCGTCAACAAAACTTTCATAAGGGACCACGTGTTCTTCTAAAATCTCCTCAACGTATCGTACAGCCGTTAAACCTCTTCCTCTTTCAATGAAAATGAACTCAGTTTTCGCGTCGAGTGAAATACCTGCCCATACCATACAGGAACCGACAACATTTGATGTTTCCGCTATGAAATATTCGCTCTCCAGACCTTCTTCGACTGTCATTGCTGTATAAGCATATCCTGCTGTCGTCCGAAAATAGCAATGAGCGCCATTCATCGATGTTCCAATTGACGTGTTGCGAATTGTAAACTTGTCTCCTTCTGACCGTCCAATTAGAGATATTCACTCCTCGTGTTCGCCGAAGTTGATTTTGGAGTACAACACCAGTTAGGTGCCGATTTTTAAGAGATCCTATTATAATGTAACGGTCCTCCCTCTTCGATGTACAGCGCTGCCTACCGGATCCAGGTGTTCGACGTAACGTACCATTCTCCTGATATCTTTAGTAAGGTACAGTCGCCAAATTTCGTCCCCAAACCTAATTTCGTCCCCTTCAATATCTACTCTTTTAAAAACCGCCATCTATTATTAGTGACCCGAATCGACAGCTAGTTGCATCAGTCGGCCATTGTGTAGAAGTGTGTGCGTCACGACGTTCGTACCGACAGAAATTCGAAAATCAAAAAAAGTGTTCAAGGTGAGTTTTTCATTGAAATATTCTCGGATTTCATAAAATATTGAGATACCTGACTTATTGATACAATTTTTTTTGTCAAACTAACTATTAATATCTCAGATGTTAATCGATTAAGTAAAATTTTCAGGTTATGACACGTTTTTTGCTTAAATGGATGCGACAAAATAAATAGAAATTTCCTAATATCGTCCCCTTACGTGAACCTTATATCGTCCCCGGGACGGTATTAGGATCTCGTATGGTGAACACAACGATCATGTTACTTAATACCTTAATACCTTACCAATGATTAAAATAATTAAGACAGGGCTGATTAGATATTAATATGATAGTTAGGTTCAATTTTATATAATAGAAAAGGAGTAAGTACAACTCCAGCTCACGTACTGATTATTATGATCTCAATATCGTCCCCGGGACGAAATTAGGAGCCCAAATATATATTTTCATAATTTGAGTATTTTTGTTAAAGCTATTTTATAACTTTTTCTAACAATGTTAACTCGTTTTTGATTATTTTTAAGAATAAAGGAATATTGAACCTAATGTTTGACGTTTCATTTATTACTGTGGTATTTTTTTTTATTTTTTTTTTAGATTTGTTTTACAAAAAGGGGACGATATTTGGCGACTCTACCTTATACTCTAGAAACCCCAGATTGACTGAATTTTTCCTTTGATCTCAATAAAACCCTTTTACCTCATTAAAATTGTATGATACATTTTGGTGTTATTCGAAAGCTAATTACATATTGGAATTTCCAAATGGCACACCAATTTCCCGTAAATAGGTAACAAAGTTTGAATAATGGACATCGTGAGTCGAGTTCTTTGTGTATTTGATATGAAATAATGAAAATAAGATATGCTAAATTCATCTTACTTTGCTTTTTCATATTCGACACTTAAACTGGAAATAAGTTCCATAAATAAAAAGAGATCCATACGTGTACTTGTAATTCTTAATTCCTCTGGAGCTACTGCGAACATTTTAAGGATTTACTTTTTTTGAACTCATAGAATCAGGATTTTCCTGTTTCTCTTTGTTTATTTTTATTTGGTGTTAGCTGTGATCTTCACTTTGTTGATTGTCCTACATCTATTCTTAAGAAATGATCATGTAAAATCCATTATTCCGTTTACTTTACATTTGCCATAATAAATGTGTTATGTTAAATCCAAAAAAAGCCAATTAGCTATCGACCATTCTAACAATGAAATTTATTTTTGTATACAGGGTGTTCAGAGGTGGGAGGTCAATACTGAAGGGGGTGAAAGGTCAGACCGAGACAAGTAAAAAATCGTATGGGTGGGGGGGGGGGCATCTCTCACCGTTTGGCAGTTACAGGGTGATTCGTAAATCAGGATTTTGCCTTATATGGGAACCGCTCTTGTATTTTTATCTTTTTTTCTACGCATCGTAGCGGCCCCAAACTGATTGCAAAAAATCACTATTTGGAAGCCCTTTCCAAAAAAGTTTACACCACCCCCCTATCCCCAACCCCTTGGCCACAATCCCCCCTGGAAGTTGAAAAAATTAACTTTTATTTCACGATTTTTCACCTTTCGCCCCACTTTTCTCCGAAATTCACGTTATTAACATACCTACTTTTTATTTTTTTTAAGTTGCCTATCTAATTGCCTTTCCAAAAAGGTGCAACATGCCCAGGTAGAAAAGGGTTGCAAAAGTCCTGAAATTAAAACATCCTCACAGGTACCTAATTACTTTATTGCACCATAATGGAAAAAGTCGTTAAGTAAACAATTTTTATGACAGCAAGCTCGGAAATGTTTGTTTAGGAAACAGAGGTAGTACATTTTTATTATTTCAGCAAAACAGTAATAAAATAATAAATGTAATCTCGTTAAATAGCGTTATTAGTTTATTATATCCAGTATTGACTCTTAAGTATCCTGGCGCTCCGTTTCTAATACCTCCTATGAATTATGGTATAAAAAGGGGTAAGTTTGAAAGGACATTGACCACAGTTGAAGAAGCAAGCGATAAAACTGGGTGTTTAATAGAAAAAATTAAGATAAAATGGCAGAATGCAGTGTTGACGAGTATGCCGATATAATTTACGGGTACGGTTTAGTAGAAGGAAATGATAGTGAGGCCTTACGACAATACCAAAGGAGATTCCCGAATCGACGTGTACCCGACAGAAGGGTATTTTGAAGGACTTTCAGAAGGTCAAAAGAAACCGGAAGTGTAACCGCCCCCAGAGCAGAAACGCGCGCAGGAAAATCGGCCGATTCAGCGGACCCCGACCAACAAATCCTCAACATCGTCAGGAACAGCCTTGTAATAAGCATCAGGCAGGTCGCACGAAGGTCAGGATTGTCTTCAGGGAGAGCTTGGACCGTTGTGAACCGAGAGGGACTACATCCATACCACCATATCCCGGTCCAAGCACAACAGAAAGGAGATTCCGAAAGACGATTGCAATTTGCACTTGGCTGTTCGAGTCTGACATCGAAAACAGAAGGTTTCTATACCGAATTCTGTGGACGGATGAATCGCAATTCACGCGGGATGGCATCACAAACTTCCACAACCTCCACACCTGGTCAGATGTGAACTCACATAGGACCAGGTGTCGGTCCTTCCAGCAAAGATTTAGTGTCAATGTCTGGGCTGGCATCATCGGCAACCAGTTGATAGGACCCTTCATCTTGCCCCAAGTGCTGAATAGTCAACTATATTCGGACTTTTTGGAGAATACCCTCCCGGATCTGTTGAAGGACATCCCCCTGGCCACCAGAAGCGCAATTTATTTACAGCTCGACGGAGCACCTGCGCATACTGGGAACATTGTTAGGGCAACGTTGAATGAACTTTACCCAGAACGCTGGATTGGACGAGGTGGACCGATTCCTTGGCCTGCTAGGTCACCGGAACTTACTCCACTGGACTTTTTCTTATAGGGAATGATGAAAGATGATGTTTACTCAAGAAAAATCAACACCAGACAAGACTTAGTTACCAGGATTGGGACTGCAGCCACGAAAATACGGGAGATGCTGGCTACCATAGACCTCAAACGTGAAATAAAACGAAGGCTACTTGCATGCATCGAAACTAGTGGAGAACATTTTGAACAGCTTTTAAAGGACAAACGTTTTAATTGTAATTAGTTTTTAAGCGAACAAAATGTATTTTTTAGTTAACTTAAGTATAATTTCTTAAAAATTCGAATTATCATGATATTCTGTAAAAGGATTTTTGTAAATAAATTTTCGTATCCTTTTCCTACCTGGGCATGTTGCACCTTTTTGGAAAGGTAATTAGATAGGCAACTTAAAAAAAATAAAAAGTAGGTAGGTTAATAACATGAATTTCAGAGAAAAGTGGGGCGAAAGGTGAAAAATCGTGAAATAAAAGTTAATTTTTTCAACTTCCAGGGGGGATTGTGGCCAAGGGGTTGGGGATAGGGGGGTGGTGTAAACTTTTTTGGAAAGGGCTTCCAAATAGTGATTTTTTGAAATCAGTTTGGGGCCGCTGCGATGCGTAGAAAAAAAGATAAAAATACAAGAGCGGTTCCCATATAAGGCAAAATCCTGATTTACGAATCACCCTGTAACTGCCAAACGGTGAGAGATGCCCCCCCCCCCCACCCATACGATTTTTTGCTTGTCTCGGTCTGACCTTTCACCCCCTTCAGTATTGACCTCCCACCTCTGAACACCCTGTATAATTTACAAAAAATTGATAATGTGTAAAACAAGTTTTAATTGCTTTCAATCAAAAGCCGCTTTCGTGTGATATATTAGATGAGATATCTTATTAATTTCAATTATACTATTAGAATTTAAAAATGTTTAAAAACCCTCATATACCGATATACCATACACACTAATTCTTCTAAGAGTATCATAGAATTCAATAATTTGAAAAAGAGAGGTTCTCAATTCTAAAGACAATTCTAATAACAAAGTTATCCTATAAGTGTTATGTTTTTTCATTTCGAGGTAGATTATATTTAAGTAGAATAAAATAACCAATCCTGATAATTTTACATTGTAATAGGCATAAGGAATATAGGAATACAAATTAAAATGCATTTTCCTTCTCCTAATAATTTCTTCTTATTCATATAATGTTTGAGCGCAAATAAGATTTTTTCGAATAAGTGGAAGTTGTAAAACGGAAATCTTATTTTCGCGAATTTGTTTAAAACAATATACAGGTTAAATTTATAAAAAAATTGACTTAGGTTAGATGTAAATGATTGATAAATTTAATTCATTAAACTAATTAATTCAGAAGTTACTGTTGATGACTTAAACTGGAACTTCTGAGCATCAACAAATAGTTTTTTCAACAAAAAATACGATTTCTGTAGTAATATACTGTTCACGTTTGGTCATAAAAATGCCAGCGTGATTCCATGTATTACACGAAGCATCTATTACATCTCCAGTAACTTTTTCAAGATTCACTTTTCACCAGAGAATAGTGTGTATCAAATAGAGAAAAATGCGCGCAGTCGTTGTTGCATCGGTTGCATTTCGAGTTTCGATTTCCTTCTCAATAGCGCACTCCCGGCAGCTCGCGAAAATCCGCGCATGCGTCAACGACTATGTACATCTCGTGCATGTTGCCGTCGGAAAAGTGGCGCTACACGTTTCTACCGCTGCTGCATGCACACAGTGTGTGCGTTTCTCTTGTGTTCTTTCATTTGTCCGCTTTTTTTCAACTTCGTTTTCATTTTAGAAAGTGATTTTGCAATTTCGCGATCATTTTTTACCACCTTACTTCCCATTGCCCTCTTGAGTCCGGTGGCATCCCAGAATTCGAGCGCAAACTGTACACAGGGTGACTGGCTTGCGTGCGGTGTGCAGATTTCTTTTGTTTGACTAGCGGTCAAGTATTAACGGGATAATGGTGATGGGCATTTTGCATAAAATCTTAGATGCTTAATGGTGTCGAGATGAAATAATTCTCCCGACAAGAGACTAACTGTGCGGTATTTACAATGGCGCGGCGTTACCGGGCAAAAGAAGCCATATTGTTCGGGTAAACGCATCATAGATTTGCTTAAGCTTACGGTTAGTTAGCCGCGAAAAATATTCACGAAGGGGCAATTTACGCGATCGGTTCCATTAAAATATAGCAATATACGTAGTAACCGGTGATGGAAATTATTTGATGCCATCGTCCTGTGGCATTCAACAAATCACTGATAATCACGACAATGCAGTTATTATCAACAAAAGTTAAATCAAATTTTCTTAGAGCGAAGTATACAGGGTGTTCAGAGGTGGGAGGTCAATACTGCAGGGGGTGAAAGGTCAGACCGAGACAAGCAAAAAATCGTATGGGTGGGGGGGGGGGGGGCATCTCGCACCGTTTGGCAGTTACAGGGTGATTCGTAAATCAGGATTTTGCCTTATATGGGAACCGCTCTTGTATTTTTATCTTTTTTTCTACGCATCGCAGCGGCCCCAAACTGATTTCAAAAAATCACTATTTGGAAGCCCTTTCCAAAAAAGTTTACACCACCCCCTATCCCCAACCCCTTGGCCACAATCCCCCCTGGAAGTTCAAAAAATTAACTTTTATTTCACGATTTTTCACCTTTCGCCCCACTTTTCTCCGAAATTCATGTTATTAACATACCTACTTTTTATTTTTTTAAAGTTGCCTATCTAATTACCTTTCCAAAAAGGTGCAACATGCCCAGGCAGGAAAAGAATACGAAAATTTATTTACAAAAATCCTTTTACAGAATATCATGATAATTCGAATTTTTACGAAATTATACTTAAGTTTACTAAAAAATACATTTTGTTCGCTTAAAAACTAATTACAATTAAAACGTTTGTCCTTTAAAAGCTGTTCAAAATGTTCTCCGCCAGTTTCGATGCATGCAAGTAGCCTTAGTCTTATTTCGCGTTTGAGGTCTATGGTAGCCAGTCTCTCCCGTATTTTCGTGGCTGCAGTCCCAGTGCTGGTAACTAATTCTTCTCTGGTGTTGATTGGTCTTGAGTAAACTTCATCTTTCATCATTCCGGTCCGGTGACCTAGCAGGCCAAGGAATCGGTCCACCTCGTCCAATCCAGCGCTCTGGGTAATGTTCATTCAACCTTGCCCTAACAATGGTCCCAGTATGCACAAGTGCTCCGTCGAGCTGTAAATAAATTGCGCTTCTGGTGGCCAGGAGGATGTCCTCCAACAGATCCGGACGGGTATTCTCCGAAAAGTCCGAGTATAGCTGGCTATTCGGCACTTGGGGCAAGATGAAGGGTCCTATCAACTGGTTGCCGACGATGCCAGCCCAGACATTGACACTAAATCTTTGTTGGAAGGACCGACACCTTGTCCTATGTGGGTTCATATCTGACCAGGTGTGGAGGTTGTGGAAGTTTGTGATGCCATCCCGGGTGAATTGCGATTCATCCGTCCACAGAATTCGGTCTAGAAACCTTTTGTTTTCAATGTCAGACTCGAACAGCCAAGTGCAGAATTGCAATCGTCCTTCGGAATCTCCTTCCCTAGTGCTTGGACCGGGATATGGTGGTATGGATGTAGTCTCTCTCGGTTCACAACGGTCCAAACTCTCCCTGAAGACAATCCTGACCTTCGTGCGACCTGCCTGATGCTTATTACAGGGCTGTTCCTGACGATGTTGAGGATTTGTTGGTCGGGGTCCGCTGAATCGGCCGATTTTCCTGCTCGCGTTTCTGCTCTGGGGGCGGTTACACTTCCGGTTTCTTTTAACCTTCTGAAAGTCCTTGAAAATACCCTTCTGTTGGGTACCCGCCGATTCGGGAATCTCCTTTGGTATTCTCGTACGGCCTCACTATCATTTCCTTCTACTAAACCGTACACGTAAATTATATCGGCATACTCGTCAACACTGAATTCTGCCATTTTATCCTTCTGCTTTGTATTTAAGGTTAGTTATGTATAGAGCAGGCCTCGCGTTATGTATGGAGCAGGCATCGCTGACTAAGGTAAAATTAATTGTTTTTAGCTTTTTTCCGCAACAAAAACTTTAAACGTGTTTTTCTCAAAACAGCATTTTTTGACTCGGCGGACGTCAGATCTCAGAGTCTTTTGCTCCGATTGATCTAAAAATTTAGCTGTATATTTCTTGATTGTGTATCTATCGTCGGAACTAGAATTATTAAAATCCATTGTTTATTTACAAAGTTATAAACAAATTAAGCACCCGAAAAATTCAAAATGCCGCCATTTTGTTATTTTTTATTGAAAATTAATAATTCTAGTTCCGACGATAGCCAATGTTCTACAGATTAAAACCTCGTTTGAATTTTTTGTTTCAAATGAACCGTTGCAGAGATTCGACGTCCGCCAACAAAAAAATTTTTTTTTTGGAGCGGCCATTTTGTCAGGATGACTCATCAAAAAAAAAAAAAAAATTTTTTTTGTGTAGTTTAATAGTTGTACTATCATATGTCAAAAAGTTTTTTAATAAAAATTAATTGCTAATATGAAAAAAAAAATCGTTGAAAAAACAGTTGTTTTCACTGGACTACCCCTTAAACACCCGATTTTATCGCTTGCTTCTTCAACTCAGGATACTTAAGAGTCAATACTGGATATAATAAACTAATAACGCTATTTAACGAGATTACATTTATTATTTTATTACTGTTTTGCTGAAATAATAAAAATGTAGTTCCTCTGTTTCCTAAACAAACATTTCCGAACTTGCTGTCATAAAAATTGTTTACTTAACGACTTTTTCCATTATGGTGCAATAAAGTAATTAGGTACCTGTGAGGATGTTTTAATTTCATGACTTTTGCAACCCTTTTCTACCTGGGCATGTTGCACCTTTTTGGAAAGGTAATTAGATAGGCAACTTAAAAAAAATAAAAAGTAGGTATGTTAATAACATGAATTTCGGAGAAAAGTGGGGCGAAAGGTGAAAAATCGTGAAAAAAAGTTAATTTTTTGAACTTCCAGGGGGGATTGTGGCCAAGGGGTTGGTGATAGGGGGGTGGTGTAAACTTTTTTGGAAAGGGCTTCCAAATAGTGATTTTTTGAAATCAGTTTGGGCCGCTGCGATGCGTAGAAAAAAAGATAAAAATACAAGAGCGTTTCCCATATAAGGCAAAATCCTGATTTACGAATCACCCTGTAACTGCCAAACGGTGCGAGATGCCCCTCCCCCACCCATACGATTTTTTGCTTGTCTCGGTCTGACCTTTCACCCCCTGCAGTATTGACCTCCCACCTCTGAACACCCTGTATAATTTCATCGATGTGAGCCAGTTACACAATTACACATCAATTGTTCACTTTTTTATTTATGATGTACTTTTTATTAGCCATCAGATTAATGGATAAAAATACATAGGCGATACATTGGTGAATAAAACCGTTTATGTTAATTTGGTAATAATTAGATACATAAAATTGTAGCAGCTTTCCAATTGGGATAAATTCCAAGAAACATTAGCATATTGCCAAATGATTTGAAATAAACCGCTAAGAACCGTATGTTCCCATTTTCCCCATAAATATAATATTACAAAGTATAGAATTTGACAGTTTGCCATTTTGAAAGCCACTCATCCAATTGGCACTACAAGCAATAGCCTTGACATCCTCATTAAGGTGAAAATTTAAAAGAAAATAAAACTGTGATTTTTTACAACAATGTTTATTTTATTTTATTGCGGGCGAAAGAAGATTCTACTAACAGAAATAAAGACGCCACGCGGAAGTAATATAATCAAAATTTGCTATTTATCTATATTCTAGATTGCAATGGCATGAAAAAAATATCGTTGATTCAAATGAAGTCCTTCTAGAAATTATAATACCTTTTCATTAAAACTGTGTACCCTTATTATGGAAAACGGGTTATTTCAATGAGACGACTTCACTTATTCACTGATTCCTCTTAATTCAGCTATAAAAAATCATCTCGATTGAAGTGCAGGCTACATAGTAACTAAAGATAAGCAAATTTATATATTTATACAATTTCTTTTAGGTTAATGGGATTTGAAGCACTTTAATGACGTAAACATATTTTCTTTGATGTTCGAACTATAATCTTTCTGATTGTACCTTATTCAAAAGCAGGCACTGTTAGAGAGCCAGATCATGCTTAACTTTTTAAATGTTCCAGCCTAGTTGCCAGTCCATTCACCCTATAAAAAGTGAAGTTAATATTGATTTTTTTTTAAATTTTGAGCGCAATCAAAAATATATAATCGGCATTCTTTTAAATTATTTCACTTAGTAACCTTTAAAAATTTTTTTTAAATGTACCTACTTTTCGCAACGTGCAGAGTTATGTATACCTTACTCAAAAGAAAAGTGCAGCTGAAAGTCATCGTTTGTTTGTGTAAATGTAGAGGGTAAAGAGTGTTCGAAAAAATTTGAAGATACAAAATTGCAAGGATTATCTGATAAAAATCCAAGTTAACCGAGAAGCAATAGGCAAACTACTACAAGCCATGGGAGTGAGTCAGAAAGAAGTGAAATAGATACCGCATGGTTTAACAGAAAGAAGTATTAAAAGACGTATTTGATAACTTCCTTCAAAGACAAAAAATGAAAACATGTTTACGTTGAATTTTGGCTGGCGATGAAAACGAACCACTACCGTCAACGTCAATATCGACATCAAAATGGAATATTCATGCAGCAAAAGTTATGCTGATCGTTAAAAACAACAATTATTCGCATTAAACTGAGCATTGAAGCAAAAACGTCCTAAATATGCCAAAAGATGCAACAAAATAATTTTTTTGCACGATAACGCTTGACCACATGTTGTTAAAACGGTTAAAGATACATTGGAAGCACTTGGCTTGAATATCCTACTTCACCCGCCGTATTCACCAGACATCCTTCTGACTATCACTTGTTTCGGTCAATAGCGCACGGCCTTTCTATATAGGGTAGGTGGAGTCTAGTTGAGCAATTTTTCACTTGATCGGCCATAGCTCCTCAACGAAAAGTCCAAATTGCTTGTTGTGCATACTGATGGGTAAATAGTTGCTTCCTTTCTAAAAGTCGCCATAATAATTTATTTCTAATAAGTCACATTTAAAAGCAATAGCCGTTTAAGTGTAGAAAGTTAGACATGCTCAACGTACCACATAGGTGAGGTAAGGGTAAGAACATAGCGAGCAGGTCGCGGTCGCGGTTTAGATCAGCAGACTGAGAGAACAAAGTAGGTATAATAAGCTGCCGCGCTATGTGTTTCCCCACTAATTATACTTATTTTGTTCTCTCAATCAGCTGAATAGTCATCTAAACCGCGACCGCGAACTGCTCGATATGTTCTTACCCTAAGTTGATAAAGAGTATGGGGCAAATTGAGCAGTTAAAAGGACCCCGCACAAATTGTATGGATATTGGGTCCCGGTCAAATTCGCTGAAACTTTGCAGAAAGGTAGTTCTCAACCTGCTGATCCAAAGTCTCAATGGGCCCGAATTCATCCTATGATTAGTTGCGGAGATATAGAGGGGTGAAGTGTGAGACATTTGCTGTAGACCCAAGTACGCTTCACGAAATCTCTAATCGCTGAACTCGGAAACCAAGGCCCCTAACAGAAATCTTTGAAGACAAAAGTTGTCGGTAGTTATCAAGGCATGTGATTACAACCATAAATATGTTCGGTTGACCTTGATCATGGACCTTAACCCATTAATGCGCAAAACGAGAATTTTGTGCACCCAAGTTCAATTGTACGATTCGAATAGAAAATTTGGGGCGATTTTCTTCCAAAATTGTATATAGGGGGATGTTCTTTCAAAATCTTTCATTTGTTTTGTATAAAATCTTCTAAAACCTTATTATTTTTTGGGTTTTTTAAAAAAAACTGCTTTTTTGTTTTGGTGTTTTTCTCTTTTCAAAGTTGATTATCTTGTTGTTGCTACTATTGAATGACCGTATAAACACCAGAAATCGCAGTCCGAATGTCTAAATATTCTCAAAACATGGTTTTGAAAGTTCTTTTTTGCTTAAGTTTTTGTAAAGTGGCCATTTTGTACAGCAGTATAATAAACATTTTGCAATTTTTTTTACACGAAAAGGATCAACTTTACAAAAAAAATTGTATAGAGCAGAAAATACTTTAAATTAGCCAAAGAACTCGCGTGATTTTATTCAGAATTTTTTCGACTATTGTAGTGAAGTCCCCTATTCAGCACTTTGTCACGTTTAGCTCAACGTGAACCACGGTCACATTTTTGCAGACCTCTTAGTTTTTTCTTATCGCTAAGCCCACGCGCTTCACTCAAGCATCCGGCGCGACGGTCTTTTCGCTGACGCCGCGAGCTCCGATTTCCTCGAGGCAGAAAGCTTTCCCTCGGGAAGTTGAGTTTGATTCCGACTTCAGCCGCGTACACTTCGTCCAATTTAATCCTCTTAATTCGTTTTAACGTTACATTGTTATTTTGAACTCGTTGTATTCTTTATCTTGAACGCGTTACATCTTTATCTTGAACGCGTTATATTTTTACCTTGAACCTACCGTACAAACGTTGTATATTCGAACATCGTCTTAATCTCGTCTCCAACTTCACATATTTTCATCTGTAATCTTGTTGCATTTCGTTGTCGTGTTTACAACATTGCTGTATTTCGTCGTCATATCCGAAATATCGTCATATTTCGCTTTTATTCCTCTAAACGTTGTCGCACTTTTTGTCTCGGCGTTTGTTAAACTTGTCTCTGACGTTGAAACAAATAAAGTCTCTTAAACAACCACCCGCCGTGTGTATCGTTGCAACCCCTTTTTGCCAACCCCGGAGTTTTCCACAACATAAATTTGGTGCCAGGTGTGGGGTTGATGCAAAATACCGGTTTGGTGAATAATAATACCAAGCGGAAATAGCGGTTGCGAATAATATCGATCAAACGTGCGGTTAACCCCGGAAATTTAATTTTGTCTATTTAACGGGAGTGATTGGCAAGAGAACGAGATTATCAACGGAGACAGGACGAGAACAGACATCCCCAACCCATTAGTCGGCTCATCTCCGAGGCAGCACAGGAAGACGAGGACCCAGCACAGGAAGACGAGGACCCAGCACACAAAGCCACTGCGAGACGAGAGGACATCGTTCAAGTAAGATCTACTGCTGTTAGCCGTCACCCTGCAGATCATCAGTTCCTGCCATTAGCCAGCTAAGAAATATATTTTAGAATTTTTCTTTAGCAGTATTGTGAAAATATTTAAGCATTTTTGTGGTATCGCGGAATGTGTGAAAAGGGATAACAAGAGAGGAAAATACGGTGCTACCTGTCCAAATCTTAGAAGTGTATCGTCATAAAAATTTACTAGTCGGGACCGATCCGTCTATGTTATGTTATATTATTGTTAAAATTATTAACAACGTCAATTCCTTCCATACGTGAAACTTAATTCTACTTCAAGTTCGTTGTTCGCGAAACCAACATCGAGTTCACATGAATTCTGCTCTTCTCTTAAAATATAGTAGTCGTGTTAAATTTGGCTCGTTTTTTTTTTTCTCGTTGTCTGTGACAGAATCGCCATAGGATTCTGTTGATGACCATTATCAATTTTCTTGCTTTGCGTGCTTCACTTTCGGTCGCGAATATTTCTGAAGCCTTGTTCCTAATAGCTCGTCGTGTAAGAAAATACATTAGGAGCTGTGCACCAACGGATCTCCAGTTGATATTTTAGCTAGATGCCTGTAGAAACACGATCTAAATCTGCCGACAACCTCTCCGCGTCCCAATCTTCTACATTTCCTGCTCCGAGGCAGCCTTCTACAGCCTCCTTAGAACAAGTTTTTATCTCCGTTCCCCCTTCGTTTCGAAGAATGGAAAAGGAATTCGCCTTGAAGTTGATTCCCGAATTTAGTGGGAATAGGGAGCATTTGCACAAATTTTTAAGCTGTTGTGATATCGTAGCTACAGATCTACCTGAAGCTCAAATTCCTCTTCTGCTTAATATTATAAAAAGTAAGCTATCGGGACCAGCTTATTCCATTGTTAAATACAAAACTATCACAACTTGGGCTCAGTTAAGAAAAATTCTGCAAGATCAATATCTAGAGAGAAGAACTTTAGCCCAAATACAAAATGACTTAGTGAACTGTAGGCAAAAGCCATTCGAAGATCTGCGTACTTACGGTAATCGTGTTGAGCGGCTCTTCATGGACCTGAACGATGCCTGTATTGCATCTGAAGGGGCGGAAGCCGCCACTGTTATCGAAAATCTGAATAGTAAAACGGCACTCAAGGCTTTTGTGGACGGTCTGCAGATGCCGATAAAATTAATAATTAAAGCAAGTAGATTTACTAAATTAGCTGACGCAGTAGAAGCAGCCGTAGAAGAAGAAAGTTCATCTAGGCATTCTAAAGCCCCTACCAAATCCATTAAATGCACTTATTGTCATAAAACTGGCCATTCAGCCAACACCTGCTATCTTAAATCCGGCACAAGCCTACCTCGAATCCAAAAACCGGAAATTAAGCGTGAACCCATTGAAAGGGTGAACGTCATTGTTTGCCGCTATTGTAAGAATAAGGGACATCACATAAGTGACTGTCGTAAAAGGAAGTTTAAGCAGAATCAAACTCCCAATAACGGAAAACTAGTTAGTACCTCTACGGGAAACGGGAGCCGCCCTGGAACAAGCGGTGGTTTGACCAGGGCTGCTCACCTTCAAAAATCCGCCGAAGAGAATGGAAAACCCTAAATTCCGAAGGAAATTCTACGTCTTATGGACCTACTAAATCGTTAAATAATTCCATGTCGTCCACAAATACTAAATCTTTAAATAATTCTACGTCCTGTGGACTTACTAAGTCTTTAAATACTACTACGTCGTCCACAACTACTAAATCATTAAATAATTCTACGTCTTGTGGACCTACTAAATCATTAAATACTACTACGTCGTCCACAAATACTAAATCTTTAAATAATTCTAAGTCTTATGGACCTACTAAATCGTTAAATACTACTACGTCGTCCACAAATACTAAATCTTTAAATAATTCTACGTCCTGTGGCCCTACTAAATCTTTAAATACTACTACGTCGTCCACAAATACTAAGTCATTAAATAATTCTACGTCTTGTGGACCTACTAAATCTTTAAATACTACTACGTCGTCCACAAATACTAAATCCTTGAAAGGAAATTCTACGTCCTGTGGACCTACTAAATCTTTAAGTACTACTACGTCGTCCACAATTACTAAATCTTTAAATAATTCTACGTCCTGTGGACCTACTAAATCCTTAAATATTACTACGTCGTCCACAAATACTAAATCCTTGAAAGGAAATTCTACGTCTTATGGACATGCTAAGTCTTTAAATAATCCTACGTCGTCCTCAGATACTAAATCCTCGAAAATAAACCTTATGTCTTATGTAGGTACTAAATCGCCCAATGACGCTACGTCGTCTAATATTACTAAACCCTCAAACGTGAGGCATACATCGTCTGAAGATGATACACCATTAAAGTGTTATTCTAAGTCGTGCGAAATTACAAAATCGTTGTATAATTCCAAATCTAATAATACTACTCCGAATGAAACTACATCGAGTACTTCAAAATCCAACATTCCAAATCGTGTGTATAACGTAAAATTGAGTCAACTGCACATATCCGATAGTATAGAATTGAAAAGCCTATTCGGAGTAAACGCGTCGAATAAATTTTTAATTGATAGCGGAAGCGATATAAGCCTTATCAAGGTAAACAAACTCCACGGAGATTCACTGGTTCATACAAATATACCCGCTGTATTGAAGGGTATTACCGAAGAAGAACAAATCACATTAGGTTTATTTTATGGTAAAATTATTTTGGGAAAACATGTTGTATTCCACCCATTCCACGTCGTGAAGGAAAATTTCCCTTTGATAAATGATGGACTGTTAGGGAAGGATTTCCTTGATAAATTTCAGGCCACACTCGACTTTCAGACTAAGACACTGACTCTAAACCTTTTCAGAGATCCCGTAAAATTTGATCTCTCTCCTACTCTTAACAAGGTGACCGTTCCAGCTAGAAGTGAAACCGTTGCTCGGGTTAAAACAAACATTAAGGAGGAATGCTTATGTCTGTCGCAGCAATTAGACAATGGACTCATAGTAGGGAATTGTCTTTCCGAACCTCACAACAATACCTGCCTAATTACCATCATAAACCCTAACGAAGAAGATACTACTCTTGATTTAGAAAACATCAAAATAGAAGCTCTCGCTGACTATCACGTGTACCATCTTAAATCAAATTCATTCTACGGTACAGATGATTATTCTAAAATAAAGAAATTACGAGAAGTAATCAAATTGGATCACGTAAGCGAAGATGAAAGGGATTCCGTTATGAGGATCTGTATAGAGTATATTGACCTTTTTCTTCTGGAAGGAGAAAATCTATCCTACACGGAAACAGTTTCCCATAATATTCCGACTCCCGGTGTGGAACCAATATATGTGAGACCTTATCGGTTGCCAGAAGCACATCGTAATGAAGTAAATACTCAAGTCAATAAAATGCTTGAGGATGGTATTATACAACCTTCTAAAAGTCCCTGGAATTTTCCCCTAGTAGTTGTTCCCAAAAAACCCGATGCCGATGGAAATAAGCGATGGCGAATAGCCGTTGACTTTCGCAAGCTTAATGATCAGACGGTAGGCGACGCTTACCCGTTACCGAATATCACGGAGATCCTAGATCAGCTAGGAGGCTCCAAGTATTTTTCGACTCTCGACCTTGCGAGTGGATTCCATCAGATCCAGCTTAGTCCCAATGATCGGGAGAAGACAGCGTTCTCAACCCCTCTAGGACACTTCGAATTTAAGAGAATGCCATTCGGACTGAAGGGAGCTCCGGCTACCTTCCAACGGTTAATGAATAACGTCCTAGCCGGTCTCCAAGGTTATAAGGCGTTCGTCTATATGGATGATATCGTTATTTATGGTAAAACCTTAAATGAGCATAACTCTAAATTGTCAGAGGTATTTCATCGTTTACGCCAACATAATTTAAAGCGTCAGCCAGCAAAATGCGATTTTTTGAGAACAGAGCTCACCTATTTAGGCCATGTAATCAGCCAGAACGGCATAAGTCCCGATCCAAGGAAGATCGACAGTGTCCAAAACTTTCCTACTCCTCAGAACCCTAAACAGATCAAAATGTTTCTCGGTCTCGCCGGGTATTATAGGAAATTCATAAAGGATTTCGCAAAAATATCCAAACCATTAACTAATCTACTTAAAAAGGAACAAAATTTTAATTGGACTGCTAACTGCACCGAATCTTTTAATCTCTTAAAGGAAAAATTAACCAATCCCCCTCTTTTACAGTATCCCGATTTCTCGAAAAACTTTATCCTCACCACTGATGCTAGTGGAGTAGCCATAGGTTCTGTGTTGTCACAGGGCGAAATGGGTCAAGATCTCCCAATCGCTTATGCCTCTCGAACACTAGGAAAGGCTGAGATGAATTACTCGACCACTGATAAGGAATTACTTGCCGTAGTGTGGTCAGTGAAACATTTTCGACCTTACCTCTTTGGAAAAAAATTCACCGTAATTACGGATCACAAACCTCTTATCTATCTCTTCAACTGTAAGGATACAAGCTCACGAATGATGAGATGGCGATTGCTACTTGAGGAGTTCGATTTCCAAATTATCTATAAAAGCGGTAAGCTAAATTCCAACGCAGACTTCTTCAGTCGTATCTATAAAATGAACTTAAGACCCAGAATTAGAGGAAGTCCGTATATTTCGAGTAACCATAAACTCAAAACCTCGAACCATAAAATCCCTAAGCTGCCTAACGACGCTCAAATCCAACCTTATTTACAAGCAAGGGAACTCGAACATGTAGATGAAGCTTACGATAATTACGTTAAGCAAATAGACTCTACTATTATCACTAATACTTTCATTTCCGACTGCAACGAAGATTTGCCTCCGGATCCATACGTTGGAATTTTCATAATTAAAGACATGGATGCTGATAACGATATTTCCGAATACTTGTACGAAAAAAACCTTCTAAAAGGACTTAAATCTCTAAACCAACAAGTGTCTGAAATTATTCCCCACGACAAGGGAGACCAGCGGATTATATACCTGGTTACAAATGAAGCTTCAAATGCAGCTACGTATAAAGATTTTTTTTTTAACTCTCATTAAACTGCGAAGGTATCTCCAAAAGAACAACGTCACGACTATATCTATTCTAAATCCTGTGCGATTCAAGTCTTATCGACATCTAAAATACGAAGATCTACGCATAATGCTCCGATATGTATTCAAAGGAACTAATATATTTGTAAGGGTCTACCATAATAACTTTAAGAATCTCTCCCCCGAAGAGATCTCAAAAATCTTGCATGAATTTCACACAGCACCTTCAGGTGGACATCCTGGAGTCAATCGCACCTATAAGCGTATACGATTATATCACAAGTGGAGGAATATGTACCAAGACATTAAGAAATTTGTACAGAAATGCGACAAATGCCAACGCAATAAAATAACCCGATATACACTCGAGCCAATGGTAATAACTACTACCGCAAAAATTCCATTCGAGAAAATATCCCTTGATATTGTTGGACCATATCCCACGACTCGCGATAACAATAAATATTTACTAACTTTCACCGATGATCTAACCAAATTTTGTGATGCCATCCCAATCCCTAACCAGGAGGCATCCACTATTGCCGAAAAATTTGCCACCGAGATAGTACTGAGATATGGCACACCCAAATACGTCTTAACTGACCAAGGTCAGAACTTCCTAAGTCACGTATTTAAGGACGTATGTAAATTATTAAAAATAAGAAAGATACAAACCACAGCCTACAGACCACAGTCTAATGGATCTTGTGAGCGTAGTCATAGAAGTTTCGTTGAATATTTGCGATGCTTCATTAATAAATCTCAAGACGACTGGGACCATTGGATAAAGTTTGCAGTTTTTGTTCATAATACAACACCCTGTATCTCAACGGGTTACACCCCTTTCGAATTGATATATGGTCACAAAGCCGAACTACCTACTTCCTTAACGCGTACACCCGAACTATCTTATAATTACGACCTCTACTCTAACGAACTCAAGGCAAGGCTACAGCATTCCCATCAGATTGCCAGGGAAAATCTTTTACAAAGCAAAACTTCATCTAAAACTCAGTACGACAAAAGATCGAACCCTGCATCCTTTAAGGAGAATGACTTAGTGCTGATGAAAGGAGAGACATCACCCAAAGGAAAGTGCAAGAAACTCTTATCAGCCTGGTCTGGCCCTTATAAGATAGTGTCTACAGAAGGTGTTAACTCTACCATTCTAGTTAAGAATAAATTAGTAAGAGTCCACAATAATAGACTAAAGTCATACACCGCCTAGTCGGTTCGATACACCCTTGTCAACACCTCTAATCGACGTTCTATTTTCAGGATGATATCCCGCTTAACAATTTTCATGTACGTAATGGTAGTGGCCTTGGTAAATCTATGTCGACCCGAACCCAATGACCAACTGTTCCAAATAACAGACGTAACAAATAAACCAGGATTATATTTTGAGCATGTTGGACAACTCAGGCTTAGCAACGATAAATGGAAGTTACTGATTTCCTCCGATTTAAGCGATTACAAATCTCAATTCAAGCAAATTCAACAACTAGGACAAAAGTTAAAGGGAGCGTGTGATACTCTATCCAACTTGGAACTTAACCCGCATGAATGTGATAATTATCTTAAACAAGCGAGTAGATCTATAACAAACTTGGGGTCACAAAACAAAGCTATAAGCAGCCTTTTAGGTATTAGTACTAACATAATTCAAAAACGCGGAATTCTTAACATTGTCGGTAAAACTTCGAAATTTCTCTTTGGTACTCTGGACGAAGAAGATGCCGAATTTTATAATCAGCAACTTCAAAGTTTAACCGAAGATCAAAACCACATTCATTCTCTCATTAAATTACAAACGACGATATACGAATCCTCCTTAACCCATCTCAATTCTACGATGTCTTACGTGGCAGAATTGGATAAAAGGTTGGAAAAAACCTTCTTTAAAATCAATCAAATCGTTAACGCCACTAATAAGCAATCAATTATAAATGACTCTATCCTAAATATGTCAGAAACATTCATTACTTTCGTTATGCTTCTCGAAGAATACGCGCTCATGCAGACGCATCTAATGGATATCATTGCACACGCCATACAAGGCAAATTACACCCATATATCATAGATTCTGAAAATATGTTGGAAGAACTGAGAAGAATTCAGTTGCATCTCGACCGCGGAATACGATTGCCAATATCAGCGAACTTGAAATCGGTAGAATCTCTCTATAAAATTACGGACATACACGTATTCTACTCCAACGGGAAACTTAATTTCCTGCTTGTTATTCCTTTGGTGTCTACCACATTGTTCGACATATATAAGATAACTAGCATTCCTAGGCATATAAAACAAAATGTATACTCTCTTATTATTCCTCACAAACCATTTATAGTTATTGACGATCTGAAGCAGCACTTTTTCACCTTGAACAATTATGATTTAGACAGATGTAATAAGGTAAATAGTGAAAAAACCTATATTTGTAATCAAAATTATCCTATACTAATTATCCAAATGGACAACAGTTGTGAGATAAACATGCTGATTAATAATAACGTACACTATGCAAATTGTAAAAAACACGTAATGACCTTAGACAAGTCAATATTCTTAGCATTAGCAGAACATAATTCATGGATCTTTGTAGCTCCTGTCAAAGAAAATATTGTAATAAATTGTAACCAAAATACTATGTCAGGAGCTATACAAAACGTAGGCATACTCAAAATAAATCCCAAATGTAAAGCTTATTCAAAATTTTCTATTTTAAGTTCAAAATCGACCTACAGCAGTAACACCACTCTTAGCCACTTCTCCAATTTTAGTGGATTATATGACGAGATAGACAATAACCACATAATTCCTGTTATAAGCCTGTTAAATAGCACTAACCCTAGGACTTTTAACGTCCAGGAGCAAATAGAGGACCTCAGAGAGATAAGTCATAATGTAGATGTACTAATAAACGAGAATGCTAGAAGAAAACATGTAAACAAAATACCAGTCTTACAGGTCATGCCGTTATATGTACTAATATTCATAATTGTCCTTAGTTTTATAATAATTAAAATTTATAAGAAATATTGTAAAGATCTTTGTAAAAAAAGGAGCGACAACGGGAAACAAGATATCGAAATACATACGGTAAACAATGAGCGAATTGAAGAAGAAGCTCCGGTAGCTAAACCTAGGCTTGAAAATTGTACCAACCCTAGGTACAATTTTCAACCCTAAGGAGGGGCATGTAGTGAAGTCCCCTATTCAGCACTTTGTCACGTTTAGCTCAACGTGAACCACGGTCACATTTTTGCAGACCTCTTAGTTTTTTCTTATCGCTAAGCCCACGCGCTTCACTCAAGCATCCGGCGCGACGGTCTTTTCGCTGACGCCGCGAGCTCCGATTTCCTCGAGGCAGAAAGCTTTCCCTCGGGAAGTTGAGTTTGATTCCGACTTCAGCCGCGTACACTTCGTCCAATTTAAGGGGGTAGTCCAGTGAAAATTTTTTTTTTTTTAATTTTTTTTCTTTTTGCTTAAATGTACTCTACTACACCTCGAAAATACTCCCTTAAAATATCTAAGCAAAATATTGAATAGTTTTAAAGATACAGAGAGTTTTCGAGAGACGTGTAATCCGAGCGCTCGAAGGTCCCCTGGCGTGTTTCGGAGCAAGGAGGACTCTTGTATTTCTGTTTGCTCCGCCCATTGTTTTTCGGTTTATAACGGTCTAGGTCCTTCTGCTTTGTATTTAAAGTTAGTTATGTATGGAGCAGGCATCGCGTTATGTATGGAGCAGGCATCGCTGACTAAGGCAAAATTAATTTTTTTAGCTTTTTCCGCAACAAAAACTTTAAACGCGTTTTTCTCAAAACAGCATGTTTTGATTCGGCGGACGTCAGATCTCAGAGTCTTTTGCTCCGATTGATCTAAAAATTTAGCTGTATATTTCTTGATTGTGTATCTATCGTCGGAACTAGAATTATTAAAATCCATTGTTTGTTTACAAAGTTATAAACAAATTAAGCACCCGAAAAACACCCGAAAAATTCAAAATGCCGCCATTTTGTTATTTTTTATTGAAAATTAATAATTCTAGTTCCGACGATAGCCAATGTTCTACAGATTAAAACCTCGTTTGAATTTTTTGTTTCAAATGAACCGTTGCAGAGATTCGACGTCCGCCAACAAACAATTTTTTTTTTTGGAGCGGCCATTTTGTCAGGATGACTCATCAAAAAAAAAAAAAAAATTTTTTTTTTGTGTAGTTTAATAGTTGTACTATCATATGTCAAAAAGTTTTTTAATAAAAATTAATTTCTAATATGAAAAAAAAATCGTTGAAAAAACAGTCGTTTTCACTGGACTACCCCCTTAATCCACAGTTTTCCACAACACTATTTTCGGTTTTTGGGATTTGGCCAATTTTTGAAAAATCCAAAAATGTCGCGAGAAATTCAGCAAAAAGGATCAATTATATGAATAAATTTTATATGACAAAAAGTGCTTATAATTAGCCAAAAATGTAAATTTTTTCAGAATTTTTCGGGACATTTTTGGATTTTTCAAAAATTGGCCTAAACCAAAAAACCAAAAATAGTCCAAAAAATTCTGAAAAAATTTATATGTTTACCTTGGCTAATTATTAGCACTTTTTGTCATATAAATTTTTATTGTAAAGTTGATGCTTTTCGTGTAAAAAAATCGCGACGTTTTTTATTACATTGCTGTACAAAGTGGCCATTTTGCAAAAACCAAAGCGAAAAAAAAAATTCAAAACCATGGTTTGAGAAAGTGTAGACATTCGGACCGTGATTTCTGGTAGTTATATGATCATTCAATAGCAGCAACGATAAGATAATCGACTTTGAGACGAAAAATGTCCAAAAAATATTGGCACTTTTTTGAAAAAACCCAAAAAATAATAGGGTTTTTGAAGTCTTTATGCAAAACAAATGCCAGATTCTGAAAGAGCACCCCCAAAAACCCCTTATATACGAATTTGGAGGTAATGCGCCCCAATTTGCTATTCGAATCGTACAATTGAACTTGCCTGCACAAAATCCTCGTTTTGCGCATTAATGAGTTAATGGGTTAATGTCCATGATCAAGGTCAACCGAACATATTTATGGTTGTAATGATATGTCTTGACAACTACCCACACCATTGTGTTCGAAGATTTCTGTTAGGGGCCCCGGTTTCCGAGTTAAGCGACTAGAGACTTCGTGAAGCATTCTTGGGTCTACAGCAAATGTCTCACACTTCACCCCTCAATACTTCGCAACTAATCATAGGATGACTTCGGGCCCATTGAGACTTTTGATCAGCAGATTGCGAACTACCTTTCTGCAAAGTTTCAGCGAATTTGACCGAGACCCGATTTCCATACAAATTGTGCGGGGTCCTTTTAGAAAAACCATGGCTTAAATGTTTACTAGACGTGAAATAAAATTACTATTTGACAATACACTTTTTATTTATAAACTTCAAATGACATAAACATTAAACACGAAAATAGAATCGACAAAAACTCAATATATTTGAAGTTTAATTAAGGAAAATTTGTGTGTTTTTTTAGTTGGTCGTTGACATTTTTAATTGCTGTTTTTACACAATTTTCAATAGTAGCCTAAACTTCATTATAATAATGGAAATATATATTTGCTTATGTTTTTATGATTCATCTATTAATTCACTACAGTTTATGTATACATAGTTAAGGTCTTATTAAAGATAAAAAAGAAATGACTTTGAGTGAAATTCGAACTCGCGTCTCTGGTTCGGCAGTTGCTTCTTTACCGATAATCGGTTAATCAGTCGAACTTCAGACCCTTTTCCCTTCCGAGAATTTTTATTAAGATGTTTCTATACTTCTTATTATAGCTTTTAAAGAAAAAAGTATTGATTCGAATTTAAACATTTATTTCGCCGTTTAATTAGATCGATCAAAACTGGTGCAAGTTTTTATTTTTTTTCCCCAGCAAAGCATCCTATACATAATAAGACTTTCTAAAGCCATATTCTCAGGCAGTTCACAGTTTCACATTGGAACAGGAATCTACGCTAATAAACTCGCGATATATTTGCCCTAAATTGAAATGAAGCTAAAAGAAGTGCAGCAAAATTAGCATCGTTAGCAAAATATTTTAAAATGAAACAAAAGAAAAGTACCATAAATTATCCACTTCTCCGAGCACCAGAATTCCTTCGGTATATTCGTTCCAGTTTTGTGTGTTAGTTAGACCAATAATAATTTAAATGGGTCCCCTTATAAATTAGCAAACTGGACTCCCATCTGAGCCGTCTTGAATAGCAGCAGGTTTGCCAGCTGTCAATGTGCTACAATTAAAACTTGCTTATAGCCGAAATGTTAATTTGATTACTGTACCAAAGAGAATGTCGTCTTAATTTTTTTTTTTTTCACTGATTCATGCTTTCTTCATGATGCAAAAGATAAGGTCAAAGACTATGCCTTTGTATAAACCAAACCTGATTTTCCGCTTGTTCCAGACTACTATTAGCCACATTTTTTGTAAGAGATTAAAGAGTGAAAGGATGGTGCTTCGAAACATGTAAAATTGATCACATTAAGGTGCACGCCGGCAGAATACCTCGGAAAGCAATTGCTTTTATGTAAATAATGAGAGAAAAAAAATTACCTTTCAAAACGCATAACTCTTCGTGAACATTACATGTAAATTTTTCAAAAATTGGGCTTTTATTATATACAACAATTATAATTCAAGGTCTACTTTCATTATATGTTAACAATTTGTTGCTACTAACTACGCGTAACCAAATCGTTTTACGTAGGAAGAATTTACTATAAAAAATAGGTATTACTGATGACGTTTTGAATGCACAATTAGATTCAACTGCGTTGCTGATACTCCCTGGGGCTAAAATCCTCAAGTTAATCATAATTTACAATTGCAACATAATACGAATCTTCGTTACGCTTCAGCGTCTTATTAAGACCTTCTCCAGTGGGAGACGACTTGAACCATAACTGCTTTCAGTGATTCGTGACGTAAAATTTCAATTGCTGATAAATTTTACTGAAATTAGCCGTAAAAATGGAAATTTTTGTTTTGAAAAATTCCTTGCGAGCACCTTCATGCACGAGAAGATAAATTATGAACCATCGAAAAGGTGATGTTTTATAATTCGCGACTTGCAGATGCTGCTGTTCATACAATTGGAATCACAGCACGGGGTGTTTAGACCTTAAAACCACTCCCATTATGGATAAATTAGATACTTCTTTGTTTTTATATTATATTTTACTCAATTAACACAGTTGATTTGTGGTTTGCAAGGATTTCTTTTTTCGGATCCAATTATTGCTAATAATTACCAGTTCGATTCGCATTTACCAAAACCACAGTTCAAGCAGGTAAACTGACGTGTACTTTGTAAGTTAAGTCATTTTCTTTTCTGGTTAGAAAGGAAAAGCTGCCGGAGAAAGGTTTAGTTTTAAGTTCACCTGTGCTGTGATCCAATAAAACCAAATAATTTCACAAAAATGAATTCTCTTATCTTCCGAGTAGTGAAAGTTGGCGTAACCTGAAAGCTGCTTATTGAGATGTGTTTAGATTTTAGGGACAAACTCAATATGTACACGCCGATTTGGACGAACATCAAGATATCAAAATTATAAATACTTATAAAAGCACAAATTAAAACTCTCTTTATTTGTATAAACGTTTCCGCTAAGCAATCAAATTCTATTCAAAGCTACTAGATATTGCTTGACCCGATGTAAAGGCAGTGCTTTTATTCCAAAACCAAAAAATACAGAATATTTTCTTTTTTAACCTCACTCAAAAGAGTAATTTTAGTTTTTTATTGAAAATGTCCATTTAAAAAAAGAGGTCAGCGTTAAAAGTTTTTAATGTTCACCCGCTGCGACCATGCAGTAAGAAGAAATAAATTACTTTTTTTTATAATTTAAGGGTTAAATTTTCTGCTTCTGAAATATCAGAATTCTTTAAAAATGAAGTAAAGTCGGGCAATTTTTTAATAATAGGAAGTTTATTGTCAATTAATTACAGAGATTACTTTGTCCCTGACGATGAATGGGTTGTTCTAATTTACTTGGATGCGGCCTAGCAAAGCAAATAATAAGAAAAATAAATGGCATTTCTTGGGTGAATTTATTTTAAACAGTTTTCAAAAAGGTTGAACAATTTCGAGCAATCCCTCAATATTGTGGTAAAATTGTGATTTTCTTTTTCTTGTTTTTCCACATACCATATAAAGCAAAATTAAATCCCAATTCAATATAGCTTTCTATAGGCTCATATATGACCATAATTACACCTACACAGGATATACATATCAATTTATAAGAAAAATGTGCAATTCAAATATAAAGTGAACAAATTTGAAATTAAGATCGAAAATTTTGAATTGTTTTTCAACTTTATGAGAATCTAAGGAGCGTTGAGTTTACAATGGTTTTTAATTTCTGAAAGTTTTTCGAATTAACTAACTAACTTTTTAAATATTATAGAGTAGAGAAATGTTTTCTTATTTTGTTTACTCAACGAAGAAAACTCCTTTTTAACCCTTTGCCTTAAAACAACGTGTGGAAGACGTGATCCTACTTCTGTGTCAAAACTGGGAATCTCGTATCATACACGTGATGACTGCTTGTGGTCACCACGCATCAGAAAAGCTTTCATCAAAAGTGGCACACACAATCGTCTCTCGATTCATAAGGCAAGGGGTTAGTTAAGTGGTCAAGGTAATGTACCTGTGTACATATGAATAATAGTGTAATTTTTTTCTGTAAGGAATTTTCAAAATTGTTGTAATCTCATGGGCTAATGATATCTTTTGACTTTGATTCAACCTTATCTTACCTTCTCGCATGAGCTCACAGCAATTATTGCTACCTTAAATTATTAACTGAATAATAAAAGTTACGATTGGTGTCATAAATAAGGTTCATCGTCGACATTTGAATAAGCTTGACGTATTATTTTCAGCCTTGACGGAAAAATGAAGTATTTTTTAAGTTTCGTGATGCTCGATTAAAACCTGAACACGTGCAGTAAATGCCGACTCGATCATGAAAACCACACCTTAGAGCAACGTGACGTACTTATTATTATTTATGGCCACAACTATCCCCAGTCCTGACGAAGTATTGTAAACGTGGAAAAAAGCAACCTGCTGACGATCAAAATATCAGGCGATCGTTAATTCTTTGGGTCCCCTTTTTATTCCCCTCGAATTTTTGTTTTTACGTGCCGACTCGGATCGAATAAAATTGTGATCATTTTTGGCTCCGCCGAAAACTCCAAAGATATAAAGTGAAAGAGAAAGCAATCGAAATTCACGTTGATATGCATGACACTTATTGCAGTGGATATAAAAGAATTACAAATTTCGTAGCAAAGCACTTTAACAGTGCACGGTGCTGAAAACGTAAAAATCCCTAAGAAGGTGTTATTAATATCGTTGATCTTTTTATACTCTCATTTTTGTGACTCGTATTTTAAAAATATGTTGTAAGTAGGTAAGTCTCGGTCTGGAGACCAATGGGCGCTCATAGCATATCATGAGCGTAACTAAATAATCAGGCCTTGATCGAAAGTCAAATTTGGTGCGAAGCGTCCGGCTTAGGAGATCAAAACTGATGGCTTTTTACATTTTAAGACGGATTTCACTGCTCTGCATCAAGCCCAATTTAGCACGCTTTTAAGAGTTGGCTTTACTTTAGAAAAAAAAAAATTGAGAAAAAATGAACGTGATAAATGGCTGCCAGTGAAGTTTTGTAGTAAAGAGTAAGGGTGTGCAGGTTTTGTTCAAGGTTGCACGACTTTGGACCTCTTCTCAATGACTACTAAATAGGAAGAAAATTGGTATGATACTCTTAGTCGACCATTACGTAACGTAATGTTTGCTCTAGTTTCTTCAGTTTAAAGCGAGGTTTCGCAATTTTAGCCCACTGGGTACAACTCAGCATAAATTTTACATCAGCCGTGACTCTGCTTATGTTTTGATGTTACTGGAAAGTAGATTCAAGATCCCAAAAGGAAAGAGCCAGCTTTTTCTAACTCACGTTAACGTCTTCTCGTTAACTTTCATAATAATATGATTGTGTTGTGAGGGTTTGCACATTATCCGTGAAAAATTGTTAAATGCCATTTTCAAATCACTTTTATAGAAGCAACATATATCACTTTTTGACAGCAGGGTATGTTTAATTATAACCTTCGCATTAAATGGGTTAAATGTAAGAAAAAATTGCCACAAACCCAATGGGTATTATAGAGTAAGAAATGAACATAATGATTGACGGCGAAATTATGTGAAAGAGTTTTGTGATGATAAATGAAAAGTTTTCCTTCCTTTTTAATTTAATTGGAAATTGCATGGAAAACATTATATGAGTTAAATGGTTGCCTCTTCTGATCTGATCTATACGGGCGTTTTGATTATATTTTGGTTTTGAGTTTAAATTGTCTCTGTTGTCTTATAGATCTTTCAAATACAAATTTTTAGCAAACCATACGTCGTTCAAAATAAGCTTGACCATGATTGAACTTAGGATCAAATAGGTTTGTGAGGTTTGGAGAAGAAATGCAACCAAACGATTTGGGACAGGAGGTTAGAATGTGGGAAACTGTGGGGGGTTGTGTACAATATGGGGAAAGGGGTTGGTCCTGGTTCCGTATAAGGTATTCGTGGGTAAGCCGGGTGTGCCCAATACTCAATCCGATTAAATATCCATGATTATACATATATTGTAAAAAACTACTCCAGAAAGTGACAAACAGTTTTTGCGATTTTGCCGTACAGTCATAACCTACAAAAACAAATAAAAATCGAAATTTTATTATTTTTTGGTGTCACGCCATTGGAAGAAAAATCTGGAAAAAATATATGTTATAAAAAATCCAGTTTTCAGTTCAACTTTAGTGACATCTCTAATATGTCAAAATCTCATCCAAATCGGTCGACGCATTCAAAAGATATTAATTTTTTTTCGAAATTTTTGAATTTAATTCTCACCCCTTGGAGGGGTAATAAATGAATTATTAAGGGATGAAACTTGGCCAAATAGTTACTTATAGTCCTGACGATAAAAAAATATAACAGCAATAATCGGCGTGGGGGCGTTTTACCCCTTCATATCCCCCTATGGCCTTTAGCCAAACTCACAAGCGGTTTTAAAGCAATTTCTTAAGAGGAGACGTTAGGGTATGGGGTCAAAAATTAATGGAATTTGTTAAAATATATAAATTTTAAAAAAAATATATATATAAAAGAAAATAAATGAAATTATTTTATAACCAGTTTTCACGGATTATACTTTGTGCAGTAAAAGCAGTGATTCTTGCTCAGATTTTTAGGATAATTTTAGAATATAAATATCTTTTGTAATATCTACAGGTATGTACGTGTCGGTTTTTTAAAATTACTTTTAAAAATAAAATTTTTCATTTTTAACACTAGGTTTACGGGATGCGTCATTTTGACGCATTTCGAATTTCATTGGGAAAATTACAAAAACCGTTTGCATTTTTCTTTTACCTCTTGTACTGACTTTTATCCAATTAACAAGAGAAATATATATTGCAGTTTATTCTTTTCAAAAGTTCTTTAATAATGTAAATGTCAATTATAAATATATACAATACAGCGGCGATACCTTGATACCGTTATCTCAACTGAAATAAGCCCAATAAACATCAGAAGAGAGAACGAAATGAAGTCATATTGAAAAGACGTGTTTGAAGTTTTAGTTGATATTAGTTTGTGCGTGAGGGCCTCAATAGCTTGGTTGGTAACGCGACGTGTTGGTTGAGAGCCAGCAGGGTGCTAGAGGTTGTAGGCTCAATTCCCATCAGATACCCTGTTCACAAAAAGTGGTATCACAATGATGAGTTTGTGCATTGAAAAATAGAATACTACTGCATTTTTTGAATTACAAATATTATTGTGAAACTCAATTTTACACTATTTTGACAAATAGACCTTCTTCTTCTCTAAATATGTCTGGAAAATAATTTAAAATTTTGAAAAACATAGTCAGTATAAGTGAGAAGTGCTATGGCACGAGCTCTGAAGAGGATGAAAATGAAGTTACTCAAAACGGAGTTAAATTCAGATTTTCGACTCAGATGAAAGTGGACAAGCTGGAGAATCCTCAGACACTGAAAAGGAAGATTTACAGGATTTAGGTCCTTGTAGAAAAAGGATGCCTATCCTATCCGATTGTGAGCCCGAGAATAAGCCTTGCTAAATTGGATATTCCAAAAGAAACAGGAGCAATAACAACTGCACAAAATTGAGTATTTGAATAAAGGATGTGCGGTATAAATGTAGAACATTGAAATAATGTAAATAATAATAAACGTATATGAAACGTTATTGAATAATATAAACTTTATATTATTATGTATATATCTCATATTTTCATCTTTAAATTTATAATGTGTAGTTATATTGCTTTATTCTTTTCAAGAAAATGTATATTTTCGTTCATGCGTCAAATAGAGGCGTGTCCGTGAAGGTAGGTATATATTATAAGAAATATCCATAAACCAAGTGCTAATATTGAAAAAAAGTTCGAGTTGATTCAACACTGTTTATTAAATGAAAATTTTAAGAATACCAATTCTAAAATTATCCTAAAGATTTGAAGCTAATGGAGATAACAGAGCTCGGAAAATCGTTACTACCTATCTTTAAAAAAATTACTTACTATTATATTTTTACAATTTGAATTCATACAAAGCAACAAAAGTTCATACCTAGCAACGTTAGAATACAATTTCTGAACAACTATTAACCAATTTCCAACAAGCTAAAAGAAGTCAGAAGAAAGGAAAATGGTCACTCACCGGTTTAAATACAAAGAATGGCCTTCAAAGACTAAGCAGCAAAATAACAAAAATGTGATTAGCATAAAAATGACTCTCACCTGAGCCAAAACGAAAGTGAAGAGTAGAACCGGTATACACAAACAATCGAAAATAAATCGGTGCTTTATGAAGCATATCCACAAATAATTAACTATACTGCAAAAAATCAGAGTCAAAATAATTGTGAGGTCGAGAATCAGCGCGAATGAGTTCGATAGTACAAAAAAATAAAAACTTCTTGCAGAGAAGCACGTGTTCCAATATGGGCTAAAATGCAACTTTCATATGGATGTACACACATTCGTTGCCAATTCTTTTTGCGAAAATCAGAAGTCGTATTCAGATTGCATTTCAAGGTCAGCTTGGCAAGTGTTATGCAATTGAACCGCTCGTTTTATTTACCAACCGATATTCATAGGCTTTAAATTATTCTGTATACCTTTTTTGTATCGCTTGATTTACTTTACCTGGTGCTGCCTAGAAAGTTGAATTTTTATTTTTTGCAAAAGATGCGCGCGCAAATTCATTACACAAGAGCCGCTTGCGCCTTTCTTTCAAGTTAGGAGGACAAGTAAGCCACGGCTTGTATGTTGGTGCTAATGCATTTCTGCAATTTTTCAATCACTTTTTCTATATTTTATACTCGTTGCGGCAATCTCGATGTGATGTGGTTAATATTTTTTGCTTAGCTACACATAACCTTAACTAGAAAATCGGAAAAAATTGTGAGATAAGTGAACGGACAGGACCGAAATGTGCTCAGAATATTATTGCATGTTGATGCTATTTAATTCACGTTAAGCCCATCATTGCAAAATTTTATTTAGAATAATTATTGATTTCACTGAGAAATAAATATTCTGCCGAAACCCGGGATTGAACCGGGGACCTTTAGATCTTCAGTCTAACGCTCTTTTTTTTTTTTTTTTTTAAATGCATTTATTAAATTTCTTACAATATAATTCTTACAGATAAAATGCCTTAAATTCTGTATTCGTAATCTTAAACTAACCTATAAATCCTACGCAGATGTCCAAGGCTAAACGTTAATACTTATATCTAGATTTCTCTGATACTTATGTCTATTATATAATATTTATGTTATTATTATTTAGCTTATCAAGAAAAACATTTTTAAAAAAAACTTGAATACAATGAATTTTATAAAATCTTATCCTAGGCTAATCCTACTTAATCTACCTAACATAGCAATGGTCCATAGGAAGAGCACTCAGCCCCCCAATGGGTGGTACCTTCACCGAGTGGTCATCCTGTGGACCCCGCTGACGTGGATCGAGGGAAGAGGCCCAAGAATCCCACGGCACGGCCGCCGAGCAGATGCGGAGCAGCGCTCTTCTCATACCGGTCCGCAAATGCCCGGCGGCGGCGAACGTAGAGACAATCAAACCTCCACCCCCTTCCCCCGGCAGCCCTTGCCTAACCTACCTAACCCTAGAACTACCCTAAACTTAACCTAGTGTTGTGCATTGGCACGTACAAAACATGGAGTGCTTTTTCGGAGCTTCAGTGTTTTTAATTTGTTCTTCCTACAAGCGAAGACTCAGTTTTGCCTCAGCCACCAAAACTTAGAAGGGGCCTTAAGGGCTTCCTTCTTGTCCCTCTGAGGGACCCCAGTGCTGAAGCGGATCATTTCTTCTGTTACAGTGTCTACGTTGTACACAATCGCTTTATTCCTCGTACCTCGGTGGATATGATAGAGGATTGGAATACCTGTCGTATCTTGTATCATGCCCTCGCTATCTAGGTATATAAAAGCCTCTGGAGGGATGAAGCCGTTTATTCTGGATCGCTCGTGGTACAACTGATTTGGGTAATAAGCTCCTGAAATCAGATTGTTTTCGTTATCCATATCTCTTAAAACTTGACCTCTTATCAGTTTTATAATGAAATTGTCTATCCTATTCAGACCTGCTAACTCGTAAAGCACCTTATTTGGATAATATTTTTTGTATTCTGAGGCCGCGGTTCTATATTTTGATAGGCACGCCCGAATACACTGCCTTTCAAACACGCGAATCTTTTCCATATAAGAAGGTGCTATGTTAAACCAAACCGGACATCCATATGTTAATATTGGTCTGACCAGGGACTGATAGCAAATTATCTTGACCCTGGAGTCAAGGTTTTTGCTATAAAACAGTCTCCTGGTCATTTGAAAGGCCTTATTTCCTTTCTCTAGTAATTTGTCGACCTGGTGATTAAAGACAAGGCAATTATCTAGCCAAACTCCTAAATATCTGACCACAGTCTTTTGCTCTAATGTTTGTCCGGTTTGGCTTTTAACTATTAAATTTTTCCAATTCTTTCTGGTGTCGCTATTTGCTTTATGTGTTGGTTGCCTGAATAGGATAACCTCACATTTACTATGGTTTATCTTCATTTTCCATTTATGTGCATAGTTTTCGATATTTTCAAGGTCACGTTGTAAGAGTTTTTGGATAACTTCCACTTTTGGACCCGTTCTGTACACTATTAAATCATCTGCATACGCTATGGCATATCGGAGAGAGCCTACAAGGTCACTTGTGTAAATATTAAAGAGCAGAGGGGATAGCACCGCGCCCTGTTGCAACCCGTTTTTGATTTGGAAAGATCTGCTTGAAGTGAAATTCCCACTTTTTACGAGAAACTTCTTATCCATAATCATATTATATATTATATACAGCAAATGCCCCGATATTCCATATGTAATTAATTTATGGATCAAACCTTCTAACCATACGGTATCGAAAGCCTTCTCAAAGTCTATGAGGCAAGCCCCTGTGCATTGCCCCTTACTTTTATTCCACTGTATGTCGGATACTAGTTTAGACGCAGCATGAATAGTATTATGCCTCGCCTTGAAACCAAACTGTTTATCCGGTATTATCTTCTTCTCTTCAGTCCAAGTCAGTATCGATTTTTGAAGAACCCGTTCGAATAGCTTGCTTATATTGGGAAGTAAGCTAATAGCCCTTAAGTTTGAGGGGTCGGTTCTATTTTTCCCTTTTTTTGGGATTGGGTACACCATCGCTGTCTTCCAATGCTCTGGATAATGTGCATTATTCAGTGCATTATTGAACAGGATGGCGTAATTGTCCGTGACTACTCGTGGCATATGTCGCAATACTATATTCGGGATTCCATCAACTCCAGATGATTTTTTTGAATTCGTCCCTCGAAAGAGAAGGGCAAGCTCCTCCCTCTCAACGAAAATAGGTCCCGCCGTTTCGTCCTTTACATTATCAGCTGGGTTGTCTACACTGAAATTAGTGATAGACCTATTCTCGCAATTCCAATCTCTTATTTCGTTGAGAAGTCGGAAGTGACTGAGAAGGGCGCGATTCTCCAGATCGTGATCCGGTCGAACAGGAGTATTCATAGAAACTAACGCTCTAACGCTCTCCCAACTGAGCTATTTCGGCGGATGACTGGAATTTCAGAGTAAACGCATGCATCCGAAGAGCTATTTTTCTTTTTTTGCATTGAATAATCATTTGCTTTTTTTTTAATATTTGTTTTTATGTAGTCCGAGAATCGCCGCGAAATAACATTGCTTCTTATGGCGGAAGATCCGAAGTATGCCGGTCCATTCGCCTGAACTGCTAAAAAATAACTTTTACACGAAAGTGATGTTCTACTAACTATAACCAAAGAGTATCTATTAACAAGAGGGGACACTCGTGACGTTTTTCCTTATCTTTTTTCGACCTTGGTACCGTTACAGGAATGAAATGGGAATTTTTGCTAGAAATAGTTAGTAATAAAGAAAGCATAAGTGAGAGAAAGACAAAAATTTGGGGCGAAAAGTGGAACACTCCTGCAGGGTGCACCTCACAAAAATATTTTATCACAAAACTTTTCTATGAACACATTACACGCTGCCTTTTCCACAGCCACACACCAAACACATTTTATTATGCTTACCCATTATTTATCTAAAGCACATTTTATTTTATTTAATTAATTGATTCTAAGAAAGCACTTTTTTACTCAACAACTTTTAAGCTTCTTCACATTTCCAAACAAATCAAGACCACCTGGTACTTTTCGTAAGCGAGCAGCACACAAAAGAAATTCCGCTCGGGGGCGCCTTTAAAAACGCACAATGAAAAAAATGTAAACAATCTCGTCCGTATTCATGCTCGGTGTGTGCTGCCTGCCTCTTCTCCCTTCTCCGATACGCCATTTCCCTATAACTTAACATTGCGAGGGGAGGTAAACTTGAGCGGCCTAGTACTGGCGCCCGGCTCGGGAGCGCCTTTAAAAAAGCGTTCATAAAAAAAGCTTCAGTTTATAGCTTACGCTGTAAAAGCTGTCTGTGAGAACTTTTTGGTGACTATTTCTCTCTCTACATTTCGTATAGGTATTTACAGAGGTAGTAGCCCTGAGCTGCTTTATCTAATGGGAAATTTTGCTGGGTGTATTTGCGAGAGCTTGCATATGAGTTGGAATTTTGAGAGGGTATTAAAGTGTCCCTTCTTGTTGAAATAGATATTCTTTGCTATAACTATGGAGGAATACTTTTCTAGTGATCTGAAAAACGTTATAGTGACAAGAGCAAAATATTCGAGTTTTTTGCACTTAAAAACAACTCTAACCATTTCCCCGAACAAAACAGCAGCGGCAGGTCGACTTGACAGCGCGGCTTTCCGTGGTAATAAGAGTAACTTTTGAACGTAAATATCTTTAATATTTGGTTTTTGTCCTATAATGATTTTGGTACCATAACAATGGTATTTCTCCCCAGTTACAATCAGTAGAACATTTTTTTGTAAAAGCGATAGTTTAGCAGATTCGCCCTGTGGAGCGGAATGAATGGGCTATACCAGGGCTTCTTAAACTATGGGTCGCGACCCCATTTGGGGTCGCGTAGCAAATTTCTGCGGTCGCGAGAGATTTTAATGTCAAATATTTATATATAATATATACCATTTTATAACATCACTAGAGTTGGCGGAATACAGTGGACTTGCAGCGTCTAGACACGCGCATTTGTTGAAGGTTTTGAGCTATCTCCACCGACAGCAGTAAACGATCGATGATCGCTATTATTATACTGTGGCTATACATTGTTAGTGCGTTTGTCGGTATCATACATGTTGAATAAACCGCGCGCCGCTGACTTCCCACAAGGGAGCAGAGAGCAGAGGAATACATAGAGGTACAACCCTCGAACAATAAAAAACAGGCACATCCATCTCATTAAATTTTTTACTTATACTTTAATTTAATACTTACCACGCAACTACTTGAGAGAATTAAGGGGGGGGTATGGTTTGAAAATGACTTTTTAAGCAAATTTTTGTGAATTTTTTTTGGAAGTATGGCTACATTATTTTATTTTTAAATTAAATAGGCTTTTTAAGTATAATTCAAAGAATAATTATATGAATTTTCAAGTAAAAATATTAAGAATTGCGACAACGGTAGCCATTTTTCGCAGACACGTCAAAAAAAAAAATGAATTTGCGGTGGACATCAGAACTCGTCACTGGATAATCTGAAAAAAAAAATTTAAAAAGATTATCATAGTTTATGGCACGATACCCATAACTTGGCCCCCAAATTTGAGGAACGGGGTTCGAAGCATTTTGCTGTCCTAAATACGGGAAAAATAAAGAAAAAAATCTATCTCGACCCGTTTTCGAGATATAAAAAAAAATAGTTAATACTTGTACCGTATCAACTCCAGACAGCAAAATCTTTCGAAACCCCGCCACGACACTGAAAAACTTGAATATTAACAAACCGCCACTATTTTCCGCACATTTCTACTTTACCGCCGATCAATTTATTTATAAACAACGCACGAAAAACACTAATTTGTTACAAAAATAATCCCGATACCGCGAAATGTCAATTTAATTACCAAAACAAGCTGAAGTTCGTTTCGTTCTTCTTGAAAAAAAGGTGTGCCAACTGCCAACCGCTTTAGCAAGTTCGTTGAGTTCGTTCTTTTTCGATCAATCGATATTTTGTAAAAGGAAAATATTTAGTTAAAATGCATTTTGTAAAAGGAAAATATTTAGTTAATATGCATTTTGTAAAAGGAAAATATTTAGTTAATATGCATATTTTGTAAAAGGAAAATATTAAGTTAAAATGCATTTTGTAAAGGGAAAATATTTAGTTAATATGCATTTTGTAAAAGGAAAATATTTAGTTAATACGCATTTTGTAAAAGGAAAATATTTAGTTAATATGCATATTTTGTAAAAGGAAAATATTTAGTTAAAATGCATTTTGTAAAGGGAAAATATTTAGTTAAAATGCATTTTGTAAAAGGAAAATATTTAGTTAATATGCATTTTGTAAAAGGAAAATATTTAGTTAATATGCATATTTTGTAAAAGGAAAATCATATTTTGTAAAAGGAAAATATTTAGTTAAAATGCATTTTGTAAAAGGAAAATATTTAGTTAATATGCATTTTGTAAAAGGAAAATATTTAGTTAATATGCATATTTTGTAAAAGGAAAATATTAAGTTAAAATGCATTTTGTAAAGGGAAAATATTTAGTTAATATGCATTTTGTAAAAGGAAAATATTTAGTTAATACGCATTTTGTAAAAGGAAAATATTTAGTTAATATGCATATTTTGTAAAAGGAATATTATACCGTTACAATAAACGATCGAACGAACCCAACGAACCCAACGAACTTGCTAAAGCTGTTGGTACTCCTGTTTTCAGGACGAAAAAACGAAACGAACTTCAGCTTGTTTTGGTAATTAAATTGACATTTCGCGGTATCGGGATTATTTTTGTAACAAATTAGTGTTTTTCGTGCGTTGTTTATAAATAAATTGATCGGCGGTAAAGTAGAAATGTGCGGAAAATAGTGGCGGTTTGTTAATATTCAAGTTTTTCAGTGTCGTGGCGGGGTTTCGAAAGATTGTGCTGTCTGGAGTTGATACGGGACAAGTATTAACTATTTTTTTTTATATCTCGAAAACGGGTCGAGATAGATTTTTTTCTTTATTTTTCCCGTATTTAGGACAGCAAAATGCTTCGAACCCCGTTCCTTAAATTTGGGGGCCAAGTTATGGGTATCCCCCCTAGTTTATGAGTTTCTCGATGGAGTGACGTCGAGCTTTTCAATTTTTATCGATTTTTGAGTTTTTGGCATCACTTAGAAGTCAAAAAAACGAAATTTTTTGTAAAAAAAGTGCGAAAATCAACATATTTATTATTGTTTATAAAAAAATATGCATAAAAAAAAAATTATCTCGACGTCACTCCATCGAGAAACTCATAAACTAAGATAATCTTTTTGAATTTTTTTTTTCAGATTATCCAGTGACGAGTTCTGATGTCCACCGCAAATTCACTTTTTTTGGATGAATGTGTCTGCGAAAAATGGCTACCGTTGCCACAATTCTTAATATTTTTACTTGAAAATTCATATAATCATTCTTTGAATTATACTGAAAGAGCCTATTTAATTTAAAAATAAAATAATGTAGCCATACTTCCAAAAAAAAAATTTCACAAAAATGTGCTTAAAAAGTCATTTTCAAACCATACCCCCCCCCCTTAAGACGGTCAGAATCCACTTTTATTTTTGAAACTATAATAAATACAATTTTATAATTTTTTGTGCAATTTTTAATTTTAGATTTTTGTATGTTTCAAAACGAATTCTAAACTTATATATTTTCATATGTATATGTATATTGTTACCTAATAAATAATCATCAAAAAATATTAATTTATTTTTCTTTTATATTTGTATGGGGTCGTCAAGAAACTCGCAATCATAAATGGGGTCGTGAATGACAAAAGTTTAAGAAGCCCTGGGCTATACCATGGGCAATGTTATTTCGCGGCAATCATCGGACTACATAGCCTTATACATGTGGTAGTGAGCAGGTCTACTTCATGGCTTGTTATAAAGTTTTCTGGGGGTTTTGGCTGCACATAAGCGACACCCTAAAGCAAAGGGTATCTATAATGCTAGGGCCACACTAACGACAAATGCCGTTGATTATCGTGTTAATGGATATTAAACGTAAGTGTAGCCACGACTCAACGCGATAAGTTTTCAACGCCATTCTTAATGCCGTTTGACGTTAGGCGATAATTCGGCGGTCTTTTTTAGCACATCAAAAAGATTTAACGCAATAATTACTGCTGGTGGGGCCACTCTGACATTTGTACATTGTGCGCCGTATTTGTTTTCTAACCGGAGTGAGTGACGGTCATGACAGTTGATCGACGATAACTACGGTTGAGTGTTCTATGGCTATGAATTGGTCAAATGAAAAATTGATTGAGTTCTTTGAAATATTTCAAACTGAACCATGTCATATTTAACGCCATTTTTATTGGCGATGATGGGCATTGACGATGAATTTGTAGCGTGGTCATCTCGTTATCGCGTTAATTTTGTTGCGGTTTTCAATGGCGTTGATAGGCATTGACGCTTGCCATTAATGTGGCCCCAGCATAACAAGAGGAGACGCTCGTGACGTTTTGCCTTATCTTTTTTCGACCTTGCTACCGTTAGAGGAAAAAAGTGGAAAATGTTGCTAGATATAGATAGTAATAAAGAAGGCATAAGTGAGAAAAAGGCAAAAATTTGGGGGGGGGAAATTGGAAAGCTCCTGTACATTGCACCTCACAAAAATGTATTTATTACAAAACTTATAGAAAAGAACGCATTACACGCTGCCTTTACCACAGCCACACACCACAAGCATTATATTATGCGTACCCATCATTTTTCTAAAACAAATTTAGTTTTATTTAATTAATTGCGTTTAGAAAAAAAAAATTTTTGTTTAAAAGCTTTTAAGATTGTTGACATTTACGAAGAAATCAAGACCGCCCTGTACTTCGCTTCGTTGCGCGGGGCACACAACAACGTTCGTTTTGTCCCGCCTTTAAAAATACGCAGTAAAAAAATGTAAACAATCTTGGTGTATGCTGCCTGCCTCTTTCCCAATCTTCGTTCGGTATTTCCCTAATACCAATGCAGTCCTTTTGTCCCACCTTTAAAAATGCATTATAAAAAATGCGTCACTTTATTGTTTACGCTGTAAATGCAGCGAATTACAGGAATTTACAGAGGTAGTACTCCTGAGCTGCTTTATTTAATGGAAAATATTGCGTGTGTATGAGAGCTTCCATATGGGTTAGAATTCTGAGAGAGTATTAAAGTGTCCCTTTTCTTGTTATTTTCGATATTCTTTGCCCTAAAGTAGTCGAAACTGTCAGCATATATTAGTTTGAAAAGAGACACATGATATTAAACTGTACTTAAACTTGTTTTTTTTTGTCTTCGCACTTGTAGTTCTTTTGCTTTATGCCAAAATTGATCTGAAAACTGCGTGTCATTTATTTTGAATGCGCTTCTTAATTACGACCTAGTATTTACATCTTTACTGTCAAAACGCCAGGGGATATATAAAAACACAAGCCGCGTGCGACGAAAACATGGCAAAAACTAAAGTTCCTATCTAAAATTGATTTCACTAATGTTGAACCTAAGCAGTTCGCTTTTTAATTCACTAGATCAAAGCCGGGCAAACTCGGCTCTTTTCACCCCCGAGAGCTCGCCAGGTAGATTATAGAAGCTCCTGGAGTCGGTTATCATGACTCCCGAGAGCTCCCCAGGCTCCCTTGGAGTCAAAGCAGTATAAAAGGAGCCGAGTTTGCCCGGCACTGCCCTAGACATTCGATGATCCTTTACTACTTGCAAGGAACGGCTGTTTGATGAGTGTCAAAAGACTCTGTTCCGGAAAACCGAAAAATCACTGCAATTGCGCTAGGAATTAATCTCTATTTTTATGTAAAACTTCATGAAGTTAAATTTTCTAGGACATTACTTTCCATAACAATGGTATAATTCGGATAAATTCGAATTTCCGATGGAGTTTCATCAACCCATCGTAAGCGCCGATGTAAATTCCTCAAACTGACAAGCTACTTACGCAGCCATGCAAAAGGTCAGTTCACGGTTTGTATTTGCAGAAGGTTTGTCCTGTGGGAATTGTGACTACAATCTAGCCCGTGGCTAATTCTAATTTTAGTCACAATTCGTACAGGCCATAAATATCAAATTTAATATTAATGTATATGAAAGTTTTCTCGAAACTCAAGTTTGTTTTATTTTAACAATTTCATTAATATATAATAGGTGTGTTCGTTGACAACCCTGTGGTGTACCACAGGGCGCCCCAGACGCAATGGTTTTTAAACGTCAAGTTCCGCGTTTTTTGAGAAACCTGTGGTGCTCGAAATGCCCAGGTTTTATCCCAGCTAAAATCCGGGTAAACTCAGGTATAATGACGAATATCAGTTTAATTTAATTCCCTCCTTTCAATTGTGTCCATTTACTTAATTACTTCTTGTAGTCAATATAGAGAAGAATAAGAGCTCTCCCACTGCAGGTGTTTCCTTGATGACTCCATGCATTCGCCGAAATAGCTCAGTTGGGAGAGCGTTAGACTGAAGATCTAAAGGTCCCCGGTTCAATCCCGGGTTTCGGCAGCGCAAATTCTTTTTTTTTATATTGTTCGATTATTAAATTTTAAACTTACTTTTCGAGTGAATTAAATTCTCCCCACGTAGTATGTAATTTTATAATAAATTGCGAAAATCATGATTTTTCACTACCGATTACTATTTCCAAATGTTATATACAAGGTGTCCCATCGGCTGGTTTTTTTTTTGTCTTTTCTTGTATATTAATTATTTATTAAATAATTCATATTTTAATATACTTAGTATTCTTATTACACTAAGGCACAATACTCCTTATTTAATTTAAGTGTAAGTAACATTACAGCGCATAATCTGAAGGGTTCACATAGTGAAGTTTTAGAGTCACCTATCATTTTTAAGTACATAACAGTTTCTTTTGAAAAGTGCTATAAAATAATCACTGCTCAATATTTTCCAAAGTTTTTAGATTTATTGAAAAAAGTAAACCTTCCGATTAGTTATAGAATCGGCTGGCTTGGCCCAATTTTGCATCACATTTTCGATGGTTTTGCGGCATTCTTTCATAAATAACTCGTTCAATATTGTGTTTAAATGTCTAAATCGTTTCTTGATTGCGAGTATAACATCAATCTTTGACGGCACCTCCCAAAAAAGTTCAGCAGCGTCAAATCGCAGCTGCGTACAAAATAAACTTACGTACGGCAAACACGTAATTGTAAGATATTTCAAAGTTGAAAACTTGAATTAAAAATGTAGCCAGGAATATCTCGGAGTTTTTTTTTTTATGGCATCCTGTACACAAACATGTAGAAAAAGAAAGTTATCTTCTTATGAAATAGTTTTTAATAGATAGCATTTATTTATAACTGATAAGAAAAAATTCTTAAATATTTAATTAATTATTGTTATATTTTTATTAGAAAAGCTCTTATGTTAAAGGTTTTATTAATTCGGCGATCACATTTTTATTTCAATATTTGCTTAAAATGTACACTTCAGAGTTTTCAAAATATATTATTGTAATTATTTTGTCTTTGGAAATATATTTAATTCAAAAGTGCTTGTGCTTAAAAAACTGAAAACTCGAGTACCCAATTTTTGTTTCAGACTTTATATTTTTTAACTATCTATTAAATATATCAGAAATATATACATATATAGTTTTCACGTAATAATTCATAAATATGGTTTTAAATAATTTGTTGCAAAAAGAAAGTTAAATAAATTTATTTGGCTTATATTTGTTTAGAAAGCGATAAACGCTGCGCGCCGTACTTGAATATAGCTCGAAAAAGCGCGAGATTTCCCTAGAGAATATTGACTACGTGACGAAAACCTAAGCCGCCTCCCCCGCCCCTGTGACCAAGCGTGGTATTTTGAAACGCTTCAAAGTTCTTTTCGTTTGTGTCAAATTTCACTGCTCCGTTTTTCCATTCCCTTCTGGTTTCCGATCGGATCTTAACACCTTTCAGTAGCTTCTGTTTATGGAGGTCAGATCTCAGCGTTGTGTCATTACAAAGATGATAAATATAAACCCCATGCACAATCTTACCAATGCGCAAGATACATAACAAGATCGAAGTTGCGGTTAAATGTGTAAAAGTGGGGCTAAATAAGATGAAATCAATTTGTTTGCTGCAGCTTTAATTTTTTTAATCTCTTTTATTTTTAGTTGCTCCCCAGATGTAAGTCATTAGAATATGATATTGACAATCTTACGCAAATCCTCAATTAATTACGACTGTTTCATGTAGAAGATCGGTTGCGAATTGCTTGCCGCAATAGTTTAACTGGTCCCTAACAGCTTCAACAGAAAGTGATCTTTTATGTGTTAAGTCAAGCAAGACTACAGTAAAATACAAACGAGCAAGCGGTGTTTTCTATCGGTTATATTCCTTTAACCATTGCATCCACTCATGGCCTTTTCGCGCCATGTTTGGGGTATCTACGCCACTGTCAACTTTTCCTCGTAAAGGAAATTACATAACAGCAGAAAGCTGCAAAAAAACGTCTTCCTGTCGTAGTTGCTTAAATAAAGGAGTTATTAATTATTTTAATTCACCGTTCAACCGTATGCAAGAGAACCTCACTTTTTTTTAGATTTGCGACAATTTCGCCTTTTTAGGTTTCTTGGTTTACACGCAATTGTATACAATATATAGGAGATTTCCTTAGCCGACAGAAACAGAACTGGTTTTCTTCAAATCAGCTGCAGTCACAGTCAAATCACAGTTGGAATTGCTCACAAAAAAGGAAGTCCAAGATATCGTCGTCACTGAAGATGTCGAGGTTTTCGTTCATTTCGAACGCATTTTTATTCCACGCACCGGTACGAAAGGTTTATCTAGCACGATGTCACAAACTGGTTGTTAGGCCGGACACTTGGACAACACTATTCCGATCGATTTGAACAGGTAGCGACTACAGGCGAAATGAAGCAAACGCTCCGCTGTATGTTCACAGGTATAATATTTAAGAGTGAAATTAAATCACATTGGCACCTTTTTGGATGTTATTCATCTGCTCTCTAAGGGACAGCTCCATTTTATAATTAGGGAAATGGGACAAGCAGATTGTACATATCTTTTCATCTTTTTCGAAAAAAAGGTGCGCCCTTTACGTTTTTATAGCACAAATAATTTCCGTGGGTTGCTCATAATGGAAAGAGCTAGAAAAATTTAAATTTCCTTAACTTTGTAACTTTGATTTATTGGAAAAACGCTGTTGATCTTTCCAGTATTTAAAATTCTTTATAGGTATCACATATTTACTCCCACAAACCGCTATTACCTGTAAATTCGTAAACTTGACACGAATTTTCTTTTTAATGTCTGTTAAGTAGAAACTTTAAAAGATCCCAAAAGCTGTAGAATTTCAAAAATGTTTTGCTTTTTTTTGCTATACCATAACATAAGGTTCAAGTCAGATCAGAACTTTTATAAATTAAATATATTTTCCACTTTTTGTCGTGGAATATCGTTATATTTTGGCTGAGTTATCTAACCTCCATTTAAGAATTTTCTCAAAGTAACCTCTTATCTTTCGATCTTGTATTACGTTTATAATAATTGTTAATATTTAGACCAAATTTGCTTTAATAATAATATAATACATTAATTGAAATGCAAAGTTGGAAAATATAATTTACTGTACCTAATATTGTTGACAATTGAAGACAATGTCATTACAAAAAGTGACCATTATTAATAGTGGAAAGTATTCTTTTCTTATAAGGAGACAGCGCCACCGTGGGGTCGGGGATTTGCCCGAATTTTTTTGTGGTGAAAGAGCACCCATAGCACCTCATGTGGTTAAAGCAGTAGGATGCACTACTCGGAAAATTCCGTGAAAAATCAATTCAAAATTTCCTAGGCACCTTATGAGTTAAAAATGTGAAGCGTTTCTCGAGCCGAGGAGCATGAGGTGCTACGGATCCTCTTTCAACACAAAAAAATTCGGGCAAATCCCCGACCCCACGGTGGCGCCGTCTCCTTGTTAGTCAGCACTTGTCCTTTTTTACTTTAATTTAGAACACTGGAACTGATAGTTATAGACGCTTCCTTTTCCAAGAAAGGCAGAATACTATATAAGCGACGGTTCTAATTTTGAGGATCAAAAGTTAGATTCTTCTTAGGATTCTTCCAAAATGGTTATTAAAGGTTATAAAACATCATGAAATAGGTTTTTCGACGATATATCGTTTCCGTCGGGCTATACTTAGGGTTATTGTATACTGAACACTTCCTTACAAACAGATTACATGTTTACGTTCGTCACATTATTAGATCCACAAAGCATCAACCGATTTGTAAGAACAAATCAAAATTAAGTTAACTTGCTAAAACTTTTTAGCGCATAATTTAGTTTGGAACTGAAGTAAAAAATGTGCAAATATTTTAGTTAGTATATCCTTCCAGCATAAAAAAATTTTAAAAATTTCGAAAAATTAGATTTTTGGTAGTATATTATCAAAAAGTACAGAAAATCTCAAATTCTTTGGTTGTAAATATGAAAAAGATTCTTGAAAACAAACGAATTAAGGGCACATATTCGATTTAACTTAATCTGCCTTTAAAAACACGCGTGGTAGATCGAAATAATAATAAAAATATGTTTTCCTTTAATTTTATTATATATTTATAGTATTTTTGTAGAATCACGCAGCAAAAGATTGAAAACTTAAGGTTGCCTCTCATGCAATATGTCCTTATTACCAGATTAAAGGTTTTTATTTCCTTTTTCTGCTGCTTCGAGTTTTTAAATCCTGAAAACCGATTCCAAATACCTCTTTAATATTATAAGAATTATTGCAAAGGGATTTTGCGCATTTTGACCCATATTCACAAAATAAGGGTTAAGGCAACATAATCACATACATGATAAATTGCTTTGTTTTTTCCTTTTAATAAAATGCAACTCATCTGAACCATAAGTCAACAATGTTATTATTCAAAGAATATTCCCAGCCCTTACTACCATACAATAGAAGTTCTCTGCACAATTTCTTAAAAGAAATCAAAAAATTTGAATAAGTGCAACTCGCTTACGAAATAATGTATTGTCAACAATTCCCCCGTTTACACAATACACTTTTAAGTGGCGCAGGCGAGTGACATTATTGAATGAACTTTAAACCAACTCGTTCACGCCACTCCACATGGGGAGTCAATGAACTATATGCAAGCAGCTGCAGCACAGGTATATTTGCATTATACGATTCAACGGTTGTCGATTAAAATACGTGCAATAGACCCCTGAAGAATTGTGATCAGCACTGATCAGAGCTTTCACAAAACTTGGCTACCTATCAGGGAACCACCGAATTGTGGTAGTAGGAGAATTATATTGCCGTGAACTTGAAGGATCATTTGAGTGTTTGGTACCTTCGTAGCGAAATAAATTAACATTTTTATGAAGACCGAACTTCACGTAACAGCGAAAACAGCAAGTTATCTAATTGTGTTGTGCAGCGATGATCTCGCCCACATTCACAACAGTTCCGGGTAAAAGACGTTGTCATTTCATATTTTAGAGATTGGATCCGTTAGTTTTTCAAAATAATAAGTACCTGATAGGAGGTAGCTGAATCTCTTGTACCGGCTGTTCGGTTTCTGCTAAGAGCCTGTTCGCTGTAAACTCCTTTCACTTCAAAACCAAGTAAAATTCACTTGAACTTGGAATGCACTAGCAACTTTTCTTGATCACTTGATAACAATATCTTTTTTAATATCCGAATAAAGCAATTTAAAAACGACCGTAAATCACAAGACGCACCTGAACGAGGGATTTAAGACCGGTCGGCTACTCGTGTCGGCCTGCTAAACAAAACTAAAACGCGGATCGTCTACGAAATGCTTCTTCTAAGATATTCTCCACAAAAAACGTACGTCTAAAGATAAATTAAAGACGTTCAGCCTGTCGAAACTTGGGCTTGGACTCGAGCACTGGAATGCATTAACTGCTCACGTAAGGCTGAACAACCGCGAACTCGCTGTGTCTGAAGATACGGTCTGAGTAGTCACAAATGGTCGTTCGCTTTGGTCGAAGGTCCTCCACTTCTCCTCAATGAACGGAGTGAACACAAAATGAACTGGTAAACCCCCAACGCGGCTCAAGTGGGGCTTAATGGGAGGCAAATCTTGCCTGTAGTTCCCAGACGTTGGGAGCTTTGAAGCCGACGACCATCGTTTCGTTTCTGAGAAGACTAAAAAGTCCTTAAGTCAATCTGATCGCATTATGCTTCAATCGCTTTCCCCAGCTGATTCATGAAAAACTCGATAACGCGGATTCGTGCTTTATTTTGATCGAGGTTTATTTTCGTTTCGTTTCAAAGTGAGTGTGAGCGAAAAGTACGCGATCGCGACTAAATAATGCCCAGAAACCAGAAGACGCGAAGTGTATCTAAGAAGTGTAAGTTCGCGCCGAAATGGCTTTGCTAAGATTTCGAAAGTGCAAGGACCTAGAGTGGAGCCACCCACCTTTTATGGTTTGAATTGAATGGTGCCACTCTGCCTGCTGCTCCAATTACGCAAAATTATAACCTTTAAGTCTCTCGGGGCTTTAAACTTGGATTTATTCGATTTAAAAACATTTCTGTCCTCGAATTAGTGGATTGGTACAATTTTCTTTACTTTAATTCCTGTTCTGATCGCATAACTTTCACGTCTACCTAAGTTTCTATTGTATTGAGTTGTCACTGGACAGCCTCAGCCGAAGTGCTTACGCCAAGGCTTTGCCGTTTTGCCTTTGGGAAGGTCAGCATTTGTTACAATTGCTTGCAAGCCGGCTTTGCTTGTCGATTGCAAAAATTGAACACCACTGCAAGTTAATAGTGTTTTCCAATATCCAACTGAAAGCATTGACACGATAACTTCCGATTCAGCTGGCTCTACACATAAGTGTGAAGTAATAAAATCAAATTTCACACATAAATTTCACTTTAAAAATCAGCTTTCAATATGCATCTGTGCGTAGCTTAGAAAATTAGCATCTTCTTCATAGCGGCATTTCTTTTCTTGTAATTTGATTACATATTGTGTTTATTATTAACCCAATTAGTTTTCTTTAAAACGTAAGGATCGCATTTAAATTATAACATTTAAACAATGCTCCTGTAATGAAAATTTATTAGAAAAATACACCCAGTAGAATTTAATAGAAATTACTTTTAATTAAAATAAATTAATCAATGCTTTAAACTATTATCTTCTTTTTTTAATTTTCTAATTCTTAGTTTGATTTTTATTTTTTCTCCTCTAGCCCGTGAGACGATTATTTTGAAATCCGCCATTTTTTTTTTAATTTTATAATATTACATTTTCATCATTACCTATGTATCAAATTCCAGCTTGATAAGAATTTTGTTTTTTCTAATATATATGGCGGCTATTTTGAAATCCGCCATCTTGGTTTTTTTTTTTTTTTTTTTTTATAATATTGCATTATCGAGACAGTATGTTTTATGAATGTAGCAAATTTCAGTTTGATTAGATTTTCCTCTAGTATATATGGCGACCATTTTTAAATCCGGCATTTATTTTTTGTATAATATTTAATTTTCATTGGGATTGTATGTATTATCTATGTATCAAATTTCAGCTTGATTGGAATTTTGTTTTACAATTCGTATGGCGGCCATTTTGAAATTCGCCATCTTGGTTTTCTTAATCATTTTGATGTATTCTCACAGAAACACAATGTGTGTGAAAGGTTTCATAAGAATCGATTTAGTAGAAGTGGTTGAAAAAACTGTCGCAAGATTTCAAACAGACAAATATAGCGATTCAAATAAAACTGTTTTCAAATAGATATAAGTGCATGTGAATTCGAAAACGACCTGAAATGTTTAACCCTAAATTAATTTTTATAAAATAGTGTACAGGTATCAGAATAATGTCATAAAGTCAGAAAAGATTAGGTTTTATGTAAGTTAGAGTAAATTAATTAATAAAATTGTTACTCTTCAATTTGGCGTGTCGTTCGAGTGTAGCCTCGTTGTCTGAACTAATTCCGTCATATTGTTTCAATTAAATATGTGATTTAAATAAACAGACTGTTTTACAATATAATTTGTAAATTTCTAATTTCTCACATATGCTTATCAGCAGTTTTGTTAGATGAAAAAATAAACAACAGTTAAGGGGACATTTGCTTTCTAAATCGAAAAAAACACACTTTTAAAAAATTTAAAAAAAAAAATCTATAATATTTATTGAAAAACTTGCTTTTGAGTATTATTTATAATATATGCATTGAAGAACATAAAAAAAATTTGTTTGATGACTTTTTATTCTTCATATCAGCGGTAGAGGGCGCATTCCAAAAGTCACGTTTAAAAATGTTTTTCTTAACTTTATTCAAGATTTCCAAGAAGTTTAGAAAAATCCACCTTTTCTTGGGATGAACTACCCCTGTAAAAGGGGTGGATTTGTATGTATATAAGTTTTTAGAGGTATATACCCTAATATTTTGTATAAAAAATGAGTGAATTGTGAGTGGAATATCGCTCATTTAAGATGCTAAGCAATAGGCTGACGCTGGCGGTGGTGATATTAGTATAACATATTTTCATCCCTGCATTTGCTATGTCACATAACTGACGTGAAATTGGCCCAACCGTGCTACACACGACCCTATTGGTAGGGAATTAGAGTGGGGAGTTGTAGTTGCCTCACAAAATATCGGGCCAACCGTGCTATACACGACCCAATCTGTACGGTTCCTACAAATCAGGCCCTGCAAATTGAGTCTTTTGTAGCTGCCTAAAGCCCTGCTGCCAACAATGAAATAAAAATATAAATAAAAATCATATCAAATCAAAAAATCATATTAATATTTAAAATAGGTGATACTCAACTTTAAATAACGAGAAGTGATTTGAATACGAAGCATGACAAATTCAGATCTTTGAAAGAAGAAGATTAAGTAGGTAACTAAAGTGTTCGTAAACTTCGTTCTAAATTCGCTGGGTGTTTCAATTTTGTTTTAGGTACATCTATTCATGCTTTGTCGAATTTGTTGAGTGTTAAATTTTTTATTTTCACAGTTGTTTCTGTATTAAGGGGGTAAATACAATTAGAAGGTCAAAAAAATCGATTTTTTATTGTTCCTCTAAAAAGTTAGGAAATTTCCCGTAATTCCTCCAAAAAGTTTCAGGTCGAAAATCGAACTCCTTATATATTTCTTCTTCATTTTTTGAGAACGTTTTCTTCAGCGCAGGTTTTTAAAACTTTAAACGCGTTTTTCTCAAAACAAAATTTTTAAAATTTGCAACCACGATTACTCGAAAACTATTTGTCCAATTTAGCTGTAATTTATAGGGTTTCTTCTTTGTACCTTAGGCCTGTCTGTAAGCCTAATTGTTTTGGAATTTTTTGTTGCAAAATTGAATTATTAATGCAAAAATGGCTAAAAAAATAGTGAACATTATCGATTTTTTACAAAAACTTCTACCAAACGCAGAATTATTATTTTTTTTTTAATTTTTGAGGTTTACCGACAAATTACATGTATATTTAAGCCAAATTTTTTTTATGGGCTGTTACAGATCAATAACACGACGTCCAGAGTGGTTGCAGTTTTTTTTGTAGGTCAACTTCACGCCAGCGTACAGCTGCCATTTTGTTTTCAAAAATTAAAAAAAAAAAATATTTTTACATTCATCATTTATACCTTAACAAGTGTACAAAGTTTTATAATGATTGCATTAAACCTTCTTTGTGAAAAAAAATGTTTTCTAATGCGTAATTTTTGCCCGTGTAATTGTATTTACCCCTTTAATCGAGTTCTTCACACCTTTTACAACTATACAATGGCAACAAAACGTGAATAATCCTTTTTTTTTTTTATTATTATTTATTTAAATTTATGTATTTAAAGTTGTACATAGTCTATGGGTACTGTGGATTTTGTAAGGTCTTGTAAACTTAAAGCCCAAAGTCATTTCTTACCTCTACATGCAAGTATAATTATAGTTGATAATAATCGAATATCTTGTGAATAAGAGTAAGTATTAATTTCCGGAAAGCCTCATTACCAACCATTGCCAGAGAGTGCTCTACCTGAAGTGGAAACAAGGTGAAATTCTCGCTTATATAGATATTACTTCTCCGAAAAGAAACAGTCTGTTTGAAAGTTTCAGAAGTTCTGGTGCAATTTAAAAGCGTGTCATTTATAGAATTTATATAGTTATTTTAAATTTATAGTATAAAGTTAGTTCGTGTATATACATATTATTTAGTGCCAAATTAAAAAGTAGTAAAAGAGCATTACTTTATATTTGAGCTCAAACAGATATAGTAAAATTACCTAATTATTACATTTTATTATTATATCTTATATAAAAATTCCAAATCATTGCAAATTTAAAAAAACTCATTAGAAATATTGAAACTTATTAAATGCTTATACTGATTATTGGAGCATTAAATACGTGTATCATTTAAAATATTTGTGATCTCGTTAAAAAAAAAATTGATATCTCCACTGTTCTTCACGTTCAGTATAATATCTTTCTGCCTCAAAGTAATCTGAATTCAATCAAAATCACTCATCACTGGTTTTCAAAATAAGTTTTTCTGTAGCATTTACATTGCTTTATAAGTAATATAATAACAAAAAAATAAATATTAATTATTAACTCAGAAAGAAATATTTGCAAGACATGGAAGGACAACTTTAATTAAAACTCAAATAATAATTTCGTGAACTTGAACGAAATGCCTATAATTCCGTTATTGGATATTACTTCAGCTCTCTGCCATTGCCACATGTTCACGGTTTTTCATTATAAATTCTGCTCGCTATTCGGTCCCAATTACATATTTAAACCATACGCCCACGCTGCAAGCCTTTGTGCATTTTCTTCGGCATTTGTAATTTTTTTTTTTCAAAATCAACTTCCGACGAAACCCTCAAGGCTCGAGGAGAACTTATTTTAAATTGATTTACTCGCACCTAAAGTAATTCCTAAGTAGAAACCAAATTTTTTTCTATTGTGGAATTTTGCCAAGCTTTGTAATGAAATGCAATTGATTGCAAAAAACTTTCCTAGATAACTGAAGTCAATGCTTTAACAGAAATGAAAGTCAGTAAATATTTTATGTTTGTTTATACAATTTGAAAAATGAACTCATAAACAATATAATTTACAACGCGCTTTTTGATTAACTTACTTTCTGTTTTATCCGGAAAAATTCTAATCAATATTTTGACCACTTCTTGATTTCAAAGCTCTAGGAATTTTGGATGCGTGTGTAAGTCAGCTGACAATGCGTCATATGAAAGCTATGTGATGTCATTTGGTGGATTACTTTTTCTTCACAATCCCCTTGGCATTAAGCTTAGCGAATAAAATACAATAAAATATGTGCTATATGGGGACGCATTGGGAGATTACACGGGACGGGTGGTGGGTATAGAAATGTCATATACATACTATAAAATATTTTACAACAAAGTCTAAAAAGAGTTAAATAAAATAGCATTAAAAAAAAAACGCGTTTATAATGTAATATTGAGAAGAGTAAAATAACTTGTTTTTGAAAGTACAATTATTGCACAATTTCAGTTTGCTGACGGTTATCAGGGAGTCAAGCATACGTGATTTCAATTTGCTGGCAGTTTTTGCTAAATATACTTGCAGAAAGCAAAGAAATTAAAGCTGATCATCGGTAGTCAATGTTTGAATTGAGGTACAAAAAAATATTATCAAACGCCATGGGCTTCATACGTACCATATGCATCTTCTTACTAGCTATAGTGTAGAAAAAACTACCCCTTCTATCTTCAACTCCAATGTAAAAAATAATCTATCTCAGAAATGAACTTTGCGTCCTCGAAAATATATAAGACGATATGCATCTTCTTATTTTCGATAACCTGACAAAAACTACCCCTCTATCTCCGCCTCTTCAACCCTTAAGTAAGAAATAACCCCAAAAATGGATGCAACATTCTTAAAAATTTAAAAATAGGTTTTTTTTTTACAGCTGGATAGCTTGGATCAGAAGTAATCCATGTGACATTTTATTTATTCTGAGAAAATGAGAAACGTGTTTGATTTAACTATGAATATGTTTTAATAACTTAAATTTGAATTCTGATATTTTTTAACTTAAGTAACCTATGGTTGCCTGAATCACGGCGACAAAATAAATTGAACTTAATTAATTGCAAAAATTACGTTATCTCCATTTTGGCACAAATGTCACTTGGTTCACTTCTGCTCAAAGCTATCCAACTGTGTGGGCAAATGGAGAGCGGCAATTATTTAATGCCGCATTTTCGTGATTCCAGACCACTGTGTGGCGAGTGCGAAAAGTGTGCCCGTCAAAGTGTTAAGAAATGCATCACTAAAAAAATCTCGAAAAAAAGAGATTCAACTGCGACACCTGCCGTACTTTGGATTAGCACCTAAAAAATTGCTAATAATTTTTTTTAAGTAATTTAAAATTTATATTAACATCGACACAAAACCGAATTACATTATGTATATTAAACAATTGTCATAAAAACGAACTCAAATAGTAATACCTTTATTTAAAAGTACAGTTGCGTGCAAAATAAACACTTAAAACAAATCAATTCAAAAATGTTTACTGCCCCTGGAAACAAAGCTACCAAGTTTTTTGTGTTTGTATAAGCACGTGCTATACAAAAAGAAACCTTTAAGCGATCTTTTCGTCACTTACAAGATAAATTATTTTACTTATCCTGCTTCTACATGTTATAAAGTGTGCAAAATAATCGCAGTGCTATCAAATTTGTTCAAAATAATAAGGAAAAATTTTTAAAAAGTGTAAAGTATAATTTGTTTTATTGAAAGTGAGTATCATTAATTCATACAGTCACAATTGACATTATTTTAAGATTAAATTTTAGGAAAAATGGGTCGAGGAAAGCATTACAGCAAAGAAGGGCATGAACTCATGAAAAAATTACTATCACAAGGCAAAACTTATGAGTTTATCTAAAATATAATTGGATGGTCGGCGAAAATGATTACTAACTCCAAAAACTGGAAAGAAAAAAGGGAAATTTGGGGACGTAAGAGAATTCTTATTTGCCTTATCAGCATTTAATAAATCGTTTAGTTCTTTCTCCCACGGCTTCAGGTTAATTTTTTGTTTCCTGTTTTGTTTATATCACATTTTTCCTCCATCCTGGCTGTAATATTGATTATTATTTTGGTAATTTGTAAAATTTTAATAATTTTGCCAAATTTTAGTTCATATTCTGTCTCCAGTTTTGTCAATACTAAGGTTTCTTTAACACTTGGTACTTGTCTTCTATCAAGTAGAATTCTGTTATTTCTGAAGAACTCAAAAAAAACAAAATGTTAATTCCAACATTATTGTTTTTTGGCCTTTTATTTTCACTACATTCACTTGACGTGCTCATGTTTTACAGCTTAGAGAAATTACTGTAATCGCTAGACTACTGAGACTGAGCTGAACTACTGAGATTTAGGTTTCACATACCATTATAATATTGTCTCAGAGTCCAGTGAGACTAGGGTGAAGCTTTTCGCATACGTCTTAATGACCTCTAAAAAAATTCTCTACGACTTTCCAATTCCAGTTTTCCTAAATGTATTTCTCCCCCCACACTTACCGACTTACTTCTTCCATATGCTGGGGCATGCTATCGACTTTTAGCAAAATTATAGGGTTGGTTGGTTGGTCAAAAAAGATAAGGAATTAATTGCCGGAGTGAATAGTCTTTGTACCATAGGTCAGAGCCGAATTATAGGTAACGTCAAGTACGCCATGGCGTAGGGCGGTAGATTTCTAAAAGGCGACAAATTTTCAGGAAAAAGTTACAAAAACTTACAAAAAAAAAAAAAAAAAAAAATATTTACTAAGTAATGACATATTTTGCGGGTGTATCTAAAATCAAGGAGAAACAATTCAAAACCTCAATTGCCGGGAGAAAAGCGAGTACTACACTCCTCAAACTTCAGCAGGGAAATTTAAATTAAATAACATAGATAAATGAAATAATAAAAGCAATTGACACACGGCTCCTTAAACCTTAGAAAAGAAAATTTAATTCTATCATTTTTAAACCACTGACCTTATAACCGAGATAAAAACTTTTCCATTAAGACAAAAATTCCTTTCGGTCCTGCACCTTTGCTGTCTAAAGTTCAAGGAGTGTAAAGCGATATTCCAAAATCGATTTGCGACCCAAACAAGATTTATTTTCAACCTATGATGTGAAAATTAATAGTTTTTATTATGTTTTAATTGTTAGGAATTATATTTGGTCCAAATTGGGATTTTTTAGGGCGGCAAAATATCGGTTGGCTCTGCCAAAGGTAGAGTAGTCTTTGGTTACGATGGTTTGCAGCCAAATCATTTTTGGTTGGTTCTCCTATTGTTTATATCTGTTATATTTAAGGTCCACTGACATAAAGGAACTGAACTGCTGATCTCGTATAAAAACTCACTTCGAAAATAAGACCAAATTCTGACCAAATTCTAACTATCTCGTTCTCGCATAAGACCCGCAGGCAGACAAATTTAAAAAATCATTCCAATAGCCAAATGAAAGTAGCGCTATTAATGCTCACTTATTTTGGTTTTTTCTAGTATCTTCGCATGTGTTATATCTTGTTGATACCCCCAATCGAGAAATAAAAGTAAACACATGCTTTTGATATAAAGTGGGTATATAGGGACTTGCACTCACGACAGCGATTTTATAAATTGTTCGCAAACTCCCATTTTCCGTTGCAATCAGCTATTAGAATAGTTTTACAATGACAAGCAGATGGCTACAGCATTTTGTGCTGCAGATTTTAGATGTGGTTCGTATATACGTGAAATATGAATGTTAGACAAAGGCAGAAACAATGATTTTTATATCTGCCTTTGTTATTCATAAGTCCCCAGCTGATTGTTGCGAAGAACATTTTTGTGAAAACAACTTAAAATTTAACATGATATAAGGGAAATTTGTTGGTGACAATTTAATGATTTTCTATTTACTCGTATTTAAAGAAATTATGTAGTATTTTCGGGCATTTTAGCATTAGCAGTCCAGTTTTTACATGTCAATGTTAAGGTCTGAAGAGCTGAACTTCATCCTTTTTCGTTTCTCTCTCTGTCTCTCTCTCTTGGATCACCCTGTAGTTAAGAGTATTGCATACTTTCGGGCATGAGACTACAACAAGAAATGCAAATAATGTTCAATGCTTTTTATATTATTTCTTGCCAACACCAAAAGTACGGAAATAATAGTACTATAGAAAGTAACATCGAGCTGCTTGCTATTTGCAGTCTTGCGCCTTAAAATAGTTAAAACGCAAATAAATGGTGAGGTGTTAGAAAAACAAACGTAGGAAACAAAAGGAAAGGAGTCTGCGGCTTTGTAGTTTGTACGCAAACGCACGGCTGAAGCTGCAAAGAGTTAATGCGCTTCAGTTTGGATGTCACACGAGCAGAGAAAGCAAGCAGACATTCCGTCTCTGCCGAGCCCCTCCTTGAAGTCGGCCGAAAATATCTCAGATACGGTTGAGGTTATTTAACTCCCGGTCAGTACCAAAACAAATTCTCGTTGTGACGATGGATTCGACACATCCGAAGTCGAACGTGCAAATATATTCGCTGTCGATTAAACGAATCGCAAGTGGCACAATCTATCTACTTGAAGTAGAAGGCGCTGCGGTGAAATTTTTTAAAGGTGGCCGGGGCTCTCCTTCGTCGCGAGGCTACGCACTAAACGTTATTTAAAAAATTGGAACTTTATGCCGCGATGTTCATGCAAAAGGTGTTTCGCATCATCAAAATGTGCACGCGCCATCGGACTTTAGGTAAAAGATTATGTAAAGTTAAATTTTTTTTTCAAGTTTTGGTACTTATCACTGAGCGCGCATTTCTGGAAAGTTTGAGTTTGTGCCGTGTGTTTACAAAACACTTTCTTTGGTGGGACAGCTCGAACCACCCCGAAATTTTCACTCATTGCCGTATCTTGAACTTTTATAGGTCACAGAGGTTTGAGTTATTTTTATGGTGTTGTTCCTTGGTACTGTTAGAATGTTCTAATTCGCCCTCACCTGTTACTTTAAACTCAGATTTTGGTTGTTGTTGGGAGTACATGCTTTGGTTATTTTGTATGTAAAGTAGAGCCCAATTAAATTTGACCATACGTTTAGAAAAATTCAATTTTGAAATGAAATTAACCCATTCGCCCCCGCTATAATACTAAGCTTCAAATTCAGCCCTTGCCAACGTTCCATCTCGTGTTTGGCAGCGAATGGGTTAACAATGTTTCGAATCTGCAGCAATCTACAGAGATTTTAACTGTTCAATGCGACAAAAATGCAACATTTGGCATTTATTTAAAGAGTAATGTATTACATGTTATATTAACCCTTCAATTTCCATGACTAGATTAATAGAAAAAATAATATTATTTTTCTGTTATGTATTCCTTAGACATCCCCAAGAAGAATAATAAAATTATTCTAAAAAAATCTTTTAGGGTTTTTATAAAAAACGTGTCACCTACAGTTGACACTTGAAAATTGAACACATATTTTGGAATTTGCTTTTCACACACAATGCACTGATTATATTAGTATATTTATTAAAAAATGACATGCAGTAAGAAAAAATATAATACTCAAGCTTTTGACATATTTTACTGCAATTTTTGCACTGTTACGCCAGAAAATTAGAAATATAATAATAATACCGTTAGAAATAATTTAATTTATTTGACAGATGACATGACATCAGTATGGAAACAAAAAAAACCCCAAATATTACTATTCACCAATATCCTAATAGTAAAAAGTTTCTTGAGTTATGTTATTATTTAATAGGGGGAAAAAAAATATAAACTGCTCTCACTCACCGGAACTGACGAGTTAATGATCATGATCTTACTTTTCATGTTAAGACAAAACAAAAGGAAAAACATTATATCAGCATATATTTATTATTTTCAGGTATTCATTAGATGCTGCATACTTTGGTAATTTTAATTTCATAGATATATTTGGAGCTTCGTTAACCCGCCACTGGTGACGTATATGTCTGTGAGACCGGTTAGTTCGAAAAAATCAAATACATATTTCACATGCATCCAAAGATATTGTCTAATGTTAATAAAAGAGATTTGATTTATGAAATGCTTATGTTTTACTGACAAAAAAATATCTAATTTCATAACCTTTCCAAAGAAAAGTACCATGAATAGTAAATTACAGAAAAAATCGTAGTCAAAAACCCCGGTGCGTGAGACCGGGGACACCAACGATGTAAGTCAAATACACGTCACCAATGGCGGGTTAAAAAAAAAAAATTGTCTGTAAAAAACATTTGTATTTATTGGAACTAATTAAAGTAGTATTTTTTTATTTTTATTTTTAGGGTTCTATCATAATGAAAACGTAAACTTCTGAACCGATAAAACTGAAATTGAAAAAAAGATTTCGATATTCACAAATAGGTCATAATATGCCTTTCATTAACTGTATTAAAAAATATACACTTCTTTAATTTGCAATTTTCTTATATTTGAAAAAACTTTCTAAATCATAAGCATTTCATTCTGGGAAACGAGAGAAGAATAGTAAAAATTATTCTAACATCGTTTTGGTGATATCTGCCATAACTATAAATTTTGAGGTGCGTTGAAACAAAATGCTCTAATTTTTCGAAATCTCATCTTTTCAAAACAAGAATTATACGGAGATGATTCTTAAGAAGTATTCACTGCATATACATACTTTCATTACATAGTTATGTATGAAGAACGAATTGTTTTGTTGTTGTTGTACTAATTATTGCCTTCCTGAAGAAGGCGTCAAAGCTGTGACTTATTTGGCCTTGGCAGCCATATCGACCATTGAAATACATATTCCTTAGTCCGTAATATAGATGTAGATGAGAGTCCGTAATATAATAATAATAAATCCGGACACTTCCGACTAAATTTCTCCTCAGGACAGAGGATCAGGTCGACAAAACGTATTAAACGTTGTTAAAACCGCGAAAACTGTACAAACTTTAAGGCAAATCATTTGTCATTTCATTTTTACTATTCTTATTGTTTCGAAAGTTCATTGATCTTTAAAATTTAAATTTAAGAAAGTCGCCATTTTCATATCATGTATATTTTATAATAAAAAGAAATTAAATATATTTAATACAAATCATTAATTTAAAAATATAGTGAAGAACGTGAGTTAATTATTTTGGAGTTGGAGTTATATCAAAACTTAAAACCAAAAACTACTACAAAGTCGAAAAACTGAACGGTGCTGCCATAAGCTGTCTTTTTCATCCCGTTCTGGGTCTGCATCAGCACTTTAACATGGGAATACAACACAACTCCCTAACGCAAATATTTATCCGGCTCTAGATCAAAGACCCAGACGAATAGTTTCAAAATATTCTAATAGAGACGATGTTGTAGCCTTTCGTTTCTGAAATGTTAGTAGAAATGACATTTGGAGGTGTATTGGTTCTGAACATTGATTGAAATAGACATAAGAAGGTAAGTTAACAGCTCCTCAATAGGGGTAATATTGTACAGTCGAAATAAAAATTGGAAAGTAGGAAATAAAATATTACTACTATTATTCTGACCGCACTGTGTAAGTGCCTATTTGCTTGTAAACCTACACACACACACACACACATAGATACGCGTATACAAATTTCACAATTTCTCGGTACTTTATTTAAAAAACTTTCGTCCCCGAAACAATGGCTCCTATCACTGACATATACGAACCGGACTGCTAACCGTCGTCTGAAAAATGGGACCATTTTTAGGATAGGCTCAATCCTCATGGGGCAAATCAACAAAGAATAACAAAGATAGATATAAAAATCATTTTCCAGATCTCTCTGGATCTTAGGCTAACCTTTATATTTCACATATGTACCAACCAAAGTTAAAAATTACAACAGTGCCATAGCCATCTGTTTGCCATTATGAAACTATTCTAACAGCTGATTGTAGCGGAAAATAGTTTTTGGTAGTGATTATGAGTTGAGGGAGTTGGCGGACAATTTATAATTGATGTCGTAAGTGCAAGTATACTGCGAAAAGTATGTCTTTTATTTCTCGATTGGAGATATAAACAAGATATAGGTATATAGATAAAACCGAACTTAATCTCGTCGGGCCCAAACCTACCCTTTTCTGAATTGGACAGTCCGTGCGAAACGACTTATATTTTGTAAATATATGGCCGTTTTCTAGAAAGAAAATATACCTACTTAGCATTGAATTTTTTTGCTGAACGTTTTATTGTTTTGAAGGATAAGGCTGAAGTTTTCCTTTCCTTTTCCCTATAAATTTTATTGCTGTTCCTCGAAGGTAGGCCGACGGACAAGAATTCCTAAATATCTTTTCATAAGTACCCCGTGCTTAGGGCTACCTGAAAATCCTTGAGTATATAAAGCAGATAGGCCTTCAAAACCAGCACGTTGAATCTTTTAAGGGGAAATATGTTTCCGAACCATTTTTACTTCCGCGGCTTTGACATTTTACCCCTTCAGTCGCGGGCAAATGTACAAAAACAGGGAAACATCTACTGTATCGCCCTTGAAGAAATATTCCAATGATGCCAATGAGATACAATTCGGTTTTTCTATATAATCGAACCTGAGCTTCAGCTCAGTGTTTGACATATAAGAAAATGACTAGAAATAACTACTGACTTGAAAACAGCTCCGTGGACCGTGATAATACCTGATTCGATACCTCAATCTGACTTCTTCAGATTTTACTAACTTGATTAGCCGATCACTGAATTTAAACAAGGAAAGATACGAAATATGCACGACACAGTGATGCTAAAGAGAAAGTCAGAAGTCTTTCACTTTGACTAATCAATGTATGGACTAGTGATTATTAGAAATGTCCTTAGACAGAAATGTTTAGAAATTATATTCTGAAATATCCGAAATTAGGCAACTAGTCCCATGGAAGCAGTCGAAGAGCAGGATTGTGTTTTAATTTTATAAGTGCTCGTATTTATTTTCGATTTTTTCTCGGATTTTAACCCATTAACGCCGAAGAATCGTGTCTTTTTTTCTCATTTTCAAGCTAGATTCTTATCATCGAAAAAAAATCATTTGCAAATAAAAAATATGTTCCCTTGTACTTTCGAGTGTCCCCTTTCCGAATCCGGAGTCAAAATTGAGTTTTGTCCATTAGGAAAAAAAATATGGCTGTTTTTAAACAAAAAAAACCGAAAAAATCGAAGACATTTTTTTTTCAATATTTTTTTTCTCATTGAAGACGCGCGAGGACCCCCCTTTTTCTTCAACCATGAGTGCACAAAATAGTTGTAGTTTAAGAATATATTTTTTTAATTTGTCGACATTGACATTTTCACCCCCAAAATGGCGCTTTTCATCCCTTCAGCAGGAAGACAATTTCTATAAATTTGTCAATTTGTCAATATATAAAGTTGTCAATTCTTCAATAAACGTTAGATAATAACTGGGTGTTAATGGGAAGGTGTCCGCCATATTGCATCCGCCATTTTGAATTTTGAAATGATGATGCCAGATTCGTTATCAAGGACCTCGAAAACCCCCGAGTGCCACATTTCATCCGATTCAAGTAAGTTTTTGAATTTGGGTCCGCCATATTGGATCCGCCATTTTGAATTTTCGAATTTTGAGGGCGGAATCGTAATCAGCGACCTTGAAAACCCCGGGATACCAATTTTCGTTAAGATTTGAATATTTTTTTTGTCGGGCACCGAGAGTGAAAATTGTCTTCCTGCTGAAGGGATGAAAAGCGCCATTTTGGGGGTGAAAATGTCAATGTCGACAAATTAAAAAAATATATTCTTAAACTACAACAATTTTGTGCACTCATGGTTGAAGAAAAAGGGGGGTCCTCGCGCGTCTTCAATGAGAAAAAAAATATTGAAAAAAAAATGTCTTCGATTTTTTCGGTTTTTTTTGTTTAAAACGGCCATATTTTTTTTCCTAATGGACAAAACTCAATTTTGACTCCGGATTCGGAAAGGGGACACTCGAAAGTACAAGGGAACATATTTTTTATTTGCAAATGATTTTTTTTTCGATGATAAGAATCTAGCTTGAAAATGAGAAAAAAAAAACACGATTCTTCGGCGTTAATGGGTTAATGTAGTTGGTAAAGTGTGATATGACAGCGATTGTTTTGGGCGAATATAATGGATTACTTGTCAATACAAAATGCCAGGCAGAAAGTTGTGCATTATTCTTTCCCTCTTGCTCACACTTTTAACTGATGAATAATAATCAGTGCATTTTGACCCTAATTAGAATCCAAACATGTGATTAGTCTACATTGAATTTATTACAATTTCTTAACTGAAATATTATTATTGAACAATGGGAATGGATTTTTTTATATCTCACATTACGAATTCTTCATATTTTATGCCTGATTGTGCCATGAAAATTACATAACAGCCATAGAAAACGAGGAGCCTAAACCGGATTTATTTGCAATTACTTCTTTTTATTTTACGTAAAATTAAATGAAAATCATAGCAAAAAATTATATTATGTTCTAATTACTACTTTTGAATTGTTAAAATTATTATTCAGCGATTTAAAACTTATTGTATTTCCGGAAATTAGCATTTTACTGTTTGGTCATACATTTTTTAATGAACTTTTCACATTGCTTTTGCTACGCTAAAAGGAATTTGATTTAAGCGTGCTAGATACAATTGAATATTGAATAAGTAATTTTTAAATTTGCCGGCTTTTGAAAGTGCCTATCTCAGCGACAGAAATATACACAGCCCAAAAGAGTTACCTATATCGGGACTCTTCTCAGACAAGTTACTTCAAAACCTCAACCATTTGAGGTAGCAATCGAGTGATCCATTGTTTTATGTCAGCAGATGCAGTTAATGAGCTGTTTCTTTTTTCCAACCGTTCGTATTTTGTATCGTCGATGTATCTTACTGGGGGCAAAACCTTATACAATTACAGGCCCTGATCCGTGGTTATATGTGTGTGTACGATTTTTGTGTTCAGATTTTTCGAAGGTTTTTTGACCGTTTGACCTTCAAATGACCTTGAAATGAGGTCGACTGACCTCAGATTTAGATTCAGGGTCCTCGAAAACATACGTATGAATTTTTTCAGATTTTTGCAAAGTAAAAATAAATACCGGATTCGGATTCAGCGACCTCAAAAACATGTCCGTGAATTTTTTCAGATTTTTGGAAGGTTTTTTGACCGTTTGACCTTCAAATGACCTTGAACTTGACGTGATGGAGCCTAACCGACCCGCTCATCGTAATCAGCGACCCCAAAAACCCTAGGATACCATCTTCGATTCCCGTGCACAAGCCTAGATAAAATGTTGACCTGTGTAATTCAACATCGAACTGTTTTGCTTCAAATAGGATAAAAATGTGGATTAATTTCTGTCGCATGTACCGTGATTTTTCGGTTTGGTTCGGTTCTTTGGAAACAAATCTCCTTCCTACTCTCAAACAGCTGTTACTAAAGCTCTTTGCAAATGGTCTGGGTCTTCGTTGAGTTGTATTCAAACTCAAAAATATTTCATATTTTGCTTAAGGATATGGTAAAAGGTGAATTGTAAAGATATCTTCCCAGTGTAAACATGAGTGAAAATCATTTTTAAATAGCAACTTTAGTTGGGAAACTGCCACGAACTTTCTGGCATATTTACGTCGTCCGCCATAAGATCCAATGTACATATTTTATTTGACAGATCAGAACACTGACATATCGTAGTGTGTATGCGCCAAATCGAGTCACTGGTTGTAATTGCAGAAGGTTTTGACTGGCTTTTCTTGGCTTGTAGTTGTGTAGTTTTTCCTAGAATTGTGGGACTCTGTAAATTAAAGGGATTAGATAGTATCTTCATTGAAATTTGGAGTTAATTATTTAGTTTTATCTGAATTTGATTGATTTAATTTGATATTACGCGCTCAACATATTCTCTTCAAGAAAATATGAATAGATTTTGCATTAAGCGTAATACAATAAACTAAAATAAAGTTTTAAAAAATATGCACAATAATGTTGAAAATAAAGTAAATCGATTTTTATGAAACTTTGCACACACATTGGGTTCCTGTGACAGTACATGAAAATGATTAAAAAAAACCAAGATGGCGGATTTTAAAATGGCCGCCAAATTAGAAAAAACCAACCAAGCTGCAATTTGATATATAGGTAATACATACAATCTCGATTTAAATTCAATATTATTAAAAAAAAAAATCGGATTTCAAAGTGGTCGCCATATGTACTACAGTAGAAAAACCTGATGAAGCTGAATCTTGGTATATACATAAAACACACTGTCTCGACAACAATGCAGTATTATGATATAAAGAACTGAAAACTGATTTCAAAATGGCCGCCATATATAATAGAAAAAAAATTCTTACTAAGTTGAAATGTGATACGTAGGTAATATATACAATCCCGCAACACAAAGAGCCCCTGGCATCTGACACGAGAAGACAGCACTGCTAGTATTGCATGATTTCTTACTAGACGTCAGAATCTCAAGAAGGCCCAGATTTGTGTCATTATTATTTTCTAATTTTTGGTACAGCTGATGATGTAAAACAAAACCGTTTAACTTAAAAGTTTTTTTAGAGTTTTTTTGTTTAGCTTGAAACAATTATTTCGTGAGATTGTTCCATTTTGCACATGCTTTTCACCTTGCCATAAGTCACAAAATATCGTAACATATCGAAATATAAAAGTGGATATAACCATTCATAATTAAATTCCTTTTATTTCTTTATTTTATACTAAATGTTAGTTTTTATTTTATTATTACAGACAATGGAGCGAATGCAGTTACATCTCCTGTTACACCCTGCCCACTACGCGCTCCTTTGGTTGTAAGCATCGTTGGTCTTCCTTGCCGCGGTAAAACCTTTGCCGCACATAAAATTGCCAGACACTTGAGCTGGAAAGGAGAAATGGCAAAAGGTTAGTATATAATAAAATTTAATACATCAAAATAAAACAAAATGTAAGTAATGAAATGTTCAGCAAACCAAAATTATTTTTATTAACACTAAACGTACCAAGCGGGGTCAAATGATTCCTTTCAAAATTTACTTTAAAATCGTACATTCATTGTTATTTCTTGCGCTCATCTAAAAATAAAAATATACGTTTGATTTTTTTATTAGAAATCAGGTGTTATGTTGTGAATTATTTCCTTTAATTAATTAAGAATTTCATTCTAAAAATCAACGCTCCTTTCATAAGAGGGGTCAGATGACTCCTTATGGTAAGAATTGGTAGTATAACAAATGTTAACTACTTCCCGATAATTTAACATCATACTGATTGTTACATTTTTGGAGGTCATCCGCCTAGAGTTGCAGTTTCTAATTTTAGTTAACTACTTAAATTCAATAGTGCGCGGGGGGTATAGCTCAGTGGTAGAGCATTCGACTGCAGATCGAGAGGTCCCCGGTTCAAACCCGGGTGCCCCCTCAATTATTACACCCTTGGCTTGTTGTTAAATTTTAAATAATTGATTATGATCTGAGACAGTGATGGCGAAACTAAGACCCGACCCGCACGCGTTGATTTTTATAAACTTATTTTTTATATCATAAAAGAGAACAGTTAATCAAACATTTTAAAAATTAAAGTTTGTATATCTAATGTCGAATTTATAAAAAAGTATTTCCAAGTGGATATTGGCTAGCTGATTTTCTATCGTATCACTCTACCTGTGTATGACGTACACTGACGAGCAAAAGTGGTCAAATGTTTCTAACTTTTCTGGTTTTAATCATGCCGGACCCAAATGGTGGATATTAAATAATTTCAATAAACATATTTCAATTTAAACACGTATAGTAATTAAATAAAGTTTAAAAAAATTCACAAAATATTATATTATTAACAACGAACATAGGCAACCTCTTTTTTACATTTTCTTTATTCCTTGTTCATTCAACTGGGCAGGGTGTCACCTGGGGCAGGGTGTTACCTGGGGCAGGGTGTCACCTGGTGCAGGATGTCACCTGGTGCGGTAATTCATGGTATCACCCCATTTCAATTTTTGACGTCGATCTTTATTTTTTCCTCTCCACTTGCAAAAGAAAAAGTTATAAAATAAAAAGGAAATGTAAAGTTTTTAGAGAATTTTAAAAGTGAGAATTAAAAAAAAATCGTTTTTAACCATCCTTTTCGCTCCCCCTTTCCAAGTGAAGCCACTGACTTAGTGACCCACGAACTAGTACTAAAAAAAAGAATGAACAAAATTTGACCCACTTCTCAGAAAGGTTCGCCATTATCTGATCTAAGATGAAGTAATCCTTCGGACCCCATATTTCGCAGTAAATATTGCATTTAACTGAAATTTATAAATAGTTACCCACAGAGAAAATCTAATTTTACGAAAAGATCATCAAATTGCTTAGACATTGCTTGTATACAGTAGAATCCGAATATAACGACTTCGTTTATAACGGCTAACCGTTTTTAGCGACGAAAATTCAAACTCAAGTTAGATTTCATATAGACTTACTATGAAAACATATCCGTTTAGTACGACTCCGGTTTAAGCGACCAACTGCTTATAGTGACCTATTTTGACAAAAAATCGTCCGCTTAAAACGACACACAGTGTTGTTTACAATACCTACGCACAAACAATACCTAACCGCCCGTGTCTCGCCTTTCTCCCCTCTCTTACGTACGTATGCTTATTAGTGCGCTTAAATCGGAGTCAGTGTTTTTCATCTGATGTGCCAAGATCAAGGACTCATTACGTGCCGTAAAATAAGTTCCGAACCCGAGGCAACTAATTCGACTTTCAGTGCGCCTGAGGCTCTGAAGGCTGCAAAAACGCTCAGTGTGTTTGTTCAAACTAACTTTGGTGATGATGTAATAAATATGATGTCTTTTATTTACAATGCTGTACGTAATTCTTATTATCGAACAAAAATCAATCAAAAACAAACAAAAATTACAGATTTTCTACGTCAGTAAATCATATGAATATACAGTGAAACCTGGATAAGTGAGACTTGAAGGGACCGAGATTTTTGTCTCACTTATAGAGGTTTCTCACTTACCCGGGTTTCTCACTTATAGAGGAAAACTCGGATAGACAAGGTGAACATTTTGGCTGAGACTGATGATTCATTAGTAACGAATAATACTGAACCTGAAAATTTGAAATGCTAGAATAGATATAAAAGATAAGACAATTTACAAATACATAAACAGATAAAGTATATTAAATACACATTAATGAACGCATACGAGAGGAATGTTGCCTATACAATGAAATAAATAGCTTTAAATATGAGAGAAAAGAACCAGTAAGGCTCCAAAAAATGTTTCATTTAGAGAGGTTTATCGATATCATTTAAGGAGGTTTTTCAGTGTGGAGGTACCGGGACCTGAGAAAAAGTCACTTATCCAGGTCCCACTTATCCAGGTTTCACTGTAAATGCATAGAATGTAGTGTGGAATGTATATCTTCCACCACAGTTATTTTTTGTTTATTTTAATATGAATTTTTTATTTATTTATAGGAATTAATCTAACTATGTAAATTATTATTTCATAATTAAAATAATATTAATACATAAAAACAAGCTTAAATTCATTCGTCGGTGTTAATTTTGTGCGTCGTCCGGTTAGTACGACTAAGTGTCGCCGGTCCCTTGAGGGTCGTTAACATCAGTCCCGCAGGCAGACAAATTTACAACACAATTATTCCAAAAAGGGGGCGCTATGTATGCTCACTTGTTTTGGTTTTTTCTAGCATCTTCGCGTCTGATTGTTGATTGAGAAATAAAAGTAAACACTTGCTTTTTTGCGTTTGCACTCACGACAGCGATTATAAATTGTTCGTCAACTCCCATTTTCCGTTGCCATAGTTTTACAATCACAAGCAGATGGTTTAGTTGATATGCACGTGACATATGAAAGTTAGAAAAAGGCAAAAACAGTGGTTTTTATATCTATCTTTGTTAATCATAAGTCTTACCGCGAGGCAGTTTTTGTAAAAAAACTTAAAATTGAGCGTGATGTAAGAGAAATCCGTTTAATTTAATTATTAATATAAATGAAATAATTATAATTTTTTTTTTTATTTGCTTCTGTTTAAAAAAATTGTGTAATATTTTCGGGCATTTTTAACAGCATGATTTGGCCCATAAGGAGTGAGCTTGTGCTAAAAATGGTCTCGTTTTTCAGACGGGGGTTAGCAGTCCAGTTCTTACATGTCAGTGCGGTTGATGTACAAAGCCGTCCATCAAAAACCTTGTACTATTATAAGCCGTGACGTGATCAATCGCACGCACACAGCTATGTTAAGCACTAGACAATGGCAGAACCCTAAACTCATTTGGGAAAGTACCAGAATTTCCTTGATTTAAAATCTCTGCTGGTTCCCTATATTCTGCCGGACACGAAATCAGCGACCCAGGAAGTAACTGATTGCCAATTTTCTTACTCTCATACACTTTTCGCGAATTGCAAGAGGAGCTGTGCATGATCCGCTAAGAAGAGGATCCAAACACACTTCCGACTGACAATAACAGGTTGACCTTTTCTAAGTCAACCTAGCCTGCCATGGATAGGCATTGCTAGAGTCGTAGTAGGATGCACAGGCCCTATTAGCCAAATGAAAAGAGAACATCTTTTTGACGATATCAAGGATCTTTCTGAAATGTGAATGGGGGAAATTGCTCGCTTTCTAAACTCCACAGGGTGACTCTGATGCCTTGGAAACCGCAGCGCGAGACGTGCTGCAATCCATAACAACCAGATCAGACAACGTCACAATAACTAACCAACCAAGTCCTTTGATTTCATAATATAATTCTTTAAGCAACTTAAGTATAACTATCATAACTAACATTATTAATTTGTTCTCATTAATAGTATTTACAGTGGAAAACAACGCAACACCAGACACACTTCTGGAAATAGTTAATTGGTTCCGAGATGGCAACAACGTTGCTGTAAGTAATTTCACACAAAACGAAAATATTAAAGTTCAATAATCGGCAAAATACATATACAGGGTGATCCAAAAGTATGGAAACGGCTAAATAACTTTCGAGGAATGCATTTTGGAGCAAAAAGTTGTAGACAAAAGTTTTAGGAATTTTCCCCAGCTATTCAATGGTGACCTCAGATTTGACCTTGACCATGGCCTTGAAGGTCATTTCAAGGTCAAGTTGACTTTTTTAAATTGGAACCCTTATTTTTGACTACGGAAATGGAAAGAGCGGAAAATTTTACGTCCAACTATGACCTTTGCCATGACCTCGAAGGTCATATCAAGGTCAAAATGGCTCTTTAAAGAGGAACCTGCATTGTTACTGCGGATTTGCAAAGAGTGGAAGTTTGCGTGCAAATGTGACCTTGACCACAACCTTGACCTTTAACACGACCTTGGCAATGACCTTGAAGGTTATATCAAGGTCAAGGTGGCTTTTTGAAGGGGAAACCATGTTTTTGACCACGGAAATGGAAAGAGCGGAAAAGCTAACGTCCAACTATGACCTTGACCATGACCTTGAAGGTCATATCAAGGTCAAGATGGTTCCTTAAAGGGGAACCTGTATTGTTACTACGGATTTGGAAAGAGCAGAAGTTTTGCGCCCGGATGTGACCTTGACCATGACACACTTGACCTTGCCTTAATCGACTTCACCATGGTCGGTCGTTAACTTTTCCGCTCTTTTCATTTCCGTTGTCGTTAACTTTTCTGCTCTTTCCATTTCCGTGGTCAAAAACATGGTTTCCCCTCCAAAAAACCACCTTGACCTTGGTATAACCTTCAAGGTCATTTCCAAAGTCATGTTCAAGGTCAATGTCACATTTGGACGCAAAACTTCCACTCTTTGCAAATCCGCAGTAACAATGCAGGCTCCTTTTTAAAGAGTCATTTTGACCTTGATATGACCTTCGAGGTCATGGTAAAGCTCATAGTTGGACGTAAAATTTTCCGCTCTTTCCATTTCCGTGGTCAAAAATAAAGGTTCCAATTTAAAAAAGTCAACTTGACCTTGAAATGACCTTCAAGGCCATGGTCAAGGTCAAATCTAAGGTCACCATTGAATAGCTGGGGAAAATTGCTAAAACTTTTGTCTACAACTTTTTTCTCCAAAATGCATTCCTCGAAAGTTATTTAGCCGTTTCCATACTTTTGGATCACGCTGTATAATACGAATGCTTACATTGTTTTACCTTTCAGATTATCGACGGAATTCATTTAACCCGACAGTCTCGCCAAATTGTTAGTATATTCTGCACCGAGCGCATTTACCACCATTTAATCGTAGAAATTGACTGTGATGAAGAAAGTTTAAATTTAAACCTTAACGAGATGGTGCGATTCTATCAAAACTTTGATAATAACACAGATTGGGCCAGCGTTTTCCTAGAAAAAGTACGTATTGACTTATTTTGATTTTGTTTTATTGAGAAAATACCTTCCAGCTCTTGAAATGCGCTCCTAAATATGAAAAGTGTAATGCCGCAGAAGGTCCTTTAGTTACCGTCAACAATTCAGAAAAACCATTTGTGCACTCTGTGGCGGCGAGAGGAGTTCAGGGTGCCCTCCAAACATCTATATTAGGCGTCCTATCCCATCCTGTGATCAGAGAACAAGTATTCTACTTCAGTAGGGTATGCATATGTTTCTTACTTATAAATACAATTCTAACTACCTTGTTTCATGCAGCACGGAGAATCAGAGTTTAATTTATTAGGACGTATCGGAGGTGACTCTGATTTATCACCCCGAGGATGGAAGTATGGCGAAAGACTGACTCGTTTATTTGAAGAAAACCCGCACAAATATCCTGGACCTCAGCTGGTAGGTTTCTTCTTTGTTGTTAATTTACCAAGTAATTACAATTAATGTGATTTTTAGATATGGACATCAGCCTTTCGACGAACTGTGCACACAGCGCAGGCTATTCCTGGACCAAGGGCTGCAGTGAGTGAATTAAATGAAATAAACGCTGGGATATGTGAAGGATTGACTTATGAGGAAATCCAGGAAAGATTCCCACAAGAATTTGCGTGGAGAGATCAGGATAAGTTTAAGTATCGTTATCCCCACGGAGAATCGTATTTGGATCTACTGCAGCGAGTCGACAGTGTTGTACAAGCGCTTCTGACAAAAACTCGAGTACTCGTTGTCTCCCACCAGGCTGTATTGAGATGTATAATGGCTTACTTCATGGGAACTAAGCCAGGTAAGATATTTTGAGTAGACGAAGATAATACCCCCTCTATTTACTATGCTGACACAGTTATTCAAAATAATTATTAATTTTATAATTAGTTGTAACAACATATAGTAATATTTCTTCTAAGACTATCGCGGTATTCAAACGTGGTAACACAGTATTTCTAGTGGACTTTTTTACGGTTCCGTCGCAAAAAGGTAAAAATGGGCACCTCAGGCCCGATGCACAGCAGCATCAATTGCAGCCGCGCACTCGTGACAAGTCTGCTGGGGGTTTGTAACGGCCATAAATAATAAGCGATGCACACGAGGCAATTAAAAGGCGTTTTATATACTTTACGACTGTTGTACATGTTACAGTCGTACAGATCGTATACAACAGTCGTAAGAGCCTTTACACTTATCTGGCTGGTTGCACCAACATTTATAACAACAATTACTCAGTCTTGTGTTATATTTATGTGCATATGGACAAAAGAAAATTGGCTTTCAGAATTTTGTTTCAACAATAAAATTAAGTTAAAAAAAGATATCCAAGTGAGTCAGAAGCAAGACTAGTAGACGTTTGAGGACGAAGTACTCTTGGGATGGAAAACATGAATATTTTTGATAAATGTCTATAAATTCCTTAACAAAACACTTATTTTTATTCTGTCATATAAATCGAAACGACGATTTTGCGACTGTCGCATCATCTATAGCATGAATCAGCTCTAGGAGAAATGTAACCGCATTAACCATGCAACCGTTATCGTTTCAACTACGCATGAGCATTGACACATTCGATATACTGACAGCAGAGTTAGAGAACAAGATACACTCATGAAAAAAATCAATCTACAATTGTCCACTATCAGACTCTCTCTAATCGACTGCACTCGCCGAACATTAGAACCCTTTGCACGCGCGCCGGCGATGGATAAATGACGCTTGTCTGCAGTTGGTTCTCGCTAGTGTGCACAGACTATATGACTACATATATGACTATAGACTATCTTCATATTATATAGATTTTGATCAAAACGGATCGCTAGAGTTTGTCCGGTTTTCCAAAACACTAAAATTCCTTGTATTTAAAACTGTTTTTGCTATAGATTCGACTGAAATCCGACAGTCACAGCCTCCAGTATGCGTTTCCGTAAAAATCGCAAATTCCATATTTTGTTCACTCCTTTCGAAAAGGATTTTTTAAATTGCGGTGCAACCGGGCTAATACATTCTGTTGTACAATTATGGACACACACAATATTTCCTTTTCAGTTTTATTTTAAATTTTGTTTTGGATTTATCTATATTTAATTATTATTATTTTTTTTTTCTTTTGTCTCATTTTTCCGCATTTTTACATTAATTATTTTCTTCTTTATTTTCTTTCAATTTAATTTTTTATTTCTAAAGTATCGGTAGTCTTTAATTGGATTTATTCTGTAGGCTTTCGCCGCAACATTTTTGTAAATAAATAAATAAATAAATAAATAAATTACATTTTAGCCTTTATAGAAAAATTATTAAAAAAAGAAATCAATGTTGTTCTGTTACACAAAATAACACGCACTTAAAGTCTTCCTGTAGATTTTTTTCATTCATTCTCATTACATTCATTCATTACATTCATACATTAACCCATTCGAGACGAGCCATTTTTTTGAAGACCATCTTTAGGAGCGAAGCAATTTTTGTTGTTTGCATTCCTGACGGTCCTGGCTGTAGGCGACTCATTTTAGGGTCTAACTTAAAACTAATACAAACTTTAACCTTTTAGAAATAGCCAATACGGGTACGGAACCTACCTTTTCCAACGCAATACGCAGTGAAGTACTGGACCTAACTTTGGCCACCCCTTCTCTGCTTAATTGCATAATCAAATGGCATGTATCTGAAGAAGCCTCTCTCTCCGACCATCGTCACATCAGATTTGACGTGGAGGCTGAAATTATATGCCAGGAAAAGAGAAGAATTCCCCGACAAACAGACTGGATCTGTTATCAGGAGCAGGTTAGGCAAGATCTAAAAGAGCTCCCGTGCTCACCGATCACGTGCCGAGAAAACCTTAACCTCTTCTCTTCCAAACTTACAAGCGTAATCCTCTCTTCGTATGAGGATAATTGTCCGCTAAAGACAAGGAAACAAACCAGTGATGTAGCCTGGTGGAATAGGGAACTGGATAGCTTGAGAGCTAAAACTCGAAAGCTTTACAATAGAGCCAAGAAAGGTGGCTCAATAGAAGCCTACAAAGAGGCCTTAACCCTATATAACAAAGAATTACGTAAATCCAAGAGGAGAACATGGAGAAGCTTCTGTGAAGGCGTAGAAGACCTACCAACCACAGCCAGACTCCAAAAAGTCCTCTCTAAAGATCATACAAACGGAATCGGACTATTAAAAAAGTCGGACGGTACCTACACGGAGAACGGGGAGGAAACCTTGAAGCTTCTCATTCAAACACACTTCCCAGACTCGATAACAGAAGATGATGGACCCTCTAGGGGATCACCAGAACTTGGTCCTGAGATCCCCTTACGGGCCAGTAGCCTCTCTGGTCGCATCTTTACCCCAAGAAGAATTGAATGGGCAATTGACTCATTCAAGGCCTTCAAATCTCCTGGAGGAGATGGCATCTTCCCAGCTCTACTGCAAAAGGGCCCGAGAGAAGAATTAATACAAGCCATTATCAAAGTGACAAGAGCTAGTTTTACATTAGGAATAATCCCTGATGGGTGGAGGGATGCAAGGCTCGCTTTTATACCAAAGGGCGGAGGGAGAAATCCCTCCGAGCCCAAGGCCTATCGACCCATTAGTCTAACTTCCTTCCTCCTTAAAACCATGGAGAAGGTGTTAGACAACCACATACGTAATACTGCATTACGTGAGGCTCCACTACACCCAAACCAGCACGCTTACCAGGGGGGAAAATCAACCATTACCGCCCTCCATAGCCTGGTTACAAAAATAGAAAAGTCACTTAAAGGGAAAGAAACAGCCCTATGTATTTTTCTAGATATAGAAGGAGCTTTTGACAACACCTCCTTCGAATCAATGGAAAAATCAGCCATCAGAAAGGGTATCGATACCCAGACGGTGAACTGGATCAAAGCCATGTTAAGCTGTCGCAAGATCACGGCAAACTTGTGCGGGAATTCCGTGACGGCATGGGCTACAAGGGGCTGCCCCCAAGGAGGGGTCCTGTCTCCGCTCCTGTGGTCAATCGTCGTTGATGGACTCCTAGAGAAGTTGACAAATGCCGGGATAGAATGTCAAGGTTATGCGGATGACATTGTCATTATCATCCAGAGCAAAGAGGATCGCGTGCTATCACGCAAAGCCCAGATGGCTCTAAACCTTGTGTCAGACTGGTGCCAGGAGGTTGACCTTAAAGTCAATCCCAATAAAACAGTAATAGTGCCCTTTACCAGAAGGAGGAAGCTAAATGTGACGACCCCCTTGCTGAATGGAACCACGATTGGGTTTACAACAGAGACGAAATATCTAGGAGTTACGCTAGATCAACGCCTCACTTGGAACACCCACTTGAATAAAACAGTAGAAAAGGCTACACGAGCCATATGGACATGTCGTCGACTGTTTGGAAAAAAGTGGGGGCTAAAGCCTAAAATGATACTATGGTCATATGAGGCGATAATAAGACCCATTGTCACCTATGCAGCAGCCATATGGTGGAACAAAACGGAGCAGTCTACGGCAGTTGCCACACTTAACAGAGTGCAAAGACTTGCCTGTATTGGAATCACAGGGGCTATGAAAACTTGCCCAACTGCGGCTTTAGAAGTGCTGCTGGACCTTTTACCGCTCCACCTATACATACAAAAGGAAGCGGCCAGCAACACACTAAAACTTCAAATAACAGGTCACCTTAATGCCCAAGGAAACGAAGAACACTCACAAATAATGAGGGTGTTCTCACGTGACCCGCTGATTCAAAGCCCGTCAGACCTGATATTAAAAAGGCCGAATCTGGATGTACCATTCAAAACCCTAATTAATGACCGACAGTGGTGGAGGGAAAATAAAAACCCCGCCCGACTGGGCATCTCTGCGTGGTACACGGACGGCTCCAGATGCGACGGATTCTCCGGAGCGGGGGTCTACGGACCCAATTGCCAGATCTCTTTGGCCTTAGGGAGAACTCCCACGATATTCCAGGCCGAGATAATTGCTATAGATACCTGCGCCCGAACCATCTTAGGAAAGGGAATGAGAGGTGCTAAAATATGGATCTTGACAGACAGCCAAGCAGCGATTAGAGCGCTCTCTAGTTATACTATAGAGTCGGGTCTGGTTTGGTGTTGCCTGTCAACGTTAAAAATACTTGCAAAGTCCAATAGGCTTACCATAGCCTGGGTTCCGGGCCATGAAGGAATATTTGGTAACGAGAAGGCGGATGAACTTGCCAGAAATGGAGCTAAATCCGGTTTCATCGGACCAGAGCGTTACTGTGGCCTTGCCAGGAGTTATTATAGATCCTACCTCAGGCTGTGGGAAAAAGACAGTAAAGCCACACATTGGAATAATCAAACCGGACTAAGACAAGCAAAAAGATTCATCCACCCCTCAGAGCAGAGGACGAGGAAAATCATAATGCTTAACAAGCCGGATCTAAAAATCATGACCGACCTACTAACGGGACACTGTGCCCTAAAATACCATCTTAAAAAGATAGGTGTAGAGGATGATGATACTTGCCGATTCTGTTTGGAAGAAGAGGAAACAGCAGAGCACGTACTCTGCCACTGTCCGGCCTTATGTCGACAAAGGCTGACACACTTCGGAGCGTCTATCATCGCTCCGGCAGATGTGTCGAATGCGACGCCCCAGAATACCATAGCCTTCTTTAAGGACATTGACTTGGATGGGGTCTAATCCAGAGGGGTTTAGCACAATAGATCTTTCAGGTCGCGTTTGCTATCGAGAGGTACCTAGAGTAACTTAACGACCCGCTACAATAATAATAATAATAATAACCTTTTCGCAACTTAAAATTTTAATTTTTCTCAAAACGAACTTATCTTCTGCTTTTGAACTAATAACTGACCATTTAAGTTCACTTTCATAACACACACGGTGTGTTGTGCGTCGTTTTGGCTCAGAAAAGCATAACACACACGATGTGTTGCTCGTCAGAAGTGGGTTAATATTTGGTGTAACCACCATTTTTATTGATTAATAAAAAAACTTGATTCTGTATTGAATTTACTAAATTTTTTTAATGCTTTAATCGATGATGATCCATGCGTCCAAAATAGCCTATTTTCTCAGCATAAATGCGTCTAACAAGAATTCCCCAGAGATTTTCAATGAGGTTGCAGTCTGGGGAGCGAGCTGGACACTTAAGTACTTCAATATTACTATTTTGAAGTCAAGTTTTTGTGCTCCTACTTGAGTGAACAGCAGCATTATCCTGTTGAAATATCAGAGAGCGGCGCCGAAAGCACCGCAGAAATGGTAGCACAGGGAATCCCACACGCATGCAGCAGTCGACCGATTCTCTCTCTCTCTCTCTCTCTCTCTCTCTATCTTTCTCTTTTTCTTATACTGACGCGGCCTACTCGCCACGCTCGCCAGTCGTGTGCCACAAGGAGAGGGAATTTATCGGTTACGTCTTCGCTTTTTTACAGCGAGTCCAGCCCGCCCAACCTCCGATAAGAAGCGTAGCTTCAATAATTCCAGTCAAAGGCATACATGTAGCGGGAGTAGCAAGTAAATGAATCTGAAGTCTCCGACTGTAATCATCTTGATTTGAAAAGACCTATTCGGTGATATGCCACTCAATTTAGTTCGCAATCTTTTCTTTCGCTCCTACCGCTATTTTGCATTTTACGGCCACCATTTTTTTCAAATTTATATAAAAACAAAACCTAGCCTATAATCATCGCATGGTTTAGACGAATCGATAGACACCTCATTGATTAAAATCCATCGAGCCATTGAGATGCTTCGAGGGTATAAAACATCTCACATACATACAGTTTTTAACCCACCTAACCCCAAAGAGTTAAAGTAGACGCAGTAGATAATATCAGGACTGCGTTTTAATGTCCTCCAAATGGTCTCACGATGAACTTGGACATTTAATTCTCTGTTAATTTGGGCGCAGCTCTTCATCGTATTTAAAGCAGCTTTGATAACACTAGTCGGCACCAATTTTGTCACAGAATAAGCTTTATATCATTTCTATAGGAATTCTCCGCAGATTACAAATAATAATTAAACAATAACGAATTGTTGTAGGAGTTTGTAAAATAGCTCAAATAAAAGTGTGAACCTTATATATATTATAATAAATACGAGAGATCTCAAATCCTTTTCAAAATATTCTGTGGAATTCAGTTTTTTCCATAAACCGATTACATCATACAATAGACAGTGAATGAAGAAGCTTGCGCACGCTCATGAAAATCTTATTCCCAAAGAAGATGAGTGGTATTTCATATATGAGTCCTGTTACGAGCTTTTTCCACGTTTCGTTACTTTTTAATGAATTTTTCAGAAGTGGTATTTGGCATTTTTCAAATCTGTTTTTTTAAAAAATGCGACATGATAGGTATTTTTGTTGGAAATCTACGGAAAAAATCCTATAGAAATGATATACATATAACTTGTTCTGTAACAAATTAAATATTAAATTTTGTCGATCAATGTGATTTGCGATTCATCACGTTGTGAGAGTGATTTAGAATGCCCCGAAGATTTTGATCTGCCATATCCTTCGGGATTTTTTAGGGCATTACGTATAATAAAATCCGATCTTTTCAGCTTCCAAGCATTGATTTTCCAATGCTATGTACATATATAAAAACTCAATTTAAATTCACCTTTTGTGTTCTCTTTCCGTGTCCCATTGTTTGTTCAAATTTACTTTAATCACTTGCACCGAAATGTATAAAGACACTGAAATAGTCATCTGCATGTAACTTTATGCAATAGGCGAAAATAGCTCTTTGTACCGTTATTCTCATAACATAAGGCAAAGAATGTCGAAATCAACAAGAAGGGACACTCTAATATGCTCTCAAAATTAAAACCCATATGCAAGTCCTCAAAAATCTAGTTGATTTCGATATTTTTTGGCACCAAGGTAAAAAAAAAGATAAGGAAAAACGTCACGAGCGTCCCTTCTTGGTGTATAAACTCTGGTAAGGGTACGACTAAACCTTCTACATTGTAGGAGCAACCCCGAAAATGCGTGAGTGCCAATTTTTATTTATAAGTTTGGGAAAATAGTGTATATTGATTAATTTTATACTCATGATAAATAATCTTATTATTTTCTTTTCAGAACAAGTGCCATACATTAATGTTCCATTGCACACACTACTTGTCGTACGAACACGAGGCTACAATTATGAGGTAGAGTCTGTACCTATATCAGTCGAGTGTGTTGACACTTACAGAAATCAGCCTAAGGTAATAATTGATCTTTTCAACTCAATTTTGACGTTAAAGTACAAAATTTCTTTATAGAATTGCGATATTGAAAGATCTACTTCGGATGCTTTGGGAACAGTTCCACCCCACTTGGATGCTCTCTCTAAAGTTATTCATTAATTGACTTTGAATCTTCGATTTTTCAATTCTTTTACACAAGTTGAATATGAAAGAACAGCATAAGGCGACAAAATTTTCCTCAGTTCAATAATCGGCTATCCAAAATCTATTTTAAAAAAATTTAAATTTAACACGTTAATTGCCAGTGAGTTGGTTACTCATCGCGTTCCAGTTAAAGTGTATTTAATTTAAACAAAAATACTTGGTTGCACGCAATTGTTTAAAATATTGTAGCTCGCATTTAGTTAATAGTTCTTATAAAATTATTTATTAATTTTGAAGTCATTTTTGTGTCCATATGTATTTATTTGTATTTGTATGAAGGCATTGAGCTCAATTTGCCATACGAAGACATTTAAGTTTCCCTCATCGATTAATTTAAAGTGCGATGTGATTTTATGGCTTCTGTCTCAGTTTGTAATTGATTTATAGTTAAAGGTATTTTTACCACTTTTTGTAAGATAATAAATTACCTTAATAATTTATCAAAGAAATATTTACAAAAAAAAATTGTCTTTGAACAGCGTCTTTAAGGTCTTACCTGTGTATATCAAACTTGTTGATTGCGAGTTAGGCCGGTCATACACGCTCAGTTATATTACACAATAAAACTGTGTAAAATATTGCGTAAAAAACTGTACTAGATGGTGTCCACACATAGTACAGTTAAATGCACAATTTGCTCATTTTTCGTGAGAGTTTGAAGGTTCAACACGTGAAGAACTCATTTAGAAGTAAATTAATAGCAAGCCATAATGTGTCAGAGAAAACGATTAATTTACATGACATTAGCTGCTGCAATTTGAAAAGCGAAAAGAAATAGAAGGAAACGTTACGTTTCTATGAAATCAAGAAGTTTCGTTTTCTTCTCACTTGAATCCATGTCTGCTGCCACACAGCATTGCACAGTTTTATTGAAAGCAGTTCATGCGATCTGCACATTTAACTGCGTAATCACGACGATTTTGCGCAGGTCAAAAACTGTACTAATAACTGAGTAAATTGTGCATGTGACCTGAGCTGTCTTCAGTTTTTCCATCAGTTCTGACGTCACGCAGTTTTATTGTGCAATATAAATGAGCGTGTATGGCCGGCCTTAAACATCCATTAGAGCCTTTCGGTAAGGAGTTAATAACAAAGAAAATCCACAAAGGGGCACTCTACATGCTCTCAAAATGCCAACCCCATATGCTCTCAAAAATGCATCTGGAAAATTTTCCATTTAGATAAAGCAGGGCAGCAGGACTACTACCTTTTGTAAATTCTTATAAGAAATATAAAGAAAGAAGTAGTCAAAAAATTTTCACAGATAGCATTTACAATGTAAGGAATAATGTTAGGCGTTTTTTTTTTTTTTGATAATGCATTTTTAAAGGCGATCTGGGACGACTGCATTGATAATAGTTTCCCAGTCCTGTATTCTGATGCAATGTTAAGTTATAGAGAAATGGCAAATTGAAGAAGGGGAAGCGGCAAATATCACACACACAAACAGAGCGGATGCTATGTACTTTGGTTACCTACGATCTCCCCAAATCAAAATTCCCAAACACACAATCCCCAAGACAGAATATGTATTTAAATAAATATACTGTATAATATTTTCGACACGTCTACTAATATTTTGTTCTTGTTGATAATCAAACCCATCTACAAACAATATTTCTCCTCCTTTAATCGATTTCACAACAGATATTTCCATTTCGAAACTTACATACAACTAAAATGTAAAGCAGGGTTATACATTGAACAACCACCTAATAACTGAAGGTAGACCAATGACTAGCTCAAGTTAAAACCAACTAACGATGCGTGTATCTTTCTATAAATTGTTGGAGATTTTGTGATTGGGGATTTTGTATTTGGGGACTTTGGAATTTGGGGGATTTTATGGTTGGCGATATTTTCTCATTTGGGTATTTCGTAAGTTTCCCTATGTACTCAGGACTTAAGTCGGCAAAAATATAACCCTTTAAGATTTTGTATAAGCAATAGCTGGATGTTGCCGCAGTAGAGCAAGTGAAGTGCAAAGGGTTAAATAAGTTTTTTCATGAAACTCCCCGTCAAAATAATTATTTTAATACTTTCTCAAAATGTAAACACTTAAAAAAAATCTTTCTGAAAAATCTCATCAAATTTCAAAACGCTGCTCCTTGTTTACTACTTTATTATGTTACAAAATTTCATTGCTGCCACTGCGTACTGTTTGCTGCCAGAATATGTTTTGGTTTCTACAATTTTAATTGACTCAAAAATAGTAAATAAGCCGAGCTAGTAAGAACACACAAAAAGAATGACTCAAAAATATATTTTTGACCTCTGTCTTCGTAGGGAAACAGTAAATTATTTTTTATATATATTTCGTACTTGTAAAGGAAGTAAATTAAAATTCAAGACTTCAAATTGCTTCAGGCAATGATGACTGGACTCCTGGTTAAAATTGCAAATGTGGGTGCCCGAAGAATGGTGGCGTTGGCTACTGACCACAACTTTTCGGACCTAACATTTTCTTTATTTTAATTTTGATATTTTTTTTTTAATCACATGATGTTACCCGCTATTATGTTCTCGTAAAGGGAGCAAATTTAAATTAAGATTTCAAATTGGTTCAGATATTTACAGATCGGTACAATAATGTCTTTTTCGTTAATTCATTTTTTCATTAGCCACCAGACACCTGCCGCGGCATATAGTACATATGAATATAAATATATGTAAAACTACAAAGTGGTTAACGAGATCGATGTCGCAACCCACACAATGTGCTTAAAGAATATATTTGTAATTGTATTAGGACTCTTTTGCAATAATTCTAAGAGGCTAGGCTATTCCATAAAGTGAAAAAGTAATTTTTGAGTATAAGAAAAAACAAAGCAATAACATTTCTTCCCACAGATCGATGCAGTTCTTTCAAATTCATTTTAGTCTATTGCTAAGATACTTTTAATTATAGCTGTAGTGTGAAAACGTCAATTGTTGCAGCAAGGAGCGAAACATGAATAAATGCATTTTATACAAATATATATATATAAATATATATATAGTATATATTGTCAAGAATGAACCCTATTTTGTACAAAATAAGATTTTTATAAGACACTAGAGATGCAGCAAACAATTTTATTTTTGAAATTGAATATATTTTAGTAAACTTCATAATAAGCTGAGAATTAAAAAAAAAAAAAAACGAATCCCATGTTTGTTCTCATTTACTAGCTGCAAACGATGTTTAAATTTTATTTTATTCTGTATCAATGCACTTAACAACTAGTTACTACTTTTCTTAAAATTGTAACTCGCACGTGTTCGGTTAAGCTATTTTTATGTAAAATTTGTATATCGATTCTCCATCGATGCTTAGATTTTAAAATAATTTGCTGTAGGCAATAAAATAGTGGGTTCAATAAATATTTTAGTATCAAATACGAAAGACTATTTTGTTCCAACTACATTTCTGAATATTGTGGTCATTAAAACTCATACACAGGAAAGTACTTTTCACCTGCGTTCTATATGAACAAAATTAAAATGTTAGTGAAAAATGCTCTATTTTCAGGAGGTACATTGCATACCTCAAGCCAGTGAAAATTCATGTTGTTTTACTTATTTATTTATTCCTTTGTTAGTTTGGGTACAAAGGCCATAGCAGGATAAGAGTGGGTGGACTGCCCCCGTATGTATCTTGTCCACTTTAATGTGGTATGTTGCTACGGCGATGGGATTAATTTATGCCAAATATCAATTCCAAAAAATGTTTTTTACGCGAGTTATATCGAATTTTTGGAAAATTGAAAAAATGAATTTTCTCGAAAATGGTTGAAACAATCTTGGTGGCTAAAATATATGTTATACAGGGTACCAAAGCAGTCTTGGAAAAAAAGTCGAAAATTAATTTCGTTATTTAGAAGGGGGTAAAAAAAATATTTAAATTTTCAAAAAATATTTTTTTTTATAAAATCCTTTTTGTACCACCGCCAATTTTTTCCTATAGTGTACTTAGACCCAAAGCTAGGACATATACTTTTTTGGAAATTATCGAAAGAGTACTTCATAGTTAAAAAACAAGAGAATTTTTTTTCTACCAAATTCAAGTTTTTAGTTGTGATTTTTGATAAAAGAAGCACACTTTAAACCAATCTAACACCTTTATTTGAATTTGAATAAATATTTTAAAATTCTAATTAAACTAATTGTGGAAAGCTTCATAGTTAAAAAAGAAGAAAACAATACAAATTTTATCTCACACCGTTCGGCAGTTACAGGGTGATTCGTAAATCAGGATTTTGCCTTATATGGGAACCGCTCTTGTATTTTTATCTTTTTTTCTACGCATCGCAGCGACCCCAAACCGATCTCAAAAAATCACTATTTCGAAGCCCTTTCCAAAAAGGTCAACACCACCCCCTATCCCCCAACCCCTTGGCCACAATCCCCCCTGAAAGTTGAACAAATTAACTTTTATTTCACGATTTTTCACCTTTCGCCTCACTTTTCTCCGAAATTCATGTTATTAACATACCTACTTTTTATTTTTTTTAAGTTGCCTATCTAATTACCTTTCCAAAAAGGTACAACACGATGAGTATAAATTGAAATCATTCAGGAAAAATGTTGATAGTATCTAAATCTAAAACCACCTACCCTAATAAATCCTATCCTTGCGATGTAAAAAAAGTAGACAGTTATAACGCTAATCTATAGCATCATGAAATTACTTTATCTTAAACTGCAACTGCACCTGTCTTAATCTTCGCACTTGTGTTTTCTGTTGCTTTCTATTTTTTGGTTTATGCCAAAATGGACATGAAAGTTATGCGTTTGATTTATTTTTAACGTCCTCTTAATTATGATCTTGTATTAACACATTGTACACAAATGCAACGAATTCTACCACAACACGAAATGCGGAACCTAAATCTGGCTTACAGCCGTTTCGTGTTTAGTTTATATTTCTGTAGTAATTACTCTATAGAATCGCACGCACTATTTTGTTTTAAAATATCTATAGCACAGAATAAAGAATAATCATAAGTGATATTCGATTCGATTTGAAAAATGGAATATTCGACTTGTTCGAATTATTCGAAAAATCGAATATTCAATTTGTTCAAAATAAAACAAAATAAATACTGAAACAAACGTTTTTATTTAATATTAAATTAAATAATTTTTTTTATTGAAGAAAACAAATTAAAGAAATATCATGAATTACATTAATTTAAATTTTTGGATTCCTGCACATAAGACAATTGAATTTAATGAACTTGTTAATGAGGCAGCTAAAAAAAACATTTTGTTAGGGCGCGACTCTCAGATTTTGATACCAGCATCTGATTTCAAAAGTTTTTGGAAAAGCAACATTCGTAAAGATTTTCATTATTCGTGTACTGAGGTTCATGTGCAGAAGGACAAAAAATTTATTTTTTTTTTATAAAGAAAGTGCAACGTCTTGGTTCTATAATTTTAAATTTAAGAGAAAAAGTATTGTTTAAGATGATTTTGTACAGGCTGAATTAACTGTTCTGTCAAGAACTTTTGTTCTAGCCATTTCTTTTTTTTTTTTTTTTAATAAAAATAACGATATCAAATTAATTAATCGTATTATAACAAAAATACAATGCATATGCAAATCCATAGATTTACAATGAATGTAAATGTATCGAATAATTCGAAAATATTTCGAGTTATTCGATTCGGTTCGAATTATTCGCACATCCCTAATTGACGAATTTTAAAATCACATTTGTCGTTAATAATGAGTGTATCCTCCTCGCGCGGAGATGCACTCTTCAATACGTTTAGGCAAACTTTCAAAGATATTTTTCAATTCTTCCTCAGAAATGCTTTCCCAGACATCTTTTGTTCTTTCCCAAAATTCGTCAAGAGATTTTGGATCCGTCGCATCAGAAGAAAGCTTTCTTTTTATTAGAGCCCATACATGTTCTATTATGTTAAGTTCTGGCGACTGAGAGGGCCAGTCTTTGACCTTAAGACCCAATTACAATGAACGGATCTGAGCGCAACAGAACCGAAATGAAATGTTAAATTGGTTTTCTTACCATACGTTTTCTACCTCAGCGATTACATTGAAAGGATTACAAGCGGATTCGATCGGAATTACGCGCAGTCAATTTCGTTTGTTTAGAAATCGCCGGATTGAAGTGCGTACTTTGACATTTCCATGTCTCCCGGTCAGTGGAGAAAGGAGGGTCCCCGGCGGGGGCGTCTCTAAATAGGACTCCACCCTGAAGTAATGTCCAACAGACGGTTCCGGGGTGGAGGTCCTGCGGGCGGAGAGTGGGGTTTTAGCCGGTAGGCCTGGGTAGGCTGGGGAGTCCGGCACACGGGTGCCTTTGGACACCTATGGTGCATAAAGCATTTCCCTACTCCCATAAAAAAAAAACCAAAATTAGAACCTTGAGCTATTATCTTAAAATACTTAAGGTCTTAAAAATGTTCGGAAAATACCTTGAAAATCAAATTTTTGACCAAACCGATTATTTCATACAACAGATGCTGAATGAAGACTATAATAAATACACGCTCATGACAAACTTTTTCGCGAGAATGTTTAGAAAAATTACATATTTGATATTTTTTAGAATAAAATTCAGGTTTTGATTTGAGCCATGTTACAAGTTCCACTGACCTTCTGTTATTTTTTGATGAATTTTTAAAAATGGCAAACATATCATATTTTGAATTTTCCACTCTGTTTTTCTCGAAAACGGGAGCTAATTGAGAATTTTCATTTAAGAATACGTAATATACGGAAAAAATCCTATAGAAATGATGTGGTACTCGTTCAAAAACAGAAAGAAACATTGAATATGTTGACCAGTGATAATTGATTTTAATTTATTTAGCTTATATTATATGTTTTACTTATATTTTAATATTTTGGTAGTATTAAAACCTCCAGCCCAATCTTTTTGCGTAATTTCGAAAACTGGATAGTAGAGAATGATCTTGCTCATTTCGACGAACTTGATCGATTAAAACTAAAAAACAATTTCTCCGATTACTTTAAATTAATGACAAGTGACTTTGACAATAATCTTTGACTAATTGCGAAAAAATAAAATCTTACGTAATCAATTGTAAGGACCCTCCTTCTCCCAGAGTAAGAAAAAGTAAGTTATTAGCCTCTCCTTCCCCTTTAAACTTCTTACGAAATAACTGAACGGGCCATCACACGAAAATGAATGCTATAGCATTCACGTCCGCAAAATTAGATCAGGCAGTAACGATTAATCAAAAGTAACGAAAAATGCAGCCTTAATCAACTTAGCCGACTCTATCTACCTTGCCGGTTACGATGAAGGCAATTGCAAATTTTAATATTTTTGGCGGAAAAACTAGCATATTCTCTTTTAAGGCGCACCCTTCTATTCATTTCATTTCTATTCATTATTCATTTGCTATCAAGATGAAGTAAGAAGTTCTTAAGAGATGTTCTCTGACGTTTCCTGCTTCATTGAATGTCGTATAGTATGTTTTCCCGCTTCCACTTACGAGAATTTAAAGCCTGGTAAAGGAAGAGGCATATCTATACCGTCCGTACTCTACTCAGGGTTGTACTCTTGACAATAATTCACAATATCATATCAGCTGCTGTTGGCTTATGCTCGCTGCAACACGTAGAGCCAAACGTAGGGGATAAAGGAATGAGTTTGATGTGTAATCAGAGCTGAGTGTGAATGTGTTGTGTTTTGTGAATTATGTCCGAAAATTTTCGGATTGAAAGAGATTTGCAAAGAAATTTGCCCTTGGTCTGACACTCGTCTTGTAAAAGCCGACGTGGAGAGTTCTGTTATTTAGTGTCCGCATTTGGAAAGTAAAAGTGAGTAGAGTTGCTCTTTACATAATTTTTAATAATTTCCCTGTGTTTTTATTGCAATGATAAGTATTTCTTGTTTGTTTCGTAAAATCCTTTATTGTAAGTGTGAAAATGTCGGTGGTGATATCATGGCAGGAGGTACTGTGCGGCCATTTCGATTTAAGTACAGCTATTCATTGCAGAAAATTATATGAAACAGCTAGAAGCAGTACTTTCCTGGAATTAGTCTAGCATTAAAATTATTTTTCGTGCGATAAAAACTAAAGAAAACGGGACGCCGGTAATCGGATGTTCGAGTTACGAAATCCGCTCCAGGCGACAAATTTGACCTTTATGACCTTGCCGGTATCTTTTGATTCCGAAGTGCACGGAACTTGTCGAAAAATTTCATCTGATTCATTTTCTATTTCATCTCTTTTTTAGTGATCAATTCGAAATTTAAAATCGATTCCCAATTTAATAATCTTCTACATCCCATTCAAACCGCACACGCCGGTGTCCTCTACTTAGGTCACACAATAAAATTCAATCAGAAAACAAAATGTACGTAGTCGTTTTGTTGCTGGTGTAAAATATAAATAGAAAGGGAATTTTAGCTAGTGATCATTCCTTGATTTTGGGACAAGAATTACATCAAATATGTAACCTTGAGCAAGGCCAACTGCAGTTTTTGTTTCTTGTCCTATGAATATAAGACTGGACAAACCCCTTTTTTTTCCATGAGGATGGGCGGGCAATGGCACTAATAATTGATAGGAATCCTATCCTATCATAGGATCCAAAACAATTCGAAGTAAAATTTTTCGTTTCTTATTAAATAAAATAAAATATTGAGAAATTTTAACAAAATTTCTTTGAAGCACCTCCCGAGTGCACAGAAATCATGATAAAAAACAAAAAATGCGGTAAAATATGGGTGTGACTAGTGCACCAAGGGCTGTACCATTGTTTTCAAGGTTCATACGTTTTATTATTATTTCAAAGCAGCTTTATTTTATCATAGATACAGCAATTAGTAAATTTACTACTTTTTTTTAATCTCAAAAGTTAAGAATTGAAACCTTATTTTCTTAACATAAAAGTGTATATAGAGTTATAAATAGCAGCTGCGTTTTTACTGACCATTTTATTAAAACGACCGAATCAAAAAAAATAAGAAATAGAGTCATTCAACCGAATTAAATATTGTGACTTTCTCACAAACTATAGGAGATATATAGTTTTGCTGCAATTTCCTAGTGTTTTGTTTTTCAATAGAGTATTCACCTTTGGTTGTATTTCCTATTGTATCGTCGTGTAAAAAGAAGAGTAATATTTTCACAGTTTTTCCTATGGCATTCAATTTTTCTTACGCTATTTACAACAATAAAGCGTGAATGCACCTATTATAACTTTGATAAGTTTGATGATTTTTTAGGAATACTTATAGAACTTTAACATAAAGTATTCTGAAAAAAAGCTAACTAACTTACCCTTTCAAACGATATGAAATATGGCTAACTACAAAAACTTACCACCTGCAAAATTTTCAGATTTCTAAAAAAAAACGCCCATGATAGACCACGGTTCGTTTTTGAGGTTCGGAATTCAAAAAATCGGTGGAGCCAAACAATAGAATGATGTATCGTTAAGTAGTTTCACTAAAATGGTATTAGATTTCCTAGTATTTAATTAAATTTTGATTTCGAATTCTGCAGTAGGTCTGTCCTCTCTGACTTACTTATTACTGGGTAAGGTCGCTGTATTTGGATCGTTTTCCTGTTGAGAAGTTAGAGTTGTTACGTCTTTAAGTATAACGCTGCATTGTAAAATCCAATCCCACTAAGCACCAAATAACATTAAATTTCCTCCTCCAGAATACTTTGGGCAGAATATTTCCATTATCGTTTAATTAAATTAAAATTCCACATTCGATCCAAAATATACTTTCCAGATGTTAGAAGTTAGAGCTATTATTGTAGTCTGTCTTTGTATGACATGTTATGATGTTAATTTTGCATTAAGTTCCCCTGGTGCACTTCCTACTTTTTCCTTCCTTTGCTATATTTGGGTTGAATCTAGTTGAATGCAGTCAAACTGTAATCATATTTTGCTCATTTTCGGTACTGTTCTTACAAACAGTTATCTACGACCGATCCTTATGTGCACCCAAATCACAAGATAATTCATAGTTGTTGGGTATAGTTAACTGACTGACTTGGTATGCTGTTCATGTACATTGGGGGTTCGTCCTTTTGACTCTGTAACCTCCGTACGCACATTTTTTAACTAGTTGATTATTTGCTGTAGGGACATGTAAAATATCTGCTAAGTCAATATCAATTTAAGAAGTTATCACGCTAATTAAAATGGTTATCGGTGCTCGAACGTCACGCTAACACGAGATTTTAACAGCGCTTCTAAAATAATTTCACATATATTTTTATGACGCACAGCGAATAATTTTTTAGTGGCCCGTAATCTTCATTTAGTTCTTGTTCTTCTTTCTAACAAAAATAAGTTGTTTGATATTGTTTTAAAACTTATCTCTCTTCTATTTAAGACGTTTTGAATTTTACCATTGCGGTAATGCAAAAAATTGCCAAAATGTGAGAAACTTACTATGCACCTTATATTTTCCCTTTTTTTATTTTTTAATTTCTGTTATTATCAACTAATGTCTGTTAAAATGTCAAAACTACTTAGATTTTCTTTTCCAAACAATTTAAACCCTGAATATTTTGCAGGAAATGTGCCCTTTTCAATAATCAATAGTCTATGTGTTTCGCTTATCATGTAAAGAGGGTGATTAAAAAACTCTCGGCTGTTTAAAATTAAAGAAAGAAACAGATATTTAGTTAAATCACATCAACACGATTAACATTAACCCTAATGAATTGTTTTCCATTTCAGGCCTAAAACCTAGTCAACATGTCAAAGATTGGAATTAACGGATTTGGTCGCATTGGTCGTCTGGTTTTGCGTGCTGCCCTTGAAAAGGGAGCACAAGTCGTAGCTGTAAATGATCCCTTCATTGGGGTTGATTACATGGTCTACTTATTCAAATACGACTCGACTCACGGCAGATTCAAGGGTACCGTTACCGCTGAATCCGGTTGTCTTGTTGTCAATGGCCAGAAAATCGTTGTGTTCTCTGAACGCGACCCCAAGGACATCAAATGGGCAAGTGCTGGCGCTGAATACGTTGTCGAGTCCACCGGAGTTTTCACCACCACAGAGAAGGCATCCGCTCACTTGGCTGGCGGAGCGAAGAAGGTCATCATTTCTGCTCCATCTGCTGACGCTCCAATGTTTGTTTGTGGCGTCAACTTAGACGCATACGACAAGAGCATGAAGGTTGTTTCCAACGCCAGCTGCACCACCAATTGCTTGGCTCCACTCGCCAAGGTCATTCATGATAACTTCGAAATCGTTGAGGGCTTGATGACCACTGTCCATGCCGTCACAGCCACCCAAAAGACTGTCGACGGACCGTCTGGCAAGCTGTGGCGTGATGGTCGTGGTGCTGGCCAAAACATCATCCCAGCCTCCACCGGCGCTGCTAAGGCTGTTGGCAAGGTTATTCCAAGCTTGAACGGCAAGCTGACCGGCATGGCATTCCGTGTTCCTGTTCCAAATGTCTCCGTCGTCGACTTGACTGTCCGCTTGGGCAAACCGGCCACATACGATGCCATCAAGCAAAAAGTGAAGGAGGCTGCTGAAGGTCCTTTGAAGGGCATCCTTGAGTACACTGAAGACGAGGTTGTGTCATCTGATTTCATTGGAGACTCTCATTCTTCCATCTTCGACGCTCGTGCTGGTATCCCGCTGTCTGAGACGTTTGTGAAGCTCGTCTCCTGGTACGACAACGAGTACGGCTATTCCAACCGTGTCATCGATCTCATCAAGTACATGCAGAGCAAGGACTAAATCCTCAACGAGCGCTTCTTATCCAATAAGAACAGTCACATCAGGACATAGTATTTAAGATATCACAATTTTTAGTTTCGCTCAAAAAATCCACCCCTTTCGAAGAAAGAACATTTTAAATCCACCTCAGATTTTTACGGCTTTTGTTACAAAATGCTTGATTCGAGTCTCGAACAAAATGAAAGTTGATCGTTTGTTGAAAGTGGAATTAAATGTTTCAAATGGAGAAAAATCAGTTTGAGTTTTACTTTTGCTGAGAATTATCGCTATGTTGAATTCTTAATTTTTATTTATTTATTTATTTACTTAACATCATAGCATTAATACAATAAAATACCAGAAGGATTGAGGATGAAGTTATCTGTTGGGAATTCACCTCTGCATCCTCTACACTTTTATATTGTTATTAAATGTTACATATTTTAATAACACATTTGTTCAACAATTTAAAGGGATCAGATTCTAATATGTAGATTTTAAATACGTTAAAATTGCTTTTTAAATGGCAAAATCACCTCACTGTCGTCACTTTGTCTCAAATTCGGCATTCTCATTGTGGGGTGCAGTAAGAATTTGTTTTCAGTTTTGAATTGAGTATCGATTGTTTTGAGGTTCGATGTTTTAAACTTTCCGATAAAAAGTTTAGATCATAGAGAATAGGATGGGATGTAGATCGGTTTAGTTGAAGCAATTTTCTGATGTAGTGGTAGCCTTCTCTTTTTTAGTTATCCGTCCAGTACAGGCGAATATTTTCATCAAGGAAAGGGACAGTTAATGAAAAGCTAATAATAAGCCCAGTGTAGGTCCCAAAGGTGAAATTGCACTCTGTTGCGATTTGACATTACGCGAGAAATTATCGAAAATCTTGTTTTTTAATATCGCTAACCTACTCCAATCATGTTCCCCACTAGAGCTTATTTTGAGAGAAAAATGCTTCACTACGTATTATTCCAATTATTCCATTTTAGTGGCTTGGCTTGGCAGTAGCCCATACTGCAAACTTAGTTTTACAGCACATTTTCAGTTGTTGGGTTAAAGAATATCTATAACAAGAAGGGACACAAATATGCTCTAAAAATTCAAACCTATGTGCAAGTTTTCCAAAATACATCTAACAAAATTTCCAATTATATAAAGCAGGTCAGGACTACTCTGTTAATTTTTATACGAAATATAGGGACAGAAATAGCCACCAAAAAATTCTCACAGACAGCTTTTACAGCGTAAGCTATAAAGTGACATATTTTGTTATAATGATTTTTCAAGGAGCCCTGGGACGATTGCATTGGTATTAGTTTAATTGACAAATTTTTAATTTTACGAAATACTGACAAAATATAAAGGAAATGCTCTAAATCGTTTTTAGTTTTCATAAATAGTGTTTAGGTTAGAGCTGATATAATAAACTATAAACGATTTTGAGCAATCTTTTGTGCTTGTCTTATCTATATTATATCAATCCGTGTATGAGTCCATATTGATTTTAATTGTTCGAAAGATAGGATAAAAAATCAGTTTCGTAGCGGTGTATCTATCTATTGCTTAATTTTACATTGTAGTAGTCAGATTATTGATGAATATGCAATAAATAAATGAAAAGCACATATTTTATTAACTTGAAGCATATTTAATATAACTACAAAAATAATTTCACTGCAATCATCTATGTCGTTTATAGTTTCTGAGACCTGAAAATTTTAATTTCTTTTCGACTGATAAATTTTTATCTTATTGATTATTGAAAAAATTAAAAAAAAAATATCACTACAGTAAACTACAAGCGATTCTAAATAATCACCCTTATTCCCGTAGTCGTGCCACTTGTCGAAAATGACGAAAAGCACATTTCGGTATCCTCCTAGTCGATTTAAACGACTATTGGCGAAAAGTGACAAAAAGTGGTATTCTGCTTGTCGTGTATTTACGACAAGAGTCGTTAAAAGTGACGATTTTTGTCGTCACAATTTGCTTGAACGACAAAGTCAAAGACAAAGGAAAAAGATAAGATATACGTAATTTTTATATCTAAATGTTTTTGATTTTAATAATTTTATATATTATATATCATTTAAAGTAAAAATAACAAATAGAATGAGTCCCTATTTTTCTTTGTTTTTATAAATGTTTTGATTTGGCAGTGATAACCTATGAAATACAAATGGTATTTTCCTCTATTTCTGGTACCTTATTATGAGAAACAAAATGAATCACTTCTTTTCGTTTGCTATAGCTGAATTTCATGTAAGATTTGTATAAGAAAGGGTTCCTAGCTATAAGCATTGACTTTTGGACCTAAACCAAATCTTCCATATACTTGAATATAATTGCTCATTATGATTAATTATGACCTTATAGAGGGTCAATCAACAATCATCTTGTGTCTAAGAGCATGTATGTGAGTCATTGCAGAGCAATTAGCTTGAATCGCACTTCATTCATTTTGATTGCACTTTATGGGTAGCAATCGCTCATTTTCACTTGAATATCATATGAAATGATGAAAACGAAACAGGAAGCTCAATTCCCACCGGGGACCATTATTTTTGATGATGAGACTTTTCGATTGAGTCTTACCAATCCCTCAATTTTTGAATTGGAATTCCTTAGCTCTCGAACCAAGTGAATCAATGGAATAATGAATATACGAATAATTGCTCAAAAAAATGAGACCCTTCCACTCCTTCGACTTTCATCATTTTTGGCATACATGTATATCTTGACGCCCTTTATCGTATATCTCATTTCCAGCTCTGGACACTCAAAGGAAGCTGTTACTTACTGGCCTTGAAGATTCACACTGCTTCCAAACTTCACATTTCAATTTACATATATATGTTTTCTCACTGTCATTTCAAAGTACATTAGTATATGATATAACTACAGCAATCTAAAATCCAAACTCAATCTCTGTTGGACACTAGGAGGACCTAATGTTCAAAAGGTTTTCGCCCTCTAGTTCCCCTGTTTTTTGATATACGAAATAAATATGGTACCTCCAAACTTAACTCATAAGGACACATCCATGTATGGTATAGGTATGGGATTTTCTTGCTTAGGTCCAAGCGGAGCCGCTTATAGCCAGGAACCCTTTGGTATGTAATTCAGCTATAATAAAAGAAACGAAATGAATAGCTTCGTTTTTCGTGAAAACCCCGCCGTTTTTTAGAGGGCTATGTAAGCCCGGGACGGTTCCTAAGATGTCGTTTTCGAGTCTGTTCTGCAAGATGGTACAAGCAAAAATTAAGTTAGAAAAAATTATATATAGCCGCATCTCATTACATATTCACCCAAATTAATTGCTTTTTGCACCTTATAGAATAGATCCAATAATAGCTTCAGGAATCAGTCATTTGCAAAAATCAAAGACAATAAAGCTTAACTCATTTTATTTGGTACCTTTACCTTAAATTATGTATAATATATGTATTATTGTAACTTAATAATAATAAATACATTTTGTATAAAAACTCCCTATCTTTATTACTTCTCCCAAATTGATCAGTGTGACTAATTTTACTATGCAAAACTGTCGCATCGTTTTATTGTCATTTTTTGTCGTGTCACTCGACTACGAGAATACTGATTTCTCGATTTCACGACACGACTAAGTGACACGACGCGACAGACGACACGACTACGGGAATCAGGGTGAATTTTTCGCGCTTATTCAAATTAAATGTTTCAAGTTTATTAGGGGTGTAGGGTATTTTTTTTTTTTTTTTTTTAATTTTCTCATATAAATTTACAACATCTCAAGATTATTGTTTTAAAATTTGAAGTCGATTGGAATAAAACTAACGGAGATATGGAGTTGTAAGTCTCCGCCGCTCCGATCCGGCTTCGAGTTATTCCTGTGCCTTGTAAATTCAGTGTTTAGACTTTAAACGCGTTTTTCTCTCACTTAGCATGTTCAAAGTCGGTGGACACTGTAACCACGTCGACTTAACCAATGAAACCAGGAAAAAAAATTTTCCAAAAAAGACCAACTTAGATTGTGTTCTTTTTACTTTTTCCGATAATTTAATGAATTTACTGGAAATTTTATCCTCGAAAACACTTAAAACTTCGCTTCAATTTTTGGAACATGTATGTACATAAAGTCGTCAAAATGAAGCTCTCTTCTGAGAACTTTCTTCACTAGATGTAGATGTAGATTTCATGAGGCGGGTGAGAATACCCAGCACTTAGACCATGTGGTCCATTGTACATACCTCAGGAGAAGAACGCCATCTGTTTTAATCTCGTTGCCCTTCCAGAGCCGTTAGTCGTTTGGTTCGTCTAACAAAGCTCATAAATTTGGATAACGTAAGTTTGTGTAGCCCATCAGTGGCTACTAAGAATGCTCCGAATGTGTCGGCTCTCGTGTTGAGGTAAAGGGGACAAGAACCCAAGAGATGGGCCATAGTTTCCTCCTTCAGCTCGCATCTGCATAGTGGCGAGTCAACAATTCTCATTGTGTGAAGATGCTTATTTAGCTTGCAGTGTCCCGTAATGACACTGATTGCCAAGCTAATGCAACTTCTGTTGCAGCTCACCAACCATTTAGTTAAGCACTGATCGGCTTTTTTCAATATAATTTTTGATTGTCTACAGCCCCTCCCAGCCTGCCACCTTTTATTATGCTCTTTAAGAGCCCACTCATCGAAAGTATGAGTAGTAAAGGAGGATGCCAGGCCTACACATGGCTCTGGGCCAGTCATTGGGGTACTGGAGCCCTCTCTGGCCAGGGCGTCAGCAATGACGTTACCCTCGATGTTGCTGTGGCCGGGGACCCAAATGATCGCCACTCTGTTGTTTTCAGCGATTAGATCAAGCGACTTCCTGCATTCGCCTAGTAGCTTCGAGTATATGACATTTGAGTCTAGCGCCTTTAAGGCAGCTTGACTATCTGAGAAGATAAGTATGTTCTTCCCTCTTATGTTCAGATCTCGTATTGTGATGGCACAGATGTTAATGCCTAAGATGTCTGCCTGGAATATTGTGGTAAATTTGCCCGCCGGTAGCGAGATGTTCAGGTCCTCCGTGAGCCCGTACACCCCAACCCCCGCAAGTCCATCTGCCACAGACCCGTCCGTAAAACACACGGAGCTGTTCACTAATGAACTATTCCAGAGATCATTGTCTTCCCATTCTATTCTAGAAGGAAAGTGTACTTCGTAGCTCCTACTTGTACAGATTTGAGGAGTTAGATGGTCTGATATCATGAGAACACTTCTGTCAGTGTTGATCATATTACTTTCTTCACTAAGCTTGTTAGCTTTGCATTTAGAGTCCCTTTCCTTGATGAAAATATCAGCTTGAACTCGACGCACAACTACAAAGAGAAAACTACCGCTACAACAGGAAATTGCTTCAACTAAACCGTCTGATATCCCATCCTATTCTCTGTGATTTAAGAGCTGTAAGTAGTCGCTAACAATTTCCAAGGTTGCTGATTTTGAGCTTACTGTCGTAATTTAAACTAGATGATTTTTTAGTTTCAGTACGTAAATGCTCATGTCAATTAATAAAAAGGTAAACTTTGAGTTTGTTTGTCAGAAATAATCTTTGGAACGATTGTACCAGCAGTTTTACACTAATTTACACTACTCATTCATAACAGAAACATTACTTTTTTTTGCTTGGCTGGGCTCTTTTGTTTACTTTGACGTGCTACATGGTAACATGACTTGACATATGACGTGCTACATGGTAACATGACTTAAAGATGACACAATACATGACATAAGATGACACAATACATGACATGAGATGACACTAGATAAATACCAAGTGGCATCACACAAAATATGACACGTGACATGATACAAGACAGACGACATGGCATCTCACATTAGATTTTCATTTGAATTTTCAGGCACTCTGTTACGTTTAAGCCTTGGTTTCTTTAAAGTAATTATTGCGCTCGGGCAACGCCAGGTAAATCAGCTAGTACAAAATAAAACTTAAAATGTTTTTTTACCACGAGCCAAATAAGTGAAATAGGAGAGAACAGAAAAGTTCATTCAGAATAAATTTTATTTTAAACAGCACAGGATCTCACACACATCTAATTAGCAATTTACGTAACGACCTAGGTGATACTAAACTAAACCATAACATAACCACTTCGACTCAATCGAGGTCGATTCGGGTATCCGACAAAATCGTACCAGTGTGCATTTTAGATTCCTTCATCTTCCGCAACGAATTCAGCAGGTCATCCATTGAAATCGCCAGAAGCTGGTCATTTCCCTCCAGAGGTTCATCAGAGGGCTCTCCATTGCCGCCAAGTTCGCCCTGGTTAGTTCGCATAAATTCTCTCATTCTGTAGACTGACGCGTTTCGGCACAACTCCCTCAGATCCGAACCGGAGAAGCCGGTCGAGAGGTTCGAAAGGCGATTCAAGTCGACATCATCCGCAATGTTTTCGCAGTCCAGAATAAGCCGAAGGATTTTCGTCCTCTGCTCTTCATTCGGCAAACCTATGTGGAACTGAGCTGGCATTCGCCTGAGGATCGCTTTGTCTAAGTCCAAAGGACGGTTGGTGGCTCCCATAACAATAACGGTGGAACCGGAATCTGTGCTTAGGCCGTCCCACAGCATCATGAATTGTGTTTTCATCATCGCCGTAGCTTCGTGATCATGAGTGTTGCGGGAGCGCAGGAATGAATCGATTTCGTCGATGAAAATTATACACGGCTGAATTTTAATAGCCAATGAGAATACTGCTGAAGCTAGCTTTTGTGATTCCCCATACCTGCAATTGAGGAGCACTAATGATATCTGGACAGAAATAAGACAATTTGGCGAATTACCATTTGTCCGTAAGCATAGCAACGTCCAAGTTGATGAATCTCATGCCAGCCTCTTTGGCTGTTGCTTTTGCGATGAGTGTCTTACCGCAACCTGGAGGTCCATGAAGAAGCACCCCTTTCGGAGCCTGCCACAATTTTGATTGGTGGAAGAGGTTCCGGTGCCGGATGGGCAATACTACAGACTCCCTCAGCTCCTGGATTACAGAGTCTAGCCCGGCGATGTCCTTCCAGCTGACGATAATATCATCGGGGACAACCAGGTGGGAAGCGATCATAAGCTCATAGTCGCTAAGGTTGCTTATGTTCACCTGGAAGCCCTGCTCCTCTCTCAGTCTATGTGACGAAAGGAGGTTATGATATGATGAAATTCAAAAAACTTTGGTTACTGTACCTTTTTAGCTGGCCTTCGGCACGAACGCGCGCTTTTTTCTTGTTTTTATTCGTGGGATCGAGGTGATTAAGCATCCATTTTACCGAATAATAAGTCACAACGGAGGCAATGGAAACACGCAGCAATAGCTGCAAAATTTCATTTCGAGTAACCTGAGATCCGGCTAGGTTGAAGTTACTCATGTTAAACGAGGTGGTAATTTAAACTGTGCTGGTTCTAAATCTGTGTTCTGGTCACAAAACTACAAATTCCGTTTATCTTTACAACGAACCTTACCACACGCTATAAAAATTCGACAGCTCCAGTCACTGACAGGCCTCCAAGTTGGGTAACTTAAGTCAATAAAATTTCCTTAAAATTAGCCTGTACAGGGTGCTTCTGTAATTTAGGGATTAAAATTAAATTTGTTCGCACTCCAGACTGCAAATGAATGCGAAAACAACTAATAATTGAATGAGATGTATTCGAAAAGCTAATTCTTATAGAAAAATATTGAATAACATATGTTTTCAACAGTCACCTCAAGAAAATATCCTCGCATCTGGCATCCCTCACATATGGTGAAGATAAAAAACCCTGTCGGATGATAAAATAGGCACACGAGTAGTTGTGCAGCTTCTCATGTGTTCGAACAGTGTGCAATTAGAATGATGGACGCCATTCGTGTGAAGTTTCGTGCAAAAGAATTTTTTGTCCTCCAGTTCTGGTAGAAGTGGCTCTGGTAAATTCCCAGAAATCGCACTTACTAACTGCTCCGCACTCCGGTAATGTAAAAATCCATCGGGAACTCGGTCAATAGAATTGGCTGCAGGAGTTATCAAGCGCAGTCAAAGTCGTATGTATGGTGTATGATCGCATAAAGAAAAAAGGGAAAAAAAAGTATAAGTGGATGTGAACATCAGCAGCGGCAGCGGGACACAGAGAAGATCAAAAAGCAAAAGGAGAAGTTAAAAAACAGTAAAGAGAAAAAGTTTGACATTTATGTGTGTGGCTGAAAGCTTAAAAGTTATGTGAGTGCGAGAGAGATGCAGGCTGGCCAGAAATTGTTAATGATTTGGTGAAGAAAAGGTTTTCTGTTTATTGTGCTCCTAGAAACAGGAACTCTTCATGGGAAGTTAGTGTTGTGCTCTCCAGGAACATACGAAATGGTAAATAGTCACTCTAAGATCCCACAGCAGTTTGTTCGGTCCTGGTTACAAAGAGAAGGATTTTTGAACCTGGGGGAACAATGAAAACTCACCGTGCCAGTTGGGACCTATTTAGCCAAAGTTCTAGCCGAACCGGCCTTTTCAACCGTGGCTGATCAGCAGAGCCCCGGGCCGCCGTTCATATAAGTCTCCCCAGAGCCTCCAAACTCCTTCCCGGAGCGCTTAAGCACTGGGAACGTTTTGCAGATTTATTGTATCCAAGTAGAAATTTTTTGTTGTACTCCAATGGGAGTGAGGAGTGCGTCCGTGGTGTACTCAAGGTGCATTTTGTGGGATATGTGTGTTCCTGATTGAGGTACATCATGTAATGCTTCGATTATTGTTTCTCTTGTGTGTTCAGTGAGCGTGTGTTTGTGTGTGGGTCGCTAAAGCATGTGCCTACAAACACGCAGCAATTAGCCGTGTGAACAGAGTGTGAGGCGGGTATAATCAAAAGAAGATCCTTCTGCGGCGGTGTGTGTGTCACAGAAAGGGTATGAAGTAATACATGCCAGTAATAAAAGGAAGGATAACCTACAAAAGTTTTGGGGCTTTTATTACAGCGGTTCCGTTAGCTGGATGCCTGCCTAGTGTCTCTGCCTGTGCGTGCCGTTGCCGTAGTCGTCGTCGTCGGCTGCGTTTGTTTAGTGAAAGTGGAAGAGAGATGCGCGGTCTCAGGCAGGTCTGTTGCACGGGAAGTTGAGATTACTCCGGATTTATGGGCATTGAGTAACTGCGATTCTTCTCTCCGTGCACCTTAATTCACCGGTGACAATACCGACACGGACACGGCAACTAAAGAACTTGGTTCTCTTCGGTTTTATTTTATTTTACTTCTTTTTTTCAACCAGATGGGCCGAATATGTAAATTTGGGGACGGTGGGACGCCCGCTACAGCCACAGCAGGCGCTTTCGGCCAGGCTTTCTTTTTTCGAACATGCCGCCTATCGCGTTCGAGTGGTTAGCAACTAAGTACCTGGATAGTTCCAATCAAAACTTGCACGATGCTCTGCTCCGCTACACCTCCCACCGGTAATCCGGGGGGCGTGCGAATAGACTTGAACTGTTGAGGACTTTGCAAGGATACTCTGTCTTTTATTGCTTTGACGACTAGTGTCAAAGTTTATGGATGACACTTTGGTGCGTTCTTTAAAAAAAAAAAATCTGATATAAGGATAATTAAAAATTAATTACACAAAACGGAAGCGAATCAGGTGCGGTGTAATGTAATGTCAGTATGGGGCAAGAACTTCCAATTCCAGCCGATGGAGGACCGCCTTAACGATTTTTGTTTTAACACTTTCCGACTTGTAAATATGTCAATATTGGTGGAGCGGGGGCAATCGATTCGTTCTATAAATTTGGTCAATTATTTATGGAATGTGGGAGTTATAACCAATGGTGGAGGATGTGCCCGCATATAAACGATTTTAACTTGGCGCTTTGATGGGTTGATAAATTGAAATTGTCCATTTTCCTTAATTATTCTAAGTATATAGGTAACGTATAAACACGTTTATTTAATTCATCAGTCAACCTTGGAATGGAACAGAATTCTGTGGTCCAAACCTGTCTAAATAGCCCATTTTTAGGATTCCATAGTACAAAATATAATTTCGTCATGTCCGTTTGGCTAAGTTTTCTATCTCCTGCTGCTTGGATTAACATGTTATATCAATGTAAATTAATGAAATTTCGATACCTGCCAACCCAATTGCACACATTTTTCTTTATTTTTGGGAATAGGAAATAAAATAAATTCGTCTGACAATTTTTTTTTTTTAATGTATTGTTATTGAAAAACCACTTATTTTTGAGATGGAAAAACCCGTTGAGCGATTGGGAAAAAATGAGTTAATGTACTTTTAGTCAGATATAGATATATTAATATAATCACACAGTTAATAGTGCATAGTATCCTCATAAATTAACAAAAGAAGTTGAACTGCGAAATGCTATCGCAGGAACATTTTTGTTGAAAATAAAAAGTCCATTCGTAATATTGATAATTGAAATAACTTTCTAATCACATTAATTATTACGACTCTAGTGTGCACTGCCCTTAAAGTCTATACAGCTTAAAAACAACGTTATAAACAAGATAATGGTGTTATTGCTCAGATAAAGGGACGAGAAACCATTTTACTCATTAAATAAAATAAAATTAAAAAATATAAATCTCAAAAGCCAATTAAAATATGAATTTAAAATTGCTATTATTTATATTTTTCATAATTTGTTATTATTGAAAGTTGTATAAGTCTTTTTATACAGTGCTGTGCAAAACATTTGCAACTAAAACCCCAATTTTCTGTGTCTTACTACAACAAACCTTAAATTCTTAAAAACAAAAAAGCTAATACAGTATTTTATTCTTTATTATATCTAATATAAGAATAATAAAAAACTAAAGGTAACTATTAAATAAAAAAGGAGAAATATTCGTTTTTTCATACTAAGATACAAAACTGACTGTGCAAAACATTTGCAACTCCTTGACATTGACAATGTTGGCGACTTTAAATATATATTATCATTAATATTTGGTTGAATAGCCTTTATTTACAATAACTGCTGCACATCTTCTTGGCATAGAATTAAATAGCGACTCAATATGTAAAGAAGTTATATCATTCCAAGCCTTTTTTATACCATTAAAGAGTACGTCACGGTTGTTGTAAAATTGACCCCTCATATTCTTCTTAACCAGTTGCCATAGCTTTTCTATGGGGTTGAGATCTGCAGACTGTGCGAGCCATTTCAAAACTTCAATATTTTGCTGCGAAAACCGAGCCTGAAGAAGTCTAGAGGTGTGCTTGGGATCATTGTCCTGTTCGAAGCGCCAGGGCAGGGGCATTTCTTCCTCTGCGTAAGGGAGCATAACATTTTCCATAATGTTTTTGTAGTCCTCCGCTTTCATTATCCGTGGTATTTCATAAAGAGGTCCCACGCCCTGAGCTGATAAACACCCCCAGATCATTATTTTACCAGTTCCATGCCTCACAGTTACCACAGTTTATCGCGGATTTAGTCGTTTGTTCGTCGGTCGTCCTACTTTTTGCCTTCCATCTAGCCCCACTAAGTTAAACACTCATCTGAAAAAAGGACAGTTCTCCATTTTTCTAGGGGCCATTCTAAATGACTTTGAGCAAAGACAAGTCGAGCTCAGCCATTTTCTTCGGAAGGTAGTGGCTTTTTCGCTGGCCTGTAGGTCTTAAGATCGATTTCTATGGCTCGTCTTCTTACTGTCGAAGGATCCACATCCAGGTTTTATTCATTTTTTACCTAAGTACCTTCAACTGAGGAAAGGCCGAGATTTACTTAAAATTTAAATTCTACCATCCTCAGCCTTAGTCGTTTTCCTTGGTCTACCACCCTTTATGAATATTTTCAATACTCCCAGTCTTTTTAAAACTGCTTATAATTCTGGATATGGTGGATTTAGCTATTTTATTCTTTTTTTTATTTCGTTGTAAAATTAATTACTCCCATTTTACTAACGTTTAGTTTAATTCCGTTTGAAGGAAAAAAAAATATTTTAATAATACACTTCCGCGCATGAACCTGACCGACAGACTGGATTATATGCCCTGCAGTAGTTGGATCGGAATAGAAAATTATTATTATTATTTTTTATTAACTATATATGGAATAGAAAATAACAGTTAACTAACAAAGTACTGCCAATTCTCATTTATTCCAAGAAAAATATTTGTTGATATATAAAGTTGCAAATGTTTTGCACAGGCAAACTTGTTACGTTGAATAAAAAACTGGATATTGCTCCCTTATTATGGGATATTACATTCTGCTATTGTTATATCTGGAAACTAGACATAATAAAGAATAATGCACTGTAAAACTTTTTTTGGTATCAGTGGTTTAGGAAATTTTATAACGATCTGTAATAAACTATGATTTTAGTTGCAAATGTTTTGCACAGCACTGTAGCTAAAAAATCCTTCATTTTCTTTAACATTTTTATTAATTATTATTGTATAATAATATATTATAAGTTTAAAGTTTTACAAATATTATCCGAATGTCTTAACATATGCCAAAATGTTTAAATTGATTCTAACGACAATCATTAAATTTCTCAGTTCATGAAAAAAATGAACTTATACCACTTTCAAAAACAATGGCACAATATTTTTCATTTTTTGTTATTATTGAAAGTGGTAAAAATTCATTGGTAGCTAAAAATATAGTTTATTTTCCTTAACAGTTTTATTAATTATTTTTGCATAACCAAATTTAACAAGTTTATAGTCTTAAAGACATTACCCGAACTCGATTAACTTTTGTCATTATTTCTAAGTTTATTTAAATGCAAACCTTTAAATATTTCAGTTCATGGAAAAATGCGCTTATACCACTTGCAAAAACAACGGTTCTCATATAAAAAAAAAATAACGCGTATTTATTCTTCCATGAATTAATCAATTTTGATCAAATTTTGCGTATGTACTACTATGATCAAAAAGATGTTGGATTGGTAGACCGGTTTTTCTTACACATGTTTTCTATCACAATAATTAAGAACGCAAATGTATGCAAATAGCAAGAGAGATGACTTTTACGGCTCTTATCAAAGTAACGGTATCAGCTAAACATTAATTTTTAGTAGTATAATTAAAGTATAAAATGTTGACAGTAGAGCACCAGCAACTACCAAGTTGGAGTGGATCGTCCTTACTTGTTATGCCAGTCAGGCTGATAGTTGAAGCGTAAAAGGTTAACAAAACGCTGTGATTACTACAAATGTCAATGTATGATGCTACGAGTTGACATTCTCTACGTAAATGAAAACAAAATTATTACAATCGGACAACAGATCACACTGTATGTCAAAAGTCTACTTTCTTTTTGAACATGGTATTATGTATATGTAAGTATGCATTGTGTCAAAATCTCGATATTATTTTAATATTGGGTGATTGCTCAAGGATGTCCATATGTATAGCTCCCATATCAAAGAGTATCTACTACAAGAAGCACTCGAACTTATCTTTTTTCGACCTTGGACTTAGAATTGTGAGACCGATACCAATGCAATTAATCTAGTTCACCTTTAAAAACGCATTATGAAAAAACTTTATTGCCTACGCTTTAAATGCTTTCTGTGAGAATTTGTTGGTAACTATTTCTTTATCTATATTTCTTTTAAGAATTTACGGATGTAGTGGACCTGACCTGCTTTATCTAATGGAACATTTTGCTGGGTGCATTTTCGAGAATTGCATATAAGTTGGGACTTTGAGAGAGTGTTGAGAGTGTTCCTTCTTATTGATATGGATATTCTTTGCCCGTATTTCTTAAGGGAAATCAAATCACATTTTTGGAATTTGCTTTTATGAAAATTATTTAATATAATGTAATTATATTTCTGTACATGTTAATATAAGTCTGAAAGTACTTAACAATTAATTACTTAAATTTTTGACAATTTTTTAGATGCGAATCCAAAGTGCGGCAGATGTCCAATTGATTCTCTTTTTGTCGTGATATTCCTGAGCGTACCTCTAGCACTTACAATTTTTTACCGATTGATCTGAAATTTTAATTGTAGCTTTATAATAAAAAAACAAATTGTAAGCGCTACAGGTACGCTAAGGAAGATAACGGAAGAAAAACTGCGACACCTGTCGCATTCTGGATTCGCATCTAAAAAATGATTAAACAATTTATTTAAGTACTTTTAGACTTATATTTACATATACACAACATCGAATACACTACATTAAAAAAATTTCATAAAATGACCCTTGATTTTTTGAACTCAAGGTAATATTATCCCTTAATGAATTCAACCAAATTGTACCTTATCGAAAATTAATCTTAGATCAGAGATACCTATTGCTTTTGGGAGCTGCCGAGGAGTTTTTATTCTTTTTTATTATTATTGTTTTTTTATTATATAATCCTCTCGCGTGAACATGGTTATCCCCAAATATTATTCGCAATGTTCTCTCGATTGAAAGCTAACGAAAAAAGAATTTTTTCTAATCTGTTTTTGGCAAATATCAAATGATTTTGATATTTTTCATTTCAAGTAACACTAGTCAAAAAATTAAATGGTTTTTAAACGGTTTTGTTTAGCTTGACGGGATATTTGTTTCAAATCGTGCGACAAGTTTTTTCAACTAAGTACTACTAAATTGATTCTTATGAAACTTTGCCAGTTCCTGTGACAATACATGAAAATGATTTATAAAACCACGATGGCAAATTTCAAAATGGCCGTTATGTAAATTAGAAAAAAAAATTCCGATCAGGCTAAAATTTGATATATAGGTAATACATACAATTCCGATGTAAATGCAATATTATAAAAAAAATGGCGAATTTCAAAGTGGTTGCCATATATACTAGAGGAGGAAAATCTGATCAAGCTTAAATTTGCTACATAACTAAAATATACAGTCCCGATGGCAATGCAATATTATAAAATAAAAACCCAAGATGTCGGATTTCAAAATGGCCTCTCTACAAATTAGAAAAAAATTCCGATCAAGCTGAAATTTGATACATAGGTAATACATGCAATCCCGATACATAGGTAATACATGCAATCCCAATGCAATATTATTTTTAAAAAAATGCCGGATTTCAAAATAATTGTCTCACGGGTTAGAGGAGAAAATATAAAAATCAAACTAAAAACTAGAAAGGTAAAAAAAACTTTTAAGTTAAACGGTTTTATTTTAAATCAATAGCTGTACCAACAACTAGAAAATAATTAGGACACAAACCTGAGCCTTCCTGAATTTCTGACGTCTAGCCTAAATAAAGGAAGAAAAAATTATATATTGTATGAAATAGTCAGGATGTGGAAAAAACTTAATTGCAGAATATTTCGAAAAGTTTTAAGGTCTGTTGTATTTTGAACTAAAAGCTTAAGGTTCAGACTTTAATAACCGCACTAAATGTAAGTAAAATGTTAGTGCAAACTGTCACAAAGTTAGCCTGTCGGGTGGTTGAGCAAAAACTGGTCTAACACTCCAAAATTACCCACTTCCGGTAGATTTTACAAAGCCCATCGATTTACTCGATGATACCATAATTTTGGGCTTAACACGTTTATCGCCGCGCCGGGTAATGGGTGCTGGCGTCTTATGAGGCTAAACACATGACCGATTTTTGCAGCAATTAATGTATTAAAGAGTTGTTAAAAAAAGTTAGCCTGCCTTAAGCCCTTGGCAACCAGTGTTTACAAAATTTTGTTTACATTATTAAAGGTTGCAATTATTATGGTCGCATATCAAACAAATTTTATACAATTTTACAGCAATTTTTAGTATCTGGATTTCTTTTCATCTGAAACATAACTTGGTATAAAATAAATAAAAAGCAAGAAACATTATTTCTTCCATTAATGCATATCCAAAATTCAAAATTTGTATAATTGATTAAACTTGTAGTTATAATTAGTGGAGTCAGATTTTTGAATAATTAGATTATAATATGTTAAACTCCGAAATATTAGTTTTATAAACAAATGTGACCTTTAGTTGTTTATAAAAATTGAGATAAATAAAATATCGAAAAAATGGCTCAATATAGGTTAAGAGAAAACTATTACGACAATTTTTAAACAACAATCATGTTAAAGTACTGGAAATTCGCCTTGTTACCCGATCAGACTGAACAATTTTTTTTCAAGTAAAACCCGTTAAATTTTCAAATTTCAGGAGGAATATTTTATTGCTATATCTCCGTAACGGTTTTGAATTTAATAATTCTTGATTTATCTTCGAATGTATTCAGAATTGAAATGCGTAAAAAAATCGATTTTTTGAAAATTCTGTATTTTTCAATTATTAAAGAGAAAACAGATGGGGTTCACTATTAAACCTCGAAAAGCCGCACAGGTGCCTGATCCGTTTTCAAGCTTGTGTGTGTCATACACAAGTGCTGGCATTGATATTCCTTGACGAAAGTTTTGTCATAAAACATATACACTGCGGAGCATAACTATAAACGCAGTCAAAAAATGCTTGTTTTTGCTATTTGTTTTGTCAGATCCCGCTATTATTTATTGATTTTGAAAGATTAGAGGGAAAGAGTACTGCACACAAAAATTCACTAAGAAGTAATCATTAACAGTACCGTTAGTTGAAATTTGCTCTTAATTAGGCGGAGCATAACTATAAACGCAGTGAGTATATTTAATCAGTTCTTTGCGTTATTGACCGTTGATATCAAACAAAAAGTGTGCCAAAAAATAAAATTAATTTTGCTTCTTAAATTGTTGTTACTTATTTTTTTAAATGTCACGCGGAACAGTGCTTAGTGATATGGAAGCAGGCAAAGTTCTTGCATTTTTTGAGGATGGCTTGAGAAAGCGTGCCCATTGCTAAAAAGCTCGGTCGGTCTGACGCTGCTATTCGGAACGTGTTAGAAGCTCCTGAAAATTATGGGAAAACCGAACAGGAGGTCCGAAAAGCAAGTTATCAGACAGAAACCGGCAATACGTTATTCAAAATGCAAGCAACAGTTTGAAGATCGCTTCAGACATCCTTAAGGATTGTGGTCTGAACGTCTCCTAATGGACAATTCATAGAGTTTCAAGGAGTTCCAACCATATTATGCGCCAGAATCGGCACCGCGACTTTTACCGCGTCACAAATCAGCAAGGCTGGAATTCGCGCGAACAAATATGCAGACCAATAACCAAGCATTTTATCTTGGTTTGGTTTGTTTTTGATAAATTTTTGGAATTTTTTTTTTAAAGATAATTCTTTCTGATGAGAAAAAATTTAACTTGGATGTACCAGATGGTTTCAGTGAGTATTGGCGTGATTTGCGGAAGAATTCTTAGTTATTGCCAAAATGAGATTTCGGTGGAGGCAGTATTATGATCTGGGGAGCATTTTGTGCTAATGGAATGGTAGGATGGGTACTAGGATAAATTCTTCCGAGTATATCATTGTACTGCAAATGAATTTATTACCATTTATGCAGCGTGAAGGCACAGATTTCTGGATTTTCCAACAGGACAACGCCAGAATTCATGTGAGCCATGCCATTAATTCGTGGTTTATGGACAATAACGTTCAAGTAATGACATGGCCCGCTTGCTCCCCAGACCTAAATCCCATTGAAAATATTTGGGGACTCCTAACAAAGCATATTTATAAGGACAACAAACAGTACAACACTGTCGTTGAGATAAAAACTGCGATCATTCAAGCATGGTACAATATTGACAATAGAACCATAACAAATTTATTAAAAGTATGCCAAACAGACTCTTTGAAGTTATTAGCAATAAAGGTGGTCACACACATTATTGAAATTACATCTTTGTTTGTTTTTTATTCAATTTTATTTAAATTATTTGCATGCATTTATAGTTATGCTCCGCCTAATTCAGAGCAAATTTCAACTAACGGTACTGTTAATGATTACTTTTTGGTAAATTTTTGTGTGCAGTACTCTTTCCCTCTAATCTTTTAAAATTAATAAATAATAGCAGGATTTGACAAAACAAATAGCAAAAACAAGCATTTTTTGACTGCGTTTATAGTTATGCTCCGCAGTGTAGATAGCAAACAGGTCGGCAGTTAAACTGATACTGTTCACCGGGTGTTACTTGAATATGTTATTTTTGGCTCTTCATTTTGGTCAAATATACTATTTTTGTCGTTTTATAATAAGTCTGTCTATTAAAGTTTTTACTCATGGGTAAATCTTTTTACTTTAAAGTGTCTGTTCACGGAGGGGAAAAATTGAGCTCTTGATAGCACTTCTCCTCTTATCCAATTTTACCAGATTTTATTCACACTGCGAGATCGAGTAAATTTGGGTAAAATCACAGATTGCTTGTCACTATGTAATCTGTCATTTGCGTTTTGATTCAAATATAAGAAGAAGTGATTGAAAAAATGTGTAAAATAAATAAAATACAAATTTCAAAATCTTCGAAAATATTAAATAAATCCATAAGTTTTCCCTCTCTCATCTTGCCAAAATTCGGTCTCCGCAGCGTGGGTAAATCTGGTAAAAATTGTGGAAGAGGGAAAGTGCTGTCAAGAGCTGTTTTCCCCTCCGTGAGGTTAACAGACACTTTCGGGTAAACATTTTACCCGCAAGTAAAAACTTTATAGTTACCAGACAGACCTATTATGTCAGTGCTTTACACTCGTATGTGAATGAAGCCGTTTTTAAATATCAGAAAAGTTCTGTTCCCTCGAATGTCAAAATTTCGGCTGATTTCGTCTGAGGATATTGAAGTCGGTGTGTAATGCTTGACCTAGGACATAAATTCGACCTAGTCGTAAATTCAACGTGTAATGTACCTCAACTTAATGGAATTTTTCTAATTTAAAATTGCCCATTTTACTCTACTCATTATTTGTAGAAATTCTACGCTTGTTCTGACCGATGCTAATAGGGGTACCGGTTAATTCGTGCGGTTTTTTTCGAAAATTGAAGCTTTATTGTGAAAAAATGGTTACAAATTTAATATTCAAATTATTGTCCATCGCTAGCTATAACCTTTTCCCATTTTTCTGGCAATTCACGAATACCCTTTCTGAAAAATTCGGCCGGCTTCTCCGCTATCCACGAATCGATCCAATTTTTGACTTCTTCATAATTGGAGAAGTGCTGGTCAGCCAGGCCATGTTGCATTGATCGGAAGAGATAGTAATCGGATGGCGCAAGGTCTGGACTATACGGCGGGTGGGGTAGGACATCCCATTTGAGCGTTTCAAGGTAGGTTTTGACGACCTGTGCAACATGTGGCCGAGCATTGTCCTGTTGCAAAATTACCTTGCTGTGCCTTTGTTCATATTCGGGCCGTTTTTCGCGCAGTGCTCGGCTCAAACGCATCAGTTGTCGTCGGTAGACTTCCCCTGTGATAGTTTCATTCGGTTGCAAAAGCTCATAATAGATCACACCCAGCTGGTCCCACCAAATACACAGCATAACCTTCAGGCCATGAATATTCTGAACGGCCGCCGATGATGATGCATGGCCGGGGTATCCATACGTTGCCCGACGTTTTGGATTATCGTAATGGACCCACTTTTCATCGCCAGTGACAATTCGATGCAAAAAACTTTTTCTTTTGTGCCGTTGAAGCAGTTGTTCACACGCGAAAAATCAGCGTTCGACGTCTCTTGGCTTCAATTCATACGGCACCTAATGGCCTACCTTCCGGATCATTCCCATTGCTTTTAGACGATCGGAAATGGTTTGTTGAGTGACGCCAAGTGATTTTGCAAGTTCTTCTTGCGTTTGGGATGGATCTTGGTCGAGCAGTGTCTCCAATTCGTGGTCTTCAAACTTTTTTGGCTGTCCGGGCCGTTCATCGTCCTCCAAGTCAAAATTGCCACTTTTAAACCGTGCAAACCACTTCTGGCACGTACGCTCAGCTAGAGCATGCACACCATACACTTCCACCAAAATACGATGACTTTCGGCAGCCTTTTTCTTCATATTGAAATAATGAAGAAGTACTCCCCGCAAAAACACTTTATTCGGCACAAAATTCGACATTTTCAGAGTAAAAAAAAGTATTGTTGTTTACGCTTCAGCTAAATGACACATACTGATTCTGAAACTATATGACAGTAGCTTTCCAACACATATTTGGAAAGGTGAATCACTGGAATATAAAACAAGTTACGCCATCTGTTAGAAAACCGCACGAATTAACCGGTACCCCTATTAATATGTAAGTTTACACGCTTAAATTGAGTTTTTTTAATTATTTGTATAGACCCGGATCACAGATCATTAAAAAAAAGAAGAGTGCAACTGATGAAAAGCTGGATATTCACTTTGTTTGGGGAGATCTATATGGTTAGCCTCGGTTGATGTGTCTGCCTAAAAAGACACACTTAGGACATAAGAAGAAGCCTATTGTGATACCACATGGGGAGACCCCCACTGCTGCTAACTAGAGAACCATTTGAGAGTCCTTGCTGACCAGAGTTGCCAACTGGACATTTTTATTTCCGTTAAACCTTACGTAAAATTCTGTCGAAAATCCGACAAGTTTATATTTTACTCCGTAAATTTTACCGTTAGATACGGTGGATGGCAATTTTCAGATGTTCTCAGTTCACGATATAAGATGATCTGTTTTGGATCCTGAATTTTGCATTGAATTGCACTTTTTAAACCGTGACCAATAGCAAGAATTGTAAAATTGCAACAAACGCATTAAATTGCCAAGATTTTTACCCATTCAAACTTCAAATCTTTAACTGAAAAAATTATAGGATTCATTTTTTGACACAAATTTGGCATAAGTCAATACAATTTTGAAAATAAGATCGGGATTAAAATGGTATGATAAAACTTGCCACACATGAATTGCCAGACGAAGTATTTAGTATGGTGGAAACAATACAGGCTTATAATAAACCCTCAACGTCTGCAACTGAAACGCCACTCTTACAATCCGAAATAGAAGATGATTAAATATTGATTATTCGAGACTGGAAGAACTTTAAAAACTGGAAAAAGTTATTTTTTTAATTCATCCAATAAAATTTATCCGTTTCTGCAAAAGAGTGATTAAATAAATTTTCTGCTTCTCTAGTCTTCTAATGAATCCATCCTTATTCGAAGAAAACGTTTTGATTTTCACTTTTTAATGCAAACATTTAAAAGTTTTCAAAGAATGCAGATGAATCAAGAAAATATTCTTTTTCAAATACCTAGTGAAATAAATATTTTGTTCACCTAAATAATTGAATTAATTTTTATCTCTGGTGTTTGCTGCTGTTCGAACTTAAGGGGGGGTAAGGTTTTCAGCATGAAATAGAAACACTTTTTTTGCGATTTTTTTTTAGAAATATGGTTTGAGCAAATTTATTGAAATGTTTTGTATATTATTAAGTATGATTTCAGCAATACTCAGTAATTTTTTTATGCGAAAATATCGACAGACAAGCCGGTGACTGAACTTTTTCAAAATCACTTTTTAAAAGTCCGTGTACACTGCTATTTAAAAACTACATTACTGATTCATTTCAAACTTGGTACACATTTTCTATATATAAAATACCTCCCCCCAACGTTGAGTTTTAAATTTTTTTTTTTACATTAAGGGGGGTTTCCACTTACAAAATGACGAAATTTTTCGTAAAAAATAGCAGTTTTTACTTTAATTTAAATGACCACCAAAAATTTATAAATGAAAAAAATAATAATCAGAGAACGTTGGGGGGAGAATTGAATGATACTCTGACTAAATTTTAAAGGTTTTTAATTTCGGATAATTTCCAGCTGAGATACAGTGTACACCGCAAATCGTCTATTTCCAAAGACGTTCTTGGAAAAGCTCCATTACCGGCTTGTTTGTCGATATTTTCGCATAAAAAAATTACTGAGTATTATCGACATCATACTTAATAATGTACAAAAGGTTTCAATAACTTTGCTCAATCCATATTTCTAAAGAAAATCGGAAAGAAAAGTGTTTTTTTCACGCTGAAACCCTTACGCCTTTATGACGGGAAATCCTGTTGATGAATTCTTCCAGAATCTTGATGTAAACAGAATCTATGACTGCCAGGTCATCAAAGAAAAAGGAGCTCAGTTTCCTGCGAATGGCGAAAGCCAGACAGTGACACAAGGAGTCTTCTTCCTTATTATATGGCAACTCTTGCAGAAGTCATTGTAGGGCACACCGAGTCTTCTAGCGTGCTTGCCAATAAGGCAGTGACCAATAATGACCGACACAACATTGCCAATATTAGCCCGCTTAAGCGAGAACCAAGATTATGTTTTTAAATCAAATGAGGTTGAAGGCTACCCAGACTTGCCTGGTAATCAGATCTATACAGATCATAAAAAAAAGCTTCTGTTTCCTCTCTGTAATTCGTTTACTCCTCCAAGGAATGAAGCTCCCAAAACTTCTTTGAGTAAAAGTGGTATGAAGAATTGAATGATACTTGAACTTCATTCGCGTTGGCACACGGTCAAATCGATAATCATTCCAATCGAAAGTTCATTCCGTCGTCTCATTTGTCGTCCGTATAATATTCCAGGTGGGCAACCTAAACAAAAGACTTATGATCAACGAATTATGATTTTTCAAATGTGGTGAAATGGAACTATGATGAACTAAATTTCAATTAAACATTTTATATATACATAGATATAAATAGAATCAACGTTTGAAATTCGAGGAAATCCTCATTAAATGTAACAGCATCGACTAGCGGTAAGATCAAATTTATGTAATGCACATCTTTTTGGTCGGATTGCTGATTTTACAAGTCTTTTCTAGAGGAATTTTATTCCCGGGACAATTAAAGGATAAACTCCTTAATTTGATATGAAATCAACTTCATGGCACTGCTACTGGTTTGATTCACCTATCTAACTGAGAATTTCACCTACATGGGATCCGACCATCGAAGCAGCGATTATGAATTTGTACTTTTGTTGAAAACAACAACAGATGTGAAATATGCATGAAACAGCTGGAGAAGAATGCACACTTCATGATTTTTTGATTTTTCAAAATATTTCATAAACATATTACATATTATGTAAATTAAAAAAAATAACCTTCAATTTTAAGTCAGTATTATCCTTAAATTGCTATTGTAAATGGCAAAAGAAGCAAATCATTTTTCCACTTCACTGTAGTTTTATACATAAATATAAAGAAATAATGTTATTATTATGGGTGAGTTAGTTATAAATGAAGAAAAGGTGTTATGTCATATCTATGTATGGATTTGGTCCAGTTCAGCTTTGATACCCTCAACTGTTAAAACAAATAACGCAAATAACGTTTCCTCCATGAAAAGATCAGAAATAAGAACGTACTTGGATTTCGTTAAAACGTTAACGACGGCGCCCTTTTTATATATACATTTCGATACAGATTGTGTACCACTGGTGGTACATGCCGTCGTGAACTATGTTTACCTGTCTTTTATATCTTTCGTCTTTAACATAAAATAATTTTCGCAAAACTCTTTAGAAATTTATGATGCAACAAACAGTGCGTATGCATAATAACACTTTCCCATGAAATACCTTGTCGCGGGTCGGTGGCAACAATACGCTTTTTAAAAGCTCTTTAAACATTAAGAAACAAAAGGTATCCGAAATTTATATGATTTCTCATCTAATTCACTATATGTACACAGCTGAAGCGGTCACATTCGGGGAAGAATTTGAGTCTTTTGATGTCATATGCCAGACCTTGTCCAAAGTGGCAAGTAAATTGAAATTTTGATTGTCCCTTCACATTAAGCGATAAGATCAGACGATTAAAGTACCAGCTGTCTTAATTAATGTTTAATAATGAATTGGATCATAAGTCGCAAATAGATTTGGTTCAATTATTAGTCGGTCTTATTCTATCATCTTAAGACACTTTTTTTCTATTTTTTTGTGACTTGTTTGACAATAAGCATCAAATGTAAGAGAAATTGAAATTTCCATTTTCATGAAAATCCCTTGAATCTAGAACTTTTGATCGTAATAATGGGTCAGCTATTTTAAATTCCCAAATTTCAATCATAGATTGGAAATATGCAACTCTGAAAATCCCTACGTACTCATGTTCTTGAAAATCTCTGAGAGTTCAAATTTTGAACGACATTTTTAATTTCTGAATTGTAATAATAGATTCGAAATGAGCTTTCGTAAAAACATATCAATTTTTAGTATACAGTAATACCCCGAACTTACGCGATAGGTGGGACCGAGCGATAACCGCGTAAGTCAAATTCGCGTAAGTCGGGGTATAATTTCGCATATAAATACATACAAATTATTTTTAATTGGGGCCGGAGACTAAAGAAAATAATAATTTAGAAAAAAAATGTTTAATAAAATCTTAGATAATACGAATACAAAATCGCAAGCCGAAGTTATTGTGATGTAGAAAAATTTCCTCGTAGCATGCTAATAATTTTCTTATTCCCTGCTTTGTAGAAGAAATGCGCTCTTCATTGGAGTCTATATTGTCTAAAATTTGTAATCCCTTTTCAATTGAACTGAGGCCTTCTGTCAAGTTTCCAACCGTCATTCGATCTTCTGATTGAGCTGGATCTAAAGAATCTTCAATGTCTTGCTCTTGCTCATGAATTTCATGCTTTGATTCTGCGCGACACGTTCGAACATCTACATTAGCTAAAAAATAGTATGAAGGGAGTGAGTAATCAGGAGTTGTGTGGCGCTCAAACAAAAGACGAATCGACGAGATTTGAAAATCGCGTAACTACGGGTTCGCGTAAGTCGGGGTAGCGTAAGTCGAGGTATTACTGTACATACATTTTAAATTTCCAAGTTCGATAGCAGATTCGAAATCGTTGACTTCGAAAATCTCTTAAAAGTCTTGGCCGTCATATTGTATCCGCCATTTCTTTTTATAAGAATAAAAAGCTTATATTTTAAGTGGTAGTATAAAGTTATTTTGGGTAAACAATGTAAAATATTTAAAGAGGCTTTAAGCCGTGATTGAAGAACAAACAAATGATTTTCGATTTTATATTTATGAATATAGGCATACTAGGGCCAGGAGATAAAACGATGTAAAGTAGTTGAGAAAAAGACGAAATTAGGTATTATATCTTTCCTTTCTCTGAAGAGGTGAAGGGAAAGACTTGAGGGCTTCCTAATGACACCGTAAAGAACTATTTAATGAGAATTAATCATTCGAATTTTTACACTAGGTTTGTTCGTTGACCCGAAAATCTGTAGCATCCCAGCACCTTAGTGCGCCCTCAGAATTGTCAAAAAACGTGGGGCGCCCCAGTGCTTGCCAGTTCAACGAACAGCTTATTAAAAAGGAGAACTGTCATCTGACCTTTTGCATAAAAATTCTAAAATAAAACAACTATTTTGTGGTAATTTCCACATCGAATTGCTAAAATTAACTTCTTGTGCCCGCAGCAAGAATTAATTTCACTTTAAATACCTCTTCTGTTAACAATTAAACTGATATCTCTCATTAGACTACTAGGTCTGTTGACAACCCTGTGGCGCCCCAGTGCGCCCTAGCTCCACTGGTTTTAAACGTCAAATGCCAGTTCGGTGTTTTTTGAGAAACCTGTAGCACCCTAGGTAGCCCTTGTTTTACCTCAGTTAAAATCCGGGGTAAACTCAGGCGCCTCGTAATAGGAAGAAATGACGCCGTCAAGAATCGTGTGATAAAGCCTATATTTTGAGAGTGATTTAAAAACTTTATGGTACCTCCAAAGAAAAAAACGTAACCTTCGCGTGCCTGTCTATCTGGTACAGTAGTTTTTCCCAGAAATAATTGTTCAGGAGTTGCTTGTTTTCTTTAATCGATAAGATATCAACGGAAGATTAGCAATGCGACTGACCACAACGTACGCGTAAAGTGCCTAAATTGCATTTCCCCACATAAAAGAGAACGAGTTGATCTCTTCCGGTTGAATCGCATAATCAGTCTTATGCAGTTCTTGATCCGGTTTAGCATATAAATATTAACTGCGGGTTAAGAAAAGAAGCTGGTTATATTTTTTATTTTTGTTTTATAAAATTTGACGTTTTATATTTAGCTTCAATAAAAAAAAATCATATATCTAAAAATGCACCTTGGGTAAACAACCATAAATCGTGCGTAGTTTTTTACCAAATTGTGAAATTTCAAAATTTGTACAATAACTAATTTATGAAGTTAAACATTTAATAAGTAGTTACTAATAATTTCTTTTTCTTTCAGAAATGCAAAAGCCGAAGATAAACACCGTGTGTCAACTTTTTATACAACCAATAGAAGGGGATCAGAAGAAATTCAAATACTTTACAAAATTTAATTTGCCAAACAGAACAAAGAGTTCCTTACTAATGAAAGCATTAGCGGTTTCTTTTAATCACCGATCACAACATAATCGTGTTCATAAGCATCGAGAAGTGGAAAATTCGATAGAATCACATTTCCCTTCCTCGGAGCTGTTATAATTTTTAGATTGGTGTTAATCAACCATAAATTCTTGTTATAATTTTTTTACAATGGCAAATACTCTTTCATTAATGACAAATGTGATACGAAATGCTGTTAGTAAGCAACGTATTCGATATACGGAAAATGGTTTTAATTTGGACTTAGCATGTGAGTACATTTTATCGCAACTTTTATAGCTTTTATACGACGATTATCCCTCAGATATTTGCGAAAATATAATTGCAATGGGCTATCCGGCTGACAATTACGAAGGTATTTACCGAAATAGAATTGATGATGTCTACCAATTTTTCGAAGGGCACCATAAGGATCATTACAAAATTTATAATTTATGTTCTGAACGTAGTTATGATATAAACAAATTTCATGGCGTAAGTATACTTTGTTTAAAAGTTTCTTAATCTCTCAATGATAATGCATTTTGTAATCAGTTTGAATGAAAAGAATATTTCGACAATTGAAAAAAATTTTAGAGCTATTAATATCACCACCAGTGGTAACAAAATCATTGACAAATTTTATCTGTTAGTAGATAAACGAAAAATTCATTAGAAGGTTCCGTCTGCAATATTGTGCATTTTTCTGGATTTCAATGAATTAATATGTAAACGTAGAAATTTCGAACGGTTTGTAAATTTGATTTATCTATGGGGCATTTCACGTGAAGCGGACAACCAAAAAAAAATGAGGTCGTGGATTTTTGTTTATATTTTGGTCAGTTGTACTTCTAGTAGACATGGATGTATACACAATTTTTTTTTCGTGTGATTTTTTATTGCTGAGTTATGAGCTTTTAAAAATTGACTAAGAATAAAGTCATGCATTTTTGAATGCTTATTATCTGTATCAATTAATTTGTAAAATAAATTAAAAACTATTGGTTCTTATAGTTAAAAGGTTGAAGTTTTTAATTTTTTTGACGAATTCTAAATTTGATCTTTTTTACATATAGTAAACCGGAAGTGAACATTTCAAATCGATATTTGATAACTTCGACACTTTTTTTTTTAAATTTTTTAACCTTGAATTACAGCTTTAAATGTAATTATTATTCACCAAAAAAATTAAAACGTGATCTTCAATAGTTGTAGACTTAGAGCATATAGAGTACATACACATCGGTATGAGCACTTTCTAAGCATTCGGGTTTATGCGCTAACTTGCTAAAATATTACGCTATTAATATTTTATTCCTTCATTCTAACATGCAAAAATATAAAAAGGATTTCTTCAATTATTCACAAAAAATTAAAACGTGATCGCCAATGGTTTCAGACTAAGAGGGTTAATTGAGATTGAAACAACAATAATAAAAATGGGGTGATTTATTTTGTAATTTTTACAATTTTACTATTTGCACTAGCACTAATTCTCTTTACACATAAGCCCTCGTTTGTTGGAAGAAAAGCATGTACACTTCACATCAAAATGATGAAACCATTGGCGATCACAACCGTTCGATTTGTAATCACGTTGGTAGCTCCTACCAGACTAAAAAATACTCCATCATTTTTAAAAAACGGCTTCGAAAACGGTTGCTCAGCATATTAGTGAATTTTTTTAATTTTCTGAAAAGTGCCTTAGAGCACTAGAGAGTATTGCTTAATTTTTTTTTTTAAATAAAATTAGAACAGGAAGATTTGGGTTTATAGAGTTTTTCCTTTATTTATACTTTTAAATCCAATTCTATTTTTTCATCAAATTTCAATTTCCAAATCCACTAGAAGTACGCTGAGAGTTTTTTATTATCCTTGAACGCGTGTAGATGTCCTTACACTAAAAAAATATTTAAAAAAACCCAATTTAGATTAATGTTTAATTGCTTATTTTTCATTAATAACTGAAATTCTTTCTGAAGTGATTATTCCAATTTTATCTACACAACACGGATATTAACGTAAACCAGTCCACATGTGTAAATAACATATCAAAGTTAAATAAATTAATATGAAGAATTTGTTATTGAGTAAAATTATTCAGTTTATTCTGCTTACATCACTTACCGAGTTTTAAAACGATAACTTTAATGTGTCTTCGCTAATTTTGTTTAGTGCATAAAAACGATAGAAATGCGTACATTGAGAGCCCTAAGATAAGACTTTTTATAAATATATACGATTTTAAAGATATCGACATCAAGTCGAACATTACTCCAAAGAGGAATTTTGTTTGTTTCATCAAAATTTAAATTCGATACCTGTAATTTTTTTGTAGAGGGTTGCAGTATATCCTTTTGACGATCATAACCCTCCGACAATAGAACTGATTCAAAAATTCTGTGATGATGTAGATCGCTGGTTGAAAGCGGATAAAAAGAACGTTGCGGCTGTGCATTGTAAGGCAGGAAAAGGGCGAACTGGTAAGAAGGCCTTCTGCATAATATTCTTGAAATAAAGGGACTATTATGATTACAGGTACAATGATCTGTTGTTACTTACTACATAGTGGCTTCACAACAACCGCCGATGATGCTCTGGCGTATTACGACGAAAAGAGGACTAAAGATCGGAAGGGTGTTACAATACCGTCCCAAAGGCGCTATGTCGAATACTATTCAAGATTACTTACATCTGGGAAGCCGTACGAGAGAAAAGCATTACAGGTAATATTTTAGTTCTGCTCATTTTTTGATGACATTACTTTAAACATTTTATGCAGATGTGCGAAATAAAATTTTCGTCACCTCTTCAAATTCATAGTCAGGGTAGCGTGCATTGCAGTATATCCAGCCTCCCTGATCCTTCGTCAGCTGAAAAAGCGCAGGTACCTTCTCAATTACTTCTTTTAAATCCACATTGCATGTTTCTTTCTTTTAGAATATTTATACAACCGTAATAGATTTTCGCAAATCCCAAAGTATAGAAATGAAAGATTGCTGCATACCTCTGATTGGCGATGTGAAAATAGAGTTGTATCACAAAGTCATGAGGAAAAAGGAGAAATATTTTCATTTTTGGTTTAATACGTATTTTGTATGTGATGAAGCTGGTAAATTAATAGATTTAAATTTTCCTTCTTCTATAATCAGCAGTAAATATTGTTTGGCAACTACTTTCAGAATGTAAAGGTGAGGGTGACGATATGAAGTATGTGCGAGATTTCTTGAAATATGAATTAGATGATGCTCATAAAGATAAGGAACACAAAAATTTTCCGGAGGATTTTAAGGTAGGTAGTTTTTAATCTTATATTTTAAAATCAAAATAAAAAGTAACGATGTAACATACAGACAAATTTAACATTTTTAGAGGGGGAATTTATTTTAAAATCACTAAACAATTTTATAGTTGTTTCATATTTCTGTCCTAATATTTAGAAATCAAATAAGGTTTCGGGCTATAAATAATCAAAGGAGTTTTCTTGTTACTTGTTGATACATAAATAAATTTATACCCTTCAAGTATTATTTATACTGATTTCGTTCCATTTTTTGGTGATTGTAAGATAAATTTTATGAAATATTATGAAAGGATAATTGCCTTTTGTATAATCTTAAAATTTGTTTAACATGACTCAAAAATGTTCTTGTGTTAAACGGATTAAGTTATATTTATATTTATATTATCTCCAAGTTAATTAACATTATGAGCCCTGTTCTTAAAGTTTAATTTATTAAAGTAGTGGAACATTTGGCTGAAATTGTGGTGTTTTCTTTTTAGGTGCAAATTGCTTTAAAACCAGTTCCCCGTGGTTATTTAGGTGGAAATGAGGCATCACAACCAAATCATTTTGTTTTGCGAAATCCAATGCAAAATCATAAAAATCATGATCAGCACAACAATCAGATGCCTAACCATTTACTTAAGAATACCACAAATTCACAAACAAACAAAGGACCAATATTTGAGGCAACAGGTGGTATACTACCAAAGCCGACAATTTTACCCGAAAACAACAAAATCCAAAATCAGCATCAAGAATTTCAGCATCACCAAAATAATGAATACAGCCGAAAGCAGCAATCCCACAAAAATCACCATAATAATGCTAGGAGAGAGTACAGCGATATCGTTCCTAATTCTGACAAGGATCAGCACCTAAGCCAGTCACATTCACAGAACCAGAACGATAGACCTAGCAATGTCCATAACCATCATACACCGTCCGTTAGTCCAGATGTATCCAGAACAAATAGTAGCAGTAGTAGCAGCATCAGCAGTGAGGCCTCTTCGGCGGCAGGTGAAGATTGGGAATCTGGTGAGTTCAAAAGTAAAGGTACAGTCATGATGATGACGGATGGTAGGAAGAGTCAAAATTTCAGCAATTCTAGTAGCTTTAGTGACGAATTGTTGTTGTCCGACCTGAGACACAATAATAACAATAACCTTAGTAGTAGTGTTGGTTCAAATAAAATAGTGAATGCCATTAATAGTAGCAGTAGTACTACCAGTAGCAAATTAATTTCAATTGCTGTAAGGCCAGCGACGCAAAAATTTAAAGCTAAGACCTCCAACATCAAGGCCACTGGTCATAATAAAACTAACAGCAAAAAGCCTTTCAAGAAAATTAACTGGTTGTCCAACTTCAAATCTGATCCCGAACTCTGTGAGGCCCTTGTGAAACCAGTTAGTTTTCAGGGAAAGCAGACTAGCGGTGTGCTGATGTCAAGCAAACAGAGAAACAATAGCGGAACGGACAATGACAATGATTATTATTCCTCATTGTGCGACCGGCAACTTAGCTTTGGAACATCACCTTGCAAAAGTCCGCGTTCCATAAATCTGTTACCCCTTGCAGACTCGTTGGAGAAAGTCGGAAATAACGTTGTTGCCCAAACTTTCTCTGATGATGTTGTCATTGCAAAACCAGTCGAGTCTCATTCTATAGGTTTTAATGTGCTAAGTTCAATGCCAAGCGCAAACTCTGAGGCGTATTTTACAAATAAATCAACTTACGACAAATGTAATATTGCTTCTGAGAAGCAGCCGGTTTTTGGAGGAGCAAACACTGCGTCTAACAGTGAATGCCTCCGCAATACCACTCAAGCTAATTTAAGTTTAAATAATGAACAAAAGGATAATTGTGATAAAATGCAATCCATATTGATGTTGTCAACGATAACATCGTCTTCACCACCAGCACGTTTAGGAAATCGTTGCGCTCCATTCAGTTTTCGAGGAATACGACAAGAATTACAATCAGTTATTAAGCATAGTACTAATAAAACAAAGGCAAATCGTGGCACATCCAGCAGTGAAAGTAGATTTAGTTTAAACAAGAGAAAAACATCATTACCTGATAGCTCCTCGTCGTCTAGATCATCTACTGAAGGAGATACTGTAGCTCAGAGCAACCAAAAATCTTAAGTATATTTTTCATTTATCTTTTTTGTGATTGTTCGGTATTATATTCATAATCTGGATAAGAAGTTTTACGTGCAGCACGATAATGTACAGTTTTGTCAGTCAGTTGTACAATCAGATCATTTTATATTATTTCTTTTTCTTTATTTAAGATGTCCAAGTGGCAAATTTGCATTTGTTTGAGATACTGAGTTAATGATTTTTTAATCGTTTTTTTTTTTTTTTTTTTTATAGCAAAATATGCACTTTTGCAATATTTGGGCCGTGAACTATTTTTGAAAATGTGTTTAAATATATTTTAATAACGGAATTTTAATAATGGTATCCTTACGTTATTACGTTTACGATACAATAATACCAGTACCGGATGGTTAGTTAATTTTTATTGATTTTTTGTTTCTAGGAAACATGCTGATTCTTACAATGTTATTTTCTGAAAGTCACTTCAGTATATATAAAGCCATTCCGATTTCAGTCGTAAGGATTCTGATCGATCTATTACAAATGAATATTTTTCATTTGATTAGGGCTGTATTTACTGCTATCGTTGAAATTGAATTCAATTCCGTTCGAAAAATACGACCATTTATAAGCAGGTTGGAACCAGCCCGACGCGTTTCTGTCCTTTTTAAAAGTGTCAACCTATTTTCAAGTTTCTTACGTTTCGGACAAGTTTGAACTTTCTGCCGGGTTAAATGATAAAAATCAGGTGATTAATTAACCCTTTGATTGCGAAAGGCGTATATATATGCTCTCACAGATCCATCAATATTTCTCACTTACTCTAGCACCGCGAATGTGAATTGCAAAGTTAATTTTTGTAAAATAAAATATTAAAAAATTATCACTAATCGTACCAGTCCCGGACAAATTCCAATTAATTGTTATTTCTTTTCTTCATCTAACTTTATCTAAGTATTTATATTATCTGATTAATCAATATTTCATTTTCGTTTTGGCTTATTAATTTACTGAGAAGAATTCATCGCCCGCTTGTTTACCGGTAAGAATATATAGGAAAGAATCGGTACGGTTAGTGTTAAGAAAAACATGATAAACTATTATTTCTTATAATATCAAAACAAAAATTATCTGTTTTGGGCCTTTAAAGACCAAACCCTTAATTGAGATCATTCAAATTGAAAGAAAATACTTCCAAGGAAGTACTAAAAAAATGAGTGTTTGGATGAAGAAAATAAAACAATAAGTTATCGTTAACCAATATGGAGCCCATATATAAAACATAATAATAAAGCCTGTGAGATAAATAGCTCAAAAGAACTATCCGACAGCTTCATTCCATCTTTCTTGAACCGTTGTTCATTTTGATTCTTTTTTTTAGAGTTTCGTACCAAAAATAGAAAGAAGGAACTGTTTGTCACAGATCTTTCGATGATGCACAACTGATGCAATATAGGTATTATTTTCTTTATTAGGTAATAATAGAAAATCTCGAACTAATTTATGAGCTTGATGATGATGACAATTTTTTCTTTCTTTTTTTGTAATTTATTAGAAACAAAAGGTTGATTAATTGCGGACGACGTGGCCGGCAAAATGATAGTTTTAATTAAAGTTGGGAATTTCATTCGAAATAGGTGTGATTTTTAAGAAAAAAGAAAAACTATTTTTCGGCTTATCCTCAACGTTCAGTTCCTGTTACAGGTGTCCCTCAAGTTACACGATTAATTGATTCCGTGTAACTCGAAACCGTGTAAGTGGAAACTCAGATTTAGTACATACTACTGTTAGTGACCTGTATATTCCACTTTTCAAGAGCAGGAAGCGAAAGGATTCCGCAGATAGCTAACATTGACAAATATATGATAAATCCTTATTATTTTGCCCTTTTTATGAAAATTAGTATAAAACCGTGTAACTCAAATAGCATGTAACTTGAGGGAACGTCGCAATTTTTTTCCGTGTAACTCGAAAATCGTGTAACTCAAGTACCGTGTATCTCGAGGGGATACCTGTATTCTTCGAATGGAATTCAAGTTAAGGTATTTTAAATAATTGAACATATGATACGCTGAAAACTTTATAGGGCTAAAACATATGTAGAGTTACCTGAGTTAGAAAATTGTATATTAACATTAACAATATATATTTTGAGTATTGTCTTTTACGGTCAAAAAAATTCCGCAATTATTTACGTTAAAAAAATGTCTTTTTAACTAGACTTTTTATTTAAAATATAAATGCGATCGGTGCTCAACAAAAAATGAAAAAAGACTCAGTTTACATCATTACAAGAAATATCTTATAACCTTTTTTTCTAGTACAGTCTTAGAAATGGGGAATTTGTTTTTATGGTAAGTTTTTTAAGATTTGTATCAAATTGGGACTCCTGTCCAACAATGATCCCTTTTCTTTAAAAAACTGTTAAGTGTACAATTGAAATAAACCCTTAATTGGTAAAAAAGGTAAAGGCATCGCCTATATTAGGTTAGATGTCTCATGGACAACTGACACGAAACTTAATTTTTGAAATTCATATTGACTAAATTAATATAGTTTTATATATAAATCACAATGTATAGACATAGGAATACTTAATATTTGTGATGCAACATATATAATTTAAAAGTTGCTATTGGTCACTATTAATAAAGTGATAAAGTACAAAGCGTGTAACTTCTGCAAAAACAAGAAAAATGTTGTGTACGAAACGTCCAAATATGTTCATAATACCGAACATTTTCGTTTATTTTAAATTAATTTTAATGATTAATATTATTTTCAGTTTTTCATCTTGATTAGTTGTTTAGCGTAATTAATGTTTTACGTTTACTCTGTATATATAAAATTTAAAATTATCTGTAGTACTCTAAAATATGTTATAGAACATGTTAAATTTTCTTTTTATATATGTAATTTCTTCTCTTGTAAATACGAAATTATTTATGTTAATATTGTTATAAAAAATAATATTAAAAATATCTACTTCTTTTTCTACTTTGGAAATTTACCAAATTGCATTCAACCTCTTAATAAACAGCGAATTGAAAATCTGTCTTCTGAAATGACTCTATGCTCATTTATACAATTTGGGACAGTACTTTTAACTCTTTGTGATAACAGCAAAGTATTTAAATGACAACGGATTTGAACAGATCAGTGGCAACATATATTAGGTCATAAACAGTTAAATTTTACAAGTGATCCAGTGGTAATTATGAAATGTGGTCATGGTCAATATTTATAACGTAAATATTTAGGTTACTATGGGCAAACAGGTTGGATTCTATGTATTTGTTTGAAAATATTCTTTCGTTTTACTTTTCTATCTTGTATATTATTGGAAATCAGAAAAAAACATTTCACAAATTCATATTAGCTATCCTATAAAGGTAATAAGTTATAAATAAAAAAAATGTAGGCTCATAGAATTTCGTTTTAACCTTCCGCGCGCCTGGTGAACTCAATGATATCATACGTCAGGTGAATTCATAAAGGGTATCTAAAAGATGCAAAAATTTAAGTTATTCAATGATATCGTTCATAAAATGCCATTGCTAATTTCAGTATAAATAATTATTTTTAAGAACAAAACCAATATGATTCTTATTGAAGCCGAAAGTAAAAGTGAGCAGCTTAATGAAAAGCGGAAGTGTTTACTATGTCTTGTTAAGTTGCACGATGATTACTAGCGTGCATAACTTACCGCACCCACATATAGCCGCTAAAATTTAAATATGATTTGAGCATAAACCTCAACTATAATCAACCTATGATAAAAACTTGGAACCATTTTCCACGAACAGATTTTTTTTAAAACGCCTCTCATTCTGAATTTTCCACTGTTTTCGGCTGACCAGGATCTGGAATTTTGTATTGAATGGTATTTTCTAAACTCTGAAGTGAACAAATTATTGGATTAATTTTTTGACGCAAAATGGGGCTAAGTCAATGCAATTTGCTGTTCTTTTAGGAAAATTGTTAACTGTTCAAACATTTCAGTTGAATGCAAATTTCCAGATTCAGATCAGATCATTAAAATAACTCAATTAAAGGAATAATTTAGTCGGCAGGTAGGGTTTTTATGCATTAAGCCTAAAGAGAGATTTTGCGATAGGAAAAAAATTTGATGGTTTGATTCTGAGCGGAAATTCAAGTTGACGCGGTGTATAGGAGAGAGTTCGTTCGCCGTCAGGTTTGTTAAGGTTGCAAATAACTTAATTTATATAATTCTGTTAATTTTAAGTTATAAGCTTGTAGGAGAGAAAAATTGCCTCTATTGCTATTGTCGATTTCATTCGATTCGACTAGCAAAAACACTAATTTTTTCAGCATCTCAGGTTTGAGGTGAATGAAATCAATAATTGCAATAAGGTTCAATGTTCGATTTTGTTGAAGTTTCAAAGAGATATGATTGCTTTTTAAAAGTATGATTGAGTTGAGAAAAAATTTGTTGTTTCTTATCTTGTTTAGGCCCAGTTTCTATTAAACATATGCGCTACCGAAGGTGCATTGCCTGTACGCGTAAAAAAGTTGTATTTCTTTGCCAGGCATACGGAAGGTTGAATATTGTAATAATTGATGACTTTTGAGGCAGCCAATATGACATTATTTGGGTTAATTGACAGTAACACAACTATTCACTTGACTCAATTTACAGCATAACTATGTGCTAGAGTTGGGGTGCCTGTAAATACTAGACCCTTACATAACTCTTCAGTACGTTGCATAATAAAAGCTACAATAAACTGGAGTTAGTTACAGAAAACTTTTTCAAACTAAAATAGCACTCTATTTTTTTTATTTCAATTGAATTGAGGAAGACAAAAAAATGGAAATGTTTACAAAAACCCTCACTTCATTCAAAAAATGATTTGGATAACAAGATGGAAACATGGGTGTGTTTATTTTCTAGAAAATCGCCATTTTGATTGCAAGGGTAGAACTACTTCAAGCAAGAATGAAATTAAAACTTCATCTGGCGATGTCATTATGACATCAGTGACAGCAATAACAACAAGATCATCAAGATCAACAAATAGCTATGATTTTCCACAGGAATCGCATTCGGAACACAATGATGATTTACCACAAGTGATGTCTTCATCAATTCCAGTTGCAACGAAAGTTGACGACTCGGAGTCTGGAAATCGTCGGCGACATTCTAATTTACCTCTCAGTACCAGTGTCAAGTCAATGTTAACTAGAAATTTTAAAGGTCGCCCCAGGAGAGAGTCAACGTAAATGTTTTCTTTAGTTCATACTGTTTTGTATTAGGAAAAAAATGAAAAATTTTTAAAATTTGATAATGCTGGCAAGGCGATCGACCTTATGATAGTTTTTATCACATTTTTACTTTATCCACTTAAGTAGATTACCTGCTGTTTTACAAGCCAGCTATAAGATAAAGAAAACGTATGAAACTAAATTAACAAAATATTAACATCAATAAGATCTATTGTTAACAAAACTGTAGTCCAAGTCTTTACTTCATGTTGAAAAACTAATGTATTTATACTCAGTGATGGTTTTTAACTTGCATAACTCATAAAAAAGAGTTTTTGTAGCTATTCAGAGTAATAATTTTGGCGCACTGATGTCCCTGTTGGGGTAAAATAGAGCCCTTAATTCTCCGTCTATACTGTTCATGAGAAATGTCTCGCCAAATTTGATGAGAGTCACCTGGTCATTGGGGGAATACAATTATTGGTGTGGGTACATAACGTGAAAACATATTTATAATTAAACAAATTTTGTTTGTTTTAGAATCGTTTAGTCCTATTACCGACTTAAATCAATTATTAACTTCAACCCTGCTCTAATCAGCCTTTTTTTCGTAAAGAAATTTATTTCTTGACTGGCAATATATAGTAAGCAATACGGTATTCAATGCAGTACGGTATTCAAGCAATAACATATGATTTGAACAGTCTGCAGGCTCTGAAATAGCTTCTTTTTACCTCAAAAATGATACAAGATTAAAGTTCGGCGTAAATTATATAGTGCTTTTTGGATTGCTAATGCAGTTGTATCCAAATAATGTTTTTTTTTTTTTTTTTAATTAATTAATGTGTTAGAACAATTTGATTTGCAACATTAAAAACTTCAATTTTGCCACAAGGGAAGTTTTGATTGTCTTCTAAGGAATATCAAATTTTAATAGCATACGTAGGATAAATATTTATCGATCTACGTTTCATTACTACAATTTTAGTCGATTTATCCACTATATCCCATCGACTGATGAATTATTTAAAAATATGACAATCCGACACCCTGAAAGTGAAGTAAAAGGAAAATTACTTAAAGCTCTCAATTTTGAAGGAATTTTCAGGAGACAATTTTCGATTTGAACAATTTTCCAAATTTATATAAAATATACCTTTGTAAAATATTAAATCTCAACAACTAGTTATTAGGCTAGGTTTAACCTGCATTTTTAAAAGTGTTTGCTCTTTTGTTATACACTTGAAATTTTTTTTTTTTTTAATTTCCGGTAAAAAAATACCGTAGTATTTCCTACAACTTTTATTCTTAATTTCCTTTATATACGCTGATTCGAATTCATACACCGATACGAGCCTATATTAGAATCTCAGATTTGGATCTTCTCAGTATGAATTTGAGTTATCGTCCAATAGGAATTCCAAAAATACCATTGTGTGGCCTAATTATGTAGATATCAACGTCCTTCTTTGATGTAAAAAGTGGGACTATCTCTGCTTGAAGGGTACTATAATATAAATATAAATAAGTTTCTTTTTTTCTTTTTTTGTAAACATTCATGTTTCGAATTTCTCTTAGCTCTAAAGAAGCTTATATCAACCCACCGTAATTAAAATGGAAATAAATAGTTTTGCTCCAGACAACCGCTTGGCTTATAAACCTAATATACTTAGCTATATATATATGAATATAATTTGAATATTAAAACAGTGAAAAACAAAGAAATCATCACTGAGTATTTTATGTTTCTTAAAAACATTGCAATAAAAAAAGAAGAGCAAACCCTTTACGTCATAGTGTAAGAGTTACAAATGGCAAATACTAAGAATTTAGAGTAATGAGGTATCACAAATATATTTCAAGAGATTTTGGGAAGCAACACTGGATCTCTGAGAAATGTGAAGTAGAAAAAGGATATATAGTAATTTCTTAAAATATTTCGTTAAAAAAATATTTATCATCAAATCCTTTTGAACAGAAATAAGATTTATTGTAAAACGTATTTACCATTGATTTCCTTGAAGATAAATTTGTTTAACATTAAAACTATTTTAAATGGCTGTGAAATTAATTCTTTTGAAATTTTTTTTATTAGAGTGATCATATTTTTTTTAATTTAAGTTTATTTAAGATTTTCATTTTTCACAGTATATTGCGGCATGTCATTGTAGACATAAAGCGTAAAGATTTTTGTAAGCGTTTCGAAATTTTATTGATTCTCATCACCAAACAATTATTTCCTAAATTCATATGTAATTTACACAAAGAATTTTAGCATCATATTTTGGCTTGATATTATCTACATAATTTAAAAATATAGTATGTAAGAATTACATGAATAAAATTTTAATTTTCTGTAAAATAGAAAATATTATTTACAATTACAAAGTTGTAGGATAATTTTCGTTACTTATTACAATTCCTTTTAACACGATACAAATATACAGAGGAAATTATTTGCTTTAAAATAAATAATCTAATATGTGTAAAGACGTAAGCAGCCTTTGAATTTGAATTTTATATAAATACCATAAACTGGATTCTGGATATACAATTTCTTTATCATGCTAAATGGGAAAAAATTAATAAAATTGAAAGACTAATATAATATTATTATTAAAACGTTAATATAATATTAACGCAATTTTATTTATTTAATATATTTCATTTTAACAAGAAAGACTCAGAAATGATTCGCAAAGAGTTGTTACCTGTACTGATTAATTTTTGTTTAGTGACAGAGGGTCCCGTTTATAATTTATTGCCTAAAACGTTAATAATTATAATTAAAACTCAATCTACAATCTTCAGGCCTTCCTTGGGAGTTGTGGCTGCGTGAAATCGTTTTTTGGTTATGTATTATCAATGCTACGCTAATTTGAATGTTAACAACTGTTGAGTACACTCAAAAGTGATTTTTATACGTATTCTGTCGATTAGGTTAATAAATATATATAGAGATGAAGCAACCCAAATTACCAATCGGTTTTTATGGTATTGAACGGTATTTTTAATTTTAAAAGACAGTTTTGGTACTTTTAGTGGTTCTTTTCCGATGCGATCCAATGCTGTTTTAAAGTATATAAAGACAGAATAATGCATTTTTATGGTTGGTTTCATGCACAACTTTAAGCATAATGTGGTAAAAACGATAATTTAATTAAATAATGCAACTCTCGAGGGGACTAAATAATTCAAAAATATGTAAAGTAGGAAAAAATAAAAATATATTCGTCCTTATTAGTTACCATTTATAAATTAAATTTATTCTCTACTAAGTTCAATGCAGTTTTTTTAACCATTAGTGAATCTTATCGGAAAAGTACTATGAAAAATAGAAAAGGATTATAAGAATGATAATTTTCATAATTCTTACGCCTTGTAGTAATACACCAGGGATACATAAGTTCTCTTTTGGGCACTTGTACTCGTTGGATTACTACTTGCTATTATAAATTTGTACATTTTGTGCCAGAGATTTATGTCCATAATTTAGGGCTTTATGTGAATGAGTGACATGACATTGACAATATCTTAACCTACGTATAAATGAGTGGCAATTTGTAGTTTTAACATGAATTGAACACAGAAAGTCTGCAGTGAGGTTAAAGAAATGGGAAAAATTGCCACCCCCCCTATACAATAAATAATTTCGTTATATCTGTTATATTCCAATTGCTCCTAAAATTTTAAATCAAAGGTTAATGAAATTATTTTCATCAAAATCATTTATATATGCAGTACTAAAAGTGTTGAGGAATTGTAATATTTTTTCAAAGCCTCGCTTCGGAAACTGGAAGTCGTCTCTTGAAACAAATACTAAACATACTAGTCAACAACCTTTTGTATTATTTGCTCTATAAAAAAAGCTCAAAGGCTCATTTGTTTCAATAGCATGTGCTATTTAAAAGTTTACTGATGATTACGTTCTCACGCATATAAAAAGTTTGTCTGATAAGTGTAAAAGCATGACAAAGGCCGCTGCAGTTTATACTAGTGAGAATCATCAAAAAACATTGAATTCGTAAATTTTGACATGATTATTTTTTAATATCCTCAACATTATAACCAGTAAGTTTTCCTATTAATGTGAAAGCTAATAATTAGAATTATAGCCCTGTTACTAATTTTTGTCACCCTCGAATTTGGTTCACATGACCTCAATATCTAGGCTAAATTGCTTGTCTAAAAAGTCTTTTTTTTTGCATAACGTTCATTATTAATTCAAATTAATATTAATATTAAAGGTATATTATTAAAGATTTTTAAGAATACTGTGGTTTCGAAAAGGTTTTAGTTGATGCAGATGGTGTTGGTAGCAGATGCAATATCTACCATTGCAAGGTGCAATTATCTTAGTTGTTTGTATAAAAAAAATCTTATTTTAATTGTTGCCAACGATGCAGTAGAGACCACAATGGAGAGCAATTATCCCTTGTGTACGTAGATTCGATTAAATAAAACAGAAATAAAAATCATTATAGTTGATTATTAAAACATTTTTATTGTGGAATAGAAAAAAAAAGAATTGTTGGTAGAACAACTTAAAAACAATGCGATCCTGAAAATGCAATTATGGTATTCAATATTTTTAAAAACTTCCCTGATCTTTTTACCAATACATATTCAATTTTTTAAAATTTAAGCGGGTATGGTTTCTCGTGCTTTTCTTTTTCTTTAATTGGTTTCTTTTAATTCATATCATATACAATGTGATCTGTAAAATAAAAATAATGTCAACATTGGGTGTTGTGATACGCATTTAAGAACATTGTTGATATAATTTTTTCTGTTAATCTTATAGGCCACAAGATCTCTACAAGTGTAAAGATTGCAATGAGTTCCTAAAGTCATAAAAATACTTAAAACAAGTAAACTGAAGGGGGCTACGTTCCGATTAGATTTGCATTCAACAATCAATCAACACCGATGACGTATGAGAATAACAGGGTGCAGCGGAGGAAATATTTTTAAAATAATGTCAAAAAAGTTGATGCACACCAAAATAAATTTACAGAATAGGTCAGCAAGCTTCGAGTTTCTATAAATTTATATATTTTTGACTTGATCTGCGGAGAATTCAAAATTGCATAATTATAGTACACTAACAAATTTTACGAAATGCTCTGGACGTATGTGTGTACCATTTCAATTACTATATTTATTTTTTTATTTACACACAATATTGCTTTTTGTTCTTTAAAAAGGATCAAGTCAAATAGCTAATTGAAAATTAATTGTTGGTAAGTTAATTCAAAGGTTAATATTTAAATACGGCAATACTGACAGAAAATTACAGAACAAATCTAACTTTGAAATCGACCATATTATACCACAAATATCTTGCGAAGAAGTTTCAAGCAGTTACTTTAAAGAATGTACATAATATTTAATTGAAAAACATACAAGGTTTACATGTTTCCACTAATTGTAGTTAGAATAAGCTTATTTCTTATTTGATATAAGTAATTAAGCTGAGCAATTAAACAATTTGTCTATAGATTTAAATCAACAGTTACAGAGTGGGCAGTAGATTTAAATCAACAATCGAAGAGTTGCACTTATACATAAGTAAATAATTATTTCGCAAATAATAAGATACCATCAATAACACGATTCTGTCCGTTACAATTTAAAATAATGAAATTTCCTTATCTCTTACATGCTGCCCACATTGTTTTCATCAAAACAAAATAAATTAAAAACAAATCGATTAAACAATTTGCACAATAACCCAAATCGAATGAATTTACGAAAACTGGTCACCGAATCCTAAATGGTGTGTACGTATAAATTCTATCAATATTCTTGTGTATTCAAACTATTTTACAAACCGCATCGGATGTAATTTTTATTATAATTTTTTTTAATATATATATATATATATGTTTTTTACCAAAGCGAGCCCCTCCTCACCAAGTAGTTGCTTGACGATTGGTAGATATCGCTTGCTATCTGAGAGTGATTTTTGTGAAATTTCCGCTAACGAGTCTGCATTCGATTCTGGCTTAGATTATGCTAATTAGAAGCAGCTTCACATTTTTATAAGTTATTTGCATGTTTTGCATTTGCATATTTGTTTATTTTTTAGTATATTGCATGAAAGGCTCTTTTTTGAAAACTATAAAACCTTTTACGAGTTCTTAATAATTTTTCTATTGTGGGTATATTTAAACATAATTTTTTCAATTAAGAACACTTTAAATTTTTAAGGATTGTCTGTAAAGATTTTGGATTCCTAGTCTTAGTTTTAACCCTTGAAGAAACTATATATAATATAAAAATAATACAGGTATTCTAAGAAACACGAACCAAAAATTATTTTTAAAGACATTTGTACATGCCAATTTAATGTTTAATAATCGTTAATTCAAGTGTTTGCACATTTTATTAAGCAAATCCGATGATTTTTCAGAATGAACTTTCAAACGATAACTCTCTTTCAAAATAAAATATATTAACTTTCGGAAAAGTAAATAAATGACGTTTATTGTGTATTTTATAATGACTGATTTATAACCTCGATTTTAATTGAGTTTAAGAAGCATTTTTCAAAGCTTGGGTAGGACGAGGATAAAGTAAATAATATATTTAAAATATGTATTCTAGTTACTCCTTTTATCCGACTGCGTATGCAGAAAGTACTGTTTTTCCATGTTATGTAAGTACGTCATTATTTTTCCCTCTCAAAACTCAAGTTAATGGAAGTGCTGCGAGTGACACTGGGCCTTATAGTCTAAAACTAGAAAAAAATTTTGAGACCCATCAATTGGAAATTAAAATCTTAAAAAGTCGTTATCTATTAACTGGATCCCGCTGAAAGGTAGTAGTTATTATGAAATTTGTGTAATGCATGTTTATTATATTTGCTGTAGAGCGCAAATAGCTGAATTAAAAAAATCCATGAAATTTATCCAGTGGGTATTAAATAAAAATATAAAATCAAAGCATATTTGCCTGAAGACATATTTTTATCACAGATTGTGAACACAGCTTTTAGTTGGAGTGCGAAAGGTTAAATTAGTGGGCGCAGGTTAGTTTGTTAAATTATTGTTTTACACTTTAATCCATTTTATAATATTATGAAATACATTATCAATTAAAGCTGTTTTAAGTTGTTAACGTTAAACGTTTTTAAAGATTTAGAATTCATTTTTATTCGTTCTCTATAAAGTAATTTGAGTATATCACGTTAAATAACGCTTTGTACATTTTGGCGTTATGCGGATATAATAGAGTTTTTTGAGCTTAATCGAAACTATTTCAATATTATTGTATATATTTCTTTTTAAGCACTTGTAAAATCCTAAGACCCAGTAATATTTTAATTTTTTCAAAATTTTTAAAAATACTAACGTTATGTTAATACTTTCATGATCCCGAAGATTGAAAATTGATCTGTATCGCACTGCAAAAACATTGCCATATGTTAAAACAAATTTTTTTAAATTGACAATTTGGAAGAAGATTCAGGTAAATGTGTATTATTTAAGCGTGCTTCACAATGGCTTAGTAACAATAGCTACAACGAAACTTTCTCATCACGACGCGACGCGACCACTTTCGGCCAATAAGAAACTTTTGCTGTTGTAGTTGCTGACGTTCTACTGTTATTCGTGATTTAGATATTAGACGACATAAACTGAAAATTTGAATTGTCTTACTTAAAATTGTTTAGACCTTTATGATTTTATTTCGTCAAACAAAACTGGTTCATTCATAAAGAATCTTATTATTCCTTACAGTCATCTTTTGAGGACATTCACAAAATCTTAAAAGAAAAATTGAGAAAAGTAATCTAGCAGACAAATGCATATAAAAGGAAAAGGGAGATTAAGATTAATCTTTCTCTCTTTTCACACGTTTTATTAGAAGCCTTCTGAAAAAAACAAAATTTCACAAGGATGTGCAATCTAGTTTCACTCGAAGCAAAAATGGGAGTTTGGACAGAGTAGATAACTCTCAGCAGGGGAAATATTGAATGCTATATTTTTTCAAAGCTTTTTTGGAATCATTTTATTTAAACTCAAGATGAAGAAATCTAACAAGTGTTTCATAATTTTAGAATATTTGAGAATTCTTGTGCCAACCTTCTGGTACATACATTTTTATCTCCACATTCCTCAATGAGAATATGTTTACCTGAACCTGTACCACAACGTAAATGTAATGTTAATTTTCTTCCTTCTAACCTTTAGAGATTTCTTAATACCATTCAGTTTTCCTCTACTCAGATTTAAAATTTGTACTATATGTTCTTTCGATATATGCCTCTTTTTGTCTTGCTGTATAGATAAAATTTATAAATTTTTACCTCTCGCTACGCAGGTGGTCAGATCTTCATATTCTCTGTAAACTTCCATGTTTATCTTTCTATAGTAAACGAATTACTTTGCTTTTCGAGTACAATATTTTCGGCATTCATCGCGAAGTATGGTTCTCAGTATTTAACGACTTTAAGATTTACATATTTAAATGCACTCATGCATTTTATAATTTGATTTTTTTTTTTTTGTGTTTCTAGTATTAAACAGTAAGACTTAATTTACAAACCTGTTAAAATTACTACTTTACAATTTATAATACATTTTATCTTAACTAAATTCAAATCTGTGACGTTAGCAAATGTTAATAAACTTTTTTGTATTGCTACAAAAGTAACTTGGAATATCGTATTAAAATATTAATCGGAATATAATTACATCCAATAAATTACTAATACGCTACTTTACTGCAAATTGCAAAAGGAGATGCGCATTTTACAATACGGACAAGTTCTTTTATGCAGGACCTTCATTATAAATTCTATACATATAAATTGGCATAAAAATGTATTCGTTTTAACATGATAACAAAAACTCGTAAAAGGTTAATTAAGAGAAAATGTATAAAGAATGAATTGTTCGTTATCATCCTCATCATTGCTTTGATCTTATAATAAAAATCACACTGACTGATTGCATGAAGTGTAATCATAAGTTATTTTAATTTCTATTATTTTTGTTTGTGTGTCTTGCAGGTGAATCCACTTATCTGTGACTGCTACTGACACTACACATCAAAAAATTCCAAAAATTTGCCACTTCATCCACATAAATAAATAAATAATTAAAAAATTATATATATGTATAATGAAAATATCATCAAAACACTCGACTGTTTTGAACACACGTAACTCAAAATCTTATTCCATTACAATGTCATGCACAATACAATTTTTGCCACCATTAATGCTACTTTCTGCTTTTTTCACCACCTATACTTACTCTGGCAGAAAGGCGGGGCCGAGCGGCTCGCTGTCAATAGTAACTTATTCTGTTGTTGCGTTTACATTCGCTATTGTATGTAAATTATTTTGATCTTAATTCGTGTGATGAACTTTATTGTTCTTAATGTTTGTTATTTATACAGTAAATGAAACGATTTAATAGTTTTATCCACCTTTGTTATGATTTCTGTAAGAATAAGGAACTTGTGATATATAAGTAGTGTAAATGATAAGTGATATGTTCTGATAGTTTAAACTTAGAATAAGTACACATAACAGACGATATGGTACTAAGAGTAGCTAACTTGTTTTTTTTTTTTTTTACAGAAGAAGATGCTTTCTCAGTTTTCCCAAGGCATTTAGTTAGTGTACAAATTTAAGATGTTATTTATTTTGGTTTTATTTAGCTGGTATTATTTTAAATCAATAGAGCGGTTAGTACTTTAAAGTTTTTTATGCTTCAACATAGATACCCTGGAATGTTCCACTGGACGAAAACAGATTGTTAGAATTTAAAAAAAAAAAAAAAAAAGGGCGTACATATTAGCTGCGTTTTTTTAATGATCGGATCTGAATTTGGATCTGTATTTTGCATTGAATTAAATTGTTTAAACCGTGACTTTAGAGCAAAACTTTAAAATAAACGCATCAAATTGCCATGATTTTCACCCATTCAAATTTCAAATCTGGAACTGAACAAATTATTGGTTTAATTTTTTGATATAAAATGGTCAAAAATCAAATTAAATTTTAATGAGTAATTTTATTCAAAAATTTCAATTCAATTCAGAGTACCAAATCCAGATCAAATCATAAAAATAACGCAGCTATTTTAATTTAAAATTTGTGTTTGTCAGATTCAGTCATATTTATCTCTTTTAAAGCCGTAATTTATCTTTGCACCTAAAAAATATATTCCATTTAGTAAAGTTTTACTCAGGGAAATTGAAAGATAATAAAAATTTAACTTTCATATAAAGTAAAAAATGACTTAACATCTTAAATTACATGGAAGAATATATATAAATGGACATACATTTATACAAATATATATAATTCTGAAGGTATTGGCGCTTCATAACTTATGGATTTATATTCTTGTAATATACATATTGAATTTTCACATTGACACATACTGCTATTCTAGAAAATATATGGAATCGCAGATTGGGACAGTTATGGAAGATAACGAAAATTTTGTAGTTCCACCGTGGAGCTTTCATTTTAGAGGCTGTGAAAGTATTTGCTGTTTTTTTTAATTCGGTGCTCGGCTTGGATCAGCTTTTTAGCATTCAAATACAACAAATACACATCTCTGACGTATTTCAATGTTCAATGTTAAAGAACTGATCCACGCGGACAACCCGTTTAAAAAAACACTTTGACCTAGATCCTCCGAACACATCAAAGTTGAAATGCAGCTATATATTAGCCACCGATGCATATCGTCGACGATTTATTAAAAATTTGTGTTGGGTAGACTTCCAAAATGTATCAAATGCACAATTCATTTTCAGTGAATAATACGCTGAATAATCGATGCAGTTTTCAAGCATTTTGGAAGTCATATATACTTCATTTAGAACATTTCGTTTAACCATTAAATAATATTATTTTCTATTTTATCTTTAAAGGCCAAGCAGTTAACAGAATTAAAAGCTCTTATTATCACTCTACATCACTTGCAATAACTAGTTGTACACAAAGTGGTTGTCCCTTTTTTAGGATTCCGGCCTCAAAAAAAAAGGAAAACCGAATTTTTATAAGATCACTCGCGACGAATATCAAAAAACCTTAATTTGATAAGAAGCGCCACTCTGTGCCGAACGCATGAAATTTTGTTAGATTGGTGTCCCAACATTGGATGAAAAAGTTTTTGGTCTTATTAACCCATATATTTGGCACCAATTAACTGTTTAAAATATTCATATAATGGGTATCACGCAAGAGGGCTTGTTATGTGTAATACAAAAATATCCCCTTTCTCGTTATTTCCGAATCGACTGGACCTAAAATTGAAAAAAACGGAACATAACGCCTTACTTGAAGTTTTCCGGAAAATTCTAACGAAAGTCCAAGATCTAATAGACTTCTAGAAATTCTGGAAAATATCACATGTCGCACTTGACCACTTTTTAATTTCGAAAAGTCGATTTTTTTTAGGTAAAAGTTTAAAGTCTTGAGAATGCTACCTATCTCAATGTACAGTATTGAAATTAACAAAGTTGTAGAATATATAGTGATGTTTATGATGGTTTTCGGGAAGATCACACTATCGCTGCGGCCTTTCCAATAATGTAAATTCACTTTTCTTGAAACCAAGAATACTTTTGAAGAACTTTTGAGTGTGATTACAGGCAAATGCATCAACCAGTTTTGATATTTACATATTTTATAATAAATACTCAGAATCTTCGTCATTAAAGATTTAAAAAACGTGGAAAAAATATCATAGAAAATTCAAAGGAACACACAATTTTGAATAAATTTTTTTTATGTTAATTAGACCTATAATTATATTTCTAACATTTGCATAAATGGCAATGCGGAAGGGAGCTCTCCATTATTCTCTTTAATAAGAATTGTTTGTCCGATAGTATGTTTTTCAATAAAACCTCGTTCAATTTGATTCAACCATTTTCTCAGAAATAATTTCGAAAACTTTAAAACAGTCATGACCTCCTTAAAATCCAAACATTTATGAGAAGTAAGTTTTGATTTATTGGAATTAATTTGCTATTTCTGTGTATATGTTTTAGATAGTTTTCTTAAACAAAATGCATTTATTCTGTAATTTTACACGGACATCTGTATTTCCCAGGAAAAGAAAACACAAATTATGTGTTCTACTGTAACTTAAGATATTTTTCTCGTGAAATTACAGAAGAATTTATTTATTTATTATTTGTAAAAGTACAGGATTTTTTGAAAATACCCATTTTTTTTTGAAGAAAAACATGAAAGTTTTATAATAAATTTATTTATAAAAGACTTATAGAATTCGAAAACTTGAGGTAATTCTAACGTGTTAAAACAGGCATCTTGCGTCTTTATGGACACTAAATTGCTATATGAATGTATAAACAGTTTTCTAAGAACAAATATTCTCGTTTTTACCGTCATACTAAAGTTTCAAAAAAGAATCTTGCAAAAATCCAAAATGGGTGATTTATTGTCCAGTTTGCGTTTTTATTTCAGAATCATTGATAAACATGATCAGGATAACTAATTTATCGACAAGATGTGGGTATTTTATATCATTCCACTAAATTTAGATCCTGTGAATCTGTATTACAAATGAAAAAATAATACACAAATTTACAAATAGTAAATAAACAGTAAACAGTAACAGGGGCAAGTTTAACTATGTCGGGTACTTTTACATACTGATGAACTTTTAAAAATGGTAGTTTGCACAACATTTTGTGAATTTAAATGAATGTTAAAAGTAGTTTGAATTATTTTAAGGGCATTGTGGAAGTCGATTTCGCTCGACTGGACTACTCGCGGATACATTTTAAAAGCTGAGATGCTGAGAAAAATGGTTTCTTCGCTTGTCGAGTCGAGCGAAATCTACTTTCACTTTAATTATATCAATGCAAATTTACAATCATTTAGTGTTGTCCGCATACGCACTTAATTAAAATTAAAAAAAATTGTCACAGTAAACAAATTTTATCGTTATAGATCAATTTTCCACAACGTGATTGTCTATCATACTTTTGTATAAACATTGTGGAAAATGTATGTATATATTTAATATTTGGAAGTGGTGACAACTACTTTGGACTATTTACCTGGTTTGGTCCGTTAATTCAACAACTGGGGGTACCTACATAGTAAATGCCATAATTGTGGTAATGAACCATTGAAACACTTGCTCTCAATCTGGTTTTTATTCACTCAGATAAGCAGCTATGGTCCTAAGATAACGTCGGTTCAAACTAGCACATGCGTTATTATACACATATATCAAGCTTCATATATTTTTGCCATATCCTCAGAGGGAAGGAAACATTTTCGTTTATATTATTTCAGAATTAAATTTTTTTTTAATCTTTACTAGTCACACCTCAAAATATTTATGCGTGGTCTCTATGAACCAGAATATCAATTTTTAATGTTTTCCTGTATCAAGACCATTCATCTGAATCCAATGGACATTAACTAATGGAGATGTGCTACTGCAGTGGTACTTTTTCTTAGTAATAGAAGCAGATTGTGCGCGTGAGATGCTTGATGCGTTGCATATTTCAAATTCTCCTTCTTTATATAAAATAAGTCATTCGATTGAAATTTTTTAATAGTAATCCATAGCAACATTTTTGAATTTTGCAAAAAGGATGTCGAATTGCATTGACTTATTCCCACTTTACTTTATACTCAAATTTCAATTCAAATTTTTAAGTTTGGGTAGGTAAAAATGATGGCAATTAGAAGTGTTTTTTGCAAAATTTTAAAAGCTTTACTATAGGCAATGATTTGAAAAATTCAATTTAATGCAAAATTCCAGATTAGGTTAAGAAAAAACACAGCTGTTTCGTCTGACGAGATAAATTTTTGATAAAGTCCAAAAATTGTTTTTTCTGACTCAGCTAATAATTGCTGTGACAACCTAAAGGTGCTACTAAAACATGCTATCACTTTAACAAAACTGAAAAATCGGTTACATATTTCGGAGGGTGTTACCCAGGCGAATCTATTCCCGAGTAAGCCTTTTCGGAAGAGATTCTTCATGAAAAATATTTTTGAGAACTTTTCCAATAACCAAAATGAAAATGAAGGTAGAGTTCTATTCGATATTCTGATGTTTTGGACACAGAGACGCTTCAACTCATCAACAGCATTCATTAAGCGACATTCGCATTTTATATTCAATTAATTTCTGGTTAAGATGTAGGGGATGTCGTTCACAAGCCAAAACGATTTTGAAAATTTTTGAATCTAAGTGCTAGAGCCGTTCAAACACCTAGTTTTACTATTTAAAAATAAATTCACTTCACCATTAGACGTCAAATTACTTTATACTAAATATTTATTTGAATATTTATTTCAAAACATATTTTAAGAACATGCGGGTATAATTTAATAAGATTTTGTCATGTGAAATGAATCGATTTGGCTTAATTATCTGAACTTTTTCTTCGAGTTAACTGGTGATATAATGTTCCGTCTGTCAAACATAAAAGCTTTCTTTGCATTCTGTGAAGTCAATACATGCATACCCTCTTAGAATCTATATCTATCGCCCTGCCTCGATTTGTAAGTTTAATTTCTGAAGTATGTAGCGTCAATTACACTGTAATACGCTATGATGAATTTAAAGAGCTTTTCTAGTCGCTTCACCCTATTATTATTTTACTTATAAACCACTTCCAGTTTTTTCTGAGTGAAGTTAATGTATGGAATCAGCGACATAATAGTACTACTTGCATTGACAGTTTTTTCTAGTATGCAATTTACTGCATTTTGAAATGGGTTGTCCTTTCCCACTGCTCTATAAGAAATTTTGTGATTTATAATATGTATGGCTTAGTGACCGCATGGAAAATGTTTGTCCTCTAGATCTAGATTGCTTTATTAAAAAAAATGAAAAACTTAAAAACCACACAACAAAGAAAGCAATGACGCGGCATTTCGCAGTCGAATATACATACCTGTTCCAGTTTAGGTCATTTCCACTCTGAATTAATTTACTAATGCGCCATCAGAAGTAGAAGTTTTAAAATTCTACACATCGAATAAGTTTTAAAACTCTACTTGAATTTGCTCTTTGGGATGTAATTCCAACAAAATTATACCAGTATCTGTTGTAACAACAAAGAAATTTGAAACGAAAGTATACTTCAAATTAGATACATAATGTTTTAAACAAAAGAGGCTATAAGTTTTAAAATATGTCGTAAGCACATTATTATATATTTGTATACATTTTGTAAATACACTTACTTTACATGTAAATAATATGCTCCTTTAAGAATAATTATTCCCAAAGAGAACTTACAGTCACTTTGGAAGATTCCGTTTAATTGCAAGTTCTAACAACTAATAGTTCCATTATACGAAATTTATGAATTACAAAATTTGTGGGAATTTGCCAGAAACAACATTTTAATGATAGCAACTGATTTCTCGCTGCAGAGCTCACATCACCACATCGATGATATCGGAACTGTTATTTCCTTAAAAGAGGCAATTAGATTGAAGCTTTTATTATTAGTTCTCTTAGATTATAGTTTAGATTAATTAAGTATTATTTTTAAGCTATGAATTGCAAGAATATATAAATGGAAGAAATTATAATTTGTTCTTTATTTTTATTCTAGTTTTCTAAATATTTGGGAAGTCTCTGCGGGGTTTTTGTGATCTCATTTTTTTCGAACAGTTATCTCATCTCTACATTATATAACATCCATATATATTTAGAATTTCCATGTGACATAGGCGGTCGTCATTGATTGAATATGACCTTAGGTAGTTGCGTTAATGAGTTAATCATTTATGACTTTCCTTTCACCATATTTTGAGACCCATCACATTACATAGGTTAGCAAATTTTTTCTCCGAACAAGTGACAGATCATTTCTATAAGATTTTTGAATAGATTGCGAATCTAAAAACATAAATATTTCGTTGATTCTTTATTTTTTATAAGAGTTTTTATTAATTCAAGTGTGCAAAGTGTTAAAAACCCTACGTGATGGAAACATTTTGTTAAAAGGTTCGTATTTAGGACTCCAAACAATACTTAAAACAAGTATTTTTATTATGTCCAAAACACGGTGGATTATCACAAACGTTTTAAAATCCGTTCCCAATTCATTCTTATTTCATTCAGTTCATTCATTTCGTGCTGGCCATATAACCGTCAGAAATTCAAAGTTTGGCAGACTAAAAAAGATAAATAAATAGTTTTATTATGAGAAGTGCGGCAGCTAAATACCGCTTCAGCTAAAATAATTAAACACAATTTATAACAGACGAAAGATGTTTAGTAATAATTCCAATCAATTTTACCTACGATAAAAGCATAAAATTCTGTATCTTCGAATATCTTTTTTGTTTTTTATTATCGGTTGTCATGAAATGTGTTTGTTCATACTTCAATACCACTTCGAAATCAATCCATAGGGTGATGATCCTCTGTAATAAACATACAAATATAAGTATGTTTTGCTTCTCTTCGTTATCGGGTAGCGTACTGATTTTATTGCTAAATTAGGTGATATCTGATAATCCATGATCATTTAATGTGTTACGGTATATAAATAACAAAGTATAATAAAAATTAGGCAGCACCCACCACTTTACGCGATATTGTTTGTCGAATTCATGTATTGCTTGTCATCGTGCAGCCAAATGTCAACCAACCAATGTGAATCATTCTTTACTAAACCTTTATTCCTTGAAGCGTGGTAATATGTAGTACTTTTTGAGACTCATATTTTGACATAAACTTTACTTTTGTCGCCCGTGAAGTAATAAGCAGTGACAGAAGAAACATCCAATTCTATGTTCCACACCAATTCAAGAAAGGTAACAAGTCGCAAATTTCCAAAAATAGACATATTAACGATTTTTTTTCATTTTGGACTAAATTATTAGTTACTGAGTGGCATAATTAGTAAGGTTAAACTACAATATACAACTGCAAATAAAGTTTGGGATATAGAAAATCATTCCTTCATTTAGCTCTTGTGTATTGTGTACAAAGTTATTTAAAAATATTTATTTTTTCTTCTGTAAACTTAAATATCAAATACACTACTGGCTAATTTACGCTTATCCGGCCAATTAAGGGGGGAAGTAGGTATAGGACGGCGTATTTTTAGTGATTTTCATGAATTTTTTTAACACATAAGGAATATATATATATTTTATTTATACCTTGGGATCATTTTATATATATATTCAAGAGTATATTCTTTTCTTTTAATTTTCAAACTTTTTCCTCGAAAAATAACAGAAATATCAGCTGCCGCGTATTGTAAGTCGCCATCCGGCTGGCCGATTTGTACACATCCTGGAGGTCACAATTTTCATCTGAAATCAATTTCTCAAAAAAATTTACTTTTTTTTAAAGTGTCGTCTCTTCTATTTGAACCTCACTCCTCACAAATAAATCGAAAATTAATATGTTTTTAAGGAAAGTGAAAATTTAGTATGATTTTTTACCATTTTTTCGTACTTTTTTTTCCAATAAAAAAAATAGTTAGAGATATTTTTAAGGATTGAGGTTCAAATAGAGCGTATTTATATAAAGAAACTATGTGCTGAGACTGATAACCATTGATCAAAACCTGTAGGAGCTAGAGTGTACACAAATTCGAAAAAAGTAGTTTCGTGAAAAACGCGTTTAAAAATAAGAGTGGCAGTAAAGGTTCGACTGAGGGACACTCACTGAAACGCTTATAACTTTTGAACGGCGTGGTATTTTGTTTTGAAATTTTCAGAATATATTTTTGAATAGTTCTACAATCGATTTATAAAATAATAAATAATTATAAAAATAATTAAATGTTTTGAAGCCGCCTCTACATCTATTTCCCCCCTTAAATAAGCATACAAATGTTTAAATAATTACAAAAATAATTAAATGTTTTGAAGCCTCTACACCTATTTTCCCCCTTCTTAAACAAGCATACAAGTGTTTTTCAAAATTAAGGAGTGGTAGGTTGAGCTTTTGAAAGAAAATTGCTTCAATATGCTTTTCTTTGATTATCTCAGATTTCAATTCTGATTTCAATACATTTTGCTATAGATTCACAGGGAGGGCAATGGCAGTAAGTAGTTACAAACAAACCAATGTCAAAAAGCCATATCTTTTTTTCACTCTTTCAAATTGCACACCCTTCCCCCTAAAAATAATTTTTCGCCTCCAGAAGCATTGATCATCAACTTGGGCTCTCATTTCAATTTTCGTTTAATAGAAAAATATTTACTTTTTAAATTCTCAAATAAATTTTGGCATTTTGCGGCAATCTATGACACCTTTTTATGCCAGCATGCCTGAAATGTCTTCCCACACATATTTATGTTTTTTATCATATTTTCAAATTTGCTTTTCATTTCTGCCGACATCGCTAGCTCTAAAAGCTCGTCTGGTTATTCATCTGTAAGGGATTTATTTATTCAAAACATTCTTATAACTAACTTATTGCCCTAAAATAATGCTCATACCGATAATCGATTTTTTTAGGGTTACCAGCGTTCATGTTACGAAAAAAATTGTTTAGTAATATTGATACAGATAATAGTACTGATAGTTTGAACGAGGCATGTGTCTTATGATCATTTTGAATAAAAAAATATTAAAACAAAACATTTAAAAACACTTACCCACTAGCCTACCTACAGAAATATTAATGGAAATGTTAACATTGAAATTATCAGTAGCTAGATAATCACACAAATATTTGGTAAGACAAAAGTTAGTAACCGAGAAAACTCAGGAATGTTAACCCTGGGACTACACAGGGGGTCATTTGAACCCCACACATTTTTTGAGATCTAAAATATCTCAGAATGAGTAGGAATATTCGAGGCACCCAGTGCGACGTTAAAAATAATTTTTTTCGAACTAACGACGATTCTATCGAAAAGTACATCCTCTTCGCTAAAAATAAAAAAACATATTTCGTATTTAACACAAATTCTTAAAAAAAGCATAGGTCGTGAGATATACTATATTACATATGTTCTGGGGTTACTTTAGTCCCGTCTGTGTTTCCAAGTTACGTAAGTGTATAGTCTCAGGGTTAATATTCTCAACCTACTTAATAAAAGAGGTTATCAATTCGACCTAAAGGCCTCAGTACATTTAAAATTGCATTTGAATATCACAAAGCAGTCGTATATGGAGGTATTTGGGTTCGTTGATGTTAAAGTTAGTGCCAGTTTCCAAAGTGGCTCATTTATAAAAGAAAAAAATAAACTTAGAAAAGAAAACGGTAGAAGAAAAAACATCAGTAGCCAGCCTATAAAAGAACATAATATTGAAGAAAAATCGAAAAATGATTTTGATATATTTTACTACTCATTAAAAGTTACCAATTATACAACAATTTACTTTTTTTTTGCATGCAAATTTGTATGCGATATTTGTGTTTTTGAGGAACTAAAAGGTACTTTTGCAAATGATTATTCATAAGAAGTCTTACTTACATGCATCGCTTAAGCTTTATTGGTTATAGCATTTTCTATCATATTTTAAAATTTGTTCGTACTCCTTTTTGTTGTTGTTGTTTTGAAAATTATTTTAAAGGCAATTATCTACTTAAAATATTACAATATTACAAATTACTCCCGTTCGGAGTTTTTGTTTCTTAAATGGGATCACTCTTATCATATGGTTATCACTAGTTTAAGTTCCTGAGAAAAAAAAAAGAAGTATTAATAAAGAAATGATTAAATTTTTTGAAAAATAAGAGTTAGCTACTCTGCGTACGCACAACAATGAATTTTGGGAAATAATTGTGTGGAGAAGAATGTTTTATCATGACAAATGCCATATTTGCCGATTAGTTTAACTTCTGCTAGGTACTTGGTAATACATATAATCAAAAATAGAATGGTTTGCGGAAGTAAGCGATAAGAATTTTAGAAAAGAGAAAAAATGAAATTATTTTGATTTATTCAACATGACAATGTTATTTTTCTATGAATTTGTAGACATTTTAACGTAAGTAGGAAATATTTGAAATTGAAATGAAGCGCCCGAAATTGGAATTGTTGCGAAAACTTTCTAAAATTTTGTAGGAACCCGAAGGTTCCCATTTATTCCTCTTTGGCAGGAAATCAAGCAAGCACGATATATTGGGAAAAGTACCCAAAAAAATAAAGGTAACTTATATATGTATTTACAAGCTGCAACAAATGTTTCCAATTGGTTGTCTGCAATTCGTCCCGAAATAATTGTAATAGAATCCGAGTCTTATTTATGTACCTATGGATAATATAAGTGAAAAGAGGGGTAGCCGCATTCCATTTAATATTTAAGCATAAACGTGAGCAAGAATTATTTGTAAGCCAATAGAGAGTAATCCAGGCGAAGGAAAGTAAATCCAACGAAGGTGATTTTCTATGTACATTGGACTCTTTTGAACATAATTACTACTTCAGAGTATCTGAGGATTGAATGGCATGTGAGTGAATGTTGATAAAATTTCTGTTTTATAGTTTCATAGATTTTATTACGATTACAAATTATTGGAGAGATATTTCGTTTGTTGTACTTTTTTGATAATCGCATTGAATTTTAATAACTGTAGGGCAGATAAACATTAATTTAATGGAACACACATAATAATGGTAAAAAGTAAAATTAAAACGATAAGAAGCGTTATAACAACTTTGGCTTCAAATATATTGTATAACCAGTAAGGGCAACTGCAACAAAATATATATGTAATCATGATGAAGAAGGAAATAATTTTTTAAATCAATTTCTACCTAGAGAGTACAAATCAACTCAACAATTTGAAAACTGATAGGAAAAATAAAATATGAATTATAACATATCTGCTGTTTTATTTCAAATTTTTCTATCCCTTTTCAGCTTGAACCATGTGATGTGAAAAATTTAACCAAATAAAATTAGGTTGTCGTCTTCAGTAAACACAAACAAATTCGATTCTTGTTTCCGTTGCTAAATAGCTTCTTATTTTTCCTGCCGCAGTTATATTGTATTATTACCTAAATGTTGCTTAAGGTTTTCAGCGATGCGGGAGGATTTCTTTCAACCTTGTTTTGCAATAAATATTTTGAAGAAATTGCTCAATTTGTTAATTTACATTCTTTTTTTGTCCACTTCCACATTCGCCGGATTTCTATGATGTTAGGAATTACCTAAGGAAAGATGTCCGATTTACATGCATGAAAAATGGTTTTTAGGTAGTTTTGTAAAAAACCTATCTATTTCAGATACCCTCATGGCGCGACTTTGAGAAATAAATGATAGCAAAATTCGTGTCATGTCGTAATTTTATGCGGCACCTTTAGAACTTATATTTTTTTGCAGACAAAGTGGTCTAAAATTACGATATTTTACGATAGACTTCATATCTTTTAAAGAATATCCTACTTCCAAATGATGACCAAATTCATTTCTACGAAATAAGTTTGACTCTATGCGAACTGTGTTATTTATGTTCTCAAATAACACAGCCACACAAAAAAAGAAAAGTGGTCTGTACTTTACATGCGATATATGGTTTTATGTATTTTCGCGCGCTGAGCACGAATCTGGAGTCAGAATTGAGCCATCACATCACAGTTAATTCCTAACCTCAAAAAACAGGTAAAAAATAGCAAAAATCCGGATAAATGTACAAGGAAACATACAGGAAATTCTTTTTTTCATATCCAGATGTATATTTTTATGTAAAAGAAGCCCGTGAATCCAAATCCACCGTCAGAGTTAAGGTGGCACGTCATGTTTTTTTCCTAACTCCAAAAAAATCGGGTCAGAAATATCGATTTCCAAAAGTCAACCGATTTACGCTAAATTCGTTGTGTGGGGGTTTTAGGGGTCGCTGATCACGAATCTGAAGTCAGAGTTGCAAAATTCAAGATGTCGGACCCAATTTGTCGGATGAGATTTTCGAAAACCAACCGATCTACGTCAAATTTGGTATGTGGGGGTTTTTGGGATCGCTGATCACGAATCTGAAGTTTAATTTGCATAATTAAAGATGGCGGATCCAATATGGCGGGCGACATTTTCGAAACCACTCGCCGCCAATCTAGTTGTTTTTCTCTATTGGAATATCACATATTTTACTTTATCCGTTTGTTACAAAATTTGTGATGTAAACCAGAGTTTAAATAATAAATCGTGCTTTTAGGCCACCAAGAAGGTTTATGTTAGTGCAATTCTCGGCGGAGAAGGCATGATGCTTATATTTATTTAACACTTTGACCGCCGCACTTTTCACAAAAAGGTTTGCACTTGTCGCCGCACAGTGGTCTGAAATCACGCTCACCATTTGTGCACGCAGTTATAAAAAAAACAATACTTAGGTTTTTCAGAATGCTGCACCCATGAATTCGCTGTCTGCCATGTTGTCAAAAAATTATGTCTTGATTTTATAAATTAATTCAAATCAGATTTTTATTTTAATCTTTACAGTAATATTGTCTGAAGAAAGTGATTTTCAGAATAAAATACTAATTAATGATCAAAACATAAATATGTGCGGTTGAAAGGCTACTTCTGGCGTGAAAACCTACTTCCAGTAGGAGGCGAAAGTGATAAAAACCATTTAAAAAACCCAGCATGCACAACTTTTGACGGAGAATGTGAATTCGCAGTAAAAAAAATGCAATTCCAGAGTTAAAGGCCGACCTCCAGTTTGAACAGCTTCAAAGAACATTTAGAGGGTGTAAAAGTTATTTTTTTTAATAATGTATCTAAGGAAAGTTGTGTATTTTTCATCGTGGAATCCGAATTCGAGGTCAAAATATAAGCATTTCATTTAAAAAAAAGTACTTCCGGTCTAAATAATGTACTTCCGGTCTAAATAATGTACTTCCGGTCGAGACCGGAAGCTGCACATAGCGCCAATCGATAGAACGTATCCACTTCACTTAAATGGAGCAATCGGCTTGGCGAAAAAGTGTTTTTGGTCGATTTAGGGGTGGACGGGTGGTTTTGGACACCCTGTGTATGCATATATACATGGAGGATCCCTCTGCCCTGCCAAATAAACCATCGATGACTCGATGCGACTGGCGACGCTGAAGTAGCACAATTATCACCGGAGTAGACCGTTCATCGTCAATTCAGTGAAGCCTGAACCGCCTGCGTGCAAAGAATGATAAGACGATAAGTGCAAAGTGTTAAGATTAATAAGAATTTACTTGTAATGAAGAGTGTTAAATTAAACATATAATATACATTCCTTATATTGATCATTTTGTTGGCTTAAAATAAAACAATTTCAATAAATAAGTCGATGTGCCATATCACATTAAATTGTACAATAATTATCGATACAAATAGTGTGTAATAGTAATAATAACAAATAATACTAAACGATTGTAAGTTACAATTTGTATTCGTTAATAGCAGTCATGGTGTAAATTATAAAAACAAAAGCATCTAAAACAGGAATTATCAAAATCGCCAATATGCATCATGGTCATGAGGCATGACACCGCAGAAGTTGAAGATTTAATTTAATTTTAATTTCAAAATATTATAGTTTATATAAATTTATTTAAATAAACGGAGGATGAACGACCAATTTGCTCATGACAGAAATAACTTCTTTACTGACTTTTTAAATGGTATGAGGTGATTTAAAGAAATTATGTCATCAGCTAGACTGTGGCAACCGAGATATAGATGAAAAATAAGTGGAGTTGCGATTGTTAGTTTCCTCAACGAAACTTCTATGCCTACGAAGACTATACGGCATATTGCGTTCAATAAAAAGATCAGCGAGGTCTTGACAATCGATCAGATCGTGAATTAGCTTAAATGCATACACTGCATCGCAAACTTTTCTATATGAATCTAACTTAGGTATGTTGTACTGCTTTATGATACGCGAATAGTCATGATCGCGATAATCCATTGGCTGACCAATTTTGCAAGCAAGATGTCGCAGAAATCCATGCTGAACGGACTCCAACTTATATTTATCCAACTCGAGATGCGGTGACCAAACTGTTGATGCATACAGAAGCAACGGAAGAACCAGTGTGTAAAGGTGTATAATGCACGTGCAATTACGGAAAACTGAAGTTACTTTAATAATAAAACCAAGTGTTTTAAGAGCTTTGGAGCAAATATGGTCAATATGTTCCCTGAAGTTGAGGTTTGAGTCAACGATCACTCCAAGATCCTTGATGGACTGAACTCTTGAAATAGGTGAATTTGAGATTTTATATTGAAAATCTAGAGGAATCTAATTATTACAAAAAGACAAAACGTAACACTTATCAAAATTTAATTTTAAAGCATTACTATTGCACCATGTAACAGTTGAGAAAATATCACTCTGGAGCCCCACCAGTTCACCCAAGGAATCAATTCTCCTGTAATTCTTGGCGTCATCAGCGAAGAATAATACCTCAGAATGTTTGATTAGATCATAAACCATGTTGTTTAGGATTTATTAAATGAGAAGTAATATGAAATAGTTTTTCAGCCATAATTTTTTCAAATAGTTTTGTAACGCATTGCTGAGAAGAGCATAGTTTAGGATTAAAGCTAGTTAATACCCTTGAACTAATGAATTATAAATTTCTGAATTTCTGAAGCATAGCAATACCTACTTAATCTTAATACCTAACAATTAAAAACCGATAAACAATAATTATTAATAAATGTAAATTCATCTAAATGAAACGAGGCTTTAAACCCCCTATTTTGATGGTTAAATTTTTTCGAAATGGAGGGTGGACGGAAGTGGCACGGGTTGAAGCTCTCTCTTCTCTTGAGGACGTCAGCGAACCTAGATCGCGGAAGATTGAAGAAAGTTAAAAAAAAAGAAGATCCTCGAAATATTCAAAGTTTTGGTCGACGAGAGCACGGCTGTTTGCCATTAAATAGGCACGCGCCCAAATTAAGCGCCCTACACCCCAGGACAGGACGATTACGGCAGAGACCGTCCCAGCAAGCTAAGTGGACCGGAGCCGAAATCCCCAGCCCTTCCTCATCAATTGAGCAGCTTCGTCAGATCCAGCCAGATTCATCTGCAGCATCATCCCTCCGAGATTCCGAGATGAGTAAAATAAATAAGCACCTAATATTAACTACAAATGATTCCGCGCATAATAAGTACAAACATTTAGTTCATAAGTAATAGGGTAGATTTAGTAGAATGGATAACCAGCAGGGCGGTCGCGAGGTAGGATCATTGTTATATTGTAAGCTGTCTTCAGAAATTAAAAGACCGGATTAACTAAATTCTTAAAATTTTGAATTTTAATGCAAGCAACCCTTCCCCTAGACTTGGGATTGCTTATAGTTTACCTAGCGAGCATGCTGTTACAATTGGTCGATAGTTTGTTACATCATATGCACTGCTCTTTTTTATAATAGCTCTGATATAGCACTTTTTTCCATTTATGATGGAAGGTACCTGAAGTCAATGAAAATTTGAAAAGGTATAAGATGGGTTCAATCAGAGATCTTGAACATTTATCTAAAAATAATGGTGGTATAGAATCACGGCCTGGGCCAGCAGTTTTCTTCATGGAATGCATAGCTGAGGACAGTTGATCTCTTGTGATTGACCGCATCAACAAGGCAGGGAGAATTTATACACGGAGGTAAGGTAGGGTTCAATTCGATAAAAAATGATTTAAAGTAAGTTGAAAATAATTCTGCGGTGTCATGCCCATTCGATGCTTCTAGTCCATTGAAAAATACACATGAATATCTGATTTATTTCGCTTATTGTTGACAATGGACCAGAAGGACTTCAGTTGCTTTTTAAAGGTGTTTCAGTATTGTCTAGTAGCATAGCACTCTTTTCTTAATCTTATACATACAGCTCTGAGCCGTTTAAATTCTATGTAGTCATCTTCAAGTCTAGACAACTTGAAAACCCAATGGGCCCTATTCTTAGCGCGTATTGCCTTTTTTAATCTTTACTAAACCACGTTGGGTAACTTTGGTGTGATCTTATTCTAACAGGAACATATTTACTAATGAGATCATTTATAATACAATAAAACTTATCAATACAACAGTTAAAATCAAGATCACGAAAAACGCTAGACCAGTCAATAAAACTTAATTCATTATTAACCGCGTCATAATTTGCTTTTCTAAAATTAAGATACTCATTATTTAATGATGATGAGAATCGATCCGTGATAAAACGTCCAGTTGTTTCACATAACACAGATCAGCTAAGTCTGAAAATGCAGGATCAAACGAGTAACCTTTTGATTGGACCAGAACTGGATGGTAGAAGTGCAAGGGAGCCGAAAGAATTCTTGATGCATACAGCTTTGTATTCAGTTGATTGGAGACTACCAGGCAGAGATGAGTAGGTCAGACAGTACCTGTTACATTATAATCTCCGATGATAAGCAGCTTAAACGATGGGTTTCGAGCTACAAGTTGTTCGATAATTTCAGTATGTTTAAACCCTGGATTCAATTTTTAAATCTTAATAAAACCAATTTCATATAATCCCGTTTAATTTATTTTATTTAAAATCCCACATACATATGTATATTGTGTATGAGCACGCATAACTTTTTACAAAGTAGTCCGATTTTGATGATTCTTTTTTTATTGCATAGGGTGTAGGAAGTTACTTCCATTTAAATTTGAAAAAAAAAAAATTCCACCCATAAGGGTAGACAAAAATTGGGAATGATTGATTTTTCATTCTTCTGTGAACCGATTTTGTTGAAACTTGGTACAGATATGTAGTTCTGATGACACTACAACATAATGGAGACCTGGAATTAATCTGATGATAGAGACGGAAGAATTAGTAGATTTTTGCCATAACAAATTAGAAGATCATTAAATTACTTTAAAGAAATAAGACAAAATAACATAAAAATGCAACGTGAAATCTCCAGCGATAAACAATAACATTTCGCGATTTGTTTGGCACTGACTCAAAATTAGTTACTTACATTAGTTTAGGAGCTTAGTTATTGAGAATAAAAAGGTTTATTTTATTTTTCGGGTTAGAACCCCCCCCCGAAATTTTGAAACTTAACTAAAAATTTACATGATTTTTTTAAAAACAGAATAAGGGTTGAACAGTCAGATGAGTAAAACTTCCGCTCTTCTTTTTTCTTTGACAATGATAAAATATGTAAAAGACATGTTTTGTATCTTAGGCAAATCATTTTTTACTCCAATTTTTTAATTTAATCAAATTAATTAATTTTATTTTAATGAAAATATGTGCAACTGTTCAGTTGCATTCAGTTGAGTTGAGTTTTATTTACAAATTTTAATTCTGTAATATTTAATTCTAAAAAAGTATATTCTTATATATACAAAAGGTAATAATTGTAAATTTTTTCTCTTTTACATACAATATAAAAATTAGTATAATTTCAATATCGATGTAACTTTTTAAAAATAATCAGTGATGTTTTTCTCATACCACAAAGGTAGGTAGCATTTACCTTTTCAAGGGTCTTTTAAAAAAAACGCTATTCCCTAAGAAAAATTGATGTATGATTGATGTAAGCCCTCGGAATGAAAAAAATAGAATACTTCAGATGCCTTATCGCAAAATTCATTAAGAAAGGTAACAAAATAATAGGCCCTCTCCACTAGGCAATAAATATTGACGCATTTAGTCAATTTGAAAGTAGTGGAATATTATAAGTAGTATATTATAGATGTGATCAACAAACATCTTTAGCACTTATTGATTACTCAGGTTGTAACCGATAACTGAAGAAGTTCAACCATATTTTGAAAATATTTTTTCCTATTTCTTTCGCTGCGAAAAGTCGAAAACTAAATTTTATTTTGTGAAATCATATTTTTTTTACGTTTGTGAGATAAATTTTTCAACAAATTAACTGTTTTAAAAAATTAGAACTTTTATTTTGTATTTTTTTTAAGGAATTACACCACCGTGAAATTTTCAAAAATTCATATTTTTTACTAAATAAATGTTGTATACATACTTTTAAGAATATTTTAAATGTTCAAGCATTCAAATTATTACCGAAGTTATAGCAATTAGAAGTGAGCACGTGAGGGAGCCGACCCAAAACTCAGGTAGAGTTCGGACCGTTACGTATCTATCTATCTTTAACAATAATATAATTCCTTTGGCAAGATTAAACCAACAACTCAGGTAACGGAGGACATCGCAAAAGCAGCAGAAAACCTTATGTACGGTCCAGGAATCGGAGATTGAAAGTAATTAGAAAAAACAAATTTACTTTTAAGGCGTTAACGTCGACCTTTTTTTCTTTCACGTTTTTCTCGAAATTACTTTTTTCAAACTGGTGTAAACGATATCTCAAAATCTACTAAACCAATTTGACTGAAATTTGCATCACTTATTTTTTCGATTGGGTTCCGTATTGAAAAGTTATATATTTTTTAAACTCAAAATTTTGATGGAAATTCGAGTTTTTTTTTTCAAACAGCTGTCATTTCTCGAAAAAAAATTTTTTAATTTTTTTTACTACTATACTTCTGAAGAAGCATTTTTTTTTTATTTTCGGACAATGAAATCATGTACACCGTCAGCAAGGATTTTAAAAAGAGAGTCCCATTGAGCGACTCATATTTCCGCCATTTTTAATGTTTTTTTTTCAGTATTGGAAATTTTTTATAAATCTATTATATATATACGTAAAATAAAGAATAATTTATATTTTTAATTGCCGAGCCAAAAAAAAAAGTTTAGTTTTATGCCTCTTTTTTCGAGCGTGATGTAACCCCTTAATAAGACTTACATAGTAGTACAGATATTTTTAAAAATATTTAATTAAATATGTATTGAAGATGTAAAAATTAAACTTTATTTTAAATTAATATTTTAACGCTATTTAAAAAAAATTTCAATTTAGTTCAAAAATGTAAATTACCAACCCCCCCCCCCCCCCTCTCTCTTTCACTTTTTATTTTGAACCCCCCCCCCCCCCCCCCCCCCCCCCCCCGAAAAAAAAAATCTGGCTGCTGCTTCAGGCACATGGCGTTTGATAGCACTATTAATCAACAAGCCAACGATCTTTTTTTTCAGTTTATAAATTTAGATTTACATGTATCAGGAAACATAACCTCGTCAGATCGACATTTTGGGGGTGTCGGACTCCCCGAATTTGCCATTATTTTTGTCGGACAAGTTGATTATCGTGATTTAGACATAAAAATCTACGAGTATTCGTAAATTTAGATTTACATGTATCAGGAAACATAACCTCGTCAGATCGACATTTTGGGGGTGTCGGACTCCCCAAATTTGCCATTATTTTTGTCGGACAAGTTGATTATCGTGATTTAGACATAAAAATCTACAAGTATTCGTAAAATTAGATTTACATGTATCAGGAAACATGGCTACGTCAGATCGACATGTTTGCGAGTCGTCTGCGCGCATGCGTGCCATTTCCAAAAAAAGTCGAAGAGGAAAAAGTTGTCGGACTTGATGTAAGCAAGCCATTCACAAAGTATGCGGCTTACATGTATAACTGAAAAAAAAGATCGTTGGCTTGTTGATTATATATTGTAGCTCAGTTCAAACATTGACTAACAAGGGTCAGCTTTAAGTTCTTTAATGATAACTCCACACCTTGTGAGCGTTATCCTATAAATCGGTTACTTTAATACTGTACTGTTGGAAAGGCCAATGTCCATACTTTTATTTGATATGCTAGTTGCTACCTTTTCTACAAGCATATTTAGGATACACCGCCAGCAAATTGAAATCACTTATACGTGACTCCGACCGATAACCGGCAGCAGACTTATTTCACGTATATGCGACTCCGGTCATCAAAGTGTTAAGACCGGCTATTAATATGAACTATTTTATGTAATATATTTGGCTGCAATTTGCAATTAGCATTTACAATAGATTGTTTTCTGTAGTGATGATTCGAAGTTTAGCCTTCGATCTGATGGAAATTGTACTGTGTGACAGCTAAAAGGAATTTGCTAAGTCCTCAGTATTACCATTTCTCGATGAAGCATGTAGGGTTGTTTTTAAGCAAAGAGCGTAGGCCTTCTTTAAAAATATCGCGATATTTTGAAGCAAATAATGTTGCATTATACGGAATGGGAAATACCATTTTGATGGATATTTTAACATGATTAACTGATCAGAAACTTACATCAACACGAAAGGAAATGAATTCACAGAGATGTTATTAATAAATTAATTAATTCCTTACCTCGACAATAGCTCCATATTTCGTAATCGAGTTTAATTAAATTTGAGCCCATCAAAGACTATTTATTTTCCTGGCTGCTGAAAGGTTTTTGTTTCAAGGAAATAATACTCCACAAAATTTAATTTAATAATAATGTTATTCATTGATTCTCAGTCATAAATATACAAAAATAATGTTTTTTTAATACTAGAACAACAGTGGCCTAAAACGCAGAATCCTAAATTAATTTTTACTTGAAAGTATCATGTTTGAATTTATTAGAATCAATATAATGTCACTAATTTAGATCGTTATTATAAACATTAGAATCAATATAATTTTATAAAAACTCCTGTGCCAACCGAAGGTGTATTCAAATCTCCTGGATCCGTTTAGCATGATCTTACTGAGAAAAGCTAAAAGAAAAAAAATATTGGGATTTTCATTGTAAAAATTTTCACAATACCATCTTGAGAGTGTATACTTTACGGAGGTGAAGAACAAAAAATCGATTTTTTTATGCTACTTAATCATTTTGTTCATATTTAGAGAACAATCATTTTCAGTTATTGAGCTAATCTAGTTATGAAAAATTTATACTTAATTAAAAATTTCGATTTTAGCGTCTTAACACTTTACCGACGCAAGACTATTTATAGATTCAAAACATAATTTAAGAGATACTTAGGGCAGAAAATGCATTTGGTGCGAGAGAATTTCTCGCTAAATTGCGGTTGGTAATGTGTTAACAAGAACAGGACGGGACGGAAAGAGGATATCAATTTTTGAAGAGTTACACAAGAATATAATTGTCTGATATACTTTTAGTTGGAATGCCTCATTTTCCATTCAAATATAATTGAATAAAGTTGCAGTGAAGGTGATGCGATTAAAGTAGAGAACTAAGACTTCAGATTATTACAACGTTTTTTTGGTTCAATTCAAGGCTTTGATTGAGGATTGCACCTGCACAGTTTTTTTAGAGAATTTTTCTAGTCACACAAAATTTAGCTTTTAGAGCGCATGATGAGTCTTCAGCTTCGAATAATCGAAGATATTATGTAGTATTGTTGGAATTAATTTCATCTTATGATTCTTTTTAAAAAAAACATTTGGTGGATTATACAGCGGAACATTTCACACTATACAAAATGATTTAATTGCATCAATTTCACAGCATTTAACTTCGAAATTTCAGAATGAAATCAAATCGAATTCTACTTTTGTATCTCTGTTATTTGAATCGCAATTGTGAGTAATGTTTTATCTTTTATTTTTCAGACAAATTTCTATAAAATGATAAAAATATTAAACATAAAATGTTTTTTAGGTTAGGTTAGGCTTATGAATAGAATCCCGTTGGAGTTTTTACTCTATGTGTTAAAGGAAGTCCTAGAAAAATGCGGGCGTTTTAAAAGTGACTTTTGGAAGACGCCCTCTACAGTGAACAATACATATTAGAAATGCAAAAAAAGATTTATATTCTCCATATGTTCTACTATAATATTTAAAAGGAATTAGTTTGATAAATATAATAGCTTTTACACATAAAAAATTAAATTATGTGCTTTTTTTTAAATGAAACGAAAAGTCCCTTTAAGTCAAGATCAAACTGTTGTCGGTATATCAAATAAAATAATAAGTTTAATAAATCATTTGACAGTACACAGTCCTATGATGGTGCAGCAGCAGTGGCGTAGCTACCTAGGGGCTAGGCGGGGCAGTGCCCCGGGGCCCTCAAGCTCAGGGGGCCCTCGAATCCTTACCAGAAAATCTCGATCGAACTGAACTTTTGAAAATTTCTCCCATTTTCAAAATATATATGACAGGTTTCAACACGACTTTAATCATGGCAACTCAGTTTAGAGAAATTCGAAAGTTATAGCTAGGGAATTCCCCTAAATTCTTTCTGTGGGTTGGCAGTGTTGTCAATTTGACGGATAGCGATATGTGCGTTTTATTATTAATCGATGTGCATTTTATTGTGAATTCGAGTCAGGATTTTTTTTTTTCGAGAACGGTTAAAAAATTAATGCTGTATCAGGAGTAAGTAAGCTAATGTCAATAAACTTTTTAGTACTGGTCAGTATAGTGGTTCAATTTTATTTGATTTTAGTACCACTCATATTGATTTCCGTTACGCCAATAAATCATGTCAAATCTTTAGATTTCGGCTACTCATTGTATAACGCGAAATATCGTGAAAAAAATGCAGGTCACCTGCAGTAGGTGCATTAATTCAGGCCCGCGCGCGAGGAGATTGTTCTTGGATTTGAGAAATAGTATGGGCCAAACTCGACTCTGACATTTATCGCTAATAGCAATTGAAAACAAAACCGTATCAAGCCTGGATTTAACCGAAGTCATTGATACTTTTCCGAAAACTAAAGCTAGGAAAAGATTGTAAATATAATTGTTATTTAGTCAGTTGGTAGGTCCGACCTTTATATAATAAACCCTTGAATCTTTTCTACTTCGTTTTATTGCCCAATACCTACACTAAGTATTAATTGTAATTTATGTTGTTATTGTTTAATATTTTTATGACCTGCCCTGCAGTGCACGAAAAAGAGCTGATGATAAAGTAGCTTAGCATTTTTAAAGTATTTGTATATTTAATATTTTTACTTGATAAAACCTAACCAGTTTAGATAGCAGTGGGCCCCATTTTTTGATTTGCCCCAGGGCCCTTGGTTACCTAGCTACGCCACTGTGCAGCAGTTATGACTTTCGAATTTAATGGTACACAGAAAAAAATTAGATAACTTTTTGGGAAGGCTAATTTTATTCACTTCGTCGCTCAATAGCCTTAACGATGACCCCAGTAATTGGAATGCGCATACTATCCAATCTGCGCAAGACTTTCTACACTTTTTTGAAGATTTTTTGAACTGATTTTTGTTAAATGATTGAATGAAATTAATGAAACAGAGGCCAGATTTTTATCAAAAAATCATTGCCATTTTCTGCATCAAAGACCAGAGGATCGATTTCGTATATAAATAAATGTTTTACTAACAAGGAAACGTTCTCAAGTGTGTCTCACCGATTTTGATGAAATTGAAATATGTTGTAGAGCATCGAAAAATAAGAGACACGTATTTTTTTTTATCTGCGGATACGCAAGTTTAGGGGGTGAAAACTACCCCTACAGTTTACCCCCAAAAACAGTTTTTCTTAAATATCTCAAGTTCTAATTAATTTTTTCGAATGAAACAAAATGGAAATGATGTCTCGTAAATATACTAACCTTTTGTAAGTGATCCGGTCCCCGGGGGTTGCAACCCTTATTTTTTATTTCGGCATAAATTATATTTTTGCGTCAAAAAAATAACAGTGTTAGTTCAAAATCATTGACAAATATTTTTTTACATAGGATTTTGAAAAACAAAATTGACCTGTTTTTGCGTTCTCCTGAAAAAAGCTTCTCAAGGGGGTAAACTACCCCTAGTACTAACACATCATGTATATACTTTCAGACATCAGTTTTTTCTTGAAAACCAGTATTTAGGGGTTTTTGGAGTCGCTGACGATTTTAAAAAACAAAATTGACCTGTTTTTGCGTTTTCCTGAATAAAGCTCCTCAAGGGGGTAAACTACCCCTAGCACTAGCACATGATGTATATACTTTCAGACATCAGTTTTTTTTCGTGAAAACCAGTATTAAGGGGTTTTTGGAGTCGCTGATTACGAATCTGATGTCATATTTAAAAAATGTAAAATGGCGGATCCAACATGGCGGACGGATTTTTGAAAAATACATACATTTTTATAAAAAGAACTATAAATAAAAGTTTTTGAGGTCGCTGATTACGAATCTGATGTTAGATTTAACAAATTCAAAATGGCGGGTCCAACATGGCGGACGAATTTTTGAAAAATACATCAATTTTTATAAAAAGAACTATAAATAAAGGATTTTGAGGTCGCTGATTACGAATCTGATATTAAATTTCAAAAATTCAAAATGGCGGATCCAACATGGTGAACAAACTTTTGAAAAATACATCAATTTTTATGAAAAATAATAAAAAAATTTTAAATTACAGTTTTAATACATTGGATCTAAATCGAAATTGCGTTCTTCAATCTCGTAAAAAAGTTACCATGTATGTTTTTTTTTTTTCTAATGCCATAATTGTAGTGAGCTATAAATTCCAAACCTCAAGTTACATGTTATAAATCTTAAACCTAATAAACCTAAAACTTATGCTTCAAAACCTGAAATTGTAGCCAGATCGAAGGCCAATATTTTCAAAATAAAATATGCTAATCGAAGTGTTCGCCATTTGCTTGGTATTTAACTTCAAACGAGATTATCATACATTTAAAAAATCTGTAATATTACTGATGGATATACAAATGTATATAGGCGTTTCTCTACATTCTATGTACACACATATATGTCTTGTCTACCTCTGACGCGCTCTTTACAATAAACTGCGCTCTTTGAGAACTAATAGCAAGCGAATTTGTAACTAATGTTAAACAGAGCGCTTTAACAGCTGCAATGCAAAATATATATAATTCTGATCAAAGCGGTTTTCAGTTGGAAATCCATTCGGGAAGAACTTTGGCTATTGAAGGAGAGCAGAACGTGCAATGTATGCTGCAATCAATTTCAGCAACTACTCATAGCTATACTATTCAGCCACTAATATATGGGGAAGGAAAACTTTTATCACCGTTATATTTGGTTTTGAAAGAGCGAACTGGACATTTTGGTCCTATAGTAGAAAAAAATTTATTCAGACCTGACAATATTCATGTAGACTCTTCAAAATCAAGAAAACTAACTACAGGTAACATACATTTATAATTATATGGGACATTATTATAAAATATTAATATTTCATTGTACACTTCAGATCACTTCAAAACATGGTTTAAAAATATTTTTCTCCCTAACGTTGGATCTAATTCAATCCTTTTAATTGATTCGTGGAGCGGCCATTGTGACAAAATAATAGAACAAAATACTCCATCGAATAAAATAGTAGAAGTGAAAAAAAAACCTACTGGTACTACGATCAACATACAACCATTGGATTTATTTGGTTGCCGAATATGGAAAAATTACGTTCGACACTTCTCGGATAGCGTTATATTAATGAATTCGGATCTTAATTTACATTTAAGAAATAATATCATTAAATTGCAGTCATTAGTTCATAATCAACTCTCTTCGCCACGGTATATAAATCTATTTAAGTACTCATGGTATAAAAGTGGATATACCAATGAAAAGCCTGGACATTTTGAGAACCCTGTCGTTTTTTGTTTTGGGAATTCTAGCAATACTAGATGTGAAGTGCAAGGCTGTAGAAACGTTGCTATAATTCGATGTTCGTGGTGTAAAAAATCCTTATGTTTAAAGCATTATTTTGAAAACTATCATCATTGTACACATTTTCACAGATGAATGCAGTTATGTATGAATGTTGTATATATATAAAATTTTATAAATCTGACTTTGAATTTATAAATTGATTCATAATTAACGATATCAATAACCCCTGTTTATTATTTGTTATCAAAATTGTAATACTTTTAAAACATATGTGCACGATAATGAATCTATCATTTTTAATTATTCATTTACGATTGTAAATCCGTAATCAGCGAGCTCATAAACTTTTCTTTATTGTTTTTTTAATAAATATTGATGTATTTTTCAAAAGTTTGTTCACCATGATGGATCCGCCATGGCCGTCAGCCGTCAGGTACACAGGGGGATTCACGCATGCACGCAGGGGGAACAACGCGTACACACTGGTGTACGTGCCGTATCTGCGTGCATGTGCCGCAACTGTGTGCACTGATGGTAGTGCGACTATACCCACCACGTGGGGGCGGCCGGAAACAGGCTCCCGGTATGGGAAGTCTCTGCCGGGAGTGCTGGCTAATGGTAGTCGGGCGGAGAGAAGGACACTCTCTTAAATAAAATACCCTAATCCAAGGTGGAACAGCATACGCCGAGGGATGCGTGGCCAAGAGGGAGCTTGGTCGTGAGTATGCGGACTCTGGATACCGGTCGCCCTCCAGTTTCAATTAGACTTCGCCGCATAACGGGCTCTGTGCGGTGTGACCTTCCTTTCCCGTTTTCTCGTGGGAACAAAACTGAATAATATACAGGAAAACCCCAAAAAAACTGATGTAGTTCCGACTGCATCCGCCGATGAACGGGTAGCGATCACGGCAGAAAACACTGTAGCCATTGGGCTACAAGAATCCATCTCCTGTAGTGGAGCCATTGGGCACTCTACAGAAGAACCTTCTTCGGAAAAGTTGGAGAGCAGCTGTGCCCCAACATTGCCAGCACTGTCGGTGCCAAGGGGCGACAGTCGTAGTGCTGTGTCTGAGGAAATGTCCTCGGATACAGACTCCGACTGCCACGAGGTGCCGGATAGTGTAAGCCTGTGTTCGGAGCAGTCCGGACTCACGGCTGTTGGCGCAGAGGTGAGTCGGATGAAGCTTGACGCTGGTTCCGGTTTTGTCAGGCTCACCAATGCAGAGAGGAGGAGATTTAAGAAGGCTTTGGCGAGTGGCCTCTCCAGGGAAAAGTCTCTGGAGATAGCAAAGATTAAATCTCCGGTAAAAGTTGAGTCAAAGAGGACTCGATCAGAGGATAAGTCCCCTGATCTTCCGGCTACTAAAAAGCCAAAGACGACCCATATGGGGTCCGCGAAACCCACCTTTAGCCAGGTGGTTAGTAGCATCAAGTTAGGTCTAGTATCGGCGGACATGGTCAATCGTCCCCTCTCAGCGGAGCAAATGGCTCTGCTACAGGAGACGATTGTCGATGCCACGATTGAGCTCGTGGACAAGAGGATCCAGCCGGAGTTCGAGGCATGTATGCCTCGTACCGGCTGGCTCCTTCTTGTCTGCACAAATGAGCAGACGGCCGACTGGGTCAGGAGCAATTTTGAGCACATTCGTGCCAAGAGCGCTCTTGACATCGCTCTCGTTGAGGAAGAGCAGTTCCCCCGGACTCACGTGATCCGGGGCTACTTTCCTCAGAGCCTTTCCCTCACAAACGAGAAGGTGCTGGCATCAATTGATGCCCAAAATGCCTTCTCAACCGTGCAGTGGAAGGTACTGAAGAGGTTGACACATGGTCAACTGCTTCATTTGGTCATTGCCATTGATGATGTTTCAATGGCAATCTTGACAAAACAAAAAGGCAGGATCGCCTACAGGTTTACCCACCTTAAGCTCATCCTTAAGGGCGTCACTAAGGATGAAGCAGTAGTAGGGGGAAGCGGCAGTAAGCCAGAAGGAGAGGGACCAGTGTCTGTGGACCTACCCTCTTCCGGGGTTGCTGCAACCGGCGCCAGAGGTGGTGTCTTGCCAGTTGGGGGGTCAGTGGATGTTATGGCCACTGCTGAACCCTCAACTAGTCGCGCCATTGGGCAGGCTAAAGCTGCGACTGTTAAGTGGGCCCCTAGGATGACGACCACTGGGTCGTCTCAAGGCAGTGTCGCCCCAGCTAGAGGGTCAGTGGATGTTAGTTCCACTGCTGGGCCCTCAACTAGTCGAGTCACAGGACAGCTACAGCTGCGACTGCCAAGTCGGCCCCCCTAAAGAAGACGATGACCACTGGGCCGTCTTCAGCCAATGCTAAGAAAAAACAGCAAAGGCCAAAGGTGGGAAAACTGCGCAAACCCCTTCAGGGTGGCAGTTCCAAGGGACCTCGTCGAGCTAAGGCAGCTGCGCTCGTCAAGAAGTCCCTCTCCAAAGAGGAGCAATGAGCACCATGAGGGTGCTCCAGGCGAACCTGCACCATGCCAAAGGGGCATCGGCCACGCTGTGCAGAACCTTCGCCGAGAAACAAATAACCCTTGCGCTCATCCAGGAGCCCTGGGTTATTAGTGGCCAAGTCCGAGGACTCAACATCGACTCATGTAAGTTGATTTACGACCGCGGGGTAGAAGTACCACGTGCGGCACTTCTAATAGACAAAAGTGTCAATCATCTCCCCATTTCAAATTCTATTTCCAGGGACCTCGTAGTGGCGCTGGTGGAGATCCCCACGCTGGGTGGAATACAGGAAGTTGTCCTGGCATCGGCCTACTTCCCAGGGGATAGGCCAGATATTCCACCAGAAGAAGTCCAGGAATTCGTCGAGTACTGTCGACGATCTAACCGACAGTTCCTCATCGGTTGCGACGCAAACGCGCACCACACGGTGTGGCGCAGCAGCGACGTAAATGAAAGGGGTGAGTACCTTTTGAACTATCTATCTAGTAAGAATATAGATATAGTTAATAGGGGGTGCAAACCAACTTTTATCACTGCGGTCAGAGAAGAGGTGTTAGACCTCACTCTTGCCAGCAGGATCCTGTCCGAGTTCATAGTGAACTGGCGAGTATCAGATGAAGCGTCACTGTCGGATCATCAACACATTAGATTCGACATTCCAGGACGCTCTGAACTCACTTCAAAATCCTATAATCCAAGAAAAACAGATTGGAGTGCCTACAGAGCCATGGTGAGCTCAAAGGCAGACACGCTGGTGACCAGTATCAGCTCAACTAGTGAACTGGAAGTGGCTGCAAACCAGCTTAATGAAGTAATAATATCCTCCTACCATGATAGCAATGTCGCAGTTCCAGCCAAAGTGGTACGCAAGGTGCCCTGGTGGAACGAACGGCTATCGGATATGCGTAGGCATGTGAGGAGGTTATTCAATAGGGCCAAACGCACTAAGCAGTGGGACGAATATAGATCTGCTCTCACTGACTACAATAAAGAATTGAGACGCTCGAAACGCGAATCCTGGAGAAGGCACTGTGAAGGTATAGAATCATTACCGGAAGCAGCCCGTCTTCAAAAGGTACTAGCTAAGGACGTCTCCAATGGAGTTGGACTCTTGAAGAGACAGGATGGTACCTTCACTGAGTCGCAAAGGGAAACACTTGAGTACCTACTACAGGTACATTTTCCCGGGTCAACTCTAGGAGAAAATTCGCTACAGCCTGCAGACTCTAATCCTAGCGATAGAGCAAGCCGCAGAGCGTGTAGCAAGTCCGGTGTCATCTTTGACAGGGACAAGGTTAAATGGGCAGTGGCCTCTTTTCAACCTTTTAAAACCCCAGGAGGTGACGGGATCTTTCCGGCATTACTTCAGAACTGTCTGGATACGATCCTTGATCCTTTGGTTTGCCTGTTTAGGGCCAGTTATATTTGGGGATACATACCACGTTCATGGAGGAAGGTGGTGGTTGTATTTATTCCAAAACAGGGCAATAGGCCCCTCGAGCTGCCTAAGTCTTATAAACCAATCAGCTTAACATCTTTCCTGCTGAAAACAATGGAAAGATTGTTGGACCTTCATATAAGGTGCAAACTGGAGCAATCAACACCGCTCCACAGAACACAGTTTGCATACACTAAAGGTAAATCAACAGAGGTTGCTTTACATAGTTTAGTCAGTAGGGTCGAGAAATCCCTTCAGGCCAAGGAAATAGCTCTGTGTGCTTTCCTGGATATAGAGGGAGCTTTCGATAACACAGGATATGATTCTATATCCAGGGCTCTTGTGCGCAGGGGTATAGACTCATATACAATCGCATGGGTAGATGCTATGCTAAGAGAGCGAGAAATCTCATCCATGCTGGGCAACACCTCTGTGTCGATTAGGGCAGTCAGAGGATGTCCACAAGGCGGGGTACTGTCGCCATTGCTTTGGTCTCTGGTTGTGGATGGCCTCCTAGTCAAGCTTTGTGAGCTTGGCTACCACGCTGTTGGCTATGCGGATGACCTGGCAATAATCGTTACGGGTAAATTTGACTCAACTGTCACTAGCTTGATGAGGTCCGCTCTTCGTGTAGTCACTGACTGGTGTGTCAGTGAGGACCTAACCATCAACCCGTCTAAGGCCGTCTTGGTACCTTTTACAAAAAGGTACCGTCTGAACTTGGATACTATATCCATCCAAGGAACGGTCGTTGAATATTCCAATGAAGTAAAATACTTAGGCATTTGGCTGGATAAGCGACTAAATTGGAATACTCAACTGAACTACTCGTTAAATAAGGCCACGCGAGCCATGTGGGCCTGTAGGAGACTTTTTGGTAGGACATGGGGTCTCAACCCAAAGATGATCCTGTGGTTATACAATACAATTGTCAAGCCAATTGTTGCTTACGCCGCCCTTGTGTGGTGGCCCAAAGTTCAACAGCAGATGGCAATTGCTAAGTGCAACAAGCTACAACGGCTTGCTTGCCTCTCCATAACAGGAGCCATGGGGACTTGTCCAACACTCGCCATGGAGGCGATAGTAGGACTCGAACCCCTGCACTTTTTCATTTTGAAATCAGCTGCAATCAGTGCTCTGAGAGTGCAAATCACATCCAAAATGCAAATTGCTGACAACGGTCACATGAGCATCCTGCAGCGCATCCCTGACTTAAGGATCTGTTACTTAACAGACTACATGACCAGGGAACTGAGCTTCGGGAGGAGATTCAGGATTCTCATCCCTGAACGTGCAGACTGGAATGGCGGCGGCCCCAGTCTGGACCCCAGAACTCTCCGTTGGTTCACAGATGGCTCAAAAACGGAACATGGTGTTGGTGCTGGTGTCTATGGACCCAACACCAAGGTCTCGATAGCAATGGGAAAATGACCCAGCGTTTTCCAGGCTGAAATCCATGCAATTGAAGCCTGCGCCCTTCTCAATATTAACAAGAGACTTAAAGGTGCCAATATCACTATCTTTTCCGATAGCCAAGCGGCCCTCAAGGCACTCTCGTCATGGCGCTTCTCGTCTAGACTTGTTAAAGAATGCTTTGATACCCTTCAACAGTTAGCAACTTCCAACAGGGTTACCCTCTGTTGGGTACCGGGACACTCCGGCGTTGAGGGAAATGAGGTTGCTGATGAACTTGCCAGGGAAGGTTCATCTTCTCGACTCAAGGGTCCTGAGCCCTTCTGCAGCATTGGCTGGTCTTCGTCCAAAGCTGTGATAGAAGAATGGGTCAGGAATCTACAGTGCATACACTGGGATAACTTCCCTGGGATCCGGCAAGCTAAAGAGCTCGTCAGACCCTATACCTACACTGAAATCAATGTTTTGAGTAAAGCGGATCTCAGATTGTTGGTAGGTTACCTAACTGGCCACCATGGGCTAAGATACCACCTAAGTAAAATAGGTCTGTCAAATGAGACGGAGTGTCGTCTGTGTCTTGAAGACGACGAAACTACATCACACATTTTGTGTGCTTGTCCGGCTTTAGCACGGTTAAGAAGAGGGATCTTCGGTCAAGAGTTCCTGGACTCGGCTGAGGCTCGTTCATCTTCTGTAAAAGACCTTCTGGCGTTCCTTAGGGTAGCAGATCGTCTTTTACTGTAAAGGGGATTCGGCACAAAAGACCGCCTGGTCGCAGTGCCCACCATGAAGGTCACCCCCTAACAACAATAATAATAATAATAATAATGGATCCGCCATTTTGAATTTTTTAAATTTAACATCAGATTCGTAATCAGCGACCTCAAAAACATTTATTTATAGTTCTTTTTATAAAAATGAATGTATTTTTCAAAAATTCGTCCGCCATGTTGGACCCGCCATTTTGAATTGTTTAAATTTAACATAAGATTCGTAATCAGCGACCTCAAAAACTTTTATTTATAGTTCTTTTTATAAAAATGTATGTATTTTTCAAAAGTCCGTCCGCCATGTTGGATCCGCCATTTTGAATTTTTGAAATCTGACATCAGATTCGTAATCAGCGACTCCAAAAACCCCTTAATACTGGTTTTCACGAAAAAAACTGATGTCTGAAAGTATATACATCATGTGTTAGTGCTAGGGGTAGTTTACCCCCTTGAGGAGCTTTTTTCAGGAAAACGCAAAAACAGGTCAATTTTTTTTTTCAAAATCGTCAGCGACTCCAAAAACCCCTAAATACTGGTTTTCACGAAAAAAACTGATGTCTGAAAGTATATACACCTGTGTTCAAAAAAATAGTAGTGCACCAATGCGGCAAGTTTGCTGTTCTACAAATTCTCATGTACAAAACAAAGACAACTTTTGCACAAAACACAACATCAGGTGTTTAAGAATCTGATGAACAATTAAAAACATTTTAGTTCATAAGCAATGAATAGCAGTGTCTTCAGACAAGAGCACTTGCACTACTATTTTTTTGAACACAGGTGTACATGATGTGTTAGTACTAGGGGTAGTTTACCCCCTTGAGAAGCTTTTTTCAGGAAAACGCAAAAACAGGTCAATTTTGTTTTTCAAAATCCTATGTAAAAAAATATTTGTCAATGATTTTGAACTAACACTGTTATTTTTGTGACGCAAAAATATAATTTATTCCAAAATAAAAAATAAGGGTTGCAACCCCCGGGGACCGGATCACTTACAAAAGGTTAGTATATTTACGAGACATCATTTCCATTTTGTTTCATTCGAAAAAATTAATTAGAACTTGAGATATTTAAGAAAAACTGTTTTTGGGGGTAAACTTTAGGGGTAGTTTTCACCCCCTAAACTTGCGTATCCGCAGATAAAAAAAAATATGTGTCTCTTATTTTTCGATGCTCTACAACATATTTCAATTTCATCAAAATCGGTGAGACACACTTGAGAACGTTTCCTTGTAAGTCCTTACAATACTACTTTAGGTTTTATGTTACGTGTTGGTTTGAGCCTAATTTCCGATTTTTACATTGTTGGAATATAGCAGGTGAATAATTTCTCGGCTTATAGTTCACCTTCTGTTTAAAAAGGTTACTCTATTATTAACTACACTAGTGTAATATTCCATATTGATTGAATTGACTATGTTACTAAGGTAAGATAGCTCACACCTCGATAATTTAATCACCAGCCATCACTGATACATACTACTATGATAGTACATATATGTGGATCTTTTTATTCGCCAGTGTCAAATAAGTAAGAAATTTTGAATATTTTCGCAGTGTGCTTAAAATGGGACAAAAACAGGTGAGTGCAAGTAACTTTTACGCGTGGTTGATGTGAAACTTATTTTTTGACAGCAATATGGATGAAATGTGCATGAGTGTTATTATGTGAAAATATTTCTTTCCGAAATCCTATACATAAACATGGTATTTCCTTTGTGGTGGTCCAAAAGAAAGGAGGTGATAGAAATCACCTAGGAAAAAAAACATTGTATGAGGAAGGGGATTAATAAATTCAGATTTTCGTTGGGGTCACCTTAATATTTTGTTAATATCTTTTTTTTTTAATTAGCACAGTAATATCAGTCCAACTCCAAAATATGACTAACAAAATGTCCCATCCGAAACAAAAGAGAAGATTTATCTACCTACTATCACTGGAGACACAGTTGGGTACAAAATTTAAAATATCATTTTTAATCAAAACAAAATTTCGGTTTTTTCTCAGTGGATTTATAAAATTTACATAATTAACATATTTTTCTTTATTTTTATTGAATTTATTGTCTTATTACCTTTTCTCCTTGAAGGTGGAAAGTTGAGAATTTTCCTATGGCACGGCAGAATGAATACAATGGAAAATGGAAATTCCCGAGATATATAATCCGATTTGGTTTTTTTGTCACTACATTAGACACCGTTATGTATTCATTTTAAAGAAATTCTATTGAAGTTGAGAATTATAGTTTTTTTTTTCTAAATATGTTGTCTTACGTTTTCTTCGGTTAGTATCAATAGATAGTTAGCATCAATACACGAAGCGTGAGCCTATTTATCCCCCCACGTCGTTACGGCCTCAGTAAAGTGTACGAGTATAATAGTCGTTTGATGCGGAAGATAATCCATAATTTGAAAACGACTTTACCGATTCCATTCATCTTTTCTTTTTAAGTTTCCTAATACATTGTAGAAGGTTTTTACGGAAAGAAAAATTAAGAAAATTGCGCAGAAAATTGGATAGTTTAACTTCGCGACTTTGACAGTTCGCGCGTTTGATGAATGTGAATTTAGCAGACAGCTGTTTTATTTTTTTGAAACAAACGAATTGTCTATGAAAGTTCGTTTGTTTGTTTGTTGCTCAATCACGCCTTAACGCCTGCATCGATATTTTTTATATTTTGTCCGAAGGTAGTACATATTCCAACTTAACATATAGGGTAATTTTTTTTTTTTCGGGTAATATATAGGGTCTCAAAATGGCGGATCCAAGATGGCGGTTGAAAATTTTAAATTTGTAGCGATTTTCATGAAAATTGGTACTTAGGGATTTTGCGCAATGCTGATTCGAGATGCGCTGTCCAAATTTAGAAATTCAAGATGGCGGATCCAATATGGCGATCAAGATTTCTCGATTAGTAAAACGATTGCTTTCAGGTCACTGATTTTGAATGTTTTTAAAATTTATTAATCCAAGATGGTGGACTCTAATGATTCGCTTAAAAAATGGATCACTTTCTTGACGTTTGAGGAGCGAATCACACGTCAATTCGACGGAGCAAATTTCTTTCTGTAAGAACATGTGGAACCCATATGTCGAGTTTTGAAATAAAACCAAGGCGTTTCATGTGATCATGAACAGTAGAATTCGATAAATTTAATCTCTCAGCGATCTCACGAGTTGTTATTCGGCGGTTGGCATCAATCAATGACTTTATTACCAAAGTACTTTGCGAACAACCCATTATTTGTAAACTAAAAATGTATTTAGTTGACCTTTTAGTAAATTTAAAAACAAACGAGAGATCCCCATATATAGGACATGCATAATATCATAAAAACACTTCACTGTCTTGTTGATGTCCTGCTCACTGACAACATTGGTCAAATTATGTTCAGAAAGGAAAGTATTTATTATCAAAATGTCGGTTTTCGCTCAAATCACCAGAAAACAGTATTTTCCTTTCCTGTTGAAGGTAAGTGGTAAGAACAAACACATAAAATATTTTTTTTTTCGAAATCAGTATCCGCTGGCTATAAGAATATCAATAATATTTAATCGCAAAGCATTATGTTGGAGTTCTTCTAATATTTGTTCATTACTCGCGCCGTTGGCTACGGAGCTCATTCCTTGCTTCGTTGTCCATCAGTGTTCTTTGAGATGTGCTCGGTGATTTATAAAAATAAAAAATTAAATTGCATATTAATTATGTTTGTAGTAGCATATTTTAAAAAGTCACACTCGCGAAGTTGAAGAACAAAATTTGTAACAACGGACAAAAACTCCACCGTCTACCAGTGGGCGGTAATGACCAGGTTGACGACCACTGCGCTAGAGCAACCAACATTACATTAAAAACAAAACCCACTTTTCATGATTTGCTCGAAAAATAATTTTTTCACGCAATATAAATAGTAGAAAAATGCATATGATGCAACAGGTCTTCTCGTATAGCAAAAAACCGGAATAAAGTAAACGTTGTATCGAAATGGGCCGCTTTTTGCATTGTTGCGAAATTAAGGATAGACTATAGTAAATCGATTTTTCTTTGTTAGGGAGAATAGGCAGATCCCCTCGAACATAACAGGGATAATTAGCCAGTTTTAGTTCAGTCGTCAGAAGGTGCAGCTCAGTGGCCAGGGTTGTTTTGTAGTGATTTATAATTATTTATATCAAATTAATTAATGAAAGAACCAGGTGAGCTGTGACGAAACATATTTGCAAACCGAAAAAAGCGAAAAAAATGCGATTTTCTCTTCAAACATTCGCCATTTTTTTTTAGCAATTTTTTACTAATTGTGGTGAATTGCCTCATAAAATATCTTCCTTTTTAACATACTTTTTAGTTTTTTTCTTTCGGACTTGGCGTTTCTGATATTGAGTGCCCGCCATGGAACCCTCTTTTTTTGGACTGCTCATTTTTGAGAGCCCTCTATATATATAATAAAGTACTAGAAAAAGAAAAACAAATTTTTTTTGTCAACCTCAAGGCTTACATATTCAAATAAAAAAAGATCCAGTTAGATTTTTAGAACTGAAAAAAAAATAAAGTTTAAAAGTCTATTTTTTCCTTTTCTAGGGGGAACTAGTACTTTAATTCCTTTTCCCCAGTCACAAATATGAGATTGTACGTATTATAAAATCTACGTTCTACTTCTATGCAATAATACAATACACAGAAAAGCTGGTCGTATTCTCAGGCCAATTTGCCCAAAAGAATGCAAAAATATTGAATAATTTTTAATGTGGGAAAATTGACCAATACACATATTTTTTTTAGATGCACAAACAAAATTTAATTTTTTTGAAATTATTTGTTTCGGTATGTTAACATATAGCGAAAGCGGAAGTATTTCCTTTTGAATATTCTGACCGAATCACGATTTAAGCGTGGAAATCACCTTAGAAATTAGAAGTATTTTCTGAAACTATTTTTACAGGGAAGAATTCGCGTGAATCTTTTTAAATTTCGAGGATGTTTTATTAATGTTTTCATGTATATATCATTAAATTTTGAAATCATTTCAGCCAGAAATCGTTGATTTATTACCAATTCTCCAAACCAGGTCTTTACCCGACATATGTTATACTGCTCTCTGTGCTGGTCGTATTGTCAGGTCGATTAAATTTGTATTTTACAAAGAAAAAAATATTGAATAATTTTTAATATGGGCAAATAGACCAATATATTTGTTTAGATGTACAAACATAGTATAATTTTTTTGGAATTATTTTTTTCGGTGTGTTAATATAAATTGAAATATTACCTTTTAAATATTCTGTCCCGAATCGAATTTTAAGAAATACGGAAATATGCATTTTTAACCCTAACCATTAAGGGGAAAATACTCCCTTAAAATATCTAAGCAAAATATGGAATAGTTTTAAAGATACAGAGAGTTTTCGAGAGACGTGTAACCCGAGCGCTCGAAGCTCCCCTGGCGTGTTTCGGAGCAAGGAGGACTCTTGTATTTCTGTTTGCTCCGCCCATTTTTTTTCGGTTTATAACGGTCTAGGTCAGGGGTCGGCAACCTTTCTGGAGTTAAGAGCCATTTTTTCCCCGATGTGGTAAATTATTTTTTTTAAAGAGCCAAATATAAGTATATACATCAGTAATATTAGAAAAAACAATATAATGGTTATCTGCTGTGAAACATGTATTTATTGTGAAACAAAAACATCTTATTTTAGGTAGTAGCAGAACATAATTCAACGTATTAAGGTAGGGAAGGGGAAGGGGGGCGAAGGTTTCTAAGGTTAATTCGCTTCATTTTAAGCATATTTTTGATAATTTTTCCTGAGCATATGGTAAATTGAATTCATTTCAAAATTGTACATCATAACATAAAGTATCATTCAATTCAATTTTTAGGCTAAAATATTAAGAAATAAAAAAATCGAAAATATTTGGTTATTTTATGACTTTCTCGAGGTAATTACGTTTTTTTTTTGTGAAGATTTTTCAATTTTTGGCATACTTTTGAAGTAAATAAAACGAATTTAAAGAAAAAAAAAGGTAAAAATCAGCCTATTTTTCATAGTAAAACTAATTATAATGCACACAAAAAAATTATCTCGGCGTCACTACTTCATATTTTATGTGCTTAAAGAGTGTCAAATTTGAAGAGGATCGGTCAAGTAGATTTTGAGTTATAGTGTCTACCCACTTTGAACATGCTAAGTGGGAGAGAAAACTCGTTTAAAGTGTAAACACTGAATTTATAAGGCACAGGAATAGTCGGATCGGAGGGGCGGGGACTTACAACGTTAGTTTTACTTTAATCGACTTCAAATTTTAACACAATAACCTTGAGATGTTTTACATGACAGAATTTAAAAAAATCCAAACAATGTCAAGATACCAAATGCATATCTTTTCACTTGATCATAAAAATCAGGCAGATCGTTCCATATTTCAAATATAATTTCTTCCTCCTTCCTACATTTTGAAAGATCCCTCCACTTGTGTCTGACAGCCAATTTTCCTTTCTCTCTGGCTAAGTTTTCTAGTTCTGACTGCAAATTTATTAACTTTTCTGTCCATTGATCTTAGTTTTTCAAATCTAACAACTGTAACTCAAATTGAGCTCTATCAATGGTTGGGAACGGTGTAAAATGCAACTCGCACACCTTCGCCACTAGTGGCTTTGTTAAAAATGATAGAGTCGGTTTTTCAGATCTAAAATCTTTAAAACGAGTGTAAAAAGACTCTTGAATTTTCACAATAGCTCTGGCAAAAAATCCACTGTTAATATTACAACTTGAATTGTTTCTGTAAACTCTTAAAGTTTCAAATAGTAAGTGTCCATTCTCCATGTCTTGAACAAACAATGTTAACTGTTGTTCAAACGAAAGTATCACTTCTAAAAGAGTGTATGCAATATTACCTCTCCCTTGTAAATTTTTATTCAAGTTATTTAAATGTGATGACTTGATATGTTCAAGACACGAGTGGTTCCCAGTGTCGCGTCGGTGGGAGTGGGGAGCAAGGTAAGCTAAAGCTAGGTTTACATGAATGCGATCTGCCGCGTATTTTGTTGTGTGCTCGGGATTATTAACATTTGACAATGGCACTATTGCAGCTAATTTTTCAGTACTATTATAGTGGGTCTTATCGTGGAAAACGTAAACGCGAAAAAAACGTCAAACGTTCAATTTCTGTATCGTAGTTCAGTTGGCGGCGAAACATTCACGCGTTTTCCACGATTCGCGTTTAAAGTGAAGTGAATATTAATCACTTCGCGTTGCGTTCACCGCACGTTTTCCACGATAAGCCCCAGTACTCAAGAGCCACAAGTATGATTCTACTGAGCCGCATGCGGCTCTCGAGCCGCAGGTTGCCGACCCCTGCTAGGTCCTTCTGCTTTTTATTTAAGGTTAGTTATGTATGGAGCAGGCATCGCTGCCTAAGGTAAAATTAATTTGTTTAGCTTTTTTCCGCAAAAAAAACTTTAAACGCGTTTTTCTCAAAACAGCATGTTTTGACTCGGCGGACGTCAGATCTCAGAGTCTTTTGCTCCGATTGATCTAAAAATTTAGCTGTATATTTCTTGATTGTGTATCTATCGTCGGAACTAGAATTATTAAAATCCATTGTTGATTTACAAAGTTATAAACAAATTAAGCACCCGAAAAACACCCGAAAAATTCGAAATGCCGCCATTTTATTATTTTTTATTGAAAATTTTATAATTCTAGTTCCGACGATAGCCAATGTTCTACAGATTAAAACCTCGTTTGAACTTTTTGTTTCAAATGAACGGTTGCAGAGATTCGACGTCCGCCAACAAAAAAAAATTTTTTTTGGAGCGGCCATTTTGACGGGATAACTCATCGAAAAAAAAATTTTTTTTTTGTGTAGTTTAATAGTTGTACTATCATATGTCAAAAAGTTTTTTAATAAAAATTAATTTCTAATATGAAAAAAAAAATCGTTGAAAAAACAATCGTTTTCACTGGACTAGGATAACTGATGGTTGTGGAATAATAATACATATAAATAAATAATTTTCGAAATTTCATTACGTCGATTTTTAGTCGAACGTACACATAATTATAGCATTTTTGTAAATGTGTGCTAAGCTATTAACGTGATAAGAACGCACTAGACTTAAAAGAACCCCTTTGGAGAAATTAAGGTGTGAGAAAAAACTTAGACGGATTTGAGTTACATAAAAAGGTGGATAAGTACGAATAAACTCAGGCACAGAGGGTTATTTACGTTATAATATTTATATGGGACGATCCATGTCAAGTGGATCAGAGCTGTGGCCAAAATTGTAGGTGTCCAAAAAAATCAACCGAGGGCTCATTTTAAAGCTTATGACGTCTACTTTCGAATGCCGTGTGCGCCTTTGAAAAATCAAATATGGCGGTTTCAATATGGCGACCGGAAGTGGAATGAAAATTAAAAATTTTTGGAAAAAAGCTTATAGAAAAAAAAATTTGCAAGCTACAAGACCGTATTTCGACTCAAATTGTAGCAAATGAACAGCTCTTTAAGGCTGGTGCAGTTGAATAAGAAAATTCAAGATGGCGGATCCAATATGGCTGTGCAATATCCCACTTTATGGCCTAATTTTTCAAATCCAACCATTTTGCACCAAATCTTGTATACGGGGGTTTTTGGGGTCGCTGACCACGAATATAAGATTATATTTGAAAAATTCAAAATGGCGGATCCAAAATGGCGGACGGTTGTTTTCGAAAATCAACCGATTTGCACCAAATCAGGTATACGGGGGTTTTTGGGGTCGCTGACCACAAATATGAGATTATATTTGAAAAATTCAAAATGGCGGATCCGCCATCTTAATTTTTTTCGAAAATCAACCGATTTGCACCAAATCAGGTATACGGGGGTTTTTGGGGTCGCTGATCACGAATACAAAGTCAGATTTGCAAAATACATTATGAGAATATAATATGGCTAAAAGGTTTTCTGAAAGCCGTTCGATTTGAAATAACCGTCCGCCATATTGGATCTGCTATTTTGAATTTCGCAAATCTGATTTTATATTCGTGTTCAGCGACCCCAAAAACCCCCGTATACCTGATTTGGTGCAAATCGGTTGATTTTCGAAAAAAATTAAGATGGCGGATCCGCCATTTTGAATTTTTCAAATATAATCTCATATTTGTGGTCAGCGACCCCAAAAACCCCCGTATACCTGATTTGGTGCAAATCGGTTGATTTTCGAAAACAACCGTCCGCCATTTTGGATCCGCCATTTTGAATTTTTCAAATATAATCTTATATTCGTGGTCAGCGACCCCAAAAACCCCCGTATACAAGATTTGGTGGAAAATGGTTGGATTTGAAAAATTAGGCCATAAAGTGGGATATTGCACAGCCATATTGGATCCGCCATCTTGAATTTTCTTATTCAACTGCACCAGCCTTAAAGAGCTGTTCATTTGCTACAATTTGAGTCGAAATACGGTCTTGTAGCTTGCAAATTTTTTTTTCTATAAGCTTTTTTCCAAAAATTTTTAATTTTCATTCCACTTCCGGTCGCCATATTGAAACCGCCATATTTGATTTTTCAAAGGCGCACACGGCATTCGAAAGTAGACGTCATAAGCTTTAAAATGAGCCCTCGGTTGATTTTTTTGGACACCTACAATTTTGGCCACAGCTCTGATCCACTTGACATGGATCGTCCCATATATATTACTTATAATGCTCTCTGACTAAACTATGGCGGCTCATATACGCAGGTCAAAAACTCAACCCGATATCGACTCGATATTTCAACTCTGCTTGTAAACGTGGTATATGTGTGGTTAGGTGGAGTAAATGTGCCTGAAGATATGATGAGTGATTTGCTCTCGATGACCAAGGATTTGTTCCCGTCCGAAGAGAAGGGATTTGTTCCCGATGTCAGGATTCATTCCCATATTTGTCTGTGTCAGTGATTAAGTGTTAGGGCCACCTAGGGACCACTCACTGGGCGTCCTGAGTGAATGCTGATACCCTCGTTTATTTTTGCAGTGTGCCGCGCAGTGAAGTTCGACTCAGCCCGGCTCCGCCTACACCATAGCAGAGTTGTTAAAGAATGCATTATTTTCGAGCTGCATTCCTATAAATGTTTTCCTTAAAATGAATTCACTCAAAGCTGCAGTTAAATTTCTCTTGAAGAATGGGAATGAAATTAGATGAATTCCCATTCCTCAAAAAAATAATAAGGAATGCACTCTGTATTCATTTTGCAAAAAGAATGCATTACTACGAATGCATTCCTCTGGAATTCAAAGCATTCTTTGAAGTCTTTGTGAATTCATTGCATTCACTTGAATTCACTTCCATTCACTTGAATTCACTTGCATCACTTGAATTCAGTGAATTCTTTTGCATTCTTTTCTGGCTGGAAAGTGATGATTTTTAGGAATTTTTTAAAGAAACTATACAATCGACAGTTCTGAATTTTATTTACATTTGCCCGACATAGGGGATTTAAGATATCTGGAAAAAGAACGAAATGGCAAATTTCTAAAAAATTTTTTAGAAAAATCGAATAGTTTTAGTGCCTTCAATTGTGGATAAAAAGAAAAGAAAAAAATCGTACGTCAAGATTAAGAGATTAGTTTTCTAAAGAAAATGAGATCGCAATCATATGAATTAGCTATATCGACTTTTTAACCGACGAAAAAAAAGGGAGGAGATCTATATTTTTTAATTAATTTTTTATTTTATATCTTTATGTATGACCACGCATAACTTTTTACAGAGTAGTCCGAATTTGATGAATCTTTTTTTATTGTATAGGGTGTACCTCGAAGTTTGTCCCATTTAAAGTTAAAAAAAATACAACTCTACGGTTAGAAAAAAATATGGAATAATTGATTTTTCATTCATCTGTGAACCGCTTCTGTTGAAACTTGGCACACATATGTAGTTCTGATAACACTACAACATAATGGGGACCTGGAATTAATCTGATGATGGAGACGGAAAAATTAGTAGATTTTAACCACAAAAAAATTAAAAAATTAAAACTTTTTAACAAAAAATTAAACTGGCGAAAAAAGAAACTGAAAAGCGAAAAATAAAATAAACCTTTTAAGTCTTACTAACTAAGCTCCTAAGCTAATGTAAGTAACTAATTTTGAGTCAGCACCAAACAAACAGTCAACGTAGACCATTAAATTACTTTAAAGAAATAATCAAAACAAAATAACATAAAAATACAACGTGAAATCTCCAGTGATAAACAATGACACTTCGCGACTTGTTTGGCGCCGACTCAATATTAGTTAGTTACGTTAGTTTAGGAGCTTAATTAATAATTAAGACTTAAACATTTTTTTTCTTCATTTTTCAGTTTCTTTTTTCGTCGGTTTTATTTTTTGTTAAAATTATTTTAGTTATCAATTAGATTCAAAAATGCGTATTGAGAAAAACGCATTTAAAGATTTGTTGTTCACACAAAAGTTACTGAAACCGGCTCAAGCAGGCGGTTGTAACTAAGTCAATTCTGTGAATTTCTCAATGAACTTTCAGAACATATTCCTTAATTAAAAGAACTATTGAATAAAATAAGAACATAATTATTTATTTCAATAAACAAAATCAAAAATTTTCACATTATATAAATATGCCTCACATATTTTTTAATGTTTTTAAATTTGAAGTCGGGGTCTTCTTATTTTATTTCTAATATAAAAATGGAAAAATCCACCGGATTCAATATAATATAACGAAATGCTAAATTCATATAATAAAAATAAATCTACGCATATATGTCATTTTACTTTTTAACAGGGATCGAAAATAACAATTATTTTCAATTTTTCCACCCAAAAAATCATGTAGACAAATTTGTGGGAAAATTGGTTTAAATGTAGCATTATGATTCTTATGGCCTGAGCTTTAAGAATTTTATGTGCTTTTTAAATTTGTGATTGTTTCGAAAAAGATCAAAAGAAAAAAATTATTTTCGCATTTTTATTTTTAAAATCAAAAATAAAAATCAAAAAATGATTTTTATTTTTAGAATCAGAAATAATAATCAGAAAATGATTTTTATTATAAAAATCAGAAATAAAAATTAGAAAATGTTTTTTATTTTTAAAATCCCTATCCCTATTCCCTATATATATATAAAAATGAAAGTTTGTTTGTTTGTTTGTTTGTTTGTTTGTTTGTTTGTTTGTTTGTTTGTTTGTTTGTTTGTTGCTCAATCACGCCTAAACGCTTGCATCGATATTTTTCATTTTTTGTCCGAAGGTAGTACATATTCCGACTTAACATATAGGCTAATTTTTTTTCGGATAATACGTAGGGTTTCAAAATGGCGGATCCAAGATGGCGGCTGAAAATTTTAAATTTGAAGCGATTTTCATGAAAATTGGTACATAGGGGTTTTGCGGGATGGCGATTTCAAATCCGCTGTCCAAATTTAGAAATCCAAGATGGCGGATCCAATATGGCGACCAAGATTTACTGATTTCAACGGATTTTAATGAAAATTAGTACAATGAATGTTTTGACGTCACTGATTTTGAATATTATCAAAATTTAGAAATCCAAGATGGCGGATCCAAAATGGCGACCATATTTCTCGATTTCAACGGATTTTAGTGAAAATTAGTACAATGAATATCTTGAGGTCACTGATTTTGAATGTTATCAAAATTTACAAATCCAAGATGGCGGACACAATATGGCGACCAATATTTCTCGATTTCAACGGATTTTAATGAAAATTAGTACAATGAATATCTTGAGGCCACTGATTTTGAATGTTATCAAAATTTACAAATACAAGATGGCGGAACCAATATGGCGACCAATATTTCTCGATTTCAACGGATTTGAATGAAAATTGGTACAATAATTATTCTGAAGCCACTAATTTTGAATATTATCAAAATTTCAAACTCCAACATGGCGGATCCAACATGGCGACCGGAATGTCTCGATTTCAACGGATTTTAATGAAAATTGGTACAATGATTATTTTGAGGATACAAGTTTCGAATATTATCAAAAGTAGTAAATCTAAGATGGCGGATCCAATATGGTAACCGAATGTCTCGATTTCAACGGATTTTAATTAAAATTAGTACAATGACTATTCCGGAGCCACTAATTTCGAATATTATCAAAATTTCCATATCCAACATGGCGACCAAAATTTCTCGATTTCAACGGATTGTAATGGAAATTAGTACAGTGATTATTCTGAGACCACTAATTTTGTACATTATCAAAATTTCTAAATGCAAGATGGCGGACACAACATGGCGTCCAGAATGTCTCGATTTCGACGGATTTTAATAAAAATTGGTACAATGATTATTCTGAAGCTACAAATTTCGAATATTATCAAAATTTATAAATCCAAGATGGCGGGTCCAATATGAGACCAAATTTCTTGATTTCAACGGGTTTTACTGAAAATTAGTACAATGATTATTCTGAGGCCACTAATTTCGAATATTAGCAAAATTTCCAAACTCAAGATGGCGGATCCAATATGGCGACCAAAATTTCTCGATTTCAACAGATTTGAATGAAAATTGGTACAATGATTATTTTAAGGCCACTAATTTTTAATATTATTAAGATTTGGAAATTCAAGATAGCGTATCCATAAAGGGGTTTTCGGGTTGAAACAATTTCTAGGATATAACAAACTGGAACATTTGAGAAGTGTTTAATTAGTAAGTATTTATCCAACGCCGGGTGAAACCGGGTAACCCAGTTAGTCAGAAATAAAAATCAGAAAATGATTTTTATTTAAAAAAAAAAAAATAGGAAAATGGCTTTTATTTTTAAAACATATATAAATGTAAATGTTCGTTTGTTTAAAATCTTAAATCTCCGAAAGTTCTTTGAAATAGCTTTGACATTTTTTTTAAACTGCGCCAGCGGACGTAAAAATAACACACGCTAAGCTAAATATTTTACGGCAATGGGAGCGCTATCTTTTGAATGTGATAGCAATGCACCCAATACTAAACATTGATCATGCCGGACACCTCTGGAAAACATTTTCTGATTTTTATTTTAGATTTTAAAAATTTTTATTTCTGATTTTTTAAAATAAAAATCAATTTCTGATTTTTATTTCTGATTTTTTAAAATAAAAATCATATTCTGATTTTTATTTCTGATTTTTATAATAAAAATCATTTTCTGATTTTTATATCTGATTTTAAAAATAAAAATCATAGTCTGATTTTTATTTCTGATTTTTATAATAAAAATCATTTTTTGATTATTATTTCTGATTCTAAAATCAAAAATCATTTTTTGATTTTTTCTTTTGATCTTTTTCGAAAAGATCACAAATTTAAAAAGCACATAAAATTCTTAAAGCTCAGGCCATAAGAATCATAATGCTACATTTAAACCAATTTTCCCACAAATTTGTCTACATGATTTTTTGGGTGGAAAAATTGAAAATAATTGTTATTTTCGATCCCTGTTAAAAAGTAAAATGACATATATGCGTAGATTTATTTTTATTATATGAATTTAGCATTTCGTTATATTATATTGAATCCGGTGGATTTTTCCATTTTTATATTAGAAATAAAATAAGAAGACCCCGACTTCAAATTTAAAAACATTAAAAAATATGTGAGGCATATTTATATAATGTGAAAATTTTTGATTTTGTTTATTGAAATAAATAATTATGTTCTTATTTTATTCAATAGTTCTTTTAATTAAGGAATATGTTCTGAAAGTTCATTGAGAAATTCACAGAATTGACTTAGTTACAACCGCCTGCTTGAGCCGGTTTCAGTAACTTTTTTGTGAACAACAAATCTTTAAATGCGTTTTTCTCAATACGCATTTTTGAATCTAATTGATAACTAAAATAATTTTAACAAAAAATAAAACCGACGAAAAAAGAAACTGAAAAATGAAGAAAAAAAATGTTTAAGTCTTAATTATTAATTAAGCTCCTAAACTAACGTAACTAACTAATATTGAGTCGGCGCCAAACAAGTCGCGAAGTGTCATTGTTTATCACTGGAGATTTCACGTTGTATTTTTATGTTATTTTGTTTTGATTATTTCTTTAAAGTAATTTAATGGTCTACGTTGACTGTTTGTTTGGTGCTGACTCAAAATTAGTTACTTACATTAGCTTAGGAGCTTAGTTAGTAAGACTTAAAAGGTTTATTTTATTTTTCGCTTTTCAGTTTCTTTTTTCGCCAGTTTAATTTTTTGTTAAAAAGTTTTAATTTTTTAATTTTTTTGTGGTTAAAATCTACTAATTTTTCCGTCTCCATCATCAGATTAATTCCAGGTCCCCATTATGTTGTAGTGTTATCAGAACTACATATGTGTGCCAAGTTTCAACAGAAGCGGTTCACAGATGAATGAAAAATCAATTATTCCATATTTTTTTCTAACCGTAGAGTTGTATTTTTTTTAACTTTAAATGGGACAAACTTCGAGGTACACCCTATACAATAAAAAAAGATTCATCAAATTCGGACTACTCTGTAAAAAGTTATGCGTGGTCATACATAAAGATATAAAATAAAAAATTAATTAAAAAATATAGATCTCCTCCCTTTTTTTTCGTCGGTTAAAAAGTCGATATAGCTAATTCATATGATTGCGATCTCATTTTCTTTAGAAAACTAATCTCTTAATCTTGACGTACGATTTTTTTCTTTTCTTTTTATCCACAATTGAAGGCACTAAAACTATTCGATTTTTCTAAAAAATTTTTTAGAAATTTGCCATTTCGTTCTTTTTCCAGATATCTTAAATCCCCTATGTCGGGCAAATGTAAATAAAATTCAGAACTGTCGATTGTATAGTTTCTTTAAAAAATTCCTAAAAATCATCACTTTCCAGCCAGAAAAGAATGCAAAAGAATTCACTGAATTCAAGTGATGCAAGTGAATTCAAGTGAATGGAAGTGAATTCAAGTGAATGCAATGAATTCACAAAGACTTCAAAGAATGCTTTGAATTCCAGAGGAATGCATTCGCAGTAATGCATTCTTTTTGCAAAATGAATACAGAGTGCATTCCTTATTATTTTTTTGAGGAATGGGAATTCATCTAATTCCATTCCCATTCTTCAGAGAAATAAAAGAATGGAAAATATGAATTCTTCATTCATTTAAATTAAAACTCAAAAAAAGCTGCATTCTTTAACAACTCTGCACCATAGCACCGAATATATTTTTATTTTAAACTTTTTATTTGTTTGGTTTTAACAAGAACGTCTTTGTTTCTTTTTGCTTGCCGTTTAATACAGAATTTATTATAACTGTTGTACTGTTTCATTTTTCCCCTTATTGTATCGTTTTTTTCTGGCGATTTATTGTTGTATCGGATACTGTAAAAGAAGCCGTTTAATCAAAATATTTTGTTTTCTTATCGCCTTTATAAAATATTAATTTAACCCATTAACGAGACGAACCAAACGACTAACGGCTCTTGAAGGGTAACAAGATTAATTCAGATGGCGTTCTTCTTCTGAGGTATGTACAATGGACCACATGGTCTAAGTGCTGGGTATCATCGCCCGCCTCCTGAAATCTACATCTACATCTACCCATTAACGCCCAAGCGACCATTTTTGAGTCGATTAGAAATTCACTTGACAGAAGCGATCAAATATCGAAAGTGGTATATCAAAATATGGGTTTTTGCTTAAAATTGTCCGCTCTTTCATAATCTGCAACCAGAATTTTAATATTACGCACTCAAAAATTACTATGGCGGCTCAAAGATGGCGCAAATATTGCAAATATTTCTTTATTGAATTGCTGGTAATATCGAAAATCAAACTTTAAATTCTGCATTAGAATATTTCAATAAAAAGTGAATATTGTCCTTCTGCGTGTCTATTCTGTTGAACTCTTCATCATCAATTGTTTTAACAGAATTTAAATTTTAAATGTTCTCGTTTGTTAATAACTTTTAAATAAATAATTCATAATTTTTTGCTTTCTACATGAAAAAAATATATATTCAGGATTAAAAGCTTAAAAAGAAATTCTATTGTTTGAGATGGAAAGTAAGTATTAAAAACTTACTTATTGTTAACTATATTACTCTAAGTATTATGATAAAAGTAATATAATTACATATGTAGCTTATTTGGAAATAGTACGACAAATAATTATATAATTATAGTTCGGTTTTATAATGTTTATAATGTACCCAAAATTTGTATAAGGAAATTTGATAATTAAATTCTGTTAAGACTACTAATGAAGAGCTCAATCCTTTATTTACATACACATCAAATATCATAATTTTATTTCAATTACTTTATGAGCAATGAATTTTCGAATTAAAAAAATTCATATAATTCAAAAATCAACAATATCTAATTAAATTTCACTCTCTCAATGGTTTAGGCTTTTACTTGGCAACAACTCACACTCAGGTTTTCTTCTGAATGATACTCTTAAGGCCCAATTACAATGACCGGATCTTAAAGGATAGAAATGTCCAAGTATGCAGTGAAATGGATAGGAAAACAACACCGATTGCAATGACGTATCTGTTTGGATTAAAACGTCAAAGTAGTTTCTTTAAATTTCAAAAGTGCGAAAAGTAGAAATGCTTATAAATCGGAGAAGAAAAGCATTTTCAATATTTCTAATGTTGTGTAAAACTTAAAAAATTGAAAGTAGATGAAAAAACCGGTGGTGGCAGTTCTTCTGTTTGACACTTCAATCCGTGAATCAGTCGATTTTTAAACAAACGAAATTTAATGCGCGTAGTTCCGATCGAATGCGCTTGTATCCGTTCAATGTAATCGCTGAGCTAGAAAACGTATGGTGGGAAAACTAATTTGACATTTCAACCCGGTTCTCTTGCGCTCAGATCCGGTCATTGTAATTGGGCTTTTAAAACGATCAAGAAAAACTGATCTCTAACTTAGGAAAGTTTGGCAATGTCATCCATACATCGTCGAGAGGATTTTTCACCAAATGTTTATTGGATAAGATTTTTAAAAACAAGGAAAAGTGTCACTTTGCCATCAGTAACGTTATTTTTAATGACTACATTTCACTCTAGTATAATTAACGCATTTTTCGCTGCATTTGAGGCACATCCGTTTGAAACCCGAAGTTCTGTTTTAGAACGCTAAGTTTTTGAAGAAAAATGTGAGAAATTGAAAGTTGAACTTCTTTTAAAATTTTTTCACGACAAAATTTGATAATATTCCGAATCATTTTGGATTTCCTTTAAAAGTATTCGACAAGCTAGACTTAAAGTAAAAAGGAATACGTTTCAATTCGATATACATTGCTCTAGAAGAAAAAGGTTACCTAACTTTTGTACATTACCAATAAACAGGGTGCACTGGACAAAAATACTAGTGTAATTTTACCCTTATTAAATTAAGTACTTGAATACGTCATTAGGCATGCCGAAATTCCAGTGCAAATTGCTTAATATGAGAAGCACAGGTAATAGTGAGCAATTCGACAAACACCCATGAAACACGAGTTCACTTATTACCAGGCGGTCCAGTACAGAATTTGTGGCACTATGTTGGCGCGTTGCTGATCATACTTTTTAATAGAGACGGAAGGGATGCCTCACACATTAAAGGAATAAACCGACTGATGAGTTTACGTTTTTTCATCATAGAGTTTACAACTGTGTGGTGTGGCGTGCTGCGATCAATTTCATTTCCAGTTTTCTTAGTATGCATGCTCCTCCTCCGCACTTTCTGTCTCTTTTCTTCCACATAGAGTATGATATCAACTTCTAGCAAAATCGTGGGATTGGGAGAAATAACGGTACCAAGGTCAAAAAAAGATAAGGAGTTAATTGCCGAAGCGGACAATCTTTGTACCGTAGCACATTGGTCCCAATAGGTTCAAAACCACCCACAATTGGTAATTTTTAACCAAATTTTTGAAAATTCTGGTTGAAGGATACTCGTGATGAGAAAACGAAGAGACGCTAAAAGCCCTTTTTGCCCAAAAATTCTTGGGTGATTTTAAAAATTCTTTTCACTTTGGTTTCGCAAAATTCAGCATATTGAAACTTCAGTCTTACGATCCAAGAACTTAAGGGGACGTGACACACCTAATTTTTTATTTTTTATATTTGGAAAAATTGGAAAATTGAAGGGAAAAACAGTAGATACATTAAGCAAACTTTGGATATTTATTAAACAGGGTTAAAACAATACAACAACATTTTTTTTCATTTTTTGAATTCGTTTTTTTCTTTGTACATTTTTTTTGTAAAAAACCACAAAAATTGACTGCGGGCACGACTGGGAGCGAATGGACCGTCTGAAAAAAAAAAAAAAAAATATGGGGTTAATTGTTATCAAAATCCCCAGGGATTGAACCTAAATGGAACATTTTTCACGAAAAAAATTACAAAATGGCTGCATTTTTTCAAAAATTCACTTTTTTTTGTCCCGGAAAAATGCCGCCATTTTGTAATTTTTTCGTGAAAAATGTTCCATTTAGGTTCAATCCCTGGGGATTTTGATAACAATTAACACCATATTTTTTTTTTTTTCAGACGTTCCATTCGCTTCCAATCGTGCCCGCAGTCAGTTTTTGTGTTTTTTTAGAAAAAAAATTGTACAAAGAAAAAAACGAATTCAAAAAATTTAAAAACAAATTTTTTGTATTAATTTAACGCTGTTTAATAAATATGCAAAGTTTGATTAATGTATCTACTGTTTTTCCTTTCAACTTTCCAATTTTTCCAAATATAAAAAATAAAAAAATTGAGTGTGTCACGTCCCCTTAAGGGGAGGTTCTCATCTAGAATCTTGAAATTTTCGATTTTTTTTTTATTTCATATTATTAAAGTTTAATATGTCTAGAATGTTGCTTTAAAATATTTAGTTGATCCGAGCACTAGAACGGATTCTACAGCCCATTGATTGTGGCGGTGTCATGATCGTAGTGGGGTGCTCAGCCTGTGCCGTGCCGTTCAATCACGATTATTTCGGAACTTTGTTTTTCAAGATTTTTCAAATTTGCGTACAAGATAACTCAAAAACGGTTCAACCGATCAACTTCTAGTTTCGTGCATATTAAAGTAAACAATTTTCTTCATAGAAAGAGTGGAGCACATTTTGAAAATTGTAACATTATCTCCTTTTTGTAAGTGATAAACTATGAAAAAAAACGGCCGAAAACGGCCCTAAAATTTCAAAATCGCGCCATTCCGTCAATTTTAAATTTTTTTTGAAAGTCGTCCACTCTTTCTGAGACAAATTTATTCTAGTTTATAATAATGTCATCATTATTTGATTTCAGATCAATCTGCGACCCCTAAATTGTACGCAGCTGGGCAATTTTCGAAAAACATGCCTCCGGAGAAGTTGAATAACGGGCGCCATTTTGTTTTTTTTTTTCGAATAAAAAAATTTTTTCGTACAGATAAATGTACAATAAAAGATAATGCCAAATATCATTTCCCTATGTCTTGTCATTTGCCTTCAAAAAAATCAGGAACTTTACCTACTTTTTGACGTTCTAGATGAGAACCTCCCCTTAAAGTAAAATCTGGAAAAAATCAAAAATAGGATTTTGAGGTTTCTGAATCAAAATTAGGCATTTACTTAAGGGGGGAAATAGGTGTAGGACGGCGGATTTTTAGTTATTTTCATGAATTTTTTTAACACGTACGGAATATATATATTTTATTTATACCTTGCGATCATTTTATACATATATTCAAGAGTATATTCTGAAATTTTCAAACATTTTCCTCGAAAAATATCGGAGATATCAGCTGCCGAGCATTGTAAGTCGCCATCCGGCTGGGCGATTTGTGTACATCCTGGAGGTCACAATTTTCATCTGAAATCAATTTTTCCAAAAAATTTACTTTGTTTATAAGTGTCTCTTCTATTTGAACCTCAATCCTCACAAATAAATCAAAAATTAATACTTTTTTAAGGAATGTGAAAATCTAGTATCATTTTTTACCATTTTTTCGTACTTTTTGCAAAAAAAAAAAAATATATATTAGTTAAATAGTTAATGAATGATTAAAGTTTCAATATACTGAATTTTCGAAATCAAAGTGAAGTGAAGTATTTTAAATTTTTAAAATCACCCAAGTAATTTTTCGCAAAAAGGGCTTTGAACGTCTCTTTGTTTCCTCCTCACGAGTATCCTCCAACAAGAATTTTCAAATTTCGTTAAAAATTAGGACCTGTAGGTGATTTTGAACCAATTTAGCAATATAGCCCCAATGTGCGTAGGTAGAATAGTGTTTGGTTTGAACGCAGTAGAAGGTCGAAACTATAAGGTACAGTCGCCAAATTTCGTCCCCTACCCTAATTTCGTCCCCTTCAATATCTACTCTTTTAAAAACCGCCATCTATTATCAGTGACCCGAACCGACAGCTAGTTGCATCAGTCGGCCATTGTGTAGAAGTGAGTGCGTCACGACCTTCGTACCGACAGAAATTCGAAAATCAAAAAAAGTGTTCAAAGTGAGTTTTTCATTGAAATATTCTCGGATACCATAAAATATTGAGATACCTGACTTATTGATAAAATTTTTTTGTCAAACTAACTATTAATATCTCAGATGTTAATCGATTAAGTAAAATTTTCAGGTTTATGACACGTTTTTTGCTTAAATGGATGCGACAAAATAAATCCGTCCCCTTACGTGAACCTTATATCGTAACATGTAACTTTAGAATGTTTTATTTTTTATTTTTTAGATGCCGAAAAAATAATTAAAATAATTAAGAAAGGGCTGTTTAGATATTAATATGATAGTTCGGTTCAATTTTATATAATAGAAAAGGAGTAAGTACAACTCCAGTTCACGTACTGATTATTTATTGTGATCTCAATATCGTCACCGGGACGAAATTAGGAGCCCAAAAATATATTTTCATAATTTGAGTATTTTTGTTAAAGCTATTTTATAACTTTTTCTAACAATGTTAACGCCTTTTTGATTATTTTTAAGAATAAAGGAATATTGAACCTAATTTTTCACGTTTCCTTTATTACTGTGGTATTTTTTTCTATTTTTTTTAGATTTGTTTTACAAAAAGGGGACGATATTTGGTGACTCTACCTTACCTACTGTTTTTTATGCATTTTTAAATCAAATGAAGAGCAAAATTCCCTCAGTTGCTAAAACTTCGAAACATTGAAATTTACTGCTAATAGGTAAGTTTTAAGACGTATTCAATGAACTTGTATTTCAAATAATGCTTTAACTTGTGGATATTCAAATCTGATGAATTATTATAATAGTAATCTGTCCACAAACATTTAAACTCCGTGCATTTTCTTTCTTGATGATAACATAGTATTAATGATAGTGTCTTGACAAGTCAATTTACAACTGGCGACTGAATTAATGAAAGTTAAAATATTGCAACGAAAGATTTACATTATATTGACACAAAATTGCAACGTGTGTTGTGTAAAATTACACCAATGCTAGCGCATTCGCAAATTATATCAATTTTTTTGTAAAATTGGAACGAATGGTGTAATGTTGCCCAAATATGTAGATGCAAATTAAAGATGCAATTCTCAACTTATGGTGCATTTTTACATGTATTTTACACAAGCTTTACTTCGTTTGTATAGAAATTTTACAATTATTTTTTGGAGTGTGAGTGGTCATGGTTGTAGGTTGTTATTATCTTCAAACTGGCGGTAAAGAAATACAAGTATTTATTGGTGAATTAACTACAAATATCCTTTCTCGCGTCGAAAACCTGAAAAGAAAATTTTTTTAGAAAAATATTAATTTATGGAATAATATCAAATTGCGCTCCTTTTCCAGTAAAATAGTAATATCTCTTTCCATAGTGGAAGAATGTTCTGAGTCTTGCACCATTTTAAAATCTAGACTAAATGGATAGTTTCTGAAGCCATGTTGAAAGACCCAGCACATTTTTTTCAGCGTAATCAAATTGCGGAAAGAAAATTCGAGTGAGATAAAAATACAAACAAACGAAATATTTTCTTGTAAAAACCGTAACAATAATAAAATTAACTACTGATTGTAGGATTTTTCAGTAATATTTTAATGAATTTTAAAAAACTGGTATTGAGTCCTTTTCTGATTTTCGTATTCGTACGGAATGTAATATATTAGTGTACTGTGTACGAAAATTATTTAAGTGTTTTTTACTTCTTCGCAGTGTGCAGGGCTCTAAATACACAAATTTCCGACCAGTTATTAAAAAATTCGGTTAGTTTCTTACGAAAGTCAGAATATAGTAGAGGTTTATCTCGAAAACTGACATTTTTACAAGTCAAGGTTTCGAATAGATAATCAGATACTTTATTAAATAGTTGTGAAATTCAACCTGAATAAATCCTTTATTAATAATATCTTCAACGCCATGGAGACATTTACTTAAATGGACTTGAATTTGTGTTTTCCCTTAGAAACGTATCTCTGAAAGAAACATCACACTGGCTTACATTTCTCGCACATTTCCTTTATCCTGACAGGTTATTCGATTTTTTAATAGCATTTCTTCTGTAAATTGCGAATCCGAAAATTAAAATATTCCATCATGTCACAGTTTCGAGAAAAGAAGAATTGACCCGTATTTTGATAATTATTGAGATTTTTTTAAACGATAAAAGGTTGCCGTAAATGGTCGAGACATTATTCAAAATAAAGTTTAAATATGTACATTTATGCAAGGTGTCCCGATTTAACGTAGGTCAACAACAAAAGTTTGCTGAGGACACTCCAAGTAATCGATTGGTATAGCGTTGCCTACGTTGAATGCGGACACCCTGTATATAAAACATCAATTATTTGTAACCTTATCAAAATTTGATCAAGAGACAAGTTTTGTATGAGAGTTCCTTCCTACATCCCAATTCATTTCACAAGCCATAGGGAAAGTCTCATGAAGCATTTGTTCCCTAAACAATTTTTAATAAAGTTTATAAGTAACTGATATTATGTACAATAGATATGGTAGTAGTATTTAATTATTGCTTCATTCATTACAAGAATTGTACAATAGGAGCTACAATGAGCGTATTTGAAATGAGTTGACATAAGTGTCGTTATACATATTTAAGACATATTTTTACAGGTTTTCTAATGCATCAAATATATTTAAAATATACATACATCCGATGATCATGTGGATCAGATTTTCTTACAATGGTTACAGTGCAAGTTGCTATTAATTTTAACTAATTTTGAATCAGCGATCACTCTGTTGTTTATATTACTTAGTAACTGGATTTGCGCAATTAGTCTGCATTAATATGCATTTTTAGTTTAAAATATTTTTGAATTTCGCCTTGTAACTTTAGCTCTGAGTATATCATTAATGAAGAAGCGTGTTTGCATTTTCCTAAATCAAGACCTCTTAGATATCATAGTACATTGCAACACTTGTTTTTGACATTCCGAGACGTCCACCGCCGCTTCAGTAGTGGTTAGAATTGGTTCCACCGAAACATAATAGATAGTTTTTGCGTTATCGATTTCTTTTTCATTTTTAACCCTTGAAAATTTCATCCCTTTTTATACCGCTTTGAAAATATCAACAAATGAAGTATTTAAAACCTGATTTCGGGAGTGATTTTTACCCCTTAAAAATGTTTATCCGCAAGACAAATAAACGTATCTCGTCATTTTTGATGTAGATTAACATATTGCAGCCCCTAGTGAATCGGCGGCGGACACCTCGGCATTTTTCCTTGTAAGCAGCGCTTCAAATGTGGGATTGCTCCAGACTGAACCCTCTCTAATTGGGTTAAAATTTTTTTTTTAATTTGCAGAAGCCAATTGTAGATTAATATTTTGTTATCGCTTTTCACCAATTCTGTTGTATTGTATTTTATTGAATATATATATATATATATATATATATATATATGGGGCATTCTTTGTGAACGGACCACCCCCTGCTGTCCAAAAATTGTGAGCTCCATTTAAGGTCTACCAAGGCTCAAAAGAAAGGTTTTGGTTTCTACTTTCGAATGCACACTGGCTTTCGAAGATTCCGCCTACACAGAGCCCAATATGGCGGCTAAAACCACGTGACCTCCATTATTTTTACTACTTATGAGGCTATAAAATGGGTCGCATCATTCCGATTGAGGTCTACAAGGGCTCAAATGAAAGCTTTTGACTTCTGCTTTCAGAAGCTTTATAGCAAAAAATTTTTGGATTGCGCAAAATCCAATATGGCCGCTAAAACCACGTGACCTTTGCAATTTTACCACTTAAAAGAGTACAAAATGGCTCGCGGCATTCCGATTGAGGTCTACAAAGGCCCAAATGAAAGCTTTTGACTTCTGCTTTCAGAAGCTGTATCGAAAAAATTTTATGGATTGCGCAAAATCCAATATGGCCGCTAAAACCACGTGACCTTTGCAATTTTACCACTTAAAAGAGTACAAAATGGCTCGCGGCATTCCGATTGAGGTCTACAAAGACCCAAATGAAAGCTTTTGACTTCTGCTTTCAGAAGCTGTATCGAAAAAAAATTTTGGATTGCGCAAAATCCAATATGGCCGTTAAAACCACGTGACCTTTGCAACTTTACCACTTAAAAGAGCACAAAATGGCTCGCGGCATTCCGATTGACGTCTACAAAGGCTCATATGAGAGCTTTTCACTTCTACTTCAAAAAGCTCTATCGCAAAAATTGTTCGAATCGCGCAAAAGACTCTCATTAAGGCTAAGAGGATGATGTAGAACACTAATTACTGAAATTATCTGGCAGAATTAAAAAAAAAATCAAAATAGTCTTTAATACCACGTATAGAGAAACAACTTTTATATAGTATACATTATCTAAAATAGATAATAATGTAATGTGCTTATTAAATAATAAGTAATATTACTGTTTTGATAGTAATGAAGATTCAAGATAGCCACTACAATCACGATACATAGCCGTTTTTTACTATTTATTCAATTTTGATTCAAATGAATAGACGATGCGTTAACAAAGAATAAATGCCGTTAATTCTACTGCTCACAACAAAATAACTTAATTATTTCAGTTGAACTGAGGTAAATTCAAAACAATTTCAATAATTCACAACTTAGAATGAAATTTTAAAAAGGAACATATTATATGTCACAGTATATTATTTATATAGTAAGTAGTTATAAAGCCAAACAGGCTCAATGAATCGCAATATATAACATAACATATTATTTACACAGTATTTTTTTCGTGTTTCAAAATACTCTGTTTGTTTTTTTGCTATAAACGAATGGGGTTTTAAAATCAATAATCATTCACAAAGTTCTTGAACGAACTCATGTGAAGGAAGAACTTGAGTTACCAATGTGGACCGATCAGTACCCGTCCAGCCCGAATATTGCACCTCGAGAATATTATTTCCATCCAGCAAGTCTTGCAAATACTTCTTAATAATCAAAGGTTTAGTACATTTATTGTAAGGTTATAAAAACTTGTAAACTAATGTAGCTCCCGATTCTACATAAAAGTTAAGAGCTCTTGACCTTTTATATCGTTGTCAAAAATCAATTAACAGAAATTCGAATTCTACTTTAGCATTTAAGAGAAGTAAGTAATCAGCTGATGCCTTATTGTTTGCGGAGACTTTTGTTAAAAAGTTAAAAAATAGCGTTTTCTAACCTAGAAAATTTTCCTCGTCGGGGAGCTGTTACATTTAAAATAAAATGATAGAGAAAGAAGTGTTGTTACTGATAATTTTGAACAAGTTACGCGAAAATCAAGAAAGAAATGAAAGATATTGAACATGCAAATGACTTTATATTTTACAGCAATCAAAAGAATATTTTCCAGACATTCTGAAAAAATCGTGTGGAGGAATCTGCGAAATATCGCTGCTCCTTTTTGTTTGTCCAGTACAGCCTTCATACGAAATTTTAGAATGCCTCAACGAATTGCTTTTAAATTTATAGATGCTCTTAAACCTTTTGATAACATGGAATATTCGAGAATACCCTTTTATTTAAAATTATTAGCACTACTAAATTTTTTCGCAACTGGAGGTTACCAAAATCCTGTTGGCTAAAATAGTTCACTAAATCTCCGTTTCAAACGAAATGCACCCGCGACGAGCATATCGAAACAGAAAAAGGTTCTACAGCATTATGTGGAAGCGGTATGAATTCGGATATTAACATTTTATACATATAGTATACATTTTAAATTTCAGGTTTGCGGCTCAAATTTAATATTTTTGGCCGTTAATGCAAGGTAGGGGAAGATCGTTACCCTTCGTACGCGGGGCACATTCATACAGTCAAAATAAAACTTGAACGAAATAACGTACGGTCTTGCTTTTGTATGTGTGCGTGAGTCGAGGTACCAACTTTACGTCAACGTAGTATCGCGCCATTCGCACCGGTGAAAGTGAAGTGACAGGCACGAACGTGTTTTCGAGCTCGGTAAGTAATTTTTTGATCAATGTTTTTGTCTATTGTTACCGTAGATAAAATAAGTTTTCGTGTAGAGTATTCTATCAGTAAGTGGCAAAATATACTTAAGATACGTTTTCAATACTTAATTTATGACGTTTTCCTATTAATATTAAAAGAGGTTATATTTTGTTGTTATTTAGTTAGTGGGGTACTTTCGGACAGACCTAGATGGGGCGCGTTTGAACGCGTACTAATGTGCCCCAGGTTGGTACGATTTAGTGTGTTAGTGTGCTAATTGCTAATTTTTGCATTAACTTTGTCCTGCTTATTATTTTTTCACAGAAACATGGTGCGGACTTCTAAACAAAAAAAGACAAGTAGACAAGCTGTGGATGAAGAATCCATGCAGTCAGCAATACAGGATGTTATGCAAGGAGTATTGTCATATAGAAAAGCTGCGGGCTAGTACAATTTGAAATTGTCAACATTAGAAGGCCGAGTAAAAAAATACAAGAATAGCAATGATGCTGAAGGGTCAAGAACCGTACATTTGACTCTAAATATACAAGTTTCCAAGTCTTTTCTATGGAAGAAGAAAAACTGCTAAATGATTATATTATCAAATGTTGTAAGATGCATTATGGACTTACGACGATGCAAGCAAGAAAGCTAGCATATGAGTATGCCAAATCTTTGAGTTTGAAATATCCAGCCAAGTGGAAAGAAAATAAGATGGCTGGGAAAGAATGGATGTATGGTTTTCGCAGAAGAAACCCGGAACTCAGTTTACGCAAACCCGAAAACACAAGCGCTGCCAGATCTTTTGCGTTTAACAAAACTTCGGTTACCGAGTTTTATACCAACTTGAAGACAGTGTTGGAGCGACATCCATTAACTGCTGACAGAATCTTTAATTTCGACGAATCAGGTGTATCTACCGTGCTAGCTACTCCCAAAGTCTTGGCTCCAAGATGTCAAAAACAAGTCGGACAAATTGTATCAGCTGAAAGAGGCGAGCTCGTAACTTTTGGTGGTATTATATCTGCCAGTGGAAATACCATTCCTCCACTTTTCGTGTTTCCATGCGTTCACTATAAAGATAATTTTCTCGTAGGAGCACCCGAAGGAAGTCTCGGCGCTGCAAATATAAGTGGCTGAATAAATAGCGATATTTTCGTCTCTGTTTTAAAACATATCCAGAAGCACACACTCTGCACAAAAGATAACCCCATATTATTGTTGTGTGACAATCATGAAAGCCATGTTTCTCTCGAAGCCATCAACTACGCCAAAGAAAATGGCATAATTTACCTATCTTTTCCACCACATACATCTCACCGCCTACAACCACTTGATGTGGGAGTCTTTGGACCATTTAAATCAAAGTTTAAAATTGCTTTCGATAATTGGCATATAATGAACCCAGGCAAAGCATTGCCAATTTACAATATTCCAAAGCTTGTGAAAATTGCATTTTTCGAATCATTCACGGCAAAAAATATCACAAGCGGGTTTAACAAACCCGGAATATGGCCTCTTAATGAATTAGCCTTTAGTGACGAAGATTTTGCTCCAACTGAGGTGTATACATCCGGTAACTTAGAATATGTGCCTCCTACTCAAAACGTCGTTGAAGATTTGTCAGCACCTACTCCGCAGCCAAGTGTCTCTGATATCTGCCAACCCTCTACTTCTGGAACACAGGATTTCTTGGAGGTTCCGCGAGAATCTACAGAACAAACTACTAACTCATCATTGATAACTTATGATGGTGAACTACAAATGTTTAATTTAGATGCTTATGAACCAGATGCTTTGAATAATTCACCAATCCATCAAATAGTAGCTCCTTTGAAGACAGTTTTGACACCAGAGGCAATTCGACCCTATCCGACTGTTGTAAGAAGTAATAAAACAAACAAAGGACGACCGCAAGGAAAATCACGTATTTATACTGACACACCCGAAAAAAAGCTAATTGAAGAGAAACACAATGAAAAGCAATTGAAAAAGCTAGAACAGCAAAGAAGGGCTAGGGCAAGACAAATGAAACGTAGTTTAGCTGATTTTAATTTAAAAACGAAGAACAAGAAAGCTAAAAACACAGAAAGTGATGAATCTGATTGTGATGGATCTGATACAAGCTTTCAAGAGAGTTCAACTTCTATCACAGATGAAGATGAAACCGAGTATGAAAATTTTTAAATGAACAGAAGCCAATTGACAGTTGATGTAATACCAGAAAATATTAAAGACGGTTCGTTTATTTTAGTGAGGTTCCCTAAGAAAAAAAGTATTATTTACTATGTAGGAAAAGTTGTCGGTGACTATAATCACACTGAATTTAAAGTATCTTATCTAAGAAAGAAGCCAGGTTTTTCGTGGACATTTGTTTTCCCTAATGTTGAAGATATTCATACTGTTTATATAACTGATGTTGAAATGATTCTTCCTGAACCTAAGCCTCCAACAGTTTGTACTTCTAGAACATCAAAACTTTTCACTTTTTCAGTAAATTTTTTCTAATTTTACTGTTCAATAGTTTTTATTATCTTGTTAATTGACAACTTTTTGCAGTGCTAATCCGCACCAAAGATTAAAAAATGTGATTCTAAATTTAAGATAACTAATTTACGTAGAAAATGAAGCAATTTCATGTTTTATTGTTAGAGGAAAGTAATTTAATTTTCGTTAATTTTAAGAAAAGTCATTTAAGTTTTGTTTTACATAAGAAAAGCTATGTAATTTTTGTTGACTATAAGAAAAGTATTTTATTTTTGTTCAATAGAAGTTAAATCTTTTATTTTTGTGTTTAATTTCATTGCTAATAATCGCACGTACGGAACTACCCCACAGCGTACGAAGGTACCCTCAACACCCCCGTTGTTGGGGCAGATTCGTACATATTCCAGATTTAGTTAAAATCATAATTATGGTTGAAACATCAGATGAAATCATCTGTCATTTTTTTATATGAATCTCAGATAGTTAGACTATAAATTTAAGCTGTCAGGTGATTGATTCATGAAAAAATAAAAAAAAAAAAAAATAAAATATGGAAACGTACGAAGGGTCCCCACCTTCCCCTACCCCGATATGAAATATTCACCCAAAATGACAATTTTCACATCATAATTTGAATTTCATAGCGTTCTGATTCTCCAAAACCTCTTAATCTTTACAATTTAAAATTTCTCCAAAAACTTTAATGCAGAATATGAATTATTCGTGTAAAGACCAGGGTACCCGTCCGCGCACTACTGAATTACATCCTTCAACTAAGCATACACAGTTCAAACTAAAGTAAACTTTAAAACCAAGCGCCGAACAGCTAAACAACCAATCTGCCGCAACCCTTCAGGGTAAGAGCTAAAGAGTCCTCTCCCTCTATCTGTCCAGTAATCACATCAATGCAGGCCACGACCAACTTGCGAGAAGTGATCATCGGGACTCCGGACGGGAGGTAATCTCCAGGCAACGCCACCTCAACGCAACGTAAGCACGTAAGTAGAAGTGAAGATAAAGAAATCGTTCCCCGGAGACGAAAGCAGCAAATCCGGCCGAAGCGCCGAGTGAGCTGTTACGTTGCGTCGAGTACCGCTGCCGCGCCGAACCGCCCCTCGACGTCGACCAAGCTCAAACCAACCCCGCCGTTCCTGAGTGAAACGTGGTGCGGTTCGGTGCGCCGTCGGTTTGCCTGCTGCGGTCGCTGCTCGCCTGGTGGAATCTGTGTGTCGCGTGCCGTCCGTGGTTAACTTTAAAGACACGCCGTCAAACACGCCGGCCGCCTGTGCCTGTCCAACGACTTTGTGTGGCAACACGCGCAAATCCTCCGAGCCAACTAGCGTTCGCAAGTATAGCAGCCCCGGCGTCCGTGGATTTTTTTGCATATGGCCGTGCCAATGCGGCGCGCGGTGACGAGCACCAGCCGGCGGCCACCAGCTCGGTCGGCGGGTGCGATTACAACAGACGTGGTGGAGGAGTGTCGTCGCCGTGACAAAGCGACCAGAGCCAGCCCAGGTCGAATCGGAACGCTACAGACGAACGGGGCTCCGTTGGTGATAAAAGCGGAGTAAGTTTAAGGAGACGGTATTCCTCCGGTCGGCAATCGGGTGGGCATGGCTCAGATTCTTTTCGCTAACGGGATGCCAGAGCGAATGCCAACCAGGAAAAACGAGACCCCGCCAAAAGAGTTTTGCTTCCCTCTTTTCTGCCAGGGCACCAGAAACCGCAGCAGGCGAAGGAGCAGCTTTGCCTACTTGCTGGCGAGCATTGCTCAAAGCCCTGTGGCTGCCTAGTGTGTATTTGCAGCTGTGTGTGTACGCTTTATAGCAGCTTACGGCGTGGAAGCGCAGCGAGTGGCTCTGTATGGAGTGGGATGCTCGAAGCTGGCTGGCTGCCGGTGCAGAAATCAATGAATCATGGTGTGTTGAAGTGCTTTGTAGTCTCCGACGAATTTCCCCAAAAATTCCTTCGAGGATGATCTTCTTATTTCCGCCGCTTCTTTCCCCACCTTCGATTTCAATTTCAAGCGGTCGCATTGTGCACGCGGTGACGCGACGGCAAACTGAGCAAGCAAGAAGAAGTCAGCGAAACAAAAGAGGGGTTCCGGTTTATTCTCGTCATTTTGCTAATTTGATGAATAAGCATCAGGGGAACATGCTTGACCGCTAGCAAACACTACAGGAAGGGGTCGTTCTTTGAAGGGGACTTCAGCTGGTTCCACATCGGATGCTGAGCGGACCTTATCTACTTCGCTTACCTTACTTTTATCGGCTTACCGCCTCGGTACAGTTGGATCGGAGCTTTGCAATGAGATGCAGAAGCGAATAGAGGACCTAATAAGGTTGGCGCGGAATATAATTGCTTTTCTCAAAAAGTTGTTTCACATATTCCCACTCAGAATTAAAAGTTAGGTTCCATAAGGTTGGCACCTCATCTAGTGAATTTCATAAGGAAAATATATGTTCAGTGATAGGAAATATTTAACTTGCTCTATTTTAAAAAACATTTTTAATTTGATCCCTCTTCGAGGCATAAGTATGAAAATCGTGACCCTCCTGGACTTTAAGACATGCATTAAAAAACTCAGCATACTTGTTAACATTTAAGCACATGCGATTAATAGGCTCAACTGTTAGTTTGTAGACGACTTCGGGGACGAGAGTTATCCTTAAATACCAATTTATTTCTAAGAGACGGCGAATCAATATTCCAGTTATAAATTGGTGAGCGAATGTTACGTCAGCAATTTTAAGACGTTTACACAAAGAATGCATGTCGAGTAACTGCAGTCGGTCTTCATAAGGAGGAAGACAAATCGGATCGACCCAAGGTAAAACCTTTAGGGCAGACCTAATGAAGTTACGTTGGACAGACTTAATGTTATTAATGTGGGTTTGGTAGTGAGGAAACCAAATTTGAGTCGCGTATTCAAGAATTATAATTTCGGTACTAATTATTATTATTAATAATTTTGGATCGAAATTTAAATTTGTTTCTACCTGATTGACAAACATATTGTCTTCTTTACTGAGTATTGGATCAATATCAATCAGGTTTTGCACTGAGTTCAAACACCTGGTGAGATTTTAGGATTCTAAAAAGTAGCAATTTCTGTAATGAGTCTAGATAATTTTTAAATCAAAATGATATTTCTACACATACACAACTTTTATATATAATGCGCACAAATTGCAAATTCTGAAATTGACCTCAAAAAGGTATTTGGACGCAAAATGATATCAGCTCTAACGGTTCCCTTAAAGAGCTCCCTTTCGTTGCTGTTGCACTTTTTAGTTCAGCTTGTCACCGTGGAAAGTGTAAGTGGTGAGTTTTACCCAAAAATTTATATAATTTTTGAAATAATGGGAAAAATGTGCGAATTGAGTCCTGACGTACGAAAATTAATAATTAAGCATCATAAAGAAAATAAATCAGTTCGAGTCATATCGAATATTGTTGATATAAGCAAGTCGACAGTGCATTATATTATATCTCGTTATAAATCGACTAATTCAGTTGAAAGGAGATTTAATAAAAAAGCAAACCCGGAAACCATAAGAAATATCCTAAGGAGACATAAATACCATGGACGTACAGCTCGAAGAAAACCTTATATATTTAAGATTAATAGGAAACGGTGAGTGAAATAAACAATTATAATATAACCGATGATTTGGCAAAGTGGGCTATTAAGGGGAGGTTCTCATCTAGAACGTCAAAAAGTAGGTAAAGTTCGTGATTTTTTTGAAGGCAAATGACAAGACATAGGGAAATGATATTTGGCATTATCTTTTATTGTATATTTATCTGTACGAAAAAATTTTTTTATTAAAAAAAAAAACAAAATGGCGCCCGTTATTCAACTTCTCCGGAGGCATGTTTTTCGAAAATGGCCCAGCTGCGTACAAATTAGGGGTCGCAGATTGGTCTGAAATCAAATAATGATGACATTATTATAAACTAGACTAAATTTGTCTCAGAAAGAGTGGACGACTTTCAAAAAAAATTTAAAATTGACGGAATGGCGCGATTTTGAAATTTTAAGGCCGTTTTCGGCCGTTTTTTTTCATAGTTTATCACTTACAAAAAGGAGATAATGTTACAATTTTCAAAATGTGCTCCACTCTTTCTATGAAGAAAATTGTTTACTTTAATATGCACGAAACTAGAAGTTGATCGGTTGAACCGTTTTTGAGTTATCTTGTACGCAAATTTGAAAAATCTTGAAAAACAAAGTTCCGAGATAATCGTGATTGAACGGCACGGCACAGGCTGAGCGCCCCACTACGATCATGACACCGCCAGAATCAATGGGCTGTAGAATCCGTTCTAGTGCTCGGATCGACTAAATATTTTAAAGCAACATTCTAGACATATTAAACTTTAATAATATGAAATAAAAAAAAAATCGAAAATTTCAAGATTCTAGATGAGAACCTCCCCTTAAACATAGAATAAGTAGAACAGCTTTAGACGATCTTTTGAATATTCTATCTCATTATGGTATGGTTGTTCCGAAGTCTTTAAAAACACTCCTACAAACCTAATAGGGGTACCGGTTAATTCGTGCGGTTTTCTAACAGATGGCGTAACTTGTTTTATATTCCAGTGATTCACCTTTCCAAATATGTGTTGGAAAGCTACTGTCATATAGTTTCAGAATCAGTATGTGTCATTTAGCTGAAGCGTAAACAACAATACTTTTTTTTACTCTGAAAATGTCGAATTTTGTGCCGAATAAAGTGTTTTTGCGGGGAGTACTTATTCATTACTTCAATATGAAGAAAAAGGCTGCCGAAAGTCATCGTATTTTGGTGGAAGTGTATGGTGTGCAAGCTCTAGCTGAGCGTACGTGCCAGAAGTGGTTTGCACGGTTTAAAAGTGGTAATTTTGACTTGGAGGACGATGAACGGCCCGGACAGCCAAAAAAGTTTGAAGACCACGAATTGGAGACACTGCTCGACCAAGATCCATCCCAAACGCAAGAAGAACTTGCAAAATCACTTGGCGTCGCTCAACAAACCATTTCCGATCGTCTAAAAGCAATGGGAATGATCCGGAAGGTAGGCCATTGGGTGCCGTATGAATTGAAGCCAAGAGACGTCGAACGCCGATTTTTCGCGTGTGAACAACTGCTTCAACGGCACAAAAGAAAAAGTTTTTTGCATCGAATTGTCACTGGCGATGAAAAGTGGGTCCATTACGATAATCCAAAACGTCGGGCAACGTATGGATACCCATCATCGACGGCCGTTCAGAATATTCATGGCCTGAAGGTTATGCTGTGTATTTGGTGGGACCAGCTGGGTGTGATCTATTATGAGCTGTTGCAACCGAATGAAACGATCACAGGGGAAGTCTACCGACGACAATTGATGCGTTTGAGCCGAGCACTGCGCGAAAAACGGCCGGAATATGAACAAAGGCACAGCAAGGTAATTTTGCAATAGGACAATGCTCGGCCACATGTTGCACAGGTCGTCAAAACCTACCTTGAAACGCTCAAATGGGATGTCCTACCCCACCCGCCGTATAGTCCAGACCTTGCGCCATCCGATTACTATCTCTTCCGATCAATGCAACATGGCCTGGCTGACCAGCACTTCTCCAATTATGAAGAAGTCAAAAATCGGATCGATTCGTGGATAGCGGAGAAGCCGGCCGAATTTTTCAGAAAGGGTATTCGTGAATTGCCAGAAAAATGGGAAAAGGTTATAGCTAGCGATGGACAATACTTTGAATATTAAATTTGTAACCATTTTTTCACAATAAAGCTTCAATTTTCGAAAAAAAACGCACGAATTAACCGGTACCCCTATTAATATAAAGAAATTCAAACTCCAAGTGTATAACCAGCAGTTTACTATCATTTTGGCTTAGAAAAAGCTTTGAAGTTAATAAACATTTCATGTACAGATAATGTAGATATACTATGGATAGATATTTTTGTTGATGGCTTACCTTTGTTTAAAAGTTCTGGCCAAACATTGTGGCCAATTTTAGGAGCAATTACAAAATGTGTGGATATTAAACCATTTATAATTGGATGTTATCTCGGTCTGAAAAAACCACGTAATCCAAATGACTATCTAGTGGATTTTGTGTCTGAAATACATGCACTTCAACAAGAGGGAATTGTAATAAATGAAAAAATATATAAAATATAATATGTATAAAAATCGCAAAATTTATTGCTGATACTCCGACGAGGGCATTTGTAACTTGTACGGCAGGCCACACGTCAAGTAATGGTTGTTCAAAGCGTACGCGACAAAGATCGATAAAAGATTATCGTGTAGTACAACAACAGGTGAATATTTCAAAAATCGTACAGATAAAACCTTTCATGATAATCGGTTTATAAATAATTTGAACATTTTAGAAAGACTCGATATCAAAATGATAAAACAGTTTGTAGTGTTCAGGTTGAGGATAGTTTTAGGGCAGCAAGAAAAAACATATATTTTTGATTTATTCGAAATTATATTAAAGTTTAATTCAGACCACAACTTTATGGATCACATCACTTTTTGACTGTTCGAGCTAGACTGACTCTATCCGCTTCTAGTTAGACTTTTCCTAACTGTTATTCCGTTAGTTTGTGATTCCTGTTAACTTATCTGTGATGCCAATGTGATAATACTCCTAAGATTTATATTTAATAGTTAAATACTTATTAATCTAGATTAAGTTTATTTAAATATTCTACAATTCCCCCCCTAAAATTTTGGAGTTTCTATGTTATTTCAAATTCAAGTACAAAAGAAAATCTGATTAGCAATTTGCCTAACTACATTCAATTCTGATTATTATGTACAATTCATTTTACATTCCTATCACATAAAATTCATTTTAATTTCTTATCGATGTTAGAGGGACCCGGTACTATAATTTATTAATTTAGAAAATGTTTAACATTATAGAAGCATGCATTTATTATCATAATAATTCTTCTTTTTTTTTTTTTTTTGATCATCCAGTACATATTCTGATAAATCTCGAATTTCTCCTAACAATATTTCCATTTCCCAGCTTAATCCAATAAGATCTCGGTGCTTTGTCTTTTTCTATAATCTCTGCTTTTCTCCATACCTTTTGTGATGTACCAGATTAAGATTTCAAGATCACAGGCCAATAGCCTCAATAAAATAATACACAAATGTTCGCATAAACATACTTCTCCTAAGTAAACAAAGCATAACATAAAAAGCGCAAAAGCGCATGCCTAGCATTATGCGGACGTCACACCCTGACCCAATTAAAGCGCGGGTTAGCAACGCTTTATGAATGAATACGCGAGCTACTAAGTGGCACGAGAGGAGTCAGGTTACTACCGTGAATAAGACACTCAAGTAGCGGGGTAACAAGGCAGCTCGCTTTGTTTTCGGTGCGCATGCATGAGACGCCCAAATCAGCTATTGCAAAATAACTGAAACAAGCTGATCAAGGGATTATTAGGCGCTTCGTAGTATAGGGTAATAATTAGTAATTATTGATTTATTGTTAATGTAGAGGTAAGCCAGAACTTGTTTAAATAGGTTAAGATTTTTGAATAAACAGAGGATTAAGAATCAAGACGTCGGACTAGTCACTGGGAGTTTCTGCTTTCGAGCTGCTCCCTCTTAATCCCAAGAGTTAACGCTTCTTTTAGCGGCTCTACCAGGAGTTAAAGCCTTTGCGGCTGCTCCACCCTTTTGGACTCCTTCCACTCTGAGGAAGAACACTACATGGCGACCGTGACCATCTAATCTGCAACTTGTAGACGACAACCAAGAATTTGCGGAGGATGAGCGAAATCGACAAAGCATTTGAGGCAATCTTTAAGAAACTTGAACAACTGAAGATACCAGAAAGGAATACCAGTGGTTTAACGCTGTAACCAGCAAACACCGTCGAGATTTTATTGAGCCAGGAAAAAAGTAAATTAAATAAAATAAAAAGAAGGAGATAGAAAAAAAAAAGGAATGCAATCAGAACTTATTAAGGCACAAGCCAAAATTGTATTAAAGAAATAAAATATGAAAATATTATTGTATACCTAGAAATATATAAATTCAACAGAAAATATTATAATATAATTAAATGCGCTAAAAATTAGGTTAGTAAAATAAAATAAATTCAGATATAAATATTATCAACATTCGAATTATAAATGGGGGGAACGGAATCAAAAAATGCCGATAATAACGGCGAAATAATTAATAATGTTAATATAGAAGACACAGTAAACGTGGACAACAAATTAATAACTGTTTTGCTTTTGATAATTGCCATAGTTAAAATAGCTGAATTCGTTTATATATTATACAAAGACCACAACAGAAGCCTAAAGAAAAAATACTTAAGTACTCCAGCAGTTATAAAAGTCTAGAGATAGAATTTAGTAATTTACGCTTTTAAGAATTTTCAATTTCCTTGTTGTTCAGCAAACGGTTAAGAATAACTGGTGGGACTATATGAACAGAGCCCACGAAATAAGGTCAGCTACAGGCACGAATGGAACAATTAAGTGGGATCAGAGAGGAACTTCGAAAAATCATAACGAACTTTAATAAAAGCAAAAATCGTCAATATACTGAGAAAACACTACAAGCAAAAGCGGAGTTAGTAAATAAATTTCTTGAGGAAGCCAAGGAATACGTAAGTAGACCGGTAGAGGCAGAAACTGTGTTGAAACTCAGACCGCTGTACAAAGAAATATTAGAACAAGCAGAAACCATTTTTACATTAATAAAGACCCAAAAACAAGAAAATATGGCGTTTGATATAAAAACAGCAACGTCATTGCTGAAGACATATGACGGCAATTACGATGAAACTGAAGCGTTCATCGAGTCGATGGAATTGCTGGACGAACTAACTTCGGAAGACCAGAAAGCCATTATGATAAAATTTATAAAGACGCGTATAACTGGTAAAGCCAAATATGCAATTACGGAAGAGACAAATACCGTGGAATTAATTAAGAGCAAATTAAGACAGAAATTTTCAACAAAAATATCGTCAGATGCGATACTGGCACAACTAAAAGCTTGCCAGCAAGGTAGCAGAAAACTATTGGACTTCTCTAATCAGGTAGAAAACTTGTCAAGGCTACTAACAAGAGCATTCATATCAGAAAAAGTTGCAACTGGAGAAGCAGCAGAAAGACTCGCAGAAAAGTTCGCAGTACAAACATTCACGAATAATATTGCCAATCCCGAAACATCGTTAATACTAAAAGCCAGCAACTTGACATCGCTTTCGGAAATAACCACCAAAGCAATAACCGTAGACAAACCTCAGACAAATAATATACTGCACTACAATGCAAGACAAGGAAGAGGTATAGGAAGAAATTATTATCAAAATAGAAGAGCTATGGAAAACATGCAGAATTTCAATGGAAATAGAAACAATTGGCCGAGACGATATCAGCCAAACACTACATGGCGACAGAATAATCAAAATCAAATTAATACCAATAGGAGGTTCCATCAAAATAATAGCGGAAATATACAAAGTAATGTAAACAATAATAATAGTAATAACCGCGATAGAAATGCACAGAATAACACACGATATAACAACAATAATACCAGAAGGGTGAACTACTACGAATCGGGGGAATACCAGGGCCCTCAACCAAATGCGGAAACAACTCGGTTGGGGGAAATAGTACAAACAAACTAAGAATATATAAACTAAATCTATCCTTAACAAATTTCATTAAAGCATATACTGATATGTGCGACTCTGTTTGCACGTTTATTATTGACACTGGAGCGGATATATCTATCTTCAGAAGACAGAAAATTAATGATGACCAATTAGTAAATCTCAAAAATACATTCCTGATACAAGGGGTGACAAGCAATGGAAAATGGTCCATCGGGTCTACCTCCACAAAACTCCATTTCGGTGACGGAGTAACCGTCGACCACTCATTTCAAATCGTAAATGAAGATTTCGCTATAGAAGCAGATGCAATTTTAGGGCTGGACTTTCTTACAAAATTTAAGGCCACTATCGACTACGATACGTGGACCCTTACATTAAACACGACTAACAATTCTGTAGAAATACCAATACAAAGTGGCCCATCCTCAGATTCTTTCGTTATACCGCCTCGGTGTGAAACAATTCGAAGAATTAACTTAGTAAAATTGGAGGGCGTAAAAGAAGTAGTTGTAGAAAACCAAGAAATTCAACCAGGAGTATTCATTGCAGGGACAATAACTTCACAAGAATGCCCACTTGTGAGAGTGTTGAATGTTACTGATAAAGCGATTACATTACGCAATATCGAGGTGCAGGCTCAACCATTATCCAATTTTAACAAAATAATACCACAAAAAGAAGGCAGAACAAAGCAAATTCTGTCTAAATTAAACCTTACTTCTATTCCGGAATATGCTAGAAACAAATTCGAAAAATTATGTCAAGAGTACGAGGACATATTTGCACTGGAGGATGAACCATTAACAACGAATAATTTTTACGAACAACGAATAGAATTAGCCGAGAATACAGCAGTGTATACAAAGAATTACCGAATACCAGAAGCACACAAATCAGAGATCAATAAACAGGTTGACAAAATGCTGAAAGACGGAATAATAGAAAACTCAATATCTCATTTTAACTCCCCAATATTGCTAGTACCAAAAAAATCAAATGGTCAAAATAAAAAATGGCGTTTAGTAGTAGATTTTAGGAATCTTAACAAGAAAGTATTAGCTGATAAATTCCCTTTGCCGCGTATAGAAGAAATACTTGACCAGATGGGTAGAGCAAAATATTTCTCTACCTTAGACCTTATGTCGGGTTTCCACCAAATACCTCTAGATGAGACTTCTAAAAAGTTTACAGCTTTTTCAACTAACCAGGGTCACTACCAGTTTACAAGATTACCTTTCGGACTTAATATTAGTCCAAACAGTTTTCAAAGAATGATGACTATTGCAATGGCTGGATTGACACCTGAAATAGCTTTCTTATACATTGATGACATTATAGTAATCGGGTGCTCGCAGGCACATCATATTAAAAATCTGCAAATCGTATTTAATAGATTACGCGAAAGAAACCTTAAATTAAATCCCGATAAATGTAAATTTTTCCAAACAGAGGTAACCTATCTTGGACATATAATCACTGCTCAAGGTATCAGCCCAGACAAGTCAAAATTCGAAGCAGTTAGCAACTATCCTGTTCCCAGTAACACAGATGACGTTAGACGATTTGTAGCATTCTGTAATTACTATCGTCGTTTTATACCGAAATTTGCAGAAATAGCTCTGCCATTAAATAAGTTGCTGCGGAAAAACGTTAGGTTCGAATGGAAAGAAGCCCACCAGAATGCTTTCGACAGCCTTAAGGCTGCACTAACATCTCCAACAATACTCCAACACCCCAATTTTAAAAATCAATTTATAATTTCGACTGACGCCTCAAGTGCTGCATGTGGCGCGATCTTATCGCAAAATACTGACGGGTTGGAACGTCCCATCGCATATGCTAGCAAATCATTTACACCTGGGGAACGCAATAAGTCAACCATAGAGAAGGAACTCGCAGCAATACATTGGGCAATTACATATTTTAAACCATATGTATATGGTAGAAAATTTATTGTGAAAACGGATCACCGACCGCTAGTATACCTATTCGGCATGAAGAATCCATCTTCGAAGCTTACGCGAATGCGACTAGATTTGGAGGAATTTGATTTTGAAGTGCAATATGTGAAAGGAAAGGAGAATAATGGACCAGACGCTTTATCAAGAATACAACTCGACATCGACGATCTGAAAAATATAAACGTGAGACGAATGCAAACGCGTGCATTGACAAAACAGAAAAATTCAGAAACAACAAATGACTACATGAACAATACACCAATACCCCCGCAGAATGGCCAACTGCGTATATGGGAAGTGACTTCAGTAACAGAAGTAGCACAACTACCTGAACTACAATTCAAAACTATAAGCTGCAGCAGTAAACACACAAAAATAGAAATGAATATAATGCACAGAAACGAAACATTATATAAGCGGTATATAAATATAAATTATAACCAATTAGTAGAACCCGCTCTAGCGCAGGTATTCGAAGAATTGGAAGATAAAAGATATAAACAATTTCAGACTAGTCTGAAGCTTTCTGCAGAAAGTGAAATATTTAAAATAATTAACATAACCGCATTTAAAATCCTAGGAAACAAAACACTGAAAGAAATAAGTATAAGAATATATAGACCACAAAAATATATAACCGAGAAAAACAAAATAGACGAAATTTTACACAATCATCATTCTACGCCAACAGGAGGACACTTAGGACAAGCGAGAATGTATCAAAAATTAAAGGAAATATACAAGTGGAAAAGAATGAAAAAAACAATAGCCAAGTACGTAAACAGCTGCGAAGACTGTGCTAAAAACAAGCACCAAAAATACAACAGAGAACGCATGGAAATTACGACAACGCCTGTAAAAGTCTTCGATGTAGTGTCCATCGACACTGTTGGACCGTTCACTAAAACAACTAATGGTAATAGATATGCAGTGACAATGCAATGTGACCTGAGTAAATACGTCACGATAATACCAACAAAAGATAAGGAAGCAAATACCATTGCCCAAGCCATAATTAACGGTCTTGTACTAACTTATGGTCCAATGAGTAAAATTAAAACAGATTTAGGAACAGAATACAAAAACCAAGTATTTTCTGAGATAAGCAACATCCTAAAAATTCAGCAAATTTTTGCGACAGCTGCACACCCGGAGACAATAGGAGCTCTGGAAAGAAACCATAAATGTCTGAATGAATACCTTAGATGTTTTGTGAACGACAACAGAGATAATTGGGATACATGGATACCATATTACGCATTCTGCTATAACACAACCCCAAGCACGGTGCATGGATATACCCCTTTTGAATTGGTTTTTGCTAAAAAAGTGAGTCTACCTTTAGAACTAATGTCCAACCAACCGGATCCTGTTTATAACCATGATTTGTACAGCAAGGAAATGAAATTTAGGTTACAAAAAGCATTAACTAAAGCAAAACAGTATGTCGAATACTCAAAAGAAACACGAACACAAATTGCCAACCGTAATTGTAACCCATTAGTCTTAAAAGTAGGTGATAAAGTCTTGATTGAAAATCAGAATAGAAAGAAATTAGACCCATTATATAAAGGCCCATACTTAATCACAGAAAATGACAATGTAAATTGTGTAATAAAAGATACGAATGGGAAAACATATAAAGTTCACAAAAATAGGCTAAGGAAAATGCACGAATAAAAAAAAAAAAAAAAAAAAAAATATGCACATACATAGTACTAAAATATATAATATTAATATTATTAAAATTCAAATGTAATGTATTGTAACAAAGTAGAATATAAAGTATTAGTACTAAGGAATCATAAATAATTGTTTATTTTATAGCTATGAATAAAATTGTAACCAATAAGAAAAAAAAGAAATCTAATAGGAAATATAAATAGGCAAATTAAACCCTAAGCACATCCATACAAAAAAAAAAAAAAATTTTAAACACGAAGTGCCTACTAATAAACATTTCAAAATTTTTTTTTTTCCCTAGGGGGGATGGTGTGATGTACCAGATTAAGATTTCAAGATCACAGGCCAATAGCCTCAATAAAATAATACACAAATGTTCGCATAAACATACTTCTCCTAAGTAAACAAAGCATAACATAAAAAGCGCAAAAGCGCATGCCTAGCATGCGGACGTCACACCCTGACCCAATTAAAGCGCGGGTTAGCAACGCTTTATGAATGAATACGCGAGCTACTAAGTGGCACGAGAGGAGTCAGGTTACTACCGTGAATAAGACACTCAAGTAGCGGGGTAACAAGGCAGCTCGCTTTGTTTTCGGTGCGCATGCATGAGACGCCCAAATCAGCTATTGCAAAATAACTGAAACAAGCTGATCAAGGGATTATTAGGCGCTTCGTAGTATAGGGTAATAATTAGTAATTATTGATTTATTGTTAATGTAGAGGTAAGCCAGAACTTGTTTAAATAGGTTAAGATTTTTGAATAAACAGAGGATTAAGAATCAAGACGTCGGACTAGTCACTGGGAGTTTCTGCTTTCGAGCTGCTCCCTCTTAATCCCAAGAGTTAACGCTTCTTTTAGCGGCTCTACCAGGAGTTAAAGCCTTTGCGGCTGCTCCACCCTTTTGGACTCCTTCCACTCTGAGGAAGAACACTACACTTTCTCTCTAGGACCCAGATTTTTGACCCTACCGTAAATTCTGCTCTGCGCCTAGAAGTTTTATTGTAATCATTTTTATTTCTTTCACAATTATTCTTTAGGACTACTTTCGTTGCTTTAAACAAATCTTTTTGAAACAGTGATAATTTGGCTGGAATGAGGGTTCGGCATCTTCTTCCAAATAAAAGCTCGCTTGGTGATACATTTAAAGTTTTAATGGGAGTATTTCTGTACTCCAAGAGAGCTTTCCATAACTCTCCTTTATCATCACTTGTTTTATTTATAAGTGATTTGGCTATTTGCACATACTTTTCAGCCAACCCATTTGACTGAGGGTAATGTGGACTGGATGTGGTTAACTCAATGTCTAAATCTGTGGCAAATTTTCTAAAAGAATAAGAATTAATGGCATATTGTCTGCAACGATAATTCGTGGAATTCCATGAATAGCAAACAAATCTTTAAGCTTTGTTATAACAATATTAGCGGTCTTTTTTGACAATTCGACAATGTCTAAATACTTCGTAAAATAATCTGCAATAACCAGAAATGATTTATTTTTAATTTCCATTATATCCATGCCTAACTTAAAATATGGGAATTCGGGAATTTCGTGAGGAATCATTGGTTCTTTGATATTTGCGTGCCTATATTTTTGACACACTGGACACTTAGCGACTAGATTTTCAATTGCCTCATTTATTCCTGGCCAAAATACGAGACTTCTAGCTCTTTCTTTTGTTTTGACAATTCCTAAATGAGATTCATGCAGCAGTTTTAATATCTCAGGCTGAAGTGTGACTGGCACCAAAATGCGATTGTTTAAAAATATTAAATTATCTTCTACATAGAGATCCCACCTAAATTTCCAAAAATATTTTACGTTTTCCTTTAATTTAGATTTATTTTCAGGCCAACCCTTTTTTATCACATTCATGAGTTCTGATAACATTGTATCCTTTTTAGTTTCTTCTTTAAAGCTTTTCTTTTTTGTTTCACTAACGTTGATAGTATGTATAACTTCGTTTAAGTCTTTTATTTCAGGTTCCCGTGGTTTTGAGGAAAAATTTCTTGACAAGAGGTCTGCTATAATTAAATTTTTTCCTGGCATGTGTTGCAGTGTAATATTATATTTCATGAGCCTTAACTTCATCCGTTGCAATCTAGAAGAGCAAACTTGACTTATTTCTTTATTAAAAATTCCGAGCAACGGCTTATGATCAGTAATGACTGTTATTGATCTCCCATAAATTAATTTGTGATATTTCGTGCATGCAAAAACAATCGCTAACAGTTCTTTATCGATTTGCCCATAATTTATTTCAGCAGGGGTTAGGCTACGTGAAGCAAAACTCACGGGTTTGTTATCTTGAATAAGACAGCAACCGATTCCAAATTTTGAAGCATCGCATTCCAAAGTAATGTTTTTACGAATGTCAAATGGTTTTAGTGTAGGTGCTTGAGATATATGTTTTTTAATTTCATTTAAGCATTTCTCTTGGGTAGAAGTCCATTTATAAACAACTCGGTTTTTTAAAAGTTCTCGAAGTGGTTGAGACATTTCCGACAGTTCTGGGATAAACGGCCGTAAAAAATTAATCATTCCTAGAATTCTCTGTAATTCTTTCTTGTCTTTGGGAGCACTAAGTTCTTGTATTGCCTGCATACGATCTGGATCTATTTGAATTCCGTCACTCGAAATAATGTGTCCCAAATAATTAACTTTATTCAATCTAAATTGTAACTTTTCCTTGTTAAATTTTATATTTCTTTCTATTGCTCTCTTCATGACTTTCTCTAAATTCGCATCATGTTCTTCAATTGTCCTGCCACCTACTAAAATGTCGTCGATATAAACCACTATTCCTTCAATATCCGAACAATTTTTCTCATTTAATTTTTGAAAGGCTTCCGGTGCTGATTTTATTCCGAAAGGTAATCTACAATATCTACAATTTTTTATTAAATTAGCATTATTAGATTGATATTTATTCATCTGGTTGTTCTGACTATAGTTTGTATTTGTATGATTTTTATTTACCTGAGATCTAACTCTATTATACCTATCTTTACTGACAGTCGGTTGAGTTTTTGGTATAGCGCCCGTTGAAGTAGCTCGGTATCTGCTGATCGTGTGTGCCTCTGATGATCCGTTCGGTTGTACTTTCATGCCCTGAAGCTTCTCTGATTGCTTCCTTGTAGCTTCAGCTGATCTTGCCATCTCAATTGCCTTGCTCGCATCTAGTCCATCTGTTTCCAAAAGCTTTTTCTGGAGAACTTTGTCCGCTGTCCCAATGACCAGACGATCCCGAAGCATTCTGTTTTCTTGCTCCATGCCACCAAATCCGCAATTTTTTATAACTTTTTTTAGGTCCATAAGCCAATTATCAAATGGTTCCGATGCTCCTTGATTTCGGTTGTGAAAAAGAAAGCTTGCGTATACCTCATTGGATTTAGGCTTACAGAAGTCTTCAAATGCCTTCACGACTTCGCTATACTTTTTCTTTTTATCCTCAGTTAGATTAAAGCTGTTAAATAGCTCTACAGCTTCTTCACCGATCGCATTTAGAAAAATTGCCGCCTGAACTTCCTCGCCTTTTTTACTCAATTCAGCAGCGATATAAAAATAGTCGAAATTCTGCTTGAATTTTTTCCACTGCTCCGAAACGTTCCCGTCTAGCTCAAGTGGATTAACTTTCTTTAAGAAATCCATCGTTTTATACACAGTCACAGTCCTTATTCGAGGTGGTCTTCCACGTGGTCTCTTTTCTTCAACTGGCTTAGGTTTTTTAGTTATTCCCATTCAAATCAGTACATCATCATATATTTATCATTATTTAAAAAAAATACATTTTACTGGATTAACTCCACCGATGATCCATTTTATCCACAGATTTGATTCGATTTCCATCAGCAAGCTTCCATGTATAATATATTCATAACTAAATCCATTTAATTACCAATAACAGCTTTCGTAGATTTTCCTCGTCGCCATGTAGTGTTCAGGTTGAGGATAGTTTTAGGGCAGCAAGAAAAAACATATATTTTTGATTTATTCGAAATTATATTAAAGTTTAATTCAGACCACAACTTTATGGATCACATCACTTTTTGACTGTTTGAGCTAGACTGACTCTATCCGCTTCTAGTTAGACTTTTCCTAACTGTTATTCCGTTAGTTTGTGATTCCTGTTAACTTATCTGTGATGCCAATGTGATAATACTCCTAAGATTTATATTTAATAGTTAAATACTTATTAATCTAGATTAAGTTTATTTAAATATTCTACACAGTTCCCTCTGGATGTTATTGCATTTAATTGATTTGGGAGTGGTTAAAAGACTAGTAACTTTTATTTGGAATGGGAAGCATAAAATGAAAAAATTAAGCGAAAACGAAAAAGCAAATATAGATTTAAAATGTTCCAATATGAGGAAATATATACCATCCGAATTTTGTCGAAAGCCAAGAAGCTTCGAAGAACTTTGTAGATGGAAAGCCGTAGAATTTCGCCAGTTAATCTTATATACTGGTGTAGTTCTATTCAAAGATACGATCAATGAAAGTTTATATTACAATTTTTTATTATTTCATTCTTCATACAGATTAATTTAATGTCCCTCAAATTGTCAAAGTAATCTTGATTGTGTACAACAAATGTTAGAAAAATTTGTTATTGATTACAGTACTCTGTACGAAAGAGATAAGGTAAACTAAAATGTTCACAATTTACTTCATCTTCCAGAATATGTAAAGTTGTATGGAAATGTGAATAATTTTTCAGCCTATAAATTTGAAAACTTCATGTAATCGATAAAAAAAGATTGTCGAAGACCATCAAAAATATTAGAGCAGTTATACTATAGAACAATTGAAAGAGCCAAATTAACGTCAAATAAAAACAAAATAGGCCCATGGCAAATATTAAAATCAAAAGCTACTATCAGTGCAGCAATAACATATAAAAATTTTAATTTTGGAAAATTCCAGTTGGAGAGGGATTTTCGTCCCCTTTAAAGAGCCTCCACCAATTTTCAGCCTACAGGCCCCAAAAATGTAAACCCGGGACTGTTAATAAGGTAATTTTTTAACATTACTTTTTAAAATAAATATTTATTCATTACAGTTACAGTTACAGCAAATGGAGCCTCAAAGGAAAAAATTTGTTGCTGATGTGGGGTATGTTCCAACTCCTGTATTTAAGTGCAATGTTGCTGTTGGCAGTGCATTATATGGAAGCAGAACAAAGGTATAGTATATAGTAAACATTAGAATAATTTGAGATAACAAGCGATGTATACAATAATTATTTTATATTTATTTTTGGTTTATTTTTAGACCCTGATTTACTACAGCAATTATTTAAAAAAATTGAAAATCAAGAGAATGAAATAAAAGAATTAAAAACTATGTTGGCAAAACAAACAATTCTGCTGGAAAGGATTGCGATAAAAACTCTTGATGATTTGAAAAACATTGATTCCGAAGTGGAAAAATTTCCGGAAAATTAAATTGTAAGTTTTGAAATTCTACAAAAGTAGAAACATTGATTTCGCAAATGAAAGAATATCATCCAATTAATTTAAAAAAAATCATATAATGACATAATTATGTAGAAAAATGGTAAATGTAATCAATTTCGAGAATATTTTATTCATTATTATTAGATGGAACATCGAAGTTTTTGATTGAAAATTTCATCAGTAAGACATGAAACAACAAATATTAACAACGATTCGTAGAGATAAATATTTGAGTAAAATATTTATGTGATTGAAACGTTTAAGAGAAAAAATTTTAACTGATTTTAGAAAAAGTATCTACTGACTGTTAGATGAATCATACAAAAACTAGAAAATTTATTAAAAGACGTAAACGAATTCGACGAATAACAAACCAATTCACTTTCATTAGTTGAAAAATCTAAATGTGTCGCTTTATTTTTTTCCTCAAATGTTATTTTGAAATTGAACTGGGATGGAAGTAGGAAGTTCTTTCCGATAAAGTCCCTCAGACTATTCAATAAATAATATTTTTGGTAGGTTTCTTTTTACTATTTAACGTATTTTAGCTCTGATTTTTTGAAATAATGCATTTGTTTTTGTTATTACAGAGGCCTTTGAAAAGGAAAATTTTGATTTCCGATAATACGAAGACGAAATGAAGAAAGGGATACATTTAGCTAAAAACAGATTTTACAAAGAAACCTTTATACTGAAGTCGGCAACTTAAATATTATTGTGTATTATACAGTCCTGATCAAAATAATAGGTAATAAGAATCAAAATAGTCTAAAGAGCAATTTCGCTTTTTAAATTCTCTTTCCTTTGAAATGTAATTGGTATCAATATTTGAGTACCAAAGTGTTCCTTATTTGCCCTATGAAAAGTTAGGCAAGTTCTAGGTGTTAAACTGCAAAGTTAAAAAATCACTTCATTTTTAAAATGATGAAAAAAATAGCTATTTTTTGTGATTGGTGATAATCTCTTTAGTTAATGGGATAAAAAGGTTATTACATTGATTTTTGGAGACTAACGATAAACTAAATTATTTTTTGTAATATGGATCTACTAGATTTTTTAATTAAATAATTTTAGATGGGTTGATCTAAACACTGTTTTACTGAACAACGTTGCACGAATGACCAACTTTTCATACAATAACGAACACTTAGTTACTCAAAGAATGGTGCCAATTACTTTTCAGACGAACGAGATTTTAAAAGCGAAATTGATATTTAGAGTACTTCTTAGTTTTATTACCTACTAGCTGGGTTACCCGGTTTCACCCGGCGTTGGGTAAATACTTACTAATTTAATCACTTCTCAAATGTTCTAGTTTGTTATATCCTGAAAATTGTTTCTACCCGAAAACCCCTTTATGGATCCGCTATCTTGAATTTCAAAATCTTAATAAAATTAAAAATTAGTGGCCTTAAAATAATTATTGTACCAATTCTCATTCAAATCCGTTGAAATCGAGAAATTTTGGTCGCCATATTGGATCCGCCATATTGAGTTTGGAAATTTTTCTAATATTTGAAATTAGTGGCTCCGGAATAATCATTGTACTAATTTTAATTAAAATCCGTTGAAATCGAGACATTCGGTTGCCATATTGGATCCGCCATCTTGGATTTACAACTTTTGATAATATTCGGAACTTGTATCCTCAGAATAATCATTCTACCAATTTTCATTAAAATCCGTTGAAATCGAGACATTCTGGTCGCCATGTTGGATCCGCCATGTTGGATTTGGAAATTTTACTAATATTCAAAATTAGTGACCTCAGAATAATCATTGTACCAATTTTCATTAAAATCCGTTGAAATCGAGAAATCTTGGTCACCATATTGGGTCCGCCATCTTGGATTTGTAAATTTTGATAACATTCAAAATCAGTGATCTCAATATAATCATCGTACTCATTTTCATTAAAATCCCTTGAAATCGAGAAATATTGGTCGCCATATTGGTTCCGCCATCTTTGATTTGTAAATTTTGATAACATTCAAAATCAGTGGCCTCAAGATAATCATTGTACTAATTTTCATTAAAATCCGTTGAAATCGAGAAATATGGTCGCCATTTTGGATCCGCCATCTTGGATTTCTAAATTCTGATAATATTCAAAATCAGTGGTCTTAAAGCAATCATTGTACTAATTTTCATTAAAATCCGTTGAAATCAGGAAATCTTGGTCGCCATATTGGATCCGCCATCCTGAATTTCTAAATTTGGACAGCGGATTTGAAATCCCCATCCCGCCAAACCCCTATGTACCAATTTTCATGAAAATCGCTTTAAATTTAAAATTTTCAGCCGCCATCTTGGATCCGCCATTTTGAAACCCTACGTACTATCCGAAAAAAAATTAGCCTATATGTTAAGTCGGAATATGTACTACCTTCGGACAAAAAATGAAAAATATCAATGCAAGCGTTTAGGCGTGATTGAGCAACAAACAAACAAACAAACAAACAAACAAACAAACGAACTTTCATTTTTATATATATATAGGGATTATTTTGATCAGCACTGTAAGTATTATTTATGTAGAATTATTTTTGTTTTGTTTTGAACTAATGAGAACTGTTTTGGTTAATAATTTTAAATTTTGAAATATAACATATTTTTATAGAATAATCAGTATGTTTTAAACAAGATAATTTTACATTTACAGAATGCCTATTTGCTTCAAGAAGACTTTGCAGCTGTTTATAATAATGTGTAAACAAAAAATTAATAAAACACTGCAAAATCGTCGTAAAGCAAATTCGTCAGAACACTTTTGTAAGCTTTCTGTAGAATAGCTTTAGAAGACTTTCCAAGAAGTTCGTGGGAAGAATACGACGAAAACCCGAACAGATGCCTTCCTCCCAATGACATGGTCATATAAAAAAGATATGATATGGAGTATGCAGTATCCTTCCAAAGAAGGATTCTGCATGCATGGAGAAGGCTTCTATTTCCAACTGGGTATGACCACAGGTGTATATAAAAGCTGTGTATGTGTAGAAATATCATTTTGATTTTAAAATTATGTAGACATATTACAGAAATTAATAAATTAAGAATTTTTATCAATTTAACTTCTGATGTTTCAAATTGCTATTCATAATTTTATGTACTGTCCAAGTACTTTTTTTAAGCAGTGTACATATAGTGTGCAAAACTTGAACTGATTACATATACAGTTACTCACAGTGAAAATGATGCAGGCATTAACTGAAGTTTTAATGACCCTTCCCCGAAAATTTTACTGGCAAAATGTTTATATATTTTTGTATATACATATATATTCCTCGCACGGTATTAATTCAATATAATAAGAAGACATTTTTCAAAATGTACAACACCCGGCATAAAAAAACCAAATATTCAAGCCAGCCAGAATTATGTCTCACTGTGAAAATAATGCAACAGATTTTCATTCCCTGGAAAATAACGGTACTTCCTCAAATTGAGAACAGATATTCTCTATTTCTTGTGATGAGTTTTCTAGTAAGTATGCAGTTAATTTTTAGTTGATATCCGTCATTCGCGAGTGTAATATTAGACAAAATTTAAGCAATGGGTCGACAAATTAGCATAGAAAAACGAGAGCTTATAATTTACCATTTCAAACGTGGCAAAACTCAGCGAGAAATCAGCGACATTGTTAATAAATCCCGCTCAACTGTTCAGTACATTATTGAAAGTTAAGAAAAATATAATAGAATTCAAAACAAGTAGAAGAGAAATCCGAAGAAAATATTTAATGAGGCAAATGAAAGATGGATATTGCGAAGGATTCGGGAAAATCCAAAACTGAGTGCGCCAAAACTAGCTGATGAAGCAGAAAAATACCTAGGTAAAAAATCAAGTCCGGAGACAATATGAAGAGTTCTAAGACGAGCCAATTTACATGGAAGGGTTGCAAGAAATAAACCATTGTTAAGCAAGAAGAATATACGGGAACGGTTGCAATTTGCAAAGGAGTATGCGAACAAGGATTTTGGCTATTGGCGCGCAGTTTTATTTGCAGATGCAGACGAGAAGAAGTTTAATATCTTCGAGTCAAATGGAAAAGTTTGCATATGGAGAAAGAGTTTAAGGATCGTAATATTAAGAAGACAGGAAGCATGGAGGAGGTCATATTTGTGTATGGGGCTGCATGTCATCTTCCGGAGTTGGAAACTTGCACTTCATGGAAGGAAATATGGATGCTAAAATGTATTTGGATATACTAAAAGGTAATTTAAAGATCAGTGCAGAAAAATTAGGAATAGGGGAATGTTTTCGTTATTATCAGGACAACGACCCCAAACATACCTCGTATTCTGTGAAATCTTGGCTTCTATATAATTGCCCACAAGTAATTAAAACACCAGCTCAGTCGCCCAGTTTTCAGTTCCACTGATTTTTTGTCTGATGCGCCTCAGTGACATCTATAACATGTCAAAATCCCATCCAAATCGGTCAACGCGTTAAAAAGATATTAATTTTTTTCGAAATTTTTAAAATTAATCCTCACCCCTTGGGGGTTAATTATTAGGGGATGAAACTTGGCCAAATTGTTACTTGTGTTAGCCTGATAATAAAAAAATATAACGGCCATAATCGGTGCGGGGCACTTTACCTCTTCTTATCCCCCTATGGCCTTTAGAAAGAAATTGAATTGAATTGGAGATTATTTGTTCTGCATCATTTCCATTGTGACTCAGTGTAAATATAAATAAACGATATGATGTAAGTAAGTAGCACTGACAAAAAAAACTACTTAATAAATACAGCACGATATTGCGCCTTTTCTAGCGCGTGGAAAACAAAGTTTAATCGGTTTCATGCTAATTAACTGCGAAACTTGTTCACATTTGGGAATTTCCAGGCATCGAATCGGTCTGGAACTTAATTTTAGAGAACAGAGACAGGCACAAGTCATCCAATGCTCTGAATTTTGTAATTTCAAAATTATAATATAATTAACCAACTGCTCAGAACGAGAATTTCGAAGGTTATTTTAATACCTGCTATACTGAAAGCACGACCGCTAATGCAACAGCGCGGCGGAGAACTTCACTGTGCTCGCCTTCACTTGGCGCGGCGTAGTGGCGAAAACTACGCAGTAACAAGCAAAACAATTCAGACCATTTCGCTTTGCCGAAAGAAATCGTATCGTCTCGTGAGATATATTCCCAGCTCCCATTCGATGCACTCCAAATATTTACAGCGCAACGCGACCAAGAACGAGCCGCTAGCCACCGTCGCTGCCTACGAAGTCTGCGCTCCCAGTCGAATCGGCGCTGTTATTTCGCAACGACCCGGCTAACAACGCAACGGCGACGGCAGAATGAACGGCTTGTCGCCGCACCGCTCTCGGTGCTTCGGTGTGACGACGACGCTGGCGTGCGCTTGTTTTCGCGAGACAGAAGGTGAAATTCGCCTATCTTCTCTGCGACACATCGGAATCGTCGTTATTCGTCAGGGACGTTACCTTGGCGTCGAAAATTTTGAGGGCCACTCTCAATGTCATGGCCATTGACTTCCCCTGAGATCAGGGTCTTTCTCAGAATGTAGAACAGTTCTCAAGGTAGCCGGAATCGGGCTGGTTTCATTTGATCGCAGACTGCGAGCAAGGACGCCCGGTTCAAGTGAGTGTCTTCGGGCGGCGAATTTCACGGCCAGCGACTCGGCACTGGGTCGTACCTTATCTCGCGGCGCCTCGGCTTTATTATGTTTTTGGTTTTGGCTGCTGTGACGTGACTGCGCGTGTTCTGATTCTGACGTAGTTCTCAGGTTACGTAACGCTGGCTTGCTGTGACGGACAGCACATCTGGCGTACGCTCGCTTTAGCGGAACAGGTTCCGTTCGGAAGCTGTAATTGATAGTACTGTTTGCTTTGATGGGCGCCGCGCATCTCCACGGGAAAAGCAGAACAAATGTAAGTCTGGTGGATGGTTTTGATAAGTCTATTTAATTGTGTTTAGGCATTAGTCGTCGTAATACTCGTGAGTCCCTAATCAAATTCATCTCTAGTTTGTTAACGATAAAGCACCACAACTCTTCTTTTCTGAAACATATCTTTCTAATAAATGGGAACACTCCATATTGTTATGTTGTACACAGAGGCTGGTAATAAATATATAAATACGAAATATGAACACGAACTGATCAGATGTTACAATTACTTATGATTTTATTTCTGTGTATGTAGTCATTTTATAGTTTTCTTACAATATTAAATATATTTAGTAGTGTTACACGATGAATTAAAATAAATAAATTAAAGGTTTTTATGAAATTATCGAGTTCAACTTTAGGCCGAATGCTCAAACAATAAGCATAGATTTAACTTAGGATATTGCTTTGCAGTTGTTTTCGTCGCCAAATCAGATCCCTTTGAATGAGACATGGGTAATAAAGCATGTACTCTATGCCTTATATCTCGGGTTATTTCGAGGTACGGAAGAGTTGCATCGCAATACAACTAGATAGGTGCGGAGGTACTATGCCAGAAGATGAAACACTTAATTCTTGAGTTTTATGTTGAAGAGAAAAGAGCTAACAAAAGTAGTTTCAGAGAATTATTGATTGAATTTAACAATAATTGTTAGTAGGTGCTTTTAGTTACTTCGGAATATGTAGGCACATAACTAGAGTAGATTAAGATGATTTAGAGTGCGAATGGCACAGTGCGAAAGTGATATTATGTTTATAAATAAGATTCACAATGAGGCGTATGTCAGGGATTGTGGAGAATCCGGGTCGGAGTGTAAGCAGTGGCGTAGCTACCTAGGGGCTAGGCGGGGCAGTGCCCTGGGGCCCTCAAGCTCAGGGGGCCCTCGAATCCTTACCAGAAAATCTCAATAGAACTGAACTTTTGAAAATTCCTCTCACTTTCAAAATAAATATGACAGGTTGCAACCCGACTTTAATCATGGCAATTCAGTTAAGAGAAATTCGAAAGTTATACCTAGGGAATTCCTCTAAATTCTTTCTGTGGGTTGGCAGTGTTGTCAATTTGACGGATAGCGATATGTGCGTTTTATTAGTCATCGATGTGCGTTTTATTGTGAGTTCGAGTCAAGATTTTTTTTTCGAGAACGGTTAAAAAATTAATGCTGTATCAGGAGTAAGTAAGCTAATGTCAGTAATAAACTTTTTAGTACTGGTCAATACAGTGGTTCAATTTTATTTGATTTTAGTACCACTCATATTGATGTCCGTTACGTCAATAAATCATGTCAAATCTATACATTTCGGCTACTCATTGTATAACGCGAAATATCGTGAAAAAAATTCAGGTCACCTGCATTCAGGCCCGCGCGTTAAATGTGGTAACACTAGCGGCGATAAAATGTTTGCCGGGGATTCCCCCCAACGACGTCTTATAGCGTATCATTACGTTTCTCCTTCCTTTTACTTTTAACGTCGTCAGTGAACAGTGAGTACCTACTCGAGCACAATCTAATGTAAATATTGCATAAATAAATTAGAAAACTAAAATTATGGACAAAAAGAAGAAACCCAGTGGTGCATTTAAACGCAAACAACGCCAAGAAAGAGAAGATAGTAAACAAAAATTGCCCAAAATTGACAAGTTTTTTAGTCAGCCTTCTGCAAGTACTTCTGGACAAAATATTTCTATTGATAGTGGCTCAAATAATGTCGTAAGTGTTGGTTGAGAAGCCTACTGAAGAAGATTCGACAATTATTGCAGTTAGAGATACCTCCGCCGCCCATCATGTGAACGTGGATGATGTTTTGCACAAACCTCTACATTTTTCGAAAATGTGTACGATAAATCTTCTTATGACTTGGGAAACTTCACGAACAAAATATTAAGTGATAACGAAAAACATCAAATTGTTGATATGGGGCCTTTACAGCCTTCAGGACCTTTTCCAACAGACATTAACCAGAACAATAGGTGTTTTTGAAAATCGTACTACGTTTCAAGTTCTAAATATGGACCAGTTAATCGTTTTTGGTTGTGTTATTCCAAAATACTAGACGCTGCCTATTGTCAACCCTGCTGGTTACCTATTTGCTCCACAAAGGGATAATGTTTGGTGTACGGGAATTCGGGATTGGAAACATTTATCAGAAAGAATTAAACAACACAGTTGTTCGAGTGGACACACGGAAGCATGTGCTGTGTATGAATTTTGGAAAAAAAAAATTATACTAATACTATCGACAAGGAACTTGAAAATGAAATTCGCAAAAAAGCATCATTTTGGAAAATGGTTCTTCAAAGGTTATTCGATGTCGTACTAATTCTAGCAAAGAGTTCTTTGGCTTTGAGAGGACATCAAGAAGACTTGTCAGGAAGGATACCATGGAAATTTTCTGTCCTTTGTAGAGCTTGTCGCCCGATATGATCACATTTTACGGCAAGTTTTGGATAATTATTATTTCTAAGTTTGTTATCATTTTATTTTGTTTATAATTATTATCTGTTTTAATCAAGACTTTTTTGAAATTTTTTTTTTTTTTTATGTTTTTAGGATCTACAAGATATCTGAGTGCAACAATTCAGATGAAATGATTGAGAGCTTGGGGACCAAATTCGAAACCTATCTACTAGAACAAGTTAGGGCGTCACCGTTTTTCGCCACCATAATGGATACGACACAGGACATATCGAAGGTAGATCAGCTAAGCATTGTTGTGAGGTATGCAGTAATAACCAGATGGGAAAATGGACAACCAATTGATATAGAAGTAAAAGAAGTGTTTCTAGGCTTTTATGCAGCCATCAAACACAGCGCAGCAAATTTAGTCAACCAAGTGACTACATTATTTATCGACAAAAATATTGATTTAAAAAAATGTGTGGGGCAAGGTTATGATGGAGCCAGTGTGATGAGTGGTGTGTATAATGGTGTACAAAAACATATTAAGGATATCCAGCCTAACGCGGAGTACGTACATTGTGCCACTCATAATTTAAATTTGGTGATAAATGATGCCGTTAGCAGTTGTGTAGAAATACAGATTTTTTTCGCAACGTTGCAAGATTTGTATAACTTTTTCGGAAACAGCATCAAACGTTGGGATCTACTGTCAAAATTCACTGGCGAATCTAAAAAAAACTAAATCCGACTAGATGGTCCAGTAGGGTCAATACGATATCTGCAATAAAACTTCATTTTTTTGATATTATCAAAGCATTATCAGAAATAGTTCTAAAGAGTCCCAATAAAGATGAGCGTAGTGAAGCAGAGAGTATTAAAACAAAAATGCTAACCTTCGAGTTCGTGTTGCTTTGCGAATTCATGCACAGTGTATTGAATCACATCAATTATGCATCCAAAACTTTACAAAAATGCGACATCAATTTGGACGAGGCAAGTAAAGCTTTAGCAGAGACCAAAGCAACGTTGCAAATTTATAGAAATGATTTCGAATTATTCAAGTGCAAAGCCAGTGAAACTGCAAGAAAATATGGTATAGATACCCATTTTCAAGAAAAAAGGCAAAGGAAAGTTAAAAAAACATTTTGATGAATTAGCTGCTGATCACCAAACAGAGAAGAAATATTTAAAATTGAGATTTTCAATAATGTACAATTAAATACACGTTTTACTGGTATGAGTGCAGTCTGTCAAATATTCGATTTTCTAACACTAATATTTTTATTACATGTTGATGGAGCAACTTTATTACAAAAGTGTGACGAGTTCCAAAGAAAATATTCAGATATAATAGGCCTTACCTTTTCACTTCAATTTATTAATATTTACCACCCAGTTTTACCTCAATTAACTCAAGCATGGACCGTTCACCAATTTTGTAAGGAAATAATGAGCAAATATGAAGTGCTAGAATGCGACCTAACGGAAGTATTTACAGCAATGTTATTATTCTTTACAATTCCTGTCACTTCTGCAGCAGCTGAAAGGTCATTTAGCAAATTAAAAATATTAAAAAATTATTTAAGAAATAGTATGGGCCAAACTCGATTCCGACATTTATCGCTAATAGCAATTAAAAACAAAACCGCATCAAGCCTGGATTTAACCGAAGTCATTGATACTTTTGCGAAAACTAAAGCTAGGAAAAGATTGTAAATATAATTGTTATTTAGTCAGTTGGTAGGTCCGACCTTTATATAATAAACTCTTGAATCTTTCCTATTTCGTTTTATTGCCCAATACCTACACCAAGTATTAATTGTAATTTATGTTGTTACTGTTTAATATATTTATTACCTGCCCTGCAGTGCATAAAAAAGAGCTGATGATAAAGTAGCTTAGCATTTTTAAAGTATTTGTATATTTAATATTTTTACTAGATAAAACCTAACCAGTTTAGATAGCAGTGGGGCCCAATTTTTTGATTTGCCCCAGGGCTCTTGGTTACCTAGCTACGCCACTGAGTGTAAGTATTTTTTATGGTTGCGTCCCTTCAAATTTGGGGTGTGACGCCAAAGAGTGTAAACACAGCGCGTGGCGCTCGCCGGAAAAAAGCGTGTATCGCGATCCGTAAATAAGGAGCTTGTCTCGTCCCTTTGTGTGTTTTAGGAAATATAGGCCCATTTATATAGGAATTATTATAAGCAGATATTTACATAAAAATCCTTAAAGGAGGGCTTGATTCCCATTTAGAGCGATCTCGGAAGTGAATACACCTTCCAGCAGGACACCTTCCAGCAAGACCTGGTTCGAAGAACAAAATATTCAAATAATGGATCAGTGGCCTGCGCAAAGTCCAGATTTGAACCCTATTGAGAATTTGTGGGACCATATTGATCGAGAAATCCACAAGAATTCCATACACAACATTGATGAACTTTGGCAAGCAGTACAAACCGCTTGGAATGGAATTCCATCATCACTAATTGAAAACTTAACAATGTCTATGCCGAGGAGGTTAGAGAAAGTTTTGAAAAGCAAAGGAGGAAACATCCCTTATTAGTAAATATAAGCAACATTTTCCTGTAGGATTGATTGCTATGATTTGTGAAATACTTTAAAATATAATTTTGTTAAAATATTTTCACTCTGATTAAGTTTTACCACCCTTATTACACCAATTTATTGAATATTTTGCTGTGCTCACTTTTTTTTTGATCAGTAGTGTAATATAGTTCTTACAGATTTATACTAATAAAGAATTAACTGCGTTGTAAACTACAACTTTTTTTTCTACTGAAAAACGACAGAAGAAGCGCAGGCATTTAAACAAAAAACATACTTTGATTGTTGACAGTGTGTTATTATTGTTTGACAGAGATGCACATTCAAAATAACAATTTGCACACGAAACAATCAATGTTTGGGTTTTTATTAAAAACTCTTAAAATCGGTAACCTAGTTGCAACAATTGAAGATGATGAAAAAATACTTCCAGAAATGAGCTCTGCATTCCCGAAAATATAAGAAACGATATGCATCTTGCTGTTAGTTGAAATGTAGAAGACACTACCACTTCTATCTTCACACCTTCAACCTTGATTTCCGTTGCTTACATTATTGAATTATATTCAAACCTTAATTTTGTGAACAAAAAACAATATAAAATAAACAAACTTAGAACGGTAGAAAGTTTTTACTGAAAACAATACATTGTAGTTACGTTTATAAATAAAAAGTACGGAATGAGTCCATTAGGAGGGTTTTCACACATAATTAATAATTTGTCCATCCCCGCGACGTGGCATACTTTCTATACTTTCCATTGTAGTTCTTTTCACTTTCTCATCGTTCAGCCACATACGTATAATGTGGTCTATAAGTTGTTGTTTATATTTAATGTTTTTTTCAGAAATGTTCTTATTTAGCACGCTCCAGACGTTGTCAATAGGGTTCATATCTGGTGAATTCGACGGCCGGTCTAATTATTGTATTTGCTTCTGTGCAAAATGTTCTTTCACTGCGTTGGCTGTATGACAAGGTTCGCTGTCCTGCCTAAATTAAAAATCATTGCTATTTTGGAACCAGTTGTTCGCTTGAGGAAGGAAAACCGTATCAATTTCTTTCCTGTCCTGCATAAATTAAAAATCATTGCTATTTTGGCACCAGCTGTCCGCTTGAGGAAGGAAAACCGTATCAATTTCTTTAATATATTATGCGGAATTCAGGCGAAACAAAGGCTTCTTTCCTTTCACGCAAATTGTAGACCAAATCATGACCTTGATACGATGCTTGACTCTGATCAACGCCATCTAGGTGAAATCTTTCCGATGGTCGTCGTCTAACATAAATTGATTGCCTGTTAACAATTTCGATCATCGACTCATTAGAGAAGCAAACCTGAAGTAAAAAATGTTAAAAGTTTATGATATTACTAATAAATTGGACATGTTTGTTGCTTACTTTCTGTCAATCATTCACTGAGAAATTCTTATGCGCTTTGGCCCAAGTCAATATCTTCCTTTTGACCGACGGTATTAATGTTTGTTTTCGTTGGGCAGCGACATTGAAGACCAAACTCTTTAAGCCTTAGTCTCAGCGTCATTACAGAGACAGGTATGTCAACATCAACAATTTTCTTGTGGATTGAATGATAAGATTCTCTTCTGTGCTCTTCCACTATTTTTATAATTTTTCTGTCGTCCCTTTTAGTTTTTTTCCATCCTTTTCATCCATTTTCTCTCTTTGAGGACGTTAGGATTAACTCTTTTTGACATCCGATTTTTGATATTTCGCATTGTAGATTGGGACACATTACAAATTTCTGCAATCTTACGCCAGGTAAGATTCCCTTTGTCTATAAGGAATTTTTATTGTATTTAAAGGAAAATATTATTGTTACACAAAATTACAGTTACACTTTTGAATGCAGTAGTACCTTAAGACATTTTCTATTTATATCTTGAACGACTTTTCCTGTTTTTTTGTCACCCGTAACACTTTTAAATAACACTGCTCCTATCGTTCGTTTAGTTTACATTTTTTTGAAAAAGTGATTTTGTTGTATATCTTTTCTTCTCCTAAGTAGGTAACACAATTTTTCTTGCAAAATACGTCACAAGGCCATAAGAAAACGAACTAGAAAAGGCTGGCGCCAGAAAATTTGGAAATTCCCACAAACCAGGGAATTCTTATAAAAATACACTTTGGATATAATTCAGTGAGCAGGTACTGTATATGGTATGTTGCAATTTATTGGAAAATTGTCCTATAAATTCCTTTTTGCCATGTCTGGACTCCCAGTACCGAAATAGTGCTTGAAAGAAACAGGTTGATTCGATACACGGCCCCAAAAAGAATCAATCCCGGATCTGTACTCGCCCTAGCACTGTTGTCCGTACTGCTATAAGTACACCTCATCTTTTCCCCATATTTACTGAAGAGTGTTAAACGTTAGGAGTAATGTAGAAGGCCTCATTGGTAGAGATGGATTTTCTGTGTCATCTCGTTGCCAGTGTCTATTTAGAATACGGCACTGGCTGGTGCTTTGAGCTATTCCAACGGAGGCTACCTGCTGAAGACTGGTTGTTTCCTGGGACCCTGGTTTTCAGTGTCATACTTTGCACACAATTTGGAGTGGCTCACATGCTCGTACATGTCTGGGCTTGACAATTGGGAGGTACATGTAGCGGTCCGTCCGACAACAATGCGCTTTAAGAAGAACTCAAAAGTTGTCTCAGGCTCAAAGCCCAAGAAGCCAATCAATGAGCCGGATCCTGTCCAAACCGAGCACCAAAAGGGGTGCCAGTTGACTTGAACAACCAACCCAACGGCGAGGTCGAGACCTAACGCTTCTCGCACAAGGCAAGTCTAATGTTCCACAGACGACCAGGCGAGCAGCTTGTCCTGGAGCCGCGCAACCGGTGCGGAGTTGCAACCCCATCCAAATGTTTCTACATTCAAATTCTAACAAACATTTCTACTAGGATTGCATAACGCGAACGGAATAAAGGAAGCAGATTAGATTAGATGGACCGACCGCTAAAGCCTGTGTCAGCTCTCCGTTCGCGGCTCTGTTGATAGGCATTAGAAAGTTTGTTTAGAAACAGAGCTCGGGTCGGAACGCTCTGCATTTAGGTGGGGCGTATACTTGACTCATCCAATTCTGCTTTTTCGAACAAAATTGCACAGGCTCGAGTGACATTTCCAGTTACCCTGCACTGATTTTGTTGCTGTTCATCGAGGGGCTTGCGAGGTAACGTGATTATGCGGGAACAATCTCGGATTATCTTCGCGCTGCCACGATGCTTAGTGGTTGATTAAACTGTATTTAATCGTTTGATATTAGGAGCTCAGACGCGTTAGATAGGAGATTTATTTCATCTCACGTGGCTGAAAAATACTTAAGTCATCTCCCTAGTGATAGGAAGCACAAAATAAGTACCACCGGCAGTGAAGTTTGAAACGAAACCTGTTGTCGGGGGCACAAGCAAACAGTCGGCCGACGACAGATCTGCACGATGAATTAAAATGTATTCATCAATTGGTGCAGCCCACGGTATAAAGAAATAAGGTATACTTGGTTTGCATTTGACGGTTTTTTGTGATGCAATTCTGTGATGTCACGTGGGTGACATTTGGAAATGTAGAATGTAAATCTTTATTAAGATTCACTTAATCGAACACTCATTGTGTATATATTAGTGCTATTTCAAAGATTAGTTTGTGATTCGCTGCAACTCAAGCGGTAATGCCAAGCATGGGATCAGCATTTTAAACACGCACAGTCCGTGCATACAATTACTACGCCTTCCTTACAGAATGACGCTTTTTGATACGAAAGATGGTGCGAGTGCTTCACATCAATCATGCATTATTTCCCTATATCGTGGTGCAGCCAAGCTTGTCCAATTATTTCGGCGCGTAAGCCATGTTTAACAAAGAGTATTTATAACAAGAGGGGACAGCCGGGACATTCTTGACTTTTTTCCTAATCTTTTTTCGTCCTTAGCACCTTTACTCGTTCCTGTAAGTGGAAATTTTTGCTTGAAATAGGTAGAAATGAAGAAGTCATTAGTAAGAGAAAGACAAGGAGGGGAAAATTGGAACACTTCTACAGGATGAAATAAAATGATTTATTACAAAACTTTTCTAAAAACGCATTACTTATTACTTTTTCTACAGTCACACACCAAACGCATTATATGATGCTTAACTTACCTATTATTTATCTAAAGCAAATTTAATTTGATTTAATTAATTGTATCTAAAAAATACTTTTCTATTCAAAAACTTTTAAAATCGCTCATATTTACTTATATTATATTATATTTTATATTATTATATTTAATTATTAAATCAAGACCACAATGTACTTACTAGCGGCACACACAACAATGTTCGTCCCAGGTCGCCTTTAAAAATGCGCAATGAAAATATGTAAACAATTTTATGTGTTTTTATGTTCGGCGTGTGCTACTTGCCTCTTCCCCATACTTCAGTTCGCCATTTCCCTATAACTTTACTTTGGGAGGGGAGATAGAATTGAGGGACTAATACCAATAAAATCGTTTCAGGTCACCTTTAAAAATGCAATATAAAAAAAAGCGTCACTTTATTGCTTACGCTGCCTGTAAATATTGTCTGTGAGAGTTTTTTGGTGACTATTTGGGTATATTTCTTATAAGAATTTACAGAGGTGGCAGTCCTGACCTGCTTTATCTAATGGAAGTGGATTATTCAGACTGGAAGTAGACCTTTTAACTGCAGAATTGCGCGCTTTTTTATGGCGAATTCACATTCTACGTCATAACTTGTGCATGATGGGCTTAAATGGGGACTTTATTGCCTCTGCCTCCTACCGGAAGTGGGTTTCCAAGCCGGAAGTATACTCTCAAAAGCACATATTTATGTTTTGATGATAAATTAGTATTTTATTCTTTACATTAGTTTAGCTGGCGCGATTAGAATATCGCAATATAAACTAAAAAATGTAGCATAAGTAGATACACCAATGGGACTGGCAAGCATTTCTTACATAGCTACTTCCGGTAGGAGGCGGAGGCGATAAAGTCCCCATTTAAACCCAGCATGCACAAGTTATGACTTAGAATGTGAATTCGCTGTTAATTGCAATTCCAAAGTTAAAGCTCTACTTCCGGTTCGAACAACTTCAAAGGTCATTTGGAGGGCGAAAACGAAATTTTTTTGAAAAATGTCTCGAATGAAAGTTGTGGATTTTTCATCGTGGAATCCGAATTCTAAATAATGCCCTTCCGGTCAAGAGCGGTAGCTGACAATTGTGCCAATCGATAGAGCGTACCCAATTTACTTAACGGTTCATAGCGAAAAACAGCCAATTTTTCAATAATTTTTTTAGTAGGTTTCAATTGTAAATATAAATATGGGAGGGGTTTTACTCAATAAATATAGTGTCAAAATACATGAAAAAAATTTTTTTTGTTTATTTTTCAGATTTTTTGTTGATGAAACAGGCTGTTGAAAAAAAGTGAAAAAAAAGAGGGCTGCGCTTTGTTGATGGTATCTCCGAGACGGATGGTCTGAAACAAAAAAATGAAAAAGTTTTAGATTCAGTATGATAAGGGCTATGGCATGAATAGACAGATTTTTGATTTTTTGAAAATTGACAAAATGGCGGACATTTTTCGAAAAATTTCCAAAAATCATAATTTTTTCCCCGTTTTTTGCCCTTAAAAAAATACTTAAAATCAAAATTTCAAAAAACTGTCTATTCATACCATAGCTATAGTTATAGAGAACATGTGGTGAAAATTTGATGAAGATCGGTTCAGTACGCACCGAGATTTTATCAACAAGGTGCCGAAAAACGTTGTTTCGAGAAAAACGCGATCAAAGTTTTTTTTAATGAAAAATCGTAAAAAAATCTCACCTGCGCTTAATCAGCGATGCCTGCACCATACAGTATGCCTTCTGTATGTTCATAATTAACGTTTTCATCCAAAGCAGCGTTTCTGCGGATGATATTGGCTTCCTTAACCCATTAACGCCGAAGAATCGTGTTTTTTTTTCTCATTTTCAAGCTAGATTCTTATCATCGAAAAAAAATCATTTGCAAATAAAAAATATGTTCCCTTATACTTTCGAGTGTCCCCTTTCCGAATCCGGAGTCAAAATTGAGTTTTGTCCATTAGGAAAAAAAATATGGCCGTTTTTAAACAAAAAAAACCGAAAAAATCGAAGACATTTTTTTTCAATATTTTTTTTCTCATTGAAGACGCGCGAGGACCCCCTTTTTCTTCAACCATGAGTGCACAAAATAGTTGTAGTTTAAGAATATATTTTTTTAATTTGTCGACATTGACATTTTCACCCCCAAAATAGCGCTTTTCATCCCTTCAGCAGGAAGACAATTTTCACTCTCGGTGCCCGACAAAAAAAATATTCAAATCTTAACGAAAATTGGTATCCCGGGGTTTTCAAGGTCGCTGATTACGACTCCGCCCTCAAAATTCGAAAATTCAAAATGGCGGATCCAATATGGCGGACCCAAATTCAAAAACTTATTTGAATCGGATGAAATGTGGCTCGGGGGTTTTCGAGGTCCTTGATAACGAATCTGGCATCATCATTTCAAAATTCAAAATGGCGGATGCAATATGGCGGACACCTTCCCATTAACTTCCAGTTATTATCTAACGTTTATTGAAGAATTGACAACTTTATATATTGACAAATTGACAAATTTATAGAAATTCATCACTCCGCTGAAGGGATGAAAAGCGCCATTTTGGGGGTGAAAATGTCAATGTCGACAAATTAAAAAAATATATTCTTAAACTACAACTATTTTGTGCACTCATGGTTGAAGAAAAAGGGGGGTCCTCGCGCGTCTTCAATGAGAAAAAAAATATTGAAAAAAAAATGTCTTCGATTTTTTCGGTTTTTTTTGTTTAAAAACGGCCATATTTTTTTTCCTAATGGACAAAACTCAATTTTGACTCCGGATTCGGAAAGGGGACACTCGAAAGTATAAGGGAACATATTTTTTATTTGCAAATGATTTTTTTTCGATGATAAGAATCTAGCTTGAAAATGAGAAAAAAAAACACGATTCTTCGGCGTTAATGGGTTAAGGAAGCCAATATCATCCGCAGAAACGCTGCTTTGGATGAAAACGTTAATTATGAACATACAGAAGGCATACTGTATGGTGCAGGCATCGCTGATTAAGCGCAGGTGAAAATTTGGCCTTAATGTCAACCCCACAAAATGCGTTTTCGGCGTAAAGCAGGTAGATTTTTTAGGACACACTATTTCATCAAAAGGTATTTCGCCGACCGAAGACCGCATTCAGGCAATTAAAGATTACCCTACTCCTTCAACTGTTAAAAAATTGCAACGATTTCTTGGGATGATAAATTTCTATCATCGATTTTTAGCTAATATAAGCAAACTCGCCTCACCATTGTATGATCTCCTAAAATCTTCACACACTAAAACTAAATCGAAAGCAAAAACCAGTTTCAAATGGTCAAAAGCACACGAAAACTCTTTCAACGATTTAAAATCGGCTCTGGAAAATTACACACTGCTTGCACACCCTGACCCACAAGCGAATCTCAGTATATGGGTAGATGCTTCCAACGATGCAGTAGGCGCAGTCCTACAGCAATACCATGATGGGCATTGGGAACCATTAAGTTTTTTTTCTAAAAGACTACAGCCTGCAGAGCGAAAGTACTCAACTTTCGATAGAGAGCTTTTGGCTATATATTTAGCTATCAAGAGATTCGCACACTTTGTTGAAGGCGGTTTTACGGTTTTTACAGACCACAAACCACTGGTGAAAGCAATAGGCTCCAAAAGAGACAAATCACCTAGGCAAGCTAATCATCTGGATTATATAGCGCAATTTACAAATGACATTAGATATATTAAAGGCAGTGAAAATATAATTTCAGACGCGCTTTCAAGGGCTCATATCGATGTTCTTGTACAACCCGCCAATATAGATTTCGAAACTCTCGAACAGAAACAAAATTCCGATGAAGAACTCCAAGAAATCATTTCAGGGAAATTTAAACTCCCTTCTAACTCCTCTGTCACATTAAGAAAGGTACTAATTCCTTTAGAAGATAAAGAAATTTGGTGCGAAACTAGCGCTAATAAAAATAGGCCTTTCGTACCAGAAGTTTTACGTCGCGTAATTTTTAATAAAATTCATAACCTTTCGCATCCAGGCGTAAGAGCAACGCGAAAGCTTATAAGCTCCAAGTATTTTTGGCCCAACATGAACAAGGATATAAACCTATGGGCCAAGACCTGCATTCCTTGCCAAAAGGCAAAAGTTACTCGGCACACAATTTCTCCGCATGGCAAATATAGCGTTCCTTCGGGTAGATTTGAGCATATCCACATGGATATCGTAGGTCCTCTTCCAGCTTCCAACGGTTACACATATCTCCTCACGGTCAAAGACCGATTTACACATTGGCCAGAAGCTTTCCCTATAAGAGATATTTGCGCGAAGACCGTTGTTAACACTTTTATACAGCATTGGGTAGCGCGATACGGCGTTCCACAAACTATTACAACCGATCAAGGCACTCAATTCGAGTCGCAATTATTTCAAGAGCTGGCAAATATTTTAGGTAATCACCGAATTCGCACAACTACTTATCACCCTCAGTCAAATGGGGCAGTTGAGCGATTTCATCGCCAATTAAAAGCTGCGATGCGAGCTACCAAAGAGCCAAAGTCATGGTTCAAGCATTTGCCATGGATTCTTCTAGGGATTAGATCTGCTATCATGACTGACCTGGATGTATCCCCTGCCGAGCTTCTATATGGCCAGCCGTTGCGTTTACCGGGAGAGCTAGTAGCCACAAATTCACAAATTGAATCAACAGTTACCACATCCCTAGCTCAAGACATTAAAGAGTCATTAGCTAAAATAAGACCAACATATCTAAGAAGTCGACATCAAAACAAAATTTTTGTTCCACAAGAATTAAACACCGCTACACATGTTTTTGTAAGAGAAGGTATATATAAAGGAAGTCTCAATACCCCATACACCGGACCTCACAAGGTGATATCGAGAAGAGAAAAATTTTTTAAAGTTTCTTATAATGGTAAAGAAGAAAATATATCAATAGACCGTTTAAAACCAGCATTTATCTTGTGTCCTGAAACACCATACTGCGACAGAGTAACTAGGTCTGTCAAAAAGCCAAAAGTTTTGTTTAAAATTTAGGAATTGGTCACAATATGTTAAACGAATTAATATTTATATTAAATTTGAATTTAAGTGTTTAAATAGCAGGTTTCGTTTACCAGATTATAGAATTTAGAAACTATTGATCTTATATATATAAAAAACCAAATCTTAAAACAATTTAATTTAAGGGGGAGTAATGTAGCGACAGTCAACTTCAAATTGTAAACGCTGTTTAGATAAATATAGTTCACTGCATGCATTTCCTGATCACTACATCCTGTAATACCTAATGGTCAGTTCTCGTGTGACCTGCTAGGCTATCACATCACCCATCACAAAATTTGTAATACAGTAGTTTAATAAAAGTTTGAATTGAGTATAATCGACTTTTGAGTGTATCGATTTTCACTGTGGTTTTTGTACCCACATAAATTGGTGACCCCGAGTGCCAAAACTATTTTAAAAAGTTTTAATGAATAAAATCAGAACAATCTAGCGATCAGCGTATACACGCGTTAGTGCAGTACAGTTAAGCACATTTACAACGTGCAATCGAGCATTAAGTGTTTCGCATTGATCACAAATTGGAGCTAGATACATTTAAAACCAATATCGTTAAACAATTCTCCAAAATAAATCCACAAAGCCGTAATATAGACAAAATTGCAACACACGAGAACTCCGAACGTGGACAATAATTTACATACCATCAAGGCATCCAATTCTAGACATCAACAATAAATCTCATGGTCAACAATATAAAATACGTAGTTTTGGTCAAACAATTTTTCAACCTGATAAAGTTACCAGCATCTTAGTCGCCCGATCTACTCAGCCGCTGATAAATTTTACGGATTCATCTCACCACGTGCAGTGCAACAGAAGCAGACATCATCTCTAACCAGTCTACAAAACAACCAGCAAGCACATCAGCTAAATACTTTACTACATTTTTAGAATTTCATAAATATCATAAGCTTGTATTTCAGTTAATCACTACAAATTACACTCCTGCTCCGGTAAAATTTTGTAAGTGCGAAAGGACACCGGCAAGTAATTTGATCAACCATTAACAACTACCAATCAGTAAGAGACTTGTAAAGATTTTTTTCTTCTTCAAATTGTGAGTAACCTATATTACCTTATTTAATTTTTACCGAAATTGTGCAAAATACTTCCGTCCATATATAACCTTCTCGCGTAAATCATACCTCCCATCAAATTTGAAAATGGCTACAAATGCACCTCTTTCTAAAGAAAATGCTTCGACTTCTAGTGGTGAAAATTCGAATACTAATAATCCCGTTCTTGAAAACCTTGGTAGCAATACTTCTTATGGCTCAAATATCATCTCAATGGCTTCATTGAAAATGCCTCCTTTCTGGCCCAATCGATCGGATCTCTGGTTCTTGCAAGTAGAAACACAGTTTCGTGTAAAAGGTATTACTGCGTCCAATACGAAATACGATTATCTCGTAGCATCACTATCACCAGAATCGATGGAGATAGTGGCCGATATTTTGCTTAACCCCCCACAACAAAACAAGTACGAAAATTTAAAATCAGTACTCCTTGCAAGAACCAAAGATTCGGAAGAACGTCGACTTGATGCTTTGTTACATCGAATTGAGCTGGGTGACTCCAAGCCATCGGAGCTTTTTCGGCAGATGGAATCCGTTTCTGGGGGAAACAGCCTTGTAAATTCATCTCTCTTAAGAAAGTTGTGGTTAAATAAATTACCCGCTGCAGTCCAGGCGAGTATTATTGCTGTGGAGGAAACTCAAACCCAGGAAACTATATTTGCCATTGCTGATAAAATTTACGACGCCACTAACGCGGTAAAAATCTCAGCAATTAACCAAAAACCTTTAGATATAAAAAACGAGACTTCCAACAACATAAAGGATCTAATAAGTAATCTATCGGAGAGATTAAAACGTTTGGAAACGAGACAAACGAGGCCCCCGAATAAAAATTTTCATAACTATCGTCCCTCATCTCAACGTAGATCTGTTTCTAAGTCTAAAACCCGATCTAACACAAAGTTGTGCTGGTATCACAACAAATTTGGCAAGCAAGCAAAAAAATGTTTCCAACCTTGTAACTACAGCAAAACAAGTGATGCAAAAAACGACAATTAGCTGTTTCGACCGCGACAACGAATACAGCTAATGCATCTCGTCGCCTTTTTGTCTACGACCACAGCACAAAAACAAACTTTTTAATCGATACGGGGGCAGAAATTTCAATCATCCCTAAAAGGAAATTCAGTGAATTAGGTAGTAAAGAAGAACATAATTTAATATCTGCCAACGGTTCACCAATTGCAACATATGGTTTCAAACATTTATCTCTTGATCTAAATTTAAGAAGATGTTTTAACCACACTTTCGTAATCGCTGCAGTAGATACCGCAATTATTGGTGCAGATTTTTTATATAAATTTAAATTAACGGTTAACCTTCGCGAAAGAAAACTTTTAGACGGTACTACCTCGCTTTCAGTAAATTGTGTATCACGCAATATTCATTTATTTTCTCCAAAACTTTGTGTTCTTGAGAGTGAGTTTGGTTCAATTTTAAATAACTACCCCTCATTAAAGTCGCCACCAGACTTTACACTTACTCCAAACCACCATGTAGTACATTATATACACACTGAAGGCCCACTACCATCTGCCCGTGCTCGAAGATTGAACCCTGAAAAATTTCAAATTGCAAAAAAGGAATTTCAAGAAATGGTTAGACTCGGTATTTGTCGACCATCTTCATCTTCGGTATCATCTCCTTTGCACATGGTCCCGAAAAAAGACTGTTTAAACTGGCGACCTTGTGGAGACTATCGTCATTTAAACACTGCCACCACCTTTGATAGGTATCCTTTGCCAAACATACAAGATTGCACCATTAATCTTCACGGATGCAATATTTTTTCTAAAATCGACCTGGTCAGGGTGTATCACCAGATACCCGTTGCCCCTGAGCACGTATACAAAACCGCAGTTGTTACTCCTTTCGGTTTGTTTGAGTTTCTCCGAATGCCTTTCGGTGTAAGGAATGGAGCTCAAACTTTTCAGCGCTTTCTCAACGAAGTATTAAACGGTTTAAATTTTACTTTCGCCTATATTGACGATATATTGGTTGGAAGCAAAACTCCTGAAGAGCATAAGGATCACCTAAAATTACTATTTTCTAGGCTAGAAAAATTTGGCCTTAATGTCAACCCCACAAAATGCGTTTTCGGCGTAAAGCAGGTAGATTTTTTAGGACACACTATTTCATCAAAAGGTATTTCGCCGACCGAAGACCGCATTCAGGCAATTAAAGATTACCCTACTCCTTCAACTGTTAAAAAATTGCAACGATTTCTTGGGATGATAAATTTCTATCATCGATTTTTAGCTAATATAAGCAAACTCGCCTCACCATTGTATGATCTCCTAAAATCTTCACACACTAAAACTAAATCGAAAGCAAAAACCAGTTTCAAATGGTCAAAAGCACACGAAAACTCTTTCAACGATTTAAAATCGGCTCTGGAAAATTACACACTGCTTGCACACCCTGACCCACAAGCGAATCTCAGTATATGGGTAGATGCTTCCAACGATGCAGTAGGCGCAGTCCTACAGCAATACCATGATGGGCATTGGGAACCATTAAGTTTTTTTTCTAAAAGACTACAGCCTGCAGAGCGAAAGTACTCAACTTTCGATAGAGAGCTTTTGGCTATATATTTAGCTATCAAGAGATTCGCACACTTTGTTGAAGGCGATTTTACGGTTTTTACAGACCACAAACCACTGGTGAAAGCAATAGGCTCCAAAAGAGACAAATCACCTAGGCAAGCTAATCATCTGGATTATATAGCGCAATTTACAAATGACATTAGATATATTAAAGGCAGTGAAAATATAATTTCAGACGCGCTTTCAAGGGCTCATATCGATGTTCTTGTACAACCCGCCAATATAGATTTCGAAACTCTCGAACAGAAACAAAATTCCGATGAAGAACTCCAAGAAATCATTTCAGGGAAATTTAAACTCCCTTCTAACTCCTCTGTCACATTAAGAAAGGTACTAATTCCTTTAGAAGATAAAGAAATTTGGTGCGAAACTAGCGCTAATAAAAATAGGCCTTTCGTACCAGAAGTTTTACGTCGCGTAATTTTTAATAAAATTCATAACCTTTCGCATCCAGGCGTAAGAGCAACGCGAAAGCTTATAAGCTCCAAGTATTTTTGGCCCAACATGAACAAGGATATAAACCTATGGGCCAAGACCTGCATTCCTTGCCAAAAGGCAAAAGTTACTCGGCACACAATTTCTCCGCATGGCAAATATAGCGTTCCTTCGGGTAGATTTGAGCATATCCACATGGATATCGTAGGTCCTCTTCCAGCTTCCAACGGTTACACATATCTCCTCACGGTCAAAGACCGATTTACACATTGGCCAGAAGCTTTCCCTATAAGAGATATTTGCGCGAAGACCGTTGTTAACACTTTTATACAGCATTGGGTAGCGCGATACGGCGTTCCACAAACTATTACAACCGATCAAGGCACTCAATTCGAGTCGCAATTATTTCAAGAGCTGGCAAATATTTTAGGTAATCACCGAATTCGCACAACTACTTATCACCCTCAGTCAAATGGGGCAGTTGAGCGATTTCATCGCCAATTAAAAGCTGCGATGCGAGCTACCAAAGAGCCAAAGTCATGGTTCAAGCATTTGCCATGGATTCTTCTAGGGATTAGATCTGCTATCATGACTGACCTGGATGTATCCCCTGCCGAGCTTCTATATGGCCAGCCGTTGCGTTTACCGGGAGAGCTAGTAGCCACAAATTCACAAATTGAATCAACAGTTACCACATCCCTAGCTCAAGACATTAAAGAGTCATTAGCTAAAATAAGACCAACATATCTAAGAAGTCGACATCAAAACAAAATTTTTGTTCCACAAGAATTAAACACCGCTACACATGTTTTTGTAAGAGAAGGTATATATAAAGGAAGTCTCAATACCCCATACACCGGACCTCACAAGGTGATATCGAGAAGAGAAAAATTTTTTAAAGTTTCTTATAATGGTAAAGAAGAAAATATATCAATAGACCGTTTAAAACCAGCATTTATCTTGTGTCCTGAAACACCATACTGCGACAGAGTAACTAGGTCTGTCAAAAAGCCAAAAGTTTTGTTTAAAATTTAGGAATTGGTCACAATATGTTAAACGAATTAATATTTATATTAAATTTGAATTTAAGTGTTTAAATAACAGGTTTCGTTTACCAGATTATAGAATTTAGAAACTATTGATCTTATATATATAAAAAACCAAATCTTAAAACAATTTAATTTAAGGGGGAGTAATGTAGCGACAGTCAACTTCAAATTGTAAACGCTGTTTAGATAAATATAGTTCACTGCATGCATTTCCTGATCACTACATCCTGTAATACCTAATGGTCAGTTCTCGTGTGACCTGCTAGGCTATCACATCACCCATCACAAAATTTGTAATACAGTAGTTTAATAAAAGTTTGAATTGAGTATAATCGACTTTTGAGTGTATCGATTTTCACTGTGGTTTTTGTACCCACATTGTTGTTCAGTTTACAGATTTCAACTGAAACAAGATCGACACTGGCTCTGCAATGCAGACGTCGAGTGGAGAAAAACCACGGTAGATTTAAAATCATTCTCAAAATCTTGTTTTGAATTCTTTGTAGTTTATCCAAATGCGTTTTAGCACAATCACTCCAGACAGGAGTACCAAACATCAAAACAGCTTTAAAAATAAGTTTATATATGATTAATTTATTTATCTCACTTAATTCAGAATTTCGATTTATGAATGGATAAAGCGATTTTATTAAATTATTGATTTTTTGAAGTGTTGTGTGAATGTGTCTGTCAAAAAGTAATTTTTTGTCGAAAATGATGCCCAGGTATTTTAGTTCATTGCTCCAAGTAATACTAGAGGAGCCTACCTGTAGATTCTGTTGGGGTAGATAGACCTGTTTTCTTCTACGAGTAAAGAAGATTACTTGGGTTTTGCTTGAATTAATTTTGATTTTCCACTTTTTGAAATATTTGCAAATTGCGTCCGATGCAGACTGTAGGTCGCTAATAATTTGCGACGAATCACGTCCGGAAGAGAAAACACCTGTGTCGTCTGCATACATTGAGAAGCAGCAGTTAGGAAGTTGAGGAAAATCAGACGTAAAGATATTATACAGTAGGGGGCCAAGAACAGAACCTTGAGGTACACCAGCCGGAATTTCATGCACTGAAGATTTTTCTGAACCGATATATACATTAAAATATCTACCGGTGAGGAAACTTTGAATAATTTTTATGAGATAAACCGGGAAGTTGAAATTACGAAGTTTATAGACAAGCCCGTCATGCCACACGGAGTCGAAAGCCTTTTCTATGTCGAGGGTAAAGAAACCTGTAGAAAAACCAATGACTCGATTATCCCTGACATGTTTTTTAATTCTATAAGCTTGATGTGTCGTGGAGTGACCTTTTCGAAAACCGAATTGTTCATTAAGAAAAATGTTGTTTTCAACTATGTGTTTCATTAGCTTATTTTTTAGAATTTTTTCATAAATTTTGCTTATTGAACTTAAGAGACTAATAGGTCTATAGCTGCTTGGAAGGTTAGGTGGTTTACCAAATTTAGGTATCGGAACTACCTTTGCCTTTTTCCACAAAGAGGGAAAGATTTGCAATACTATACAGGAATTTATTATGAATGTTAGGAAAACGATACCTTTCTTTGGGAGCGCTTTAAGTAGAATATTAGGGACACCATCACTGCCTGGAGCTTTATTATTTTTAAGAGTTTTAATCTCATTTGCGATATCTCGCGGTCTTACGAGAAAGGTTGGAGAAAGAGCAGGTGGGAAATTTAAGATATCGGATGATACCTTAGCGACCTCATTTTCCGTAATGTAATCTGATTTATTTTTGACTGTGATGTTGTGATTATCGAAAAAGGTGTCAGCTATTAAATTTGCTTTTTCTTCTCGACTAGAGTAGGTTTTATTACCAAATTTAAGGGTAGGTATGTTATTTCTGTTTTTGTTTTTGAGTATCTTTACGACATTCCAGAAAGGCTTGGAATTTTTCTCAAAATTCGAGAGCAGATGGTTCCAATTTGAATTTCGCAAAGCTTGTATCTGATTTTTAATTTTATAATTCATACGCTTTAATTGACTTTTAAAAAATTGTTGCCTTGACCTTATCCACTTTCTACGGAAAAAGTTACGCATGTTGATGAGAAACTTCAAGTCATTGGGTAGTTTCAACTGAGGCTTTGGTGAATGCACAGGGTATTTAGGTATGGATTTTTCAGCTGCCGTATTTATAACATCTATGAATTCTTGTATTAGCTCCTCGACCATCTCATTAGTTGAGACGTCCCTCAAAGAACGGTTTAAAAGATTTATGTTGGACACGAGCTTTCTAAAGAGAACAAGGTTTGCTTTTTTGTAGTTGAATCTTTTTTGTATGTTCTGGGTTGAGCCAGCAAGCTTAATTGATATAAGTACGGGTAGGTGATCAGAGGCAAGTTGATTAATCGCGACTGGTTGCGAGAAAAGAGATGGATTATCACTTATATATAAATCCAGTGTAGAAGTACTCATTCTTGCATTTGTTGGAATATAAGTGGGATCTTCTGAGTGCATAATTTCCAAGTTCCTAGAGTTACACAAGGAGTTTAAGATATTACCCCAACAGTTTGCACGCAGACAACCCCAGGCAGAATTTCGACAGTTAAGATCTCCTCCGATTAAGAAAGAGGAGGGCTGATTTAGAAGACGATTAAGGTCAGATTTAAAATTAGCTTTGACTAATTGATTTGACCTACCTCCAGGAAAATATGCGGAGAACACATTAATTGTTTTGCCGTTACTGAGATTCACTTTAACACCAACGGTTTCTATACATTTCAAAACGAAGGACTGAATTAGCGAGTGCTGTAGTGTTTTCTTAATTAACAACGCAACTCCACCTCCACGTTTGCCGGTCCTGTCTGCACGATAACAGAAATAATTTTGGTGACTAAAAGAGTCGGTAGGTTTTAGCCAGGTTTCACTTAATAGAGCAATATCGATCTTGTTTTTCGATAAAAATTCAAATAATTCGATTTTCTTATTTTGAATGGCTCTCGCATTCCAAGCTATAACGTTTAGGATATTATTTTGAACCATTATAAATGTATTTGATCGCTAATTTAGAAATAACGTTGAATTGATCTGATTTATTTTTACAATCAGCAAGTTACGAGAGCAATTCATTGAGAAGGCTACTAAGTTCATCAAATGTAAACAAATTTTCCCAAGAGTTACTTAACGTATTTTTTAGATCTACAATATAATTATTATTAGTCCATGGTGATTGAGAAGAAGAAGCAGGCATAGCCTTCTGGCTTACTGACGGCGTTTTTCGGAAAGTGGAAACTAGCGGAGGAAACTCAGTCGGTGAAGGTTGAAAAGATTTCTGCTGCTTAGGATGGTTACTGGCTGAGGCTCTCTTAGAGTGCTTTTCCGTCAATTTCTCACGGATGGTGATATACTGTTGCCTCGCTGGACAGGCCGGGTCAGTAGCAGCGTGAGGGCCACTGCAATTTGCGCATTTTTTGGTAGCTGCAGATGTGCAGTCGGTGGTTTTATGACTACCTGAGCAAATAGAGCAGAAAGTTCTTACATTGCAATGCAGTGCACCATGGCCAAACATTTGGCAGTTGTGGCATTGTGTTAATTTGTGATCTGGTTGCCTCTTGTAGTCCCATTTCACAATGGTTTTAAAAATACTTTTAACATTAGATCTAAGGTAGTTTAAGGTGACTGAACCACGCTCGATGTACACAACATACAGGACGCCTGTTGCAGATTTGGTAGAGATTATTTTGCAGTCCAAGCATTTGAGTTGAAGGGAAATCAATTCCGCCTTAAGGGTATCAGTATTTACTGCGTGTAGTCCGGATAGGATCACCTATGGTTTGCTTCTTTTGCTGTTGTGGGTGTAGAACTCGCACTGTTGCTGCTTCAGAAGGCTTATTATGCTGCTATGAACCTCTTCGGATCCACTATAATCTTGATGCCAATTGACATAATTTTGATTTTATAATTTGTGATTTTATTTGATTTGAATCATGAACGAATTTTATGTCACGTTTCATAAGTACAATTGGCGGAGCCGTAGCTGTCTTCACTTTGTCCGTTACAACTTCACTGTCCAGAGCATCATCGCTTAGCGATTGAAGCGGAGCGTAATAGTTTTTCCGCGAAGACTTCATAGTCAGATTGTTTGTGGATCGATAGTTCGATTTTTTAATTTGGTTTGATGACTGATCGATTGTATCTTCATCATCCGAAACAGACCGATGTCTTTTCGCCGAAATCACTGTATACTAGTGTTTTATATTTTATTAAAATCGGATTAGTCGCAGAGAGATGTTCACTTGACCGTAGCCAAATTGTATTGTTTGTTTTTGTGAGCATCCGAATTGTACATTAATATATAGTATATATCACCATAGATAATAAAATTTCTTTTACCATTCTTAAGGGGACCTTTACTTTCAAAATCGGAAAAAAATCAATATTTTTTTTTTTTTCATAAAAATGCTTCTTAACATCACACAAACACTCTCCTAAAACCGTTTTAAGAAATACGTAAAAGAAAAAAAAGTTATACTTATATTTGTAACGGCAGCTCTCCGCGTTTTATATGTAAAAATTACATAACAAAAGCTTTGAACGCGTTTTTCTCGAAATCACATTTTTGAAAATGGCCGCATCTGTATCTCAAAAACTATTCAACCGATTTTAACAAACCAAACGCCATTCGATTCGTTATCAAATATACTAGAAACTAAACCTTTAAAAATATTATTTTACCCTCCCACTTTTTTATGCGGAGGTTAGTTTACCCCTAACTTCTAGTCGTTTTGTAACTTTTTTAGAAAAATGTGTATAAAATGATATATTTATTAAAAATAAAAGGTTTTTTAGGTTTAGGTACTAGTTTTGTGTCTTATGAAAACAATCCACTAAAGATTTTTAATCTATCTGTTACAGGAAGTCCTGGAGAAATGGGGCCGTTTTAAAAGTGCCTTTTGGTTGACGCCATCTGTAGGCATTAAAATAAACTAAAGTTGCATTTAAAAATTCTTTTTATATTATTCATAATCTTACCAATAATGTATGTACAAAAGGTTTCAGGATCATAAATATAATAGTCTTTTCAAAAAAAAACTTTTAAAAAGTGGCTTTTTTCCCGATTTTGAAAGTAAAGGTCCCCTTAAACATTTATTTCCTTTAAATACGAATGAATGCAAAAAGGACTCATTTAAAAAAAAGTTTTCATTTACGAAATGCAAAAAAAACTAAAATCACTTCAATTTTTTTTTTGAGGTTATGTAAGGCATGAGTTATCTAAAACTTGATTTAATTTCCTGTAGCGTTTTTTTACAACATAAGGGTTCGAAAAAAGAAAAAACATATAAACGAGCCAAAAAAAAAAAAAAGTTTTTTTAATATGTTCCACCAATTTTAAAAATCTGGAAAAATTCACAGTAATACTTTAGTATGTGAGTATTGTAAAAAAGTTTTTTTCGTCGAAACACGCCCCTTCGTGAAGAAAATATCGAATTTTAAAATTTTCAAAATTTGTTAAAAATTTGAATTTCGCGCCACAATTTTTTAAAAAAAATGCTAATTTGTAGGGAATGACAAAACCTACATTTAAAAAAAAAAGAAGACAAAAATTGATTCACTGGATCCTGAGATATCGTCAAAAATCGAAAAACACATTTCAATTTTTTTTGAGGTTATGTCAACTTAAAATGATCTGAAAATTGGTACAGTGACGTTACTATTCATCCCCTACACAATGGTATATATTTTATTTCATTTGGGGACATAGCCTGAATTGACTATCTTAATAGGCTAGACCCTTTGGTTCGCCACTTTATGCACAACTTCAATTCTTCGCTCAGCACTAAAAGGGTTAACATATTACTAACTGACATAAATATATATGATGGACTATTCGCCTCATACAAAATGTCCCTTTTTCTCATAATTTTAATTTCATTTACGAGATGCATTTTAAATCATTTCTCAATTTTAGTCAGTGGCGGATTTACACATTTGCCGCCAGTAGGCTATTCAAATTTTGCCGCCCCTTCCGAACTCTACAATTCCATACCCCTAGTTCACAATCATATTAATTACAATTTTTTTGTCCTTCTAATTACACAACCTTTTTCCCATAATTAGTATTATTGTGAACTAGGGGATTGATGTGTCAGTTCCTAGATTATTTTTACAACCCAACGATTTAGATAAGATTGCTTAAGAAATAGTTTTTGCGTATAATTGCGAAACCACGGACTACTAGCAGAGTTGTTAATGTTTTTCTTAAAATTGATTCACTCCAAGCTGCATTTAAATTTCTTTTGAAGATTGAGACTGGGATTAGATGAATTCCCATTCCTCAAAAATTTTGAGGACTGCATTTTATATTCATTTTTCAAGGAGAATTCATTACTTTGAATTCATTCTTCTGGAATTCAAGAGATTCATTTGAAGCCTTTGTGAATTCACTTGTATTCACTTGAATTCAATGAATCATTCTGCATTCTATTTAATTATTTTTGAGAAAAAAAATTTTTTAAAAGAGCTTTAATAAAAAATTTCTATATGATAAATATGCGGTACATAGCTGTATTAGGTTTTTAATTAATAAACAACCAACCCTTGGCCCTAGGTTTTTAAATTTTAAGGTTTTTTGAACAATTTTTTGTCAAAATTCGTATTCGAGATTGAAAAAAATAATTTACTCATCTATCGTGTAGTACAATGGAGGAAGTTTCTCCAAGGAAATATGAAGAAAAGGGACGCAAAATTTGAAATTTTGTTTAAGGCAACCGAATCATTCATTACACAATGAAATGAAGTTTAAAATCAATTATCTCGACAATTCATCCAGTATCCACTGACAGGAAGAATCACTTCATCAGCCAATTTTGTGACTTACCTGAAGAAAGTCGCAGTGGAATGACAATGTTCGCATTAATTATGCTGGTATACAATTCGATATAATTTTTATTACTCTTCAAGACTTCTTTTTCTTTTAAAACTTGTAAGTAAACCAAAAGTCTATAAACTGAAGCCAATTATATGTACATATGTATGTATGCGTATATATACCCTTTTATTTTTTAAATTTGATGAAATTAGCATTTCGGTGTACCATATTGAATCCACAACCATTTACCATATTTTCCATTTTGGTGTCAGAAATAAAATAAGAATATACCGGCTGCTGATTTAAAAATATTAGGAAATATGCACTAGCTTTGGTATATAAATATGAATCTTTTTAATTTCTGTAAGATATAAAAAAAAAATTTTTGGCCCCAAATCTGCCGTCCTTAAAATCTGCCGCCCTAGGCTCCAGCCTACTCAGCCTGCTGGTAAATCCACCACTGCTGGTACATCTACAAATAGGCTTATTAGATTTGAATAAGCGCGATTTTTCTAAAGCTATTAAAGGGTTAACAATTTAAAAATTTATTCATTTCGCTTAATGCGAGCTACAATCGTGACTAAAATTAAAGAAGTAACCCAAAATTATATACTACTACTAAATTCTAACAAGGGATGTAACAACAGCGAAGTAAAAAGGGTAAGAATAATGGTGGATTAGGTGATGATGATAAGTGAAGCTTTGTCAATATGGAAGTCAAAGACAGATGTATTTTTTACTTTCCAAAACATTCTGATGAAGGGTTCAAACTTACCTTAATTAGTCCGATGATTTTCGAGGCGGAAGGTGGCGAAAGATTTAACATAATTTACCTACATCATATTTTTCTTAATTCTTAAGATTTAGCCGGAAAATATATTAGTAGCCAAAATTTTAAAGACTATAACGCGTCTAGTTTTCCTTAAGTTTTTTATGAATTAAAATAATAAAATTAAAAATTAAATAGAAGGGGTGCGAAAAATTCATTACAAAATGTAACAATAACAAAAATGTACACTTAAGAAATTAACACGTTTTCATCAAGTGGCCTTACACACTTAGATCATTAGCAGTACACTTACAGTATCCTTTGTGCATAAAACCCTTTACCTTTCAGATACTTAACACAGAAATTACGTTGCTAATTTTTGAGCCTAGCTTATTTAAAAAATCTGTAGTTTATTTCAAATTAAATTGTTGAAATGCATAAAAGGATGAAAACTTTCACGAAAGCTGCAAGCCGCAAGTGACACAGTCCACATAAAAATGTAATACAGAAAAAATTCCCTTCAAGATCCCATCATTGCCGGCATCCAGGCAGGGAAAAGGGCGCGTAAAACGCACGAGCATGGTATTTCCCGTGGAATGCTGAGAATTCTAAGATTGCTAAGAATGGTTCGTATGCTATGTCGTTTGCACTAGGCGATCAGAAAAGCCAGAAAGCAAATGAAGCGGCTTGGAAGCAGAGTGAGTGCCACCGCCACTATGCCTTTTGTAGCGCTCAACTTGCTGTAGCCGCCTCGCCGTCCGACGGTACTGACGCCGAAAGCGAATGAACTTGCTCGTAGCCTAGTCATATTTCAAGGCGCTTTGGAGTGGAATCCAAAGTTCGATGCAAACAGTTTTATGAATGAGTGGCGGTTATCATGCTAGGAGGGCGGAAAATTATTGTGGGTAAATAATTCTCTATGAGTTTATAGAACTATGGGTGTATGCGAAATCTCTTTAGAATTATTTAGTTAGTCATCATTTCAACCTTTTAACTATCAGGAAATTACAGGGAAGGTGTTCAATGGTTGCAAGAGATATTGTACTACTATTTATAACTGAAATCTGTTTTTTTGTATGCCTGATACCCAATTCTCTTTTAACTGGAGAACTCCGGCAGTTGAGTCTAATGAAATTAAACTTCTTATTATATTTTTAGTTTTTATTTTCTGTCAATACTAATAAATAGATGCTTATTTCGCTTTTTTTACATTTTATAAATATAAAAAAATACCTATTAGTCGTTTGTTACATTAAACAAAAAATTAAAGAGTGTTTACCTACTGTACTTGCCATTGGGTCATTCCATACAAAATCATCAAAAATTAAAAAAAATTGAAGCCGCACTATTTTTGATTTGGACGAAACTTGGTGGGTATCTTTGTTTAGATGTCAGAAGAGAAAATTCACCATCATTTAATTTTTCTGATGTCTCAGCTTCGGTGCGCGACCGCTAGAGCACTCAAAAAGTGTGATTTTTACGCTCTACTACTATGCGCTGTCAAAATTGTTCTATTAGAGATATTTGAACATTTGTGGTCGCAGTTGAAAGCTAAAACATAGTAGTTTTAGGAAAAAAATATGGAAATAGAAAAATATTTTTATTCGAAGTATACTAGCATCATGAAAATACGATTTTTTTCACATTTTTATATGATTTTCAAATGGCTGTAGTATCTTTCCTGGTAAATAAAAAAAATTTACTTTTTGTGTACATCATGTCCATATATTAAACAAAACAACAGTTCATTATAGACTCGTTCGACAAATGTTTTATATTAAAAAAATAAGCTTGAAATTTGAAAATTTCTGAAAATTGCATATTTCGAGCTTCAAAATGAAAATGTGGGACAGGAGATAGAGAACTGAAATTCTCAGGAAATTTAGGTGTAACCTTGAACTTTAAATACCCGTTGAGTTTGCTTTGTTTTTTGCATCCCTCTAGTAATTACAGCCATTTCAATACAGCTAGTAATGCAGATTTTCCTTTTTAATTAGTTTATTTTCTTATTTCACAATACGAGGAAACAACAACGCAGTAATAAAAAAGAACAACAAAAACAATAAAAAACAAAACAATATGTAGTAGATACTCCGTATACATACATCCCAAATGAAGAAGGCGATTTAAATAAATATATCCCAAAAGAAGAATGCAATTTATCGTAAATGAAGAATGCGATTTCAAATATCAGAATTTTATTTTGTTACTCTAATATTAATATATATGTATATCATTATTAATACAACAATGAATTATTAATATTTTATATTATTATGCTTGAAATGTTAGACATACTTATAATTTCTGAATTATTTGAAGCCGAGTATTTACGAATTTTCAATTTACTTTGAGAAATGGGTACAAAACTATGAAACATTCTTGTTCCCTTTATTGTAACAATATTACTAAATCTATCACATACAAATTTATCCGCAGCTTCAACATCAGCATTGAATACAAAAAAAAAAAAAAAAATTCGATTCCAGAAATTTGTTCGGAACAAAAATTTAACATAGCTTTAGTAGTTAATATATGACGATCTTCAATTCGTTGTAAACTAGCTTTCCGCACTATTCGTTTGATCGTTCCCTTTGCACCATCACATGGACTTTTCCCGTGAGAAGTGGCAAAAAAATACCACTCTGCTTCCAACACAAAATCATCATTATGATGACATAGATTAACAAAATTTTTCTTATTTTTGTATTGAGCCGCTGATCCATCGATGAAATATTTAACTTTTTTAAATTCTGGATAATATCTTTTGATGTATTGAATTAACACTTTTTGAAATGAATAGAATGCTACAGTACTATGGGTTAAGTAGTCGCTAATTACACAAAATGTTTTTAACTTATAAATCAAACTATCTTTTTTATGATACACTACAAAAGGAAGTAAAGTGGCTTGATCTCATTTGTTTGCTAGCATTTACGGAGTATCTGTTGCACATTGTTCTTTTTTTATTACTACATTATTGTTTCCTCGTATTGTGAAGTAAGAAAAGAAACTAATTAAAAAGGAAAATCTGCATTACTAGCTGTATTGAAATGGCTGTAATTACTAGAGGGATGCAAAAAACAAAGCAAACTCAACGGGTATTTAAAGTTCAAGGTTACACCTAAATTTCCTGAGAATTTCAGTTCTCTATCTCCTGTCCCACATTTTCATTTTGAAGCTCGAAATATGCAATTTTCAGAAATTTTCAAATTTCAAGCTTATTTTTTTAATATAAAACATTTGTCGAACGAGTCTATAATGAACTGTTGTTTTGTTTAATATATGGACATGATGTACACAAAAAGTAAATTTTTTTTATTTACCAGGAAAGATACTACAGCCATTTGAAAATCATATAAAAATGTGAAAAAATCGTATTTTCATGATGCTAGTATACTTCGAATAAAAATATTTTTCTATTTCCATATTTTTTTCCTAAAACTACTATATTTTAGCTTTCAACTGCGACCACAAATGTTCAAATATCTCTAATAGAACAATTTTGACAGCGCATAGTAGTAGAGCGTAAAAATCACACTTTTTGAGTGCTCTAGCGGTCGCGCACCGAAGCTGAGACATCAGAAAAATTAAATGATGGTGAATTTTCTCTTCTGACATCTAAACAAAGATACCCACCAAGTTTCGTCCAAATCAAAAATAGTGCGGCTTTGACCATTTGATGATTTTCTGTAGAATGACCCATTATAACCACGTTCATTTGTTGGGCTGCTTATACACATACATATAGTATATTCCATAGTTTCGACCCAACCATTTTCGATATGGCTGATTTTTGTTTTGTTTTTGTGCCTATTAAATGGAGCATCCAAGATTACCTACTCAATAAATTTTCGGAATTTATTTTGATTATTTTTTTTTTTCAATTTCCATACCTTCGTTTTTTTTTAAATATCTGACATATAACAAAATTTTACAGAGCAAACAGAAGAGGAGAAAATAATTTTCACTAGTTTTTAAGTACGATTAAAATTAATTTTTTGAAAAAACAATTTTTTATCACGGATCGTCATATTACACTTTTACAATAATTTGTTAGAAATTCTCAAAAATGCCCATTGCCTGAATATGTTCCTTTCACAAAATGCCCATTAACTGCCATTAACTGCATATTTTCCTCTTACAAAGTGCAAATTGACTAAATATTTTTCTTGGTGACATTTTCTAGTAAAGCAGAATAAATTCCGTTTTGTTTCGGTATATTTATATTTTTAATTAATTAATTAGTAAAAGTTAAAAAAGTAACTCGTATCCTACGCGTGTGCGACATTTTTATTTTTCACTGTCGCGGCAGGTATATTGCTGTGCGTAGTTAATACTTCGGAAGTGTGTAATGAAAACATTCTTAATTTACAAATTTTGTTTCTTTTATTAATCTTAAATAGAGTGAATCCTTCCAATTAACCTAAAAAATTACAAATACATTACTAGAGGAGGCAGAATGATTATTTTAAATGATGTTGTGGTCACATCTTAATTTATGAAATTCTCCAAGGTGATCATACTGTATATTTAATGACACTTGATCGTGATATTTTATGTGTACAAAATATAGATATTTCAATTTATCACGGTACCGAAGAAAAAAATTAAATGAAATTTGCTTAGACCCCACTAATTTTGGCGTCAGATGACTTGGGGCACTTTCTTGATACACCTACAAACATGTATTTTTCGATATAATATGCATGAAATCAACTTTTCGTATACTTGTCTTCATAAAAAGTCAATTTACGAACATTGTATATCATGGAAAATTGTAAAAACCTGCGAAGTTATAGTCTGTCATTTGTGAAAGAGTGTGCATATTTAATATGTATTAATTTATAAATAACACAGGGCAACAAATTTTATATATTTTTATGTTGCCAAATAAACCTAGATAAAGGAGAATGGGCATTTTGGTACCACCCTCCAACAGCAATAATTTTTGTATCGTTGAATAGGTCTTAACTATACAAACAATATTTACTATGCCACTTTCACGAATTCATAGTCCGTCCGGAGATATTGCGTTATAGTCCAGGCTACCAAGGTAAAAAAGAGGTATTACCTCCGAATTTTTTGAGCATGCATCGATCTTAATGAAATTTTGACAGCATGTAGGGAATACCTCAAAAAGCAAAATCTACTCTATCCCGATGTGTGCTTTTTCCCTGGGGGTGAGTTCCACCCCAACTAGGGGGTGAAAATTTTTTTGTGGAAAATAACCACGGAAATCGATAGAGGAACAAATTTTAAGCAAAAATTGTTCTTAGCATTTTTTTTGAAAACTCAATAGTTTTCGAGTTATACGCGATTGAAAATTGGCATTTTTCGTGAAAAAAACCACGTTTTTAATCGATTTTTTATGAATAACTCAAAAACTATTAATTTTATCAACAAAAGTTGTTTTTTTATAAGCTTCATTTTTGGTTCTTACACTTTTGTTGATAAAATGAATAGTTTTTGAGTTATTCATAAAAAATCGATTAAAAACGTGGTTTTTTTCACGACAAATGCCAATTTTCAATCGCGTATAACTCGAAAACTACTGAGTTTTCAAAAAAAATGCTAAGAACAATTTTTGCTTAAAATTTGTTCCTCTATCGATTTCCGTGGTTATTTTCCACAAAAAAATTTTCACCCCCTAATTGGGGTGGAACTCACCCCCAGGGAAAAAGCACAGATCGGGATAGGGTAGATTTTGCTTTTTGAGGTATTCCCTACATGCTGTCAAAATTTCATTAAAATCGATGCATGCTCAAAAAATTCGGAGGTGAAAACCTTGGTAGCCTGGACTATTATGAAAATGTAAAAAAAATATTTTGTTATTTTATTTTAGTACATTTTTATTACACTTATGTACTTAAACTAAGCTCATTTTGGTACCACCCTCCAACAGCAATAATTATTGTAATCGTTGAATAAGTCTTAACCATACAAAAAACATTTTTACTATGGCCACTTTCACTAATTCATAGTCCGCTTGGAGATATCGCGTTATGAATATGTAGAAAAATATAACTTTGTTATTTTAGTATATTTTTATTTAACTTATGTGCTTAAACTAAGGCCTGGTTTACACATCTGACAAGTGATTAGTGCAGGTGTTAAGTGTTTAGTAGACCTGTTAAGTGTTAAGCGGTAAGTAGGTGTCCAATATCGATTAGTGGCACTGCTTAGTACAGCTCAGGCGTTCAGTACATTTCAAGTGTAAACATGGATGGGCAAGTGCACCTGAAAGTTCGTGAATTGATTAGGGACGTTATAAATATAAACAGTTACGTTAACCATATTGTGTAATATCTAAAAAAATACGCATATCGGACTGAGCGGGCGATCGAGGGGAAGGGAAGGGGAGCGGCTACTTAACAGTGAAATAGAACGCGCTTCTATTTGCTACTAAGCACTTAACACTTGTCACTCGCACTTAACAGTGCCTGTCCACACGGGCTAAACACTAAACACTTACACTAAACACTCGCACTTAACTCTTAAAATGGGTTTTCTTCATTTTTCATTAATAATAATGTGGCTGTGTTCAATAAAAGGTACCACTTTTAAGGGTAGTCATTAAGAGCGATTATTTAGCTTATTACTATTTAATACAGCATATCCGCAACCGTATCGACTACCCTCAACAAAGTGGTACCTTTTACTAGACACAGTCACAAATGATGCAGATTCTTAAATAAAGTCTAAGTCTAGCAGTAGACTGAGATGACAGTCATGGTGTGGATGATGATTTACCCCCAAAAAGCGATATTTAGTAGTGATCTAATCCCTCTCAAAAAGTTAATTCGACATCAGTAACAACTGACAGAATAAAAAGTTCGAAATCGATTATCTCCGAATGGACAACAAATCGAGGCAAGCGCCATACATAATAGTGTATATATATGTGTAACAGTGGCGTGGGGTGAAATTTTTGAGAAGGTAAGCCGGTGCAAAAATCAGAAACTTAATAGCGAAAAAAAACTTACCAAATGAAGTCAGATATTACAAAATGTGTTCAACAGTGACTGCGTGTATTCTTGTCGAATTTAGTCGGCCACTTCTATCATACTTAAAGTCATTGGAAGTTAAGTGCTATATGAATATTGTGAATAAATATGGACATATATACAATGAACTTCAAGAATAATATAAGTGGCTTTGAAAAAAACCGTTATAGTCGCGTGTATCGTGCAATCAAACTAAAGCGGTTAACAAAAACTGTGAAAAGTTGATATGAAATATAATTAATCTTACTTATACTCCAAAACTAATCTACGATTTTTTTTTATAAATTCGGCCAAAACATCATTGTAAAAATTAGACTGATTTCTAATTTGTAAAAGAAGGTGTTTTTCTATCGATAAGAGTGCTAAATTTGAGAGCCTTTCTTCGGTTTGAGAATTTCTTAAATAAGTATGTATTCTCTTAAGGGCTGAAAAAGATCTTTCCGCGGAAGCAACTGTAATGGGAAGAGTTAACAATATACAACACAAGTTTAAAATTTGAGGAAAAGTATCTTTTGAAATGCCACATTTAATATGCGAGTAAAGCGCGAGAATATCAAATTGCCGTAATGAAGAAGTGGTATATAAAACGTTCAATTCATTTTTTAAAGCAGAAAACTGGAAAATTCCCGGGAAAACTGTAATTAAAGATGATATCTTTTCGTTAGGACTTGATTGAGCAAAATAATCATATTTTGATTTATTAAGTAAATCTAAAAATTTTAGTTGACTAAAGGAACTATACCGAGTTTTAATCTGAGAAATGACATTGTCATCCGAATAGCCGAACCTAACGAAAAAACCCGAGAAGCCGGATTCTATCGTGTTATCGAGAGGTAATAAAATAGCACTGCATCACACTCATAAGTCACAATCCGTTGAGCACCAAGGCAAAAAGAGACACAAGTTAACAATTTTTTTATTAAAATATAATCAACAAAACCACAACATCCCTCCCTCCCGAGAAGACGACTTCTGCCGTGTTCTTGTGAAATAAGGTAGCATTCACTCCTACAATTCACAGCCCCTTCAGTATCAAAGAGATTTAATAACCAAACCCACCCCAACCAACCCCACTCACCCGAGAAGCCGCTTTCTACCGTGTTATAGGGATAATAAGAGAGCACCACTACACTCACACCCGTTCATAGAGAAGACACGAATCAGCTGACATTCTAAGAAATAAACAACAACCCGCCGAAGTGACCCGAGTTTCAACTTATGCAAAACAGAAACAACCGAGAAGCCGGTTTCTATCGTGTTATTTGCTTATAGAATTTGCTTTTAGTGAGCAAAGGATATCACACACGATTTCTTTGTTACTCGTGGAGAAAAGTGTGGGCTTGAGTAAGCCGTAAAATGACAGGCTTACAGAAGCAGCGAGCGAGAGCTTCATACCAGATGCAACCCCTTGATAGAACCTGGTACGGTGCGAGGGAAGGTTCCATCGTAGTGTAACAACAGATTATGGTTATTTTTGGTTGTAACACTTGTTTTGCCATGTTTTCTTTACGAGATGAATTTTGGGAGCGCTTTCCAGGAATTTTACAGGCATAGAACAAGTTTTAAATTTACGCGAATAGGATGAGTTCCCACAACTAGTGTTTTCCTTAACCGTTTTAAATTTGCCGAGTAGTCCACAGAATTTCATAGATGTCACGTTTGACAGCGACACCTTCATTTCTGTGAAGGGAAGAAAGAACGTGAACGCGATGTTCAGAAACCTAAGGGAATTAGAAGATTCATTTACAGTAAAAGAATATCTAGACCTGAAATAAAGGCTTTAATCCATGGTTGCAAATAATTTTTGTAAAACTTTTTAGTTGGTTACAATGGTCGTGTGAATTATTAGAATTTTATTGATCAATGTTTTTTCATTGATGAGAGTACCTCTCTTCCATCTTATAATATTCCTCATTCAATATGGGGTAAATAAGTTATCTCAAATGAGGATTTTAGAAAAACATTATGAATGCATTTTAACTTGGAAAAATTAAAGACTTGACAAAAATAATCATTAATAATTTATTTAAGGAATGGATGGAAAAAAGGTTGGAAACGTATTAAATACATATCTACATTAAATTTGACTTTCCAATTAATTTTGTCTCTTTGCCAGAGATGCCTACTCTCGATCCAGTTTTCAGCGGCGATGAGTATTTCGAAGAACAATGATAAAAATCTTTAAATGCGTTTTTCTCAAAACTACTATTTTTAAAGTCGGTGGACGCTGTACCTTAAAAACTACTGAACCGATCCGCTTGAAATTTTGTACAGGCTTTCTCTACACACTTTATGAGGTAGTGACGTCGAGATTTCCTCTTTTTTAAATCATTTTCCGTTTTAAAATAACAAATGTGCTGAATTTTAACAATTTTTTTTTCAAAATTTCAATTTTTTGACTTCTAAGTGATATCAAAAATTGAAAAATAAATTTAAAAATAAAAACTCAACGTCACTACCTACAGAAACTCTAAAACTAAGAAAATATTTTTGATTTTTTGATTTTAAATGATCCAGTGTCGAGTTCTGATGTCCACCGGAAAATGCATTTTTTTTTTTTGTAGAGTCTACGCATGTTGGTTACCAGAGGCTCATTTCTTAATATTTTGCTCTGAAAATTTCATAGAAATTAATTATTATTATGGTGAACTAGGGCATCGATGTGTCAGTTCTTAGATTATTTTTACAAACCAACGATTTAGTTTAGATTGTGCAAGAAATAGTTTTCCCGCTCCTAAAATCTGCCGCCCTAGACTTCAGCCTACTCAGCCTGCTGGTAAGTGCACCACTGGATGTAGGCCAGTGATGAAGAAACCTTTCTTTTCTGGAACGTATCTACCGTTTAAAAACAGAATTAGGTGTATTTAAATGACAAATTATTAGAAAATAAGGTTTGATGTATTTTATATGATTTACATTTAAATAAACTGTGTATAATAATTTTATACGAATTTGAACTTTCAAACAACTCTGCACAAATTTATTTTTTATAATATGGCAATCAATAATTTGTGAAAAATTGTAGCAAGATTCAAATATGAAGACCGATAATTGAAAAAATGTTGAATGTATTATGATATGTTGAGTACCGTTGATTCTTTTTTTGATTGTTTAAATTGGATTAATTAGGGAAAAAGACCCTTAAAAAAAAGTAGCAATATAACAACTTGAAGCATGCAAGTGTGACATTTCAAGATTAACTCAATTTTACTATGTAACTTTTCAGTCACCAGTTTGGTATGGAATGGTATAAATTTTTTTTAGTAAATGAGAAGAAGGGATTTGGTTTATTGGATTACTGTAATACGGCTGCGCAAAGGGTTAAGCAGGCCATTCATATGGAAACAATATCCGATCAACTTAAACATATTTTAATAGTTTTAAGTGATTTTAACTCTTAAACTTATTATTAACTAAACAAATGTTAGTAATATACAAATTGTAAGTTAATCAAGAAATGGTTAGTAAAAAAATTTCTTGTTATACATCATATAATTATATATTATATATTAACTATTTTTTTATTGTTAAAAAAATAAACTTTATTGTTTGACGCATTTTGAACATACGATTTTGATTATTCTTACCAATGTTTTTCTTTCAGTGTAGGGATTGACTGGCAAACTGCTACGCACTTTCTTTTTCAGAAAGTTTAAATCGATGTTCTGATCGATGTTCTAATTGATCGATGCTCAAATATTATTTTTCAGATTTTAGGACATATGGTATTTTAAAACAGCTCGTCACAAACTTTTGATATCTTTGTTTGGTTTATAAGAAAAACAATTCTTTTTGGGTTCTACTTTGACTGTTCGGATATTCTTTTTTCTTAAGTTTTATTTTGTATTTGTTACAAAATTAAAAGATCTGTAAAAAAATCCCCATCCCTTCGATGAAGGGGTTAACAGTTATTCTTGTGTGACAAATTTCAACATATACAGGTAAACGACTTTCGCCATACAGGTCTAAGAATTTACTGAACGAATTTAAGCGACAGACATTTGCTGCTTTCGGAAATATTTGTGTATGTACTATATGAAGATACATATGTCAGAGCCGAGCAAAGTTCCCCTCCAAGGGAACTGTATACCTGCCTAAAGTTCGGGTCGCTCCATAAGTCCCCTGAGTGCGGATGAGCAAAAAATATCAACCCATATTCCTGTCTATGGAGTGGAGGGGACTTTGGTTTGGAAAGGAGAAGAAAATGATAGAAAGATGAGTTTCTCACTCTCACCTGCAGGAGCAATAAGGAGCTCCTAGAATCGACCTTGGGAGCTCTCGGGATCCAAAGAGCCGATTTTGCCCAGCACATATGTCAATCATAAATCGAACGGGCCAAATATTTATTACGAAAGTAACGCTTAGTACAGCTATATCTTGACATACCATATAATAGAATCCGAATCTCCCAGCCTCGATTTAAAAGATGGGTAACTGAATATTCTCCCTTTTCTGCCTCCGAGCACTTAAATTGTGAATTCTCTGTGCCACTTCCATAATTCTGCACAGCTGGTGCACAAAGAAAGGAGAAGACGTAGATTGCTTGGGGCAGCTAAAAATAAGTGATGCTTTTTTGGTTTTGTATATTTTCGTTTATTTTTTTTATATTATTTCTCCAGTTCAAAGACGAGGACAAAAATGATTAAAAGTAAAAAGAGTTAACGATAATGCAACCGGCTCTCGTCTCTTGAAATTCTTGAACTTGAGAGATGCATGTTTTGTGTCGTTTATGGTCGCTTGGTAGAGGTAGGATTTGCAGAGGACACACTTTGGCTAAAATAGGCCCTCCGATAGTCAACTGACCTTGAAACAATATATTTTCAAGGTTGGATTATTTCCTTCGAGTAAAATACTTTTGCACGTGACTAAGTTGTGATGTGCATCTGTTTCGCACGGCTTAGTGCTTTGTGTGCATTCAATCAGAATCATAAGAATAATGTTCCAATTTATCATCAAATGGATGTATCTAAAAAAATTTATTTTTTGCTTTAATTTTTACTAACACATATGACCAACAGTTGCATTTCAGAAAAAAAAAATTCACAATTATGGCTGTAAATAGTCTAAAATGTATTATAATCGATTGATAAAAACCACTTTGACAGTATGAAATGTACATTCAAGGCAAGTGTGCAAAATATGTACAACAAAATCTGATTATCCCTTTTAAAAACAAAAATGGTATTACAAAGTAACTCTTACAAAATGGAATTAACTTGAAATTTGATTCCAACTGCAACCCAACTGCAGTAACATATAGTATGTTTTCCCATGTTCTGTACATACTCGTTTTCTGTTAATCTTATACCTTTTTAATAGAGTTAATATATTAAATATGTTTTAAATAAAGAGTACATGTAAATATTTTTTTCGCTATTTAAATACCTTAGTTGTTTTGTTTTTCTTTTTAAATTATAGTAGAGAGAGATGTAGATTGATGTAGCTGTCCGAAAACACACTTAGGCCATTATAGGGCAATTGTGATATAATTTTTTGTGACGAGGGTTTCTGATGAGAATTAAACCCACAGTTTAATTAAAATGTAAATTTAATTAATTATACATTAATAAAATTAAAATCATACATTATTTATTGTGCAAATATAAATAATTCAGGAGGTACCATGCAAAAGAATACAAGTACAAAAAAATCAATAATCGAAATTTCAGTTGGATATCATTCTTTGTTTTCATCTGCATCGAATAACAAACACGTTTCAACGTAGAAAAAATATCTTTTCTATTATTTTAGTGAATCAAAAATCATGGTTAGGAGCAGAAAAACACATAGACCTACATATACAGGGTGGGCCATAAGGGTGTTGGCGATTTGAATATGAAATTATAAAAAAACTACGAAATGTACAAAAAAAATCTTTGTATTTTTGGAAATTGGAAATCTTGGAAATTTTATGACTTAAAAACAATGTTGTTTAAATGACGTCCCTCAGCTGTTTGGCACTCTTGAAACCGAAGTCGCAAATTTTGGAAAAGTCGGGGAAACGTTGTGCTCGGTATATTGTGAATTTCTCGGATAATGTTCCTTTTGAGCTGCTCCAAATTTCTCGGGTTATTCTCGTAGACCACCGATTTAAGGTAGCCCCATAAAAAAATTCACATGGCGTGAGATCGGGGCTGCGTGGGGGCCATTCAATATTCCCCCTTATTGAAATGAGTTTTCCCGGGAACATTTCTTTCAGCAGGTCTATTGATACCCTAGCCGTATGACATTTGGCACCATCTTGTTGAAACCACATCATCGAGGTATTGCCTTGAAATTCTTGCAGGGCTGGAACCAAGAACTCCCTTATCATATCGCAATAATTGTGGGCTCTCACTGCGCGCCTTCTTTCGTCCTCGAAAAAATATGGCCCGACAATACCGGTTGAGGATATTGCAGCCCACACGACAAGTTTAGGGCTATGAAGTGGTCGTTCAAGGTGTTGGGTGTTGTTCTCGGACCAGAATCGACAATTTTACTTATTGACAGCATCACTAACATGGAAATTCGCCTAGTCACTGAACATCACGTTATGAAAATTGTAGAATCGGCCGAGCATCAGATTAACAAAGTTAAGTCGCTTTCTGGCTGCGCTCCCGTGTACGGCTCCATGGCGATTAAATTTAAGAGAAGTGACGCGTCTACCGATATAACGCTCCGCCGACCGCCACCCCACGCAGCGTGGTTCCAAGAAATTTAAATCTCAAATCGCCAACACCCTTATGCCCCACCCTGTATAACAAGTTCAATTAAAAATTCATTTTTTATAAAGTACAATTTATATGTTCAGTTAAAATACTTTGGTTTGTATATAATATTGAGCTTGCAATTTTCTAATAAAACTATTCTTTATAACTGATCTACTTAACCCTACCCTGTTACGTTCGAGTAAAGAGGTAAATGCGCTGGGTTGTTCAAACATAAAGATACATGTCCTGACCTGTTCAAACAAAAGGTTATATGTCCACGTTTTAAATCAAAATAACTCTTTAAGAAAGTAAGAATGATTAGAACTACCTGTATAACTTTGTTGCTTTTGGCTTTACAATTAATATTAATATAAGAGGAAATCATTGCATTTAGTTGTTACAATTTTAACGAAAAGTATTTCGCAAATTCCCAAAATGCGTTTAGTTGTGACTTGTATTCTTTTGCAAGGTACCTCTCCAATTAACCATCTTTGACCATAATTTCATTCAATCGTTAAGAAAATATTAAAATTTATTTGTTTGCTCGTAAAAATACGGAAAATGTAACCATTAATAATGTGACAAGCGAAGTTGCACGTCGGGGACATTTTTAAAATTTTGCTTATTTTCTGATAAGAATATCGTAAGGAATAAGTAAATAATAACTCGCTCAAGCATTTGTAGTCTTTTCTTACAAGAAACTTGGAAGCGCAATTTTAATTTTCAGACATCACACAGATTGCATAAGTTTAGGCGTGTTTCATATTTGGCTTGTTATTTCGACAGTAATGCTGCGTTTTATATTATTATTTAATTTTTACACGTGTTTAAGGTTCCATAGTCACAACGAACACTTAGCATATTTCCTACGGTTTCTATGTCACTACGTGAACTTATCATTTTGTGCGACTCTGTGAAATAATTTTACCGAAAGGTGTTTTCAGTATTCACAACCAATTGTTTAGGAAATTGTTTATACAAATGTTTTTTAGAGTATTATTAGTATCCTGTCGCAGTAACTAAACCCAGCTCAGTAATAACTGTTTACTTAATTGAGAATTAACCAAATCGTAATGAAATTGTAGGTGAAACACTTAATTTTATACATAAAAACGTCATATTAACACTTTTTTTGTCGGATTGAAAATGCTATATTTTTTTGTAGCGGTAATTATTATTTTTTGCCGCTTATTTTAAAATAAAAAGTTTTACAGTAGCATTTATAATTTTAGAACGTATAAGATTATCTTAGATCTTCGAAAAAATATAGGTAAGGAATCTGAAAGGAAGAATGCAATTTTGATATTTATTCATTTCGGTCTTTTTGTCTAAACTGCGAAATACTAAACACACGAGACCGAACAGTTTGTGTTGTAAAGTACAGTGATTATATAATAATTTCCTGCGAAACATGTTCCCTTCAGATTTCTGACTTTAGGAAGATAAGGGTTATACTCAGTTAAGAATACGACTATTTTCACTTTAATTCTTCCAGGTAAAATTAGTTATTGACTGTTTTTTGTTCCAGTCCAACGGGTTCTAATAACATAATTGAAATCTTTTGATTTATGACCTGTCGACAAAGTTTTATTTAATGTATGTTATATTACAGTCACTTGTGAAACTGAAAAAAATGTTTAACAATTTCCTAAAATTCAGGATTTCCCTAAATTTTCTCCAAAATTCATGTAATTAATGTACCTGTTTTTTTAATTTTATAAAATTCTCCAACTTATTACCTTTCCAAAAAGGTACAGCATGTTCAGGAAGAGAAAGGACATAGAATTTTATTCGTAAAAAACCTTTTGCGGTATATTATAAAAATTTGCATTTTAAAGATATTAAACTCAAATTAACCCCAAAATGCTTTTTATTAAATTATTAACTTATTAGAATTAATGGTAATGCATTACAAAAGCTAGTCGAAATGTTGTGCGCCACTTTCAATGCATGCCAATAACCTCCTTCTAATTCCATGTTTAAGCTGTTTTGTAGCCAGCCTCACCTGTATTATCGTCGCTGCAGTCTCAATTTGGTTAATTAATTCGTCTGTAGTATTAATAGGCTTTGAATAAACTTCATCTTTCATTATTTTCCACACGAAAAAGTCCAATGGAGTAAGTTCTGCAGTTTTAGCGACCCAAGGAATCGATCCACTTGGTACAGTCCAGCATTCAGGACATTTTGCATTTAATATTGTCGTCACAATGCTAGCAGTATGTGCTAAGGATCCATCCTTTTTGTAAAACATTGCCCTTCAATTATCCAGAGAGACGTCCTCTAGTAGTTGTGGCAGTTTATTCTCCAAAAAGTCCGCATAAACTAAGTTATTAAGCCTTGCGTTATTAAATGGTTGCCGATGATACCAACCCAAACATTAACTCTGATTTTATGCTGGAATGAGGTAGTCCTTGTCCTACATTGGTTAGTATCCGAGGAGGTATGGAGGTTTTGGAAGTTTGTGATACCATCCCTGATGGATTACGATTCATCCGTCCACAAAATTCGGTCCAGAAACCCCTGTTCTCAATGTCGCATTCCAGAAGCCAACTGCAGAACTGCAATATTCTCTCGGAATCTCCTTCCAGAAGTCCTTGAACTGGAATATGGTGATATGTACGCAATCCCTTTCGGTGAATAACCCTCCAAACTTTAAGTGACGATACTCCAAATTGTGTTGTGACTCATTTCAAGGTTTTTTTTTCTGACGAGGGTGTTTATTTGCTGTTCAACATCGATAGAATCTTCCAATGTTCCAGATCGTGATTCTTGTGTTGTTATTCTTATGGGAAACTAAGTATATTGAAAGTACAATCTTATGATACAAGAACGTAAAGCAAAAATGAAAATCTGGAAAAAACTACAAGTAGGATTTCGAGGTTGCTGAATCAAAATTAGTCATTTACTTGAACGTACAAGGTCTCATAAAGGTCATTTGAAGATCATGTGAAGAAGTGAGAATTTCTAATATCACCGAAGCAATTTTTTCGTTGCTTCCTCATCACGATTATCCTCAAACTTTTTTTAAAATTTATCCTCAAACTTTTTTTCAAATTTTCAAATTCCGTCAAAAATTACGACTTGTGAGTGGTTTTGAACCTACTGGGCCCCCTGCTCGGCAGGTCGAGTTGGAAGCACGACTTTAGGTGGTAAATTGTTCAGTTTTGAACGCAAATATCTTTAACATTTTGATCTTGCTCCTATAATAATTTTGATACCATAAAAGCGGTATTCCTCCCTAGTTACAATTAGTGGAACACCATTTTTTCGTAAAAACGATAGTTTAGCAGATTCGCCCTGTGGAACGGAATAAATGGGCTATATGGTAAAACCGGGATAGATGCCCCAGTTTTCGAAAGAGCCTCATTATTTCAATACTAAATATAGATTATCCCTGTAATATAGTTGGTTTTATCATTTATATAGCTTTAGAATCTGTATTTTTTTATCTAACTATTTTTTTTTTTGCAGGAATTAGATTCTTGCGAGACAATTTTTTTGGGGATAGATGCCTACCTATATGGATAGATGTCTCACTACGAAATCGCTTAGAAGGATAGATGCTATGATAGATAAGTAATCACAATGTAAGATTTATTTATAATCTTCAGATATAGGTAATAAGACACGCATAACCATAATTAAATATATGCATCTCTTTAACAAAAAATACAGAAATTTCTGTTTTTAAGCGATAATTTGTTACACGCAAAATTCATGCGTGCGATTGCCCGCTAACATTGGAGAAGGGCTGGGTTTTTGCTGGCTCACAGACCACAAACCAAAAGTAATAACAATTCGAAGTTCGATTATAATCACGATCTTTTTAAGCCTTTCAATTTTCAGTGAAATGTCTTAACAATAGGACGCCCTAGCGTTCTCTAAAGGTACTTCACGGTTAAACAATTCATTGGTGATTTAGGTGCCATCAAGATAATATACTCTCTCCTTTTCCAGGTATATTCTAACGAGTGCGATTCTCAGCAGATAGGTCGATGAAAAATTTGTCGGTTCTATTGAGCAGGTCCCACGCATTCAGCATCTCACTGCTACTGCCGAATCCTTTAACCATTGGTTATGAAAAAACTCACAATATCGATTTCCTTTGCCATTATCCCGTAAGCGATGACCCCCACCAGTGAATATTATCTAGTGAAATGTGGTTCTGGAATAAGGAAAATGTTCTTGTAGTATTTGCCAGCAAGCTTAAGAGATTCAGACAGCACAAGGTGGACACTTTATTCCCTGGACAGTCGGCGCTGAATAAAACCTCCCGCCGACTTAATTTAATCCCCTTTTCCATAACTTTCATAGAATCATCTCTGTCGAAACATTAACATTCCCGTTTTAACATAATAATAATTATTCAACATTTTTTAAAAATCAACATTAATTTGCATCTCTAACCAAATAAAAATTAACAATTTCGTTTAATCTTAGTAATTATTTAAAATTTTTAGAAAATCAACATATTTGTACTATCCTTCTTCATTTAAGTCGAACCGGAAACCGCTTTGAGTTTTCCACAGCTTGAGCAATAGTTCTTAAAAAGTGTTCTGGCACATTATACACTGAATCCAATCAGATTTAGACAAAGTAGGCATGAATAAAACGCTTAATTGACATGCAAGTACCAACACACATATTACAATATCTATTAGTAAGTACCAAAATAGTCATGACGTAATATAAGGCAACTGAGTAGCCTTTATGCAAAACCCGCTATATGCAAGAAAATTCAATATTCAGTTAATGGTAGAAATATTAACCTTATGTCTTCTGCCATCTGAAAAACAATATTTTGTGCTGCAAAAAGAACTGAAACTCTTTTGAAATAAGGCGAGAAAAATCAGCACTCTAACATATCTGTGAGAACTTTTACACGTTTTCTTTGAATAACTCGAAACTTTTTATAAAGCATATAGCGCGTATATGGGCTACTCAACTTTAAAAATACTTTGACAGGGATCTAACAGTATAGAGGGATAGAAGCCCCTAAGGGCATCTAACCTTTGAAAACTCGGGGCGACTATCCTTTACGCTAGGGATAGATGCCCCTTTGTATTTTAAGTAAAATAAATGCAAAAAATCAGTGATTGACTCCTAAATGTGTTCTCAATAAACCAATGGCTTTGCCTGGTCACGACAACATAACTGGCAAGATAATTCGCGCCCTTCCTATATCCACTATCCTCGGAATAACTTACATTTTCAATGCCATACTCAGGCTAAACTACTTCCCTAACATCCGGAAATTCCAAAATTAGGCACAGACAAAGCCAAAATATACTCATATATGTAGATCAAAGAAATATTCGAAAAATACTACTGGAAAAAATCCAATTGCCAATATCTAATCGCCACATCATCATTGACTACCAGTTTGGCTTCCGCAACAACTACAACACTATTGAACAGGTCCACAAGATAACAAACGAAATCAAAACGGCATTCGAAAGCAAAAACTACTATGTGGGGCTCTTCCGTGACGTTGCCTAAGTTTTGGACAAAGTTTGGCACGAAGGACTATCACTCAAAATAAAAAAACTTCTCGAGCAAGAAGCAGCAAAACTTAAAAAAGTAAACAGAACGCCTGGCAACTCCAACAAAACTACAAGACAAATATTGTCTTAAAAAAAAACAGCAGACTAGAGCGCTTCGACCCAGTCGACATCAGATATAAAACTCAGCCAAATTTACCCAAAAACAGTAACAATGGGAGACCATCAATCCAAACAAGTAGACAACATAGGAGAGGTAATCAACTTGGTGATAATCAACCCCTGTGGACATCGTGTCAACTCGAATTAGAAGTAGGATGTCATCTCGCATACCAACTCTACAAAGCCTACCACCGATCAATAAAAAAGAGATACTCGTACCCGAACAACAGTGCATAATGGACACAAAGAAACCTGGTGGTAACTCATCATAAATCTACACTCAACTACATGAGCACAGGTAAACCTATTCGTACTGGCAAATAAGCTTAATTTTAATTTTAGTAGTAAGAATTTATGTATCTTACGCTAGCAACCCTATGTGGTCTAATACGTAAAAAGATAACATAAAGTTGGAAAAAAAACTAATAAACAAATATCTTACTTTTCTGTTATGTAAATAAATATCTATGAGGTTTTTGTCATAGCTTAAGAAACGAAATTATGATGCTAAAAGGGCAACTATTCGTGAACAAGCAAAATACTCACTATGCAGTAAGTATGTACCAACAAGTATGCTCTCAGCTCTGACATAATGCGTGGCTTATTTAAAAATAACAGCACCCATCCCTGCGTAATAAGTTAATAGCGAGAAAATTGAATGATTGACCAAGTTGAATGGCTGAATTTTCAAAAGTCTGAGGCATTAAGTGAAAGAAGCACTTAGCATTTTTCATCTTAATCCAGTACTGCCTTCACAGATTACGGGAACACTCAAGAAGACATGGATCTCGGACTTAGAATTCGACGTCTGTCGCGAGTTTTGTGGAAAATATTACTATTTTCGATATTAATTAATGTTTGTGCAGCGGATATTACATGTGAGTGATACAGCTTAAGCGTTTATGGTATTTAAACTTTAATTGACAAAATTGAAATTAGGAGACAGTGATCTACTATATTTGGGATCAGATGAATGCTTACCTTTTGTGAAAAGAATATCGAGGGAAAAAGTCAAGAAGAATAGTGGAAAAATAAATGAAATAGTAGAAATGTCCACAATTTGAAGTGGCTAATGTTATAATTTGTTCTACTTTTATAAAAAAAATTCTAATGAAAAAATATAATTCAAAAATGGACACACTTTTATGTGTAAAATCTAAAATATCTCTTTTGTGACAAAAACTAAATAATTGTAATAAGAATTCTTGCCACAATATACAGGTAGTTTAACACTGTCATATTTTACGAACAACGTTTAAACTCGTAATTCCGATAGTATCGCTCGATCAATTCTTAATGTTGTAACTTTCTCAATTTTTATGATTTCCTATTGAAAATTAATATATAAATAATATGCACCTACATATAATTTATCTTTTCGAAAAGGACACTTTTCTAAATACGCATAACTTTCAGACACTTTTATTTGCATTTTTTAATATGTCTGATTGTGATTCAGTGTGCGAAATAGTTCTATCGGACAAGATAAAAAGTTGAGTAAATTAACAGGCAAATAATTTGTCCGCTGAAACTTTAATATTACTTACTTAACGCTATAAAATGGAACCTATAACCATAGTTGAATTATTTACATTTAAATTTAGAAAAAGTAGCATTAATTTTTTGAATTACGAATGAAAGACGTATACATCATACACAACTTCAAAATAAAATACAGTAATGGAAATTCCATTAACCCATCAAACATATTTTTAATTTTTTTAAATAAAACGTTGTGAACAAATTTCCATTTTGGTTTTTATTTTCACAAGTCACTCGTTCTTCACTATTGTACATAAAAAATATTTATTTCATTGTAAATAAAAAAATAACTGCGTGGAAATTCCATTAGCCCATTTTATAGTCCAGTCAAAATAGTCGAAAAAATAGTGGTAGGTTTACAATAATTCGCATAGAGCTGAAAAATGGTACAGGCCTTGGGGACATTATTACAAATAAAATACTAAAAATCCCCACCGATCCCACATCTGCAAAAAAAAAGTTATTCAAGGTCAAAGGTAAAAAAAATGTTTTTTTTAATTTTTCCGGTAAACGGTAAGTTTTATCATAAAAGTAGAACAGGCACAAGTTGTAGATCATAAAATTATCTACAAAAATTGGTCTTATACTTTGTTTTTTAGAATCACACATTCCTGAGATATTGCGATTCTGAATCACCGAAAAAAATGATATGTACACTGAACCGCCTATGCACACCATCGGTTGTTTAATATGAGTAAAAATATAATATTAAAATATAATATTGGTTTGTGTAAATTATACATACAAATTAAACAATTGTGAGAATATAGACATAAAAGAAACTCAGTCCCTAATTTCATTGGCCCGCGTAACCTTGAGCAACATCTGTCTACGACTCCATTGTCCGAGTGGCGGCGGTCGTATACCTGCTTTTTTTCTGGAAGGCATAAATGAAATACTTTCAGTGTTGAATCTATACTCGGTATCATCATTATTTGATAATACCAATTATCCCCTGCCTAGTCGAATGTTTGAAGATATTAACAGCGATATTCCGGAGTCATTTACTTATTTTTTGGACCAAGTAATTCTTAAAAAAAAACAATCTAAATTAGAACATTTAAAATGGGTATGTACAAGTATCAGCCACAGTATTATGTCTGGTGTCAAGCCTAGTATTTAAATTATTTGAAAAAGATGATTTAATTAATTTCGCAGAAGTATTTCAAAAGATCGACTCTTCTCCACAAGACATCATCACAAACGGAATTCGCTTTCTTCTTGCTCTGTATGGAGCTCAGAAAAAAATTGATTGTTTAGACAAATATAGATATTTCAGTTTTGTAAAGAATACACTGAATAATAAAACAGTGCAATCTGGTCTATCCAACATCTGCTTCTACTAGTCAACACTTATGTCGAGTATACTATCAAGTTCAAGTATGGCAATCAATTGGATCCAGAAGATTGGGGTTGGAAATTAGTAGATAATACTTTGGAGCCAATTCAAACTTTACTCCCACCTGCTCCGGAAAGGCTTCTCAACATTATCTATTGCAATTGCAAAAGGGTTGTAGTGCAAAATGAAGCTGTAAAAAAGTTGAGTTATTTTGTTCACCAGTATGTGCTAATTACCAAGGCCAGTCTTACTCCAATGTTGAACCAACTTCAACAAATGAAGATTTTTATGATATCAATGAGGAGACAACAGATGTATCTTTTTCATATATTCAGCTAGAAGAACAAGAAGAAGAAGAAAGCGAAGAAGATATAACTATTGAAGTGGTATTTGAAGATTATTAGTCAGAATAACATCTTCCCGAAACCAACAATAATTCGTGCGATTTAAATCATTTTCAATAGTACTATTTTTCAGTAAATACAATATTTTTAAAACACTTAGTCACAATAGATAGAAAATACGCCGAGTACACTACCCCACAGGTGGTGCAAAAATGTGTGCATATTACGTAAAATACGACTTCTTCAACTTTTGGAATTGCAATATTTCGGGAATGGTGATTCTTAAAAAAAAAGTATAAGAACAATTTTTGTAGATAATTTAATGATCTACAACTTTTGACCGATTTATTTTTACGATAAAACTTACCGTTTACCAGAAAAATTGGAAAAACCATTTTTCTTACCTTTGACCTTGAATAAGTTATTTTGCAGATGTGGGATCGATGGGGACTTTTAGTATTTTATTTGTAATAATGTTCCCAAAATCTGTACCAATTTACAGCTCTATGCGAATTATTGTAAATTGCAATGTCTACTTTGACCGGACTATTAATTAAATTAACAAGAATTAGATTACACACAACGATTTGTTTAATAATTTAATTAATTAATACCTAGTAGTACTTCCCTTGTTTCTGATGGTTTCAAATATTCTATTTGGCATTGATTGGGACCACTGTTTCAGCTCATTAGGGGCAATGGAAATCCACGTATTCTTAATGGCATTCTTCAATTCTAATGCTGTTTGAAATTGGCCCCCTTTAGCATAAACTCGCCTTGCGATGATACCCAATAGGTATTCAATTGGATTTAGATCCGGACGTCTTGCTGGCCAATTTTGTCTACAAACCACTGCTTTACGGATGAAGCTGTGTGGACAGCCGCATTGTCCTGCTGGAAAGTGAAATTTTCTCGTAAATTTTCTCGTAAATTTTCTTCCGCCATGTTAACCAAAAATTCGTCCAGCAACTCGATATACAATACAGTATTCATCCGCGTTGAAATCCAGGCAATTTTGTATTTACCATGTGCTGAAAAAGCTGCCCAAATCATAACACTGTCCCCACCAAAATTACGACTCATTTTAGCTCGCGAATTTACGATTTTTTGAATAATTTGTTAATTAAGTTTTAAATAATTTCCTACCACTTTTCTTGATTGACATAATTTAGAAGCAATTTGCTACAGCGAAAGGGGTTGCTCTTTAAAAAAAATAATTTTTTCATTTTCCATAGGTGTCAGATCCTCTGCACGACCCATAATTTTTAGAACTTTAAAAAAAAACCCACTTTTTATCAACATGTTCACTTATTGTTCGGCCTACAGACCGAACCCTCCTTTAATATATTCAAATTGAAAATTCAAATCTGAACTTCACACAGCTGATCGTAAAATCAGCTGTTCAATAAGCGCCATGTGCCATGGAAGCAAAAATCCTCCAACTTATTTTCGGTAGTACCGCTGTAAGTGCACCTCACTTCACAGATTACAGCTTCTCGCAACTTGACACGGGCCGTAGCCCATTATAATAGCAGCTCGATCACTCGATCGGGCAGCAGTCGCAAGATTGAGCTTCTAGGATATTGACCTAGAAGTAAAAGGGAACTGACCTTACAATCCGACCAGCTCACTCCTCTTCCAAGCGTATTGAGCTTAAGTCCCATTCCTCATATAGTTAACGTGTTGAGTTAACTATTCCTACGTAGCGTGCTGAGCTATTTCTCACAGTCAACGTATTGAGTTGACTTTTCCTATATAGCGTGTTGAGCTATTCCCGCATATAGTTAACGTACTGAGTTGACTATTCCTACGTAGCGTGCTGAGCTAATTCCTCATAGTCTACGTATTGAGTTGACTATTCCCATATAGCGTACTGAGCTATTTCCTCATAGTCAACGCATTGAGTTGACTATTCCTATAACGTAGCGTGCTGAGCTATTTTTCACAGTCAACGTATTGAGTTGACTATTCCTATATAGCGTGCTGAGCTATTTTCTCATAGTTAACGTATTGAGTTAACTATATCTGTAGCGTATTGAGCTATTCTCTTTCACGTTAACGTATTGAGTTAACTAAAAAATCTCTCAGACTAGCGTAGTGAGCTACCTAAATTCTCAGACCGTAGGCACTCAACGACGTCAACTCAATCTGGAATAACGACATCAGGACTAACTACCTTATTTCTTTGCAGACGAACTGCCAACGAACCTAAAGAAGAATTATTAGTTTATTTATATTTTGTATTTATTTGAAATTATATTTGTTCCTTTTTTTCTTTGAATTCCTGTTAATTTTATTGTTAGCTTTAAGTTTTTGAAATATACCATTTTTTAACTGACTACGAATTTATCCTGGCACCTTTTTTCAGTTAAGCCGCTTAAGTGGCCTTAACATTTATTAATATACTATTATTAATTTTACCGTTAGGATTAATAAGTAATAGAATTATCACAAAAATATCTGCGATTTCAATCAGATGTGCTAATCGAACTTCCACTTTACCTTACACTGAAAAATGCAAGATGACCTTCTTCAACGTTAGGTACAAAAGTGTAGACGTAATTCTTCGAAATTTATACGCGACCAGAATTTGCACGGTATTGCCCTACAAATGGCTGATCAGACAATCAGTGCTACCAACGTGATTTAATGTTGCTTGTAAAATAAAGATATAAGACTTGAATGGGCTAATGGAATGTCCACCATTGTACTTTGTTAGTATTTGTTAATAAAACTTATTAGAGCAACGTGGCATTGAATCTACGAAAGATTGGAGAGTAGATACTTCAAATTTTCCATTAGTCTTTGATTGCTTGTTTTAAATCACAATAAAGTATCACAATGCCGGCTACCGGAATACACATGGACTGATAGCTGGCCACCGGTCTCCCACCATAAGAAGCAATGTTATTTCGGGGCGATTGGCAGACTCCACCACTACATGCGCAATTACTACTTCACTATGGTTTGTTATCGGCAATAAAATTTATTAGTTAGAATTTATTTTATTGCAATATTTTTATAACCCTTTACACCCGAGAAAAAAAGATTGAGAATTTCCCAAAAACCAATTAACTGAGAAATTATCTAGGTGACTACGGAAAATAAGAAAAATAATAAAAGAATCCTGCATTTTGCCATTTTCTGAAAAGCTGCCCTCACGATAGTTAGGCCTGCGTAATTTACAAGTCGCACGATAGTAAGTGTTACCCGCACTTTCGTGTACCTTCGGGTGTAAAGGGATAACAAAAAGATTTTACAAAATCATCAAAACTACCTGCCTACTTCGTTTGCCTACCAAAATGATACTAACTTTTCCCTCTCGTTATAAAATGGGTTACTCGTCCCCACTGATATACATAGAAGAACTGCACTGCTAACTCATGTCTACAAAACGAGATCATTTTTAGCACAGGCTCAATCCTCATGGATGCTCAAAGTTACTACACAATTTGTTTAAACAGAAACAAATAAAAAATAATTAAATTGCAAACGAACCAATTTCTTTTGTATCACGCTCAATTTTAAGTTTTTTTACACAAATCCTCCTCATGGCAATCGGATTTATGTGCAACAGAAATAGATATAAAAATCATTGTTTCTGCCTTAGTCTAACCTTCATCACGTATAGTATACACCAACCAAAGCTAAAAGATGCAACACGAAATGCAAAAGGCATCTACTGAAGACTTGTGAAGTTAACGAAAACAATTTTGAAAGCAATTTTTTTTTTTAAACTATGATGTAAATTAATGTAAAAAGCCAACCGCATGCGCCGCAGCCTGCTTCGGCCAGGTGAACGGTCTGCTGCAGCTTGCAGTTTTAGTTTAAAAATATTTGTAATAGTGTGGAAAATTTGTGTTTGAAATTTGAAAATTTGATTTCCGAAGTCGAAGGAAAAATGTTAGAAAGTAGTGCAGATAATAATAATCCCACACTAAAAATATTGAAAATATTGTATTAATCGTATGGGATTCTTTACCAAATAATTTTGTATCAATGAAGAAACTTACTAATGCTCTTCTAATTATATTTGGGTCCACATATTCGTGTGAAATATTGTTTTCTTCAATGAATTTTTTAAAATCTACTGATAGAAATAAACTTGGAAATGAGTTGACTGCGAAATGCGTTAAACTAATGAATACGGAATAAGAACCTAATATTAATTTTAAAATCTACTGATAGAAATAAACTTGGAAATGAATTGACTGCGAAATGCGTTAAACTAATGAATACGGAATAAGAACCTAATATTAAGAAACTATCTGAAACTAAACAACAGCAGATTTCTCACTAAATGTACTTCCACTTTATAATACACTCAGAGGCACAATTAACCGCCCACCATGTAATTCTTATAGAGATATGCACCTTAAGAAATAATTTGAAGGGAAAGGGGTGAACGGGGAAAATAAATACAAATATGCAGAGATGGCAGCCGCCGGGAGCTTTCATACGAAATTTAAATGAAGAAAATCGGTCATAATTTGGAAGAGAGAGCCAGAATGTAGAAACATAATTTTTTAGAGATGGCCACCTTAAAAAATCATTCGGGGGGAAAGGGGTGAACGGGGGAAATAAATAAATAAAGTATAAATATGTAGAGAAGGCAGCCGCGGGGGGGGGGGGGGCTTGCTTACAAAATTTAAATGGAAAAAATCGGTTATTATTTAGAGGAGTTCTGAGCCAGAATGCAGAAAAGTAATTTTTCTAGAGATTGGCAGATTAAGAAATAATTTGAAGGGAAAGGGGTGAACGGGGGAAATAAATAAATAAATTATAAATATGCAGAGAAGGCAGCTGCGGGGGGGCTTTCATACGAAATTTAAATGAAGAAAATCGGTTCATTCTAATACTCAGTGCAATCACCTGGTGCTGCAATTCATGGTATTGCTTGAATTTATATCAATTTTTTTTACCATTATTCTTTGCTCTTCAATTGCAAAGGTAAAAGTTGTAAAAAAGGAAACGTAAACTTCTTAAAGGATTTTAAAAGTGGGAACCAAAAAAATAAGTTTTTAACCATCCTCCTCTCCCCCTTTCCAAATTACGCCACTGACTTAGTGACCCACGAGCTAGTATTAAAGAAAATAATGAACAAAATTTGACCAACCTCTCAAAAAGGTTCGCCATCACTGCGCTATACTATTCGATTACTTGGAGAGTCCTGAGCAACTTTTGTCCTTGCCCTACCACTCGCCAAAATCGTCCTCCTCAACTGAGTCAAAATCGCCATTGAAAATTGTTTAGAGGTTCGCTCACTTAAGTTCTTATAGGTACTTGTAAGGACATCGAGCAAGGATTCATTCAGAAGAGGAGGGGAGCACCAAAACCTTCAATGGCGATTTTGACGGGGAAGGAGGCATTTTAAGAGAGAGGGTCAAGAACAAAAGTTTGCTCAAGACATTCCAAGGAATCGATTGGTATAGCGTTTCCTACGTTTCCTAATCGTGAAACCCTGTACATGTTAATAGTCTAAAATATAACGTTACAAAATTTTCTGAATATTGTACTTGTTTTTTTCAGTTGAAGCTCACCTACATAGCAATAAAAGCGTTTCTGCGCTGGAGAGATTGCGTCATGATTTATTTGCACACTACGATAAGTATGTCCGACCAGCAGAACACAACAAGGCAATAAACATTGAATTGCAGTTGGAAATAACTCATGTGGAACTAGAAAGCAGCACAGGAATTTTCACCCTATATGGACACCTACGAACTGTAAAGATATCCTTCCAATAAAAGCTCCTAAATAACTATTACTATCGTTGGTTAGGAATGGAAGGATTCGAAGCTCATTTGGGACAAAAGCGAGTATGAAAATTTGGATATCATACCAGTATCAGACCATGACATCTGGCTGCCTGATCTCGTCCTCTACAACAGCATTTTGAAAAATAGCGCCGACTACTATGGGAATTCTCAGTGCTATATTAAATCGAATGGGGAGGTTAATTGGATTCCCTTTGTTAGATATCAAACTCTTTGCGAAATGGACACCCATTTGTGGCCGTTTGATTCACATTTATGCACATTAATATTGGGATCTTGGACATACAGCGGGTGGAGCATTGATCTGATCCTGAACGAAGAAAACGACACGGTTTTAAACCTGATAATGAAGAATAACGAGTGGGAAATAACCCACATAAGTACTGGCCGAGAGTCTAAAATTTATGGTTGCTGCTCAGCGCCGTATATCAGCGCAACTTACAATTTAACTCTTGCAAGGAGGCCAGCATCTTACAAGGCAATAGTCTGCATGCCAACTTTCTGCGTCGTAATGATGACATTAGCCTGTTTTTGGCTCCCACCTCAAAGAGGAGAGAAAATAGTGCTAAATGGGGTAAATTTGATTATAGTAATAATGTTCGTAAGGTATTTTGCGAGTCAGTTGCCTTCATTGTCTCTTAGTACACCGCTAATAGGTAGCTTATATTTGTCTATTAAAAAGCAAGATGATTTCAATTAACAACTATTATCTTCCAGTGACCTTCTATTGTTACACTTTGATATTGATCGCTTTCTCGACAATCATCTCGGTTGTGGTATTGGCCATATCAAAGTCGAAGCATACTCGGCAAGCTCCGCTTATCATCAGAAGAATGATGAAGGGCTGTTTGGGCAAAGTACTGGGCGTAGCCAATTTGAAGTCAAGAATTGATGAAGCCGAGCTGAAAGAACCATCTCCAGGTGTTTCTAAAATAACCGAAGCCAGTTCACTTACAGAGGAGTTTTATCAGAGTGATTGGATGTCCTTTGCTTGCGCTATCGACCGCATTGCTTTCATAATTTACTGTTTCATATTTTCCTTGTTCCTTATTTCCCTTTATTTGTAGTACTCTACATGTCGATGATTTAAAGGAAAGCATCACGAAATAGAATTTCTGAATAATATTTTAAATCAGTGTTTTACTTTACCTCTTTACAGGGGAATTAATTTTAATTAACATTCGAAATAACTAATTTTACAAATTATACCTATATATATTATATCCTGTCAATGATTATATCAAAAAAATCAGACATAATGAACATATATTTTATTTTTTACAGCAAATCTTACAATATGTTTGACACTTTTAATAAGCTGAAATAACAATCAGTTAATAACAATAGTGACGCGAAAACTCCTCACATATCAGCGTGAAAAGTATACTTTTTAAATTCGTTTCAAATTATTCAGAGAACTGTCAAATCTTTATACTGAAACTAGAGCAGCATGTATAAAATTTGCCATGAGTCATAGTCCTACAAAACGTATCCCTTTTCCACCTTTTCTATACCTGCACAGAGCACAAAACCACAGAGGCTGCTTACAAAATTTCTTCAGGTAAATCGTCTAATGTTCCATCCTGTACTCTATTATTTAAGGGCCAGCCTTTTCTTCTTCTCGTAATAAATAAAAGCTTGCTTTTTAAGTTGACATTTGTTCGAAAAAAGATTTAATTTTTTCTACAAAATTTTATTTTGTTAACGAGGAAGGATGGGAGTACCTTCTACTCTCGTTTCCTTAGTTTTCATAAGTATTTTGAAACTTCTTATGTTTATGTTGATTCTTTCAGTTAAAATGATTGAAAATTATCCAGATGAATATTTGTTTTCCTCAAATTTTAGCTTTTTAATTTTCTTAATTAGTAAAAATTTTGAAATTTTTAGAAGAGTAACACTAATTAGGATATTTCGAAAGAAAAAAGTAGGCTATTTTGGATCTTATAAAGGCGATAAGCAAAATTTTATAGAAATTTCAAGGATGGTTATTTTGAAATTTTAGGGAAATTATAGTAAGAACTGACCGTAAGATTATCCGGGTTATCCGGTTTAAGAGAACCTTCAGCTACCTCTTTCGAACTTCTGAGACTTCTGTGGGAGCGAGGAATTGAACTCTTTGAGAGTATTGAGAAAACCGCATAAGAATAATGACCAAATTCTATTGTCACGTTATTAATTTAAGCAATATTATTATTTTGTAAAAGAAAATATGTGTTAAAATGGTTCCCTTCACTACAATGGTCGACACGAATTTTGTACAGAACAAGTCCTGTATGATTTCTATAGAATTTTTTACTTACAAGGTGATGGCAAGGGTGTGAGGTATTCGAATCGAGATGAGTTTTTGGATATAATACGTACTCAGTAAGAATACTTATATCCTCAAGTTGTCAACTCAACCATCGTCGAGAAAGAAAAATCCCAAAGTTTAAAAAAGTAAATTCTTATTACAATTTGATCATACGTTATGACCCTTTTTTAACCGACTTCAAAAAAAAGGAGGAGGTTCTCAATTCGACTGTTTTTGTTTTTTTTTTGTTTTGTATGTTACGCGATTCTTCGCCGATTGTGGGCCGATTTTAATGATTCTTTTTTTATTGAATAACCTATATCTTAAAAGTGGTGGCGATGTCTTCGCCGATTGTGAACCGATTTTAATGATCTTTTTCTTATTGAATAGGCTATATGCCATTTGGGTTGTCCCATTTAAATTTTAAGAAAATATCCCACCTCTAAGAGTGGAAAATTAGGGGATGAATCTTGTTTATTGAATTTCACCCACTTCCCTTTACCTACAAATTTAAAAATAAAAAAATGTAAAAAAAAAACGATTTCAAAACAAACAAACAAATTAAACTAAAACGGTAAAAATCATATTTTTTATTACTTTAAAGAAAACAGCATTCAAGGACAATAGACAAAATTATTGATACTTAAATATTAACAATATCTAATCAGCTGTTTTTCGATTCGGTGCAGCCTGTTATATATGTGAGAGATGTTATATATGTAAACCGAACTAATGCGGCAACGCCGCCTGTTGTATTCTCGGCGGCAGTCCATCAATAAACCTCGCTGCAACCAGACGTGCCTTTTTCTGGTCCATCCACCTACCACCCGCAGCGTACACCACATCTGGCGACGAGGATAAGGAACTCTGCGACAGTCAGTCAAAAAAAAGTGCAAACGCAAATTTCGCGAGTCGGTCGTTTCAAGTAAATTCGCACTCAATTGTCGATTTATTAAGTCATGGCGCTAATAGGAAATATTGAGCATTTTAACGAGTCGAAGAATGACTTCAATACATATTGTGAACGGTTAGAGCAGCTTTTTGTCGTCAATGCGGTAGACGCCGGGAAAAAATTACCGTTACTTATAACGCTAATCGGAGGTGAGACGTACAGTGTTCTCAAAAACTTATGCGTTCCAAATACACCGTTAGATAAAACGTACGAGGAGTGCAAAACTTTACTAAAGAATTATTACAATCCTAAACGAACAGTAATTTTAGAGAGGTTTAAATTTAATAAAAGAGATCAAAATTCCACTGAAACGATAAGTGACTATATTATACAGTTAAAACAGTTAGCTCGACCGTGTGAGTTCGGGAACTTTCTGTCGGAAGCGTTGCGGGATCGACTAATTAGCGGACTATATAATGAAAATATCCAAAAAAAACTTCTTTCGGAGGAGGATATTACTTTTGAATCGGCATGTGCAAAGGCCCTCAGTATGGAAGTTGCACTTTTAGGTTCTCAAGCCATGCACGGCAGCGGAGCAGTAGCAGCGATCAAATCCGGGAAAAATCAGGCTAAGTATCGTTCCTCAAAAGTGTCTAATGCTCGCTCAAAAATCAGTTTCCAGAATCGTAAGTCGGAGCAGTCTTCGGCAGCGTGCCATAGGTGTGGTCGTCAGCATAACCCGTCTAATTGTCCAGCAATATCGTGGACATGCTTCACGTGCAAGCAGAAGGGGCATACGTCGAAAGTTTGTAAGAAGGAACCAGTCCGGAAAAAAGAAACCAAGGACGTCAAGAAGGTCGAGGAATCAGCAAACCCATCAGCGGAATATTGGGAAGATGCTTTACATTTTGTGAATGTAGTCAAGCCGAACGGAGGTAAGCCCTCTATAACTCATTCCTTGAAACAAGGGGATAAGGAGTTTAAGTCATGTCAACGCGGGTCTAAGGCTAGTCCCTTAGTGATGACAATTTCAATGGAGGGTCATCCCGTGGAGGTCGAATTAGATACAGGAGCTTGTGCTACTGTCATGTGCAGTCAAGTCTACGATGAAATTTTTCAAAATAAGAAATTGGAGCATTTTGACCAAACGTTGAGCTCGGTAACTGGGGAAAAATTGAAGGTCATCGGACAAAAATCAGTTCGAGTCACTATTAATAATATTACAAAAAACCTCGATTTAATTGTAGTCGAGAGTGGAAGGGCTTTTACAACCTTAATGGGTCGAAAATGGTTGGACGTCTTTTTTCCTAACTGGAAGGCAATTTTTAGTCAGCCAGCCACAAAAATTGCGAGTATTCAGCAGTCGTCAGTTAGTATTGGAAAAGCTATTCAGTATATTCAAAACAAGTTTAAACAAGTCTTCTCGGAAGAGCCAACAACTATTAAGGGGTACACAGCTTCGGTGTCGTTAAAGGAAAATGTTCTGCCTATTTTCTGTAAGGCGTACCCTGTTCCTTATGCTCTGCGAGGCAAAGTGGAGCGTGAAATACATCGTCTTCATAGTACTGGCGTTATTAGTCCCGTTAAATACAGCAAGTGGGCAAGTCCTTTAGTAGTTGTTATTAAAAAGAATGGGAACTTGAGACTTTGTGCGGACTTCAAGGTTTCTCTAAACAAAGTCACCGATATGGAACATTATCCTCTGCCCAATGTTGACGATATTTTAGCATCACTGCGGGGAGGGAAGTTCTTCTGTGTTCTAGATTTAACGGGAGCGTATCAGCAGTTGCGGATAGCTGAGGAATCGAAAGATCTCTTCACGATCAATACCCATATAGGATTATATAGATTTAATAAACTACCCTATGGGCTGAAAAGCGCCCCCTGTATTTTTCAGCGTACGATGGATGAATTATTGCGAGGTACAGACGCAATTTGTTATATTGATGATGTCTTAGTCAGAGGCGAGACTGTAGACGAGTGCGTAAGAAATTTATCACGAGTCTTATCGATCTTCGAGAAATACCATGTTAAAGTTAACTTGGATAAATGTCAATTTTTCAAGACCGAAGTAGAATATTTGGGATACCGAATTTCGCGTGAGGGTATAAAGCCGTCCTTAAGCAAAATTGAAGCCATCCATAAAGCTGCCGTTCCAGAAAATGTTACGCAGGTGAAGTCTTACCTTGGCCTATTAAATTACTATAGGAAATTTTGCCATATGCAGTCGACATTATTGGCACCGTTATACCAGCTTACGAGATCGGGACATCCGTTTGCGTGGGACTCTTCGTGCCAAGAAGCTTTCATAAAGAGCAAGTCCGTTCTTACAGAAGAAACACTTCTGCATCACTATAACCCCAAGGAGCCATTGATTTTAGCGTGTGACGCGAGTAAGGTAGGTGTAGGCGCCGTTTTGAGTCAAATGGAAGGAGATAAGGAATGTCCTATAGCTTTTGCGTCGGCAAGTCTAAACGCGGCGGAAAAAAATTACTCACAAGTGGAAAAAGAGGCTCTAGCTATAATATTTGGAGTTCGGAAATTCCACAAATTTTTGTTTGGGAGAAAGTTTATTTTGTTCACCGACCATCAGCCTTTGAAAGTTATTTTTGATATCGGGAAAGGAATAACGGTAACGGCGGCAAGCCGTCTACAACGCTGGGCTTTATTGTTGTCGGGATACAACTATGAGATTAAGTACAAAAAAGGTCAAAACATGTCTGGCCCAGATGCTCTGTCGCGATTACCTCAAAAAGAAAGTAGGACATTGGAAATGTCAGAACAGCTAATAAATGCGTTTAAGGAGCATGAGAACCTCCCCTTGTCCTATGAGGATATAGCTGCACATACCCGAAAGGACCCAGTTTTATGTAAAGTTGCTGAGTTGATCAGAGTTGGTTGGCCAAATTATGTTCGAGATGATAGTTTTAAGCCCTATTTCGAAAAGAGAAACTCTTTAACCCTAGAACAAGGATGTATCCTATACGGAATACGTGTCGTCGTACCCACAGCTTTACGGTCGGAAGTTCTACAGCTGTTACATCGAGAGCATCCCGGGATTGTCAAAATGAAATTGCTAGCCAGGTCAATTTGCTGGTGGCCAAGGATCGACAAGGACATTACCACAACTTGCGAAGTATGCTTACCTTGCCAACGAGTGAGGAAGGACAAGGATCAGGAGAAGTCGTTTTTGGGTTGGCCAAAACTCGAGAAGCCCTGGGTTCGAGTACACATCGATTTTTTTCATCACATGGAAAAAAACTTTTTATTGGTCGTCGATGCAACCTCCAAATGGGTTGAGATCTTCTATATGACTTCAACAACCGCGGATGCAGTCAGTTTAAAGCTTAGCCGTTTGTTTTCTATTTTTGGGTTACCGGAGCAACTGGTATCGGACAATGGCCCACCTTTCGCTTCTGATCGCTTCGTCAGATACTTAAAAAGCAGAGGAATAGAACCTCTCAAAAGTCCTCCATATTACCCTCAAGCCAATGGGTTAGCAGAGAGAACCGTTCAGGTAGTAAAGAATCACTTCAAAAAAGTATTCGTAGAAGGAAATCATTACTCAACGCATGAAATTGAAGAGTATATCTTGGAGTTTTTATTTACTTACAGAAATTCACCATGTCCTTCAACGGGAGTGTGTCCGGCGCAGTATCTCATAAAATATGCACCTCGAACGATTATGCGTCAAATTCAGCCATCCTTTGGTCAAAATACCCATCCACAAAACAGCAATATGGATAGGAGCATGGAAAGACCAAGAATTTACACCGTTGGAGAAAGTATATGGCTCAGAGTTCGCGACCGTTGGGAAAAGGCTAAAGTCTTGCTCAATATTAGTGGAAACCGATACCTGGTTAAACACGAGGAGCATGTGAGAATTGCTCATCAACATCAGATGCGACCATGTTTGGGAAGTAGCCTGCCTGTTTCTGGACCTGGAGATGCCGGTACATTTTCTAAATGTCCAACGTACAGTTCGGAGTCGGAAGCCGTGGATCATCAGTCTTCAAGCGCGACTTCTGAGGATACGAATCAAGCTCAGGCGAAACAACCTACTTCAGAGGAGGCATCGGACGTTTCGTCGCCAACTCAGACCGCGAGCCCGCCATCATTACGAAGGACCACGAGAGTTCGCCGACCCCCACAGCGGCTAATTTACGAAAAGAGATAAGTTGCAAATTGATTTTCCAAACTTGAGATTGAATTGAATTCCAAACTTGAAATTGAATTGTTATTGTTGTAATAAACTATTATAATTAGATTGAAATCACATTATTAAGGAAAGAGAGATGTTATATATGTGAGAGATGTTATATATGTAAACCGAACTAATGCGGCAACGCCGCCTGTTGTATTCTCGGCGGCAGTCCATCAATAAACCTCGCTGCAACCAGACGTGCCTTTTTCTGGTCCATCCACCTACCACCCGCAGCGTACACCACACAGCCAAGGCAAGTTTATAAACCTACAGTAATTTGAGTTTATAAACTTGCCAGCCAAGGCACCGACAACTTTGTACATACAGGTCGGTTTTTATTTTTTTATTTCAATTAATTTACATTATCGAAGAGCAAATTGAGAAAACTTTTTGATAATTATTACTTATAAAATATGACGAAATTCAAATATAACACATACATATTACAAAATTATTTTATTTGTGAAATATAGTAATAAAAGCAGCTTTTTTACAAGAGCAAGGTGCTTTTAGAATTGCTCCTTAAAAACAAACTACATTTACATTCATAAATATTTCTTGATTTTTCGATAGTTTTGACGCTTACCATGCATACTTGATCATTTCTGAAAAAAATTGGAGAACAGAGCTGATGATGAACGATTGATTGAATTTTAGTACAATTCTCACGATAATTAATTTCCCGATTTTTTTCAATCAATTGCAAACAAATCTGAATTTTTTTAGTTAAATTTTTAACTTGTCTATAAAAGTAAACATCACAAGGTTGTACTAGTAAAGTACACTTTACAGGTATAACTTTAACAGTACAACTATAGATTTTCTCATCATCTTCGAAAATTTCATCATACATTTCGAACTTTGTTTGTCCTTCCCAAGAATCGATGAAAAGAAATTTTCTTTGCCCACGTAAGATTTTATAAATTCCTCGAGAAAAGTAGCATATAAAGATGAAGTGAGTTTTCCGGGTTTTCAAGATATCACCACACATTCTTATATTTTTTTCATGTACTCATCAAGCATCTGAACCCTGGGTCGAAATGTAGCTGTTTGCTCTTGCAAACGAACGAATACTTGAGGCAGGATACGCCCAGGCTGTAATAATAATGTATTGTTCAGTATACGAATGTGTCCTTTTTTTCATATCCTTCCGGTGGACAAATACAGATTAATTTCCCACTTCTGATAAAGTTCCATTGAAAGTAGATTGATATTGACATCCTAAAGAGTGTAAAAAAAAACACTGTTAAAATTATTGATTATATTCACAATCGAAAAAAAAATAAAAAATTGAATCAATGACAAAAGTCTACGAAAAAAAGAAAACAAAGCATTTAAAAACGGGTTTTAAATATATGCTATATGTATATATGTTTTTTGTATGATGTATAAATTATTACACATACCTTTTTGATCACTATTTATTACGAAGTCAGCGTCAGTCGTATCAAGCGCAAAGTTTGTATACGGAGGGTCTCTGCTACAGCTAGCGGCTGTTCAATAGACACGGTTTCTTTTTTGGACACATATTTGGTAATTTTGCGCTGACGAATTCTATGTATGCTTGAAATTTTTCACCCAACGTTCTGAGGCTGCAGCCAATGCCCATTGCTGTAAATTTATCGTTGTAACTTGTTGATAGTTTTGTCTAGCTTCAACAAAACGATCATAAGTCCATAAGTCAATTATAGCATATATGTATATCAAATATAGTTCCCCCTTTTTTATCATCCTCTTTTTCTTCAAACTACTGTATCCCTTTTTTAAATAACTTTTATTTACTCACTAACCTTTGACTAAATACAGTGCCAGATCAAGCCAGCGCGGGGCCCGTAGCAAATGTGACGGGCGGGGCCCTTGAGTTGCATTACCTATTAAAATTTATGATGTAAATAAACCAAAACATTTAGGAAAAGGCTTTTCTGATTTAACGCAAGCGAATTTAGAAATAACACTCGTCAAATCAATATTTCTAAGGTCATTTTCTATACTCATTATAGTGAGGTCATTCAAACGTTCTTGTCCCATTGTGTTCCTTAAGGTACTATTACCGTCTAGAATTTTCAAAAAAAAATTTTTTTTTTTTTTTTTTACATTTTTAGATTCTTTATACCTTCAATAATAACTGTCTAAAATATTAAATCGAAATCAGTGCCGAGATATAACGACTCAATTGAAGCGCGCTCTCGGCTCGCCGCAGGTGTTCACGCAGCTTTACACGGGTTTTTCTCGAGTTTAGGTTTTTTTAACTGGCGGACAGTTAATCTCCGGATCTACTGGGCCGATTTTAATAAACTTTGAAGCATTTTGTTCGTTTTTATATCCTTTGTGATAGTTTACCACAATTTGACCACAAAAAAAATATATAAAATTTTTAGTCTGAAAAAATTTCGAAAAAAAAGGCGATTTTTGAAAAAAAATTTCAAATGTCCGCCATTTTTTTATTTTTAATGATTTTTCAATTTTTCTGGCATGGTTTTCTGGTTTCAGCATGAAAAAAAACCTTTTTTTGCGATTTTTTTTAGAAATATAGTTTGATTTATTGAAATCTTTTGTATATTATTAAGTATGATTTCAGCAATACTCAGTAATTTTTTTATGCGAAAGTATCGACAGACAAGCCGGTGACTGAGCTTTTTCAAAACCACTTTTTAAAAGTCCGTGTACACTACTATTTAAAAACTACATTACTGATTCATTTCAAACTTGGTACACACTTACTATTTATAAAATACCTCCCCCCAACGTTGAGTTTTAAATTTTTTTTTTTACATTAAGGGGGTTTTCCACTTACAAAATGGTGAAATTTCTCGTAAAAAATAGCAGTTTTTACTTTAAATTACCACCAAAAATTTAAAAATGAAAAAAATAATAATCAGAGAACATTGGCGGGAGGATTGAATGATACTCTGACTAAATGTTAAAGGTTTTTAATTTCGAATAATTTCCAGCTGAGATACAGTGTACACCGCAAATCGTCTATTTCCAAAGACGTTCTTGGAAAAGATCCGTCACCGGCTTGTTTGTCGATATTTTCGCATTAATAATATACAAAAGGTTTCAATAACCTTGCTCAATCCATATTTCTAAAAAAAAATCGGAAAAATAAGTGTTTTTTTCACGCTGAAACCCGGGGTTTTGCCAGCGCTCACTGAGAATTGCTACTATGTGTGTGTGACTTAGTGGGTGGCTTACATATTTTTAATTTGTAGTTTTTTTGGCCGAAGGCGCGGGGCCCCCCAAAGCGCGGGGCCCGTAGCATTTGCTGCCTCCTGCTACATGGCTAATCCGGCACTGACTAAATAACTATCACTGAGAGTGCCATTCGTGACGAAAATGTGAAATTTTGGAAATAGTTTTAGGGTAGTAAACGTGAATGGATTTACATGGGGTTTTTTGATTTAGAATGAATGAATGTGGTAAAGTTTGGGCATAAGTTGCAGTTAGACAATATTTATTTAATTCCATTTGGATAACAACACCGTTGCTTGAATTACATATTTTAATCTGTTTATATTTGCTCATGGAAGGAGTCTTTTCTTATTTCAATAACCTTAATTACAAAAATAAATATGAAGATATAAATTTACCTTCCTATGATTATGCCTATTATAATTTATCGAAGCTATGGCCAAATAATTAATTTAAATCTGTTCCCTTGATTTGGCCAACTACGCGTCCATCATTACGTCACGACAAGTGTCAAAAAACTGATGGCCGTACCTTGTGTTCTCTATATCGTGTATATAACAATAGATCTGTTCGTTGACAACCCTGTGGCACCACAGGACGCCCTAGCCGCACTGGTTTTTAAAGTCAAATGCCAGTTCGGTGTTTTTTGATAAAACTGTATTTTTGTGCAAAACTCAAATGACAGTTCTCCTTTTTAATAAGCTGTTCATTGAACTGACAAGCACTGGGGTGCCCCATGTTTTTTGATAATTCTCAGGGCGCCCTAGAGTGCCACATGTTTTTGGATCAACCTAATTATGTTCAGTATAGTCTGTCAAGTAATCATGAAGAGTCTTTTACTTAAGAAGCGATTAAGAATTTTGCTTTACTTTGAAAATCGGTGAGACGCATAGACGACTAGACGAGATGTGGTTTCAACAGGATGGCGCTACGTGCTATACGGCGACACGTACCATCTATGTATTGAAATCACGAATTAGCGATAGTGACACCTGCCGATTATTTCCTATAGGGTTACGTGAAGTCACTGGTTTATGCTGATAATCCAGCAACAATTGACAATTTGGAAGCCAACATTGTTCGCGTTATTCGTGACCCAAAATTAGGCTGAGAGAATGAATTTCTTCAAGAACGAATTTAAAAAAAAAAATTTCTTTATATTTTTTTTTTAAATTTAAAGTTCCATCGGACTAAAAAACACCTTTTGGAACCTTTTACTAAGGTAGGCGTAAAATTTTTTCAAAGGAAATTTTTGTCTTTTGAGTAACTTCAATGAATGCTTTGGTCAATAGTCAGCGATATTTTTTCACAAATTCTTAATTTTTTTACAATAGGAAATTTTAAAATTTTTAAAACCCTGAACTAAAAAGAATCATTTAAGAAGAAATTTTTAAGTGCCAGATAAAGCCGAGCAGCTAAAATTACTAATTAATATTAGTTTTGTTGAATGTTTAGTTTTCCAGTGCAAAAACATTTTTTAATAAATATCAGGAGAGCAAAATAAACATTTTGATTGCATCAGAAAGAATTTTCTATTTACAACTTGTTTCACATCTACAGAGGAAATTTACATGCTAATTAATTACAGTGGCTAATTGTATGACAATTAGAACATCTTAGGCGTAACACTGAGTGGGTCTTAAGCTAGCTTAACCTAAGTGAATGCGTCCTCTAGTGCTGGTCGACGGGTTGCCTCTGTCGTGAGCCCTTTGTCCACTTTATCACATTATTGCGCCAGGAAATTACGAACAAATTCCTTCCAAGGAAAATAATCGCCGGTCCTGGGGCGCCGAGATATTTTATGACCACATTCGGCTTGACCACCCGCAACTTGAGGAGCACGATGAGAACAAACGTTGAGGAACTTTGTGGCTCGCAAGAGGAGGCTAATTAAATGCATTGGTGGGTGAACGAGGGAGCTTCGAATACAGTGGTTAGTAGGGCCAGTAGGATGTCGTGGGAAACAGAGGTGGCGGAGCCGAGGTGGTGGTTGTCACCGAAGTCGCCGCTGTGGTTTTCGCGACTCCAGTTGCGCCCGTCGTTACCACTGCCGGGGGCGCACTCGTCCCATATGCCGCCAGAGGAGGCGCCAATTCTGCAGTCAGTGCTGAGTGGTGGTGGTGCTTGTAGGTGGCTGCAGTTATCATGCTGCTGGTCGCATCGCAGCCCTGTGCCTGGGCCTGACATGCGGCCATCAGGCCGTGGAAGTCAAACTTGTACGCGTACCGCTTTCCATGGACCTTCGTCATTATGTTTTTGTCATAATAGTACCTGCAAAATAATGAGAAGAATGTATCAGTTCTGGGAATTGTTACGGCGCGAGTTTACGCCTTGAGGAGGCACAAAAACCAACGGGTGAATCACTGTCCAGAGGACGGTGGATCTGCATCGTCGTGATATGAGTCACGGCAGAGTACGGCAACTGTGCCTATCGGAGGCATCAAGTGCTTTCTGATTTTGATTTGGCCATCTTGAGCCATGCAATTTAGATCCGCTTGCGGGTTGAAAGGCCTCCGGGTCGACTTCTGGAATGTGGTTATGTAAGTTTTATGTTCACACGCTTTCCCGAATCGATTCTTGGAATAATTGTTGGGATAGTCAGACGAGGAATTAAGCAATAAATTAGATTCCGGCCAAATATGGGTCATCCGGTGGAGGTCTTTACGTGACTTCATGTAAGTACCAATGAGTGTACGTTGAATAATAAAATCTAACCGTATGATAGCTGCGTTCTTTTTCTATCCAGAACATAAGAAAATTATCCCTTGAATTGAAATTTCTCATTATAGTCCAGTCAATTTAACCTCTGAAGCGGAAGTTTGTGATGGAGTGCTAATTTTTGGATATATTGTTGGGGACGGTGAGAAATGAAGCTATAATTTCTTTCACCCCTGAGGGGTGTTTGCGAAGGGGTGAAAAAGGGTGAAAAAGGGTGAAAACGGTTTTTTGTTTATAACTTTGAATAAAAAAGTCAGCCTGGGTGGGAACGTTAGAGGGTGATATAATAAATGATTATTCATCTTGTATTAAAGTTTCCCCCGGTTTTGTTTATTGCAAAATTGTTTATTAACAATTTCACTCTCCCAAACCGAAAAAAATCACGGCTGATTTTTTTAAAAATACTTAAGCTCGTACGATGTCTTTCATTTTCACAATATCACTAGAAGACGCAATCCCCCATCATATACCAAAAATTCAAAACGGTTCCATGCATTTCACCTGAGATAATCACCCAGATACCTCACCTGTTTTACACCGAAAAATGTACAGTTTTAATCCAAGTCAAGATATCCCCCACGAATCGTCGCCCTCCGACCAGCTATCGCTGAGCAGCACACATTTTTCACATTTTTTCCCAGCCCACGGCGGGGAAGAAGAAGATTTGCGACTGATTCAAAAACGGAAATCGCTATAACTTTCGATGTATGTAACGGAACTTAATGTATGATGGCTTCAAAAATCACTTATTTTTTTCTCCATCTTTTCCTCATACACCACTTTCACCTAATATTTTTACTTTTTTTTATATTGAATTAAACTTAAAAAAAAAATAAAAATTAATTACATTTTATTCCTTTTCTCCCACAAAACTAAACTTTTTTGAAATATTCTTAATTTTGTAGTTATCTACAGATTCCACCCTTTATTCTCATAATTTTTATTATTTTCCACAAATCCCCCCCTGACCCCCCGAATAAATATATTACCCCTTAAAATTTACAAACAAAAAACTCGCCAAACATTTTATTTTTTTTCTCCAATAAAACTAAACTTTTTTGAAATATTCTTAATTTTGTAGTTATCTACAGATTCCACCCTTTATTCTCATAATTTTTATTATTTTCCACAAATCCCCCCTGACCCCCCGAATAAATATATTACCCCTTAAATTTTACAAACAAAAAACTTGCCAAACATTTTATTTTTTTTCTCCCACAAAACTAAACTTTTTTGAAATATTCTTAATTTTGTAGTTATCTACAGATTCCACCCTTTATTCCCATAATTTTTATTATTTTCCACAAATCCCCCCCTGACCCCCGAATAAATTTATTACCCCTTAAATTTTACAAACAAAAAACTTACCAAACATTTTATTTTTTTTCTCCCACAAAACTAAACTTTTTTGAAATTTTAATAATTTTGTAGTTATCTACAGATTCCGCCCTTTATTCCCATAATTTTTATTATTTTCCAAACATCACCCCCTGACCCCCCCGAATAAATTTATATTATTTACCTTTTTTTTAAATTATTCCCCATTTTTACTATTCAATTTTTTACACCAATTTTCAATTAATCTCACTTTTTTTTTACCCACATCTACTTTAAAGTCTTCCGAAACTTAATCTAAATTTTTTTCTCCATTATTGCTAATAGTTTGTCCCCAATTGGAGTAGATCTTTATGCAATAATCGTAAATCGAAACTGGGGAGAAATTAATATTTTGGGCGAAAAATGATCCGCTAGCACACACGGGGGCAGATTGGGGACATACTATTAGCAATAATGGAGAAAAAAATGTAGATTTAGTTTCGGAAGACCTTGAAGTAGATGTGGGTGAAAAAAAGTGAGATTAATTGAGAATTGGTGGAAAAAATTGAATAGTAAAAATGGGGAATAATTTAAAAAAAAGGTAAATGGTATAAATTTATTCGGGGGGGTCAGGGGGTGATGTTTGGAAAATAATAAAAATTATGGGAATAAACGGCGGAATCTGTAGATAACTACAAAATTATTAAAATTTCAAAAAAGTTTAGTTTTGTGGGAGAAAAAAAATAAAATGTTTGGTAAGTTTTTTGTTTGTAAAATTTAAGGGGTAATAAATTTATTCGGGGGGTCAGGGGGGGATTTGTGGAAAATAATAAAAATTATGGGAATAAAGGGTGGAATCTGTAGATAACTACAAAATTAAGAATATTTCAAAAAAGTTTAGTTTTGTGGGAGAAAAAAAATAAAATGTTTGGCAAGTTTTTTGTTTGTAAAATTTAAGGAGTAATATATTTATTCGGGGGGTCAGGGGGGATTTGTGGAAAATAATAAAAATTATGAGAATAAAGGGTGGAATCTGTAGATAACTACAAAATTAAGAATATTTCAAAAAAGTTTAGTTTTGTTGGAGAAAAAAAATAAAATGTTTGGCGAGTTTTTTGTTTGTAAAATTTAAGGGGTAATATATTTATTCGGGGGGTCAGGGGGGATTTGTGGAAAATAATAAAAATTATGAGAATAAAGGGTGGAATCTGTAGATAACTACAAAATTAAGAATATTTCAAAAAAGTTTAGTTTTGTTGGAGAAAAAAAATAAAATGTTTGGCGAGTTTTTTGTTTGTAAAATTTAAGGGGTAATATATTTATTCGGGGGGTCAGGGGGGATTTGTGGAAAATAATAAAAATTATGAGAATAAAGGGTGGAATCTGTAGATAACTATAAAATTAAGAATATTTCAAAAAAGTTTAGTTTTGTGGGAGAAAAGGAATAAAATGTAATTAATTTTTATTTATTTTTTAAGTTTAATTCAATATAAAAAAAAGTAAAAATATTAGGTGAAAGTGGTGTATGAGGAAAAGATGGAGAAAAAAATAAGTGATTTTTGAAGCCATCATACATTAAGTTCCGTTACATACATCGAAAGTTATAGCGATTTCCGTTTTTGAATCAGTCGCAAATCTTCTTCTTCCCCGCCGTGGGCTGGGAAAAAATGTGAAAAATGTGTGCTGCTCAGCGATAGCTGGTCGGAGGGCGACGATTCGTGGGGGATATCTTGACTTGGATTAAAACTGTACATTTTTCGGTGTAAAACAGGTGAGGTATCTGGGTGATTATCTCAGGTGAAATGCATGGAACCGTTTTGAATTTTTGGTATATGATGGGGGATTGCGTCTTCTAGTGATATTGTGAAAATGAAAGACATCGTACGAGCTTAAGTATTTTTAAAAAAATCAGCCGTGATTTTTTTCGGTTTGGGAGATTGAAATTGTTAATAAACAATTTTGCAATAAACAAAACCGGGGGAAACTTTAATACAAGATGAATAATCATTTATTATATCACCCTCTAACGTTCCCACCCAGGCTGACTTTTTTATTCAAAGTTATAAACAAAAAACCGTTTTCACCCTTTTTCACCCTTTTTCACCCCTTCGCAAACACCCCTCAGGGGTGAAAGAAATTATAGCTTCATTTCTCACCGTCCCCAACAATATATCCAAAAATTAGCACTCCATCACAAACTTCCGCTTCAGAGGTTAAATTGACTGGACTATTAGTATCGCAGCCAACATTTAAAATATATTTGATAACTTTTGAATTAAAAATTGCGTGGATGAAAATCATGGCAATTTGCCACGAATTAAACTTAGTTGTAGTCTCATTTCTTCGACACATTAAACTTTTTATAACTGTAGTTTAATAATGTTACTGGAGAGTTCCGTCTCGGTTAACATCTATTTGACTGACAACGAATTCCAAAGCAACCATTGCAACAGGGTGGTGTGATATTCAACAGGATTCGTACATAGAAACGTAAAATAAGATTTAGCTGATACAAAATTGTTCAATAAAAAACTGATCGATATGATCGATTCAGTCGTGAAATTTCAGTGGATTGAAATTACAAAGGTTTTTACCGGGATCTAAACATTGATTTTAAACGCAAATTACCATATAGCAATTTATGTTTAAACGGCATTTAAATTCAAACTATAAACTGTACCTTAATGGCTCAACAACTGATTTACAAGACCTGCGGCTGGTTTTGAGTAAGTATATCAAATTTGCGATCTTAACTCAGTAGACAATGTAAAATATAAAATAAATAAAAATAAATCTACAGTATGATGTAACACAAACACTTAAGGGTTTACATGGGTCTTAAAAGTATTAAAAAAACGACCGCAAAAAAAAAGGTTGACGGCGAAAAACTGCTGGAAAATGGAAAATTTTCAATATTTTTGGCTGAAAATTTTTTTACAAGTACTTTAAGTACTTTACTTTCATATGTTTAAATTTTAAATAAAAAGGATTTTTCGTTTTTGAAATAAAATTTTTTAAAGAAGTCGTTTTTTTTATACCTTTAAGACCCATGTAACCCCTTAATAAAAACGATTTAAAACAAGTCCCTGTATTATTAATCTTAGTTACTATATTTCGAATAGAATGGAATACACTAATCCCTATATATGTATATATATATAAAAATGAACGTTTGTTTGTTTCATCATGCCTAAACGCTTCCATCGATGTTTTTCATTTTTTTGTCCGAAGGTAGAACATATTCCAACTTAACATGTAGGCTAATTTTTTTTTTCGGATAATGTATAGGGTTTCAAAATGACGGATCCAAGATGGCAGTTGAAAATATTAAATTTGAAGCGATTTTCATGAAAATTGGTATTTAGGGGTTTTGCAGAATGTTGATGTCAAATCCGCTGTTCAAATTTAAAAATTCAAGATGGTGGATCCAATATGGCGACCTCTAGATTTCAACGGATTTTAATGAAAATTAGTACAATGATCGTTTTGAGGTCACTGAATTTGAATACATATTACCAAAATTTACAAATCCAAGATTCAAGCGATTTTAATAAAAATTATTACAATAGCTACCTTGAGGTCATTCATTTGCAATGTTATTAAAAATCCCAAATCCAAGATGGCGGACCCAATATGGCGACCAAAATTTCTCGATTTCAACCGATTTTAAGTAAAATTAGTACAATGATTGTTGTGAGGTCACTGATTTTGTATATTATCAAAGTTTACAAATCCAAGATGGCGGACCCAATATGCGACCAAGATTTCCCGATTTCAACGGATTTCAATGATAATTAGTACAATGATTGTTTTGAGGTCACTGATTTTGAATATTATCAAAATTTACAAATCCAAGATGGCGACCAAGATTTCTCGATTCTAACAGATTTTAATGAAAATTGGTAAAATGATTGTTTTGGGGTAACTGATTTCGAATATTACCAATTTTTACAAATCCTAGGTGGCTGATCCAACATGGCGACTAAAATGTCTCGATTACAACGGATTTTAATGAAAATTAGTACAATGATTATTCTGAGGCAACTAATTTAGCATATTATCAACATTTCCATAACCAAGATGGCGGATCCAACATGGCGACTAAAATTTCTCGATTTCAACGGATGTTAATATAAATTAGGACTATGATTATTCTGAGGACATTAATTTTGAATATTATCAAAATTTCCATATGCAAGATGGCGGATCCAACATGGCTACCAAAATGTCTCGATTTCAACTGATTTTAATGAAAATTAGTACAATAATTATTCTGAAGCCACTAATTTCGAATATTAGCATTCTGAGGCAACTAATTTTGCATATTATCAACATTTCCATATCCAAGATGGCGGACCCAATATAGTGATCAAAATTTGTTGACTTCAGTGGAATTTAATTTATACGTTTATATTTTATCAAAAATAAATATTTTTTATCAACTTTCGTCTTCCTGGCTAATGCCAAAGAAATAGGCAGAGTTGTACCCAAAAGAGCTACTTATGTCGGAATTCTCATTTTTGATAACTTCAAAAACTACAGACCCTAATAAAAGCAGGTTTTCTTATGTCTTGTTAATCTTTGCTAGGTTTTAAATGCTTCAACGCTTAAAATGTGTAAAATTTCGCTTTCAATCTGACAATCCAAGCCAATGCAAATCTCCCACCCTCTGCTCTTTTTCACCAAATGCCATGCCATCCAAACAAATTTCAAATTACCCACAGAAACACGGAAAGCTTCGATTTAAATCTTATGTCATGACAGAAATTTCAGCTACAGTCAACTTCGGTTCCCCGCTGAAAGTTCCCGATTTGTTTCACCTTCAGCAGAATAAAGACTGGCTGGCGGGGCAACCTACCTCAAAGCTCTGCTTAGCTTGTCGTAATTCATGTTGGGCTTCGCCTTCCTCTCGCCCCACCGTCTGGCGACTTCGTCCGGGTCGATGAGCTTGAACTCGCCGTTTGTGCCCTCCCACGTGATGCATGCCGCGTTCGACGAATCGGCCAGCAGCTCCAGCAGGAACTGCCACAATTGGATCTGGCCCGAGCCCTGCGCGACCAATCGGTGTGAGGCGGCATTGAGGAGCTGATACGGGTCTGAAACGAAAAACGAAGAAGTTGAGTTTTCCCGGAATTTCGAGTTTCGTTTATGAGAAGCTTTCGAGGCTTATTGTCATTTTGTGGACTTCGTTTTCCTTTTGGGGTGAAAAGTAAAAATGGCGACGTGATTGGCGCACTTGAAAGCTTCGCCTTGATTAATTTAAAGCCAGACGAAAGAATAATTAAGACGCAATCGCTGTTATCTGTCTTTATTGGTTTTTTAAATCCATTATTGTTCCGGGAATAGGAATTCTTAATAGCTTTATTTTGGGTTAGTTGGCCCGACACCTGTCCAAATATATTTTATTTGCGGTTTTCAAAGAATTCCATAGCTTATCTACAAGGATTTTCACTTATTTATGATAACCAAAAGGGTAAAGAACAAAGCATGCTTATATATTTCATTAAACTATCACTCCCAATAATTGCTGATTTAATACAAAAATTTATGTTTATTTGGGTCGTAAAAGACCTGATTAAGTGGATCATAAATAATTTGTCAGTTATAAGTAATAATGACATTCTTAAAATTGGATCGAACCTTTTAACTTATTCCACGTATTTTAGTTTACATTAACACTAGATTGCCGGAGCGAGTCAATTTGACTCATTTAATATTTTACTGCTATACAAAACCTTCAATAATTTCTTTTAAAACAAATGTTGGTTTTTAATAGAATTATGAAAGGTATATAAATATTAATTCCTTCTCCTCCCCACTCCTTAGTTCCCATAAGTACTATACCTATTTTGACGGATGTGAATCAAATTGACTCACTAAATACTTTAAAGTTGATCATTTGTGTGTAACATATTTCTTAAGGGGGTATCCCACTCTAGAGGCCCTTGAATTGAAGGTTTTTTTCAGGGAGTTGAACAAGAAAATACAAAACATTTAGAGTTAACCCTCAGTCACACAAGGCCTTTTCCATTTAGAATTCACAAAGTCGGGTATGGTCTACCCGTCCAGAGTTTGGACGTGAATACCGTATAGTGAAAGTATTCGTTAGCAATTTCGATGCTACTTTTTCATTTGTTTGGGATATTAACCTTTATATTTGATCGTTCCCAACATAAAAAATTATTAATTGTAAAAATTACACAGCAATAAACAAAAAAAAAAAAAAAGCAAAATTTCAGAAAAACATTTTTTTTTCAAAAAATTATAAAACATATCAAGTACGATTTTTAAAAAGTATAAACGATCAATCCTTGTAAACAAATGTTCGAACTATCATAAAAACAGCACGACTTAGTATTTTACTCCAAAAACCATATTTTTTTTGTAATTTGAAAATGACCAATTTTCCAAAAAAGTGGAAAAGCAAATTACAAGGCAATTTCAACCGCATTCCTTCGTGCACGGGTTTCCATACTAAAAGCAAGGATTTATTATAGTTTAATAGTTCAAGAAACACCAACTTTAATTGTTTTACATAAAAAATTATGTCTTCATACTTTAGAAATAGGCCTCCATATACGAATTTACTATCCTTAAACTGTCACAGAAAACACGCATCTTGCTCATTTTTTGATCGCTAGAAAGAAAAAAAATGATAAAATATTATTTGTATACTATAAATATACATCAAAAGTTGATGTAATTGCTCTTTTGTACGCATTTTTACTTACTTGTCAAATTTTGATTATCGACGTTTTCTAACGAATTCACACGTGGCGGGTAGAAAATACCCAAACCAATATTCGGACAAATTAAACATTATGCTAGGTGACACTAATAACTTTGACGAAGCACTAATTAGGTACTTTGGTACCTCTACTTTTTTTACGCATGCGCTTTAGACATGTACCCCTTCCCCCTGGAAAATGCTACGCGTTTCTAAAAGGCTCTGGGTATGGTTCACCCGACCTTTGTGACTGAGGGTTAAACATAATAATCATCTTATTATATGATCTTTAATAAATATTTTGAGAAAAAAAAAAATTTTATTGAGTGGTTGGGTCAGGGCAGGCCTGCTACTGGGACTCATACCTTAGGAACGGTGTGCACGATGACAGCCAAACAAATAATCTGAAAATTATGAGATTGCACATTAGTACTCTTTATATATGTGGCTATGGCATTAGTGTGGCACATTTTGAAGAAAAAAAAAACTTTTTATCCATTTTTTTTAATTTTTTCTACTATAAGTTTTATTTTTTAGTTGATTTTTTACTATTAAAACATGGGATACCAACGATGTAAATGTAAAAATGCCTGATTTGCTCCACTTAGGTCATAGAGACAAAGCTAACACAGCTTGTACCAAAATCAGAAATTTTTCGGATGAATGGTTTTCTCAGAATGCTGCACACCATTCATCAAGACGGTGTTTTGAGAAAAACGGCATTTAAGTTAAAGTTAAGAAGTTCGCAGCTTAAACGATTCAGGAAATAACACAGAATTTTTCAAAACTAAAAAAAATGCATTTTTCGAACGATCTAGAGTGGGATACCCCCTTAAGCATAGACATTTTTTATGAACAATCTGATGCGAAAATTCTCATGTTCAAAATTGCCAATTTCTAGTTAGAATTCGATTGCAAAATGGTATATTTAATATTATTAAATTATGTGTTGCAATTCTTTTTTCTTGAAAGCTTTTATTAAAAATTTGATAAAAAAAAAAAACTCTTTCTTCCACTTCGATTTGTGGCATAGGAGAAAAGAGTGCATTTTTAGTAACACAAAAAAAATTTATATATATATATATAATAAAGGTTACGTGCTACTGGATAAGAATTTGTGGTTTGTTTTATTGATAAAAAAGTATTTTTGTTTAGTAACAAAGATGATTGTGCCATCTAGTTAAGAAAATCAAAATATTCTTTCATTAATAAAAAAATATTTAAGTTTAGTTGATTGTGCCATTTAGCTAACGTTAATTAAAGTTAAGAAAATCAAAATATTGTTTTATTAATTCCTTAGGACAACTATCCCACAAGTCGAAATATCATGGCGGCGTCTAACCCACACAGTAGGCATCTATCCTCATTTATAAGATTGTTTATTTCGTTTGTATATAAGTATAAATAAAACTAATAGAATTAAATTCTCTCAATTATTTTCTTCATTAATAAGTATACTAAGCATCACAAAAATTTAAGATTATTAAATGCTTCTATTCTGTTTGTTAATCACCGATTTCAAAAAGTGTGGCAACTATCCCACATTTACCCTTGTATATATTTGCAGACGGCACCTATCACTCTTAAGCTGAGGATGTCGCTAGTGTTCTGGGCTTTCCTAAGAGTTCCATAAAATTTTTAAATAATATTTGCAAATCATTATTTTTAAAACCTCATTTGGTCTTCAAAAATATTAAAGAAAAGAGTGATACATAAGGCAAATGAACCATTTCATTTTTGGACGTTGTACCTTTTATGCATTCAGTTTTTGAGAGAAAAGCAAGATATAAAATCTGATTATTATACATTTATGTAAGTATTTGATTCTGACGAGGTAAAGTTATTCTAATTTACCTGTAAATATTATTGAAATGCATAATTTATGAAACGTAAATACGAAATTGATTTTTTAAATTTTTCCAATAGTTTATTTTGAAACTGCAGATTTCATGATAATATCAAACTGCGTTCGAGGTATTTACTAGTTTAATTGATTATTATTCCAAGTTTTCGTGGAAAAGATTCGTAATTCAATGAAAAAGCAATTGGAATGCTATACAATATTTAAATGCATATATAGATTATTTCAGGAATTCCAAAATCCGTTTCGAAAATCTTGAAACATTAAGATTCTCAGAGATACATTACTCGGATATAGTCAATTTTATTTTCAGATGAAGCATTGAAGATTTTATAATACATGAATCAACATTTTCTTCTTACACTCTTTATTCACCCATCAAATTTAATTTTCTTTATCCTGTTCTGTCCAATGTCACATCCAGTATTAAGGGGGTATCCCACTCTAGAGGCCCTTGAATTGAATGTTTTTTTCAGGGAGTTGAACAAGAAAATACAAAACATTTAGAGTTAAACATAATAATCGTCTTATTATATGATCTTTAATGAATATTTTTTGAAAAAAAAAAAAATTTTTTTTTGAGTGGTTGGGTCAGGGCAGGCCTGCTACTGGGACTCATACCTTAGGAACGGTGTGCACGATGACAGCCAAACAAATAATCTGAAAATTATGAGATTGCACATTAGTACTCTTTATATATGTGGCTATGGCATGAGTGTGGCACATTTTGAAAAAAAAATTTTTATTCATTTTTTTAATTTGTTCTACTATAAGTTTTATGTTTTAGTTGAATTTTTACTGTTAAAATATGGGATACAAGCTATGTAAATGTAAAAATGCCTGATTTGCTCCACTTAAGTCATAGAAACAAAGCTAACACAGCTGTACCAAAATCTGAAATTTTTCGGATGAATGGTTTTTTCAGAATGCTGCACACCATTCATCAAGACAGTGTTTTGAGAAAAACGGCATTTAAGTTAAAGTTAAGAGTGGTGAAGAGCGCGCAGCTGCGCACGGAATCGCCTGTAGCGGCGCGAGCTTTTCAAATTTAACGGCAAGAGATAGCTTAAACGATTCAGGAAAGAACACGGAATTTTTCAAAACTACAAAAAAAAATGCATTTTTTGAACGTTCTAGAGTGGGATACCCCCTTAAATGTAGTTTTCTGCTTATATATGATATTCAATAGTAGATTACGCAACGTGGGGAGTATAAAAAAAAATTTACAAAAAAATAAAATAAAAAGCGATTTCGAAACTTTGCCTGTATGTACAAATTTAAACTAAAAAGTTAAAAATAATATTTTTTATTACTTTAAAGAGTTATTCTTTACTATACATGCAGGCAGCATGTTGGTCAGTGGCTGTATGACGGCTAACGGTGTGTGTTCATTTGTGAGACAGTTTGAAGACCGCTCTACCTGAAGAATGGAACAAAATTACTACAGAGGAATTAGAAAATTAGTTGGCAGTTTACCAAATAGAAAAGATGCTGTTACAAGGGCAAAGGGGGAGCCTACGAAATATTAATAAATGTGATGTATAATACTTGCATATAAATATTTATAACTTAATTTCATCCCCACTCTATATAGGTGTGGCCAAATTATTATCACCTCTTAAAGTACTCGTGAAGTTCTACTTACAAGATATTTTCAGATTTTTGGCAAGTCTTATTTCGAAATGACAGGGGTTGGTGACACATTGAAAACGACTTTGAAGCCTAATATTTCGGAAAAAGTAACCTTTGCAAACAACATTTAGAAAAAAGGTGCAGCTGTAATTTTGTTAAACTACATTAATAAGTTTTTTTTAAATAAAAATTATTTCGAGTAATCATATTTAATTAATTTTGAAATAATAGCAAAAAAAATATGAAGCTTTTGGCAATAATATGAATGGAAATTACTGAACGGCTACAGACCCTTATCCTGGCCGGTTTTTTGATACTCTACTCGGTTGTTTTCTTTCATTTGTTAATTACATATATTTCGAAAATACGGCAGCCATTTTAGTTCTTTTGGGAATGTTATATAGCTCATGCTATTCAACAGACTACCATGAATCAAATGAAATTACAATCGGTCCAACCGTTAATGCTAATACCATCCTTAAGCAATCTGTAATTACATATTTTTTCTTTAGGCGCAGATTTCTTTGCTCCTATAGTAAAAAATTATCCATCCGGTCATACCTAAATGAGATATATACGGATATCAACGCTGGCAGGCATGGGAACCAAACTCTATACAAAGGACCACGCACAATCCTTATGGAAAATGGGTTCCGGTCAATTTTTCTTAAACTTTACAAGCTGATAGTTCTCAACACATAGATCAAAAGTCTCAATGAGCACAAAGCTCGACCAAACTCCCCAAAACCGCCCCCAAAGGCCGGGGGTGAATTTAACTGATTTATTGGTCGATTCGTTAAACGAAATCTCTTACTACTGTATTCCATCCTATAGCCACCCACACAATCACTACTCCCAACCTTTCTATCCTCCGACCATTCAACCCCCTGCCCACCTCCTCCCCCGATCACCGTACCAAGGTCCTCTCCAATTCATTCTGTTGACCATGAAGCAAACTCAAAAATATTCCTTTTTTCATGCTGAATAATAGTCGGACAATGGGAAATAAGGTATATATGTGAATGTGTGAGTGGATGCGGAGCGCGCTGTGTAGTGTACATGTTGATACGAATTGATTGCCTTGATACGTAAAGCAATAGGATATTTCTATCTTCATCGCGATCGACCCGAGCCATTTGTTGTGTTAACATTCTCTTATTACAAGTGATGCAATCTAGTCGATTCGCCATTTTCTATAACTAGGAAATACAACCCTACACAAGAATGAAGTAAAAATTCCAAAGGATAAATAAGAAAAATTTCAGAATAACTAAGAATTATTCGAAGATGAAAACCACCTGAAAATGTCTGTGGAAAAAAAGGAGTCGCTGGCGCACTTGAACTATAACTCTACTAAAAAGGACTGTTGGGAAAAGTAGTCGTTGGCAAACTTGATCTCCAACTATCCTAAAAAGGTCCAGGTGGCTGTGGGGTGTACCACAGGAGTATAGAAAATGGCTTCACAATCAGCGATCACCGAAATCCATATGGCGGGCCAAGGGGCGGGGGTTGAGGTGGGAGGGATTGAGAGGGTCGGTGGTTGGGAAGGTCGGGGCTAGTGGTTGTCTAGGTGGATGTAGGGTGGACTACAGGAGTATAGAAAATGGTTTCGCAATCTGCAATCAGCGAAATCCATACGGCGGCTCTTGGTACGGGGATCGGCGGGAGGAGATGGGTGACTAGTCGGAGGGTGGAAGGGTTGGGGTAATGATTGTGTGGGTGGCTATGGGGTGGAATATAATAGTAAGAGATTTCGTTTAACCAATCGACCAATAAATCAGTTAAATCAACAGGCGGTTTTGGAGGGGTTGGAGTGGTTATCGGGCCTTGTGCTCATTGAGACTTTTGATCTACGTGTCGAGAACTATCAACTTACAAAGTTTCAAAAAAATTGACCGGAACCTATTTTCCATGCACAATTTTGAACGTGGTCCTTTGTAAATCCCATTTCTAAAGTAAAGAGCGAACTTACATCTTGTATGTGTTTGTAAAATATCCCACAGTAAAAATGTCTGGTTAGATAACACGAACATATATAGATATTCTTTTCTTTAAATATTCACATTATAGATATCCTTTTCTTTAAATATTGTATAATTTTGTTTTTTGTTTTTAGTCTTAGACTTACGAACTATTATATAGTCTATGTATGATTTAAACATTACGTTTGGTTAACTTAAACCCGGTTGTTGCTATTTGAATATAAAGGTTAAGTTATTCAGGAGTGTTATCAATTTTATGAGATGCGCTCTGTTTAACTTATAACGCGGAGCAGCAGCATGAATTAGAGCTGAAAGTAAAATCTCCTAAATAATTCCCAAATGGTGATAAAGTTCAAAGCCTCTTGATGCGAGATAAGCTTTAATAAAACGGAAGCACAAGTGGCGACAACAAGCAACCATTTGGTGAAGTGAAATAAACACAAATCGTGTTAACAAACCTTTGTAGTTAGTCATGCTCCATTCATGATACCCCCGAATTCCTTTTCGCTAAGTCTAGTCAAAAAGCCCACATGGTTGGCGCGAAACAAGTTAAATTGGGCAGATTTCTAGGAATCTTCAATTATGACTTATCACAGGCGCCTTGCTTATAAATCCCTGGCCGGATTGCTTTCGAAAAATAAATTTATACAGAGAGTAGATGCGCTCTCTAAATCCCCCCAACTGTTTTACAGAGCTAATGAGTCATGCGATCTAAAATACATATAACAGATTAAATAATTCTAAGACCAGACAGACACACTAGATAAAATTCCTCATAAACTTAATGCAAAAAATATCTGAGGTCACACAAGAGTGCCGGGTATTCTGTGATCGCGACTATTAATATTGCAAATTCATTTCGAGAGGACCAGGCCAGTTGAAAGAACGCCACGCTACGGCTCCCACTCATTTGTTTTGGGCATATTCCCGGAAAAAAGTGACGAATGCCGAGCGCCAAATTTGATCAACATGTCGAAGGAGCACTAGTCGCCTGTATTTACCATTATAAATCACTGGTCGCGGCGAGTGATGGTGATAGTGATGATGATGATGATGCGGCTGGACGCGCACGCCAAAACGACGGTTAAAATCTTCCGAAAGGCGCCACATAACGCCCATATCAACACTGACACTCATGGCAATTCAAAGTGAACTAAATTTGCACTATGTTTTGCCCTTCACCTGAGATCTTGACCGCCCGACGGAAGTCTCAAACCAGAACCTTCAACCTCAAGCTTCCGAAAGCAACTGAAATCGGAACAGAAGGATCCCGAAATGACGAACCCTTTGTTCATTGCTTTGCTGGTTTCCTTCGTCCTCAAGACCTCCGAGTCGACCATCCCGGATCCGTCCCCAAAAGGTGTTTTCCGGAAAATGTGTGAACAGTGGGTGGTGGGAACACATGTCTTACAGGGCGATTAAGCCAAATCCTTATGATCTGTTGAATAAAAAACAAATCAATTAAACGTGCCCTCATCGCCACGCCTGGAACTGGAAGTCTCGGAGTTTAACTTCAGGATGCACCCCTCGGTGACTGGGAGATTGACTTGCTAAGGCCCCGGCTTCCCCGCACTCAGGGTGATGATGTTTGGTTTGTAGCTGTGCAGAGCTCCTAGGATTATTACAGGGCTATTACCCGGGCAAATTATCATATTTCGCTCGTTTATTATATCACTTCAACTTTATTAAGATACTGGGGTGGCTCTATGCGTGGATTGATGTATTGTGTCTTTATTATGAGTTCTCGTCAAGTACCCTCAAGTTTGCGGGGAATTTCAGCTCTTTGATTGTACTTAACTGTTTCTCGACAGATTTATTACGCATAGTCATAGATAGATGATGGCGTAAAAATGACTTACACCTTTGGCAATTTCGGCAATCATTTCTTCTAGTTATGCTAATTCTGCAGTAATATATCAATTGATTATATCCGATAGGATAAATTACTGATAGGAAATATTTTGATAACACTAAGTGGAAACAATAATTTAAGATTTAAAAAAAAAAAAAACTAAATAAGTATGAAAATAAAAGAAATAGAAAAGTGGTTCCATTTATATGAGGAATTGCGTCTACTACCAACATTAATTAATTATCATACTTTTAGCTTACTATTGGGCTCGGGAAAAATATCCTATGAGTAATGGCATTTTGATGACTCTAGAATTTTTTATTATAGAATATTTGTTCCATAAAAAAATTCTTTTATGACAATTTCATGTATCATGCATATTTTAAAGAAAAAAAACTTTTTGTTCAACTTAAAATACTATGTCAGAAACCATTTTTGTATTTATAAAAATTAATTTAGAGTTCTTCATTTTAGGCCATGGCCATTCTAGTGTAAAGATTCTGTGAAAAAACAATCGCAACAACTCTGCAGCCAGTTTCCGTAACTTGTAGTGAGACAATACTCACTAGTGATGGATAGAGTATTGAAAATGTCCTTCTCATAGTGAAAGGTTTTTGATTTCTGTAACTTCGGGATAGAGCTAACTTGGAAGTTCTTACCTTGGAATATTTGTTCGACAGCTACGGCAAAAAGCTGCCCAACACTCTAAATGCCGTCGGATATTTTTTAAATTAACTATACAGGGATTTTTAATGTTGTTAGCTAATAATCTGTTATCAAAATTAATTAATTCACTATGGCGGCCCAATTAAAAGTATTAAATTTGGTGGGGATTTCACAAAATTTGGTATGTGGCGGTTTTAGGGGTCACTTATTTTGGTGCAATATCAAAATATAAAAATTCAATATGGCCGAACTAAAATGACGGACAAGAAACGCTTAGCTCAATCGAATCTAAATAAAAATTAATACATCGGTATTTTGGAATCAGTTATGTCGATTCTGATATCAACATGTAGCAGTTAAACATTAAAAAACCAACAAAAGAATCATAAAAATTGGTTTCTAATTTATTGAATTCTGATATCAAGACTGTAAAGTTAAAAATGATATAGGGGAGACCGGGGATGGTTGGCCATAGGGTTAGGTTGACTAATTGTGAAAAACTCGACTAGTTCAAAAGTGTTGCATCATCCAACTAGGCGTGAGAAACCGTTACCTCCTCCCCCTCAGTCGTCTCGAATGCGGCATTGCGTACGCACGTAGTTCGGGAGAAGGAGCATAATATTGAAAACGAATACACTTAAGTAATTTTTTTCCTTGTTATATTATTTGTAATGACGCCTATATACTTGTTATTGTTCATTTGCAAATAATTTAAAATAAAAGTTTGATTGTTAATCTTTATGCTACATATCATTCTTTTTAATTTCGCTGCAGTTTTGAGGTTATGACACGTGTGTAAAAATTGCAAAGTGATCCGGGGCTGGTTGACTACCTAGTCCCATACAAAATGTGTAAATGGCAATTTTTGTTTGTTTAACCTCCTGCGGCCCAGACCACTAACTAGCGAACTAGTCATTACAGCCCAAGGACCTACCAGTAGTACTAATATTTTATAGTCATTCAGACCCAACACTTTAAGTTAAATCAGAAATCTGACGTTTTATATTAACCCATTAATGCCTGAATAACAAACAATTTTACGGCAACTTCGAGGCCCTAACTTTTATCGAAGGGGTGGTAAATTCTCATTGAGACCAACTTTTCTAGGCGTATTTTGAGTTGCCCGACACGATCCAACTAAACAAAAAAGTGAAAAAAAATTATTATTATTGTTTTTGTGCAATATTATGTAAATAAATACCTTTTTCACGTAATTTTTTTTCGAAAAATGACTGATTTAGTCAGGAAAAAGCAACTTTTTTCTACAATAAAGTGCATAAAACGTGTTATTAGGACTTAAACTTCAAAAATATGCAGGCATTTAGTCAGTAATCAGTGACCCCAAAAACTCTGAATACCCAATTTTTTTTGAAGAAATTGAGAATTTTGCCAAAACTTGTTCGCCATCTTGGATCCGCCATTTTGAATTACGAAAATCTGATAGCAAATTCGTAATTAGCGACCTTTAAAACTAGTGTATATAACTTTTTGGGAATAGTCGAACATAGTGAGATAAAAAAAGTGATCGAAAGTAATGCAAATATGCGTTACAATGTTGTAATTTTTATGCAGCCTAATATTTTTAACGAAAAAAATGCCTGCATATTTTTGAAGTTTAAGTACTAATAACACGTTTTATGCACTTTATTGCAGTAAAACGTTGCTTTTTCCCCACTAAATCTGGCGTTTTTTCGAAAAAAATGACGTGAAAAAGGTATTTATTTACGTAATATTGCAAAAAAACAATAATAATAATTTATTTTTCACTTTTTTTTTTTTTTTTGTTGCATCGTGTCGGGCGACTCAAAATACGTCTAGAAAAGTTGGTCTCGATGAGAATTGACCACTCCTTCGATAAAAGTTAGGGCCTCGAAGTTGCCGTAAATTTTTTTTGTTATTCAGGCATTAATGGGTTAAGGCCTACAAGTAGGTCCGCTGGTTGTAATGAGTACATCGCACTTATGAGGTCCGGGTCTGAATTACTATAAAGAATTAGTACTATTGGTAGGACCGTGGGCCGCAGGACGTTAATGTAAATATTGCACCTCTGATTTAGAAGACTGGTTTCATAATCTGATCTCATAAATGATGTATCTATTCCTTTAAATCATATAATTATAATAATTATATCAGTTAAGACTGTTACCAAATAAAATTAACAATAATATTAGCTTTATTAGTAAAGTATGTTTGTTACCAAATGAATAAACCAAATACAATTTTTCTAGTTTTGTTTCAGATACTTAAGTGTAATAGTATTATACGTTAAGTATTTTGTTGATCAAATGTTTAAATATTTGATTATTTATTCTAATATGAAGTTTATTTTATTTGTTTCAATTGTCATAGAATTGATAATTATTTGTTTCAATGAAGAAAATGTTATTTCAATTATTTCTTGTTATTTAAATTTTATATATCCGTAGATCTTGCAGTATTTAATTTGTAGGTCTACTTACCCTCAGTGACAAGTCAACCTACCCCATGTCTAGGGTAGGTTGACTCAAATTTCATATTCCACCAGATCATGCTTGTACTCTATGTATATTATAACTGATTGCGAGACTTTTGTCATTTGTTTTTATAGCTTAATAGTGTACCTATCAAATTTATTGGTTTTTACAATAATATACACTAAAACAAAAAAAATATAAGCATCTAAACTGAAATTTGGTCAACCATCCCCGGTCTCCCCTACGTTACAATTTATACGATAATTTAGTAAAGTTTAACAATTTCGGACCACCATATTTTATTCGCCATTTTGAATTCCAAAATTTATATAACATGTACATAAATTGCTTGCACATAAGTTTTAATTTTATATAGATTTCGTGAAAACAAAGTATTATAAATGCTAACTTGTCTATTTACATTATTTGTAAACAGCTGTTGGCTCCCCATTTTATTTATTCAAGAAATCACTAACCAAACAAGTTCAACTCATAATCTAAATGCAACGTGAATGACCTTGAACTGTTTTCCGATTAATTACTCACGAAATTGGTGGTATAATCGCGATTTCATCTCACTTTCCAATATGTGACGTCACAATTTTTCTCACAAATATTAAAGAAATTAGAATTGTGAGAAAATATTCACACTGACGCTTTCGTAACTCACAGATCACTGTGAGAGTTACAGAAACTGGTTACTGAACTGAACTTAAAAAAAAAAAATCATCTCACTAAATGCATAAGGAGAAGAAATATATTAAAAAAGGTCCGAGTGGGCACTTTTGACAGTCCTTCAATTGGGCCGGTGTATTAGACAAGTTATAAGTCCACTCTTTTAACATATCATTTTAAAAGCTTCTCCAGTTAAATCTTAGGGTGATAAAATTTAGAAAACAAATGTTTGACCCAACTTTCTCTGTCGCTAAGCTATGCTCCCATACTAATCGTGAACGCATAAAATTTGTTTGTGCCGAAACTATCTGGTAACTTAAAGAATAGTTATGGTCCAAAAGATGTTGCATTCACGATTAGGGTGGGACCCATTTTTACTTGTTGATGTTAGAAATATTCTCATTAAACTAAATTAGGATGAAAATATGTACCTATAATATTTATATGAGGGTGAGGAACCAATTTAAAACAAATATCACCAGAAACATATACAGTATACAGGGTGTTCAGAGGTGGGAGGGAAATATTGCAGGGGGTGAAAGGTCAGACCGAGACAAGCAAAAAACCGTATGGGGGGGGGGGGGGGGGGGGGGGGGCGCATCTCGCACCGTTCGGCAGTTACAGGGTGATTCCTAAATCGGGATTTTTCCTTATATGGGAACCGCTCTTGTATTTTTATCTTTTTTTCTACGCATCGCAGCAGCCCCAAACAGATCTCAAAAAATTACTATTTCGAAGCCCTTTCCAAAAAGGTCAACACCACCCCCTATCCCCAACCCCTTGGCCACAATCCCCCCTGGAAGTTGGAAAAATCAACTTTTATTTCACGATTTTTCACGGTTCGCCCCACTTTTCTCCCAAATTCATGTTATTAACATACCTACTTTTTATTTTTTTTAAGTTGTCTATCTAATTACCTTTCCAAAAAGGTACAACATGCCCAGGTAGATAGGGGTTGCAAAAGTCCTGAAATTAAAACATCCTCATCCTGGAAAAAGTCGTTAAGTAAACAATTTTTATGACAGCAAGTTCGGAAATGTTTGTTTAGGAAACACAGGTAATACATTTTTATTATTTCAGCAAAACAGTAGTAAAATAATAAATGTAATCTCGTTAAATAGCGTTATTAGTTTATTATATCCAGTATTGACTCCTAAGTATCCTGACGCTCCGTTTCTAATACCTCCTATGAATTATTGTATAAAAATGGGTAAGTTTGAAAGGACATTGACCACAGTTGAAGAAGCAAGCGATAAGAACGGGTGTTTAATAGAAAAAATTAAGATAAAATGACAGAATTCAGTATTGAAGAGTATGCCGATATAATTTACGTGTACGGTTTAGTAGACGGAAATGATAGTGAGGCTGTACGAGCATACCAAAGGAGATTCCCGAATCGGCGTGTACCCGACAGAAGGGTATTTTCAAGGACTGTCAGAAGGTTAAAAGAAACCGGAAGTGTTACCGCCCCCAGAGCAGAAACGCGATCAGGAACATTGGCCGATTCAGCGGACACCGACCAACAAATCCTCAACATCGTCAGGAACAGCCCTGAAATAAGCATCAGGCAGGTCGCTCGACGGTTAGGATCGTCTTCAGGGAGAGTTTGGACCGTTGTGAACCGAGAGGGACTACATCCATACCACCATATCCCGGTCCAAGCACTACAGGAAGGAGATTCCGAAAGACGATTGCAATTCTGCACTTGGCTGCTCGAGTCTGACATTGAATACAGAAGGTTTCTAGACCGAATTCTGTGGACGGATGAATCGCAATTCACCCGGGATGGCATCACAAACTTGCACAACCTCCACACCTGGTCAGATGTGAACCCACATAGGACCAGGTGTCGGTCCTTCCAGCAAAGATTTAGTGTCAATGTCTGGGCTGGCATCATCGGCAACCAGTTGATAGGACCCTTCATCTTTCCCCAAGTGCTGAATGGTCAGCTATATTCGGACTTTTTGGAGAATATCCTTCCGGATCTGTTGGAGGACATCCCCCTGGCCACCAGAAGCGCAATTTATTTACAGCACGACGGAGCACCAGCATACTGGTAACATTGTTAGGGCAAGGTTGAATGAACATTACCCAGAGCGCTGGATTAGACGAGGTGGACCGATTCCTTGGCCTGCTAGGTCACCGGACCTTACTCCACTGGACTTTTTCTTATGGGGAATGATGAAAGATGAAGTTTACTCAAGACCAATCAACACCAGAGAAGAATTAGTTACCAGGATTGGGACTGCAGCCACGAAAATACGGGAGAGACTGGCTACCATAGACCGAAACGCGAAATAAGACTAAGGCTACTTACATGCATCGAAACTGGCGGAGTAAATTGTGAACCGCTTTTTTAGGACATAAGTTTTAATTGTAATTAGTTTTTAAGCGAACAAAATGTATTTTTTAGTTAACTTAAGTATAATTTCTTAAAAATTCGAATTGTCATGATATTCTGTAAAAGGATTTTTGTAAATAAATTTTCGTATTCTTTTCCTACCTGGGCATGTTGCACCTTTTTGGAAAGGTAATTAGATAGGCAACTTAAAAAAAATAAAAATTAGGTATGTTAATAACATGAATTTCGGAGAAAAGTGGGGCGAAAGGTGAAAAATCGTGAAATAAAAGTTAATTTTTTCAACTTCCAGGGGGGATTGTGGCCAAGGGGTTGGGGATAGGGGGGTGGTGTTGACCGTTTTGGAAAGGGCTTCGAAATAGTAATTTTTTGAGATCTGTTTGGGACCGCTGCAATGCGTAGAAAAAAAGATAAAAATACAAGTGCGGTTCCCATATAAGGCAAAATCCTGATTTACGAATCACCCTGTAACTGTCAAACGGTGTGAGATGCCCCCCCCCCCCCCCCCCCACCCATACGATTTTTTGATTGTCTCGGTCTGACCTTTCACCCCCTGCAATATTTCCCTCCCACCTCTGAACACCCTGTATGTATGCCCAGGGGCAACGTTTTCGAGATTCAAAACGCAAAAAATTTTCGGTAAAATTTTATCTTGTAACTAACCAAATCCAAACCCTATAAAATGCACACAATTCAGACATCATTGTGTTCAACTATTGAAGTTTACTTTTTCTATAAACGTTTTAAAAAAGCGAAAGCGTATCCGAAACAAGAAAAAATACACTTAATTTGGTAAGTTCGATTACAGCTTCCACATATACTTCTTTCTTTGTGTTATAAACTATAGGAACTGAAGTATAAAACCTTCTTGTTTTACTAATGAACCCCAAAATTAATATAATAACGTTATCCTCTTCAATTGCAGCGCTTTCTTTTATTAAACCACTTTGCTTAAACAGTTTTAATGGCTCTTTATTTAATAGTGCAATCCAAAATCTCTAGTAGGTAAAGACATACAATAAAAGAATTGATAGTCATATTTTTGAATAATCTCTAAACGAATGCGTATTCTCCATTATCTATGCGATTATTCGCCCCTTCTTAACCCTTTCCAATTAAACCCTTTTCAATAGATTAATCTCAAATAAAAGGCGTTAAATGACTCCATTACCCCCTTATCGGAAACGAATAAATCTTCCTGAGGAGAGGGAGTCTGTTGCCACATGAATTCTATTAACCAATGGATGGTCTTATCGGCTTCTAATATCGGCAATGCCATTACCTTCCATCAATTGTTTTCCTGAAACGAACGTGCAAGGGTTTAACAATTTATTTTGGTTTTCTTTTCAAAACTAAAAGTAGGGAAAAAGAATTAGAAATTTTCTTTTGTTTAAAATTGCTTAATATTGCTTTCGTTTTCATTTATTCTTTCAGTACCACTTAAAAAATAGTTTTTTGTTCATTATGACACATTATTACCAGCCTAGAAAACTATCTTATAACATCTAAAATTTTAATAGAGAGGTGTTTTATTAAAACTAGATACAAATGCGTCTTTTAATTGGCATCGATTTTATTTCACTACAATACATACTAAAACTGTATGCATTAATTCTTAATTCAATATTTATATATTTTTATTATCTCACTTGCCGTATTTTCTTTCATTGCGAGCCAGCAGAAAAATCCAATTGATTTCATCATAAAAGATATTTCCTCTTATACATATTACAATTAAAAAGTGTAAATATACTGAAACGTGCCACGAAAAGCTGCAATGCGATTTAGTTTCTCCTGGATTTTACAAATTCGCAAAAGCAAATCCTACGTAACTATACACACAACAATTTTTATTTCAAAGGTTATGTTTAGAAAACTATTGTAATATAGAATTGTTTAAATATTAAAAATTTAATTTAGACTGTGACCTTTCAAAATTCATTCTGTTTATCTTAAACCTTATCCAACTACTATATATACAGGGTGTCCCATAGGAATGTGTGAAAACTTATGAGCCACTATTTTTTAACAAATGGAGAGATCGGTAAAATGTAAATACTTTTTAATAAAAAAAAGTTGTCATTTTTATTTCATGTCTATTTTATTATAAAAAAATTAAATCTATTTAATACAAACCATTAATTTAAAAATATATTAAAAAACGTGAATTATTAATAATATATATTTGTGAAATGTGAACCATCTACATAAAAGGTATCTACTTGCATTTCTTTGAATCTTCTGTCGCCGGAGAGAAGTACAAAGGGATGTTAGAGACCAAATCCTTTCTCATGCGAAAAAGAGGAGCCGCGTTAAATCTTTTTTTTTATTCAAGACGGAGCAGCACCTCATCGCACACAAGAAGTATCATCAATAAATTTTATGGCGATCGAGTTATTGGCCTAAGGTACCCACGCTTTGCTAGGGGAAAAGGAATAGAATAGCCACATTACTCGTCAGATCTCATTCGATTTGATTTCTTTTTATGGGGCTACAGTAAAGATCTCTGCTATGAAAATAACCAAAAAACAGCTGAGGATTTTATTAAAGACATTGGGAAGGTCGTCAATGGCATTTCAAATGAAACGTTAGAACATGTTTTTAATAGTTTTAGAAAGCATATGGATATTTGTGGCAAATTAGATGGTTAAAATATCGAAAATATATATCATTAGTAACTAACGTTCCTCACTACTTTTTTAAATTAATTGTTTTGTATTAAATAGACTTAATTTTTTTATAATAAAATGGACATGAAATAAAAATGACGACTGTCCTTTATTAAAAAGTATTTACATTTTACCGATCTCTCTATTTGTTAAAATATAGTGGCTCATAAGTTTTCACACATTCCTATGGGACACCCTGTATATACTACCAATTTCTAAATATATGTACTGATATTAAGTAAAATTAAATTTTCGACTTAAGTATACCCAAATAAACCAAATACAAAAATTATGAATTTGCATACATTACATATGTTATATGTATTTTTGTCTCCTGGGAGGAACCATGTGATCTTAATAATAACTTATTTAATCAAACCATTTTACTTATTAAAGACGCAAAACGAACACATTTATGCAATATATGTTTTATAAATACTGATAAAGCAAAACTGATAAATGCTAAACTAAAGAAATGTGCTTCTGACTTTTTCAGAGATATGATCTCTAGTTATGAGATAAAAAATTATATATATCTTTGACGGTACATATAATTAAATAATCTTGAAGTGTTTTTGGAATTATTGAATTGAATCATTAAATTCATAAGCCGGAAACAAAGGAGATCTGGGAGATAGGTGTTATATCGTAAAATTAGGCTATATTTCGAAGAAAAGCTACTTTCAGCAGAAATTTTCCACAGGTCTTTTCCGGTCACGGTTAATTCCATGCTTATCACCGTTCATCTGTACTTTGAAATATATACTACAAACTTAAGAAGGTACTTAATGAAAATTATCATGCTTACATAATACAGGAACACTGGCTTATGGTGAGAATTGGAACATTGCATATTTACAAACATAAAACTTGTTTCCCCGTAGTACAAAATATATTTTTTTTCGTCTTTTTGAGAAGTCAAACATTGGGGGTCAGAAAATGTTTTTTTCTTTTATTAGGTAAAGTGAAGTGTCATATGTAAAATCATCTTTTACACATTTTAATAGTACTACGCTCAAAACTAGTTTTTGTCCATTCGTTTGTCTGAAATTACTTACCCTAATGAGAGTATGTCATGATAGTGGTTTGGTTTGTATAGATCTTTGGAACAGATGTTGAAATTGTAATAATGCAACAATCATGCACAGCGTAGAACTTACGTAAATCAAGCATATCGATGCCTGCCGCAGACGCCGCGCTGGTGTATGAGATGTTTTTGACAAAAGTTTCTTGTTTTAAATTCAATCAGAAAATATCTTCAATACATAATAGGTTTCCTCATTTAAAATTTCCTTTATTATTTATTTATTCCCCTACCTTGCTCTAAAGGCAGACAGAGACGAGCCAATTTTTACAGGAGTAAATACTCCTTAAAATATAAAATTATTTTTTGAGAAAAACAGAATGCCCAAATAGAATAAACTAGCAACTTGAAATACTTATAACTGTCGTAAACTTTGGAAGAAAATGTGTTCGATAAAAATATTTTTAAATTGACGGAGATGGGAAACAATATGAGATTGAATAACTCCCAAAAAAATATAAGAAATTTATAAAGAGTACTTTTTTCGATACCTATTTTTTGAGAGAAACATTATTTCGGATTGCCGAATAAGCATAAAATACTTTTTTATTTCAGAATTATCTGCGAATTGAATAAAAAAACTTTAAACGCGTTTTTCTCGAAACTACGTTTTTTGACCTGGTTGGCAGTTTTTTGAAAAAACTACTGGTCCGATTGGGCTCAAATTTTGCGGACTTATTCCATATATGTTTGCTTATGGTGTGAACCATTATTATTAATATAGGTTAATATTGAACCCGTTTTTTTATAAATATTTTAATAAAAATAAATAAAAATTAACGTTAAAAAATTAAAAATTCCACCATTTTGTTGTTTTCTTGCCAAAATACTTCATCGTGGTTCACACGATAGCAGTTGACTTATATTTTAATATGTGCTATGAATTTTTTGTTTCAGACGTTCCAGAGCTGAGATTCCTTACCAACCAGTTTGAAAAAGGTTTTTTTTTAGGCTGCCGTACAAACGCCAGAAATTTCGAAAAAAATATTTTTGTTTTTTTTTGATACATATATTTTAATGTGTAAAATTCTCAAATGATTCAATAAATTTTTCTATAAAAAAAAAAAACACTTTTAAAAAATGCAAAAAAGAAGTGCACTGCCCCCTTAAGTCTGTTAAATAATGAGGTGTGTTATACACCTAAATCTCATAGTTTTAATCAAATTTATGGAACAAAAACATAAACTGGACCCTGTGAGCGACGTTAATTCTAAAGGAGTAAACTTTCATAAAATAACAATAAATTTTCTACCGCAAAGGAGCCTAAAGTTGCACCTCTCCTGAATGTTTTCCCAAACACCGTGCGAGCTTCCTTCCGACTTTCCTTCCTTCCTGCTATCATGTCTTCCTTCCTGATCTTTATTGACTTCCAACAAATAAATGTCTCTCGCGCATTGACATTCATTCAGGACGAAATCCGACCGGAGACCTCTTGCTGAGGCGTGCTCACCCGGGGGGTAAATGGCTTTCTATTACCATCAACTTAACCCAAAGATTTAGCAAGGCTCCGGCTTTGTTGTTGTTGTTTGGGTGTTTCTATGTTTCTCCGTCGTTTGACTGAACTTACCCAACTCTGGCAGCAAGAAGAGGACGTGACATGTCTGCAGAAGCGATGCGCAATTCTGGTCCTAGCTGCTTCCCCTGGCCGAGGAAAATGTCAGGACAAACGTGCAGAAGGATGTGGGGCCTCAATATAATTTAATTAACTCAATTTCGGGGGAGGATATCTGCTCTCGGTGGGAGGGCTCTGAATGTTTACCAGGCGAAATGAGCCCGGAGCTTTCGTCCAATAAAGTGAACTTGAAATTCACTCTGACGGTGGTTTTGATTTCCATATAAATTTCTGCCGCCAGATGTATTCGAAATCGTAGCGAATAGAAACTTTACTATTTGAACAGACATCTAGCTTAGTTGTTTAGGCGATGGTATTTACAGTGAAGTGATATTGCATTTTCTGTGGTCAATACATACAACCCGAAGAACGTATGAAATTGTTCGAAATTGGTTTTTATTTCAGGAAATAAATATTGTGTTATTGTCCGAAAATTCATATGTAATCAATTTTTTTTTTTAATTAAATGAAAATTGGAAAATGTTTTAAATATGTACATACATATATTCTTAAGAATAAACCATCATCTATCAGAGTCCTCTAGCTCGTATACGAAATAAGCAAGGAACATCAAACTTATACATATTAACAACATTTTGGTTTTATTCAAATTGTAAAAAAATTTAAAATGTTTTACCGTGAGGGAGAAAAAAGCTCTAATACATGTAAATATTTTTTTCCTATTGGACATAGGCAAAGTTGATGATTTTAGACCACTTTTGTCGCAAAACCTGTTTAGAAAGATCAATTTGACCAGAATTCTTCATTCATGGAAATAGGTAGCATAGAGTTTTCAGGTCAAAGTTTGCTAATTACAAATCTGCTACTGATATTTTGAATCTCAAGATAACTATGGCTATTTGAAGCTCTTAACTGCGAGAGATGTCCATTGATATTGATCAGGATCGAATTTCTTTTCAAATGTTGTTTCATGAACAAACGGGGATAATTTATATTTATCTTTTTAACAAAATCGCTATATACCTCCCGATTGTTATGACTTTCATTTTTTTTGGTTTCATTTTTCAACCGAAGAATTGTCAGATATAAGCGAGATTGGTTTCGCATAATCCTATGGAATCGATTATTTTAACACCACAGCACCAGTAGTAAAGGCATCCTCTATACGGTTACTATTTGCGCTAACAGCTGAGAATTCATTGTACATCACATAGAAACATCTGCATATTTGAACGGCGAGTTAGCTGAAAATATTTATACGAAGCAGCCGGAAGAATTCGTATAATTCCACGAATGAGAAAAAGGCATGCAAGTTAATAAAATAAGTGAATGTGTTAATACAAGTAGGTCGCGTCTGGAACGGAAAATTAAACGATGTGTTAGAGAACATAGGATTCAGACACAGCGAAACGGACAGATGGTATATATGTAATATATGTATATGGATATTTTTTTTTGCGTTTATTTCTTATTTTTGTATTTGAAAGTAAAACTCTTTAAGAGTTTCCAGTTAAAATTTTAGGTCGATTGGAGCAAAACTACCGGAGATACAGTGCCTCGACTTATAGCGGTAGTGAACAACTCAATGCGCCATTAAAACTTTAAACGGGTTTTTCTCCCACTTCGGATGGTCAAAGTCGGTGGACATTGTAACTCAAAATCTACTTGACTGATCCTCTTCAAATTTAACACACTCTTTAAGTACATAAAATATGAGGTAGTGACGTCAAGATAATTTTTTTTTTTTTTTTGCATTATAATTAGTTTTACTATGACAAATAGGTACATTTTTACTGCTTTTTTTTTGTTTTAAAATTAGTTTTTTTACTTTAAAATTATGCAAAAAATTTAAAAATTGTCAAAAAAAAAAAATCTCGACGTCATTACCTCGAAAAACTCATAAACTGACTAAATATATAATTCAGATAATCCAGTAATGAGTTCTGATGTCCACCGCAAACTGCTTTTTTTTTTTTTTAAGAGTATCCGAAGATTTGCTCTCAATGGCGTATTTCTTAATATTTTAGGCTAACAATTTAACTGAATATTCTTGAAATGATACTTCATTCTGTGTACAATATACACTTTACCATATGCTAAAAAAAATTATCAAAAATATGCTTAAATTGAAGCAAAATAACCCGAATTAACGAATTTTATTAAAAACGGCAAGTCAAACTGTAGAATGAAGCAAATACCTTTTAAACGTGTTTCATGCAATGAAAAATAATCTTCATACGGAGCAAGGCTGCATATTCTACCGGGATCGAATAATAATCCCTGAAACGCAAAAAAACGGCGAACCTATGACCCGCGAGTCAAACACTGACCCACGCAGGCTTTTTAAATAACCCACGCGTTGATTTTTATAAACATATTTTTTATATCACAATAGAGAGAAAAGACAATCAAAAATATTTAAAAAAAAAAATATATGCTATATATCTAATGTGGAATTTATAAAAAAAAATATTTCCAAGTGAGCACTGGCTAGCTGATTTTCTATCGTATCACTGCACCTGTGTATGACGTACACTGACAAGCAAAAGTGGTCAAATGCTTCTAAATTTTCTAGTTTTCATGATGTTGCACCAAAGTTTTAGGTATTACATAATTTCAATAAACATATTTAAATTTAAAAACATCTATATTTGTTAAACAAAACAAAATTTGTTTAAAAAAATATTATATTATTAACAACAGACGTAGACAACTCCATTTGTACATTTCCTTTATTCCTTGTTCATTCAAGTACTCAGTGCAGGGGGCAATGATGTCACCTGGTGTGGTACTTCATGGTATCAACCCATTTATATCAAATTTTTTGACGTCGACCTTTATGTTTTGCTCTCATAAACTTTTTATAGAGGATTTTAATAGTGAGAACCAAAAGAAAGTAGATTTTAACCATTCTCCCCTACCCCTTTCCAAGGGATGCCACTGAATTGGTGACCCAAGAGCTAGTACTAAAAAAAAATAATGAACAAAATTTTCTCAAAAAGATTCGCCATCAATGCTCTAGGTCTATTACACGAGAATTATTTAGTCCGCGATTACTATGAAAAAAAGGAATAGATAAAAAAATATTAATAATAATTCCATGGTAGCTAACATTTTTACGAAAAGTCTAAACGGAACGAAACATAAAAATTGTATCGGTAGCATTAACTTGTAAATTCAAGATATTATTAGCCAAATAAGAAAAAATGAAAAACGTTGTTTTCCTCTTTTGTTCTGCGTTGAAGGAGAATTTGTTATATACATATATGGCAACACAATAGCACTGTTAAGAAGAAAGAACTTCAGTCAAGTGTTTTTGGACTCGGCTGAAGTTCGCTTATCTTCTGTTAAAGACCTTCTGACGTTCCTTAGGGTAGCTGACCGTCTTCTAGTTTAAAACAGGCCAAACAGGAGCTTCGGTACAAAAGACTTTCGCTGCAGTCGCCTCTGCACTTAATTTTCCAATAATTTTAATCGCGGCCAACGCTCTGATTAATTTCAAATTTAAGTATATATAGGTACTAAATTGAGTTTGAGGTTTCCTCAGCTACTTTGTTGAAACTTTGTATAAATGCTCGTTTAGAGTCAAAAGTATCAAATATGCAAAAAATAGCGACGCAAAAATGTCATATTTCGAAAATTTATTGTTGAATATCTCGAGAACAACAAACAAGCGACCGACAAATATTTTTTATTCTTTATTTTTGGATTTAAATAAACGTCTCTTAGTTTCATTAAAATCCTTTAGGAAGTCTCAATCTGTCCCAGATTAAACAATTGTTAACAAAAATTCTTAAACCAAAAATAATTTTACCAGAAGACGTTTCTAAAATCTCGTGATCTTCACTGTTTACCTCGTAAATTCAAATATACGGCTATGATAAATACATTAGATATAAAAAATTCCGGTTATCGTTTGACAGTTCCGTCTATTTTATCTATTTTATTTATACTTTCAAAGTAACTTTAATTGTTATATTCTTACTTCTGATTGACTTCCGCTGCGATCTTTTCATCAAAATAAACAACTTCTTGAACGATATTTGTGCTAGGGTTATTACATGTCTGTTTATTTCAACTTGATCATTTGAAAAAGGCTGTATTTAAAAACCATAATTTTGTTATAAAATTAATCACACATAACTTAAAAATTAACTTGAAATTAAAAAATGTACAACTTTCTCCTGGATAACGGAAATTAAAGCATATAAAAAGAAAATTCATACGTCATACATTACCATAAAACTAATTTTGTTTAGGACCTTAAGCTAAAATGATGCGTTGGTGATAGGGAAAAAGTAATTTGATTAAGAATATAAATTACTTAAATGTACCGCAAAAAGAAACTTTTAAGAAATCGAACGTCCTCCAAAATATGCCAAGCACAAAATAGTGATAAATACTTTTACTTATAAATCCTTTGCTACTACTTTCAATATTGCATCTTACGATTTTGCCAGATGTTTGAAGTTGACTCAAAAACCTGATTGAAATTAATCCAATTCTCAGTAATGAAGACTATCAGTTTTTCTTGATTTCTTAGTATAATAGAATTATATCTTTAAGGTTTTGGAATTTTAAATCAGCAACCTTGGTAACCCGCGCATATTTATTTAGTGGTTTATCATTTTCATTGTAACAATTTTCCAAATAAGTAGTAGGGGAGACCGGGGATAGTTGACCATAGGGGTAGGTTGACTAATTGTGAAAAACTCGCATCATCCAACTAGGCGTGAGAAACCGTTACCTCCTCCCCCTCAGTCGTCTCGAATGCGGCATCGCGTACGCACGTAGTTCGGGAGAAGGAGCATAATATTGAAAAAGAATACACTTAAGTAATTTTTTTCCTTGTTATATTATTTGTAATGACGCCTATATACTTGTTATTGTTCATTTGCAAATAATTTAAAATAAAAGTTTGATTGTTAATCTTTATGTTACATATCATTCTCTTTAATTTCGCTGCAGTTTTGAGGTTATGACACGTGTGTAAAAATTGCAAAGTGATCCGGGGCTGGTTGACTACCTAGTCCCATACAAAATGTGTAAATGGCAATCTATTGTTTGTTTAATGTAAATATTGCACCTCTGATTTAGAAGACTGGTTTCATAATCTGATCTCATAAATGATGTATCTATTCCTTTAAATTAAATCATATAATTATAATAATTATATCAGTTAAGACTGTTACCAAATAATTAAAATTAACAAAATTGTCATAGAATTGATAATTATTTGTTTGAATGAAGAAAATGTTATTTCAATTACTTCTTGTTATTTTAATTTTATATATCCGTAGATCTTGCACTATTTAATTTGTAGGTCAACTTACTCCCAGTGACAAGTCAACCTACCCCATGTCTGGGGTAGGTTGACTCAAATTTCATATTCCACCAGATCATGCTTGTACTCTATATTATAACTAGAGATGCCACGAATAGTAATTTGGCCGAATACCGAATACCGAATGTTCGGCGAGGTTCTTGGCCGAAGCGCCGAACATTCGGCAGCCGAATATTCGGCCACACTTAGTACTTTCCGCGGGCGACAAGTCATCTCCAATTCGAAAGAAAAGGAATGTCAATGATAATGATAAAACCAATGAGACGCATGATAGTTTCTGTTCGGTTAGATCGGACAGCAGACCCTTACAAGTGATGGTCAGTAAACGCGAAACAATATCCAACCCTTTCACACTTTGCTAAGATTTAGTTATCATCTCCCGGTAGCAGTGTGTATAGTGAGCGGCTGTTTTCGGAAGCAGGTATAATTTATGAGGAAAAACGCAATCGTCTGCTATCAACAAACGCTAAAAAAATTGTTTTCATTCATCATAACTTACCACTGGTAGATTTTAAATATTAATTTGTTAGTTCGTTTTTTTTTTGGTTAAATAAATATCTTTGTCATTAATATGTTGAGTTCTTTTTTCATGATTTATTTGGTAATCCTTAGTATATTTTATCATAAATACGAAAGTAAATCTGTTTATCACGATTTCACGCCAAAACTGCTGAACCGATTTAAATGAAATTTGGTACACAGATACTCTAGAGCTTTACAAAGGATATGGGCTATAATTTACGCGGACGAAATTGCGGGAAAACAGCTAGTAATAAAAAAAAATAAATAAATTGCTATTCGGTATTCGGCCGAATATGGTTAACCATTCGGCCGAATACCGAATAGCGAAAAAATGTGGCCGAATAGCCGAATACCGAATAGTTGCCGAATATTCGTGGCATCTCTAATTATAACTGATTGCGAGACTTTTGTCATTTGTTTTTATAGCTTAATAGTGTACCTATCAAATTTATTGGTTTTTACAATAATATACACTAAAACAAAAAACATATAAGCATCTAAACTGAAATTTGGTCAACCATCCCCGGTCTCCCCTAAAATATCTCGAGCTCACTCTAATCTAATTACTTAAACTTCTGAAGCCTTTTCATGCGTATTAAATCCTGATCGTGCACTCATTTGTTCAATGCTCAGTTAAAGAAAAAAAAAGTAATTTTAAAATATGCTGGAAACATTTTTAATGATGTTCACTCAATATACATATATATAAATTGAATCGCCTATAAGTATGGCCCATAGTAATGAGGAGAATAATAATGAGAATTGCAATAAAAATATTTCACAAAAATAATATGTATATTACACTTGATAGTCGATGGTTCGATAGTTATTAATTCTTTCTTCTTTCTAATTGGCTTTGAGTTTTTATAAGTATGTATCACTTACTGGGCTCATCATCACTATGCAAAGGACTCGTTGCTCTTCCTGTAGCAGTATGTAGGAGGTGTGCAAAGTGTTTTGCTAAAATAATTCCGCCTTCTTTGGAACCAGCGCAGACCCAGAAATCAGCTCTGGTAAATTGACACAAATCCTTTCCAGTATTGGGGAACTTGCTTAAATCAGGTTGAGGATCAATTTTGAATTTTTTGGTAATCCACTTGACCCAACTGCTAATGTGCTCGGCGGTCCATTCATTCGGATCAGTTGGAACCAGCACCCACGCATCATCCTCATCGATGTCCTTCAGCACGGATTCTATTTTATCCTCTTCTTCCAAATCGGCATCACTTGTTTGTGTCGACCCCGCACTCTTCGGTTCATTCTCTTGCATATTTTAACCCACCACGTATAGAGTGTTTTTTTCTGCCTTTATTTGAATTATTTCACCTTCAAAATTAACATTCTACCAAATCACATCTTGCCGCCAATGGCCCAAGATTTTTTAATTCTCTTGAATCATAATGACTTCTTGGAAAAACCACCAAATGTATGCAGGGCGGCAAAGTCACAGTCATCGGAATCATTTTCGACACAACGGCCTATTTTAAAATTCGATTAAGACTTTCACCTTCACAACATTTTCAGTCCCTCCCGAAAAACGTTCAGATATATTACTAAATTGGCGAAAAAAGCAGAAATGATTCACTGAAATTTCCTGGAAACAACAAACACGTTAAAGAGACAGCAATGAATCAGTGCCACTAAAATAATCAATTGTCCATTAATTAGTTGATAAAACACTGAATTCGTTACGTTATCACTTTTCAACTTCTAGCGCGATTTTAATTATCCTTGCCTACTACAGGTTACCACATCTTTCCAGCAAAGACACCGACGGACCATCCGCAGCACGTTTGGACTATCGATCCTTTAATGAATGGAAACGAACCAAAGAAATTTTGCGCGCAAAAATTTTCGGGGGGTGCTTTTGTATTTCTCAACGTTAGAAATTAAAAGTAGGTAACCAAACTGAGACCGAAAGAGGGGATCTTGCAGGATGGACCACTCCGTACCTACACCTTCAATCGCTGTGTAGAAATGCAAACTTTTGGACGGCTGCACAGTAGTTCAAATCAGCAATACCCGTGCCACCTCAAAAGCTGAGCACATTCCTCGTGAGCCGGTCGGAAAGTTTGGATCCCCGCGAGAGATCACCTCAAAAGATCGGCGGTGGTCTCCCGCGCCGCGCGCAGATCAAGCAGCTTTAACGTAAATGTTCCAATTCCGCGCAAGTTCCGCTAAATACGATGAGCACAAGAACGAAATCGTAGGTGCACATGCCCGCGGCCGCAGTGAGTCATCAACATTTCATTGAGAAAAGTGTGAAATGATTGCTGCCACAAGTTGGAGAATTCGCGATCCCGCTCCACGGAGACATGAGAAACATGATGACACACTTAAAAGCTCCCCATCTCAGAATTGTAGGCCAGATCTGAGCTGCTGAGGAATTATACTATGAATTTTTGGTAACTGCTCCACGATCAATTGTAATTCTAGGTAAGCCCGGAAGTGTGGTAGATACAAGCCCAGTTCTTCCTTAGTTTTTCCTCAGTATTTCCGCGAATTCGTGCAGATTCATGAATTGAAGTGATTCAGGCGAAGCCCATTCATGAAATTTTGTGAGTAGTAAGAAGGTTACACATAGTGTTTGGGCTGATACATTAATTCACTGGCAACTATGTAATTATTCATTGATATCCCTACCTGTGACGTCAGATCACGAGAGTGGCGCTAGACTAGCGTACCGTCTGTGCGCGATCTGCAATTGATGATTCAAGCACTTGTTGGATTTCTGCTCGATGGAAGCAATTGATGTCATCGATTTATTTCACTCTCTATGTAATATTATTTTTAGGAAGCACGTTGATAAAGCTCGGAGCGCTGATAGCTCCAAATTTTTTTTTTTTATAATCTCATAAAATGTTAAGCAGCGCTAGTCGTGATAAGACCTGATGATTCATTCATCTGCACAACAATTAAGTTTTTTATTGTTAGTATTATCTGCTGTTAATAAACTGTACCCTTAAATAGACTAATTGATGATAATACTCCTTTAAATAAATTGATGCATACGTATACCTAATAAATAGTTAATACCTGTTTTACAATATGTTGTATTACACATTTTCGAGCTTTCGAGTAAGAGGTAAGTTAACAAAGCCGCTTCCTTATTTCGTACACTTGTAGAAGTGTGTTTCTAGGTGTTTCAGTAAAAAAAATAATTTAGATATCTAAAGCAATAGGTTCTGTAAAACGTCATGAAAATACGTAATGATGACAAGGATTTTTTTTCTAAATTCTGAAACACGAACACAGTAGAGTTTTAACTTCATATGAATTGGAATTAGTTTTTTCGACTCAAGGTTAGTTATGCTTTACTTTATTACTTCAATAAATTTAGGTTGAACTGTACTGATTGCCTGTCCCGATAGTAGTGGGAAGACGATCGCTCTTAGCATCAATCGACTAGTATAGTTGGCAGAGGCGGTGATAAGGGAGAGATCTAAAGCTCTCTTCTGTTTATGCTTAAATAGATAGAAAGAGACTATGTAAGATATAATTTTATTATTTGGAATAACGCTTTAGATCGTTTCAATTCCATATCGTTAAAATTTAATTTAGCCAATGGTAATATTTTGACATGGAAAATTTGATAAATGCATAACCGAAATCTTCATGATCATAATTCGATTTTAAATCATACCTGTAAGTTACAGGCTGTAACATTACTAAAAATGAATATGAGCTGTCATTTTAATAACAGTAAGGTATCGAAAATTCTGAAAAAAAAATTTGCCATTGCCATAACAATTTCATTAGCTAAAATAATATATGCACTAACTCTATACAATAAAATTAGAAACAAAACACTTTTACTTTGAGTAAATACATACATACCGGGTGTGGCGATTCAACGTCGGAAACACTATACCAGTCGATTCCTTGGAGTGTCCTGAGCAAACTTTTGTTCCTGATCCCCCACCTCTAAAATGCCTCCCTCACCATCTCAATCGCCGTTGAAGATTTTTAGGAGGTTCGCCCACTAAAGTCCTTATAGATCCTTGTAAGGACATCGAGCTAGGACTCATTCAAAAGAGGAGGAGACCACCTTTCCAACGATAACCCACTTGCTAGGATATGTCCAAACATGTAGAAGGCAGAGAATCCATAATAATAATAAAAAATAATCCTTTCCGCAGAATATAGGTATAGCGTTTCCTACGCTGACTCGGGACACCCTGTATATACATAGTGGTACTGAAATTACTTTTTTTTTTTTCAAATAAAGTTGTTGCTTTTAATACAATGTTTTCGTTATTTATATATTATAATGTTAATTATTTTCGATATAGTAATGATATTAGTTGTAATGAAATAAATAATATTATCTAAAGCACTATCTGTAGTGTTCTAATTGTGATATTTTATTTATTTATGTCTGACTCTTTTTATTATTCCATCCATATGTGAAAGCTCTTAAACTTTTCTTCACTATACTACAAAGCATTCAAATCACGTATCAATAAAGCAAAGAACATACGAAGTATCACATAAAGTGAGAGAAAATATTAAATAATAACAGTAACCTGCGTATTTTTGCAGGTAATCATAGTTATTGGTTGTCTATACGATTTTTCTGTAGATTGTGATTATCATGTTTTCGAAAATGTATGGTATTCAACATTTCTAAAACATTTTTTATTTTGATTCTTTCCGAATTTTCTTCATTTCTGGTTTTGGGTTATTAATATAAACCTTTACAACAAATTTAATCTCAAATGGTGCAAAACTCAGAGAGCAATAGGGCTATGATTCACAAACGGACGGACGGATATGGCGAAACTGCGAGGGATCCTAGCTGACTGCGGAACTTTAAAACAGTATTTTGTCTATTTTTAGAGATTAGAAAGCTGGAATATTATATATGGCTACTTTCCCTGTCATTAAACTCCACAGATGTCCGATAGGATTCAAATCGGGCGAATTTGCTGGTCAGTCTAATTTCTGAATTCCAAGATCAGAAAATGTTTTCTAAAGCTCAAAATAACGTAAGAGGATAAATTAGTTTTTTACTTATTGTGTATGAAATAAACATTTTGCAGTTCATATGCCATACTATTTTTCCGATTTGGTACGATGGCAAGGCGCGGAATTATCTTGGAAAATTACTTCGTCAGTAAATGAAAGGTGCTCTTCAATGGCTGGTATAAAGAATTCTTTTATGACTTACCCATAATTCTGAGCATTCATTGTCCCTTCAACGAAGCGTAAAGGACCTGGGATGTAGAAAGAAAAGCATCCCCAGACCATTTGACTTTGAGGAAACTTCACTGTTTTGATCGTGCACTCTTCCTTAAATCTTTCTCCTGTTGAACGTCGCACGTATGGTAAATTGTCTGTACATAAAAAGTTGAATTTGCTTTCATCGGACCAAACCACACGTCACCAATCTTTCTTTGTCCAATTTTCTTACTTCTTCGCCCATGCTAGACAAGCCGTCTTCATTTTCTTTATCAACATGGGTTTTTTCGCTGGTCGTCTTCCATAAAGTGATATCTGTCAACTTGATGATAGTCCTTTAGCTCTGCCCTCATACGGACAGCGGTTTTAAAGCGATCTTTCAAAGCCATCCGCCGTAAAGCTTTGTCCGTCCTTGAATTTCTCTTCTGTTTTCTTCCACATCATTTCGTCCTCTCTTTTTTTTTTATGAAAGTCGCGTTGTCCCACTCTCCACCATGTGACCCCTTCATTCATTTCACAAGCCACTTTAGTGTCGAACATCTGTATAACTCACATAATTTCAGTGGGATATTTTCAGCAGATAACGAATCTAATTCAATTCAATTCATTTATTTAGCAGGGTTAACAATATCTCAAAGTGTCGCTTATATAATTTTATACATTAAGGGAAAACTAAATACAACAACATTTCTTACAAGTTTGATCTTGCATTGTAGTTGCTATAAAATACATATATATGCCATAAATAATGAAAATCATTTTAGGAAAATTTCAAAAACCTCATATCATATGTATCAAATAAATTATTTTATAAATTAAAGCAAAACACTCGCACTTGATAGATTTTTTTCTTACAATATTTACTAAATTGTTTACCATTATTAGTAATTCCAAATTTTTGGGATCGCAACTTTGCAGATAAAGCAGAAATTATTTTAAATCCGATTATTATTATAATATATTATTACTTATTATTATTAGAGGCGAAGAGTGATGCTAAGTTTTACTGGATTGAATACCACCTAAGAAAATATGAATAAATATATGAATATACCGAACATTTTTAAATCCGATGTGCGTTTTCAGAGAAAAACAGGTATTCGAGACACGTGGCAGCTTACTGTTCGGGAGATTTCTCTATTTATAACTTGCACTTTTTTTTCCTGCGACTTCGACCGCGCCTAATTAAGCTCTTTTCCAAAATCAGTTAAAGGTTTGCATATCAACATGAAGAATGCCACTACAAAATTTCTAAAAAAAATCCATTGTTTTTGCCGTATTTTGTTAAAGTAGGAAGTTTTAAGAATATGTGCACCAAATTTTAGATTAAAATCCGGAAGATTCTAGCCATTTAAGATTTTTTCAAACTGGTTGCAAAAATATCCATTAAAATTTATCCAATCATGATGAAATTTTATTATATTCTTCAGCATCATAATATCCATGCAGGTATTCTATTTTCTCGTATTTTTGTTTTTCCTGCTTTTTAAACGTATAGTAACATATTTCGTATCAAGTCATGTGTTACTCATAGGTCAAGTTATGTACCATGCCATATGTCAAGTCATGCCAAAAGAAACCAAAGAGCACACCGAAACAAATAAAATAAATATTTCTGTCATAAAAGATTAGTGTAAAATGTCAAAGTGCTTATTTATGTTCATTTATAACGTATATCGCTTGCGAACAGTGGAATTATTCAAATCGGTTCAGCCTTTTCTGAGATTACCCTGTACATATTTATAAAAAAAACTCACTCTCTCCATATATTGTATTAAAAGAAAAAGTAAGAAGTATATATTATAGTTTTCCCAACAGTTCCTCATCTCTTACGAAACACCCGAGTAACTCGTTAAAGCGAGTCGGCCCGCCTCATTCGCAAAATCCAAAATGATGAATCATGGAATATAATACATGTGCACTTTGACTCAGAGCCGTCGCGTTGAGTACGGGGGCCTGGGGCCATTTTTAAATTCGGGGCCTATGTAAGGGCAGCGATTGTTGAAATATGTGGAATAGATAAATCAATAAATTATTGTTATTATTATTATTATTATTAAAATTTTATTCTAAAAATATTTTGTGAATTTCTTAGAAAAAAATACATTAGGTCTGTTCGTTGGTATGAAAACCTGTGGCACCCCAGGGCGCACTGGTGTGCCCTGGTGCGCCCTGAGAACTGTCAAAAAACACGGGGCAGCCCAGTTCTTTTCACTCCAGCGAACAGCGTACTAAAAATGAGAACTGTCATCTGGCCTTTTACACAAAAATTATGAAATAAAACCACTACTTTTTCATAATGTTGGCATCGAATTGGGTGCACCAGGGCGCACCAGTGCGCCCCAGGTTTCTCAAAAAACACAGAACTGTCACTTGACGTTTAAAAACCAGTGCAGATAGGGCGCACTGGGGTGCCACAGGATTGCCAACGAACAGACCTATTATAATCATATATTTTATTTTAAAAAAAAGTAATACAATTACATTATAACTTAATTTTTCTTACTTTTTTATCAGCAAAATCATTTATTATATTGTCAAAATTTATTTCTTTTCTTAAATCACGTTCAGCTGACAAGATCATACAATGATTTAATCGGTCTTCGCTGATGCAGGATCGAAGATTATTCTCAATAATAGGTCTGTTCGTTGGCATGAAAACCTGTGGCACCCCAGGGCGCACTGGTGCGCCCTGAGAACTGTCAAAAAACACGGGGCAGCCCAGTGCTTTTCGAAATGCTGAAATTAAGTTCTTGTGGCCGCAACAAGAGTTAATTCCACTTTAAATACCGTATCTGTTAACAATTAAACTGATAACCGTCATTTATCCTGAGTTTTTATCTGGGGTAAAACCAAGGTGCACCAGGGCGCACCAGGGCGCCCCAGGTTTCTCAAAAAACACAGAACTGTCACTTGACGTTTAAAAACCAGTGCAGATAGGGCGCACTGGGGTGCCACAGGATTGCAAACGAACAGACCTAATTTTAAGTTTACTGAAACTTCTTTACCCTGACGCTACAGAGACTGGAATAACTATAAACATTTTTAAACAAATGCAGATCTGAGAAAAGACGGTTTCTAAGCCAAAATAATAAATTTTATTTAACATTTCTAAAGCAGAAGAAGTCGTTCCTGGTTCGTTTGGAGAAATTTAATTTTTATTTTTCGAAAGTAAAAGTATTTCTTGTGTGAGTATATCTTTGATGTCCACTGGATATCGAGTTTTTAGCTGTCTGTAAGGCATGTAGCGATTTGGGGGCCTATGCGACCCTGGGGCCTGGGGCTGAGAAACCCAGCAGCCCCCCCCCCCCCCCCCCCCCCCTCGCAACGGCTCAGCTTTGACTCACCATCTACGATTCTTTTATAATTGCTTTTGACATTGTTGTTATTCCATCAGTCTGGTTGAAATAAATTACATTTCCTATTTTGGCTAGTTAAGAAATTTTAACCTCGCTAACTGCTACCAAAAATACCTAAAAAAATGTAAATTTTTCCCCACAGCATTTAAAAAGTTCATAAATAAACCCAACTCTGATTATTTGTGTTCACATCTTTAAAAATACTTCTATATTTCGGATAGAAGTGATTTTCACAAACATTTGAGAGAATGAGAATTCTTAACTTTTATCCAGAATCAAAAGCTTCGGAAGTTTCAAATTTCTTACCAGAAAGCACTTTAGTTTTTTGTGTTGCTACACCTGTGATTGACGTTTAAATGGCAAAGTATCTTCACTAGCTTCACTCCGTAATCACCTTAATCGAGGGGGATGTCGCACATGACGTCAGTCAGGAAGTTCTGAGTTTGTTTTTATTTTAAAACGTGATGTTAAGGAGAACTCCGAAACCCGCCTTCTGGAAATTCGTTAAAGGGAGTGCGAAAACTCTGTTCGTCATCGAGGCAGTGCTGTTCGCCGCGTCGTATGGTCTCTGGTATCGCATGAACACAAACCGAGGTAAGGTCAAGGTTTTTGTTTACATTTCATAAACAGCGCAGGATACGCACATACCATTGATTCCCTTATTGTATTTTCAATATTTCTAACGAAATGAGGGCGTTTGGAACGTGGTTGAAGTTATTTCATAAGTGCTAGAGCACTTTACTCTGACAGCTGTCATTTCACCAGTTAGCTGAATTGCTGCGAATACTCGGGTGGTGGAGTGCATCGCGTTGAATTTCAATAAATTGTTCTGTTTTCCTTGGGCTATTAACATTTATTTTAAAAAGCACGGTGTCGTCTTGAAGGTAAGTCATTGTGGAATTTGAACTGAAACCAATTGCAAAAAACCCAGCTTTTTCTGCGATTTGGTGCAATAAGAATATCGACCGGAGAAATCCGAACATTTTTAGTCGGAACATTCCAAGCTCGTACTCAATTAATTTTGTTAATTGCTAATGAATTCCTTTGTTTTACTGAAAAATCAACCGCTGCGCCAACAAATAAGTTTTTTAGGAAATTGATGCTTGCATTCCTCTGGTGTCTCCAAAAATAGCTTCAGTCGTCGCGGGTCATTTCCTCTTTTTCAATAGACTCAAATGGAGAGATGTTAAGCTCTCGATTCATTTTGGACTTCGTAGTGAGCGCACAATAAGTTAAAGCAACCGAGAATGGAGATAGAGGACAAATAAGGAATTCCTTGTATTCCTTAGTTGGTTTTTTGATCATTTATGAGTTATGACGCGTCTACTTATTTCTTATAGATTCCATTTGATTCCATAAGTTCTGTATTGTTGAAGTTCTAGAGTAACTTTGGTTACGCGTAGAAGAATGTGTAGGGAAACAGTTGCATCAAAGTTAACGTTCTATTGCAAGAAGCAGTGTTTTGACAGCTGCATCTTTATGCCGCGCTTGCTTTAAGCACGGCTGCATTAGGTAAAATGTTTTTGGCCATATGCCAAACCAAACCAAACTATACAAATCATGAGAAGGATGTTTTTGAACCGACCCATCCTACTTCCTAGCTCCGCACATTTATAATCGATTTTCATATTTCTTAATGTTATAGCGTTAAAAATGAAAAAAGCTGCTAAGTGGTAATATTGTTCCGTAACCTGTACTCAATTGTCAATAAAAATATTTTTAAATAGTTTAAGATATACATATATAAAATAATATTTTTATTGGAAATGGAAGGCACACACGAAGAACTAACGTTAAAAGTTGTATCGGACGCCGATTTCTTTTTGGAACACTTGAAGCAAAAATGAAAATCTGGAAAAAATCAAAAATAGGACCTTGAGGACTTTGTACGATTAAGTAAAACCCTAATTTTAATTCAGAAATTGTTTAGATTTTACTTTAAGTTCTTGGATAATATCTTAAGAAATATCGATGTTAGCAATTTGGTGTTCAGAACTTTTTTGTAGGAAATTGAATTTGCTACAAGTTTGTCCTATTTACATTTTCTGTACCTCTTGTTGTTTACGAGATAGGGGTAAAAAGCGAGAATTTCATGGAAAAATTGGGGTTAGTGACCCGTACTACCTCGCTGATGGGAGTTAGGGTTACACCGCAATGGACACTTTTATAGAGCATTCAATTCTGAAGAAATCCTACCATTGACCAAGATTATACCATAAAATGACTCTGATTTTTAGAGTTTTGAAGAAAAATAATCAAAGTTTACGTGTATTTTATATGGGAAATCTTTATACGCCTTGGTCTAGTATTAGTGAATATACTTCCAGTGTTCACACTTATTATTTTGATCACCAGATTATCTCATTCTGCTTAGATAGTAGATCACCAATATTTTCGTATTCATTAACATAACCCACTTTTCGCAGAGTCACTAGAACCAATATTTGAATAGGGCTGTGTGTAAAAAATACAGTGAGATTCAGAAGGATAAACAAAATTAAAAATATTCTTGCATTTAAGGAGGTATGGTAAATTTGGAAATTCCTGAATCTTCCTTTTATTAAATGCCCACCAAAGTCCTCCTTTTTTGAAAATAACAAACGGCCTTAAAATATGAAATAGGATGAGTTTTTTTTTTTTTTATTCAATTTAATATTTATTTATTTTTTTTTTTAAATTACGTGAGCACAAACAAAAACGTTTAATTTTTTTATCTCCTGGCCTGCACTGACTCTTTTTTTAATTTTCACTCAGTATTTTTCCTAAACCGAAATGAAAACTACTGCGATAAAATTCAGCCGACAAAAATCACAAGTGCTAGTAGCGATGACGTCGCCACACTACCCTCCCTCCAGTTAACCGAAGGTTAGACGATAGCTATTTAAGAAATTAGCTCGAACGACCTGGAGTACAATTTTATAAAGCAAAACGAACGTGTTTAGTACTTTTGTATCTGCGAAAAGAAGACGCTGGCCTCTTTTCAAGCGGAGGTGAAATGTCAGGCACTGGCTGACTATGCTGAAGAGTGTTGCTGTCCTTAACTATGCATGCTTTAGATTGGTCCATTTCTCGAATTAATGTAGCAGATGATTCGAAAAAAGCGGGTTTCAATCTATTTAAAGAAACTTTAATTTCTTTCCCTTTGACTAAAATTGAAAAATAATTTTGAGATCGGGAAATAATTTTGAAAGGGCCTTCGTAAGGACACTGTAAAGGAGCTTTAATCGCATCCGTACGAATGAAAACATGCGAACAACTATCCAGATTCTTAAATTTAAAAAATTTAGAAATTGAATGATTCGAAGATTGAATTGGTCTAATGTTGCTAAAAATTCTTTTTAAATTGACAACAAAATCATTTTGACAGAAAAAGCTTTTAGTTTCCTGCAGAAAATCACAAGGTAAGCGAATGTTCTCACCATATAGCAATTCAGCAGGAGTAGCCAGAAATTCTTCTCTCAGAACTGTTCTTAAACCAAGCAGAACGAAAGGTAACACTTTAGACCAAGATTTGTTTTCATGAGCCATAATAGAGGCTTTGAGAGTACGATGCCATCTTTCTATGAAACCATTAGATTGGGGATGGTAAGCTGTAGTGTGGTTGTGTTTAAAGCCGAGCAATTTAGAAAGTTCCTTGAATAGAGAGGATTCAAATTGTCTTCCACGATCCGTAACTATTGATTTTGGAATGCCAAAACGAGATATCCAAACATGACAGAGTGCCTCGGCACAGGTCTCAGCAGTAATATCAGGCAATGGTATTGCCTCAGGCCATCGAGTGAATCTATCGATTACAGTGAGACAATACCTAAAACCTTGAGACGGTGGTAAAGGGCCGATGATGTCCATGTGGATATTCTCAAATCTTTTTGAAGTTACCGGAAAAGAGCCAAAAGGAGATTTAACATGACGAGAAATTTTGTTTTTCTGACACGCTAAACAAGAGCGACTCCAATTATTGATGTCTTTGTTCATTGAAGGCCAAAAGTATCTAGCGGTGATCATTTTGTTCGTCGATCGAATACTTGGATGAGCCAGATTATGAACCGATTTGAATACATCAAAACGAAATGATTCCGGAATAAAAGGTCTAGATCGTGAATTTGAAATTTCGCAGTAAATATGTCTGTCACTCCCGAGAATGGGTAATTTGGAAAATTTAAAAGAAGGATTTTCCAAAAATTTCTCGAGAACTGTGTCTGAATCTTGTGCTACAGAAATAGCTTGAAAATCAATCGAGCTTGGAACATGGAGTTCCACAATACGAGACAGAGTATCAGCGGGAATATAATCTTTTCCGGCAATATGCCGTAAATCTGTAGTGAATTGTCCAATAAAATCTAATTGACGAGCTTGTCGAGGTGAAGCTTTTTCAAGATTTTGATTGAATGCAAATGAAAGAGGTTTATGATCTGTAAACAGAGTGAAATTTCGACCCTCCAAATAATAACGGAAATATTTTACTCCTTTGTAGGCAGCTAATAATTCTCTATCATATGCACTATATTTAATTTGTGCAGAATTTAATTTAGTAGAGAAAAATCCTAAAGGCTGCCAAGAGTTATCTACCTTTTGTTGCAAGGCAGCTCCAACAGCAAAATTTGAAGCATCGACAAATAAACCGAGGTGAGCATTAAAATCCGGAAATGCCAAAAGAGTAACATCTGAAAGTTGTGATTTGGCAAACTCAAAAGCTTGAATAAATTCCGAAGTCCATTCGATTTTTTTAGAACCATCTTTTTTATTCCCAGAAAGATAGCGATTTAAAACCGAATAATGTTCAGCCGCATGAGGTAAAAATCGACGATAGAAATTTATCATACCGAGAAAACGACGAAGCTCTTTAACCGTTAAGGGAAGTTTAAAATTTTTAATAACTTCAACTTTATCAAGAGATGGTTTAACTCCTTTTGAATCAATGAAATGACCCAGAAACTTTACCGAATCTTTCATAAAATTACATTTTTGAACATTGATAATTAAACCATGATCACGAAAACATTGGAAAATTTGCTTTAAATGACCTAAATGTTCTGCTTCGGATTTTGATGCAATTAAAACATCATCCAAATAAACAAAACAAAAAGATAAATCTTGGAGTACCGAATGAATAAATCTTTGGAATGATTGAGCGGCATTGCAAAGGCCGAAAGTCATTCGTGTGAATTCGAATAAACCAAAAGGTGTGCAAATTGCTGTTTTCGGAATGTCTGAAGGTTCAACAGGAATTTGGTGATATGCTTTAGTCAAATCCAAGGTTGAAAATACTTTACAATTTCTTAAGTTGTGGGAGAAATCGTGAATTAATGGAATGGGATAACGATCAGGAATTGTAACCGCATTAAGCCAATCACCATTACTTTTCGGGACCATATGAAGAGGCGATGACCAAGAGCTATTGGAAGGTCTACAAATTCCCTGATTTAACATGAATTCAAATTCCTTTTTAGCCAATAAAAGTTTTTCAGGAGAGAGACGCCTAACTTTGGATACAACCGGAAGGCCTGTGGTTTGAATTTGATGGGTTACAGTGTGCTTAATCGGTTTCGAAAATCCAGAATCGATAGTTATGTCTCGAAATTCACGAAGAAGATTTTGAATCTCTTTGTGAATAGAAGGTTCAATCGAAAGAACTAAAGAGGAAATCGAAGCTTTATGTAAAGTCGCCAAAGAAGAAAGAGATGTCAAAGGATCAATTAAACTTTTCTTGGAAAGGTCGACTAATAAACCAAAATTGCATAAAAAATCTGCACCTAAAATTGGATTTTGAACATCTGCAATAAGAAATGACCATTGAAAATTTCGTTTAAGACCAAGATCTAAATTCAAAATTTTCCTGCCATAAGTATTGATTGAAGATGCATTGGCTGCAGAAAGGCATAATCCAGTGGACATGAGTCCATTAGGTGAAGGTGCTGGAATGACTGAAACATCAGCTCCTGTATCAATAAGAAATTGACGCCCGGAAGACTTATCAAAAATACGTAGACGACTTGAACTACCGCGTTTGCAAAACGTCGTCCCAGAAGCAACGCGATTTATTTTTTTGAATCAGGAAATAAATTTGATCCATCATCAGAGAAAGAACAAGGCTTAATGCATTTGCTTGCCTTGACTCCGAATTTCCTATGATACCAACAAAATTTACTTTCTAAAGATTTATGATTTGAAGAGTTACTGAAAGATCGACGCCTAGATGAAGATCTGGAACGAAATAAATGTTGAAATTTTCTTTCAAGATTATCTAATCGTGAAGAAACATCTTCATCAGAGGTTTTGTTACGCTTCGCCTGTAAAGAAGAGACAGCAGAAATGGAAGGTCTGCCTAAAATTTCCGAAATTTTATCTGCGCAAATAGATAATTCAGTTAGAGAATCTAGAGATCTTCCGTAACTCTATCTCCAGCAAGCTCTTTCATTTCCCTCAAAAGTTGGGATGGTTGTCTATCACCGAGAGTAATATCGTTTAATAACTGGTTAATTTTAGCTGAATCACTAGGAGGAAGTCTGTTTATTAAAGTTTCTTTCAGACGGTCATATGGGTGAGATGGGTGAGGACTACGAATTATATCGCGAACCGTTCGAATAATGTCCCCATCCAAAGCTGAAAGAACGTGGTAAAATTTGGTTTGCTGAGAGGTGATGTTTGCTAAATGAAACTGAGCCTCAAGACGGTCGAACCAAACGTCAGGCATATCTCGCCAAAAAGGGGTCGGTTTGACTGAAACCGAATGAAGAGAAGGCGAGGGTGAATCGGTTAACGCATCACCACTAGCACTTGCTTGATTAACGTGAGGCAAATCACCACCGGCACTATTAACACTGAAGGCCATAATCACGACAAGAAAATTGAATATATAAGTGAAAAGAAAAAAGAAAAGTTAACAAACTTAACTAATTAACTCTTGAAGCAACCTTTTCAAAGATGGAATATATCCAGAAAGCTTGAGGTTACCAGAAGACTTGATGCTTGAAGGATGAGAAATTCCGATCGTCTTGCAGGTTGAGGCTTCCAAAAATTGAACACGCTCGTGCCACAAAATATTCTGGATGAATTTTCTTTTCTTTCTTGTAAGCTCTTAGGGCTCTTAGCCCTCGTCGGGGTCACCAATTAAGGAGGTATGGTAAATTTGGAAATTCCTGAATCTTCCTTTTATTAAATGCCCACCAAAGTCCTCCTTTTTTGAAAATAACAAACGGCCTTAAAATATGAAAGAAATAGGATGAGTTTTTTTTTTTTATTCAATTTAATATATTTTTTTTTTTTTTTTTTTAAATTACGTGAGCACAAACAAAAACGTTTAATTTTTTTATCTCCTGGCCTGCACTGACTCTTTTTTTAATTTTCACTCAGTATTTTTCCTAAACCGAAATGAAAACTACTGCGATAAAATTCAGCCGACAAAAATCACAAGTGCTAGTAGCGATGACGTCGCCACACATTTATGAGTAATTCAGTTATATTATCTTTTAAAATTAGAATATCGAATACTATTACTTTATAATTTTCCACACCACAGAAATAATCACGTAAAATTGTGAGATGTGCAATTTAGCTCCCAGGAACCTATAAGCTAAGAAAATATAATTCTTGATCAGTGTGCTGCTATGTGTATATTTTATATTATAAACTGTATTTATTTCTTACAGAATTTCGGCAGTACATCAACGAAAATTGTCCGTACTTACTAGAAAGATATTACCAAGTCGGCGAGCTGCTGGGCGACAGTCGCCAGCGCGAATTAGATTGTACCGTTTGGAAGAGTCTTGAAAAGAAAACCAATTAAGAGGATCACGGGAATACGAAAAGTAATTTCACCTAATAAATGGCAGCTTTAGTTTACATTAAATCTCTACTCTGGTTAGTCGGCTTAGGTGGTCTTGGATTCGGCCTGCTTAAACTGACGTCCCCTTCTCAGGAGAAGATCAACGAGATAAAATCGAAAAATTCAGCTTTTTTGACTGAAGACGAAAAACGAAAAGTTCTGTTCATACGGAGGCTGAAGCAGTCTACAACCGAAACACCGATTTATTTGCAAAAGACAAAAGATTCCAAATAGCTAAGACCGTCCCCCAGAATGGAGGGTGACTTTGAAATTGTAGCGAGTAAGAAAGAAACTGTATTGGAGAGACTGAACAAACGCAACAAAGACAGACAGAATTATCTTGAGACAAAGTTAGAATTACGAAACAAGGAGCACACAGAAATTGAAGATGCCACTTTCTTCGTTCAGGCGTTCACCGAAAGGGCAAAACAAATTGAAAAGAATATAAACAATATACAGTCAGAAGGTGGAGATTTGACTAGAATCTTTGCAGCAATCAACAGTGATATCCAAGAACTACAGAAATATTTATCAAACTCTACCCTTTTTCTACCCGATTATAACATCAAAGCGTGCCAGAACATCATCAACGAACTTGCGACCAGGTCCGAGGAACTTAGGCAAAAGTTGATGCCCAAGAAGAAGTTCGGCTTTCACGGAAAGAAGGTCGGCTTAAAGAACGTTCAGAAGAACGGCGTAGATAAAGTGGACTCCAGTGAAAAGTCGAATCTCTCAACATCATCTTTCCAGTGGACCATATCAAATCGTAGGGATGATTACATTCTGCTAGTTGGATCTGAAGTTGACCGGAAGGACATCACAATATCGGATCTGAGGAACTGTTTCGTTGAAATAAGAGGGCACGCGGGCTCAGTGCAGATCTCCAAGGCAGAAAATTGTGTTTTCCTCTGTGGACCCATCTCAAGGTCCTTGTTCGTCGAATTCGCCAACAATTGCTCATTTTCCGCAGCATGCCAGCAACTCCGATTGCACACATCAGTGAATTGTAAACTTTATATCCATGTTACGTGCCGAGCTATTATGGAAGACTGTGCTAAAATAAGTGTTGGAAGCTACAACTTCGATTACTCGGGTATTGGGATTGACTTCAAGAAAGCCGGATTAGATGAAAGCGTAAATAACTACCAAGATGTTGCCGACTTTAACTGGCTTTCACCGGATAAACCTTCACCAAATTGGCAACTCTTCACCGAGGACGAATCAACACAGGTCGACTGGAATAGTATTTCTGAAAAATTTAAACTAACAAAAAAACTATAGTCACCCTTGAACCTCTTGTTTGCGATAGTTACACACTCTCGTTTCTCGCATGTTTGCTTAACTTCAAAGAACAGAATAAAATAGTTTTCTTTTGCTAATTAAACTGAGATTGTTTCACTTTCACTCTAATTTACCTTTGATTTTGATTTATCCGAGCATTGCTCATTTTGTATGGGTGTAAGGTGATTTTGTTAAAAAGAAAAGTGCAATATTTTGTTAAACTACGACAGATTGGCGGAAAATACTGTTTTCAAGAATTCGGTTTCTGTAGTCGACTGCGCAATTCCCCTTTAGACGGAATATCACTGTCAAAAAGTACAACGTAAAATTAATTTGAAAAAAGGAATGATGTCTGTCTATGCAATTGCTATCGAACTCTCACCCAGTTGCTACCGAACCCTCACAAAAAATCAGAATGATATTTTTTGCAGTTACAGGTTTAGTTGTTCAAATTTGTTTGTACTAGAGCTGGACAAACTTAGTTCTTTTGGCTCCCGAGAGCTCCCAAAGTCGATTCGCAGGCTCCTCAATGCTCCTGCAGGTGCGAGTGAGAAACATCTTTTTATCCTTTTCTTCTCCTTTCCAACCCCTAAGTCCCGTCTATTCCATAGACAAGAATATGGGTTGAGTTTCTTGCTCATTCGCACTCATGGGGCTTATGGAGCGACTTGAAATTAAGGCAGGTATACGGCTTCCTTGGAGGGGAACTTTGCCCGGCTCTGCTCTAAGAGGCCTTAACCAAACAATAGGTCTGTTTGGTATCTTTTGGGCACTGACATATAAGAACTGGACTGCTGATCCCGTACAAAAACTCACATCAAAAGTAAGACCAAATTTTGACCGAATTCTAACTATCTCGCTCTTTCTTAAGCCCGCAGGCAGACAAATTTACAAAAAAAAATGGCCAATAGCCAAATGAAGGTGGCGCCATGTATGTGCACTTCTTTTGGTTTTTTCTAGTATCTTCGCGTGTGATACATCTTTTTGATACTCCCAATAGATAAATAAAAGTAAACACAAGCTTTTTGCACATCACTTTTACCCACGACAGCCTTTACAAGTTGCCCGCCAACTCATCATTTTCCGTTGCAATCAGCTGTTAGAATAGTTTAACGATGTCCAACAGATGGCTACTTCATTTTGTGATACAACTTTTAGCTTGGGTTGGTATAAACGAGAAATGTGAAGGTTAGACAAAGGCAGAAAAATAATTTGTATAGCTATCTTTGTTTTTCTTAAGTCCCCAGCTGATTGCCGCGAGGAACATTTTTATGAAAAAACTTAAAATTGAGCGTGATATGAGAGAAATCGGTTCGTGAAAGCTCAATTATTTTTAATTTGCGTCAGTTTAAACATAATTGTACGGTATTTTAGGGCATTTTTAATAGCATGATTTGCTCCATGAGGATTGAGCCTGTGCTAAAAATGGTCTCATTTTTCAGACGACGGTTAGCAGTCCAGTTCTTTCATGTCAGTGCTTTTGGGTAAAAATTTCTTGAGTAAAAATCTGGTAAAAAGTTTCATATGGTAGTGGGGATAAACGTCAAAAGTTACCAGACGACTTCAAGTAAAAATTGGGTAAATCTTACTTGTGTATGTAAATTTTCAAACGTGATCAAGATGTTAGAGGGAAAACTTATGGATTTATTTAATATTTTTGAAGATTTTGAAATTTATTTTTTATTTATTTAAATAATTTTTCAATAACTTCTTCTTCTATCTGAATCGCAACGCAAAATTGAAACACACAAATGACAGATTACACAGTGACAAGCAATCGGTGATTTTACCCAAATTTACTCGGTCTCCGCAGCGTGGGTAAAATCTGGTAAAATTGTGTAAGAGGAGAAGTGCTGTCAAGGGCTCAGTTCCCCTCCGTGAGGTTAACAGACACTTTCAGGTAAAAATTTTACCCGCGAGTAAAAACTTTATAGTTACCAGACAGACTTAAGGCCCAATTAAAATGACCGGATCTGAGCGCAAGAGAACCGGGTTGAAATGTCAAATTGGTTTTTCCACCATACGTTTTCTACCTCAGCGATTAAATTGAACCACTGACATATAAGAACTGGACTGCTGATCCCGTACAAAAACTCACATCAAAAGTAAGACCAAATTTTGACCGAATTCTAACTATCTCGCTCTTTCTTAAGCCCGCAGGCAGACAAATTTACAAAAAAAAATGGCCAATAGCCAAATGAAGGTGGCGCCATGTATGTGCACTTCTTTTTGTTTTTTCTAGTATCTTCGCGTGTGATACATCTTTTTGATACTCCCAATAGATAAATAAAAGTAAACACAAGCTTTTTGCACATCACTTTTACCCACGACAGCCTTTACAAGTTGCCCGCCAACTCATCATTTTCCGTTGCAATCAGCTGTTAGAATAGTTTAACGATGTCCAACAGATGGCTACTTCATTTTGTGATACAACTTTTAGCTTGGGTTGGTATAAACGAGAAATGTGAAGGTTAGACAAAGGCAGAAAAATAATTTGTATAGCTATATTTGTCTTTCTTAAGACCGCAGCTGATTGCCGCGAGGAACATTTTTGTGAAAAAACTTAAAATTAAGCGTGATATAAAAGAAATCGGTTCATGACAGCTTAATTATTTTTTATTTGCTTCATTTTAAACATAATTGTGCGGTATTTTATGGAATTTTTAATAGCATGATTTGCGCCATGTGGTTTGAGCCTGCGCTAAAAATGGTCTCGTTTTTCAGACGGCGGTTAGCAGTCCAGTTCCTCTATGTCAGTGCATTGAACGGATACAAGCGCATTCCATCGGAACTACGCGCAGTAAATTTCGTTTTGTGTAGAAATCGACGGATTGACGGATTGAAGTGTCAAACAGAAGAACTGCCACCACCGGTTTTTTCATCTATTTTCAATTTTTTAAGTTTTACACAACATTAGAAATATTGAAAATGCTTTTCTTTTCCGATTTATATGCATTTCTACTTTTCGCACTTTTGAGATTTAAAGAAACTACTTTGACGATTTAATCCGAACAGATACGTCATTGTAATCGGTGTTTTTTTCCTATCCGTTTCACTGCATACTTGGACATTTCTATCCGTTCAGATCCGATCATTGTAATTGGGCCTTTAATATCTAATAACAAGAAGGGGCACTCATGCCATTTTTCCTTATCTTTTTTCGACCTTGGTACTGTTAGAGGAACGAGGTGGAAATTTTTGCTAGAAATAAGTAGTAATAAAGAAGACAAGTGAGAGAAGGACAGCTCTGGCTTACGCTGTAAATGCCGTCTGTGAGAATATTTCGGTAGCTATTTCTTATAAGAACTTACAGAGGTAGTGGACCTGACCTGCTTCATCTTATGCAGAGCCAAGCAAAGTTCCCCTCCAAAGGAGCCGTATACCTGCCTTAATTTCGAGTTGCTCCATAAGCCCCATGAGTGCGAATGGAAGAAATATCTACCTAAATTCTTCTCTATGGAATGGAGAGGACTTTGGATTGAAAAGGATAGAAAGATAAAGTTTTTCACTCGTACCTGCAGGAGCAATAGAGCTGAGGGGAATCGACCTTGAGAGATCTCGGGAGCCGAGGTTGCCCGGCTTTGATCTAAAGCCTGCCATACACGCTCAGTTATATTGCACAATAAAACTGTAAAATATAGCGCAAAAAATGCGCTAGGTGGTGTCCACACACTGCAGTTAAATACACAATTTGCTCATTTTTCGTGAAAGTTTGAAGGTTCAACACGTGAAGAATTCATTTTGAAGTAAATTAATAGTAAGCCATAATGTGTCAAAAAATTTAAAAAGCGAAGAGAAATACAAGTTACGTTTCTATAAAATCAAGACGTTCCGTTTTCTGCTCACTTGAATCCATGGCTGCTGCCACACAGAATTGCACAGTTTTATTGAAAGCAATTCATGCAATATGCGGCATTTAACTACGTAATCAAGAGGAGTTTGCGCAGGTCAAAAACTGTGCTAATAACTGAGTAAATTTTGCATGTGAGCTGAGCTTTCTTCAGTTTTTCTATCAGTTCTGACGTCACGCAGTTTTATTGTAAAATATAACTTAGCGTGAATGGCCAGCCTAATGGGAGATTTTGCTGGGTGTATTTTCGAGAATTGCATATGGGTTGGGGCGTTGAGTGTCCCTACAAAACGTTATTCGTGTGCTAAGCCTAGTTGTCGAGATATCATGGACGCCTAAATTTCCGAAGAACAGTAGTACATAGTACACTGTTTAACCTTTCGTGGCATGACATTGGCCTCCCAGACCCACGTAAAAGTTTCAACTGCCCGTAATTCTCTAACAAGTAACGTAGTTGATCCCCAATCCCTTTGTAAAAAATGTTTGAGGTCTAAGGCAAAGGTAGACTAAACGACGAGCGTCATTTGTTATTTAGTGTTTGAATAGTGCGATCGTGAATTCTCGTTTGGATCTGGGGAAGTCAAGCCTGACCATCTCGTTAATTTTCGCGGAAGGTAAGTTAATTTTTTGTTCAATCTCAATCAACTTGTTTTGATGATTTTTATTTTGTTTTAATACATTTTCACATTAATTTTTAGTTTTATCCTAAAACACACTGTTGAATTTCGTGCTTTTTTAGTACTTTGCCGGGTTCAACAAAGTTTTAAAGGTGTCATTATACAATGAAAAGTTTTGAACACTTTCAAATAAATTCAGAACAAAAAGAAATAGGATTAGAAATAACGTATAATAATATATGATGTCCGATTCAGCAACTTCAAAAATCGCCAGTAATGATCTCTTGCAGATATGTTTCAAATTTATTATTGCCGACTTTTTCCTTTAATATACAAGCGATTCTCTAAAATGGCGTTAGAATTATGGAAAAATATTAATTACGTGAAAAGTTTTGCATTTTTTAGCAAAAAGTCGTTTTTCGTCAACAAGTTTTTATATATAGTTTTATCTTCAAAAATTCATATTCGAAATCAATTGGAATTCTTTTTTGTATCGATGCACCTGTACTACCCAGTCATACCACGAAGGGTTAAAACGCGTCAGATAAAATATAGTCCTAAAGCCGGTGACATCAACTCGCGGAATTGACATTTTTTTATGCAAATCGACATTAAAAAGTCATACGAACAAAATACGTTAGGTATGACTAGGTTTGACAAATTAAATTTATTATTATTAAAAAGCGATAATGTTCTACCGTTATCGCAGAAGTTGATTACTCTTAGAGCACATTTTTGGGAAATTTCATGGTCTTTCAGAAAAAACTTAGTATGACAAATTTTATTCTGCCGGAAGATCTGCCATACTTAAAATAGGTATGACAGATCTTCCGGCAGAATAAAATTTGTCATACCAAGTTTTTTTTGCGGTGGCCAGTGGTAAGATTTCAACGTTTTCGCGTAGAAACGTTTTTTTTTTTTAAATATTACCTGTCATTCCAGTTCTATTGCATAGTTTTGATTCATAGCAATTACAAAAAGAAGCAAATTAAATTAATTTGTTTTGGAGTAAACGTTTTCTGTAAAACTACTCTTGTTTTATGTTTCTTCTATACATAATACAGTATAGTATAGAATACTACATTACAGAGGTGGGGTTTCAAGAGCTACAGCAGGTTCCATGGTCTCTATAAGAGTTAGTGAGAGACATTTTTGGTCCAGGTTGAAACCCTTCATGAGTTTTCCTCTCTCTATCTCCCATATAATTGAAATTCAATTCCGCGATCATAGTACTTTTCATGTCAACGGCTCCCCGCCTAATAAGTTTTTATCAAAATTCATGCTTGCATGCCATTGACTCAAATTAACTAAACTAACTAACTTTTAGCTAAGTGGATGCTGTAGTTTTAGCAGTTTTAAGAAAACACCAATTTCCAATTTCAAAATTTTGGTTTCACATTCCATATTTCAATCGGAACTTTGAATAGCAAATTTTACGTTCATCTTTCAAATTCACATAAAAGTGAATGTATCAATGTGCTGTTTAAATAAATTCTTAGGATAAAAACGGGCTTATTATTTCTGAGACAGATTTAGTGAAATGTTTAAACTTTATTCCTTAAATTTTGTTACGTAAAAATATGCGCTATCAGAATTTCCCTCCACTTTCTTTTACACTATCAAACCAACCAAATCCAAAACAACGTTAAAATGATAGGTATTTAAGATATCTAACTCAATAAATTGTTATTGAGGGATCTACAGGAGAATCGTTAAACAATTTCAAGACTTGCCCTCTATCATTTCTCTATTTTTAGCCATCATTAACAGCAATTGTAGTAAATAATAACGAATAATTGTATTCCAGATTTAATTTTACCCGTAAATCACTTCCAATTAATAATATTTTTCTACTAGTGAACCAGTTTTTTTCTAACTTAGGAAAGAAATACTTTTTCTGAAATTAAGTTAGTAATTAGCCCATGTGACACCCGCGATCCGTGCACACGTGTACTTCACGTCACGTCTTAAATTCTACGTATTCCATTCTCAAATCTAAGTTGTTGAGAGCAATTTCTTTGTTGCAAAACTTTTGCAGGACGATTTTCAAATATTTTCACAGTATTCAGTTTTGCATTATTAATCAGCAGAAGTGGTATTACATCCAGAAATGCTACTGTGATCAAAAAGTAAAGCCAATTTGTTTATAACTTTGAACATTTTTATTTATTCTTCCAAATCTATATCAACCCCTTCAAAGTAGTTCCCGCCCGATACAATACACCTATGCCAGCGGTTTTTCCAATCCTCGAAACACTTCTGAAACTCGAACTTCAGTTCCTTCTTCAATTTTTTTTTAATCTCACCAGTCGATTCACAACGGTGTCCCCGAAGCGGTCATTTGAGCTTAGAGAATAGCCAGAAGTCACATGGAACTAAATCGGGCGAATACGGTGGTTGTGGAACGACATGCATCGAATTTTTGATGAAAAAGTCTCGAAGAATCAATGCAGTGTGACATAAGAAATTTAGTGTTTTTGGAACCAATCGAGATGTGAATCTTCTCAAGCACAAATGTTCTTTCAAAATGGTTTGGACCGATCCAAATGAAATGTTTACAGTATCAGCAAGGTCTCCAATTGTCAACCGACGATTTTTGAGCACCATATCTTTGATTTCATTGACATGTTGTTCATTGATTGATGTTGATGGTCGTCCGGGACGATCTTTGTCTTCAACGCTTTCTCTACCTTCTTTGAACTGTTATACCACTTGTAAACATTTCTTTCAGACAAAACCTGATCGCCGAAGGCCTTCTACAACATTCTAAACGTTTCTGCAGCAGAAATTTCATTCCGCAAACAAATCGAATCGATGTACCCGCGTAATTTAAATTCAAAATTGGCTTTACTTTTTGATCACGGTAGTAGTGCGTAGAAATCAAATATGTTGCTTACAATGAGGATATTTGTTAAAGCTTAAGAATTATAGAAATGTGTTCCGACTCCTCCTTTGCGTGGTTTCATGAAAATAACTGTTGCTGTAACTATGTGACCAATTGCATGAATAAATAATTATTAATTTTTAAATCTAGTACACAGAAAGCATCGCTGTCGAAAGTTTAATTATCCCAATTGAAAGGACTACTGGTAGGCTACAGCGGGTGGCATAAAAGTACCGGAACAGCAGAATAACTCACTAGCAGTGAATTTCGGAAAAAAATTTTCCCTGGCTATCTGATGGTGACCTAGGATTTGAGCTTAACTATGACATTGTTCTGGACATTTTTCAGTAAGGCTTAATTTTTATTTCTGTTCTAGTGTTTGACCCTGATATGATCTTCAGAGGTCAAAGGTTAAAGTTGCTCAAGGTCATTTATAAACGTAAAATTTGCCGCCCTCCCCATTTCTGAGGTCAAAAGTATGTCCTCCCACTTAAACAGATCAACTTGACCTCTAAACGACCTTGAAGGTCATGATCAAGATCAAATCCAACGTCCACCAAATAGCCAAGGAAAAATCCTACAACTTTTGTTGGAATCATTTTTTCTAAAAATCGACTCCTGGCGAGTTATTCTGCTGTTCCGGTACTTTTATGCTACCCGGTATATTGTTTCTAATCCCACTTAAGCGACGTACGTAGTAGTTCTACTTGAACTAAATTCAATTCTTGAGGTAACTCAGTTCTGCTTTAACTAAACTTAGGCTAAACTTAAGCATGACTTGAACGCGGAAAAAAAAGTTTCAACTGGGTTACTAGTGATCTTAATCATTTTGTCAATCTATAGACGGAACAGTTTTATACTTATTAATAATGCGTTTTATTTTTCTATCAGTCTACGAAATGTCACAAATAATACCTTATTAAAGGGGTAAAGTGATATGGTTGTTCTTCTCAAGATAAAGCACTGAAAACGGTGAACTCATCTCAGCATAAATTGCGTGACAAGTTCCAATTACCCATTTACGGAATGCGTCACCTGCAAGAGCACCTCCCACGAAAAATAAATGTGAGTCCGAAATAAAAGCATGGTCAGTTGCAGGTACCAAATGAGTCATACTACAAATTAAGATAGTCAAGAACAACTTAGAAATAAAAGCATATGGTTTCCGGATTAATTGATTTCCCTTGCCTTTATTGATCAAAACGTTGAACAACTGGGGAACAAAGCAGGGAAGCCGCTTTTCTTTTAAAACAATTAGGATAATGCCTGCACAAATGCGGTAGTAAAATTAGCGCAAACATCAAAGGACTCTGCTAAACATTTTTCTTGGTAAAATAAATAGAGTAAATTATCACAATGATGAGGATTTCAATCTCTGGAGAATTTTTGGCAATAAATTGGACAGTCCAGCAAAGATTGCATTCGAGAAATTAAGGAAGCAAAGAGAGGCCACGTCTATTAACAAATAAAAACTCCTTAACCTAGAGGCGACACCAAAAAATGAAGGGGATGATGGATGCTAATACTAGCAAATGCAAGAGGGCTCTCCGTTTTCATCCAGCGAGTCGATTTTGAAGCCATGACGCTCCAGAGCTTGAAGCTCCATGCGGGACCGATTGGATTCCACCAGGATGTTTGCAATATCCCGGAACATCTCTTCGACACCCTCCCCTGTCTTGCAGGAAGTTCTGTATGTGGCACTTATCAGGCTGTGGCACTGCTCGCAGAACGACTCGATCTCTGCCTCGGTGACCTGGGGCTCACGGCCCTCCAAGTCGGCCTTGTTGCCGCAAATGAATATCTTTGCGTTTTCGGCGTAGGTAACTATGTCCAGGAGGTGCTGTGACAGCGAATGAAACGAGGAGGCGTTGTCCAAAGCAAATACGAGGATCGCTCCTTCGGCAAACTTGTAGTAGCTAGACGTCACCGACGCCACCCTCTCCATCCCACCGGTGTCCCAGAGCTGCAGCTGAAAAGATTTTAATCATCTGTGAAACGTTCGGGCTCTCACAAGTGCTTTACCTTGATCATCTTGTCGTCCACTGTGTAATCCTTATCGTAGTGGTCCAGGCCCAACGTCGACTTCCGATCAGTTTCAGTGACGAAGGTGTTGCTGGCAAATCGGCGAAACAAGGAACTTTTCCCAACCCCATACTCGCCGCAGAGGATAACTTTCTGCTCGGGGATGCGTACGCTGGCCATTTGACCGATGCCGTTTTGGGCAGTATGTTTAAAATTAATAGCACTCTTCAAAGTAAGCGCGAAAGTATAAAAACTAACTCCGGCGAACCGTCAGACAACTCCCTCGTACCCATGTAGGTAGATTTCATTTCGCGGAGGAGGACGGGAGGAACACAGACAATAAATAACAATATATAGTAAAGATTAGGTAGCATCCGCCATTACGTACGTCACCATGCACGATATCCATATAGATTTGTTCGCAAGTCGCATATGCGCGTCATCAAGCATGATTTAAATCTGAAGCCGAAACAAAATCGTACAGAAAAACGTCACAGTTTACTACAGTTACCTAATGTTTTCTGTACTGTGCTTAAAGAATAGGATAGGACATACCGTGTAAAATCCCTATACATGAGTGATGCATTTTTTCCTTAAAATAGGCCCTAGCAGCGAACATGATTAGATTAGGTCAGCGATATAAAAAACGACATTTTCGGTTAAAGGACCACGCACAAAATGTTCGGAAAAAAAAGTACCGTGGATTTTCTCCAAACTTCGGATTTATGCTCTCTGAATGATGCTGATCAAATGTGCTCATGGGCCCAACTTGATTTATAGCGATCTGAAGGGTCCAGCGAGCTTGGAAAGTAGGGTTTTGCCCCTGTACGATCACTGATTTTTGAAAATGTACCTCCCATTGTATATCAATATCTCAAGAAATATCGATGTTAGCAATTTGGTGTTCAGAACTTTTTTGTAGGAAATTGAATTTGCTACAAGTTTGTCATATTCACTTTTTCTATACCTTTTATTGTTTACGAGATAGGGGCAAAAAGTGAGAATTTCATGGAAAAATTGGGGTTAGTGACCCGTACTACCTCGCTGGTGGGAGTTAGGGTTACACCGCAATGGACACTTTTGTAGAGCATTGAATTCTGAAGAAACCCTACCATTGACCAAGATTATACCATAAAATGCCTCTGAGTTGTAGAGTTTTGAAGAAAAATAATCAAAGTTTACGTGTATTTTATATGGGAAATCTTTATACGCCTTGGTCTAGTACTTAATATTAATATTAATGGCTCCAATTTTCAGAGAATTTTTGTTTAGGTATTTGTCACAAAATTTCGAGGTGGGATTGAAAAAAAAAAAAATAGTCACGAAAAAAAAACACCCTAATATATATATTAGGGTGCTTTTTTTTCGCGACTATTTTTTTTTTCAGTCCCACCTCGAATTTTTGTGGCAAATACCTAAACATAAATTCCCTGAAAATTGGAGCCATTAATATTAATATTAAGTACTAAACCAAGGCGTATAAAGATTTCCCATATAAAATACACGTAAACTTTGATTATTTTTCTTCAAAACTCTACAACTCAGAGGCATTTTATGGTATAATCTTGGTCAATGGTAGGGTTTCTTCAGAATTCAATGCTCTACAAAAGTGTCCATTGCGGTGTAACCCTAACTCCCACCAGCGATGTAGTACGGGTCACTAACCCCAATTTTTCCATGAAATTCTCACTTTTTGCCCCTATCTCGTAAACAATAAAAGGTATAGAAAAAGTGAATATGACAAACTTGTAGCAAATTCAATTTCCTACAAAAAAGTTCTGAACACCAAATTGCTAACATCGATATTTCTTGAGATATTGATATACAATGGGAGGTACATTTTCAAAAATCAGCGATCGTACAGGGGCAAAACCCTACTTTCCAAGCTCGCTGGACCCTTCAGATCGCTATAAATCAAGTTGGGCCCATGAGCACATTTGATCAGCATCATTCAGAGAGCATAAATCCGAAGTTTGGAGAAAATCCACGGTACTTTTTTTTCCGAACATTTTGTGCGTGGTCCTTTCCGAGCAATTTCCAATCGCACCAGAGCCTATTGCATAGATATCATGCGAAAAATGTCACATCTGGGGGCTGCAGTAGGCGTATTTGCTTTGCATTTAGTGCCCCTTTTCTATCTTGATGTCAATATACGCCTTTATTGGACGCACAACTGCAAGAAAGAGGCCTACAACTACATCACGAAATTGCTTCACTAAACCGACTTATGTCCCATCCTATTCTCTATTATCTAAGGTACCGTGTGAGAGGAGCCCGATATAGACTATATCGTGACGTAATGATGGCAGATTTTGATTGGTAAAATTATTTCAGTTATTTGACAATGCTTCGATAAATTATAACAAGTATAATCATAGCAATGTGAATTTGCCATATTTCAATGTTTTTGTTTATCCGTGGAATAAAGGATATTGAAACAAAGAAATATTACATCGTTCGGATCAAACCCGCCCGGTTTTGAAAATTCATTACACAATATTTAATTGTTATTCCGTAATCTTTGTCACTAAGTAGAGCATTCGTTGTTTTTCATCCTTCACTGCGATCACTACGCTATGGCTACAAATACCTAATTTAGAAGGTCGTAACTCTATCAGTATATTTTCACAGCTTCAAATAATCAAGTTTATATATCTTGAAGGACGCTTAGCGGCCGAAGCCCACCGAAATTAGTAAAAGTGATGATTTATACAATTAACACACTTGAAACATAACCATAAATAACTTTAATCCATCCATGGGGCAATGGAAAATATGAAGAAAAACCCTGGCGGAAAAAAATCGCGTAACTACTTGTGCAATTTCTGCTCAATCACCTCCAGCGAAGAGCATGTCTAGTTCATGGCACTTACTAGTAATTGTGAGAACTTTGCCAGGTCCAATGGAACGCGGCAAATATATATAACAGATATAGGCAGTGAATATCGGTTATTACGACTTCGGTTAACCGTTCAAAGCATTTTAATTAATGATTTAGGCTGCAGACGTGTCGCTGCAAAGCTGGTACTGAAAGAGCTGAATTTCAAAAAAAGGACCGCATTGACGTCGCAGAGACATAATTTCTTTAAGGCCCAATTACAATGACCGGATCTGAACGGATAGAAATATCAAAGCACGCAGTGAAACGGATAGGAAAAAAACACCAATTACAATGACGTACCCACTGACATGAAAGAACTGGACTGCTAACCGTCGTCTGAAAAATGAGACCATTTTTAGCACAGGCTCAATCCTCATGGAGCAAATCATGCTATTAAAAATGCCCTAAAATACCGTACAATTATGTTTAAACTGACGCAAATTAAAAATAATTGAGCTTTCACGAACCGATTTCTCTCATATCACGCTCAATTTTAAGTTTTTTCATAAAAATGTTCCTCGCGGCAATCAGCTGGGGACTGGGGAAAAACAAAGATAGCTATACAAATTATTTTTCTGCCTTTGTCTAACCTTCACATTTCTCGTTTATATCAACCCAAGCTAAAAGTTGTATCACAAAATGAAGTAGCCATCTGTTGGACATCGTTAAACTATTCTAACAGCTGATTGCAACGGAAAATGATGAGTTTGCGGGCAACTTGTAAAGGCTGTCGTGGGTAAAAGTGATGTGCAAAAAGCTTGTGTTTACTTTTATTTATCTATTGGGAGTATCAAAAAGATGTATCACACGCGAAGATACTATGTAGAAAAAACCAAAAGAAGTGCACATACATGGCGCCACCTTCATTTAGCTATTGGCCATTTTTTTTTGTAAATTTGTCTGCCTGCGGGCTTAAGAAAGAGCGAGTAGAGATGCCACGAATATTCGGCAACTATTCGGTATTCGGCTATTCGGCCACTTTTTTTCGCTATTCGGTATTCGGCCGAATATGGTTAACTATTCGGCCGAATACCGAATAGCAATTTATTTATTATTTTTTTATTACTAGCTGTTTTCCCGCGACCATCGTCCGCGTAAATTATAGCCCATGTCCTTTCTAAGGCTCTAGAGTATGTATCTGTGTACCAAATTTCATTTAAATCGGTTCAGCAGTTTTGGCGTGAAATCGTGATAAACAGATTTAATTTCGTATTTATGATCAAATATAGTAAGGATTACCAAATAAATCATGAAAAAAGAACTCAAAATATTACTCACAAAGATATATTTATTTAACCAAAAAAAAGAGCTAACAAATTAATATTTAAAATCTACCAGTGTTAAGTTATGATGAATGAAAACAATTTTTTCAGCGTTTGTTGATAGCAGACGATTGCGTTTTTCCTCATAAATTATACCTGCTTCCAAAAACAGCCGCTCACTATACACACTGCTACCGGGAGATGATAAATAAATCTTAGCAAATTGTGAAAGGGTTGGATATTGTTTCGCGTTTGCTGACCACCACTTGTAAGGGTCTGCTGTCCGATCTAAACGAACAGATACCATGTAAAAATCAAGTTCATTTGCAACAGAATTTTTCTGTTCCACACCTTCATCTGAACGAACATTTTCTGTAGCGACAGTTGTGACTTGTCGCCCGCGGAAAGTACTAAGTGTGGCCGAATATTCGGCTGCCGAATGTTCGGCGCTTCGGCCAAGAGCCTCGCCGAACATTCGGTATTCGGTATTCGGCCAAATTACTATTCGTGGCATCTCTAAGCGAGATAGTTAGAATTTGGTCAAAATTTGGTCTTACTTTTGATGTGAGTTTTTGTACGGGATCAGCAGTCCAGTTCTTATATGTCAGTGGACGTACCTGTTCGGATTAAAACGTCAAAGAAGTTTCCTTAAATCTCAAAAGTGCGAAAAGTAGAAATGCATATAAAGCGGAAAAGAAAAGCATTTTCAATATTTCTAATGTAGTGTAAAACTTAAAAAATTGGAAAGTAGAAGAAAAAACCGGTGGTGGCAGTTCTCCTGTTTGACACTTCAATCCGTTAATCCGTCGATTTCTAAACATACGAAATTAACTGCGCGTAGTTTCGATCGAATTCGCTTGTATCCGTTCAATGTAATCGGTGAGGTAGAAACGTATGGTGGGAAAACCAATTTGACATTTCAACCCGGTTCTCTTGCGCTCAGATCCGATCATTGTAATTGGGCTTTTAGACGAGACGTGGGTTTATGAGTATGACTTAAAAAACCGCTCAAGGGAGCGTGTTTTAGCACCCAAGAGGAGATAATGGAGAAATCGAAGACGACTCTGATGGCCATACCGAAAAAGGAGTATCAAAAATGTTTCGAGGATTGGATCAAGCGCTGGCATAAGTGCGTTTCAGTTGATGGAGAGTACTTTGAAGGGGATAATGTCTATTTTGATGATTTGTATTTTTAGTTTTCTGAAAAAAAAATTCCTGAAACTTGTTGATCACGGTGGTATCCAATAATTTCCAATCCACTGAATGCCACCAAAGACTCGTCCAGTAAATAAAATATCTGTTATAACATCAAGATTTGTTCATTCATATAAGAGATCATAATAGACTCATAAAATTGTTCTCTAAATAAAGTTCACAAATAACGGATATTACACAGCTATAGTTAGGGATTTAAGCTTCCATTTAAGTTATGTTTTGAGCTCCTACAATAGCCAGTTATTTTTAAAAACATTTAAAAAATTAGGAAATTAAGTTTTTTTCAAATTCTAAATCTTTTTTTCTTATACTCAATTAAAATTTGTTTGACGCAACATTTCATTTCAACCATTGGCTGAAACTCAATACCTACTGTAGAAAATCATTCATCTGCTTCCTGAATTAGTGAAGTGGACAGAACTGGTTGCAGAAGACTGGCAGCATCATAAGAGATACATAAATTGCTTAATCAATTGCTATATTTGATATTAAATTTATTATTATTATTAAAGTACATTTAACTAACAAGCAACATGCCTTACTGACCTACCGAACTTACACAATCATGTTATGTCCCTATCAGTCGCTTCGTTCAATAAATAAAATTTAAAAACAAGTTTGGAATTATCGTGAAACGGAGAAGTAGATGGTGAGTGCCACTGCCACTACGAAGACCACCCCCACTCCGTACAGCACAAATTTCTCCCTAAGGGCTCGCAGCATAATGGAATGGAGCACCCGCGAAGATCGCCCCAGCTCAGAGTTTGTTTCCCGCAATTTTGACCTGGTCGACTGTATCGTCTCCCTTTGATGCTGCAGATCTGAGAGCACTTGGGTGCCGATCTGTTCTGTTTCTACGATTATGCGGTACCCTTCTGTGAGTTTATTCCCCGTCCGTTCGATCCTTTCTGAATTGTCTAGAAGACTTTGCTTTTGCTCATCTTTTACCGTCGTGTACTCGTAGTCGTCAGCTGAGTCGTACCCACTTGAACTTCTCCTCTTGGCCTCGTCATATTCCGACTGTAATCGCTTAAGTTCGCTTTGATAACATTTCAACTTATTACTGAGTGTCTGTCGTTGCGGCGGGCCGACTTCCTGAACCTCTAATCCAATTTGTTCCAACTGGAAAGATATTTGCTAATTGTAGTTTTGTTGTAGTTTCGGATTTTACGAATACCCACCAATTCCTGTGCATCTGCTAAGTTCGTATCGATCTTTGAGGACAACTCTCTTCGCTCGCCTGGAAGGGGCAAGGTGAACATATGAAGCCTCTTCTTGGGTGCTTTTGTGGAAAATACTTACTTGTGCCGCTGTATATATGTAGCCTTGCAATTTGAGCAGTGATATCGGCGTTAAGAGTAGCATATTGCTCCTCAAGATCTTTAATCAAAGACATCACTGTCACTGGGGATGTTTTGAGTAATTGACAGTTCTGCCGTGAAGTGACATAACATAATGACACATATTAACGGTGCACTGCACTGTCGACAATTCTTAAAGTAGGTCTGTTCGTTGACAATCTTGTGGCACCCAAGTTCGCCCTAGCTGCACTGGTTTTTAAACGTCAAATGCCAGTTCTGTGTTTTTTGAGAAACCTGTGTGATAAAATCCGTTGTAAACTCAGGGTTAATGACGAACATCAGTATAATTGTTAATAGACACGGTATTTAAAGTAGAATTAACTCTTGTTGCGGACACAAGAAGTTAATTTTAGCATTTCGATGTGAACATTATCAAAAAGTAGTGATTTTATTTTAGAATTTGTGTGCAAAAGGTCGAATGAGAGTTCTAATTTTTAATAAGCTGTTCGTTTAACTGACAACCATTGGGACGCCCCACGTTTTTTGACAATTCTCAGGGCGCCTGGGGTGCCACAGGCCATTGGGTCAACGAACAAACCTATTCGCTTCCGGATGTTCGTTGGCAATCCTGTGGCACCCCAGTGCGCACCAATGCGCCCTAGCTGCACTGGTTTTTAAACGTCAAATGCCAGTTCTGTGTTTTTTGAGAAACCTGGGGCGCCCTGGTGCACCCTGGTTTTACCCCAGGTAAAAACTCAGGGTTAATGACGGTTATTAGTTTAATTGTTAACAGATACGGTATTTAAAGTGGAATTAACTCTTGTCGCAGGCACAAGAACTCAATTTGAGCATTTCGATGTGAACATTATGAAAAAGTAGTGGTTCTATTTTATAATTTTTGTGTAAAAGGCCAGATGACAGTTCTCCTTTTTAATAAGCTGTTCGCTGGAGTGAAAAGCACTGGGATGCCCCGTGTTTTTTGACAGTTCTCAGGGCGCATCAGTGTGCCCTGGGGTGCCACAGGTTTTCAAGCCAACGAACAAACCTATTCCGTCCGTATTTCGCGAAGATACAGCAGAGCTCAAAATATTTTCTTCCTAATGCTTTAAGAAGATTCGTTCTTAAACAAATTGCAGCCAACTTTGGTGTATTGAACTGCACTACCATCTTCCTTTCTAGTTTGTTTCTTGGAGAAGGTAGTGTACTTTTGAGAATTATTTTCGTAAATCTTAAATCATCGGGGTTTTAAAAGAGTTTTAAAGTCCTATTTGATTTTCAAGATAATTTATTAAGTGTAACGAATTGGGTTTTTGATATAGTTCTGCTATTTCAGTTGCAAGGATGGTTCAGCGATTGACACTCAGGAGACGTCTGTCCTACAACACAAGATCCAACAGGAGACGAGTGTAAGTTTCCCGGTTATTTGGGGATGAATTAAAAGTTATTACAAGCTTTACTGTTAAGTGGTGATTTAGTGCAGTTGTGGCTAAATGGTTTTTTCAATCAATTCAGTGCTTTGACATGTCAACACGATATAACCTAACTGCCCGCCGGTGCAGCTCCGTAACCATGGATTTTTTGTCCCAAGATCCATTGCGACCTTTATGCTTTTTCATACTATAATATTTTAATTCGTTGTCGCGAGAAGTTAATCCATTGGTTAGATTGTAGTCATTGATTTTCAGTGAAGTGCGATTCGAAAGCCCGCTCTGTGCCATTCGGATCGATATTATTCTGTTCGCAATGCTTTCAATGATTTTTGCAAGCAGTACATTTTGTGTTTGAGACTATGAATGATTACTTAATTTTGCCGAGCTCATCACACATGTCTCGAGATCACACAATTCTTGTATTCACTGTCGCAGACGGTCTGAATTCACGTAGGTAGTTGATATGAGCGCTCAGTAAAGTAAAGTTTTTATTCATTTTATATTTCATTATTATGAAAAGTAAAAAAAAAAAAAAAAAAATTCAAGAAAAACTTATACTGCATATGGATTAGCCGTCCGCGAACTTGTTTATTTACCCATACGAGGTAGATAAGGGGTTAGGATTAGTTAGAAATTTTGAAAAAAAAATTATTTCTGATTTTATAAAGTACAAAATCTCATAAATATTCTCTCAAAATCGTCGTGATCCCACGAAATCTGTTGAATGTACAACAATAACAATAGGTCATTTGAAAGACAATATCAGTTGCACTTGTTTGAAAGTTTAAACTCGTTTTTCGTAATACAGTCAACAAGTCATGGAACCGCTCTATAGGAAACTCGGAATTGAAATCCGTTCGGAATGTAGGAAATTTGAAAGCAGGCTGGAACATTTTAAAAGTTTAGCAATTGTCGAGTTTTCTGACAGTGCCAGCCTGCTTTTGAATATCCTACATTCCGAACGGATTTCAATTCCGTCGGAATGAATAATAGGGGTGCAGATTAATACCTCCCGCGTTATATGTTTTAAGTGAATCTCAGAAAGAAAGCAATTATACATAAATTAGACTGATTTGTCTTGCATTACAAATACATATAAGAACTTAATTTGCAAAGCACAAAGTTGTAATGGATAGGGTTAATTAATAAAATTTTATAATGCAAAAGCTCAGATCATAGAGAATAGGATAAGAAATACCGTGCAAAATTCGTATACGTGAGTGAAGCATTTGCCTCTCAAAAAAAAGGCCTAGTGGGGAACATGATTGGAGTAGGCTGTTTTAAGTTTATTGAGTCTACATACTACACACACGTCTGAACACATTTAAAAACAATTTTGTAATAAATTAAAAGAGCAATGCTTTATCCTTTGTTCATTTTTAGGGAAATCCGAAAAAGTAATGAACAAATTTTTAAACAATTAAGGTACTATTACCGTCTAGAATTTTCAAAGAATGATTTTTTTTTTTTTTTACATTTTTAGATTCTTTATACCTTCAATAATAACTGTCTAAAATATTAAATCGAAATTCGAAGCCAGTGCCGAGATATAACGACTCAATTGAAGCGCGCTCTCGGCTGTTCCCATGTTCTAAATAAACTTTAAATGCGTTTTTCTCGAGTTTAGGTTTTTTTAACTGGCGGACAGTTAATCTCCGGATCTACTGGGCCGATTTTAATAAACTTTGAAGCATTCTGTTCGTTGTTATATCCTGCGTGATAGTTTACCACAATTTGACCACAAAAAAAATATATAAAATTTTTGAGCCTGAAAAAAGGTCGAAAAAAAGGGCGATTTTTGGAAAAAATGTTGAAATGTCCGCCATTTTTTTATTTTTAATGATTTTTCAATTTTTCTGGTAAACTATCACGTAAGAGCACTTCCTTTTTGTAACTCTTTTTGAATTTTATGTTTCAGACTTACCGTTCCAGAGATTAACTGTCCGCCATGCAGCAATGTTTTTTTGAGAAGAAAATTGAGCGCCCTGTATTAAATTTACAGTTAATAGAAAATAAAAATAAAATTTTTTTTTCGTAATCTTCAAGAACTGTTTAATACTGTAAAAAAAGTTTGATAACAATATATAATATAGAAAGTGAAAAAAAAATTGTTGAATATATGTCATTTTTTAGCATTCTAGACGGTAATAGTACCTTAAGTTGGAAAGTTATTGTACGAATCACATACAAAACACGTTGTGTTATGCTTACCCGTCATTTATCTAAAGCAAATTTTATTTTATTTAATTAATTGCGTCTAAAAAAGACTTAAAAGCTTTTAAGTTTGAGTTCTTTATCTAATAGGAAATTTTGTTGGGTGTATTTTTGAGAGCTTTAATATGGGTTGGAATTTTATGAGGGTATCAAAGTGTCCCTTCTTATCATCGATATACTTTGGCTTTCACATCGTTTTTAACCCTTTTAGTGTCAGCGGGCCGATCTATCGGCCCACGGTCCTTATGCGGAGAGTGCCACGAGCCGATGTGGCGTAGTGGCCCGGCCGTTAGGCCGAGCTGCCTACGAGCGCACGCGCAGAGAGACTCTTGCTTTAGTCCTTATCTCCAATACAATGTAGACCACACCACGCTTGTGTTTATTTCATTTAGTCCTTATCTCCAATAAATACTAAAATTTTCCTCCTTGTAAAGCTATTTATATGAGCGCGCATATCAAATCGGCCCGTGGCATTTCTCGCATGTACTTCATAAAACGCTTGGCACTAAAAAGGTTAATATCTTATTTTTCTAACTAATTATTACTGCGTTTGCACGTAGAGAGGATCCACCTCAGCATTGTTTTTTTTAACTAGTATGTATTTACTCATCGACGAAGTGAGAATGAGTTAGGCTGAACGTAATAAACAAATCATTTAAGTATTCGTCGTTCGAATATAGCTAAATATGAGCCGTCGATATATACGGGAATGGAAGAAAAATATTCTATATATTCACTTTATAAAATATTTTGTATGTAATTAGTCTTTATTTACTTATATTACAGTGTTCGTACTCCTGGAGGTCGGCTTGTGTACCAATATGTTAAGAAGACGAGGAGCGTTCCAAAATGTGGTCAATGCAAAGAAAAGCTAAAGGGCATCAGGCCCACCCGCCCAAGCGAACGCTCTAGGCTGTCAAAGCGTCACAAGACTGTTCGTCGTACATATGGTGGAGTTCTTTGCCACAGATGCGTTAGAGAGCGTATTATCCGTGCTTTTCTCATCGAGGAACAGAAGATTGTTAAGGCACTGAAGAGCCAACAGATTAAGCAGAAGGCTCCACCAAAACCTACGCAGAAGTCCGCTTCAAAAGCTAAGAAATAAGCTTTTAAACCAATAAAATTTTTAATTTGATTTAAAGGAGTTTAAATTTCTATTTTAGTTTGTTAATTTTTGGAAAATTGAGCTTCTGTATAAGGAGACTGAGTGATGGAAAGATCAAGTTTCGCTCGATAAAAGAGTAAGATCTATTTCACACTTAATTCGGATTATTGAATTGTTACATTTTGTTGGTTTTCCTGGAATTTCTGCGTTCATGGAAGTAATTGCGTTATTTAAACAGTAAATTACAGATGGTATTTATACCTAGTAAGATAAAAACTCAATTTACCAATTATTCGATAGAAGAGACAATTATTATACAATAAAAGTATTTGTTTTAAATTCCATTTTCTTGAATTTAAATATTAATGGTTTTCAAGTAATTTTACTTTGTTCGGCAATTTTTCATTACACTTTAATAATCTACTGTAAAAGACAGTTATTGAGTCTTCAAATTTTTACCGGGCGTGTAAACGTAACGTAAACAATTTCTTCAGTTGTCGAGTGGCCGAACACGTCGAAAACACAGCTTTAAAGGGTCATAAAAAAACCGAATATGTAGATCTCTCTTTGTTAAAAGTTAGCATATTAAATACTTTGTTTTAACGAAGTGTATATAGATAAAAATCTATGTGCAAGCAGTTTATGTTCATGTTATATACATTTTGAACCTCAAAATGGTATATAAAATATGGCGATCCGAAATTGTTAAACTTTACTAAATTATCGTATAAATTGTAGTATATATCATTTTTAACTTTACAGCTCAGCATTCAATAAAGTAAATCATAGAACCACTAGAAACCAATTTTTGTGTAAGCACATCCACCATATTGGTTTTGAAATGTTTAACTAATCTATTTGATATCCGAATTGACATAAGTGACTCCGAAACACCGATGGACCAGCTTTTATTTAAATTCGATTGATCTAAGTATTTCTTATCTGCCATTTTGGTTCGTCCATATTGAATTTTTAAATTTTGATGTCGGAGCAAAAGTACACCCAGATACCAATCGAATCAAATTTAATACTCTTGGTCCGCTATAGTAGTAGTAGTATTTGCTTAATTTATTGTATCAAGTACATCAGAATTTTACAAAGGGTGTTTGTCCTTAAATTTAATAAAATGTATAAAAGTAATAACATATATAGCTTATAGCTATTTTTCTAACAGATTAACTTATATTAATAAATTTTAAATAGCTATGTAGTTTAATGGTATAATACAGGGTTGAAATATTTGGTATTTTTTAGAAATTACAAACCTTAAATTTTTGATACTTCAGAGTTACATAGCAAATTTAATTTCTCACAAATCTTTTATTTTTTAGTTAACAGATTTCACACAATAAAGTTTATAAACTTAACTAATTTGTGCATCTCGTTTTCTCTAATGTTTTCTAGAGAGAGGTGCAATTTGTTCTGATAAGCAAGGTAATAATTGCGATCTTTGTTGCGTAAGTCTTAGGTAATGTGTTTATGGAAAATTGTGTCCGCATCCGCACAAATTTTGCAATACTTATTTGCTGAGAATTTAACTTTACTGACTTTCAATATTAATCTGCTGTTAATTTCATTAAATAATCTTAATTGAGCTACAATTTTTTTTTCCTCTATTGTCTAACAAGGAGAAGGCACCTGGTCGTCATCACCGATTTCGCTCAAATTTATAGCACATGTAGGGCTTCGCAACAAATGAAAGTATCCGAAGTGGGAACTCCAGATGGCCACGCGTTTACAAAATAATAGTATACAAATCCGGCTCTAACTCCCATTAATTGTAGAACATTCCCAAAGCGGCGGCTGGTGCAGTGGTGAATACTTGGGCCTGGGATTCAGAGGTCACGGGTTCGAATCCCAGCGTGGGGGAGCTTTTATTATTTTTTATTTTTTTTATTTATTTATACGCATAAGGCATAAATAAGGAAAAAAATTGGGATTGAGGACTTTTCAGCAAAGGATTGTTATTAAAGCGAATACCAAAAGACTCTACATTCAAATTCAAACTTTTATTATTTTTCATATGATGATTTACATTTATCGGGGTGATATTCATTATAAAATCAGGGAGAACAGTAATTATTTTTGCATCTAGCACAGGTAATAAACGCTGCATTTTTACAATTACAACGTTGGTTCAACGTCAATCCTCCATGCATTCGTAGTAAGTGTGGCAGATTATCGCAAGCGTTAGCCAAGACAAGAACCCAGCGCGCGCGGCATGCTACAGCGGCACATTCTGTTCGGGCCTTAAGTCTAGAGATATTAAAAGATATAATGGTTCTGTTAAGGTTTTTGCGGTCACTGGTCAAATCATTTCAGTTACAATCAACATATTTCGTAATGAAATTTTGATCAGCGCTTCGTCGTAAAAAGTAGGTAGCCCAGCGAGAGCGTAAAAAGTATGTGGTCCACAGCACACGTTTAACTTTGCACAACTCAGCGCTCAAATGACCTGGATTGAATTTACGGACCTAAATCAAATTATTCCGAACACTCGGACACAAGTGAGGAGCTCGGATCAATCCGACCGTAATTGCGAACTCAGCCTTTATATATGATTGCGATAGTTCTAAATATAAATGACAACCAACTTTCAGGTGACAAGTGTTAAATATAAAATCTCCATGCAGCTTGTTCACAACAGCTTTTATAAGGCACGAAAAGTGCCCGAGGAAAGTTCTTACTTTACGGCACTGACATATAAGAACTGGACTGCTGATCCCGTACAAAAACTCACATCAAAAGTAAGACCAAATTTTGACCGAATTCTAACTATCTCGCTCTTTCTTAAGCCCGCAGGCAGACAAATTTAGAAAAAAAAATGGCCAATAGCCAAATGAAGGTGGCGCCATGTATGTGCACTTCTTTTGGTTTTTTCTAGTATCTTCGCGTGTGATACATCTTTTTGATACTCCCAATAGATAAATAAAAGTAAACACAAGCTTTTTGCACATCACTTTTACCCACGACAGCCTTTACAAGTTGCCCGCCAACTCATCATTTTCCGTTGCAATCAGCTGTTAGAATAGTTTAACGATGTCCAACAGATGGCTACTTCATTTTGTAATACAACTTTTAGCTTGGGTTGGTATAAACGAGAAATGTGAAGGTTAGACAAAGGCAGAAAAATAATTTGTATAGTTATCTTTGTCTTTCTTAAGACCGCAGCTGATTGCCGCGAGGAACATTTTTGTGAAAAAACTTAAAATTAAGCGTGATATAAAAGAAATCGGTTCATGACAGCTTAATTATTTTTTATTTGCTTCATTTTAAACATAATTGTGCGGTATTTTAGGGAATTTTTAATAGCATGATTTGCGCCATGTGGTTTGAGCCTGCGCTAAAAATGGTCTCGTTTTTCAGACGGCGGTTAGCAGTCCAGTTCCTCTATGTCAGTGGTTTACGGAATTCGGCATAAGGTTTAAAATTTGACTTTGGCGCGCTTTTTTCGCAGGCACCCTATGTTGGTAGTTGGTCAGCAAGTGCGACGAGTGTAGTGAATGGCGCAATGGTTGTTTTGAATGCGGTAGCGTGCTGCCAGATGAACTATTATCTAACGAAGTGTAATCGGTCGTATAATATAGTTAAGTTTTTTCCAATCCGGTGAATTCAATTATGTTGTGTTCAATTGTTCCTAGGAAATAATGACAAGAAAACTCACGATTAAGTTAACCCATCGGACAAATGTCATTTCAAGCAGTTTGTTTTTGTATGTGTTAGTTCGTTTCTCAACTCTGTACACAAATATTATTCGTCAAGTTAGTAGAGTCAAAATGGCTACTAAGATTTTGATGAGCCGCGATTGGGGTGCCCGGAAAATGTTTGTTTTGATTGTTACAGTGCTGTTTTTGCAAGAAGTGAACAGTGGTAAGCAAATTATAATTAATTTTCTAATATCCTAACTTACTAAGGTGTCCTAATTTCTACGTCTCGTGCTCGTTTCGGTGAAGTGCATTTTTACAATGCAGGCTGTCACTTTAGCCCGTTCTGTTGACTTGTCCGCCGCACTGCATGGGAGTAATCGATAAAGGGTTAATTAAATGGCAGGTTGTTCTGTATCTGTGGGACCGTGCGAGGGCAGGAAGTGAATTGCATCGGTGGTGTTTGCGCAGTACTAGGCCTGTGCCTATCATAAAACGGTGACACTACTGGTGTTTACTTTTGAAAGACGTAAATAAATTCCAGAATTTAGGGGGATACGGAGGAAACGCAGTCCTACTTTTTTTTTTTTTTTATTAAAGTCAAAGCCTCTTCAGTTATTTTTCAGATCAGGAACCCAATTCCTTATTATAGTATTCGCCCGATATCGAGTCATATGGATGAATTAGGGGTAAAGTTTCAATTAGGTTGCCTTGAAATTTTAATCCTGATTTTGCTAATGGTTCGAATTCGACCTCACAACATTATAATATAGGAATAAACCCTGACTCCCGAGAATGGCTCAAATTCCTTTGACACAGGCAATGTTGAAACATTGGAGTGTTGTCCCAATTGGAGTTAACAGTTTGACAGTTGTCTTCTGGACATTTTACTTCCTAGTTTTATCAACTTTTCGTAACTGATACTAGGAAATATTGTTGTTTTATCAATAAAGTGTATAAAAGAGCATTGCTTGCCTGTATACATATCAGTAAGAACTGGTAGGTAAAATGTGTCCCCTCCTTTTGCAGGTTTCATTTCATGCAAAACCTTGGATAGGTTTTTGTTGATTTTCCAGTTTGATCTCTAACTTAATCTGTAAAAATTAGATTAGTGTGGTGGGGAATATTCTAGTAATTCTAATTTCGAGTACTGAGTATGTGAATCATGGGAGTATTCCAATGGATCTAAAGTGTGTGAATTTTGGCTATTTAGTCACTGAATTTCCACTAAGTCTACAATTTATAGTTTTTCTAAATATCAATAAATAATATTAATTAATACATAATTTAAATATACCCTTCAATCTTACAAACTAAGTAATTTTACGGATTTGACACATAAATATATAGGGTAAAGTTTGGTGAAGATATAACCCACATCGAATGGTCAAAGTCGGTGGAAAGTGTAACGCAAAATCGACTTGGCCGATCTTCTTCAAATTTGACACACTCTTTAAATACATAAAATATGAGGTAGTGACGTCAAGATAATTTTTTTTTGCATTATAATTAGTTTTACTATTACAAATAGGCTGATTTTTACTGGTTTTTTCTTTTAAAATTAGTTTTTTTACTTTAAAATTATGCCCAGAATTGAAAAATCGTCTAAAAAAAAATCTTGACGTCATTACTTATAAACTAACCAAAAATATTCGATTTTTTGATTTGAGATAATCCAGTAATGAGCTCTGATGTCCACCGCAAACTGCCTTTTTTTTTTAAAGAGTATCCGAACATTTGCTCTCAATGGCTTATTTCTTAATATTTTAGGCTAAAAATTTAACTGAATATTCTTGGAATGATACTTTATTATTTGTACAATTTACAAATAAATACACTATCATATGCGCAAAGAATTATCAAAGATGCTAAAAATGAAGCGAATTTTTTTTAATTAATTGCGTCTAAAAAGGGAGCAATAAAAGCCTTTTTAAATCGCTTTCCTTGAACTTCTTTTTCAGCGATTCAGGAAATGTCAACCTGAGTGAAAGACGAAGATGTAAAAAATATAACCAGCTTAAAAAACTCTAAAATATTGATACCATGTATTTACATGAAATGTATAACGGCGATGGCCCTGAAATATCACATACAGTGTGCGCAATTTCTATAAGCGCAGCCAGTTTTATTCATGTTTAAAGAAAACTACTTTTTATTTTTCAAACCCGATTATATTGCATAAATTCCCCATTGGTAAATATTAATGAAATAATATAAAACATTCATTAAAGTAAGTAATTACTTTATAAAAAAAAAATAAATATAATTAAAAGTCTCTTTTGTCTGCGCAATTTCTATAAACTCACTTTATATTATAGTCTTTATTTTAAAAGCTTAATGAAAAGTAAATTTTTGTATATTTTCTAAGTATTGTGTTTTATCTCCTTTGTTAGTTATAACTTGAAAAAACCTGTTAAACATCGAATTTATTAACTTTTTAAACAAATGTTCATCAATATCATTCCAGCATTTCAAAATATCGGCTTTCAGTTGAGATAACGAAGAAAATTGTCCACTATTTGCGTAAACTCTTCGTACCATGATTCCCCAAATGTTCTCCATTGGATTTAAATCCGGGCTACGTGATGGCCACTACATTACAGGAATATTTTTTTCACTAAACCATCGTCTTGTTTCGGCAGAAGAATGCACAGCGGCGTTATCCTGTTGAAAAATCAAATCTTTTTCCATATTGTCTTCTAAATATGGAATAAGAGATTCCTCCAGCAGGTCTGTATGTATGGCAGAGTTCATTCGGGTGGGAACAAAACGTAAAGAGAACTTTCCTTGATAAGAAAAGGCACCCCATAACATTAAACTACCAACACCAAAATTACTACTTAGACGAGGCGAATCGGGCTTCCTTAAATCATGCCAATAAGTACTCAATCCATCTGGGCTATCTAAATTAAATTGTTTTCCGTAAGAAAAAATAACGTTTTGCCACTTTTCGTCCCAGTTCATGTGGCTTCTAGCAAAATCTAGGCGCGCATATTTATGATACTGTTGCAGTTGGAGAGATTTGGTCGGTTTCTTATACTTAATATAAGTAGTGTCCTTCAAAATTTGTTGGACTCTTCTTCCTTTAATTGGGAGTTGTAATTCCGCTATAATTTGAGCTGCACTTAACTTTTTTTTCATAACTTCTTCTCTTATGTTCCCAATATTTTGTTTGGAAACCTTGGTGTTCCCTCTTGGATGATCCCATAATCCATTACGATTGCCCTTTTTAATAAAATTTCGCACCACACATTCTGAACTTCCAATTCTCCTTGCAATTTCTCTTATACCAAGGCCAGTTTCCCTAAACGCACGGATTCTAACGCGATCATCTTTGTCAAGGACCTTTCCTCGGGGCATTACAATAAATCTTAAGAAATAACAGCAATTATACAGAATTAAGCTAGAGTTGGAAAATAAAAATGAAACTCACATGAATTGTTTCCTAAAAAGTTGCAAAATTACTTTGCGTTTAACTAGTAATACTACAAAAAGAAACTGCGTTTATAGAAACTGCGCACTCTAAGATCAATTGTGAAAGATTGATCTATTGCATTCACGCTTTCCCTGATATTTGGAATTGTTTAATTGCTTTTATGAATAGTTATAAACTTTAATAATTGTGCCTGTAAAGAACCTTTGTTACTATATCGCTTTATTTCAATGAATTGTGTATTTCACTTGAAAATCAGACGTGCACTTATAGAAATTGCATTCACTGTATACAAATAATAAATGAAAAGTTCAAAGTAACTTCTTTAATTTTTAATAATATTTCATTTGTTCAATATAAAAAAGTATTCAATGAGATAAAAATAGATAAAAGTTTAAAAAAATACATATGAAAAATAAATTACCCATTATATAAAACAAACTTCAAAAACACTATAAAAACAAAATCCAGTTTTAAGAAAAAAAAAAAAACGCGTTGGAAGTTTCGCTTGTAATTTTGTCAATGTTGCTCAGATTAACATATAATTTTGAACACATATTTCCGAGAAGTTTTAGTCTGTGAAAATGAAAATAACCAAAAGTCTTACTTTTCAAACAGCATGATTAGGTGTTTGGAATGCTACAAAATTTCCCAGAATACGCGTACATTGCAATGTACGGTTTCGCCTTAGAATTACTGGATCAATAGTATTGGATGGACAGGACGAATGGAAATTATTATTGAGAAGCTGTAGCGACTCATAAAAACATTCGCAAATATTACAACTAATCAGTTAGTCTAATTACAAATGTTAATCTAGTCCAAACTGGTGGAGTGTTTCGGACTATGGGAATTGACTGACATGCAAGAATTGAACTGGTAGCCCACGTCTTTAAAACGAAACCATTTTAAGCACAGGCTCAATCCTCGTAGGGCAAAACATATTATTAAAAATGCCCGAAAATAGTACACAAACATGTTTGAACTGAAGAAATTAAAAAATATTAAATTGTCACGAACCAGTTTCTTTCTGCACAGTGGAGGTAAATATAAAAAAATAATTGATTCTACCTTTGTCTCACCTTCGTATTTCACATATAAGCAAAGCTTAAAGTTTCAGCGCAAAATGCCATCTGTTCTTCAGGGTAAAACTATAGTATTCTAACAGCTGATTGCGACGGGAAATACTTTGGGAGTGTCACTGATATAGAGTACTTGTCCCAAACAAAGTGCCTAGGAGAAAATAGCTGCATTTTTTTAATGTACTGAATCGAATTTTTTAAATAGTGACCTATAGCAAAGATTTTAAAATTTGCAATAAACTCATCAAATTGCCATGATTTTTACCCATACAAACTTCAAATCTTTAACTGCAAAGATTATTAGATTCATTTGTGACGTAAAATGGTTATGAGTCAATGTAGTTTTCTTGTAGCAACTTAAGGGGTTTATTCTACCTATAGTCTGGAAAAAGTGACCTTTTTTTCAAACTGCTATTAAAAAAAAAATACAGATATCGTTTGAAAATTTGTATGCTTATTTATTTAGGTGTGAACATTATGTTTTCTTTGATAAACAAAATTATAAAAACAAAATGGCGGCTGCCGAGCCCAACGTTGTAGTACAGGTAAATAAAAATAAAAAAGCTTTGCGCCTGGTCAAATTCTGCCTAAAATATTCATCTGCAAGTTTTAAATTATAAGTATCGTCGTATTATTACATCAATTAGATGAAACATTCACCCGTATTCTGTAAGTCGTTTTCTTACGACGTGACTATCGGGTAGTCAGTAGTCACTATTTTGCATAGAAATTCAGCTTTAAAAATGTGTCTCGGCTAGTCGTATCGTAAGAAAACGACTAGGAGAATAAGGGTGATTTTCACTAAAATTGATAAATGCGACTTCTGTGAATTTCGCCACGAAATCTGAAATGCGTCAAATTGACGCGTTCCGTAAAACTAGTGTTAAATGTTTAGAGACAACAGACAGTAAAATGTTATATAAATTCGGATATACCAACTTTTTAGAAATAATCTTTTTTATTATTGTTAACATTTGATTGGGAAGTTAAAACTGTGTATTGGCAACACAGTTAATTTTTTTCCCCTCTATGGCCTTGTCAAAGTGACAACTACTAATGTTCGGAAGTTTTGGCGGTAGATAACGATTTTTATAAGAATTTTCTGAAGAAGTTTGTAGGTAAGAATATGAAATAAATATTATTGTTTATTACATAACATAGAACTGTTTTAAAAAATAAAAGTTTAACTATTTAAAAACTACTTCTGATTTGTTTATCATAGTTCATCATCCCTGGTGAATGCGCAGTGTAGTTTATAAACGACAATTGATTTTTTTAAATAAATATGCTAAAAAAATTATTAAATTTTTTATTTTTTATTTGACTTATATTCTAAATTCTACCAAATTCAATTTTTTTTTTTTTCTGCAATAAAAAGAAAAATCGCGCATTTAAGGGTTAAGTGACAGAAGATTAGAAACTAATGTATTTTGCATTTTAGCCCATCAAAAATTGTGGAAACATAAAATTGGTTTGAGATACATTTTAAGTTTTTAACAGAAATATTATTATTGAATGATGGGAATCGATTTCTTGGTATCTCGCATTACGAATTCTTCCTATTTTAAACCTGATTTTCCAAAGAAAATGGCACAAAAACCATAGAAAAGGAGGGGAGCGTAATGAGGCGAATAAAATCGGATTTATTTGCAATTACCTACTTCTTTTGTAGGTAAAATTAAATGAGGATTATAGCAAAACGTTTCTTATGTTCTAATTACTGCTTTTGACTTCTCAAAATTGTCAGCGATTTAAAACGTATTTCTGGAAGTAAGCATTTCGATGCTTGGCTGCACATTTTTCAATGAAAACTGACCTATTCAATCATCTTCTCACTGACTACTTGTTTGAAATTCCGTGAAACGCTAAGAGGAATTTTATTGAGGCATGCTAGATACAATCAAGAACAAATACAATTTTTAAATTTGCTGCTTTTTGAAAGCGGCTATCTCGGCTAAGGCGAAAACGGACTTACGACCACTTCTGAAGCGTTCATGCCACTTGAAAAACTTTTATCGTCCCAGAGAATCGTCGCCAAAATACTTTTGCAATATTTGCACCGTTTTCGGACCATTCGTTTCAATTTTAACAGAACATTAAATGCTTAATTTAATTCGTTATTCAATTGTCATATCTTTTTTAAAAATCGCAAAAAGTTGAAGATATGTAGAAAGAAGATGTTAACAGAACGCTAAGATAATTATAAATGTCAATGTACGACGTTACAAATCAATGAAGGTTCTACAAATTTAGTAGTACAATAGGACAATAGATGGCACTCTACGGTCAAAAGTCCCCTTTTTTTTATCATGGTAGTATATGTACATTAGGGTGCTTTTTTTTTCGCGACTATTTTTTTTTTTCAGTCCCACCTCGAAATTTTGTGGCAAATACCTAAACAAAAATTCCCTGAAAATTGGAGCCCTTAATATTAATATTAAATACTAGACCAAGGCGTATAAAGATTTCCCATATAAAATACACGTAAACATTGATTATTTTTCTTCAAAACTCTACAGCTCAGAGGCATTTTATGGTATAATCTTGGTCAACGGTAGGATTTCTTCAGAATTGAATGCTCTACAAAAGTGTCCATTGCGGTGTAACCCTAACTCCCACCAGCGAGGTAGTACGGGTCATTAACCCCAATTTTTCCACGAAATTCTCGTTTTTTGCCCCTATCTCGTAAACAACAAGAGGTACGGAAAAAGTGAATATGACAAACTTATAGCAAATTCAATTTCCTCCAAAAAGTTCGTGAACACCAAATCGCTAACATCGATATTTCTTGAGATATTGGGCTTTGAAGTTGAGGTAGTGTGGAAGTTTCATGGATTATTGAGCTAAATTGTAGAAACACTACCTCAACTTCAAAACCCAATATCTCAAGAAACATCGATGTTAGCGACTTGGTGTTCTAGAACTTTTTGGAGGAAATTGAATTTCCTACAAGTTTGTCATATTCACTTTTTCTGTACCTCTTGTTGTTTACGAGATAGGGGCAAAAAGCGAGAATTTCGTGGAAAAAATGGGGTTAATGACCCGTACTACCTCGCTGGTGGGAGTTAGGGTTACACCGCAATGGACACTTTTGTAGAGCATTCAATTCTGAAGAAATCCTACCATTGACCAAGATTATACCATAAAATGCCTCTGAGCTGTAGAGTTTTGAAGAAAAATAATCAAAGTTTACGTGTATTTTATATGGGAAATCTTTATACGCCTTGGTCTAGTACTTAATATTAATATTAAGGGCTCCAATTTTCAGGGAATTTTTGTTTAGGTATTTGTCACAAAATTTCGAGGTGGGACTGACAAAAAAAAAGCAACCTAATGTACATAGGGGAGAGTTGCCTAACTTGGGCCGGCTCCTATTTCGGGCCACCCATTTTTTTCAATGTTACCGAGTTTTTGAAAATTAATTAATGTCAAAATTTGATTGAAAATGAATGTAGAACAAAATAATGAAAGAAATATTAATTTTAATACAAAATTAATAATGTTACAACAACCTCGTAAAAATGGTTCTGCCGACTTAAAAATCTGACATTTTTGCTCGTCGATAAAAACAAATTGATACATCTAATGAATCTAAAATTTGTTCTGATGCGAAGTGTATAATATGTTTATATAGTATATAGTGTATTTGCAATTTAAAAACTATAACAATACTAATTAATTTAAACAATCTGGAAAAATGTCATTTCCCCTAATTTGGGCCACTGTGCAATTCGAAAGGGCGCCTAATACGGGTCACTCACGCGATGTAAACAAAGCAACACTATCTGAAGGAAAAATGTTTTTTTCATTAAAACGGTAAGTGTACATGAGATATTTAGTAAATTTAGTATATTAAGCCTATTGTTATTATTTTAGATTATAAAATGTTACATGTCATTGAGTAAATACTTAATTTATGATGATTAACTCTTTATTGAGAATTTAAATTTCAAATATATTTCTGATCAACGAATTAATTAACGTCAATTCATTGTTTCATTAAATATAATAAGAAACGGTGTTTTAAACAATATGTCGAACCATTTTCGCGTTTTTCAGATATTTTACGTGCTATTCAATAGGTGGCCCACATTAGGCGACTCGTCACCTAAATTGGGCCACTTGCACGTTTTTTTCAAACGTTATTTTCTATTATTAAAGAAAGTCAAACTTGCCTTAAACTTTCCACAAAGGTAAATTATCATCCAAATTTTAATATTGCGCTATTAATTATGTAAACGAAACGTTTACAATAATTTTAAATGCATTTAACCTTAGGTGGCCCATAACTGGCGACTCTCCCCTACTTATTTTTGTTAGTGAAACGGAAATTTTACTATCTAAATTAGTAGCAAATGCGATTTTAAAAGGATTTGGTGATGTTCTCAGCAGTTAATTTCATGAATAATTTAATTCCCGCCATAACGAATAGGTCACAAGTCTTTGTGTACCAGGTCCAAAACTAATCTTTTAATACGTCAGCGGAGAGATAATTGGAAATTTCTGTTTCCTTTTGCGAAGCTATTACGAGACGAATCCCAATCAAAAGCCTGTCAGGATTGTCCCGTTTCATATTTCTTACGTAGAAAAAAATTTGTTTTTGTATGGCTGGCAAAGGTTCATCGGAGCGGCGTACACACGACTGGAAAATAAAGTAGAAAAACGTGGAAAAGAAACGAATTGATACCAACACAGATTGCAGGAATCACAAAGGCCTTAATTTCAAAAACGGGTCTGAAGTGCGAGAATAAAAGAGGCGCAGGTAGAGGAGATATTCCGTGTCCAAGGTGTACCTGGTTAAAAACAAGACCCGGCCGCCAAATAAGAAAGAAACCCAGGGGGAACGAAGTAGTCTACAACGTGTTGTATTTATTATGATTTTGACGCCTTCTTCTTGTTCTTTTTTCTTAGCACAAAAGAACCTAACCCAGCCAGCAGCGTCCAAAAATCTTCTGGCAAATCTTTGAGTCGTTTCATTTTCGAAGAGTTAAATCGCCAACAGCAATCTTTGCGCTGAATTTCTTCATGTCGAATACTGTGCACTGGCAACGTCTGTTCAGTTCAGTCTCAGCTTAAAGAATTTTTACCTTTTTAAAAATATCCAGAACTATGATAAGAATGTTTTCTAGAAATCCAGAACTTGATCGGTAATGCGAAAGGAAAAATGCAACGGTTCAGGAAAGAAAAATTATTTTCCCATAAGTCAGTTTACTCTGGAATTGATTAAAAACTTGTTTGATGAAATGTGCAACAGGCACATTACCGCGAAGATACGAGTCGGAGACAATCGGCGGAGCAGAATAAGTGGAGTAAGTGGAAAAATGACATCTTGTTGATTGAAATGCGTGCTGCAGCGCCGGTTGCATTTAGAATTACTAATTGAATCGACGCGTTTACGTTTACAATTTACACGTAAGAAAGTCAACGTGCTGGCTGCTCTCAAATCCGATGATTTACTACAATTTTTTTCCGCGATTGCAAACTGTTGTTTGCCAGTTTTTGCGCGCAATTCTGCGCCACATGTCTGCAAACAAGTGAAATTACTATCCATATCGTCTACATATAGCTAAACTCGGTTCCCAAGAATCCTCTAGAACTTCAGGGAGTGGACTTTCCCTCTACAAATATATAAAATCGCTCTATTATTTATAGGAGAATTTAAAATGTATGACATGCGAGCATAGCTCCGAAGCAATCGTGCGCAGGCATTAATAAAGTTGGCCCTGTAAAAGACCTTCATAACGACTGTTTATCGCGTCTGGTCACGGACTCTTAGGGAAGAATATTTTGGATAAGTGCAAAAACTTTAATTAGTTTCTTTTCTGAATGTTTGTTGATGCCTGCTTCGGGCCGTTAGTATTATATTTTCCATTCCTTTGTTATGAATCTGAAAACTTTGGTAAAATTTTTAATTAACTTGGAGCTAGCATGAACGATTATGTATGTATTGTGTATATTTACAGTGGTTCGCACGAAAAATGGGACAAGGTTATGGTTAATTTGCTATAAAAAAGGAATATTTTCAATAATTTTTTCTGACGAAATAGTTAATATTTATTTAATAAGTGTATGGTAAAATGATATGTGAAGAATATTTTGTCAAATTTTTATTGATATTTATAAAGAAATGAGCCATTGACAGTAAATCTTCGCAGACGCATCAAAAAAAAAGTTGGGTTGCGGTGAACCGCATAACTCATGACTGAATCATCTGAAATCAAAAAACCAAAAAGATTTCATTAGTTGATAAGTTCCGTAACGCTGTTGAGTTTTTTTTTTGTTTTTTTTTTTAATTTTTGGTAACACAAATCAAAATACCGATTTTTCATCAAAAAATTCGAAAGTTTTGTTATTTTAAATTAAATTAAAATAAAAATATAAAAAAAATAACAAAAAAAACTCGACAACGTTACCTCGTAATATATGGCTTTGCCAGATGGTTAAATTCGGCATGAAAACCTGATTAATTTAATCCAAGAAATCAAGAGAAAATAATTTTCTTCATTTATTACTTATGTCAAAATACAGGGTGTTCAGAGGTGGGTGGTCAATACTGAAGGGGGTGAAAGGTCAGACCGAGACAAGCAAAAAATCGTATGGGTGGGGGGGGGGGGGCATCTCGCACCGTTTGGCAGTTACAGGGTGATTCGTAAATCAGGATTTTGCCTTATATGGGAACCGCTCTTGTATTTCTATCTTTTTTTCTACGCATCGCAGCGGCCCCAAACTGATTTTAAAAAATCACTATTTGGAAGCCCTTTCAAAAAAAGTTTACACCACCCCCCTATCCCCAACCCCTTGGCCGCAATCCCCCCTGGAAGTTGAAAAAATTAACTTTTATTTCACGATTTTTCACCTTTCGCCCCACTTTTCTCTGAAATTCATGTTATTAACATACCTACTTTTTATTTTTTTTAAGTTGCCTATCTAATTACCTTTCCAAAAAGGTGCAACATGCCCAGGTAGGAAAAGGATACGAAAATTTATTTACAAAAATCCTTTTACAGAATATCATGATAATTCGAATTTTTAGGAAATTATACTTAAGTTTACTAAAAAATACATTTTGTTCGCTTAAAAACTAATTACAATTAAAACGTTTGTCCTTTAAAAGCTGTTCAAAATGTTCTCCGCTAGTTTCGATGCATGCAAGTAGCCTTCGTTTTATTTCACGTTTGAGGTCTATGGTAGCCAGTCTCTCCCGTATTTTCGTGGCTGCAGTCGCAATCCTGGTAACTAATTCTTCTCTGGTGTTGATTGGTCTTGAGTAAACTTCATCTTTCATCATTCCCCATAAGAAAAAGTCCAGTGGAGTAAGGTTCGGTGACCTAGCAGGCCAAGGAATCGGTCCACCTCGTCCAATCCAGCGCTCTGGGTAATTTTCATTTAACCTTGCCCTAACAATGTTCCCAGTATGCGCAAGTGCTCCGTCGAGCTGTAAATAAATTGCGCTTCTGGTGGCCAGGGGGATGTCCTCCAACAGATCCGGAAGGGTATTCTCCAAAAAGTCCGAGTATAGCTGACTATTCAGCACTTGGGGCAAGATGAGGGGTTCTATCAACTGGTTGCCGATGATGCCAGCCCAGACATTGACACTAAATCTTTGCTGGAAGGACCGACACCTGGTCCTATGTGGGTTCACATCTGACCAGGTGTGGAGGTTGTGGAAGTTTGTGATGCCATCCCGGGTGAATTGCGATTCATCCGTCCACAGAATTCGGTCTAGAAACCTTCTGTTTTCGATGTCAGACTCGAACAGCCAAGTGCAAATTGCAATCGTCCTTCGGAATATCCTTCCTGTAGTGCTTGGACCGGGATATAGTGGTATGGATGTAGTCCCTCTCGGTTCACAACGGTCCAAACTTTCCCTGAAGACAAAGCTAACCGTCGTGCGACCTGCCTGATGCTTATTACAGGGCTGTTCCTGACGATGTTGAGGATTTGTTGGTCGGGGTCCGCTGAATCGGCCGATTTTCCTGCTCGCGTTTCTGCTCTGGGGGCGGTTACACTTCCGGTTTCTTTTAACCTTCTGAAAGTCCTTGAAAATACCCTTCTTTTGGGTACCCGGCGATTCGGGAATCTCCTTTGGTATTCTCGTACGGCCTCACTATCATTTCCTTCTACTAAACCGTACACGTAAATTATATCGGCATACTCGTCAACACTGAATTCTGCCATTTTATCTTAATTTTTTCTATTAAACACCCGGTTTTATCGCTTGCTTCTTCAACTGTGGTCAATGTCCTTTCAAACCTACCCATTTTTATACCATAATTCATAGGAGGTATTAGAAACGGAGCGTCAGGATACTTAAGAGTCAATACTGGATATAATAAACTAATAACGCTATTTAACGAGATTACATTTATTATTTTAGTACTTTTTTGCTGAAAAAATAAAAATGTATTACTTGTGTTTCCTAAACAAACATTTCCGAACTTGCTGTCATAAAAATTGTTTACTTAACGATTTTTTTCATTATGGTGCAATAAAGTAATTAGGTACCTGTGAGTATGTTTTAATTTCAGGACTTTTGCAACCCTTTTCTACCTGGGCATGTTGCACCTTTTTGGAAAGGTAATTAGATAGGCAACTTAAAAAAAATATAAAGTAGGTATGTTAATAACATGAATTTCAGAGAAAAGTGGGGCGAAAGGTGAAAAATCGTGAAATAAAAGTTAATTTTTTCAACTTCCAGGGGGGATTGCGGCCAAGGGGTTGGGGATAGGGGGGTGGTGTAAACTTTTTTTGAAAGGGCTTCCAAATAGTGATTTTTTGAAATCAGTTTGGGGCCGCTGCGATGCGTAGAAAAAAAGATAGAAATACAAGAGCGGTTCCCATATAAGGCAAAATCCTGATTTACGAATCACCCTGTAACTGCCAAACGGTGCGAGATGTCCCCCCCCCCCCCCCCCCCCCCCCCCCCCCCACCCATACGATTTTTTGCTTGTCTCGGTCTGACCTTTCACCCCCTTCAGTATTGACCACCCACCTCTGAACACCCTGTATATTGTATTTAATTACAAATAAGTGTACTTACTATTCTTAATGCGGCATAATGGCAATATTGATATATTGGAAATATGCAGGTCTAGATTTCGTAGGCAAAAGGCTAACTATTTTGCCCAAGAAAAATGCATTTATTGCTATTTTGTATCTTGAATCAATGCATTGGGCCAAAGAAGGATTATTACGCAGCAAAAATTTTGATAGCTCCCTTGCAGCATAAGTTATATTAGCGGAGAGTTGATTACTTAATGTGAGGTACCGTTTGACGACGTAAGTTGTGGCGGCTTACACAGTCTCATTAAAACAGTCCTATTAGTCTTAGAAGAGTGAATTTTCCATTAAAGGTCTTAAGACAGTGAGCCAATGGCATTTGCGAGGTTGTTTTTTATGTTGCCGTAGATGGAGCTAACTAAAACGAATGATTCGCGTAGCCATAAGGAAACGGTCGCAGAAGTCTCTCAATAAGGTCTGGTTTCTCTATAATTGTGCGCTGTGGCAAACTCTAAAGGCGATTTCAACTTTGAAAAGGTACAAAAACTGAATTTTATCGTTATTTATATTTCTATTTATATTATTCGCGGGAACTTATTGTGCATTGATCCGCACGGACTTTCTGCAATTAGGTTTTTTTTTTTCGTTATGTCCCAACGTGCGGTTGATTTATGAAATTCTTGGCACATTTAGAATGACAAAGCATACAAGCTGTTTCCTCAACTTTTATCTACCGCTACGGAAAAGATTTTATTGTGTAAAGAAAACGAAGTAGGAAAGGAACCAAAGGGCAGGTGTGCTCAGGTCTATTTTAAATTTTCCCAACCCTTACTTTTTTTTGTCGCTGTAATTAAAAACGAACGAAGGCCTAGACAATTAAGACTCCAAGTAGATTTCGAGATAAAAGGTTTTCTTGGCCAGCAAGTACATTGATAAGATAACGATTTATATCGATTCCATTGAAAATTAATATTTGTATTTGCCGCGGTTTGGATATGGGTAGTAAATCAATGACATCATTAGGTGAAAGTTATACAGGGTGTTTCAAATAACGTATGCCATAATGACTGGAGTGGAAGATCTCACTTAGGAAAATAAAAAATTGTATGATAGGGGGGGGGGGGGGGAGTTACAGGGTGATTCATAAATTCAGAATTTTCATGGTATGTACATCATTAGTTCATTTCAGCGACATAAAACTCACGCCAAAAAGCGACTATAGCAATGTCCTTTCAATAATTGTCAATTATGTTGATTTACCTCCTACCACTGTAGTTACAGTTACTTGCGAAACTGAAAAATAATGTTTAGCAATTTCCTAAATTCCAGGATTTCCCTAAATTTTCTCCGAATTTTATGTAATTAATACACCTATTTTTTTATTTTTATAAAATTGCTCATCTTATTACCTATCCGAAAAGGTACAACATGTCCAGGCAGAGAAAGGATATACAAATTTATTCGTAAAAAACCGTTTGTGGAATATTATTAAAATCTGCATTTTAACACGTTCACGCCGGCGCAGTTTTTTGTATTTCACTTCATCGGGCGGCAGTTAACCCTCGGGAGCGCGCGATGTATCTGGGAGATAAAACTGAGATAAATAAGTACTCATCCATTAAAATAGTTTATTTTGAACAAATATAATATTTTTTTATTTTAATAATAGCATTTATCTCTTTGGAAGAAATACAAACGTTAATTTTCACAACCAAATTTTTAAAGCTTTGTATCTACTAGATACCACGCGTTCCCAAGGGAATTTTGCTTTATCTTCCGGCGCCTTGCACAAATTATTGTTTAGCAAAACTTCAAAAGTGCTGTTTCCTTTTACTATACGTTTATTAAGGGGGTAGTCCAGTGAAAAAAAAAAAAAATTTCGTTTTTTTGTTTTTTGCTTAAATCTACTCTACTACACCTAGAAAATACTCCCTTAAAATATCTAAGCAAAATATTGAATAGTTTTAAAGATACAGAGAGTTTTCGAGAGACGTGTAATCCGAGCGCTTGAAGGTCCCCTGGCGTGTTTCGGAGCAAGGAGGACTCTTGTATTTCTATTTGCTTCGCCCATTTTTTTTCGGTTTATAACGGTCTAGGTTCTTCTGCTTTGTATTTAAGGTTAGTTATGTATTTAGGAGGCATCGCGTTATGTATGGAGCAGGCATCGCTGACTAAGGTAAAATTAATTTTTTTAGCTTTTTTCCGCATAAAAAACTTTAAACGCGTTTTTCTGAAAACAGCATGTTTTGACTCGGCGGACGTCAGATCTCAGAGTCTTTTGCTCCGATTGATCTAAAAATTTAGCTGTATATTTCTTGATTGTGTATCTATCGTCGGAACTAGAATTATTAAAATCCATTGTTTATTTACAAAGTTATAAACAAATTAAGCACCCGAAAAACACCCGAAAAATTCGAAATGCCGCCATTTTGTTATTTTTTATTGAAAATTAATAATTCTAGTTCCGACGATAGCCAATGTTCTGCAGATTAAAACCTCGTTTGAATTTTTTGTTTCAAATGAACCGTTACAGAGATTCGACGTCCGCCAACAAAAAAAATTTTTTTTTGGAGCGGCCATTTTGTCGGGATGACTCATCGAAAACAGAAAAAAAAAATTTTGTTGTGTATTTTAATAGTTGTACTATGATATGTCAAAAAGTTTTTTAATAAAAATTGACTTCTAATATGAAAAAAAAATCGTTGAAAAAACAGTCGTTTTCACTGGACTACCCCCTTAAGACATAATAGTTTTATTTATTATGTGTTACGCAAAGCTGATGTGAGACACCTGTGGTACGCGCCGCCCGATGAGGCAGTCTAGTGCGGGCCACCGGTGGTACGCGCCGGCGTGAACGTGTTAAAGATATTAAACTTAAATTAACCTCAAAATGCTTTTTATTAAATTATAAACTTATTATAGTTAATGGTAATACATTGCAAAATCTGGTCGAAATGTGCACCAGTTTCGATGCATGCTAATAACCTCCTAATTCACTGTTTAAGGGGAGGTTCTCATCTAGAACGCCAAAAATAAGGTAAAGTTCGTGATTTTTTTGAAGGCAAATGACAAGACATAGGGAAATGATATTTGGCATTATCTTTTATTGTACATTTATCTGTACGAAAAAAAACAAAATTTCGCCCGTTATTCAACTTCTCCGGAGGCATGTTTGTGTACAATTTGCGTACAAGATAACTCAAAAACGGTTCAACCGATCAACTTCTAGTTTCGTGCATATTAAAGTAAACAATTTTCTTCATAGAAAGAGTGGAGCACATTTTGAAAATTTTAACATTATCTCCTTTTTGTAAGTGATAAACTATGAAAAAAAACGGCCGAAAACGGCCTTAAAATTTCAAAATCGCGCCATTCCGTCAATTTTAAATTTTTTTTGAAAGTCGTCCACTCTTTCTGAGACAAATTTAGTCTAGTTTATAATAATGTCATCATTATTTGATTTCAGACCAATCTGCGACCCCTAAATTGTACGCAGCTGGGCAATTTTCGAAAAACATGCCTCCGGAGAAGTTGAATAACGGGCGCCATTTTGTTTTTTTTTTTGAATAAAAAAATTTTTTCGTACAGATAAATGTACAATAAAAGATAATGCCAAATATCATTTCCCTATGTCTTGTCATTTGCCTTCAAAAAAATCACGAACTTTACCTACTTTTTGACGTTCTAGATGAGAACCTCCCCTTAAGGTGTATTGCAGCCAGGCTCTCCGGTATTATCGTTGTTGCAGGTTCAAATCGGTTAATAAATTCCTTTCTAGTATTAACAGGCTTTGAATAAACTTCATCCTTCATTGTTTTCCACTTGAAAAATTCCAGTGGAGTAAGGTCAGAAGATCTAGCGAGCCAAGGAATCGGTCCACCTTTTCCAATCTAGTGTTTAAAACATTTTTCATTAAATATTGTCATCATAATACTAGCAGCATGCGTTGGTGATCCTGTTGCTAAAACATTGCCCTTGGAATATCCAGAAGGATGTCCTCCAGTAGATCTAGCGGTTTATTCTACAAAAAGTCCGCATAAATTTGGTTATTAAGCCTTGCGGCAAAATGAATGGTATTATTAAATGGTTGACGATGGTACCAACTCATACATTACCTCTGATTTTATGCTGGAATGAGGTAGCTCTTATCCTGTGTGAGTTAGTATCCGAGCAGGTTCCAGGTTGTGGAAGTTTGTGATACCATTCCTGATGATTGTGATTCATCCGTCTATAGAATTCGGTGCAGAAACGCTTTGTTCTCTATGTTGCATTCGAGAAGCCAAGTGCAGAACTCTAATATCCCACTCGATAAATAACCTTCCAAACTTTAGCTGAAGACACTCCTAATCGTCTTGCGACTCATTTCGTGCTCCCTTCAGGGTTTTGTTTTTTAACTAGGATGATTATTTGCTGCTCGACTTCGATAGAATCTTTTAATCTTCCAGATCGCGAATACCTGCTCTTTAAAGTTACAGTCCCGGTTTCTGTTAACCTCCAGATAGTCCACGAAAATATCTCTCTTTGAGGTATACGTCGATTAGGGAATCTCCTTTGGTATTCCTGTAGGCTAGACTGGGTACGTTTGTGACAATTTTCAATTGATCGCCTATAATTTTGTTAGTATGCCATTTAACTGGAAGAAAGATGTTTTTTATGGTAAAGTATACGTATAAATACTAAAATTTTGCCCCTAAGTGCAATGGTTAACTCACAGGAGTAAATCAGAAAAAAAGGGGGAAAATCTCACAACCGACCACACCACAGCGGCGGTTTTGACAGTGCTTGGGGTTGGTACAGGTTCAAAAATACACCAAAACAGTCTAAAATCACTTTTATTGCAAATAATATCTTACATAAAGCAACATAAATCCTCTTCTGGAAAAATTTAACATTAACGAAACAAAAGAAATACAGTCTAGGAACATTTTTATGGCTTAAACCTTTCGCAGCCGTAGACGATATATGATGCTATGCGCGCCTGCCGCTTACAGACCGCTGGCGACTTATGTTGCCCAGCGACAGGTCTGTTTTCGATTCTTAGTTACTCGGTTACCCGTGGTGCTATCGTCCGGCTTGAAACGGCCATCTGTTGGGGAAAGCATGAACTACATGCTGGTGGTTAAATTAAAAGTTAAATTAAAATTTGGCTGAGCTAGGTTAGAAAATGTGAACGCAAGTAAGGCACCACTAAGCTAACCCTCAAAAGCGCTGTGTCGGTAGCGCAGAGAAACGGGCGTCATGCGCGGTCGCGAAAGGGTTCAAACAACTATGGCATTGTAGAGTCTACAGTTACGAGTAATATAACAGTCTTTATATTACAATCTAATCGCTATAACTAGTAAGGCACTGTGACATCTATATTTATTATAACAATCTTCATATTACAATCAGTCAAAAAAGTTAACGAAACATTTATAATTATATATTACGGTAACTGTGTTAAAATACAAAGTAAATATTAACTAAAAACGTCATCTTCAACAAAAAATAAACATTTATCAACATTAAACAAGTATCAACATGCAAAATCAAAAAATAGAAGGAATCTAAAGTTCGTTCTTACTTATAAAAACCGAAAAAATAAATTCTTCATCCGATGACAATGGCGCGACATGCGATTAACTTCATGCATTTCCGCCAGCTCTCCGTAAAAGAAGTTCCGCATTTCAATTCTTTATAAGCCTCTTCATATTTTGTTATATCACTCTGCCCTCTTTCGGTCAAACGTTTCCTAAAAATAAAAAATTTACTTTTGGCACAACCGTACCGCACTGGGTACTCCTACTCCTTTGCAAAAAAACAGTTGCCATGACAATACAAAATAACATATGTACAAAGTAATTACAGTTATATAACTACGAAGTTTTAACTTTTCACGATGAAAAACACTCATTAATGTGTACACATATAACAACAATTATTAAAAAATATCGAATAAAAATACTAACTTTTGACTGTTAAAAAGTAATAACTATGATCGATATTCTTTCTAACTAATACCTTTTATAACGAAATTTCCATCAGGTATTAGTAATAGAGCGTCGGATACTTGGGTGTGAACGGAGCTAATAACGACAATAAAATAAATATAAATAACTTTTGATAACTTGTTTGCAGCCTAAGGAACAGGTTTTCCTACCCCCTTTTTACCTGGACATGTTGTACCTTTTCGGAGAGATAATAAAATGGGAAATTTTATAAATAAAAAATATGTGTATGAAAATTGAAGGGAAACCTGAATTTTAGGAAATTGCTTAACATTTTTGTCGGTTTTACAAGTGACTGTAGCTATAGTGGTAGGAGGTAGAACAACATAGTTGACATTTTTGGAAAGGACATTGGTATAGTTTTTTGGCGTAAGTTTGATGTCGCTGCGTTGAGTAGATCAACAGATAAAAATGAACTAATGATGTACATACAATGAAAATCCGAATTTATGAATCACCCTGCAATTCCCAAACGGTTGAGAATGCCCTCCCCCTGTCGTACAATTTTTGTTTGCCTAGGTGAGATCTTTAACCCCACTCATTTTAGCATACGTTATGTGAAACACCCTGTATATAGGTTTCTGATTTGAGTATTTGTTGCAATAACAAGGTAGTCGGGCTCACACAAATTTATAAAAAACATTGTCTAAATCAAAAAATCAAACATTAACCTTAATAGAGAAAATGTAAGGACGAAAATCCCATAAAGTTAACAGAAATGCACATAAATTAGTATAACACCTATGCCATCGTTCAAGCCCAAAAGGGTAAAAAACTGGATCCTGTTATTCTTCATTAAAAGAGGTAGCGTCGCGTCTTTTAATTTAAATACCATCAAATCAAATAAAATCAAAAAAGGTTTTACCTCCGCAGGTACGCGAGAGGCGAACAGAGGCGACAATATGACGCGTAATCTGAATTCAATTCGTTTTTGTTAAGCGATGACATCTACACATGTATCCTATCTCCTGGCCAGGCCGGGGTTTCATGAACGCGAAACAATGGACAGTTCATTAAAAACCTTTTCGACTTGGTCAGGCTAGCAGCGGATGAATGCGGCTCTCCGTCTTTTCTTCGTTTTTACCGTCGTCGTCTGTTGCGCGCTCTTCAGAGTCGAGCCGGCTTCTTGTTTATAGTTCGTCATACAATGGATTCACCTTAACCGAAAATTTATGCTATAAATTTGTTTCGTTCCATGTTATGCGGTACAGAGATTGTGCTGGGCTTCTTGTGCATTAATGGAAAGGCGTGAAATGAAAAGCCACTGCGTAAGAAAAAGAATTTAAGAATTAAACATGCACCAAGATTCGAGACTCAAGACGAGGTGCTTTCTGTACATGGATCGTAGTGGCGGCAACAGGTTGTATTTTTTTAGATCTTTTCGTGCGGATACTTCGGTAATTGCCGTCATTTGTTGGGATTACATAAGTCTGCGGCAGTGTCTACAAGGACGCGCCCTAATTTGCAATCCACAAGACGACTCGTATTTAGCCATACTTAAAAAGGTTATGACTACATAAGCGTTGTTGGTAGGTACATATTTCCCCTGGCGCGCATTTTACCTTTTAATTTCATTTCCTTCGTCACCACTAGACATAGTATGAACATATTCCGTCTAACTACTTAAATTGAATGTGACGTTCGACGATAAGTATCCACACGTTTAGAACTCCTAAATAATATTCATGATTTCACGCCATTCTTTCACATCCTTATGGTTGTTGTCTTTTTGGAATAGCAGCCTTGTTTCGTCAAAAAAGTTTTGCATTTCTTGCCTTCTTGAGAATTTAACTGAATTTAGCTAAAGGATTAAGAGTAAGGCGATGGTCATACCTCAGGCAAATAATATTAGCGCTAGTAATTGCCTGGGCTGCCGCCGACAAATTTTGAAATTTTTGGAGGACACTTGTAAAATACAAGTCAAGAACACTATTTCATTTTTTTAATATAAGCATAATCTTTACGCAGTTATCTATACATAACTTAACATAACTTAGCAATATAATTCTAAATAATTAACTTTTCGTTTAAAAAAAATCATTTTATTGCTGGAGCATTCGACAATGCAATTATATTAATCAAATTAAGAGAGAAATTATACATACTATCGTGATCAAAAAGAAAAAGGGCTTTTGACTGTATAGTGCCATCTGGGATCTGATTGTGATTTTTTCATTCATATTGACATTCTCTATAATTTGTGGGGTCATACATTGACATTTATAGTAATCACAGCGTTTTGTTAACATAATCTTTTTGTCTCTCTTTGATTCTTTGCGATTCTTAAAATGTATATGAAAATTGTGAAAAGAAATTTTGTGTTAAAAGTTAAATTAATGAAAACGTTGCAAATGTTGCAAGACTGTTTTGGCGACGATTCTCTTGGACGATAAACAGTTTTTAAGCCGATCCGCTATTTTGAAGAAAATCAATATATCATTTAAAAAGCTTAATTCACATTGCCTCACGCTTCTTTCCTAATGGGCGACACATCAGATGTTTTCCTTAAAATCTTCCGAATTTGCCAGTGACCAAAGGGGCAAAATGTTAAAGCCAGCAATCCAATATGGTTCGGAAAAATATTTTCTATTCAAAAATTCAACGTCCATTGCCGGTCGTTCCTTGCGGCAAAATATTTTCTTTTCTATCCGACTAGTCCGTCTAGTTTCCAGCAACAGCAAATACATTTTTTTTGAAAAGGTTAACCTTTTACTTGAATACAATAAAACATTAGTCCCAAGTAATAATATCCTGAGCTAAGAGGTTTGAATTTTCAATCCTTTTGCTAAGTAGGTACATTTTTTTTTCCGAATGCACCCATGCATTTTCAAAATACAATCTCACGCAACAACGCGAAGTCGACTTCTAACGTCACATTGGCAAAAAAAAAAACCTTCAAAACTTGACTTGTATGTAGTTACAGATTTAAACTAAAAATTTAAAAATAATATTTTTTATTACTTTAAATAAAAGAGCATTCAAGGACAGACAATATAAAAAATTTTATTGATATTTAAATATTTACAATATCTAATCAGCCATTTTTGGAATCGGTGTAGCCAAGGCACAATTTATTCAGTTATTAGCACAGCTTTTTACCTGCGCAAAGTCGTCGTGATTACGCAGTTAAATGCGCAGGTCTCATGAATTGCTTTCAATATAACTGTGCAATTCTGTGTGACAGCAGCCATGAATTCAAGTGAGAAGAAAACGAAACTTCTTGGTTTTATAGAGACGTAACTTTTCCTTCTATTTCTTTTCGCTTTTAAAATTGCAGCAGCTAATAGTACGTAAATTAGGCCTTTTCTTTGATACATCATAGGTTACTATTCATTTGCTTCAAAGTGAATCCTTCACTCCCTTACGAAAAATGAGCAAATAACCAAGTAAATTGTGTTTTTAACTGCACTGTGTGTGGACACCATCTAGTGCAGTTTTTTGTGCAAAATTGTACACAGTTTTATTGTGCAATATAACTGAGCGTGTATGGCCCGCTTAAGAAGCATTGCCCACCGTGACGTATTTTGGCATATCCGAATCGCAAAGTGGCGAATCAAGATTCTCGATTAGTCATACCTTGTAATCTCTACATCGTGAACTATAGCTTCTTTCATCCTATTAACCGCTGAGGTTGAACGTCAACAAGAAGAGATCAAGCTGATTGTTTTGATGTCCGTGTTGGTAAGCATGTATTGAAAAAAAAGAGCTCCCCGGCACTTCCATGGGTTCAGTTTCCTAAAAAATTCTAACCGATTTCATGATGGATATGAATATATATGATAAGCCATTTCGGAAATCGCATCTGGTTTGAAAAGTAGGCTTCACTGTAGAGTTGCAGTGTGTGAAATTCAACATGGCCCGAAAGCGTGTCTCAGCGATTTCGAATCAAAGTATTGTAAATTGTACGACGCATATTGCTTCTTTTCGACATCAGATCAGTTTTGATGCTTGCAACAGCCAATCAACGGGCAGTATTCAAAAGTGCGATTGCATTGTTTCGAAGCTAATCTGACTCGTTTTGTCACCAAAGCTCGCTGGATCGTGGAGAAAATGTATGGAGTGTTAAAGATGAAGTTCAAATTTTTTCAACAGGTTGTCATCAATGCCATCCCTTCTGAAGGCTTAAAGCAAGACCTCGAAAATTGCTCGTTTTGAATGTCTTGTGATCTTTAAAAAATATATTGATGCTGCGATGGTCGAGACTTGGAACAAATAGTTTTTTGTGCAGCTTTTGACTCTCAAGTTCCGCAGGTCCCATTATTGGATCTCTTTCCAAACTCGAGAAAGATGCAATTGTTTGTTAGACATATAGCTTGAAATCTATAAGAAGTAGAGGGATGGGCCTGTTGAGACATTAGTTCTGCTTGAGGTGCACTATCATATGGCACCATCAGAATTTCTTCACGGAGGTTGAGGGACTAGGCCTATGGAAGTACCGGGGGCTTTTTGTTTGTTGGTCATGTCTCTGCTAGAAACGGACCAAATGATGACGAGTCTTATGCAGCATATTACTTTCTGTTGCTTTAACAAGGATAAGGCACCTACTCGTCATCACCGATTTCGCTCAAATTTATAGCACATGTAGGGCTTGGCTACAAATATCCGAAGTGGGAACTCCAGATGGCCAAGCGTTTACAAAATAATACTATACAAACATTTTCACGCGGCTCTAAATCCCATTCATTGTAGCACTTTCCCAAAGAGGCGGCTGGTGTAGTGGTTAACACTTGGGCTTGTGTAGTTGTTAACACTTGGGCTTGTGATTCAGTGGTCACGGGTTCGAATCCCTGCGTGCGGATGCTTTTTCTCGGATCTTTCCTAATTTTTATAAGATTCGGGTCCGCAATTAAGCGAAGTGATAAATTTTTTATTTTTTTATTTATTTATACGCAAAAGGTATAGATAAGGAAAAAAACAGGGATTGCAGACTTTTCAGCAAAGGATTGTAATTAAAGCGCATACCAAAAAACTTTGTACATTAAAATTCAAACTTTTATTATTTTTCATGATGATGATTTACATTTGGCGGGGTGATATTCGTTATAGAAGCAGGGGAAACAGTAACTATTTCTGCATCTAGCGCAGGTTATAAACGCCGTTGAAACAACGTTGTGATTGTAACTTTCATTTGTATCCAAGCCCTACATGTGCTATAAATTTGAGCGAAATCGGTGATGACGGGTAGGTGCCTTCTCGTTGTAAGATGATGGTCTGTAAAAAAATTCGACGAAAGTTATTATGATAGAGCCTCTAGCCTTGGAAAATTCCAATATTTTTTAAAGCAACTCCGACTATTTCATGTAAATTCTTTGTCGTAGTTGTAAAGAACTGGTTTTGTGCTTTCACGACTTTAAATTTGCCAATCATCCAATTATCTGTCTGCAGTTTTCCATTAGTTCCCAACTATAGTGATTTAAGTTTTCAGCCATCTTTTTCCCGTTGAATTTAATGAAATTTGTTCAGAAATTTAATACTGAGGTTGAGCTCAATAAATTTAGCAATTGTTCGGAACGCGACGATATGCAGAAACACTTAAGGATATGCAGCATCAAAGCAAACCCCTTGCATATAGGAATCAACTGGGCAGGCCGTAAGATGCCAGAGCATAAAATCGAATCTGCTTTTTGCATCTGCACTAACGAGAAATCACTGTACGGTTTCTTCTCCTTGCCTATAAAGAGCAGCTATGCAGGTTTTATCGATTGCCACAAATCGTTATTTCACGCTTGCAGCTAGTGTGATATTCACTGGAAAACATCAAAAATGGAGGAATCCGGTGAGCGCAGAACAAGGAACAATTAATTATACAGGACTCTTCGTCTTCGGTTGCTCTTATTGGAACAATGCTGGTCAGAGTCAGAGATGTCTGCCCCGATTGAGTGGAATTCGAATTCAATTCAGAAAAAATAATATATCGAACCTGGCTCTCGATTTGAACCGGAACTCGGTTTAATAAATTCTAGCGTGGAGCGCACTTCGAACGCAACCACAACAGCCATTAAATCAATGCAGAGATCTAGCTCCTTAAAACGCTACGGTTCGTGACTTATGTTCGCCGTATAGTGTGCACTGTATACCGGCGCGCAGAAGCAGCGCTCGAAGAGGAATATGGAAAATCACAACAAAAGGTTCTGATTATTGCATTCGTTCCTCCAGACGGCGACAAGATCATGCACGGGCCGCAGCAAGCGTGTATCAGAGTGCTCGCATCCATTTTAAACTGAGATGACAGACGGTGATATTGAAAATGTAATGCCGCTGCGGAATGAGGAGGAATAAATTTACCAAATAATCTGATAGAGTTTTGTTAACGTAAATATTAATCGCAGCAGCCCGGGTCAGTGCAGAATACGAAAATGCATTGATTTTATCAAGTGCTACAAGAGCACAGCGAGTCCCATGATGAGGCTCATTGCTGTCCGGTTGGCACTACCAGCATAGTAATATCCGCTGGGCGAAAATATGATTTTTATATTCCTGAAACCGTCGGACAGACCTGTGTTGTCCATTTCTCGGCGGTTTTATACCCGCCTCGAACAAGGAAGACAAAACGAGCACATCTATCACAGTATTTCACCTTGATCTGCCTTCCACGTGAATAATGCAAGCATAAAATTGAATTCATGAAAAGGTCTGAAGCACAAAATCGTTGTCGGGGCTTAATGAAGTCTCGGATGGAGCGTGAGAAGGCGCGACTCTTTGACGCCTTGTCAGTCTCGCTCTTCGCTGCTTCTGTGCTAAAGAAAACCCATCGGCTATATTCTCGTTATTTTTTGAATAATTCGACTCGGTGCCAATGCTGACGCTGAGACTTGCCCCGCCTCAGTGAAGTTTTCTCAAAATTTCATCTATATGCGAGCGCTTTGTGGTCTTTTGTGTTGAATGGAGTTCAGAAGGGTTAGTCAGGCAATAAATATTTTAATGATTATGTCCGGCAATTAATAACCTACGTACAATAACAAATGGCGTCGCATAGAGTTTGTTGAACTAAAGCATTCGTAGAAAAACAAATGAAGTATTACTTACCAGAGATACCTGTTCTCAATAAAATCGCGCATCTTTAATTAAAATGTCCACAAAAAGGTAAACACATATTTGAAACTATTTACGATTAATAATTTTCTTGCAGTATCGAAATGTTTTTCGGATTTAGAGGCTTAATATAGTCTCACCATAAGGGTTCCACTTTAATCTTAACCTTATTTCGTTAGATAGATAGGTAGACAGATAAGTAAGATGTAAGCGTTAGTCTTCAGCCAGATAATTATGCTACACCTTTATTATTATAATTTTTTTTAATAGTCCATGGGTATAAGGAGATGCATAATTGGTGCATATACAGCAAATACGCAACCATTTCAAGAAAAATTACAAGAAAATCGAATTATAAATGAGAAATCACCAAACTCCTCTAATCACTCATCCCAAAGCAATTCTCAATATTTATATCGACGAATTCGTGGAGAATTTATAACGACTATGCACACACAATTGCAATGGCGATTCAAAAAAATCGGAACCGTTCAACGGAATCAATCAATTTATCGCGTACAGAACAATCGTTTTTGCAACACATCCAACCGATGTAACCAAAATTCCGAAAAAATTACAGCACGGGAGCAAAATCAAAACTTGTTCTTGCACTTCGAGACTTAACTTCATTTGAAAAAGAAATTTTTATATAGCATATGAGGATGGACGTTGCAGTGTTTTACTTGTTTATCAGTATGAAGGTCTGTCTCACAAAGGTTTGGATGTCCATTGTCGTCAGTGATACTGCTGGTGGTAGGATAATTAAAGGACCCCGCACAAATCTTATGGGTATTTGTCAAGATATGTCATTGCAACCATAAAGACGTTCTGTTGACCTGGATAAATCAATATTTTTCCATCCGGCAATGGCGAGTTTGGGAATCCAACGGTACTTATAACGTCAAGGAGGATCGTTTGCAATTTTAAGGTCATTTAAGAGTCATATATTTTCGGTGGATCTCGACAGGTCAATCAAAATAAATTTTTTTAATGTAAACTAATATAAAGATAGCTCCCCCATCGCAGTAGGTGTTGGTTGGGATTGTTCTGCTGCAGTCCTTTTAAGGATATTTACAGGGCGTTGTCATAGGCTCGGTCAGTGGTCCTTTTAAAGATAGCTCTCCGAGCGCAGTAGGTTCTATGAGTTTTCTGTAACCTTCTAGGAAATTCTTAGAACATTGTTTACATAATGCCTTTCGGAAATATTCTTTCTTGTTACGTATGTAATAAACGTTTTCTTCCACGCTAATGACGACGGTAAAACAAAAAGTGAAATGAAACAATACCTAGTGATAATATTTGAGCTTCAGTATTTCTAAATATCACTGATCTCCCCTCTTAAAGTTCTCTCCTCTTTTTTGAACAAATAGGATTAAATAAAATTGTTTATCTATCTCTCCTTGTCCTCCCCATAACGTACTCCCTTAATCTTCTGAATACAGTGGGATTCCCAAATTCGCCCTTGCCGGATGAAAAAATATTGGTTTATGCGAAAAAATCGGTTTAACCTTGAAATGACTTATTAAGGGGGTATCCCACTCTAGAGGCCCTTGAATTGAACGTTTTTTTCAGGGAGTTGAACAAGAAAATACAAAACATTTAGAGTTAAACATAATAATCCTCTTATTATATGATCTTTAATGAATATTTTGAGAAAAAATTTTTTTTTTTTTTTAGTGGTTGGGTCAGGGCAGGCCTGCTACTGGGACTCATACCTTAGGAACAGTGTGCACGATAACAGCCAAACAAATAATCTGAAAATTATGAGATTGCACATTAGTACTCTTTATATATGTGGCTAGGGCATGAGTGTGACACATTTTGAAAAAAAAAATTTTATTAATTTTTTTAATTTTTTCTACTATAAGTTTTATGTTTTAGTTGATTTTGTACTGTTAAAATATGGGATACAAGCTATGTAAAGGTAAAAATGCCTGATTTGCTCCACTTAAGTCATAGAGACAAATCTAACACAGCTTGTACCAAAATATGAAATTTTTCGGATGAATGGTTTTCTCGGAATGCTGCACACCATTCATCAAGACGGTGTTTTGAGAAAAACGGCATTTAAGTTAAAGTTAAGAGTGGTGGAGAGCGCGCAGCAACGCACGGAATCGCCTGTAGCAGCGCGAGCTTTTCAAATTTCGCGGCAAGAGATAGCTTAAACGATTCAGGAAAGAACACAGAATTTTTCAAAACTAAAAAAAAAAAAAATGCAAGTTTTGAACGTTCTAGAGTGGGATACCCCCTTAAGGTCAAGGTCAGCGTAGGATAAGTGAGCATCTAGTGACCTTAAGGTAACAAATCGTCCTCCCTGAAGTTATAAATATCGTTGGATTTCCAAACTCGTCATTGCCGAAGGAAAAATATTGACCTTGAAATGACATATTGATGGTCCCTACAAATCGGGAGCCCTGCAGATTGGGTCGTCTGTAGTCGCCTTTAGACACAACAGCCGCGCAAAATATATATAAAGTTTTTTTTACTGGAAATAAACACCTGCAAACTCAGCATATCCCCAAAAGGAGAATTTAATCAAATCCATAAAATAAAATGAGGTGCGTCTTAAAATTGTCGAGTTTTTTTTTGTCGTACAAAGCCCCCAATATATCTTCAAACCAGCACCGCGCGCTGAACGAAAGTCACACCACACCGTCGCGTCGCCTTAATTGATGCTATCTCATCTCAAATCGAGATAAATTCATGAAAGGAGTAAAAAACGATTAAGCAAAAGAGAAAAAAAATATATATAAAACACATCAACTATTTTTCACAGGCTTTGTGTGACATGTTGTACCTTTTTATTCCTTTTCTCAAAGCCACAGAAGTGAAAATCGCCGAAGAACGAAAAGGAATAAAAAGTCTTGGGGAGGTAAGTCCACGGTATTGGAAGAACGCTAAGACGCTTCTGCTGTACTGTGCAGTGTGCATCTTCTGGAATAACCGTCAGCATCAAGAACAACTTTTTGGTTCTTGTCTTCTTGTTCTGTTTCTTATGAGTTTCAGACCAAATTTATTGGTGCCTATTGTCGAAACCGCTTCGAATTGGACTTTATTTCCAGCGAAGCTCGGATCATTTTTCAAAAGAGGGTCTTAAGCGCTTAGGGACTGAAGCATCTTTTACGTGTCATTCTTAACACTTCTCTTCACGACTCACACTCGTTAACGTGTGACCGAATACAATAGATGCCCTTGATATTTATGTGGAGATATTTATAAAGGCCAGCCAAGATTCGTAGCGTTCCTAACAGACCCGTGCACAATGAACGAAAATTTGAATTTTTTTAAGGGCAATTGTGTTTTTCTTTTTCTTCAACTCTCCTTTCATGAGATGAATTAAAAAATCCCAAATGCAGCGCTTTGTTCACTTGATTGAAGTGCATTCATTGTAAAGATATATCAAAAATATTCTCGCACTTGTTCAACTTATGTTCGGGCGGATCTTATTGCCATGCCTGCTTGACGAGCTTTCTGGGACCTGTCAAGTGATTTTCATTTTTAAGATCCCAAAACTCGTAGGAGTATTCTTTCATTTATTATGAATGTGGTGTATTGAGGGTCGAGACAGATAAAGTTGATTGGAGTTGGTGTAAAATATATTTTCTTTCTTTACTCGAATCTGCGACAGATATACGACTAAAATTTTTGGAGTGAAATCTAAAATTTTGTGTATTGTATATATTAAAATTATTGAAAATTATTAAATTACAAACGATAGTATTAGGGTCTGTCCGAATTCATGTCTTTGTCTCGTTATAATAGTTCGTGACTTCAACGAACAAGCTGAGCTATTATAACAAGTAAGAACTAGGCAAAGCTAACTTTTGTCTCATAAGCTATTGTAAGTGACATTTCATAAACAAACTTGAAGTACTCATGAATGAAAATTGTGTCCTAGTTCCGGTGCAAATTTGCCAGCATCAGGTTTGCTATTTCTGAGGAACCGGCACCTGTTCACTCAATATATCTCACGAAGTCAACACAAACGTTGACTCACTCATCAAGCTAACTAGGTTTAAGTGTTATACTTCGTAGCGAAGCTCACTGACTTAGATTTGAAATCGGACAGAGCTTAACTCGATGTGACGTTACGAACTATTATAACGAGACGAAGACTTGGATTCGGACAAGCCCTTAATACTGTTTGTTATGTTAAATTTCAATTTACCAGGATTAGAAGGTTATACACTTGCATCAAAATACAATAAGTTTAAATTCCACTGGGAATATATTTTAACATGTTTTTTTTTTTATTAAATATGGTTTTTAATTTAAAGCAAAAATGGCTTCATTTGATATTAAGAGTATTCCGGACCATCTTTTGAGAATAAAAACGCAAAATATTTTCCACGAAATTCTTTTATTGAGAACCCAAACAAATTTCAAGTACTGTAGATTTATTATATATATACGTCAAATATTTTAAATAGTAAGTCAAATACGTTTAAAAAGGAATTGTCAAATGGTGCACAGACCAAAAACAATAAAATATTTGGATGTTGCTTGCGGAATTTGTCCCAACTGCTATGATATTGTGGCTGCCTTTGACACAGATCATGTACTAGGACACTAGGTGTTTCAGTTAAAATTATAATATGCAAAATATATTTAAGTTTTAATCTATTGCAATAATTAAAGTTAAATATATCTTGCATTGCATTTTAAGTGTATCAGAGTTATATCAAAATTTACTCTAAGATTAACCAGTTAACTGTGATTGACGAGTGTACTCGTCATGGAGAAGTGGCAACATTTTGTGTATTGACGAGTATACTCGTTATGCGTATAAATCAGTGACCATTGGCTATTTAAATTGCAATTTTTGAGAAAAACAAAACATATTCTCACATTTAAAGCTGTTTAGAATATTTTGAGGCTGTGCCGGAAAAAAAACAAACAAGCAGAAAATATAAACAGTTTGAGATGATCTCATGCGTCCCTGTATGCACTGGTTGAAAAAGTTTACCAGTTCGCATAATGAATTTATTTATGTGCGATGATAACGTTTTTTAGATGTTAACCAAAAAATATGAAACTACAAGAACTCTTGTCAGTCTGAAAACAATTTAGATTTTATAAAAGAATTGGAAGCTGTCGGGCAGATAAAGGGGCTAATTGCATTAATGTCAACAAAAAACTATTCCAAATACAAAGCACATGAACTGAGAGGTACAAAATTTTCTTGGAAATTGTCTCCCTCGGTTTAGTGTTCCAATAATTCAATCAATTTGTTTGCCAAAAATAAGCAAACGATACTGACTATCCCACGATTCATTAAAAAATTCATAGAATTATCACGATCTGAGGAGAGGTTTTTATGCATGGCCTTATCTTACCAGCGCAACTTATTCTGTGATTGACGAATATACTCGTCATGGCTCGATTCTGACGACACAAAACGGTGCGCACTTTTAAATGAGCGCGCCACAGTTAACTGGTTAATAACCATGTATAGAAAATAAAGTTACACGAGTGAAAATCATATTCATAATATCTATAAGTTCTATTAAAGAATAAGGGTAGATAAGCTATACATTTTTTCCCACCAATTTCATAAAATTATGTATACCTCATTTAATAGTCGAGTATTCAAGCTTTTAAATAATGGTCAATTTATATTGGTTATATTTTACAGCATATATAAAAAAAGGAATGCTTATAATATAATATTAATAATAATAATGTTTATTTCTATTAATAAAAATATAATTTAATGTTATTTAACTTTCTCTAAAGAATAAAAATAATTTTTCAAAGAATTGTTTTTTTATTACTTGCCAAGACATATACTACTCAGGATATATAATGTCTAATTACATGACCGATGTACCTTATTTACCCTTGTTTTTTGTTAAAATATCTATATTTAGCCCATATTTGTTAAAGTTAACTATCCGATAAAAGTCTGTGAATCAATGAGAGTTTTCTTCAGATAACTTTGCCTTAGCACAAACATTTTAATGAGATTTTTATGCAAATTAATACATGGTGATGGTGGAATGTTTCTTTCCATCTCAATTGTTAAATTTTTGAAAGGAATTTCGAGGCAGCGCAATTTACTTATTATTTATTATTATTACTTATTTCGATTCTTAACCTCTTAAGCGTTATGTCGAGTATACTCGTCATGAAAAGATGCAATTTCTTTGTTTAATGACGAGTATACGCGGCATGCAGAGAAAGAAATTCGTTTTTGTTATTTATTGTAGGTAATTCAATCTTACAGTAAATTTACTATTTACTATGTTTTCGTCGAGTATTTTCGTCATCGTCTAGAAATAATTAAGCACACCAGTGCACAGTCGCTTAACGCTTAAGGGGTTAAAACTATTACAATGACGGTAGAGAACAATAATTGAATTCCACTTTTCTGTAATTTTGTTAACTAAGCTTATTCTGTTGGTTGGTCTTGAATGCCTAAATAATGCCCTAATAATTTTGAAATCGAACTCACAAGTAATCAGTAGGATTAAGGTTCGGTGATTTTCCAGGCCAATCAATCCATACATTTAAAAACCATTGTTTTGTCTTGATTAATCACCGCCCTGATGTTTTTCTCCGTTAGACATAAATTTTATTGGTTGCACATAAGCATGAGCATCCTAGAGACGGCTCCTGATGTAGCCTTAGCGGCAATCCTCCTAATTTTATTTCCCCTTTGATGAAAGCTGTCCTATTCATTTTTCGATTCGATTTTCCACAACTTATCAAAATCAAAACTTACTTGAAAACTAAAACTCACCTTTTTGAATTTTGCAAAGAAAAAGTCACCGTCATGAAAAAGAGAGAAAGATCTGTGGGAATCCCCAATGAAATAATAAACCTGGTATTTACGAAAGTGGGAAGAAACTTTGCGTCCAAACACGTTATTAAACTTTTGGAATAGGATAATAATTTAGCATAACGGATCCAATTTTCGGAAAGCAAATTATTACTCCTTCACCACGTGCCAGCAAATGAGAGCTCAAATTATATTTTGGCTGTTGAAAAATTGCTATTTTTTTAATTTGCATACGTGACAGTTCCAGCTGCAACGGAAGTGAGAGGTTCGTTTCGCACTTGACTGCTTTTGTTCTATGTATCTAGAATTCAATGAGTACAAATAAAAGAGGGGTTAATCAGAGATTAGAGCCATATTAGAGGAGTGTCACAGAACATTTATGATAATAATCAATTTTACCAAGTTCTGTTGTTTTCTTACGACTATGTCGCGTCGTCGAGGCAAATTTCCAAAGCTACGAGTAAATTGCTATGCAAAATAGTGCCTTAGGTAGTCACGTAGTAAGAAAACGATTAACAGAACACGGGTGTATATTAGGTCTGTTCCTTTACTTCTTCAGTTTGTATTTTACTTATTTTGGTGGTAGGCCGCGGATGGGGAGTTAAGTTGCACATTCCCAAAGAGGGGAAATTCCTCAAATTAAGTAAGGAAATGACATTCTATGCTAAATATTTAAGGGCATAAAATAAATATCAAAGCATACATTTATTTTTACTGTCATGTCAGTTTATAATTAATGAAAACTTTTTAATAAAAACGACATCGGAACTTAAGTTTCGCCTCTTTAAAACAATTCCACTAAATGATATGTTCTCAATAGAACTGGATATGAGAATTAACATTATGAATGTGCAGTTGCAAATAACGATAGCTATAAAATAGAAATATCACTTGTATTTACTGTTTTTTAATACTTGTTCTGTAACCGAATAGATATGAATGGGTTTTTCGAAATGGTATATAGAAAATAATATTTGAATGAATCAATTCACTATAAATGGTCCGTTGTGCTAGTTATTATTGTCTTTTGTTCGTCAAGCATCATTTATCACATAATTAACGCGAACAAATTAGCGGCATAAATCCGGCTTCAATTGCTTTGTGTTATCCACATTTAAGCTAGCAGCGCAGCTAGCCACATACGAGTATGAACGAACTGCTCTGCAGTAGCAATAATAAATCAATTGAATCAAAAAGATATTAACTGCAACTGAGCCAAAGTGAATTAATGGAGAACTTTCGTAATCAGAAAATGGCGCAGATTCTCGACTTAGACAAATTGATTTATAGCCGAACACTAATTTTATGCTACTTTAAGCCATTTCTTCCTAAACGGAAATTTTCGTATCGATTTGATTTTTACTTAGGAAATTTAGGAAATAATAATAAAAGAATTACAAAAGATCGTCAATAATAATTATTATAAGCTCAAAATAAAAGAAAAAAAAAACATTTAGAGGTGGTAAACTAATGACTATACACAGTTTTTTCCGCTACAAATTTTTTTTTGATAAGTATTTAACATAATTGAATTTCCATAAACTTTCAAGATGCTATTTTGGAATTATCCGTTAAACATTTTCCGAATCTGACTGTAGATTCAAAAAGATCAGTAAATTTTACACAGGAATAGTAACTTTTCGAATTTTTTGGTTATTATTTTTACATTTTCCTAGGTAAAAAATAAATCGATTGAACGTCTGTTTAGGAAGAAATGGGTTAAGGCTTCAAAAGCTTTGTTATTAAGAATAAATTTGTTATTTTCTTTGTGCATTGGGAATCTGGTTTATAATCCAAGGCCGCTCACTTTTTTTTCGGCAGTCGCTCTTTAAATGAATAAACTTTTGGGTGCTATGTGACAATGGTCCCGTTTGGCAGTGGTGATTCAATTCCATTCTTATCATTCCAAGTATTCGAACAGTAGACCGCTAGAAATGATCTCAAAATTTATGAAGCAAAGCAACAATCCTTGTCTCAGTAAAAATTGTTAGGACTGATTTAATGGGAATTTATTGGTTTTATTAAAACATGCAACAGATGTTGCTGGGACATCTCACCAGGCATCAGTTCACACAATTAGCGACTAGTTTACTTTGGGAAAACGAGCGGAGCGCGGGTAAATAACAGATTGCACTGTTGTTGCGGCGCAACATTTTCTCTTTGTCGGAATAAATTATTCATTTTTATTGGTTTCGCTTTACCCGCAATTCAAGTATGTGGTTGAGCTTGATTTTCCAACTCGTCATGGTATAAAGTTGCAAATTAATACGAACTACCAAATCAACTAGAAATTACTTGAAAAATTATCGTAATTAAATTACAGTCTTACAGTGAGTGATTGAAGCGCTTTCTGTTTCTACGACGGTGATGCAAACTTAAGCTGACAGATTTTGTGGAAGGCTAAAGCCCCACTGTCCACTCAACTGGTGAGCAATTCATGACCTCCCAAATTTGAGTAGTGCAACTAAATGCGATACACTAAAGATAGTCGTATTATAATTACTCGATCATACACTGAACAACACCTAGTTTGCTCTCATTTGCAGGTTCTTAAATTCTTTTTTTCTATTTTATCAGCGCTCATATGGAATGAAGATTTTTTACATGTCGTGAAAGGTAATAATCTTAGGCATGATTGCCTTTGAAATTCCTCGACCAACCAGATGGATAATTATCTGAAAATTGCCAATCTGTCAAGCTACCGGGTTTGCATGCTAGATTAAGCTGCATTGCACATAAAAACCTGTTTCTCAGAGAAATGGAAACTCTAAGGAAATTGGGTCGTTAAACAAGAAGGGTTCTGTATTAATAAAACTTTAATTGATTGGTTGGTTGGAGATGAATGCTTTGGCTCTTTGCACACACTCTCGGTAGTTATCTAAACGATGCCATGTGAAGAGTTTTTGTATATTAACTCGATCACGGCACCGTTACCGTGCTGTGAAAGCGTACATTTGAGCTTACGTATCATTTTTGTCACGGCACCACCGCACGGACGAATTTCGTCTCATAAATCTTTATTGTTTATTAACATATCTATGAGAGTTTTTGTAAATAATACTTAGTTTTTAGGCCTTCCAACTATAGTAACAAATATATAGTACAGTAATACATCGACTTACGCTACCCCGACTTACGCGAACCCGTAGTTACGCGATTTTCAAATCTTGTCGATTCGTCTTTTGTTTGAGCGCCACACAACTCCTGATTACTAACTCCCTTCACACTATTGTTCAGCTAATGTACATGTTCGGACGTATCGCGCAGAATCGACGCATGAAATACATGAGCAAGAGCCAGACATTGAAGATTCTTTAGATCCAGCTCAATCAGAAGGTCGAATGACGGTTGGAAACTTGACAGAAGGCGTCAGTTCAATTGAAGAGGGATTACAAATTTTAAAATATATACATAGTCGTGCCATAAGTTCTGTCTCCCTCGCCTCCACTAAAAGGCTCACGACGCATCCCGGTTTACTGTCGCGAATAAGCTTAAATACTTCCCGCTTTGTTAAAAAAATATCATTATGCCATTGGACTTCGAAGGAGCAACATGGAGTGGGGCATTAAAGAGAACAGGATCGCCGTTATTGCACTATTTAAGTGCAACAAGTCAGCAAAGGAGATATTTGAGCTTCTTCAGCTACTACAAATTACAATGAAATTTGTGCATCGTACTATCAAACGATACCGTGAGACTTCCTGTGTCGATGACAGGTCCAGGAGCGAGAGGCCTCGTACGTCTCGTACACCAGCAGCAGTAGAAGCGGTGCGTCACCGCATACTGAGAAATCCGCTCCGGAAACAAAAGGTGATGGCACGGGAGATGAAAATACCTAAAAGGACGATGTCTCGTATTATCAAGGAAGACCTTAGGCTTGGTGCTTATCGACGGTCAACAGGGCATCGGCTTACGGACAAGCTTCGTGCGATACGAGAGATGCGATCTAAAAGTCTCTTGAAGAAGTACGCGGGAAAAAAATACCAACAAATACTTTTTTCAGACGAAAAACTTTTTACTATTGAAGAGAAGTTTAACCGACAGAATGACTGAGTGTACGCGCATAGCTCTAAGGAAGCGGCTGAGGAGATACCCAAGGTAGAGCGTGGTCAACATCCCGCCTCAGTCATGGTTTAGTGGGGAGTTGGATATTACGGTGCTACGGACCTGCATTTTTTTGAGCAAGGCGTGAAAACGAAGGCAAAGAACTATCAAAGTGACATCCTAAAGAAGATGGTGGAGCCGCTCAACACAACGATGTACCATGGTCAGCATTGGGTGTTTCAGCAAGACTCAGCACCAGCTCATAAATCCAAGACAACGCAAATCTGTTTAAAATCCAATGTTCCTGACTTCATTTCTGCTGAAGATTGGCCTTCTGGTAGCCCAGACCTAAATACTTTGGACTACCGCTTATGGAATATTTTAGAGGAGAAGGCCTGCTCTATTCAACATCGAAACATTGAGTCATTAAAAGCAAGTTTGATGAAAGCAACGAAGGAAATATCACTAGATGTCTTGCGTACTGCGATTGATGAATGGCCGAAACGTTTAAAAAAATATGTAGCTGCAAAGGGTGGGCATTTCGAATAATTGTCTGCATTACTGTAAATTAGAATATGTATATTACTAAACATAATAAATAAAATTTAATTATTTGTTTCTTATATGAGCTTTTTTTAAATTTTCCTTTGGGACAGAACTTATGGCACGACTATGTATACTCCAATGAAGAGCGCATTTCGTCTACAAAGCAAGGAATAAGAAAATTATTAGCATGCTACGAGGAAAGTTTTCTACATCACATTAACTTTGGCTTGCGATTTTGTATTCGTATTATCTAAGATTTTATTAAACTTTTTTTTTTTCTAAATTATTTTCTTTAGTCTCCGGCCCCAATTAAAAATAATTTGTATGTATTTATATGCGAAATTATACCCCGACTTACGCGGTTATCGCTCAGTCCCACCTATCGCGTAAGTTCGTGGTATTACTGTATATATAGTTTTTAATTTTAAAATTAATGTTTTAAAAAGTAGTTTTTCTTTGTCATAGCAACACTTAAGCTTATATTTTGTTTATTTTTTTAATTAACCATTATAACTTTGAGATTATTATGTTAAGAAATTAAAAATTCAATTTTACAGTTCTCGAGTAAAAAAAACCCACTTATTTGCGTAAAACTACCTTTTAACAACAAAGTCCGATTAAAATAATATGGCAATGACAATTAAGAAGATCATCCTCACAAACGTTTTCAAATTTTTAAATAAAATTTCCACATTTGAGCCAGATTAGTGCGTGAATTAAAATAAAATTTTATGAAATAATTAAGAACAGACAAGAATTTCATGTACACCCGCTGTCAACATCCCTCTTTCCCTTATCAACAAATTATGGGCTAGGGAATATAATATATGGCCAAAATCAACGTTTGGTCTCAACATTTCCGGCAGCACCGTACACTGCACTAATAGATGTTACAATATTCAGTATAACGCCTAAATCAAGAATAGAATGAAGGCTTCTTAGGGTAAAATATCAAAGACTATAATCAAATCTTAGGGACATTTTAGAAGTTGATGAGAACACATTGATTCGCGCATGTTGGACCACCTAGTCACGAAATACCTTATATAGATTCTTGGGGCCATAAAGCTTGAATTTGTTTTACAAGTTCTTAAGAATTAAAATTAAGTACGAATAAATTTTGATAACAAATTATTTATTTTATAAACTATAATATAAAACATTATGTTACTTATAAAGTTATCAAATTTTATCAGACTCACGCCAAAAATACTTCAGAGCCAGTTTTACACAATTTAAGTATCTACCTGCTTAAGAAGTGTTTTCTGGTTTCTGGAAGGCGTCATTGAAATTTATTTTCTTTTAAATTTACTCATCAGGTAAATTGCCGGTAGCAATAGACATGGTAATAAAAGTGGATTTTATTACATTCAGTGGCTAGTCGTTTTGGCGTCTATACCCTAATTTTGCTTGTTGAGTTAGTTAGGATTCATTTGCTTTGCTTTATGCCCTTTGTTTTTTATTAATTTTAAGATCCCTTAAAGTGGTCTGTTAACGTTGGGATTGTCAGAGCATGTAAGACTTACTTGTCAAAGTGAATACGAAATTAATTTTAACATCTGAAGACTTAGGTTACTTAAGAAATCTTAAAATGTGATAATTGGTAATCTACTGAAATGTCATAATGCTCAGTTTAAAATTATATGTATATTATTGTAATTTACACAAGGAAAAAAAAACAAATTATATTTGAATGGCACAAATATTACATCTCATTAGTACATAGAAATTGCTAAGAATTCGAAATTATTGTTTTTATAAGAGAATAATTAAAAAAATGCAAGTATTTTACAATTATAATGCATGAAGCGTATCAAAAACTTATTAGTCTGGCGGATTGTAGACGTCCGTGCTAGGCCGCTCGATTAATTTCCATATTGTTGTCATTAAGCAAGCTATTGAATATTGCACACAAGAAAATGTTAACATCTGTTTGACAACATTGCCTATTGCGGTGGCGATATAATAGATTTCTTACCACTTTGCACCATGTAGATAGCACCATCATAAACTTCATGATACTGCACGATTATCGTTTGAACGGAAATATAAGAGGCGTAAAAAATAATCAGCTGGACAATCTCGTTATGACGTTACATTATGACACGATAATGCATTTTATGATCGTTCGTTAACAATTTTTGATGTTAAAAGTTTTGTTCGGGCAAGCTTTTGGAGAATAAATGTTGCGTTAATGAGAGTTTTTACCCCGATTAAATTAGCGCAAACATCTGACTAATGTTAGAGGCCACAAGTCAAATGTCTGAAATGTTTGCTTAAGAATGCTGAACAATCAGTACGTGTTTACGTGATATGAAAAAATTAGTTTCTGGAATAGTGAACTAGTAGTACTTTGGAAAAAGATACTATCTTCTTGTGGCGCCAGATTTGTATTCGGGCATTTCAATAGTGAAATAAATGAGACTGTAGAATATACACGATGATTGTTTATCAATATTAAACATTGAACATTTTCAGACAGGACTTGATTGAACTTTTTTAGTAGAGAACAGAAAAATTAAAGAAGTGTATAAGAATTGAAGCAAATGGTTTTTGGTTTGGAATATTCTCACGAAAAAAATTTCTTGTTTTCCACTGTTAGCTTCATATTTCTGAATGAGTTTTTTTCTACTTACTCACTTACTGTTCTCAAAAGCAGTACCTTTTTTGATAATTTGTCTCAAAGACATTTCTCGCAATCTATCTTCTTTCATCCAGCCTCTAATCCTAGCGACTTCTTTTTTATCTTTATTAAAGGTTGTTCAATACTTCATTTGGAAGAGATTTGCCATGTTGAGAATATTGCGTTTAGGATTTTTATTACTTTACTTTTACTATTATCACCCTTATAGTAAGAATGGTAATGTATTTTACCGAAATGGAAACGATTCAACATTAATGTTTAAATTCTTAAATAATAGTATAAAGTTTGCATTAGCAAGCAAATGGAGAGTTTATGTATCCGAGTTATTTCTTTAGTACTTATTTCATTGAAGCACTGATAAATAATTGCTCATATTTTGGTTTCTAAGCTCTAGCTTATAAGCTAGCAGAACTGTGTTGAGTTCTGTTTACCCTACTGTGGCACCGTAAAATTTCCGTCTACAGTAAAAATTACGCTGTGGCACGCAATTAAATATAAAATCGTTCAATAAAGTATTGATAAAAGGGTAAGGATTAAAAATGAAATTAATAAAATTAAATAACTTTTCTGCGATTTATTTACACTTGAATCCAACGTTTTGTTTATCACATAAATACATTTAAAAGATCTTAATTACTATATCCTAATTATAAATTTTTTATTAGGAGTTTCGACAATAACGTTTGCGGACTTAAATCGGCACAAAATAATTTTCGCTTGAACCATCCTGCACCATTTTACTTCGTTATAAAATTTAGTTTTGTCAGAGCGTTCTCTATTGACCTTATCACTTCTGCGTAGAATTTGATTCTTAACTGAAGCGAAATGCAAGTAAACGAAGAAGCCCATCGAAAACTTATATATTCTTACTGCGATTTGCATCCATCAGCTACTAAATCGGATATTGTGCAGTACTTTCAAGATGTTGGTTTTCCACGAAAAACGGTTTATAGTATTCTGAAAAGACGGGAAGACAATATTTCATGTAAAAGACAAAAAACTAAACGGTCTGATAATCCTTTTTCGCGAAGTGAAGTCACACGAGAGCTGAAGAGACTTACGGTAGGAAAAGTGGCTAAAAGTTATCGGAGCTTAGGGCGGAGATTCAATTGTGACCCCAAAATAGTTAAGAAAGAGTTGCTTTCTATGAATATAACACGTAAGGCAGGAAAAAAATTTCCTAAAGTTTCTGAGATGCAACAGGTGTTATAGAAACAAAGAGTGAAATTGTTGGCAAAAAATATTCTCTTCGCAAAAAGTAAAGTTAAAGTTGTTATGGATGATAGTCATATTTCACTCTTGATTGTAACGAGTGGCAAGGTCATCATTACTACGATACTCCTGAATCAGTTGCTGCTGATCACGTAAAAATGTCTCCTACAACAAAGTTCCCAGAAAAGATTTTGGTATGGTTAGCCATCATCTCTGAAGGAATGTCATGTCCGAAGTTTTTTTCTTCAAATTTGGCCGTAAATGTTGATCGTTATGCTGATATGTGTCTTCCAGAAGTGAAGAATTTCATCAAAAAATATCACAGAACAGATGAGGTGATTTTTTGGCTAGATCTGGCATCTGCGCACTACGCTAAAAAGTCCGTTGAAAAAATGCGTCAACTCAGCATTCCTATCGTAACGAAGGATCACAATCCCCCAAATGTACCACAGCTTCGGCCAATAGAAGACTTGTGGGCCAATTTAAAGAGGAAGGTTTACGCAAATGGTTATCAGGCCAAAAAAAAAAAAAATCTTGAAAACAGGATCAGGAACGTTCTTAAAAGTTTGGACATGAACATTTTCACCAAGCCTATGAAAGAACTTCCCCTAAAAATTAGAAAAGCTAACAGGCTCGGTGTAGATCATTTTATTCATTAGTTTACTAAGTTTTTAAAGAGCTCCTATCAAATAAATATTAATTTTGTTGCTTTAAACAAGTTAACGGTTGTTTTAATTTTGTGCCGATTTAAATCCCCAAACGTTACTTGTATGATTAAAATTATATGTTAGGTTACTGTCTAATACTTCAAATAAATACTTATCACTACAAACTAAATAACATTCCGTATGTTTGTCTAAAAATACTTCTAACAGTTTTGTAACAACAAGATGAAGTGACCACGCAGTGAGAAAATTTAATATGAACAACACTCGTAAGTCGTACGCAGGGAACTAATCATACAAAAACTTCTATTTTTCATAGAGTAGGTACGCTCAATTTCGGAGAAAACCCGATCTACTTTGGCTTCTAGTAGAAAATTACGCTTGCTTTTGTGGCACCTTAAAAATTCCTTTATGAACTAGTACAATTTCATGAAGATTAAGTAAATTTTCCTTGAATCAACAGACAATTTTTCTTAGCATAAAAATTTACTGTTCTGTACAGTAAAAGTTCCTATGACGTTTCGGACAAATTCTTGGATGAATAGTAAAAAATGCTATGTCAACCGTATTTTTTCTGTTATTCCCTCGTACATTTTCTAGGAACTTGTCACTTATATCCTGGTAACAGGGGATAGCACCATAATTTTTATTAGAATTCTGATTCTTCTTTTAATTTCCTTGACGCGACTGTTCGTCTCGGTTATAAGCTCCGAATATCAAGATTCTTTCTTTAAGTTAATTTACCGCGAAATAAAACATCAGACGCAGAAGACCGCAGTCGATCTTTAATTCAAATATCGCTGTTATCCGCATTTATTCACATCATTCAAGCGCCATCACTGTATATATATATACTTATGAACCTTACCTATCCTACAAAAAAAAAACACTATCCATGCTTTGGCGCCATAGTCATTAGAGAGCGGTGAAATTGAATAAATTTGATAGTACTACTAAACAGAGGCAGCAAGCTTTTTTATTTACATAAGCGATATATGCGCCTTAAATTCCCCAGATCTATGGCAGTTCCTGAATAATGTCGAATGTATTGAGCCGGTTCAACCTTATGTAGGTATCTGATTTTCATAATTATTCTAACCGACAAATTTTCTCACGCCAAATTAAAATTATAAAGTTTAATCTTAGCTGTAGCAAAAGCGTTGCTATTTAAATCAAAAGTCGGGATCCGAAATTTTATCACCGGTCATGGTATATTAGTTACCAGCCAGGTTGTAGTGCTATAAATCCCTCGAAAATATCGTGCCGGTACTAAAACGTCTTACTAAAACTGGTTTTGATAATTTTCGGTGCTGGCGGATAAGAATCAGATTTCCGAGAAAAAAGTTGTCAACCGAAAAAAGGCATCTGGTTTTACGTAAGTTCTCAACCGTTGAATTTTAATTTTTAACGAAACTTCTGTCGCCATTTGAACGGCATTAAAAATCCCCCGCACTGCTTAAAGCTCTGATTAATGGAATCAACTGAAATTTCTCTTCATATGCAAATGTAAGCCGGTAAGTCAGGTAAGTTTGTCGAAGATACGGAACTGCTGAGGTTCTCGTTAATCGCCGAGCACACATATATATCCATCGCGCTAATCTAAGACCTGAAAAATCTGAAATTCGTGTAACGAGAAAAAAACTGGTCTAACCCACACGCTTCTCGCTCTTCTTTAGCCCACAGTTTATAATTAAATCCGCTGTCAAAGATAAAAGCATAGCGAACACTCAATGAGCGTACGCCGACCTACAACCGGCGGGTCCATAAACCAAAATATCGAGATATCAAGGAACGTGCTGGGGACAAGGGAGCGGCAGAACGCTGCACATGCAGAGACACACGTTCTTTACGAGTCGCCAGGTATGGCTCTAATTAAGGGTTACCTCCTCAAGTAGGAAGACTTTCGTTGCAAAGCTTGAAGGCAGTCAGTTGCGAGTGTGGTGTATGGTTATGGAGCTATGATTGTATGATTCTCTGCATAATATCTGGATTTCGATCTGCCCAATTGAGCTAACGTACTCCATTCTAATATTATTTCTTTCAATGCTGAATATTGTTTTCTGTAGGGGGATAATAAATGCTTTAGCTTCTTATACCAGAATTGGAACAAGTTTATAACCCGGTTACCTTCCGGATTTTAATGAAACTTTGTAGGAAAATTTGTAATGACTTGAAATGAACCAAATTTTCTCCGGAAAGCTATAATAAGCTATTATAATTTATAATATATAATAAAGCTATATAATAATAATATATAATAAAGCTTTTTAATAATAATAATATATTTAAATTTTTTAACCAATTCCAAATTTTAGCATATTTTCACTCTAATTTCTATAAAATTTCATTGCACGAGTAAAATCGGACTACACTTATATTCCATACTGGTGATTGCTCTAAAAATTGAAAATATAAAAGTTTTACATTACTATATTTACTAGATCGAATTCACAATAACGATTCAAATGACTGCTCCTACAACGCAGTTTCGCTATAATGCGGTTGGGGAAATGTAAAAAAGTTCCTACAACGCAATACTTTTACAACGAAGCCACTTACAGGTGTGTCTCACTGTTTTGATGAAATTGAAATATGTTATAGAGTATCGAAAAATAATAGCCACGTATTTTTTTTTAATCTGCGCATACGCACATTTAGGGGATACTTTTATTTATTTATTAATTTTTTTTAAAAATTGGTGTATTTTTCAAAAGTTTGTCCACCATGTTGGATCGGCCATTTTGAATTTTTTAAATATAACATCAGATTCGTAATCAGCGATTCCAAAAACCCCTTAGTACTGGTTTTCACGAAAAAACTGATGTCTGAAAGAATATATGTACATCACTTACATATTAGTGCTAGGGGTTGTTTACGGTGAGGTGCTTTTTTTACGAAAACGCAAAAACCGGTCAACTTTATTTTTCGAAATCGTATGTAAAAAAATATTTTTCAATGATTTTTAACTAACACTGTTATTTTTGTAACGCAAAAATATAAAAAAAAATCGTTTTTCTGTAAATAAAAATAAGAGTTGCCAACCCCGGGAACCGGATTACTTACAAAAGTTTAGTATATTTATGAGACATCATTTACATTTTGTTTCATTCGAAAAAATTCATTAGAACTTGGAAAACTGTAAACTTTAGGAAAAACGGTTTTTGGGGGTGGTTTTCACCCCTTAAATGTGCGTATCCGCAGATAAAAAAAAATACGTGTCTCTTATTTTTCGATACTCTATAACATATTTCAATTTCATCAAAATCGGTAAGACACACCCCAGAACGTTTCCTAGTTAGTACATTTTTACCAAGGAAAAGCATACTTTTCTTGGATGTTTCTTTCTGATTTTTAATTTTATTTTAGGTTATTAAACTTGAAATCATGTATTTTTAGTTTTTATGTGATGTTGAATTTTGTAATATTTAATTTTGTTATGAAATGTTTAACCGCCGCTTTTATTGAAATAAAGCAATATTCGTCTTTCGTTGAGTTTATATTATATGAGTCTACTTATAGATTTTCATGAAACGTTCATTTAGAATCAAAAGTAACGCATATATTTTACTAAAATTGTAAAATGCAATAAAATGATTGTGATGATGTTGTGATGAAATTGTGAACTAGCAGGCAAGGGCGAATTTGTGTTTTAATTTCTAGTGAATAATAATAATATTGCTCGAGAACTCTAAAGTCGAAACTGTCTTTTTTTATACTGGTTCTCATGATTACCGGCGAACACATTATAAAGCGTTTTGTTCGTAATCATTTGCTCATTTAATTATTTTAGTTACCTTTTACGGTTGAAAAAAAAATGTTTCCCTGTTTTGTTATATAACTTTTAAATACTTTTTCATGATTTTTATTTTTATTATTGAGGTTCAAACTGTGGCAAAAATGTTTCTGATTATAAAAAATATGCACTTTTTTTGTTTTAAATAATTTGGAGAGAGTAATTGGCGGAACCGTTTGCCGCCCGACCATCAAAGGCACCGTAATGCCGTAAGAAATACAATATTTAATGTTTTTTTTTTTTTACAAAAACTGGTGGAAATTTAGATCAATGCGTGTGCATAACCTATGAAAATTATCTAACGATTTTTATTTTCTATTCATATAAAAACAAATTTCCAAAATCATCTACTTTTTGCTCTTTAAAACCGGAATACTGAAAAAATTTAATGGTTTGTAAATTTAAATTAATAATTTATTAATTAATAAACTTATTAAATGAATAGCAGACTAGTACGCATTAATTACACTGGCGAACTATGATGTAGCGGCCTGGAGTTTAAGAAACCATTTAGGATAATTTCAGTCTACTGAATACGAATATAATATTAATTTAGCTGGATTGGCTCTAGTTTTGAAATAAGGCCTACCTAGTGATAATGGCAAAAATCAAAAAAATATTTTAAATACTTAAAGATCTTCATACTTTACATCTCAATTATGCTTTTATATTTTATTTTTAGCAACACAAGTCAAATACCATAATAAAAAAAAAAATGTTGCCCGGTGTCATGAATGTTATGTTGTTTTATGTTTTTGAGAAAAATAGGGTTTAAAATTTAAAGGTTACAGGTTGTATGTAATAACTATAATTTAGAGATCAAGCTTTCATTTCAGTTAGATTTTGAATTCCTACGATGTTCCTTTATATTCTCTACAAATTTTCAAAAATACCCAAAATATTGTTTATTCTTCTTTTTAACTCTCCTTTTTTAGAAAGCCGGAGCCAACATACAATTTTCGTTTGTGAATTAATAATCTACGGAAAAACTGCTACAGAAGAGACCTATCACTTGTTCTACCGCACAAAAAAAAAAATTTAATTTGTTTCCTCAGTGTTATCAATAAATAAATTTATCAAGTGAGTTGCGGAAAAGCATTCATTTTTGTATTTTAAAATAATAGTAAGTGCGAAGTTATTAAAAAATTTAAATGACAATAATAAGTTGAAGTTTATTAATTAAGAATTTTATTTATGAAAATTAATTTAAAGTAGAAGTGTGTGTGTGTCTGCAATTTATCATAACACAGTGAATTTCAGACAGGCATGAATTTATTTTGTATATTAGAAATTTGTTTTATAATATTAGTAAATATTTAGCTCACAAAACTGTTCAAATGTATAAAGTATACTTAATTAAAACTACATAAGCCGTTTATAATTTATATAAAACATATTTATTACTTCTGATCTTAAATGAATATTTCTACTCAAACCTAATGAAAGGCATTAATTTTACGGACGCATGTTATACTACGTTGAACGCGGCCACAAAAATCGAACATGCAAAATTTCAAAACCATATTTGTTGTAGTTCTTTTTTTATAGCAGTCTGACACAAAGGTGTCACTTTTTCTGCGCTATAGGTAGAATAACCCCTTAATCGGGCCTTTATTGTGAACGAAATCTGGTTAATAGTTCAAATAAATTTAAAATATTTGTATTTTCAGGGTTTTTAATGTAATCACCAGGAGGAAAAATAAATGTAGTGTGATTTTAAGTGCACAGTGAATGAAATTTTATAGGAATTCCCTGAGAGGCTATAGCGGGATAAGATGTGTAATATATAATATGCCTCCAGCGGAATCGCTACGGCGGGTGTCACTTTCGATAGGTTGTATCAAAAGATGCCTCTATGCTAATTTTTAGCTTTCCAGGTCTATAATTTCCGGTAAAATCGGTTAAGTCCCATTTGGTCGAAAACAAATTCGTGTACGGCTGCAGTTTTCATTCAAAAATTCTGAAAATTCCCAAATATTTTTATGTTACAAATACCGTAGCGATTCCGCTGAGGGCAGATTTCACCATCTTATCCCGCTATAGCCTTTTAAGTTAACTATTGAGATTAGGTCGACTGGCTGCATTGGCTAATACAAAAATTAACTACACCTACTCTTGTTTTGCTTGTTATTTGATCGAACTTAAGCTGTTGTAATTTCCTGTTGAGAATTATATTCCATTTACCTGAAAGAAAAATTATGATATCAAGAGCTTTCAATTTCTTAATCGGAAGTATACATTGCTTAAAAGTAAATATTTATAGTATCGCTTCGATAGAAATAAGATATGGGTGAAGTTGATAAGACTACTAAGAGAATGTAATAGATAAGGACTTTACGTCGTAATAAATTCTCTAAAATAGAAATACTATTAATAAAAATAATAGTAGTGAATTTGGCAAGGAACATGAACTAATACAAAAATTAAAATTCTGCATAGATTTAAAAGTATAAATGTGCAGTCTGTAAAAACTAACTACTAAGTCAGTTTGGGGAGGTCAGGACAATATTTTGTCTATGTAAGTACTATTGGATTAAACACATCTCAAGTGCTTAAGTTTGGTTTTTCTGAATTTATATTTTCTAGAAATTGTTACCCAATTAAAGTTTTATCGCAGATTGAAATTTTAAATTTAAATTTTTACATTATGAAATTTCCGTCTACGTAAACACTTGGCCACACCTCTAAATGCTCAATATTAAATTATTATATGTACAATTAGCAATTGAATAGCTCATGAATAGCTCAATGAAAATTCGTTTGTAGCAATTGAATAGCTCATGAATAGTTCAATGAAAATTCGTTTGTTTGTTTGTTGCTCAATCACGCCTAAACGCTTGCATCAATATTTTTCAATTTTTGTCTGAAGGTAGTATATATTCCAACTTAACATATAGGCTTTTTGGATAATACATAGGGTTTCAAAATGGCGAATCAAAGATGGCGGCTGAAAATTTGAAACTTGAAGTGATTTTCATGAAAATTGGTACGTAGGGGTTTTGCACAATGCTGATTTCAAATCCGCTGTCCAAATTTAGATATTCAAGATGGCGGATCCAATATGGCGACCTATATTTCTCAATTTCAACGGATTTAAATGAAAATTAGTACAATGATTGTTTTGAGGTCACTGATTTTGAATATTATGAAAGTTTACAAATCCAAAATGGCGGACCCAATTTGGCGACCAATATCTCTCGATTTCATTGGATTTTAATGAAAATTAGCACAATGATTATCTCGAATATTATTTCGAATATTATCAAAAGTTGTAAATCCAAGATGGCAGATCCAATATGGAAACCAAATGTGTCGATTTCAACGTATTTTAATGAAAATGGTTATTCTGAGACCACTAATTCCAAATATTATCAAAATTTGTAAATCCAAAATGGCGGCCAAAATTTCTCGATTTCAACGGGTTTTAATGAAAATTAGTACAGTGATTATTATGAGACCACTCATTTTGAATGTTATCAAAATTTCCAAATCCAAGATGGCGGATCCAACATGGCCACCAGAATGTCGCGATGACGGAAAATTGATACAATGTTTCGCTCTCGTATATATACAAAATAACAAGTTTTGAGATAATAGTTGCGTTTTTTGATCTATTCAGAACATGAAATTATTCCTTGAATTGAAATTTCTCATGAGTGACACAATTAAAATTTTAATAATAATATCAAATTGCAATGGCTTACAACAAATTTGGAATCAGAAACTACTCATAAAAATGTTTAGTTCAAGATATGAAGTTTGGATGAATATCATGACAATTTGTTTCACTTTTCTAAAAATATCAAATCTTTACTCTAGGTCGCTGTAGTAAACTTCCCTTCGATACAGAGTGTTTTATTGTTCTGGATAGACGAAAAAAAACGCAGCTAATGTCTTGTATAGGAAAAAATGGTAGATTGAAGTATTATAAAATTATATAATTATATCTTCTCCATTGTAACAATATAAAGTATAGTTGCAAAATAAATATTCTTATTTATTATTTATTTTATATATTTATAGTTTTATGAGTCACTGTATAGTTTATACCCATCTTAAAAAATCATTACTTGAAAATCTGGAGGAGTCAAAGATATTAAAAATTTTCAAACTTAAATTCCATATTACAATGCAGAATCTTTTTAGACATCATTCAGATCAGTTTGGCCATGTTTATTTCCGAGATATCGCCTGTGTTTATGACCTAAATAAGTCACGTTTGCGTCCAATTCCGTTGTGTGGTGCACGCAAATATTATTGAATTATTCTAAACACTTTATATAGCACTATACTCGTAACTTTGGCTTAAAAGCACAAATGTCATTTTATAAGTGCGATTTGGATCACAAAACATTTATATAAAAATTATTAATTCTTGCTCTGTCCACTTCTCCACTCTCTACTAATATTCTTTTCGGAATGAAATCATTCAAAAGTATATTTTTAGCAAGTGGCATTCAAATTATGAAACAACCAAAATTTTCTGCCAGAGGATAGTGACAGCAAGGTGATAGGTTTATTAAATTATACTGATTGTTTCCTATTTATCACTCTTATAATTTTTGTCATTTCTTTTATATTCACTTAGAATCAATAGTTTTTATGAAATCATTCATTTTGTGTATTGTGAGTAAGATTTTTGGAAACCATAAACAGTTTTACAAAATTAGCGACCGTCATTTACTGTTTGCGTTCAATAAACAGAAATAAAAGCAAGGCATATTTGGACCTTTAGGAATTCAAAAATTGAAAGAAACTATTAAATTTGATTACAAAATTAAATAAAAGCCCGTAAAGTTGACCGAAGTTTGCAAGGAAAAGTAAACATTTTTACGGCTGATCTCTTTACCCTCTGGATCAAAGAGATGCTATAAAGTTTCCATGGCAAGAACGAAGCTTTGAAGAATCACGGATGTTTCGTATTTTATCTTTATTTAAGTGCTATGGCAATGAAAATTTCCTCATCTGCAATAAATTTTCTAATAAAATAGATTTAAATCCAGCGATTGTCGCAAAGTGCTTTCAGTAAGACGTTTGATTTAATCCATAAGGGTAACAATTCATTTTTATTTTAAAATTCCTGCTTCCAGGCCTTATAGGCGTAGAGTTGGAGACAAAATGTTACCATAAAAGAATATCATAGAAAAAAGTTTGTATATGACGTAAAATAATTTGGAGAAAATGTTTTTTTGATGGCTAATTCCTGGCGAGGATAATTAAACTAGTTATTGATTAAAATTGTCTATTAAAATACCCTGACTGAAGAGAAGAGATGTATTTAAATAATAACTTGGTTTATCTAACCATCTTTCAGGACATTCCATGCGTAGTAGTAAAGTGTATAATAAAATACCGTAACAAAATATCACCACCAGTTTTGCTTTCAAACAAACACAAAAATATTAGTCTATTAGGCCGCAAATATGGCGGAAGTGCTCAACAGACAAATTTTTTGAATAAAACTGAAATTAGCGATTAGACTTAACACATTGATATAAATGAGGTTTATAGACATTCAATTCTCATTTCTCAGAAGGTCCATAATTAAAAAAAAAAAAGCCATGTGATTTAAGTTATACAGTTTTACAAAATTTAATTTCATATTTCTAAATAGATTTCTGAGTTTTTATTATTTTATGATTTTTTAGCGAAAGATAAATTGAAATGTATTTAATCTGAATTAAAGTGCGAAATAACGAAACGAATAAATTTTGTTCTTTCTCGAAGTAGGAATACTACTTTTATTATTAGTTTATTTTTGCTGTTAGTTGCGCCATATAATTAGTACTTGCTTTTTGAAAGCGACTCATATTTAGAAACGTTTGTTTCGGTCCTTTCGAGTGACTGTGGTAGGGACATCAGGCCATAGATGAGGCTTGGTTGTCCTGATCGAATTTCTCATACGTAAAAAAATTATGCAAAATAAAGTTATAGGTGTACAACAAAATATTTGTTGCTTTTTGTTAAAATTTTGTTTGAAAATGTCTTATAGTCTGCACCAAAGCTCATATATTCATATTTTTTATAGCGTACAAGCCAAGATGACTATGGGCGTGTTTTGTTTATGTGAATAAAACGAAATTCTGAAAGACAAATTACGTCTACATAGGTCCAACCTTTTTAAAAAATAAACTTGATAAACTGATTCTGTCAATATGAAATCTTAATCGTAATCCCAAAATGCTAACTCATTTTGAAAGGAAAAGAAGTGTGTTTTTGCAATCCATCATTAAAATTAAAAAAATTAAAAATTTCCAAAAGTTTCTATAAATTCACTTACAAGGAAGGTATCTCGACGTGTCACCTGGTAAGATGGTTAGTTATTACGAAAGTATATTTCTTCTATAACTGAGAAAAAGGGTACACCCCGTTAAGGTAGTCGAAATGCCCACATCCGCAAAGTATTTTTTCTCCATGAATATTTGAAGGGTTAAACAAAACTATTTATCATGTTATTGTCCCATCTCCCAATGGTAAAAAATCACAAAAAAGAAAAATTCATTTTTCTCTTTATTTTAAGATCGAACATCTGAAAATATGTCATTTTTCATACACTTAATTTCAATTTTCATTTCCATATTGTTACTTCGATACTAGGGCTCGGAAAAAGTCCAATAATGTGTTGAAAATGCCGAAAACAACTGAGAACATAACCTAAAAATCACAACAAAATAGGTTTTTGGCACTGTTTAAATTTGGGTACAAAGCTGAATGTTATTTTTTGTAACTTCGATGCTATAAATAATTGTTTAAAAGCTGGGAAGCAAAAAAAAAAGTCACAAAAGAAATGATGAATAATTTTTTTTAAACCTTAAAACAAAGTATAGTCATTTAGAAAAAGGATTTTGTCGAGTCTCTCATTGTGATATTGCAGGTTATTTTATTAGGCAATTTTAATCAATAACTACCTTAATTAACCATCCTTTCGGCAGGAATTTCTAAGCTAAAAAAAATTATTATTTTTCATTTTTTTCCGTCATATGTAAACTTTTTGGCTATGTTAGGATAAAATTTTGTCGTCGGTTCTCGGACTGTTACATGTTTCTTAAAGTCTGCTTGAGAGATACCGAATTGTAAGGTGAGTTTCACTGGAAATCCAGGCCCTAACATGAAGTTTCCTACAAAATCGGTTGTCTATTGAAAGAGGCCAGGCCAGGTCAATATGTTGGTTCTGGTTTACAGGCCGGGTATCAAGAAGCATAAAAAAGGCACTTCTACCTGCGTGAAAAGCCCTTCTGGTAAACACATGTGCGACGCTAGTTCCATGTTCAAAATGCAAATGAACAGAGCGTGAATTCTACGGCTTGTGTGAAGCTCGCTCCAGGGCTCCACCATTCCCACCTAAAGAGGAGAGTAATGCCCCTAAATCATTTGATCGATTTTAATTAAAAAAATTATTGGTGAACTCTTAAATTACAAATTGACTTGGGAGCAGCAAGATTGCTGCAATGCAATGGTAGCAGGCAATCGACAATTACTGCCGTCGCTGGTAATATTTGGAGCCAATGAATCTTTCTATTTAAGGCCATAACCACGGCGGATAAACTGTCGGGTTCTTAAGATGAAGAAAAGGTGTCTGTTTCTACTTCTGTGCTCGCGTATGTATGTTTTATGAGCAGCATAAACTAGAGTGAGATGGGAACACGTAAACAAAGCATTCGGTCGCTTAAGAGTGAGTGTGACGCCCGAATGAAACCTGACTGTGTGCAGCAAATGAAAGAAAATTTTCTTAGCCTTAACATAAACATACTTGGATTCCTCGCCTTGGATTGGAGTCTTTGACTTGAGAGCCGAGTCTGCTAAGTTTAGTTCGGAGTTTGTCTCAAGCGAGTTGTGTTGTGTGTGACGCTGTGCTGTTCTGCGTTGCGTTGCGTTCCGTTCAAGCTCATTCGCCTTATACTGGATGCTTGTAGACCGTGCTTTACGCCCCAAGCAACTGCCCGGAACATGTCAGAGTAATTTGCAATTCGATCAATGAGTTTGACTTAATTGCCGCCAAAGCTGAATTGAGCATGTTCAGAACTATTTTTGCGGAAGTTTTATAAATAAATTTCCTTAGCCGAATATAGACGGTGAGGCTCTCAATACCACAGTCGTCTACTGTATGTAGTGTACACAAAAGAAAATCCACCACGCCGGAAAATATTTTTAGAAACTTTCATTTGACTTTCAAGAATGTTGCAGAAATTTCCCCTTGATACAGATCGAGGGCCGTGCTCCTTCCGTTCATAAGGAAGTTTTATGAGTGCATTTATGTTTACGCGGATTCGGCGGTTTCAGTGATTTCGCACCATATTCCGTGCTGTGCATGATTTTATTATTTTATATAAAAACTGCATATTGAAATATATCGTGTTTTAAAGAGAAAATTACAAAATTGTGTAGTATGCAAGGATTGTGAAGGAACCAGGAGTTCGTAATTAGCGGCCAATTTTGCCCACCAGTAGCAGTGGCACAAGTGCCAAGAATCAATTTGCGAATTATAAAACGCGTAATTACGAAGGACATCCGAGTGCGGCCAAATAGTGTGCGGGAAGTGGCAAATCATCAGTCCAGCACCAGCGTACAAATAAATCCTCTCCAGACATGGCGCCGAAGACCAGAAAGAAGAAGGCACATGGTAAATAATAAATTAAAAAATCAAAAAGTCCAGAACGAAATATTTCCTTTTCCTCTCCGCCTTTTTTCTCGGCTTGGCCGCGGTATCTTTCCCGGCTATATTCCTCCTTTGGATTTATTTTTTTTTTTCTTCATGTTTTGAAGTTTTTATGCTGCGCCTGCCACTAACACATTCTTTTATTCATTTTTATTATGCTTTCCTTCTAAAAATGTGGATTGAATTTAAACAGCGCAGCGTCGATCTACACCGCTGATAAGACTTGATGCGGAGGAGATACGGACTTTTGTTTTGAGGTTTGATTTCATCTCTGGAGTGTCGTGAAGCAGCGCGGGCATCGGGTTCGGGTTGCCCACTAGGGATTTTAGAGGAGTCACTTTTCACGGGGCTCTCGCGGTGTCTGGTTTCAGATGTTCAAATAAATGGCATTTCGAATATTCTTGTTCAAAGGTTCCTTGCATTTGACTACAATTCTTCTGATTTTTCACAAAACGTGCCTTTTTTTCCTAATGAACAGCTGTAACATGTAATAGACGAAGTTCTGAACGGTTAGTCTAACAATGCAGGCAAGCACCATGGAAAATCTCGAAGGTACACTGCCTAATGGAGCCCTTCCTACGTTATTTTAAAGGACCCAAAAGATTTAACGCCTTAGCCATTGTTGTTAGCGATCAGGTTTAGCTATTCAGTGCGTTACGGGTGTAAGGGATTATCTACCTGCGAAAAATGTAACATGCCTTGTAGTCTAAAACTAGATGTTTTCAAATCATCCATCAATTCCTCCGTTTCTTTATTTGAACTGACTAAAATTGAGATGAGATTGAAATGAACAAAGGTACGAATTGTTGTAACATATTTCTTTCAGAATACAAAATATTATAAGTTAAAAACTATTCTATTCATTCGAAAAGTATCGTAGCAAATAGCTATGAAAAGAATCAGGTTTATGGGCCATCGGCTGGATTCTTTTTAAAACTGCTATAAAGTAAGCACTTTTTAATATTTTCGAGTTTTTTGATTTATTGAAAAAAGCGAGTCTTTCGATTAGTAATGGAATATGACTTCATATAAATGGCTGCCATTGCTGTCTTGGCAGTCATCCTGTCAATCCAATTTTGCAGTACATCTTCGATGTTTTTGGGCTCTATTTTACGAATAGCTCAGCGCGAAAGACCTATTTGTGTCAAAATAACACGTAATTTAAAAATAACTGAACAGATGGCCCACCCTTTACATATGTATAGCCCCTAGTAAATAAAAGTTAGAATCTTTTGTTTCACTTTTGGTATTTTTTATTTTTTTACTGGTTAACCTAGGGCTAATAAAGGTATCCTCTGTAATTCTTACCTATGAAACTGATTTCTGATCTCCCTAAGTAACTGATCACATGTTTAAATCCTCGAGAAGTATTCAAAATGTGACTGTTTTAATATATTATATACTGTTCTGAGGAGTATGCCACAGGAAATTCACCTTAGCTTATTTTTTTATCTAGATAGTCTAGACGATGTAGTTATTTTTTAGTTATGTTAATGTTGTTAAGAGTGCAATCATTTTGTTTTTAGTTTTTGGGCTTAATTGTGGTACATTACAATAGAGGCAACCTAAACAAAACGCACCAAAGTTTATTCAAATCGGTTCTCTTCTGATCTGCTCCTCTCTTATCTGTTTTATATTAACTTTTTGACTTACATTGTTAAGCCCCTACTGATCTGCCCCTATGCATATGTAATGTATTAAAATAAAACACTATGGTAAAGCAATGGAAATAGTAGTATAATAGCAGAAGTATCATTTATTATAATCAATCAATAATATATCCCCTCTGCTTTTAATATAAGTTGAAAAAGTATATTACAACTATTAGAAAATATGTATATTCCATTGCAAGTTAGAGTATAGTATCTAGCAGATACTTTAATGTACTTGGAAAATCATCTTTTGTCATAAAAAGTAAGAAGTTTTTCCTAGTAGATTTATTTTTTAAAACAAAAATATTAAAAATTAATGATGAGAATAACTTATTCCAATTTATATGTTTGACCTAGAATCTTATTGTAGACCTCTTTAGAAATTTCTCTATCTCATGAATACATGTGACAGGAGTGGCAGCAAGTAAAACATGGATCTGATACCTCCGACTCTAATTATTATCATAATGACAATTATTATTTAGACAAAACACGTCAAGTGAGCCTAAAAACCATTATGTTGTCGATTTTTATGAAACATAGATCAAATTAATGCCTACACCAATACTAAACATAGCCCCAATTTTGCAAAATTTCAATTTTTATTGTTTTTGGGGATGTTTAAATATTTTAATTACTTTAAATAAAAAAATTAATTTCTCTGACACTTTTCAACGAAATGTTATGAAAATTTTATGAGAGATTTTTAGAAGTTTATATTTTTAAATGAAATAAACAATTTTCATAAATTTATTTATTTATCTATTTATTTATAATAATTAAATAAACAATTGAATTTTTAATAATGTTCTCATGTTTCAGTTCTTTCGAATCTAGGCGCAAAATGTTCCTCGGACCTTGAACTATAAGAATTCGCGGACAAATTTGACTCTCTGACGCATTCTGTAACTCGGCATCAGTTTTCTTCGATACAAGTTTTGGGAAATTCTTTGGGGTTATGTTTAGTATTGATATAGGCATTAATTTGATCTATGTTTCATAAAAATCGACGACATAGTGGTTTTTGCGGGTGCTCACTTGACATGTTTTTTCTCTATTTTAATTTAAGGGGGTATTCTCATGTAAACGCATAAATGTTACCTCTTTTTAGGGAATTTTTTTTTTATACTATAAGACAATAAAATTCAATCACTTTAATTTTTTTATATGTTTTTATGTATATCTTAAACTGTATACAAAGATTTTTTTTCTTTCTTATTTTACATTTTTTATATATATTTTTTTTTAATTAAATTATACACCAAAAAAAAAAGCAGGTCACTGCTCAGTGTGATAGCGACTGTTCATGTTGTCTGAAATAAAAAAATCGAATGGATTATTGCCATAATGCTTTGTTCAGTAGGTCTGTCGCTATCGTCCCTACCAGAATTAATCAATTTCATTGAAAAAAAAAAAAAAAAAAAAAAAATGGCGGACTGTAGAAAAAAAGTTAAGAAAATCTTGGTTTTTTTTGTTAAAAATCGTTTAAAAAAAAATAAGAAAATATTTTCGAAAATAAACAATTCTGGTACGGACGATAACTATTAATGTGTAGAAGAATATATATAAATTTCAAAGCAATCGGTTGAATAGTTGTTTTGTTAGGACACTGACCGTTTTAGAAAATGATGTTTCGAAAAAAATGCGTTTAAAGTTTCAAGAGCAGAACAAGTCGCTTAAGGCGCGTTGGCGACTATAAGTTGTAACTTATTTAATACTAGGAATTTCGGTCTGAATTTTTCACAGCATATTTTCCATAGGTTTTACTATCGAAATATGAAAAACAAATCGATTTTTCGAAGTGGTCACATGAGAATACCCCCTTAAGGAAAAAGGATTTCCATTATACATTCTACTATGTTTCTACGCCATCCTGTTTCCATATTTTTGGTTCGTTTTTTATGCAATCTGTTTTTTTTTTTTTTTTTTTTTTTTTTTTTTTTTTTTTTTTTTTTTTTTTTTTTTTTTTTTTTTTTTTTTTTCAATTCTATTCTGTTTTATAAAAACGTATAAATAATGCTATTTTTTTAAACTTGTAGAACAAACATTTTTTACAGCTTTTATAAAACTACTACTACTATTTGGCTTTTCCTGTAAATAAAAAATTATAAAAATTTAAATTACGTATAGCTAATAGGTACTTTAAATCTGAAGAAATTGTTTGAAGTTTTAGAAGTCCGGGTCATCGAAATACTACAATAATCCCATAAAAGTTTGCTTTTTCCGTGAATAACTACCGAAAAATGTTTTTTTAAATATGTAATATAAAATAATATACAATACACATATACATATAAATAATTCGTTCACAATTTTGATTTCTTTGCAGTTACCCTGTAATTTACTTATATAAAACTAATATATTTCAACCGTCATATTTACGATGGTTGTTTTTTTTAAATAAATTCCAGCTCGAATCAGTTCTTTTTATTCAGTCGGAAATGTCGCGTTGATAATATATAATGTCTACCTTTGTAACTGAATTTCCAAGAAATACTTAGCTAAGAAATAGCAATGAATGATACACAGCCTATGCGAATCTTACCTTAATTGTTTACAAGATAAGTGGCAAAATATTGCACATACACAGTGAGATAAAATTTTATATCAATTGAAGCTATCTTTGTTTTAGCTAAAACCACGCTAACATTCACTACGTGCTGAAATTTGAATGCACTGAGATATACAGTATTTGATGTTTCATGCAAGCCGGAAATATGTTCAATATTACCGCCTTTGTTTCGTCGCAATCGTCATGATAAAAGCTTTTGTTAATAAATTTGCCTAAGAAATTTCAGAATGAAAAGCGGTTTACAACTATTCGTGACTAATAAAAGATTGCTTCAGCAATGATGCTGTAAAAACTGCAATAATTTGCGATTTGAGTAATCTGTACGATTGCTTAAGTGTATTTACTTCGTAGTTTTCTCTGTAATTTAAGTGGGTGAATAACATCTTTCAGCGGAAGGAATTCCAAGTAAATTCAATAGTGCTTTACAATTTAACAAATATTTGTTGGAATATTTTTATAAATTTCAAAGCTTCGAAAGATTTTTAGATGCTTTTAATTTCTTAACCCGCTAAGGTCCTACTTCATTTTTATATAGGGGAGAGTGGGGCAGCTTCATACAGTTTTTATATTTCGCTTTGTAGAATGCTCTGTATTACATATAGGTCTTTCAATTTACGACAAATTCATAGTTTAACTACTTTATACTGTAGTAGAAGCATAATATTATTGAAAAATCACGTGCGCGAATTGCCATAATGCTTTGAAAAAAAAAAGGAAAATGTATTAATGTACCCCATTAGTGGGGCACATTCATACATGAAGAGGTAGGTTAATACACACTTGAAAAAAAATAAAAGAATGATTAAAAATCACTATTTATTCGTCATAAATATTGTTTCTTAACATAAAACAAAAATAATTCTTTTAAATAACAAACAAATAATAAAAATCAAAATGAAAAACTTTATCTATCTATATCTGTTCGTGTAACAAAAAATCGTTCTGTGTAACAAAAAATGATAGGTATCATTAAATTGCGAAAAAACACAAGTGCAAGGGCACATTTATATAGTGTGAATGTGTCCCTTGTACTTGTGTATGAATGTACCCCATCGCATGTTAATTGATAAAGAAATATGTAAAAAAAAAACTGTCTTCATGTAGGATAATTTACAAATCAAATCATAAACTCAATGATATTAAGATTAATATTAGATAGCAGTGACTAATCTAAACAACACTAACTAGTCACAAAATACGCCCAAAGTAAGGTTTATGAAATTACTTATGCGAGGCAAAAACACGTTCCGTGTTGCACACACGCACTTTCCGCAGCGATTGCTGTCAAACTTCACTAGTCAGTACACACACTTAAGAACTACGCACATACTAACTTCATTCTTTTGCTCCGCGCCTAACTTCAGATATACTCAGTGTATGTAGGTGCCCCTTGTATGAATCTGCCCCACTCTCCCCTACACTCCAGGCCAACTAGTGCCAAATTGGCACCGCGCGACTTTGGACCGTAATAACTTCTCTCAGATTTGGTCAAATAACTTCAAATTTAATCCAAATTGTAGGGAATTTAATCAGGAACACAATGAACATAATGATTTTGATAGTATTTTTTTTCATTTTAATAAAAATTACAGAGAAACGAAACAAGTTTCATGAAAAAATAGTGCTTTAGTTTTTGGCGTGTCATTTTTTTACAAATCATTATAATTTCAAAATTCTTGATCGTAGTTATTCTTTAGTAAGTAGATTAAAGGCCTATTACAATCATTAAGGGAAAAAAACGATTTTAATATTTTTTAAGGTTAGTCAAAGTTGTGTGTTTTTCGGAAATGGAAAAAAACGTGTCTCGTATCTTTTCATACAAAAGTAATTTATTTTTGTACATTTTATGAAGAAAATTAATTGAATTATTAATTAGATATTATTATAAATGATTATTATAAAGTAGGTAAAAATCTCGTGCTCGGCAGCGTGACTGTGCGGCTGCAGCATTTTTCATCATAATTACATATAAGAAAAAAAAAATTACAAGAATTTCGTTTGAAACATACTTACTTGGATAAAAAATATCCTCTGGAGTTGCTAAAACCGTTCACTAAAATTTGGAACAGACACCGACTGCGCAACGTTAAAAGAACAACTAGTGCCGGCTAGGCACTAAGAATAGTTTGACGTCCTCTCAAACCGGTTATTTGTAAGTAACTGACGCGGCATCGGTACAGAGATTTAGAGGACCCTTAGAACAAGTTTGTCGAACAATAGAAATCTTGAGAAAATGAAAGTTCTAAAAGTTACACTTAGTTGAAGAAAACTCTGGTGCCAATTTGGCACTAGTTGGCCCTTAGCGGGTTAAACCTCTACATACAGGGTGTCCCATAGGAATGTGTGAAAACTTATGAGCCACTATTTTTTAACAAATGGAGAGATCGGTAAAATGTAAATACTTTTTAATACAGAACAGTCGTCATTTTTATTTCATGTCCATTTTATTATAAAAAAATTAAATCTATTTAATACAAAATAATTAATTTAAAAAAGTAGTGAAGAACGTTAGTTACTAATGATATATATTTTCGATATTTTAATCATCTAATTTGCCACAAATATCCATATGCTTTCTAAAACTATTAAAAACATGTTCTAAAGTTTCATTTGAAATGCCATTGACGAGCTTCCCAATGTCTTTAATAAAATCCTCAACTTTTTTTGGTTATTTTCATAGTAGAGATCTTTAATGTAGCCCCATAAAAAGAAATCAAATCGAATGAGATCTGACGAGTAATGTGGCTATTCTATTCCTTTTCCCCTAGCAAAGCGTGGGTACCTTAGGCCAATAACTCGATCGCCATAAAATTTATTGATGATACTTCTTGTGTGCGATGAGGTGCTGCTCCGTCTTGAATAAAAAAAAAGATTTAACGCGGCTCCTCTTTTTCGCATGAGAAAGGATTTGGTCTCTAACATCCCTTTGTACTTCTCTCCGGCGACAGAAGATTCAAAGAAATGCAGGTAGATACCTTTTATGTAGATGGTTCACATTTCACAAATATATATTATTAATAATTCACGTTTTTTACTATATTTTTAAATTAATGGTTTGTATTAAATAGATTTAATTTTTTTATAATAAAATGGACATGAAATAACAATGACGACTGTCCTTTATTAAAAAGTATTTACATTTTACCGATCTCTCCATTTGTTAAAAAATAGTGGCTCATAAGTTTTCACACATTCCTATGGGACACCCTGTATATAAATAATTATATTTTGAAATGTGCAAGTTGCTTACTGCAAATGGATACTGTAATGTTGAATTAAGAAGATTTTTGTACCAATGAATATTCAGAGAAAATATTACTTTTGTCTTTTACAATATATCATGCATTATTATTTGGGAAAATTCATATATAATATATTCAGTATCATATAAGATTCAATTTTGAACTCCAGAATGGAAAAATATAAAGAGTTAACTTGAAACTAGTTAACCTATTAGCTTCTTATCACTTTATGGACGGGTTGTTTTTGCTGTCTTTATCGATTTCCGGACAAAGCGTTGCAGTTTCATTGAATCAACACTATTTTTGATAACAAAGTTATTTATATAACTAGCAAGCAAAACTACGCAATTGGTTCAACAGGTAGATAGTACTACAACTAATGGTAATAAGGATAAAACCCAATACGCATAAAAATGATTAACTAACGTAGCGTAATAAAAATTCAAGCAAAAACGTGAATCTACGTGGCCCGTGCTAGGATGTCAGAATGGAAAAACTTAAATTTACGTGACCCGTCCATAAAGTGCTAAGAGCAAATGACAATATTTTATCTTGACACGTCTTATTTTCAGAAATAGATAATATATTGATGAATATATGAATAAGGGTTACCTATTTCAAATCTGTTCTCCGATTCTCAAAATTCAAAGTAGCGGAACAAATATAACAGATTGTTTTACTAAATTTCATTTAAATCTCATGAAAACAAGTCACCCATATACTTTTTTTGGGACTGTTAATTTTAAATTTGGCGCCCAATTAAGAAAATTCCAAAATGGTGGAGGTGTAATCACGGTCAATGCTTAAATTTGAATTTAAATTTTACGAATTTACTTATATGGGGTTTTTCAGGTCGTTGATTTTAAATTTAGTACTCAATTTTCAAAATGGCAAATTAAAAAAAATTAAATAAAAATTCTTTTAAAAGAAATTAGAAACGCCTCCAAAACAGAATTATATTTTTTTACTTAAAATTCCTATATTACTATTAATATTGAATTCTGCAATCTTATCAGATGTTTGAATTCGGCACGGAGCGAAAACTGGACTGATATTGGATAAATCATTATGAAACCAAGACTTTAAACATCTGGTGGAATCGTAGTATTCAATATTGAAAGCAGTAACAGAGGAGTGCTTAGTAAAATGATTTAATACTTTTAAATTTTTTTAAAGGTTTTCATATCCCTATTTAGAAATATTGATGCACGTCTTGACATTATGATACACGGCTTGCATTTCTGACAATTTGTTCGAAAATCTCGGTGGTTCTTTCTTTCATATTCTCAAGAGTAAGTAGTAGGCCATTGCCAGCTCTTTAACTCTGCCCCAAAGATAAAAATCAATGCATGTTCAAATTTCAAATTTTGCTCCAAAAGTATATATAATTTGAACAAATATTTCCAAATAATGGATTGCCAGAGGAGGCCCTATGTTTTTTTTCCTGAAAGCACAGTGGTATAAATATATAAATAATAGGTATTTTTAGAAGATAGATATGTTGATTCTAACAAAAACTGCAATTAAACTTTCTTATTTAAATATCGTGCCTTTAGTTTCATTTATAAGTTCCATTTTACGATTTTAGAATTTTCTTAAAAATGCCCTACAGAATGCTAAAAATGATAATGTTATGAAGTGCACGTGGAATTTACCTTACAGAAATCATATTAATTTTCTAATTTTTCTTTGAATAATGTTGTAGTAAAAAATTATATATGTTGGTATTGGTTATTGCTTGAACCGACCACTGCTATTTTAAATAGCGTTTTATCAACTTTTTACAAAAAATCACTTGCTTTGCAAAAAGATGAGAAACAAAGAATTCATTTTAGTAATAAATTTTTAAATACCAGTGCCATATATTTATCTCAAACACCAAAATTGCCTTTTAGTGTTTTCGGTATAATCGCATTAATTTAATGAACAAAGCACCATAAAAGCCAACAATTCATTTTAAATTGCAGATTCCAATTTGGGACAAACGTTAACAGAATCCCAGAGTTGTGCTGACGCGCGACAAGTAATTGATGAAGTCTCAAAATAGCACCGATGTCTGCATATTCGTCTCATGGATAGACGAATTACGAAAGACAAAAATAACACTAAAGTTTATTTGCACTAACGCAGCTGACAAATTGACTCGCGCTTATTTTGTTTGCTAGTTTTGATAGGTTTTAAGGTCGGGTGAGCAAAGGATCTTTTAGGAAGGAAAGAAGGAAGGTCCCAACTAATTACCTCCGATAAAATCAATAATTCGGCAAGATATTTGCATCGTTTTATTTACCCAGAGCTTAAAGTGGATGTTTGGTTACGTAATCATCCCTTTTAATGGCAAGTTCTCCGTTCAATAGACATAGTTGCAGTGGGTAGTTCAATATTCATCAATGCTAATTGGGTAAAATCTCAGTTAACTTGACAGTAGTCAGGCTTACTCAGAAGGCAAACAAGATTTCTGCTCAATTTCTGTTAATGTTTTCTTAATCTTTCTGGTTATGTCAGAAGGTATTTTCGCCATGTGCCTGATGAACAAGATATATCTGGTGCTTCTTGCCGTATCAAGAGGCAAATAATGGCTGCAGTGTTGGAATGCCAATTTTGTAAAATTAATTGTCTGTAGCAATTAAAATTTCGCGCCCAGATTAATTCATTGCGATCTGTTCTAAATAAAAAATTTGGGAATGCAATTTTACCATAAAACCTGGTGTTTTATTAGGTAACCGCCAGATAGGTGCTTTCCAATACCTGTGTGGCTCCGACCTCGGATGCAGTTTACTTGTGAAAAAAAACCACTTTAAGTCTGTTAATTTTGAACCAGACAATTACGAGATTTTCATTTGCGAAGTTGCATGTATTTTAATTCATGCAGACCCACTGCAGACAAGTTCCTTGATGACTAAATGAAAGTCGCTCATTTACCGAATCAATCAATCAATTGAGCAGAGCAACCTTGCTCTTTGTTTACTTGCAATTGTTCTCATTTGAACTGATTTGTTTACTTGCGTTTCTCTGTTCACGAAGCAATTATGAAGGGGAATACAAGCTGAATTAATAAGAAAGAATATTTGCTGGCACGGGCGCAGAGCGAAAAAGTCGATTTGATGTGGGTGTTTTTAGGTTATATGCAAATTACTAAAGAGTATTTTATGCAGTTATGGAGTTATCTGAGTTGTAGCGAAAAACTTTTCAGGAGGTTAAACTTGTGGTTTGTTTAACAAATTAAGCAATTTCCATGATTTTGCTTTTTCAGAGTCATGTTAATTATAAAGTTTAAATGTTTTTTCAAAGAAATTGTTTTGATAAATGCCAATTTGATTCTGTGGACTTTCCTGATCAACATTCATGAAATAATTTTCCCCTCTAAAACGAACTGTCTAGCCCCTATGTTACTATGTCGATACCCGGGTAACAACTTCGATCTTCAAACAGATATGTACACCTAATTCTGTTTTTACACGATAGATACCTTCCCGAGAAATACGTGTATGAAAACCATTAAAAAAATACAATGTACTACTGTGGGTAAAAAATAGTAAGACTTTTTAATTTAAATTTCGCGCGGAAATCCATTCGTCGAAATATTTTTTTTTCTACGTTGGTATGACTGTCAGTGACATCTGTGCCAAATATCACATCAAAATAATCATTAGTGTTTAGTATACGCTTGTCTTTCTGAAGTACATTCGGCGATTTTTACAATGAGTGAAATTATTCAACAAAGAAGTTCCATTAAATTTTGTGTGCGGGATCAAATTTCTGGTGCCGAAACGTTCAGAATGTTGCAAAAGGCCTTCGGTGATAATTGTATGTCGCGAGCAAGTGTTTTTGATTGGTACAAATTGTTCAAAGAGGGTCGAGAACACGTTGACGACGAACCACGTCCAGGACGGCCATCAATATCAACTGATGATCAACACGTCAATAAAATCAAGGAATTGGTGCTCGAGAATCGACGATTAACAGTCAGAGACCTTACTGGTATCGTTGGAATATCGGAAGGATCAGTGAAAACCATTTTAAAAGATCATTTGGGCCTAAGAAAAGTGAAAGCACGATTGGTTCCAAAATCACTCAATTTTCTGCATTGATTCTTCGTGAGTTTTTCGCCAAAAATTCAACCAATATCTGTATACCAATTCAGAAACCGTTTTGAGTCAATTGAAGACATTAAACGTAAATCGCTACGCGCATTGAAGGCTATTCCGGAAATTGACTTTAACAACTGTTTCGAGGATTGGAAAAAACGTTGGCATAAGTGTATTGGGGCCGGGGGGGATTACTTTGAGGGGGACGAAATAGATTTGGCAGAATAAATAAAGAATTTTAAAATGATGAACAAAGTCTTACTATTTTTTGCCCACAGTAGTATATAGGAAAAAGCAGAAGATTGGTTCCTTCGGGCCTTAAGTAATCAGTACAAACAATACGAATAAACCATACGGAAACTTTTTTAAGGACCTTATAGTTTTTACATATTGCATATTTTATTTTACAAAGGTAGCACATAAAATAAAAATGTATTATATAAATTTGAAAAGAAAAAGTGTCACTAATTCATTAATACCAAGTGGTAACAAGGTAAAAGCTCCACGAATTGTGAAATAGTTACGTGGTGTTATTAGAGGAGTAAAATAACCAAAAAGTATTCTTAGAATGGGAAGTAATCGTGATAAATCAAAACAACTAGTGTAAATAGAGAATGCAATTTCTTTTATAATTCGTGTTAAATCAAAATCTCGTAAAAAAAGTTCGTGTACAAACAGAACTGGGAGTATTAACAATTTCTTTTATTTATTTATTTTATTTCGATACTATCAGAATATTATCGCAACGATCTTTATATTCGTTAAATAGTGCATCAGCAAAAAGTGAATAACATTTGATACGGTCCTCCAATTTCACAATTTTCATTGATAAATATTGGGTAGTCAATTGGTTGTTTTCATTAAATGCTCAGGGTAGGAACTAGGATAGTACCTATTTAAGTTGTGCGTTAAAATTTGGGCTTGATTATCTTGTACAATATATTCCTTATTGCTACAGATGTATGTACGAATGTATGTATTTATGTATATAAAACATGAAAACGTAAAAAAAAACTCAGAGGCATTTCTAAAGCAAATGTAAAACGAAAATGCAAGCAAAATAACATCGTGAAAACGGAAGCGAATCATGAACTGAGCACATTTATAAACAAACATGACGGAATATGTGATCGAATTAAATTTAAAGTAAACAATCCGAATCACGTGCACCTTGCCAAATGGTTTACACATTCATTGTAAGAAAGAAACATAAGAACATTAATGGCAGCAAAGCGCCCATTGACTCGGACGTAGTGATTCTTTTGTGTTGGACATTCTGGAGGCTCATTCTGGTGGGCATTGTATCGGAATTAATCGCTCTTATTAAATATGTTATCATTGGTTCCAAAGAGTTGCTCGCAACCGATAAAAGAGGGAAATTTATTCAGTCAGATAAAACACTCAGTGGCCCAGTGCTTGAGCGAAAGGATTGAATTATCATATCACAAATACGTTGGGGAAATGATTGCAGTTTTGTAAACGTTTGGTCGCCCACGCTCCACACGTTACGGCTCAGGTCGTCCAACAGATGCCTCTGATTTATGCTCATTCAAAATGCCTTGCCTCGGGAATTCCTATCTCGAGTGTATCAAATTTTTATATTTACGAACGAAGGCGTTTTTATTTTGCGTAACCCTGTGTAGGCAGGCCGGTGAAACGTTCCCCAGCGGAAATTATGTTTTTTTTTTTATATTTTTGGCTCTTCTATCCGCGAGTGCAGCTCAGTGTCTATTAATAATGATCGTTCGGGAAAGCGGGACAATACTGGCCTCCCAGTTGCGGTTAATTGGTTGGGACTCGTTGGTGCCCAGATATCGCCTTGTGGATTTACATATGTTAATCCATGGTATAATATCGTTCAAATGAGTTGTTATTATTCAAGCATTTGCATGTTGCAAGCATTTATTCTTTAATAATCCATTTATGCTTATTGCCTTTCAACCGGAACGCGCCATTACCACTGCGTGCGACACAATCACTGCGAACCAAAATTACACTATTACATTTGTTTTACAACTGGGTTCGGCGTCAATGATTAATTACTGAAAGGAATTTAATCATTTTCCTCCCTGCCCAACTGGTTATTTGAAATCGAAATTGGAGTTAGAGATAACTATCTCAGGAGGTATTGCCGTTCTTCTAAGAATGGATGTAGTTTCGTTGTACTTTCAGTGTTCTGCAAGAAGCCAACTAATGCGTTGAACGTGTGCCTAGTGGTATTACAGAAATTTCCTCCATTTGCTAACTGCATTCAAGATGGTATCTTCACAGCTTGCTAGAGCTAGAGGCTTACTTAAGAGTAGAGCTTAGCTAGGTAATTTACCAGCTTTGTTGATTGACTTTCATAAAAGTTTGCGTAGTATTTTTAGAATGGCTTCTGTAGAACAATTTTAGGTCCATTCATTTGCTTGCAATGCAAGTGCAGCTGAGTATAATACATAACAGACAAAATTTTCAACAAAGGTGATCTGGAAATCGTTACATTGTTATAAAATTAATCTTAATTATATATTTTATCCATTAGAATTAAAAAACATAAAATTCCCCTATGAAAATTGAAATAAATAATACTTCTTAAATTATAAAGTGTTTATTAAAATAGCAGGTCTTTTATGTTAATAACAAAGTAATAAAAAAAAAGAACAAATAAGAAATTTCAATATCATTATTTCATAATACGTTAGTACTTTATCGAGTAACCATTATTTCGAATAATGGCTGTACATCTACGAGGCATGGATTCCACTAATTGACGGCATCTTCTTACCTGGATAAACTTCCACGCTGACTGAATTATTTCCCATAATTGCTGAGTATTTTTCGGTTTTGCTACAGAAACTGCTTTTTAACATCTATCCATAGATGCTCGATAGGGTAGGGTTAAGGTCTGTGAAGGCCAAACCATAAAGTTAATTTTGATTTTCCCAAACCACTTTTTAGCCTTTCGGGAAGTGTGTTTAGGATCGTTATCTTGCATGTTAGTCCACCATAAAGGCATTTCTTCGTCAGCAAATGGAAGCATAACATTTTGCAGTAGGTTTACATAAACATGTGCATCCATTTTTCCCTTAATGCAATGGATCCAAGAAAAACAGCCCCAAATCATAAAACTGCAACCGTCATATTTTACTGTATTTCTTGTATACTTTGTATTAAATTCTGTATCGCCCGGTCTCTGAATATACTTCTGGCATCCACTAGAATCAAAAAGACCTACTTTTGATTCGTTGCTCCATAAAATATTACGCCATTTAGAAGAGGGCTATATTTCATGCTCTCTAGCAAATTATAGGCGATTTTTTATTTGTCTCGAATTTCTAGGATATCTAGATTTTAAATTAGTTTTTATGAGACATCTTATTGATGAAGTACTAATTGAAAGATTCAGATCCTGTTTAATTTGTGTCAACGTCTTAAACGGTTCCTTTTTTGAACAATTGAAGATATTCCTGTCTTCTTGAGGTGTAGTTTTCCTTTTTCCGCCCCGCTTTTCAGTGACATTTTCCCATTTTTCGCATTACTAATCATTTTGGCGGAACACTTTAAAGTTTCTTGTATAAATTTGTAAGTTTGCCATCTGTAAGTAGCTGCCTGATAAGTGACCTTTCCTCAGGCGTGCAGTGCTTTGCTCAACCCATTTTTTTCTAAATATAAACTACTTTAATACCATATATTATATTTGAGAATAATCCTTACACTGTACTATACACCAATGAAAAAAATAAAGCGTCACTTTCGATTTTTCCAACAAATTTGTCCCAGAAACCAGTAACACGGTTATTTTATTATAGACATCAATTTTTGCAGTATGCGGTTAATATAACGAGAAATTCCCTTAAATCATTCTTAATCGAAGTGTTACCACCACTCATTGGTTTAAAACAGTAAAGAGATTAATTACAAGAGATGTTCTTCCAATTGCTAAAGGAGAGATGATTAAAATTCACTTTTTCCAAAAATTATTGATTCCGGCACTGCTATTTATATATGGGGCATTCCACACAAAATCGGACTTTTGTTTTTGCATCTCTGATTTTCTTTTCTTTTAATACTGGTTGGGACTCGCCTCCAGGATTTTTTCAATTTTTTGTTATTTAAGATATATAGATTTTTGAAATATTACGTTACTTTGTTTTCTAAATACTCATAACTCCGCGAATAATCGGCCAAATTACAGTTTCTTTTTTAAAAATTATCGTCACATTTTTTAAAAAAGATATTGCTATGAGATTTTCAAGTTTCAAAAATAAGTCGTTATTTTTAATAATAATAAATCGCACGGGAACCTATTGCATAGGTATCGTGCGAAAAATGCGTCTGAAAGTCTACTTCCGGCGTGGAAACCCACTTCCGGTAGGAGGCTAAAGTTTCAAAATCCTCATTTAAACTCAGCATGCACAAGTTATAATGTAGAATGCCGTACAATTTTGCAATTCAGGAGTTAAAGGTCTACTTCCAGTTTGAACAACCTCAAAAGTCATTAAGAGGGCGAAAACGTTATTATTTTTTAAAAAATGTTTCGAATGAAAGTTGTGTATTTTTCATAGTGGAATTCGAATTCGAGGTCAAAATGTACCCATTCAATTTAAAAAAAAGATATATCTGGTCTAAATAACGTACTTCCAGTGGAGGCCGGATGCTGAAAATAGCGCCAATTGATAGAGCGTATCCAATTTACTTAAATGGAGCAATGGCCTTGGCGAAAAAAAAAAATTGTTGGCCGATTTAGAAGGGGTGGACGGGTGGTTTTGGACACCCTGTATAAGTTTTTATTAAATTTTTGCTCAAAAAATTTTTCCTCAGAGATAACATATAGATCTAATTTGCTTACCTTGTTTAACAGATTTTACATGTGATACAAATTTGCAAACTGTCTAGCTGATATGCAATTTGCCAATTAATTATTTGACGCTTGTAAAAATTTCACAATTTCAATCAATTTACCCTGCGTTCGAGTTGAAGTTTTTATCAGATTTTCATCGCCTGGCTTGTTTAACGCGACCGGTAAAAATAGATAGGGATGTACCGATACCTTTAATGTTAAAACAAAATTATTTAGAATAAATATATAAACATTGTGGGAAAAAAGGTGCTCAAAGGTTCTTCTGGTGAGCTAGTAAGAGTGCAACAGCAAATGTAACATAATGATGAGTACTGATTGCTAGATTTTTAATTTTTGCGTTGGAGATTTGAAGTTTTTACAATTGTGGTTATTCAATGTTTTATTGCCGATAGTATTTAGTAAATTAAAGAAAATTATTGATATTCAGTTAACTTTATTTTTTTCTGCAATTCCAGCTCGTACGTTAACTTGTTACTGTGACGGTAGTTGTCCTGATAATGCAGTTAATGGCACTTGTGAGACCCGACCTGGAGGTTCATGCTTCAGCTTAGTTGAAGAAGTTTACGATGAGAGTACAGGAGCTACAGAAGAAGAAAGGACCTATGGATGCTTGCCTCCAGAGGAGAATGGAGGTCTACTTATGGTAATAGTTTTAATGTAGCCATCTAAGGATTTTTCGCTGTAACTTTATTCTCTCCGCAGTGCAAAGTAGCGACTGATCCCCATCTGCATGGAAAAAACATTCTTTGCTGTGATAACGACCATTTTTGCAATCGCCATCTCTTGCCAGAGTTTACACCGAAGACTACAACTCCTCTTCCGTCGACACCAATGAACACTTCTTCCATACACTACTTCGCATTATTTGCGTCCATTATAGTATGCCTTTCAACTTTTATTGTGGTGGTAGTTGTCGTCTGTATAGTATATCGCCGACGTGAGAAATTAAGGAAGCAACCTCGACTGATGGACTCAATGTGTGGAAGCCAGCTGTCGCCCCTGGCGGAACTCGTAGAACAGAGCTCTGGTTCTGGTTCAGGTCTTCCTCTACTTGTACAAAGAACTATAGCGAAACAGATTCAGATGGTGCGATCAATAGGCAAAGGACGCTATGGTGAAGTATGGTTAGCGAAGTGGAGGGATGAGAAGGTTGCAGTGAAAATTTTCTTCACAACTGAAGAAGCATCTTGGTTTAGAGAGACTGAGATATACCAAACTGTACTTATGCGCCATGAAAATATTTTAGGTTTCATAGCTGCTGACATAAAAGGAACAGGATCTTGGACGCAAATGTTGCTTATAACTGATTATCATGAATTAGGTAGCCTACATGACTATCTACAGACAAACGTGCTTAATCCGCAAAAGTTGCAAATTTTGGCTTATTCCTTGGCTTCAGGTGTTGCCCACCTTCATACAGAGATATTTGGAACGCCTGGAAAACCGGCTATAGCTCATCGCGATATTAAAAGTAAAAATATCTTAATAAAACGAAACGAACAGTGTGCGATTGCTGATTTTGGTCTTGCTGTTAAGTATATCAGCGAACTGGACGAGATTCATATTGCTCAAAACACAAGAGTAGGAACACGAAGATACATGGCCCCTGAGGTGTTAAATCAGACCCTTAATTACCAACAGTTTGAAGCCTTTAAGATGGCTGACATGTATTCAGTAGGATTGGTGTTTTGGGAGATGTGCCGAAGGTGTTATACTCCAATTCGAGGCTCAAAAGCGACCACATGCGAAGACTACGCTCTTCCTTATCACGATGTCGTTCCATCAGATCCCAGTTTTGAAGACATGCATGCAGCAGTTTGCGTAAAGGGCATCCGCCCACCAGTGCCTTCGAGATGGCAAGATGATGAGGTCTTGCTAACTTTAGCGAAAATTATGCAGGAATGTTGGCACAAGAATCCAACAGTGCGACTAACAGCTTTAAGAGTTAAGAAAACATTAAGTAAATTAGAGCCAGACTGTACGATAAAAATAGTGTAGTTTTAGTCGTTAAGTTAGGTTATGCTTTTTACGATATTGTTATAGCGGAATAGTGACGACCTGCGTGAAGAGTTTCTCGAGCGTACGGTAAGTTATCATTGAATGTACAAAGTTCTTAGTTTTTTAGTATTTTTCCATTTAATGCTCATCGTAGTTGATTAATTTCGAACCATATGTAGCTTATAGAATATCAACAACATTCGACAAAGGAAGTGTGTCATTTAATAGTGCCTTGAATGGATTTCTACTTTTATTATAGAAGTGGTCTAATTTTTACCAAAAAAGTCTTGTCGAATATGAGTGGAACAGCACTTTTGTGTTATACAATGGCCTTGCTATTTATATATTTTTCACTTATACAAAGTAGAGATTTTTACGCATCTTTCTAAAAGTGTAAAGCCAGCCTTACACGCTCAGTTATATTGCACAATAAAACTGCGTGATGTCAGAACTTATGGGAAAACTAAAGAAAGCTCAGGTCGCATGCACAATTTACTCAGTTATTAGCACAGTTTTTGACCTGTTCAAACTCCTCTTGATTACGTAGTTAAATGCGCATGTCGCATGAATTGCTTTCAATAAAACTGTGCAATTCTGTGTGACAGCAGCCATGGATTCAAGTGAGGAGAAAACGGAACGTCTTGATTTTATAGAAACGTAACTTTTCCTTCTATTTGTTTTGCTTTTAAAATTGCAGCAGCTAATAGCATGTAAAAAAAATTAAAAAAACAATTTTATAATAACAAAATGAATTCTTCACGTGTTGATCGTTCAAACTCTCACGAAAAATGACCAAATAAATGAGAAAATTGTGTATTTAACTGCACTGTGTGTGGACACCATCTAGCGTAGTTTTTTGCGCACTATTTTACTTAGTTTTATAGTGCCGGACGCTAAGTTATATCGTCTATGGCCGACCTAAGTAAGTTACTTAACCGAATTCTCGCGACATCTAGAAAATGAGTTATAAATCGATAACTGAAAAAAAGTAAAGAAAGCTATCACTTAATTCGTGAAGAAGTTTTAAACTATAGTATTTTTCGTTACGCCTTCGTAATTTTGCAATATCATTTATTACATGAAACTGACATGTGTGCTTTATGTTCAAAAACCAACATTAACTTATAGATTTCATTTTATCACTTTAAAAGAATCTTTTGGTTAAACATATGTTTGTAACCTAATTTGATTTGTGGTACTTAGGAGTGCTAGAAGATGTGGGATAGTAATCCCAATTGCGGGTGTGAGAAGACGCGTAATGCGGCGGCTCACAACACATATTTTTTGGTGCCCTATGTATTTTACAAACTCAAGATTATAATAAAGAAAAATTTCGGTAAAATGAGCGTGCAGCATATTAACCCGTTGCACTCCAAGCAATTTGGCTATATGCAGGTAGTCACACGTTATTACTTTTGGCAAAACACTGCCGATCAGAAGTACATATTCTCACAATTGGAGTAAGAACAAAAAACGGATAACGGTAAAAACACCTGATGACATTGGTGAACGATCGCTTATTAAAACTTTATTATAAATTATGCATAGTGAAACTGGACGTAGGAATCAAGTGCCTGGGCAGTACAGATGGCCTTAGGAATGCAAAGGGTTCAATATTGAATAGAAGCAAGCAATTATCACCAATGAAAATTTCTTTCTATTCAAAGAAATAATTGAAGTATGATATTTATACATATATAAAAATTTTGTAATTAGAAGACTTTAAAGTAACTCTTCCACAATAAAGAACATTTCAAAAACTTATTTTGAAATATTTGCTTTTTCTCCAAATATCAGTGGTTTCTTCTTTCATTTCTATTCCTAAACATTTTTTCTATAAAATGTTTACTGAATTTGGTTTTTTCAACCTAGAAGCTTGCAGTTTGTAAGTTTGTGAAAAAAAATAAAAATTATTTTGATTGATGCAGGGCGGGCAAAATCTGTGATTTATCTACAATTTCTCAGTATTTTTCAAACAATCATATGGGCTGCCTATTGCCGAATGTTGTTGATTTTCATTGGAAGCATTTTTGATGCCATTTTACTGTGCTATATTGTTGTTGTACATCAAAAGTGAATATACGAAGTATACATTATTGCATTTAGCTTTTACAAGGCAAGTGCGATTATTTTAATATGTATTTATGCCTGAAGGTGAATTGTTTATTAATGGGATTAAAAACATAAATCAAAATTATTATAGTAAAAATATTTTTCTTTAAGTTTTTACTTTTTAAAATTGTTTTTGTTCGGTAAATGATTATTTCAATTTGTTACAACTATTAGCACTTGGTTATTTTTTAAAAATTCTGGCAAGCAAGATATGTTGAATTTAAAACACGATAAAGAAAGAAAACAGATCAGACCTTATCTAGTCTTACTTCGATTACTGTTTAATTTTTGCTAGTACTGCCTTAAACGAATCAAGAATTGCCAATAGGCCTTAACGTTTAAGTGTCCTGAAATTTATAGAGATATTGAATAAATATAAATATACACATTATCTTAATGTTATATAGAACTAAGAGATGTAAATAAACAAGTAAAACAGGAAACAGACTCTGAAAGAATATTAATAAAAAAGACAAAAAGGGCCGCAGACTATGGTCCAAACTTATGTTAAACGCATGTAAATACTTCCGAATGTGAATAATTCTGTAAATAGTCTGTCGATATGAATATTTTAACAAATGTTTTGAATAAATGAATTATGGTTCAGTTGGCGTCGGTTTTCTTTTTTTCCATTCCTCCATATTACACTAGTTTACCAGATTTTTGTTACCTTTAAAAATTTACTAAATATGTTATTATTAAAATTCTCTGATTTCGAAAAAAATAATAAAAAAATTCCATCACGGCACATTAAGAAAAAAAAAAAAAAAAAAAAAAAAAAATTGGGTAAAAAATTTATAAAATCCGTATTTTAGACATTTTTAGAATTATTTTTTAAAAATAAATGAAACGTAGTTCAAATGAATTATAGTTATAAAATACCAGTTAATTAAAACCTTTTTCAAGGTTTATTGGGGAGACAAGATTTTCATTAGAGTTCCACTCCTACATATCGTTGGTTCATTTAATTTATATGGCAGAGGGAAGATTCATGAAAAACTCGTTTGCCGAATAAATCTTAATAAAATTTCCTAATAACATATTAGGTCTGTCTGGTAACTATAAAGTTTTTACTCGCTGGTCAAATTTTTACCTGAAAGTGTCTGTTAACCTCACGGAGGGGAAAAACTGAGCTCTTGACAGCACTTCTCTTACACAATTTTACCTGATTTTACCCACGCTGCGGAGACCGAGTAAATTTGGGTAAAATCACCGATTGCTTGTCATTGTGTAATCTGTCATTTGTGTGTTTCAATTTTGCGTTGCGATTCAGATAGACGAAGAAGTTATTGAAAAATTGTTTAAATAAATAAAAAACATATTTCAAAATCTCCAAAAATATTAAATAAATCCATAACTTTTCCCTCTAACAACTTGATCACGTTTGACAATTTACATACACAAGTAAGATTTACCCAATTTTTACTTGAAGTCGTCTGGTAACTTTTGATGTTTATCCCCACTACCATATGAAACTTTTTACCAGATTTTTACTCAAGGAATTTTTACCCAAAAGTTACCAGACAGACCTATTATAATCTCCTGAGACCCCCGGTATCACCAGTGATAACTTTAGTTGAACATTTTTTCCCACGCCATCTATCGGAGTCCTAAAGTAATTCGTCGTTGAACTGTTAGCACGAACTTTCTTTTGTTTTTTCATTCACCGTTCAACCGTTACTTATCAAAATTTGGATCATTCACGATCAGTGCAAGTTTGACAATTTTGCGTTAACCGAAATGGCGGAGTCGCGTAAAGGTAAATATTATTTTTTGTTATTATCTTAGTGTTTTTATACCATAATCTTATAAAATACATTGTAATTTTACTTTTAATACAAATATTTCATACAAAAGTTTAATAATTATTTCTAAATTTTACGTTTTTCTACGAGTATCATACGTGATACCTCGGGCATTTTAGTCTTATATTTGGTTTCCTTTACATGTAAGCTTAATCTGAAATAGATATCATAAAAGAGCTCATTTATGATGAGTAAAATATTGATGACCGTTTATTTGAAATTATGGCCGAATGTACAAATGTTTGCAGCGTATCAAGGACGGGAAAATGTCTGAATACGACGCCTGATGAACTTAGATAGTTCTTTGGATGTTCAATGGCAATGAGTGTGCTTGGTCTCCCACGAATTAGTATGTACTGGGCATTGGAAACAAAAGTCTACTACATAGCAAACACAATTACTCGTAATCGGTATTTTCAACTTAGATCAAATTTAAAGGTTAAAAATGATGAACTAATTACTCAAAACGCCAGACAGAATGACAAGTTTTGGAAAGTACGTCCTATTGTTTCTGCCGTAGAAAAGGGTTGTTTAAAAGTTTTTCTAATGGCCAATCCTAATGGTATTCCGTTTGATTTATATTTATATCAGGGGAAGGGCACAACAATTGCACTATATCCATCACCTGAAAAACTTGATCTTGGCGGGCGTTTCGTGTTAAAACTAGTGGATACGTTGCGGCTGTCCAGCCATTAGGAACATGTCGTCCCTGGAGCAAGCAGAATGAGAAGTATATCGAAGTGCCACAACCTGCAGCTATAAAAAATTAAACAAGTATATGGGAGGCATTGACTTACTCGATCGTATTATTGGCAAATATCCCATGAGAGAAAGAACTGGTAAGCTGGTTGGGTGCAATATCGAGACGATGCTGCAAAATCTGGACGCCAGAGGAAAGATATAGACCAATAATTAGATTTCAACCCACAATTTGCACCCGTGACACGCAATACCCCACAGCAAAGCCCTCGTTCCAGTCCAAGCATTCGTGACAGTCCTGGTCCCATACTATATGAAAGACCTCCTACTTCAACTAGAAAACACAGACTCATTGAACCAATACCTCACATTGCAAAAAGGACGAAAGAAGCAAAACATCTGCCAACTTGTGCTAAGGGAGCCCAAAACAACAGATCAAAATGTCGAAACTTGACGCTTGTAAAATGTTCCGAATGTAATATTTTTCTTTGCTTTAATGTGAATAGGAACTGTTTTTTTAATTATCACACTTCCCAGTAGCTTTTTTTAACATAAAGTCTGATTAATGTGCCATTTTTAGATGTAAATTGAAAATAATTATAATATGAATAATAACCTTGTTTTAAACTAATGCAGTCCCAAGGTATCACCTGTGGTACCATCCTTTATGCCAAAAGGGGAGGGGAAGGATTTTTTTTCTCTTGTGTTTTATTAATAATATGTAGTACCTAGCTATAAAAAGTAGCAATCTTAATTGTGGGTTATATACTTTAGTCTTGGGTCTCAGGAGGATAAAGCTATAGTTTAGAATTCAAACTTTGATTTGACTTACGTTTCGAGCTGCTACGAAATTTCGTTGTTTTTATATTTTTTTTTCCAAAAGTGAAAAAAAAAACGATTTTACTCGTACATTACTAATTAGTTTCCATTAAGGGACTATTTCGGTCTAGAAATTTCAAAGAATCGATTTTTTTTTTTTTACATTTTCTGACTCTTTATAGTCCCAAAAATTATGTCCTGAAATATTTTAATGAAATTCGAATTCTAAACCGGTCTAGAGCGAGTTTTACAATTCGATTTTTTACAAATTATTCATGTTTTTTCACAAAACAAATCTTTAAACGCGTTTTTCTCAAAATCAACTTTTTTCAGACGGCGGACAGTTAATCTCCGAAACTACTCAACCGATCATTACCAAATTTTGTGTACATCTTTATTTAAGTGTCGTACACAGTAATACAGCAGAAAATTTGAGAATTTTCTATATAAAAAAAAAATTTGCGAGAAAAAAGAACTAAAAACGAGGTCAATTTTCCAAGTTTTTTTTCAAAATGCCGCCATTTTTTTTTTTTCATCGATTTTCCGAATTTTCTGCTGTATTACTGTGTAAGAAGCCTTCTTTTAAAAGACCTATTTTGAATTTTTTGTTTCAGACTTCTCAATCATGAGATTAACTATCCGCCATAGAAGGAGAATTTTTTCAGGACCAGACTTTGACGCCCTCTACATTTCGGAAGAAGAGTGACAAAAAAAAGAAAAAAATTTTTTTGTGTAGTTTTTTTATGTAATAACGTGTTACAAAATATTTCATGTAAATATCTAATAAAGGAGCCCAGAAAAAAATTCCCAAAAAAAGACCATTTTTTTACGTTCTAGACCGAAATAGTCCCTTAAAGGAACGAGAAAAATTACATTTCGTATGAAGGGCAAGAAAAAAGTTAATTAAAATTAATTTTTCATAAATTGACATTCATTGTAAACCTAGAACTCTTTGGTAGTCGGGGTGCCAGAGGTTTTCATTTCGTTGTTGGACGGAATTTGATGAAAAATGGCAGAAAGGGAAGGTCATTGCCCGTACAGTGACCCATTAAAAAAGTTAGAATGAGCGATGTCGGGAAGGTACTTTGTTATTGCAAAATAACTTTGATAACCCGTTATTTTTCAGTTTTTTTGGAATAATTCGAAAACGAAGCGTTTCAGCGAAAAATATTAAATACAAAAGTTGTTCAGCTGATGATTTTACGTAGGAATACGGTTTTTTGATTAATTAAAAAATTGTTTTTCCGACCGAAAACCAGCAGAAAAGTAACAAAAATGCAAAAACAATAAGCATTAAAAAATAAAGGAAAAAAACTATTTCCATCGTTGATATTTGGGTTATTGATAGGTATTGGTATTGTTAACCAAATGCACCCGGTCCGGTTTTTCAAAAACAATATGGCGACCTATAGCAAAATTGTTAAGTTAAAACTTTGGAACGCTGTAAATTCTGCATGAACAAACGGATCTTGATGAAACAAATTGGAATCGGTAGGTATTAACGGCATCTTTGAGTGTGCCAAATTTCAAAATTTTTCAACAATTACTTTTTTTGTTATTAACCAATGTGTATTCGTAATTTCGTCAATTTACAACATTAAGCTTTGCAACAAAATGCATCAAATCATCAAAACTCGCTATTTTCGCGTTTTTAGTCACCACTGTAGGATGTTAAGAGTAATCAAATGCATTTTGTTATTGTTGTAATGTTGTAAATTGACGAAATTACGAAGCACAGCAAATGGTTTTTGGTTAATAACAAAAAAAGTAATTGTTGAAAAATTTTGAAATTTGGCACACTCAAAGATGCCGTTAATACCTACCGATTCCAATTTGTTTCATCAAGATCCGTTTGTTCATGCAGAATTTACAGCGTTCCAAAGTTTTAACTTAACAATTTTGCTATAGGTCGCCATATTGTTTTTGAAAAACCGGACCGGGTGCATTTGGTTAACAATACCAATACCTATGAATAACCCAAATATCAACGATGGAAATAGTTTTTTTCCTTTATTTTTTAATGCTTAATGTTTTTGCATTTTTGTTACTTTTCTGCTGGTTTTCGGTCGGAAAAACAATTTTTTAATTAATCAAAAAACCGTATTCCTACGTAAAATCATCAGCTGAACAACTTTTGTATTTAATATTTTTCGCTGAAACGCTTCGTTTTCGAGTTATTCCAAGAAAACTGAAAAATAACGGGTTATCAAAGTTATTTTGCAATAACAAAGTACCTTCCCGACATCGCTCATTCTAACTTTTTTAATGGGTCACTGTACGGGCAATGACCTTCCCTTTCTGCCATTTTTCATCAAATTCCGTCCAACAACGAAATAACCCATTTTTTGAACCTCTGGCACCCCGACTATGGGTAGTTATTGTTGGTTTATTCGCCTATTGCTTATATATAAGATTTCTTTTTTTAAAGATGCAGGAAATATATTTTTGAGTTCTTTAAATAATGCAATTGCCTTGCAACTGCAGTGGCGGACACTAGAAAACCAAATCACAAATTAAAAGAAAAGAACATCGTAAAAGGGATTTCTTGTGGTGAGTTTTAAAGGCAGGTTTTTTTATTTTATTTAAATTTCAGTTTTAAAATGCAATGAAAATATTTTTCCAACAATTATCTGTTAAAAAGTTCTGGCAATTTTTTAAGGTGCTACTACCGTCTAGAATTTTCAAAAAATAATTTTTTTTATTCATTTTTCGACTCCTCTCAGAAATCATCTCCTAAATTTTTGTTGAGAACTTTGTAAAAGAAAAAAGGTTATAGCGTTATACAGCGCGGATGGGCTCCGAGCGATTCCATAACTTTAAACTGAATGAGTTTGCCGCCAGATAATCTCCGGATCTACCGAACTGATTTGAATAAACCTCGGTGCGTTTTGTTTGTTTAGGTTGTCTCTATTGTAATTTACCACAATTTAGCCTAAAAATTAAAAAAAAAAAATTTGGCAAGAGAATCATATGGAAAAAAGTAACTCTTTTCAAACTTTTGTTATTTTTTTTTTTTGCATTTTTCGACTAAATGTGGTAAACTAAAAGGTAAGGTACCTTCCTTTTTAAAATCCCGATTGAATTTTTTGTTTCAGACATCAGAATCCTGAGATTATCTGTCGGCAATGGGACTAGCATATTTTCGAGCTGCCGGCTTCAGCATACAATTCATACAAATTTCTAAATGCAAAAATTAAATAAAATATTTTTTTCTTTCAATCTAAGAGGCTGAAACTTATTGTAAATAAATGTGGTTGTAATATCTAATAAAGGGGCTGAGAAAAAAAATCATGAAAAGTGTAATTTTTTTGCCCTCTAGACGGTAGAATGGGCGTACCCCATTTACTTAGGGGTGGGAAAATGTAAGGAAATTCGATAAGTAGGAGAAATTTAAAAAATACTTTCTTCCTAGCCATTGACCCACTTCATTATGATAGTAGATTTGATCATCTGCACCAGAACCAGATGGTAGCAAAAGTTCACTTGACACAGATGCAGCAGAAACAGGAATCGATGTAAGTGGTACGGTTGTACTATTACTGGCGCCATCGCCAGCGGCTTCTATGTTCTTCTGCTTTGACTCTTCTCTGCCGCTACCACTTTCGCCATCAACCAATCATCAACCAATACCAAAAGGATTTTCAAGAAGCGAAGAAGTGAAGGGTTCCGTATTTCACCGTTAAAATCCCATATCTCAAAAAGTACAAAAGCGTTAAAGTAGTAGGTAAGTAAGCGTAACACGTCCAAATCAGTTTTCTTAAAAGTGTATGTTATGTTCTACTTCCTCAATTTTTTTCAAAATTTTCAACCCTTTAGTTTAAAAGTTACAGGGGATACACTTTTTACGACTTTACAACGCATGTCTCAAAAATGTCTGCATTAAAAAGTCGTTCAGAAATCTCTATTTCACTTTTGAAGAGCTATCCAGTGATACTCCACACACTTACAGGGTGTCCAATAGGAAATTGCGAAAACTAATGGGTCACAATTTTTTAACAAATGGAGAGATCGGTAAAATGTAAATACTTTTTAATAAAGGACAGTCGTCATTTTTATTTCATGTCCATTTTATTATAAAAAAATTAAATTTATTTAATACAAAACAATTAATTTAAAAAAGTAGTGAAGAACGTTAGTTACTAATGATATATATTTTCGATATTTTAACCATCTAATTTGCCACAAATATCCATATGCTTTCTAAAACTATTAAAAACATGTTCTAACGTTTCATTTGAAATGCCATTGACGACCTTCCAAATGTCTTTAATAAAATCCTCAACTGTTTTTTGGTTATTTTCATAGCAGAGATCTTTAATGTAGCCCCATAAAAAGAAATCAAATCGAATGAGATCTGACGAGTAAGGTGGCTATTCTATTCCTTTTCCCCTAGCAAAGCGTGGGTACCCTAGGCCAATAACTCGATCGCCATAAAATTTATTGATGATACTTCTTGTGTCGATGAGGTGCTGCTCCGTCTTGAATAAAAAAAAAAGATTTAACGCGGCTCCTCTTTTTCGCATGAGAAAGGATTTGGTCTCTAACATCCCTTTGTACTTCTCTCCGGCGACAGAAGATTCAAAGAAATGCAGGTAGATACCTTTTATGTAGATGGTTCACATTTCAAAAATATATGGGGCGGGAGAGAAACAATTAGACTTTATTAGAGTCCACTTTATTAAAATATTAATGCAAAAAATAAGAAGAAAAAAGATTAAATTGAGATTCGGCACAGTCAGTGAGGTCAGCACGGTCAGCACGGTCGGCACAATCAGCTCAGGATCGACTTCCTTTAACGACAGCTTAGTAAAGAAGAAAGCCCAGCTGCGGCATCGAACCCGAGCAGGGCCCAGAGTTCACGCTGAGGACTAACGGTCCACAGCGCTGGACCGGTCAGCTACTCCGACTCCCACATCCGGCCATCCTGCTTATCGTCGGTCCCTGGCGCCTCTGCCTCATCTTCCTCCTCACTCTCAAACTCGCTGTCGTCGTCTTGTGACCATGGCTTCATTAAATCGGCAGATGATGATGTTACATTCGGCCCTTCATGATCTCCAAGTTTTGCGACATCATAACGATCTTTGGCTTTGACCTTTATGACCTCATATGGCCCTAAGAATTTTGGGAAAAGCTTCAGCCCTGGCCCAAACTGAGTCCTTTTGATTGCCACTAAGTCATGCACATTATATCGCCGCGCAGGTTTTCTTTTCCTATTGTACGCTTTTCGATTCTCCTCCTGCAGCTTCTGTATGGCCCTACGGGCTTCGGTCCTAATTTCTCCCCTCACTCTATCAAAGTCGAGAATCAGCTCTTCTTCCAAAAGCTCTCTCAATTCCAGATCCTCTTCTCGACGCATCGGAACACCCAGCAGCAGCTCAAACGGAGTTTTGTTCGTGGCCCTGGATCTTGTGTAGTTTATGATCTACTGAACACGGGCGACGTATTTATACCACTTTCGCGGATCATTTACCGACAGCTTCGATATGGTGGAAATTACAACCTGGTTCATACGCTCCACCTGCCCATTTCCCCTGGGTACACCGGTGGTGGTTATGACGTGACTTATTCTTCTCGCCTTGCAGAATTCGTCAAACGCGTTGGAAGTGAAAGCTGTACCACGGTCAGTTACTATCCTATGTGGATTCCCAAAAACCTCACTCTGGAGGTCGAGCTTCCGCAACACTTCCTCCGACGACGTCGACTTCACAGGATATAGCCAAATGAATTTGCTGAAAGCGTCGACTACCACGAACAGGTAGTTATACGACTTGGCGGTTGAAGGCAACGGTCCCAAGTGGTCGATGTGGAATGTGTGGAGAGGCACGTCCATTTTATCGATAGGGTGGAGATACCCTTCCTGTTTGCCTTGCTTTCTCGACGCTAGGATACATGTGACACAATTAGCGACGACTTCTTCTGCTAGCTTTGCGACCTTAGGGATGAAATACTCCCGGTTTGTCAGCTCCATCAGGCGTCTGGAATTAGCATGCTCCTCGTTATGTAGGTATTTTAGAACTTCCCTTTGCAGTTTTTTGGGTATCACCAGCAAGTACCTCCCTTCGCAGAATTTATATAACACTTCGCGACGCAGAAAGTAATCCTCATATGGCTTGTTGTCCTTTAAAATAGTCGTGATCAGTCGGCAATTTTCATCGTTCAACTGGGCCCTTTTTATTCGCTGCAGCAGGCCATCTTCTATTGACAAAACTGTGGGATACCTACTGAGCGCATCTACATGCCGCATGAGTGTCCCCGATTTGTGGTGCACGCTGCAATCATATTCTTCCAGAAACAAGGCCCATCTGGCAACTCGACTACAAAGTTCCTTTTTTTCATAGTTAATTGGAACGCCTTACAGTCCGTGTAGATTTCAAACTTCAGCCCAAGCAAGTAGGACCTCAACTTCTTGAGAGCTTTTATAACGGCAAGGACTTCGAGCTCGTAACTGCTGTAATTCTGCTCACTCCGCGAAGTTTTGAAGCTCAAATAGAAAACGGGGTGGAGCTGGCCGTCGTTGCAGTGCCGCTGGAGTAACACAGCTCCGAATCCTTCCTTACTCGCGTCCGTATGTAGCTGAGTCTCTAGAGCTGGATTAAACAGCTTGAGGACTTGATCTCCACAGAGTATATCCTTCAACATTGTAAAAGCGTCCCGTTGGGCTTGACCGAACGTGAAAACCGCACCCTTTCTAGTTAGATCCGAAAGGGGCTTCGCGATCTGAGAAAACCTCGGCACGAACTTTCGAAAATAACTAGTGAGACCGAGAAAGCTCTGTAGGTGTTTGAGATCTTTGGGGACTGGGAAATCCTTAACCGCCTTGACCTTTTCCGCCGACGGTTTTATGGCTCCATCCTCTACGAGATGACCCAGAAACTCAACTCTTCTTTGCAGGAATTTACACTTCTCCCACTTGACGAGCAAACCATTCTCTTCGGCGACCTTCAGAACCATTTTTAATCGCTCGAGATTCTCCCTCTCATCCCTCGCAGGGATTATAACATCGTCCATGTAGACGAGCAAAAAGTCTTTAATTATTAACGATCGAAACACGGTATTGACGAATCTTTGAAATACGGCTGGCGAATTACATAGACCGAACGGAACTTTTAAGAATTCATATTGTCCTTCAGGCGTGACAAAGGAGGTATATTTCTGGCTTTTTGGGGCAATGTCGACATGGAAAAAAAACCGTTACGCAAATCTAACGTGGTAAAGACTTTGGCTTTGTAAAGGCTTTGCAGGACGTCCTCAATATTCGGCAAAGGGTACCGATCCTTCACGATCTTACTATTAAGTTTCCGGTAGTCGACACAGAGTCTAAATGAACCATCTTTTTTGTTTGCTAGGACTACCGGGCTCGCGAAATCGGAATTACTTTCCCTGATGATGCCCTCGTTTAACCACTGGTTTATTTGCTCGCGAACGACCTGCTTTTCCTTTGGGGCTAATCTCCGCGGTTTGAGGTAAATGGGTGATTCGTCGATCAGTGAAATGCTCATCTCTACGCACGACTTTTCTGGTCTAATGGGGTGATACTGTTTTACTAAATCGGATACCTCCCGTGAGAGTTCGTCATCGTGGCCTATTCCAAAATCCATCAGCTTATCCTCCTTGAGTAGCTGGACTACGTTGATGCGTCGAAGGAAATTGTCGTCCGTTTGTTTCGGACTGGTCAACTGCACATTTCCTTCCTCGATGATAACAGTGAAGTCCTTCAGAACATCCTGACCTATCAGCAAATGATCAGGGAGCCAATCAGCTGGTACAACGTGCAGCCTCGGTGAACATTCATTGCTCTGGAGGTTGACACAAACCTTAATCGAGCCAAGAGTCCGGTTTAACCTGGCTCCAAAACCCGCCAAAGGGATGCTCGGCCCCATAACAGCACCTACATCGGGATGATTGCGTATTCTGTCATAGACAGATTTACTAATCAGGCTCACTTCACTTCCGGTGTCTATAAGAGCTGAACACTTCTCGCCGTACACGTCTGCCTCGACTCTCATGCCAGCCAACGGTATAAGATTGACTGACGCCGGCTTGGAAGAACTCGGCTCGGACTTCTGCTTCGGGCAGCTAGGAGACATGTGACCGTACTCACCGCACTTGAAACACTTGGCCCCTTTTGTGTCTCTGTTGGGACATACTTTGGTATAGTGATTCTTGGATCCACAATTGAAGCACCTCTTACCGGAAGCTTTAGACTCTTTCGGGTTCGGCGAAGAACGGTCGCCTTGTTTAGTGGTTTTCTTAGCACCATGGTTTTGTTCTTTTATTTCCTGGTAGACTCGGAACTTCTCTTTTAAGTCGTCAAGGTCCTTTGCTCCGTATAAAACCGTTTTCGCCGCCACTTCGTCAGGGATACCAGCAACGATGTATGAAATTAACGATGGCTCGTCAACATTCCCTCTCTTGGCTAGGTGTTTCATTGCGTAGATATATTCGAGGAAGGATTCACTTATTCCCTTCTTCCTCTTTTCGAGTGTCTTATGAATATCCAGGCTAGTGGGTTGACGATCGAACTCACTTTTTAATAACTTTTTCAGGGCCTCCCAGCTAACGATACCGTCAGATGCTTCAACGGCCAGTTTTGCCGCTCCGGAAAGCAGTCGTCTGCAGTAAAGGTATTTTTGGATGTCGTTCCACCCACATACCACGGCAATTTCTTCAAATTCCTTCAACCAGGCGGCCACAGACTTCCCCGATTCCCCACAGAACCTCTCGAGAGATTCCTCTACGTCTTTGAAAACGAAATTATTTGACGATGACGTAGTGGCCATGCTAGTGTGATCCTCACACTCTGGGTCTCTTACCGTAATATCTAAGCTTAGGCTACCAGCAGACGCGTCACTATTATGCGCTAAACTTTCTTCGAACCCCTCAAAGTCTGACTGGTCCAAGATGCTATCGGCTGGTTCGTCCCCTTCTTTCATAAACTTATTTTCCTCAACCGCTCCTGTCCTGAAGCCGTTCGCGAGCAACCGTTCTACCAAATCTCTTTTATAGCGGTAATTAGTAGGAAGTTTTTTCTCTTTCAGGAGTTGTTGCAGTTCGACGATCGTGCGACCATATAGATCGTCCATCCACGAAAAAGAATAAAAACAGGTGACTTACCGGATTCCCAAGACAAAGTTGGCTGCCCCCCTTTTCGCTTTACCTGATAAAATGCTTTCTCCAGAGTCACAAACCTGACACCCTTTTATCAGAAGGTTTTTTTCTTTCAAAAAAAAAATTAACTAAGTTCAAAGTTGCAGTCTCCCGCGTCACCGCGCTTCACGTTTGTACCGTTCACCAGCGTAACCGTTCGCGCCCGTTAGCTTATGCCGAACACTAATATCTATTGTATCTCGATATCCTCTATCCCACTTCTGACACCATTTATGTGGGGGCGGGAGAGAAACAATTAGACTTTATTAGAGTCCACTTTATTAAAATATTAATGCAAAAAATAAGAAGAAAAAAGATTAAATTGAGATTCGGCACAGTCAGTGAGGTCAGCACGGTCAGCACGGTCGGCACAATCAGCTCAGGATCGACTTCCTTTAACGACAGCTTAGTAAAGAAGAAAGCCCAGCTGCGGCATCGAACCCGAGCAGGGCCCAGAGTTCACGCTGAGGACTAACGGTCCACAGCGCTGGACCGGTTAGCTACTCCGACTCCCACATATATTATTAATAATTCACGTTTTTCACTATATTTTTAAATTAATGGTTTGTATTAAATAGATTTCATTTTTTTATAATAAAATGTACATGAAATAAAAATGACGACTTTCCTTTATTAAAAAGTATTTACATTTTACCGATCTCTCCATTTGTTAAAAAATTGTGACCCATTAGTTTTCGCAATTTCCTATTGGACAGACTGTATATCGATTGAATTTTGTTATCCCTTAGTCAGTTACATACATATATGGAGTGCCATCCCTATTTTTTTCGTTATTTTTCTGCACTATTGAATAGCGGCTTATAGGCCATAGGCTGCACCTAACTTTCAATTTTCATTTCTATAGCTTCAATAGTTTCCGATATGCAGACAGACGGACAGGACGAAATTATAAGGGCTCCGTTTTTGCCATTTGGCCACGGAACCCTAATAACTTGTTATTTGTTAGGTTTAATGAATGATCAAATAATGTGGTTAGTAAGTAATATAAGTTAGTCTTGCGTTAAAAACTAAGTGTTCAAAGTATTCGAAAACAATTACTTAAAAATATAATCTGTTGTCTAACTGAAGTAAAATGTATTAGAGAATAACATTTGATCACAAATAGGTATTATAACTTGAGTGAGGAAAAATATTGTTGCTTTCTAATTAAACCCGCCACCCACAACGCAGTAAAAAGATACCTACTTAGAGCAGGCAGTTGACTTTGCCAAGGAGTTAAATTTTATTTTTTAATGTCGCTTACAAAAACTCGAATGTGAAAGATGTATTTTCGCATTCGAAATCTCAAAAATTTGCATCTTTGAACAGTCATACCATAGATTTTTTGAGTTTACGAATGCGAGAATCCATCTTTCTTCCACTTTCGATATTTTGTAAGTAACATTCACAAATTGATCTCCAGATCTCCTTACAAATTATCATAAGTAGGTACACTACCAATAAATTTCTAGTTTCGAGTCAGGGTGGAGGGTGGGGCAAGTGCCAAGTGGATAGTCAAGTCGACCGAACGCGCCGGTGTCCATTCCTGCTGAAGAGTCAATCCGTCTTTGCCTAAGAGCGCCCACAGCCCAATAACGTCTCGAAAAACTATAATAGCTGTTGATAACTGGTTCTTCGAGACGTTTCAATTTTAACATTTCTGTTGATGAAGATCACCGATATTTTTTAGCAAGCGCCCACCAAAATTATAACAAATGCACGATAATAACTGTGATCAACGAGTTTTGCAGCAGTGGACTTTTTTTGACCCTTTTGGAATAGTTGATGATTCTGGCGATTGAAAATATTTTCAGCTTCAAACGATTGTTGACAACTAGACTCGCTCGCTGTACGCTACACGCTTGAGAAAATAGAATCCATCGATCGCGCACAAACTACACTAATAGGCTGCAGTTATACAGGCTGATCCAAAATTGTGAAAACGGCAAAATAACTTTTGAGGAATGCATTTTGGGGAAAAAGGTTTTACGATTTTCCCTGGCTATTCAACGGTGATCTTAGATTTGACCTTGACTATGGCATTGAAAGTCATGTAAAGGTCAAGCTACCTTTTTTAAATGGGAGCCCATACTTTTGACCATGGAAATGGAAGGAGCGGAAAATTTTACGTCCGACTACAGTGGAGGAAATAGCTTTAAAGTCACTCACTTAAATAGACATTTTTTTTAAACTAAAACCAAACAAACATGTAAAGTATAGTGTGTTGGTTATATATTCTTATGATACATGTAATTAGACATAAAAAATTAAAATTATTTCATACATTTTACAGTTATTAAAAAAAAGTATTAATGAATTCATATTTAAGAGGAAATAGCTATAGAGCCACCTTCTTTTTCCTCAACAATAGTACGGTAAATATATAAATTTTTTTTTTCTAATATTTTGTGGACCCACCTTTATTTGAAATTACTTCAAAAATGCGGTTTGGCATTGAATTTACGAGGACTTGAAGGGTTTCTACAGGAATGTTGTTCCAAATGTCTCGAATGGCTTGTTTAAGCTCAAACACATTGTTGAATTGACGTCCTTGCTCGTAGACTCGACGGGTTAGGATCCCCCACAGGTTTTCAATGGGATTTAAGTCTGGACTACATGCTGGCCATTCAAGTATTTCAATGTCCCGACTTTTTAACCACTCCATGGTATGGTGCGAGCGATGTACTGCCGCGTTGTCCTGCTGAAATATAAATTTTCCTTCCATGACTTCATCTGCAAATGGTATCAACACACCATTCAGAAGATCGGTGTAGTTGTTCGACTTCATTTTGGTCAAAATCCAACACATTGGGGTTTTTCCAACATAACAAAATGCTGCCCACACCATGACCGTTTCACCTACAAAATTTCTGCTTAAGCGAACCTCCTTATGCTTGCTTAAATCATGCCAATAAAATTGGAAACCGTCAGGTCCGTCCAAATTAAACTTTTTTTGATTGAATTTCTCGATGGCACTTGTTTATATTTATTCATAGTTGATTAAAAACACTTGTTAACTTTGCTTAAATATTTATTTAAAACAGATCATATGAGTGCGACGCGTTTCGCCCTATCAAGGCATCATCAGGCTATCGACTGGTCATTCCCGCCGGTTACAAAATTCTTGGGGTTTAATAACGGGCTATTGTTCACGAAATCTAGCTGATCATTGACTATATCATACCCTCTATACTTGGCTTTTTTTATTTCATAAATTTCAGCTCTAGTCAAGATTTCTCCTCCTTCTATGTTATGTAAAATTTTTATGCTGTTTGAATTTATGTTATGTTTATTATTATTTTTCATTCCATGATACATAGATTAATTACGATACCATTATCGCAGCACGCTTTTAATAAAGAACTAAAAACGATCTTGACAATAGCACAACATAATGGGTATCACAAACGACATATTTATAATTTATTAACTAAAAAAATACAAAAGGATTCAATTCAACTTTTATATGCTGGACACAGATTAGAATCCCAATCTAGAATATGGAAAAAAATTCCATTTATCAAAAATACTGAGAAGGATATCAAAAAAATTTTAACATCCAAAGATATTAATCCCGCCTTTTTCTGTAAAAACACATTAAAAAATTGCATCTTAAATCATAAAATAAAACCAAAAACTGATTTACTAGACAAGAGTGGTGTATATCAAATTAGATGCAATGATTGTTCGGGAATTTATATAGGTAAAACGAAGCGAACTCTAAAGACTAGATTAACTGAGCATATTGCGGGAGCTCGAAGTATGAGGCCACAGTCTGCTATCTCCAAACATCTAAAAGATAATAAACATAACATAAATTCAAACAGCATAAAAATTTTACATAACATAGAAGGAGGAGAAATCTTGACTAGAGCTGAAATTTATGAAATAAAAAAAGCCAAGTATAGAGGGTATGATATAGTCAATGATCAGCTAGATTTCGTGAACAATAGCCCGTTATTAAACCCCAAGAATTTTGTAACCGGCGGGAATGACCAGTCGATAGCCTGATGATGCCTTGATAGGGCGAAACGCGTCGCACTCATATGATCTGTTTTAAATAAATATTTAAGCAAAGTTAACAAGTGTTTTTAATCAACTATAAACTTTTTTTCATCACTAAAAAGGACATGACGCCATTCATCTTTCCAGGACATGTACTTTTTAGCGAACATTATACGAGTTTGCTTGTGTTTTTCAGTAAGTTTGGGTTTTGGCAATCGTTTTGTCCACTTAACTTTCTGGGAACAATGTAGAATTTGTCGAACACGTCTAACGGTAATTGGTAAATTTGAATAATTTTGATTTTAGTTCTTTCACTAATTTTTGATTTCGGTCCTGGATGTCTTTGTTTTCCGTATTGACTTCTTAAATTTATATAATTGTTGACAACTGATCGTGACCTTCCTATTTCATGCGTGATCTGTCTATTGGACATTCTCAATTTAGATAGCGCCTCAATTTTACTGATCTCTAGTTCAGAGAGCTTAGATCCTCTAGGCATTTTTTTTATTTTTATTTTTTTTTTCTCTTAAAATTATTTTGCTTTGTTAAATCAATAAGGGTATTCATGAAACTAGATAAGTTTATGTATCGCGTATTTGCTTATATTTACGCGCAGCATTTCATGAACGTACCACTTTTTAAATTGCGAATATGAGTGTAAATCGATCAGCTGTTCGGCTGTCGACTAATATCAATAAGTAGTGACATTCAAGATGCCAAGAGTAAGCGAAAAATTAAAATTAATAAAACAGTGGGAACAATTGGTCTTTAGTGATTTGTTAATGCTAGAATTATTCGGAAACAATGATGGTAGTGTTCGCTCGTTGTAAAAATTCGTTTGCCAAATTAAACTTTTCAATCTTTTTAATGATGTCATGCGGAAAATTCGGTGGGTGGACGTCTGCTTGTGTCATCCCGTGATCCGTGTTTTTTCCTCCGTGTTTTAAGTTATATTTGTTGCTTGTGGAGTGCTAAATGCTGAGTTCGGTTTGGTGGAGAGTAGTGAAGGTCAGAAGATCGGTGATTTTATCTCTGTATTATTGTGTATTTTTCGATTTTTGGTTTGTAGTTTTCTGTGTTATCACCGGTACCCGGGAACGGTGAGTTTGTGATCGTCCAGTTGTTCGCTCTTCACTCTGAAGAGATTTCCTATTTCCTCAAGAGACACTCTCTACTTTTCGCTTTCGCTTTTAAAGCTTCCTTTTTTTTATCCGAGCCTTAAGGTAGGCAATTTGCAGTTCCACGAACTGCTACTAAAACCCAGTAATTGATTTAGCGCGATTTTAAACCAAATTTCTCTTTTCTCCACCCACTTTCGCTCATTTCTTTTCCGTGATTTACTTTAATATTTTTGTTTCAATATGTCTCACTGTAAGATCTGCGACAATTTGATTAATGACAATGCGGTTTCTTGTGACGGCGTCTGCAAAAACGTTTTCCACGCCTCATGCCTAAAGCAGTCCTCTACCAGACGGGCTAAGCCCTCTGCTTATACCTGTGAGGAATGTTCGGCTATTAAACCTTGTCATGTTCTTAGACTAATCATGAACATGACCAGTTCTATCGCTGACGACCAGTCCCTTCTTGCGGAAAAGGTAAACAGTACCATCTTTTCCAATGCAAATATCATATCTGAAGATATAGGCGTTTTAAATGCGAAAATTGATAAGTACTATAGTGCAATTGACTCCTTCAATAGTACCTCGGAGGCCATTTTAAGTAAAACACGCGATGTTTTCTCGAAGATCTCTAGCGTCTCCGGCACTCTTGATGAATTGCATATGATAGTCAGTAACTCAACATCGTTATCCTGTGCTGCTGACAATGTGCCAGTCGCACCTGCTATCGATGAGATTAAACATCATGTAAAAAAGGCTTGCAGCAACATTCATTCGATATCATCCGAATTCTCACAGAGCATTGAGTTACTTCGCTCTATAAAAGGTGAGATTCAAACTATGAAAAATTCTCATAGTGGTAGCCCCAATATTTCTGCCAAAGATAACCCAGAATCGATTACTCCCCCTCTTCCCTCCGTTAGCGTGAATTTGAAAAAACCTCATAATTGTCCAAAGCGACCTAACACTCGTTCGTCATCAAAGAGTAAAAGGATTGGAAATACTAATACTAAGTCTCTTTCCCCATCAGTTCCGATACCTCAAGACAGTGTACCCACGCCTGGCTCTGCCTGCCTTTCTGTATCACCAGTATTACCAAAAATTAACACACCCCCTGCAGGGAATGTTGAAGAATTACTAAAAGTAGTTCCTCATCGCCGCACCCTATTTATTTCACGCCTCGATTCTGGAACCTCGTCTGAGGCAATTCTTACCCATATTCAGGCTCGTAATATATGCACAAAAAGTATTACATGCCGGAAAATTAACAAAAGCTCGAGCCCAATTGCATCTTTCATTTTACATGTACCGGAGGAATCAGCTTCCAATCTGTTAGACACTTCCTTCTGGCCCACTGGTGCTCTAATTAAAAACTTTGTCCCCCGTAAGCCTGCTGCTAAGCCCACATCGACAAAATCACGTGGTAACTCATCGAAGATAATTGCTTCAAAAAACTGAATCCCCAGACGATCTCCTTATATTATCAAAATGTAAGGGGTATCAGGACTAAGACTAGGACTCTTTATCAGTCGTCCATAAATAGTAATTTTGATATCATCGCACTAACCGAAACTTGGTTACACTACGGTTTTCTCGATGCAGAGCTTTTCGATTCTTCTTACCAAGTATTTCGTAAGGATAGATATACTGATTCGGAGGCCCGAGGAGGAGGAGTTCTTATAGCCTGCAAAAGCCACTTCAACTGTAGCTTGATCTCACTACCCGACATTTCTGCTTCTTCAGACGTTGAGCTAGTTGCTATTAAAGTAACATTAGCCAGAAATTCTCTATTCATCTTGTGTTGCTACATTCCTCCTGACCTTGTCAATTCTCTTGATAAGAATGGAAACAGCACATATGACCTTCTTGTTACAAAACTGGACTTCATTAACAATTTAATGAATCCGATTGACGATCTCCTCTTAGTGGGTGATTTCAATTTACCCAATGTGCAATGGGTATATAATCCTGATGACGATTGCTGCCACCCCTCAAACAAAATAAATACTAAAGAGTCCTCATTTCTGGGATCGGTTTTTTCTTTCGGTCTCAGTCAAATGAGTTCCATAAAGAATGACATGGGGAGGCAGCTAGATCTTGTTTTTTCTTCCGACTGTAACAACACAATTGTTGATGACAGCCCAGTCGTTCTTTCTACTCTGGACGTATTTCACCCGCCTCTTCAAATTGATTACTTTTATAATCCAGAGGACACTAAACAGCATATTGACGATAGCGCTTATGCATTCAACTTCAAAAAGGCGGATTTTGACGAACTTTCAAGAAGAATATCCTCCACTAATTTTACTACACTATTGTCCGATGAAAATATTGACAATGCTTTATCCGAATTCTACTCCCATCTTTTCAAAATTTTTGAATCTTGCGTTCCATATGAACCTCGACGTCCCTTAATTTCTTCACCTCCTTGGTTCAGCAGCGATCTTCGTAGTCTTAGAAACAAGAAAACTAAATTGTGGAAGGCATATCTTCTAGAAAGGAATAATGTTTCCTATAATGCATTCGTTGAATGTTATAATAAATTTCAAGACTACTCCAAACGATTATATAATGATTATGTCTGTCAAATGAAGTCTGAAATATATAGCAATCCAAGGGCATTTTATAAATTTATTAATACCAAAAGGAAGTCGGATAATTATCCAACTAGCTTACAATTCGAAGGAATCTCTGATGATAGTCCATCTTCAATTTGCGATATGTTTGCCTCATATTTCGAAAAATCGTTCTCCCCCGCTTTCCAACCCAACCCTAATAACTTTTTGCACTTAAACTTAAATCCTGTGCCTCTAAATTTTTCCATTCACATTACTCCCTCCGATGTTCTCAAACATATCAATGAGCTTCCCATGGATTTCACATCGGGTCCTGATGGTATCCCCGCCGCTATCCTTAAATGCTGCTCTAATGAGATAATGTTGCCCTTAACATTACTCTTTCAGAAATCAGTCAGCACAGGAAGGTTTCCTATGCTTTGGAAGAATGCCTTTATTATTCCTATCTACAAAAAGGGTAAAAAAACTGAGGTGTGTAACTACCGGCCCATTGCAAAGCTTTCATGTATTCCAAAACTTTTTGAGTCAATTATATACTCACAATTGTCAAGCATCTGTCGACGCCTTGTCTCTATAAATCAGCACGGTTTTCTTCAGGGTCGTTCCACTTCCACGAACCTTCTTGAATTTGTTTCTTTCGTCATTGAAGGCTTCCAGAAGGGTCTGCAAACCGATTGCATTTATACTGACTTTAGCAAGGCTTTTGATAAACTGTCCCATTCGATTATAATACTGAAACTTGAAAATCTAGGCTTCTCTCCATTGCTTATCAATTGGATACGCTCATACCTGTCCAACAGGACTTATCAGATATCTTTTCGGAATGAAACTTCCAGAAAAATATTTGCCACCTCAGGTGTACCGCAGGGTAGTCACCTGGGCCCACTCTTATTTATTCTTGCTATTGACGACATTACATATTTGCTCAAAGACTGTAAAATATTAATTTATGCTGACGACATGAAACTTTTCCGTTATACGAATAATATTAACGACTGCCACACGGTTCAAAGAGATCTGGACACTTTCCAAACGTGGTGTGTTCACAATAATCTAGAATTAAACATTAATAAATGTGAAATTTTATCTTTTTGTAGAGGCCGCAATCCCTTGAGTTTTGATTATAATCTTTCGAACGTTATTCTCAGACGTGTTCGCTCTGCCCGTGACTTAGGTGTTTTCCTTGATTGTAAACTGGATTTTGTTGAACATATAAATTGCTTGGTGACAAAAGCCAGTATTATGCTGGGTTTTATTAAAAGATGGTCCCGTGAATTTTCTAATATCACTGTATACAAACAGCTTTACTCTTCCTTTGTCCGGCCAATTCTTGAATACGCGAGTCAAGTTTGGTCTCCGTATTACCAAGTTCACATAGACAGCATCGAATCTGTCCAACGGAAATTTGTCCGTTTCGCCCTTAGAGAATTGCCATGGAGCAATCCAGTTATACTCCCTCCATACAAGGACCGTTTGAAACTCCTTGACATGCATTCTCTACAAAAACGTCGGGAAATCGCGGACGTTGTATTTGTACATCAACTTTTAGTTGGTAATATCGATTCGCCTTCTCTTAAAACAAGATTCACGTTCAGAGCGAATGAGCGAAACCTTAGGCATGTCCCGCTCCTGCAAACTGATCTGTGTAAAACTAACTATAGCTTCTTTCAACCTATTAACCGCATGAGGTTGAGTGTAAATAAGAATGCCGATTTGTTTGATGTCCGTGTTGGTAAGCATGTATTGAGAAAGAATTTATTTGTTTGTCATGTCGCTACTAACAACGGACCAAATGATGACGAGTCTTATGCAGCAAATTAATTTTTGTTGCTTTAAAGCTTAGACTAAGCTGATGGTCTGTTTTAATAATCAACTTAAGGAGGAAAAAATTCTTGACGAGTTAACGCTCGCAATGTTGGTTGCAGAAAACTGTAGGTATGGTGTTCCATTCGTCCATTACAGTGTCCCAAAATCACAAAACTTCCTTTCGGATGTTTTGCCGTATTTGGATGAAAAACGATTTACTCAAATTGTACAAGTTAGCTGGGTTTCGTTTTTCCTTCGGTCTGCTGTAATTCATATTTAATAATAATTTTGTCAATTAAATTGTTGAATTTAATTAAAGCTTCGACTTACCTTGGACATTTTTCAGCAAAAAATCGCGCAAAGAAATTTGTTCTTCTGACCCACTGACATTTGTGTAAGTTTATCAGATCGTTTACACACCGAAATTGCCGCATAAATTTATTAGGTTTGTGTATTAGATTTTTTATACAAATGTTGACAGTTCATTTATGAGACTGGGAAACTTATGCGGTTTACGCGAATACGAGGTCAATACGCATTTGCATGAATACCCTTAATGTATTTTATTCACTAAATCCGTATTTTTACTTACTTATAGTGCAAAAAGTCACACTGGCTTTATATCTATTTCCTTCGAAATTCGGTTCACAAATGCTTTTTCTCCGCATACTTCCTAACTTGTAATAATTTGTGTAACGGTATATCGGTATCAAGAACAAACATGCTTCAGTAAATGTAGGCAATCAATCGCTCTCATAATGTGCATTGAAAATACGTTTTACAAATAAAATCAATAAAATCAAGTGGCTTTATAACTATTTCCTCCACTGTATTACCTTGACCATGAGCTCGCAGGTCGTTTCAAGGTCAAGATGGTCTTTTAGATGGGAACCTGCATTGTTACTGCGGATTTGGAAAGAGCAGAAATTTTACCCCCGAGTGTGACCTTGACCATGACCTCGTAGATCATATCGAGGTCAACGTGGTTTTTAAAGGGCAACCTGCATTGTTACCGCGGATTTCGAAAGGGCAGACATTTTGCGTCCGAATGTGACCTTGACCACAACCTCGGGCATAACCTCATAGGTCATATCAAGGTTAAGGTGGTTTTTAAAGAGAAACCAGCATTGTTACTGCGGGTTTCGTAAAGGCAGAGATTTTGCCTGTGAGTTACACATATCAGGGTCAAAATGGTTTTTAAAGGGGAACTTGCGTTGTTACTGCGGATTTCGAAAGAGCAGACGTTTTGCGTCCGAATATGACCTTGACCTTGATACTACCGACGAGGTCATGGTCAAGGTCACATTCGGACACAAAATTACTGCCCTTTCGAAATCTGCAGTAGCAATGCAGGTTCCCCCTGCAGAGGGCGTCTTCTAAAAGTCACTTTTAAAACTTCCGTATTTCTTTGGGCCTTCCTGTAACACATAGAGTACAAATTCCAATGGGATTCTAGTCATAAGACTAGGTGTTAGTAACTAAATTTAATAAACATTTCATTTTTAATATTTTTATCATTTCATAAACTTCTCTGGAAAATAGAAAATTTGTTGGGGGTAAACTACCCCTGTATAAAAAAATAGGTGTATGTAACATCATATTTTCAAAGGTTTAGTTACTAGTATTTTTCATAACTAATCGAATGTATTTCGAATTATTATTACTAATATAGGTATAACTTCTTTTCCTGTGCAAATTTCTTAAAACGGTTTTAGGACAGTATTTCTGTGATCTATATTATCTAAAAATAAAAACCGATTTTTTTCAGAAATGAAACGCAAAGTTTTCTTAAGTTGTTTTCGATTTATATATAACGCTGATCCTCTATAAGTATAATGATAAAGACGTGTTCCAACGTGTCTGTGTGTGTGAACCGCGAGGTGTGTTTCGAACACTTTAAACGATAAGAGTTTGTGTAATACAGTGAATTCTTTAAATGCAGCTGAAAATAAAGGGTTTATTTAAAATACAAGATTTCTTGAAAAAGAGATGCATAAATAAAGTATGGGGATATAGTGTGTGCGTGATCCATTTGAAATAGTATTCATACTAACATGTTATACATTTTTTACAAATTTTACTCTGCTGCAGTGCTCTGCTGAATCACTGATTTTATTAATTTTGTTGTGTTTTTAATTTTGTCCCACTTTTCATTTGAACTGAAAAACTGATATTTTTCTAGCTTTTAGTTAACTGAATTATAACGGTTAATTTTTCCTGGGTTTTTTTAATTGCCTTTTGAATAACACAAATTAACGAAAGATTCAAGGTGTCATTCATACCATTCGAACAATTCCTTCTATCACTTTCATTGATTTTTATTTGGTTTGTGTGCTTGTCCCATTTTGCGTTTGAACCACTGCAGTTATACTTTAGGCAACTTTCCATTTGTCACTCTGTATATATGAGTTTCACAGCAGTTCTACTGAGCCTGATTCAGAAGCTTTTCATGGTTGATGCTTTCGAAAGCATTAAAAAAATGTAGCTAAGTAACAAATCTTACCTTCGTTAAGGGCAGATCGGATATTATTCGTAACTTCCAGCAGAGCAGTCTCGCAACTGTGATGCTGCCGATACCCGAATTGCCAAGGTGTGAAGAGTCTTTAAGGCAAGTCTGCAGTTGCTTGCACATCAATTTTTTGAGGCCCTTAGATAGGTAGCATAACCCGTTAAGGCCCAAACGGACGCATTTTCATAAGTTTTTTCAGCCGCCCTAAATTCTACTGAAACCTTCACATAAAAATTCTGAATTGGTCAATACTGCTGTAAAATTTCATGAACTTTCAAAATAAATCTGCAATGCATTTTTACTCTTACGTTCGGCTCAGGAGCTATTAATTTCCCAAAGTGACTTTAGAATATATTATATATTGTATATTCTATATATAAATCATATACATATAACAATAATTCATCCTCTTTGCAAAGATATCTCAAAAACATAATATAATACCGTTAAATTTATCATTTTCCGCTAATTTTTTATTATTTTTTTAAATTTAATCTCAGATTCGTAATCAGCGCTCCAAAAAAACTCTCAGGGCACATTTTTGCTCAGATCCATGTGATTTTAATTTTTTAGTACACCATCTTGGATCCGCCATCTTTATCTTTTCAAATTTGACCTCAGATTCGCAGTCTTAATGTCTTTGTCCGCCATCTTTAAGCTGCTATTTTGAATTTCTTACATTTGACCTCAGATCCGCAATCAACGAGCTCAAAAACTTCCCTGTATAAGTTTCTAAATAAATTCATTAAGAACTTATTTTTAAATAGTCATAATATTATATGTCATTGAATTTTCGACTTTCAAATACCATTTTGGATACCGCCATTTTGAATTTCAAAGCCTACGCATATGCAAATTAAGGAATAGGGTCCATGGACGCGATATTATTGCTTTTCCGCTAAATTTTTCATTGGTTTCGAGCCATAAAAAATTATTTTCTAAAAAATTTTTTTGAAAAAACACGATTTTTGTTAAAAAAAGCGAACATAACCTCTGTAGTTCCAATTTTAATTAAAAATCATTATCTTACATTTTACCGATCTCTCCATTTGTTAAAAAATTGTGACCCATTAGTTTTCACACATTCCTATGGGACACCCTGTATATACCTATCTATATACAAAGGATTGCTTTAAAAGTCCGTAACTTGGCTATTTCCCATGATAAATACGTACTTTTTTTTGCATTCACAAACAAACAAAATTGTTTCTTGAAATATTCTGCTATTTTACGTTTACTACGGTTGTTTTTTCTGTGCAGGTCGCTAAACTTATAATTTTCTCGATTTAAAAATATTTTTCTTTTCCCGTAGGTTGTCGGAGAAAAGTTTGAGAGGTTTAGTTGTATCTCGGTACGACTTTTTAAAAGTGTTTTGGAGTGTTTTTTTTTCCATTTGAACTCTGAAAAAGTATTCCACTTTTAATTTGCGCAGTGTATATTTTTCTTAGTTATTATTTTTTATATATGTTTATGTATTACTTCAGAAGAGTTGCACCGAGTATCAGTTTCCTTTTTTATGTGAAAGAAGTTCACCCGATTCTAAACGATTTATGTGCACGTTTATTCGAGCTTCGTAGTCGCATTTGTTTTTTAGAGGGTTTTGCAAAAGCGTGAATATTCTCATGAGCTCTGTCTTTGGATAAATTGTGTATAAATCCTCCCTGTATAATGTACAGTTAGTGTCATCTAGAGGATTATATTAATTGTGGTTGATTAGATACTGTTTTACAATGATATGGTAATTATTCAGGTATAATCTGAGAGAATTAGAATTATCCTTATTACCTTAATTAAAGTAATTAGGAAATCCTATATTTGATATCAACTTTAAAATGTTATCTCAAAGTTCCACACCACAAATGCCCAAAACCAATTTATAATTCTACAGAAGCTTCTCTGTTAATGCGAAATTAAAGTAAATCATAGATTATTGCGCTCTCAGCGGAGCAATTTGAAAAGGTTCAAACTAATTGCTATTCCCTCCACATAATCATATCCATTTAAGCTAATCAGAGCTTATCCCCAATATTTAGAAGCTTTTGTGTATGTGTGAAATTATATATGTTTACTCATTCGAGCATTTAAGTGCGCTTGAAATGGGGTTACATCATTTAATTATCGGATGAAAACGATTTTTGCACTTATTTTGCTTTTATATGATTCTCAAGCCTAGACACTTTAGTCTATTGAAATACTCAAAGAATTCAGGTTGTCGTGTCGTGTTGTTTAAAAGAGATAACAAGTTTTAATTTAATACGTGTAAGAAATATTTACCAAGTGTATTTTTAAAACTTACATGTAATTTCCCATTTAAATTCCGCTTCGTCGGTGGAACCGGTTAACATTGTCCGATCGCTTTCAAAGGGTATAGCCGGATAAGCATGCCGAATCTGCCCCCGTGGCATTTTCTACGAAACTTTGGGGATCATTTTGATATAAAACAAAAATAATTCACCCCAAATTTTAGATCATAATTTTAAACAGTTATCGAGTTATTTAAAAAAAACCTCTTTTTAATAGTTTTATAGTTTAGTTTAATAGTAAAAATGAAAATTAACAAATGGTGATTTTTTCTTGAATACTTGAGAGTATAAGACATTAAAAAACATTTTTTTTATTATTCCCAAATTTTAACCCAATTTTTAAAAAAATAAATAAAATAAAAAAAAAAATAAAAAATTTTTTAACTGTGTTTTTGAAAACATGCAATCACCAAATTTTTACAGAAAATTGCTCTCATACTCCTTCATACTCAGCAGTTTTTTCAGATTTTTCGATTTGGTGCAACACTGTGAAAAAAATTAAAAACCGATTTTTTTATAATTAATTTCCAATCTATGGAATTAAGTTCTAGTTGTACCGACAAAAACATAAGTACTATCTAACGTAAAGTTTAAACTATCCGTTAGCGGCCGGCAACAACATTTAAACGCAGTTTTAACGTCAAACGCCATCTATTAGGAGTTGAAAGGAAAATTGTTATTTAAAAACTTGGTTTTCAACTCAGCAAAAAAGAGAAAGCAAAATAAAATATCGTGATTTATATCATTCTACGTATATCTGAATTATTGTTCATATTAAAGATTCATTAATTGAATAATATTATTTAACTTATTATTTTTTCTTAATACTTTTTTTTGCCTTCTCATAAATTTTTAAATCTTTCATCTAAGTATTTGGGATTCACAAATTGTTGAAAAAAGGTTTAAGCATTCACCCTGTATGTAAAAACAGTTGAAAACATTATCTTTCGTGTTAAATCTCGGCACATCAGTGCAAAGACATATCATTGCTTTATTGAGTATCTTCCTAACAAGAATAGAATAAATGAGATTTCTCGATATTGTGCAAATGGCAGACGTACGGTTGGTTGCTGTTCTCATGTCGCGGCAATAATTTATTATCTGCCTCATGCTAGATATTTATCAAAAATTGTATATGTAAAACCAGCAGAAATTTTGAGTCGCATTTATAATAATGCAGGACAATGTATACTGTATAGTTATTAATGAGGATAGTTAGTTCTGTTTTATTTCTGTAACATATTTCTTAATATTGTTAGTATCTCTATAGTATAATATTCATTTTCTGTTGAAAAAATTATATTATTTATATAATTTCCTACTAATAAATTTTTTTAAATAAGATGTTATAAAAAAATCAGCTTTTAATTTTTTCACAATAATAAACATAACGTACTACTACCGTCTAGAGAGCCAAAAAATGACACTTTTTCATGATTTTTTTTTCTCAGCCCTTTTATTAGATATTACAACCAAATTTTTTTTGGAATAAGTTTGATCCTTGTAGATTGAAAAAAGAATATTTAATTTAATTTTTTCTGTTTAGAAATTTGTATAGAGGGTGCTGAAGCCGGCAGCTCGAAAATATGCTCTCAGGATTGAGATGTCTGAAAAAAAAAAATTCGAACGGGATTTTAAAAAGGAAGGTTCCTTACCTTGTAATTTACCACATTTAGTAGAAAAATTAAAAAAAAAAAAAAAAAAAAAAACAAAACAATAATAACAAAAGTTTGAAAAAATGTGGAAAAATTGACCTTTTTTTCATCTTTTTCTATTGTCAAAGTTTTTCTTTTTTAAATTTTTGGGCTAAGTCGTCGTAAATTATAATAGAGGCAACCTAAAAAAAACAAAATGCACCAAATTCAAATCGGTTCGGTAGATCTGGAGATAATCTATGGGCAGACTCAAAAAAGCACGGCTTTTAATTTTTTTCACAGTGTTGCACCAAATCGAAAAATCTGAAAAAACTGCTGAGTATGAAGGAGTATGAGAGCAATTTTCTGTAAAAATTTGGTGATTGCATGTTTTTAAAAACACAGTTAAAAAATTTTTTATTTTTTTTTAATTTTATTTATTTTTTTAAAAATTGGGCTAAAATTTGGGAATAATAAAAAAAATTTTTGTCTTATACTCTCAAGTATTCAAGAAAAAATCACCATTTGTTAATTTTCATTTTTACTATTAAAAAAAAAATTAAAACCAAAAAAGAGGTTTTTTTTAAATAACTCGATAACTGTTTAATATTATGATCTAAAATTTGGGGTGAATTATTTTTATTTTATATCAAAATGATCCCCAAAGTTTCGTAGAAAACGCAGCGGGGGTAGATTCGGCATGCTTATCCGGCTATACCCTTTTACACGATTGTCTTTTATTTTACTCTAAAGAAATTTGAGATTAAACAAATTTAAAATGTTCCTTATAAAACCCACCCTAAAGACATATGTTGCCATATTATATAATATTATACTCTATATATGTATAAGATATATGCATCATAAAAGAATGAATATTTTAAATCCCTTTTTATTTGGCGTTGTCGGTTGAATATTCAGAAATTTTATAGTGTAAAAAGGGCCGAAAAAACAAAAGTGGTTGTTGATTCAACATCTATAAAATAGTTAATTTTACTAGGAAAGCCGTTCTATCAACATACAAATATGTTGAAACTACTGTTTTGGTTTGGTAAGTTCCTTACACTATAAATTCAACAAATCGATTCATGCTTTTAAATATTATAAATGATTTTACCAAAAAAGCTTTTATATTATCATACAAATATGTTGACTTAAGGTATACACTAGGGTGGTCCTTATTTTTCGACTTTAGAATTATCCCCGGGGCACTTTCTCAATTGATTATATACCTCTAAATATGAAATAGGTTTTTTTTTTTGTGTTAAGATTTAGAGGTCGCAACCCGCTGTCAAAATTTTTACAAAAAGCGTAGAAGGACAGCTTAAATTATGGTTTCATTTAGGTGTTTATATCACATTTTACGTGCAAGTAAAACTCGCATAGACAATCGCTTCTTATCCCCTCCTCCCCTCGACCCCTCTTCTGTACCGACGCTTCGAGATTTAGCCCGCCCCGCACTTCAGTTCTAATAAGTCATTAACGAGAGCGATAAGGTAAAATGTTTGTGTTTTGACACTACTGCTGTAAATACCGGCTTAAGAAGTGGAGTATGCGTTCATTTGGAGCAAAAAATGGATAAAGATATGCTTTGGCTTGCTTGTCGTCACCACATAATGGAAATTATGTCCTGGCTATAAAAATAAAAGAATCTAACAAATACAGATTTTGAATTTTTATTTAAAATTCAAACCTTGGTAGCAACCTCTAAATGTCATTTAAAAAATTCAAACAAAATACTCAAATACTTTCTTATGGTATATAATCAAATTACGTGGTGCTCCGCGAAATTAAAGAAAAATAATTTTTTTCTTATGAATAAGGACCACCCTAGTATACACGGTTAAAAATTTTGGAGTAAAATTTAATCTTTTGCTTGTATTACAGCCATTTTTCAATCCACTTCGAATTAAAAGTAAATATTCATGGAATATTACTCAAAAATGTAATAATCTTTGTATTAAAAAGTAATCCAAAATATATGTTAAAATGCTCTGTAATCTTTTTGGACTAATTTTCAATATTAATTGAATTAAAATTAGATTAAAAGTTATTATTTCAATCCAAGTAGATTGAATTTTAAGTTTTTTGTGCCGCAATGTGTCACGTTGGTCATGCTGCGTTGGTAATGGCTTGAGTGAACCATTTCATTCACAGTTTTAGAAAAAGATGCAGTGCGAGTGGATAGTGAAATTTATGCGGGCAGAGTTCACTAATTTACATTTGGCCAAATTTCACTAATAAGGTAGAGTCGCCAAATATCGTCCTATTTTTGTAAAACAAATCAAAAAAAATAGAAAAAAAAAATAACACAGTAATAAATGAAACGTCACACATTAGTTTCAATATTCCTTTATTCTTAAAAATAATCAAAAACGCGTTAACATTGTTAGAAAGAGTTATAAAGCTTTAACAAAAATACTCAAATTATGAAAATATATTTTTGGGCTTTTAATTTCGTCCCGGGGACGATATTGAGATCACAATAATCAGTACGTGAACTGAAGTTGTACTTACTCTTTTTCTATTATATAAAATTGAACCTAACTATCATATTAATATCTAAACCCTTTCTTAATTATTTTAATCATTTTTTCGGCATCTAAAAAATAAAAAATAAAACATTCTAAAGTTATATGTTACGATATAGGGTTCACGTAAGGGAACGATATTAGGAAATTTTTATTTATTTTGTCGCATCCATTTAAGCAAAAAACGTGTCATAAACCTGAAAATTTTACTTAATCGATTAACATCTGAGATGTTAATAGTTAGTTTGACAAACAAATTTTATCAATAAGTCAGGTATCTCAATATTTTATGGAATCCGAGAATATTTCAATGAAAAACTCACCTTGAACACTTTTTTTGATTTTCGAATTTCTGTCGGTACGAACGTCGTGACGCACTCACTTCTACACGATGGCCGACTGATGCAACTAGATGTCGTTTCGGGTCACTGATAATAGATGGCGGTTTTTAAACGAGTAGGTATTGAAGGGGACGAAATTAGGGTTGGGGACGAAATTTTGCGACTGTACCTTATATTTTATCTATGAAAAAAAAAAAAAAAATTAATAAATTTTAGAAATTTAAATTTTAAATTTTTAAAAGTAATGAACATCATAAAACCTAAATATTCCCTGAAATCAAAAAAAAAAAAATCCCTGTCACTGTATCAATGGATTAATGCAATACAATTTGTATTAAGTTATTAAAACCATGGAAGGTTTGAGGTAAAGTATCGTTAATATTAACTTTTAACCTCAATAAAAGATTACTATTCAATATTTTTGTATTAAAACAATACATTAGTACTAACTTCTTAAAACCATAGTGGATTAGAAGTAAAGTCTAGGTAATATTACATTTTAATACAACAAGTATTGATTTTTAATGTTCTAGTATTAAAAGTCATTTAATTCTGAAGAGATTTTATTTTAATACATGCCAATATTACAGTTTCATTTTAATCCTTTCAAAATATTAAAATCGAATACATTTTTGGTGTGGACTTATATCCAATCCAGAAAATATTGGTTTTTAATCCACAATTTTTTACCGTGTAGAGAGCCAACAAATTATACTTTTTCATGATTTTTTTTTCTCAGCCCCTTTATTAGATATTACAACCTATTTTTTTTTTTAAATAAGTTTGATGCTTGTAGATTGGAAAAAAAAATTATTTAATTTAATTTTTATATTTATTTTGTATAGAGGGCGCTGAAGCCGGCAGCTCGAAAATACGCTAGTCCCATTGTACAGATATTATCTTAGGATTGAGATGTCTGAAACAAAAAATGGGATTTTAAATAGGAAGGTCCCTTACCTTATAATTTACCGTATTTAGACGAAAAATGCAAAAAAAAAAAAAAATTACAAAGTTATTAAAAAAATGTGAAAAATAATGTGAAAAAATTTACCTTTTTTTCATTTTTTTCTCTTGCCAAAATTTTTCTTTTTTAGTTTTTGGGCTAAATTGTGGTAAATTACAATAGAGGCAACCTAAGCAAAAAAAACGCACCAAGGTTTATTCAAATCGGTTGGGTAGATCCGGAGATAATCTATGGGCAGACTCACAAAATGTGATTTTGAGAAAAACGCGTTTAAAGTTTAGAGAGTCGCTTGGAGCTGTTACGAATTTCTCAACAAAAATTTAGGAGATGATTTCTGGAACTATGAGGAGTGGAAAAAAAATGATTTTTGAAATTTCTAGACGGTAATAGTACCTTAACTATTAATATTGTTAGTTTTGAATGCCCTTGGCCCTGTTAATTAAACATATCAGTAGTAATTTATGCGATTAGCTGAAAATCAAAGTCGGAAATCGTTAATTCGCCACTCACTTTCGCTAATTTCAGCAATTTCTTTTACTCCGAGTGGCAAGCACATGCACAGATGCGGAAAAACACTTCTTAACATTTTGAGCATACAATCAGAATTCGCCATTACATATACTGGAAACGATTTTTTGACAATAATTCAATTCTTTGGCAATATAAAAGTGAAACCGGTCAAAGCTCTTTCGAACTCCTGCTCTATAATTAAATAAATTTACTTTAATTAATCATTCCGAATTGTGGGCTTTCTTTATGTAATCCGCAGGGCATTAGAAAATTTGCCAAAATCATGAATACCGCATTAGGATTTTCATGAAGTTACCAAGTGGTCCTTCGCCAACAAAGCGAAGGCAAATAACGTGTTGTCTCGTCAACTTGAGAGTTTAACACACATTTACTTTCGTATATCGATGCACGCACAATATTGAAATTAGATCAAGAAAGTTTACGAATCAGTATAATTAACTAAAGAAGAAGTATGTTTTAAAACATAAGTAGTATATGTAGTACAATATTTCAGCACCTGCTGACGGGAGACAACTTTTTGAACTTATATCTCAGAGATAAATAGGGTATGATCGGCTTTGAAACCTTCAAAGCCTTTGAAATTTCGGACGTATTAAATATAGGTAGGTACCAAAATTAAAAGTTTGGGAAAAGTTGAATGACTTGCCTCGTGAGTGCATTGAGACAATTTATTCTCATTTGTGCGAATAATTTAACAAAGCCATAAACCATTGGCTTGGCATATGCCCAAGGCCTTAAAACGTCCGAAAGAAGCCGACTACATACCATATTTAAGTATGGCACTATTAAGTTTTACAATCGTGTGATTTTCCCAAATTTTAAGTGCTCCGTTGCCAGGAAACTTGTTGAACTCTACACAGCTGTAGAAATACACAGGGCTTTGCGCTCCATACATACTGGAAGAAGGCATACAATTTATCCAAATCGACGTCGAAAAATTTATTTTAATATACTTAAATACTTCTGTTTCGTCTGTAAATCAAAACTAGTTCGACCAAATTATCTGCGATGTATAGACTCTGTTTGTAGTGCAGGTCGCGGCGCAAAGTGCCGCTGCCAAAATGGTTCGCTTATAAATAATCATAATGAACCGTATAATGTCAGGGAAATTGAAGAGCAACCGAAAATAATATTTAGAACCGAAATTAAGAAAATTCCCACTGAAAGAAGGAAAGTCAATCAATTAAAGCAAATTCCTTGCGAGACACAAATTACTAAGCTCTGTCTCACTCTACCCCGAGAAGGGGAGAAGAAAATCACTTTTCGATTAAAATTTATAGTTGGTTAGCCTAGCTCCGTACATATTTTTGGAAATCTTGAGAGTTTACGATCGATAATTTATTTGAATGTCGGTCGTCAAGTGGCAATATTTTCGCCTAACACTCTGCGCCTGATTTACTCAGACACCGATTCTTATCTTCATTGCTCATCTTGTGTAAGCGCAAGTAAGATTAGGAAATTTAACTAGTTTTTGCGACTCTGCCAGAACCATAGAAAAGTAGATATTCAAATTGTAACTATAAAAAAAAAAACAAGTTTTACAATTTCTTTTTTTTTTATGAAACGACACGAGTTTAGGGACTCTTTTTTTTTAAATTCACAACCTTGGAAACTTAATATACCTAAAACATTTTTTGTTTTTATTAATATTTCTTGTATTAAATATTTTTTATAATAGTTATCCACATTATAGCTTCAGATGTTTGAATAATGTCATAGTAATCGGCCATATTATGCATGTAAGTCGATTTTGATCGTCTCGACAAGCAAAGACACATTTTCAAAGCTGAGATACTATGAAAATTAGTGTGTTCGCTGGACGAGTCGAGTGAAATTGACTTACATAATAGGGCGCAATATTTGGTAGTTAGAATATTTGTTCCAATTTTCTTATTGATGTAGTTAAAAAGCTTGGTTGATGATTTTACTTTTAATATTAACGTATTGCGTACTGAGTTTTATTTCTGCTTATATGCATTTCTTACCATAGGCTTTGTGATGTGTGAAAATAGAGAAAATTTTCTTTGATATATTTTAAAATATTGTATGAAAACATCATTTCCCAATTTTTTTTTCTTTGTTAAATTGTTTCACGTAGGTGTTTACAATTTTTGAAGATTCCTCTCTTCAGCACTTTCGAAAGGTAGTCCATAGATGGAATCTGTTGATTTTTAACATGGGTAGGACAATGGAATAGGAAAAGGGAACATTTTGTATTTCCTTAAATTATAAGCAAAATGAGAAGGGTTATTAATAAAATCGGTAAAGGGTGTATCAGACCCGCGCACTTAGGTTCCGTGTACCGATCATATCAATCGGACTAACAAGGAAGGTATCCCGACGTGTCACCGCCGAGTTTGTTGTGACTGAAATATATTACATAACATTTTTCTGCTCTTTCAATTGCAATTGGTCTGCTTAAGGGGACCTTTACTTTCAAAATCGAAATTTTTTTTTTTTTTTTTTTTCATAAAAATGCTTCGTAACATCATCCAAACACTCTCTCTCTAAAACCGTTTTAAGAAATTCGTAAAAGAAAAAAAAGTTAAACCTATATTTGTAACGGTACCTCTACGCGTTTTATATGCAAAAATGATATAACAAAAACTTTGAACGCGTTTTTCTCGAAATCACATTTTTGAAAATGGCCGCATCTGTATCTCAAAAACTATTTAACTGATTTTAACAAACCAAACGCCATTCGATTCGTTATCAAATATACTAGTAACTAAACCTTTAAAAATATTATTTTACCGCCCCACTTTTTTATGCGGAGGTTAGTTTACCCCTAACTTATAGTCGTTTTCTCACTTTTTTAGAAAAATGTGTATAAAATGATATATTTATTAAAAATAAAAGGTTTTTTAGGTTTAGGTACTAGTTTTGTGTCTTATGAAAACAATCCACTAAAGATTTTTACTCTATCTGTTACAGGAAGTCCTAGAGAAATGGGGCCGTTTTAAAAGTGCATTTTGGATGACGCCCTCTGCAGGCATTAAAATAAACTTAAGTTGCATTTAAAAAATTTTTTTATATTTTTCATAATCTTACCAATAATGTACAAAAGGTTTCAGAATAATAAATATAATAGTCTTTAAAAAAAAAACTTTTAAAAAGTGTGTTTTTCTTCGATTTTGAAAGTAAAGGTCCCCTTAAGGAATAAGAGATAGGTTTGTTTTTCATCGAATTTTTATTATTTTCAAGCATTGTAAATATTAATCAATTATAATTTTTGAATGTGTACTTTCCTGTAGATTAATACCTATTTGGTCGTTTGGAAAAATATTGTCTATAATTATGTAGAATCTTCAAACTGTCTCTTAAGTTATCTTTATCCGCAAAACATGCTTATCCGCAAAAAAAAACGTATCTTTTAAAGTTTGACGTATTAGGTTGTCCCAAGCAAACACATCCATTTTATTTTTTTAGTTATAAGTCTTAATTGGGCGTTATGATATCCATTAATGTATTATTTAACTATGTGATCCTTCAGAATTTATGACACGCTGCCATTGCTCCTGCAGTTGTTGCACACCAGTCATAGAACTTGATGTGTTAAGTTCCGTCACGGCTAATTTCAGCGTTTCTTGAAAATGATCCCAGTTATTGTATTGTGTTCTTCTTAACCTCCTCTTCAATCTGGCAAAACAGTTGAAGTCTAGCGGGCAGATGTCTGGAAAATATGGTGGGTGATACCAAGTAGAAATTTCCTGGCTCTGAAGAAATTCTATAATGGCCCGAGCTTTGTGGGGTTTAGCATTGTCGTGTAACAGAACTGGCCTATTGAAATCCTTTCCATCAATCCACGACGGTATATGCTTCTCAAGGAACTGTTTATAGTTTTCGTAATTGATAGATTCATTTTCAGGCAGCAGCTTCCAGAAAGCTATACCGTACCAGTCCATACTCATAATCAACATCCTCTTGTTGCCGTGCGTTGACTGCCGACTTGTTGACGGCACTGACTCTCCTTTTGCTAGCCACACACGGGACTGCTCACGATCTGGTTCCTGTTCTGGTAGAGGGCGACCCAAGTTTCATCAACCGCTATACTTCTGGAAAGCAGTGATTTTCCCTTCTTATATCGCTCTAAGTTCGCCTGACATGCCAACACCCTATGTTCCTTTTTGCGCTTCTGTCAGTTCATGAGGTACCATTTTCATTTTCAAGTCATGTCTGACAATCCTCTGGATGGTTGATTTTGGGATGTCCAATCGTTTGGCAACAGATTTAACTTAGAGTGCAACGATTCTATTGACATCATTCATCATTCATGACATCAGTCATGTTACAACCAGTCCAAAAACGAGCAAGAAACAACACTTCAAAAATGGATGGGTTTGCTTGGGACAACCTAATAGAATAACATATTGCATTTCAGTCGCAACAAAATCGGCGGTGACACGTCGGGACCTTCCTTGTAAGTAAAGCCCATTTTCAGGACTCATTCATAAAATTTTAGAGCCGTTACAGTTTCCGTATAATATTCGAATTACCAATATTCTTAATTTTTTTAAAGAGCTTTTAAATTCTTTCGTAATTAACCGGGCGCAAAATGATAATTTTTCACGGATTTGTATTTGTATTAATAGTGTAATATTTTACTTGAAAAAATTAAAAAATATCACATATACACTATATATCTGATGTCTTTATCTCTCTTTAATACTTGTCATTAACAAATTAAAAGAAAATAAATGACCTCCTAAAGGATGCAATATTTAACGTATTTTTAACATCAATTCAGAAATTTATGCGCGTCATAATTCTCTATGCTTGTGCAAAATTTTAATTTTATAAGTCCAATAAAAATTGTAAAAGGAGTTAAAGTTAAATCAACAGGTTCAGTTTTTACTTTTTTGACGGTACAGAACATAAAAAGTAGAATAACAATTTCGAAAAATGACTTTATTGCATATTACATATATTTCTTAATCTTATATCGTGGCGACCATAAAGCGAAAGACAAAGCGCTAGTTTTTTTTTTCAAATTTAGAGTATGTATACTTTTTTGCATCTTTTAAATTTAAAAATTGTACACTTTTTCAAAATATTCAAAAACTAATCAAGCAGTGAAAATAAACTGCAATGAAGTTGCGGAAACTATTCAAACAGAAAACGTCATTCAAAATTGTGTAAGTGTGTTTGCCCTATCAAGAAATACGATTGTTTCACATTGCATGTACTGCTTATGGTTTTTATTTCGAAATGTGTACATTATAAATATGCCCTAGAGACGTAATAGAGTGCTGCATTTTTACAAGTGGAACCTTCGGTTTTCTCGGGTTAATAAACCACTGATATGTAGTTTACAGTCCATCACGAATAAAATAAGATTATCACAAGTTGTTTGGTTTTCAGTTATTTAATGAACATAAAAATTTGGATTGTGGTCCGCTAAACCGATAGTGAACTTCAAAATATAAATCTTATAAGTAAATACCCTTCAGAGCTGTAATTTGGCATTTTTTTAAAAAAGATGTGTTTTCCTAAACTGCATTCTAATTTAATTGATAGCTTAACTGAGATATTTAGTACCTTTCAGACTTACAATCTGTGAATTCGCTGAATAATGCACTATTGGTACCATTAAAGATATTTCATTACAAAACGTTTTTATTGACATTGGTAAACTCTCTATTAGGCTTAGTAAATGTCATAAAAGATCATGACCATTTTTGTTGGAAACTGAAAAAGTTTCTGTTACCTCAATTCGAACACTATTTACAATATTTTCAGCTATTATATTGTACTTTTCGTTTATACTGATGCTACAAAAAAAGTCGTGGAAGTTTCTTTTGAAGTTGATACGCGAAATAAATTTCTTATGACTCATGATGCCAAACTCATGCCCAAATGTATATTCGTTGTAAAAACGGAAGAAGGAGCAGATAACAAGATTACTATTATTTAATTTACTTCGTTCGGTTATAAAATACGGCACACCACATATATTTATAAAAGATTATAAACTCTCAAACCGATGGTGTTTTTGGGATCTTAAGATTTCTGCAATAGTATATTTCTCCGAAACCCACCTAAAACTCTTAACCACTTAACCCACTTTTGTTAAATTTTACCTTATTAAAATTCTTGAAATCAATATAAAAAAAACTTTCACACTCATATTAAAATATTTTATTTCGTCAATTCACTACAAAGGTTAAAAAAGGGTTATTTCATTTTGCTCATTGGGAGATGCGCTTTGCTGCAAAATTTGATAAGGATTTTCTGTGCTAGTTGCCGAACTTAAATATTAAGGTCAACAAAATGTATGCTCCAGTTTTCCCAAAATTATAATCAAATATTCTTATATAAATAAAGCGTGAGTTTTCATATAAATCGAAGTGCTTACAGACGGCCGTTGTGTTACAGCGCGTGAAATTTTCATCCCCACATTTATTTGAATCGTGCTGTGTATACCAAAGAACTCTCTCAATTTCAGTGAAAAATAAATCATAAAAAAATCAAGTACTTTCCTTTTTCCTGCAACATTTCGTAGAGATGGCTTAGGGATTGTGCTTCGAACAAGTGCTGTGAATTTATTTCAAGTACGCACCAAATTCTGAAGAATTTTCTTTCTCTTTGATTCTTTTTAATTCTATTAAAAAGCACCTTGGCCTCAAACGCAGAAACAACCCAATTTTGGGAAGTAACGGGTTAGAAATTCATTTCGTCAAAAGACATTAAAGAATTTATACTAGTTTATTATTTAAGGTACACACAAATTAATGTAATATTTTCTCATAATTCATAAAGGGCGTCCGTGGAATCATTCATGAGCAGGGATCTAGTTAAAGTTTTAAACCAACTTGCACTTTAAATTTGTTATGAGTTGGGACACTTTATTCATCGTACACTGTGCAAGGTGGGGGAGTTTGATATAAAAGATGATTTTTATTAGGTCGACAAAGTCTTAGGGTGCGACAATTCTCACTTTTAATTCAACCGACATGGTTGAAAGTGTCTTGTTGCTTATAGAAAATTTTGCAGTTCTGAAAGTGTAATTGAAAATAAATAGTTCCACGCGATAATAATTGGGCTTCAAAAATGGTCAAAGTAATGTAACGATTGTGAAAATGTAGTTAATGTTTTGTGCTTTTTAAATATAAATCAAAAAAGCTTAAAGAAATATTCAAAAAGTAGTAATCAAATAATAGGTCACAAAAGATTTAAATTTAAAAGCCAGGCTGGGTTAATCAATGGCAATTAATAAAATAAACTCCTTAAATTAAAAAAAAAACCAAAAAAAAAAGTCAATTTAAAAGTGACCAACCATAAATATTTATTTATAAAGTCAAAGTGAACATAAATTTGTATAAATTTATTTTTGTATCCAAATCTGTGGCACGTTTAACCGTTTATATTCAATGATGAATGTATTTACAAATTATCCGTGGAACGCTTCTTCTCGATATATCTTTGATTAGAGTTATAAGTTTTATTTAAATGTCACTCGATTGCATATTAGACCAATATGTGATTTTAATAGTTACGTATTTAATTTTTTTTGTCGAATTCAGTTCACATATATATAGAACGTTTTGGAGTATCAATTAATTCTTTTTTAATAAATTGTACTTCTTTAAATCTTAGTTAGTATGTAAACTAATAAATTGGAAACAGTTTTCTTAAATGTGTGGGCAAATTTTTGATTAATTAATTTGTATTAGATAAAATTCAAATGTTAAAATGTTTTTGAATATACTACTTAAGAACAAATTTAATAGTATAAAACTTCAAAGATTCATACTTGTAATTTGCAACAGTTTCCAGGTTCTCTTAATTGTTTTTTTCTGAATTTTATAAGGATTTTTCAACTTATAGTTCTAGACTTGTAGTAAAGTTTGACTATTTTGAATGTAAAATATTAAATTAAAAATTAAAACAATGATAACTACAAATTTAGCTCAGCTGAACTCTCTTGGGGTGGGATTCGGAACGGTTAAATTCCATAGGGATCTTTTTTGTCGAGTACTATCAAAATTATACGTTGTTACGGTTTTATTTAAAATTAGTATAAAGATGGCATACACTTGATCTTTTCATTTCGAAAAATGTTTAGTTCTTTTTCTGACGTATTATTCAAAATATTTTTGAAAAAAAAATCAATAAAAAAATTGCACCTTACATTTTATTTAAGCATAAAAACTCTATTTTTAATCCATTTACTAACGAAGTTCTATTATCGTTTATCATAAAAATTAACAAGATCATAAATGCGATGATAAAACGAATATGTACGACGCCATTATGACGCCAAATGAGTAACTTGATTGGGAATGATATACACAATTGTGTGCAAAAGTTTAAGACCACTTCTATTTTTTGGAGCATTTTCACTTTAAGAACCTCGATTTTAAAATCTCGCAAATTGTTATCAGAAAAAACGTATGTGAATGATTTAAAATAACAGAGAAGGTTTTTCAAAAAAATATATTATAAATTCAATTAACAAATTTTAATTTTAATGGAAATGAGCTGCGCAAAAATTTAAGACCACTTAAATCTTACAGCTATCCGCTAAAGTAAAACCCTTTAGCTTCTAAACAACTTTGAATTCTACGTGGAATAGAGTGAAAAAGCTTTTTTGGTTTCCTCTTTGAAACTCTGTCGCCTAACATTTTCCAAATATTTTCAATAATATTTAAATCGGGACTACAAGCAGGCCATGGCAAAACATCGATGTTATGATCATTAAACCAAGCCTGTGTCCTTCGAGCAACATGTGGGCGGGCATTATCCTGCTGAAATATTGCCCCTCTTAATGGCATATCCTCTTCCATAAACGGTAGCATGTTTGATGTTAAAATGTCGATGTACCTTTCCGTTGTTATGGATTCAGTCACAATATGTAACGGCGTATAACCGTACCCAGAAATGCCGCCCCAGACTGTCACCTTGCCCCCGCCACCTTGAGTTTGTGCATTTATAGATGCAGGATCAAATTGTTCAGAAGGAAGCCGTCGAACTGTCTTGCGGCCATTTGGTGAAAGTTGGAAGGTGCTTTCGTTGGAGAAAAGAACTTTTTTCCAAGCCTCTAAACCCCATGTCTTATGCGTTTTACACCAATTCACTCGACGTTTAGCATGTGAATTGGTCAAAAAAAGCTTTTTTATTGCAGTTCTTCTTTTTAAATTGGCGCTGCACAGAACTTTTCGCAAATGGCCAGGTGAAATGGATGTTCCCTCTCTCTCTTGCAGATTGTTTGCCAAGTTATTGCTACTGGCAGCTTGATCTTGTTCTACCAATCTCAACAAAACTCTTTGTACACGTGGTGTCACTTTCTTGCTGAGACCAAATCTAGGCCTATGAACAATAGAGCTTGTTGCTTTATACCTTTGTATTGCTTGGTATACACATGTTTTGCTAATATTTAACTGATTAGCAATATTTCTTTCACTCATTTGGCTTTTGTGAAGACCAATCACCTTAAAATTTAAAAATCTAATGGTTTTTAATTAAAAGCTTACAAAAAAAAAATCAACCTGCCACAATATTTCTGAACTAACAGCCTTTTTTCCCATGTTCCCTGAATAATATTGCTAACTTCACTTTAAAGCTAGAAATAGTTACTAAAGTAAATTGCAAATTCAAGTAAACCACGTTATCATAAAGACCGATTCATAGAGTGCACATTGAGTTTTTTTTCTTATTTAATTCCAAGAAACACACTAAAATTACAGTTATTCATTACAGAATTGCCAGATTATCCAAGTGGTCTTAATATTTTGCGCAGCTCACTTTCTATAAAAAATAAATTTTTTAATTGAAACCATACTATAAATTTTTGGAAAAGCTTCTCCGTTATTTTAGATTGTTATGATTATGAAGGCACATACTCTTGTTTTGATAAAAATTTGCGATATTTTAAAATCGAGGTTCTTAAAGTGAAAATGCTCCAAAAAACGCAGGTGGTCTTAAACTTTTGCGCACAACTGTATTTTCTCACTAAAATAACAGATCAGCACCGCTATGAGGCGCGAGTTGTTAAAAAAAACTAATGCCTATTGATAAAACCTATATGTAGTCAAAAAATCCAATATTGTATATTCAATAATGGATAGAATACAGAAGAGCGATTGTAGGAATATGTGCCACTTGAGCTTGGAATTAACAAAATCTTCGAGTTATCCCTATATTTCATCATAATAGTGACTTAATATTTATTTCATTCAAAACTTCAGTTTTCAGATTAAAGAGTTGTTGACTCAATTGAAGGTTTTGAGGCTCTATTTTTGTTTAAACTATGCTCACAGAGTTCATATTTGACTATTTAAAGGATGATATCTATAGACATGCAGCGCGAACTTTCACCAAAATATATTTTTTATAGTCTCTAATAATTGACCAATATTCAGTTTACCCTATTTTTTTCATTTCGGACAACAAAAAACAAATTAAATGAATAATGCGTGTGTGATTCCAATTAGTACTCTCAAAGTTTTTGTAACCAATCTTTTTGAGAAATCTGTTAACATTTTCAAAATAACTTCCGATAAAAATCTCTATGTAGTCTTCTTCATGATGATTTAATTTTTATTTCTAGTCGTCATATCAGCATGCAGCTTCTTAAATTTTCAAAACAAATTCTAAATCAGTGATTCTAAAAATCCACCTATATTTACGTCCAAAAAATATCCTGAAGTTAAAAGCCAACAAGAAAATTTGTTAAGCTAGGAATTTTCATCAGTTGTTATTATTTAACTTTTGTTTTATAGAATCCCATTTCGTGTACAAAATTAAAATTAAATATAAAATTCCCACAAAAAAAAAAGTTTCACTCTTACATTTCTACATTGTATTTTTCCACTACACGGAGTTTTCTTTCATTATAAGGGAATTGTTCTTGTTAGCACATGGGTATAAAAATTTTCACTCAACTTGTTATAATTTCTGCAAAATCAGAATACAATGTGTCGCCATGACATGCTTATCCTTTTAAATTAGCTTCAACAGAAGCTTACACTGTACACATTACAATGTAGTCTCTGTTGATAAACGCGTCTAGTTATCACCACTTTTAATTGTGCTCGACCATAAATTAAGAGCATGTCGACGTACTATCCTGTTTTCACTAAATATTGGAAGGATGCCAATTTCTGTTGTATATTTATTTATCAGAAAATTTCACTGAATGCTTATTTTCAATCAACGACAATCCATAAAATTTATGAAAAAAAGTGAAAGGCGCAGCTGTGGTCATTTATCTTTTTGAAAATAAAAACTCATCAATCATTTTTCCGAAGCTAGTCAGATATAATGAAGATATTTACAAGGACTTGATCCAGTGGAAATGTGCTCTTTAAAGTGCAGTTTGCCATTCCATAAATCACGTCAGCTGGAGTCGAATAATTAATTTTCCAATTATGACGATGATAAGAATTACTAAGAAATATTTAAACGTTACCTTCTATTTGTAAAAGAATCGATAAAGTTAGAATAAGTATTTGTTTTTAAATTTTACTAAACAATTTAAAAGATACTTTTTCCTATCTGGCTGACTTTCAAACTTACTTCGCGTTTGTTTATTGAGTCTGCTCAAATTCTTAAATTGGTTAAAATTTTTGAATTAAAAAGCTTTAAATACGCAGATTGTACTCATGTAGATAAGAAATATCAAAACTTCTTCATTCAAGACCAATAAGTGGGAACTGATTAATTTCTAAAATACAAATACTTTATAAAAGAAGTCGTATTTTTATATTTAGTAAGTTTTTAATGATAATAGCACATATTTACAAAAAAAAAACAATGGATAAGACCATTTCATTCTTATGTAATTTGACAGGTCAAATTGAAAAAAACGCACTAACTAAATTTGAAATAGAACATATGTAGGCTTTTGGTGTCGTTGAATCTGAATTCATGGTTTTTTTAATCCTTAAAGTTTAGTCAGAGGTCATTAAAATGTCATTCCAAGATTAATAGCGTATATTGAATCCCAACAATTGAATACCTGCGTTTTGGGTTGCTGATTCCAGATTCTGGGTCAGTTTAACTTCTCAAGGTGAACTAAATGTTGTGTAAAGGTGAGTTGTGAGTTATCTCAAGCTTAAGCTGAGAAATGGCCACGCAACATATACCAGACACTCTGCATATAGGGTTTTTAATAAAGGAGTCCGTTTAACCTTAAAACGTTAGATAGAGGTTTATTTTAAGCTCACTCTGGATTTAGAAATGCTCAAATTGGAAAGTTTAGATACGTGATCAGCGAACCCCAAAACCCCTGAGTAAAAAGTTTCGCTTGAATTACTTACGTTTTTACGAATCTAATGCCGCCATATTGGAACCGCCATCTTGGATTCAAGAATTATAAAATTTTCAATCCAGTTTCGTATCAGCGACCCTTAAAACACCCGAGTAAGAACTATCGCATGATCTACTTAACTTTTCACGAATTAGAACCGCCATCTTGGAATCAAGAATTCTCGAATTCGCACTTCAGATTCGTGATCATCAACCCCAAAAACCCCCTGAGTAACATGAACTACTCTAATTTTGATCTTGAACCTGACGTGATAGAGGTTAATGGACCTCGGATTCGGATTCAGGGTGTCAAATTACATAAGAATGAAATGATCTGGTCAAATAAGCATCAAATTTTTTTTTTTTTTTTTGTAAATCTGTTTAATGTTTTCCAGATTTAAAATCATGCAAAAATAAGGCTAAAAACATATATTATGTTTGAAACATTTTTGTTATCTTATATCCTTCAATAATAGGCAGAAATATTTTTAATAATTAATATGAATATTCTTCAATACATAGAAAACAACTTTATTCGGGTCGAAAATAGTAAAACTACTAAAAACGGTTCATATTTTTGGTTCTTGAACTGTCTTTGGAACTCTTTCTCAATTATGTTGAAGTCTGGTCTGCACGCTGACCACGGTAAAAGTGTTATGTTTTTGTTACTGAACCATTCTCTATTGCTTATACTTGAGTGAGTTGTTGGTAACTCTGATTAAATGGATATTCCAAAGATACTGAGATGCTTCACTTTTAGCGACTTGTGTCTTGTGTCCATTCCCTATCTATTTATTCAACACCTGTACTCTTCTTGGAGCAGTATTAATGAAATAATAAATGAAAGATATAAATAAAAGAAAAGATTTGTTTCATTATTGATCTCGAATTAAAAGTTTGTCATAGAGTTGTTAAGGTGCGATAATTAGATTCAACTTAATTCCGACAAATAATTCTGGTAATTCATAGAAACTATTCTTAGCTCACCATATGTAATAATATAGGATGCCTATTCACGCAATTTCCTTACTAACGAATCGATATTGTTAGAGTCACTTTTGAGAAAATCTATTTCTCTTTCACATTGTTTATACGCTCAAATTCGGGGTTTTTAAGTTTATTTTTTATTCTATAAACAATAGGTAGCTAATGACACATTTTAATTTTTAAAGGAAGAAGATGAAAAAATGGCAGTCATTCGGAGGGGCTTCCAAATGTTCGACACAACAAAATGTGGTTTTATTGAAACATCGAAAATTTCAGCTTTTTTAAATACGATGGGGCAACAATTTGATAAAGCGGAATTAGCAGAACTAATTTCCCAGAATGATCCTGAAAGTACCGGAAAAGTTGACTTCGAGGGATTTTGTAAAATTGCGATTCATTTCCTCGAAGAAGAGGACACCGAAGTTATGCAGCAGGAACTTAAAGAAGCATTTAGGTTATATGATCGTGAAGGAAATGGATATATAACCACTAGCACACTCAAAGAAATTCTCGGTGCTTTGGACGATAAGTTGTCTTCGACAGATCTGGACGGAATAATTGCTGAAATTGATACGGATGGATCTGGCACTGTAGATTTTGATGGTAAGTCTTGTTATAATGGAGGATTAAGAATCTTAATTATGTTGTGAATTAATATTTTAGAGTTCATGGAGATGATGACTGGAGATTAAGTCACTGAACATTAATTTTGAATTTAATAAACTATTCAAAACCGAAATAAGTATTTAATTTAATATGCTTTGCATAGAAGCACTGACAATATGTTATTTAACGTTAACACAAATCCGTCCGTATGACGAAAATTCGTCATTTCACAGACAATCACCAGCAGCCAAATAACGAACATTTGTCACTTGTATATTGCAGTAAATAACTGATTCTTGTTTTAAATCCAAATAAATTAAAACGTCATTTTCACCAAACAGAAATAATTCTACGAAAAAGCTGCTTTCAGCTTCAGTTGCGTCGTATAAGAGTGCAAACGCAAAGAAAAAAAAATTATTTGTAAACGTATTAACGGCACTGTGTATAGAAGAAGTTTGTTCAAAGTTTAAGCATTTATATTATTTTTTACAAGTTTGGTTGTTTTTATATATCGTTTCTGTAAATAGTGTCAAAACATGCCGGCATTTGGTCGATGAAGATGTAAATAATGCAGTACAGATATGTGTTAAGAGGATTTAAATTTCTTTGGACAAAGAAGAATACCATAGCTTTATTTTTAAAGTTATAAAGAATGTAAGTATTTTTTAAATACCCAAATTTATTTATTTACTAGCTGACCCAGCAGACGTTGTACTGCCCTTTCCGGTACATTTTAATTATGCCCTGTGCGTCGATCAATATTTGATCGTGTTCTTTCTTTTCGCATGTTTCTACAAATAATACCATTAATATAAGAAAACAGTATTTCCTTTTTATATCCCTAATTAATTTATAGAACAAACTTACATGTTGTTTCATATTAAGTAAACCGTTTTACACTTCACAAATATTGGAAAATTGGTTTCATCCGACGTTGGGTAAATACTTACTAATTAAAGACTTCTCAAATGTTCTAGTTTGTTATATCCTAGAAATTGATTCAACCCGAAAACCCCTTTATAGATCCGCCATCTTGAATATCCAAATCTTGATAATATTTAAAATTAGTGGCATTAAATAAATCGAGACATTTCGGTCGCCGTGTTGGATCCGCCATCTTGAATTTGGAAATTTTGATAACATTGAAATTAGTGGCCTCAGAATAATTATAGTACTAATTTCCATTAAAATCGAAAAATTGTTGGTCACAATCTTGGATTTGGAAATCTCGATAATATTCTAAATTAGTTGCCTCAGAATAACCATTATACTAATTTTCATTAAAATCCGTTGTAATTGAGACATTTTAATCGCCATGTTGGATCCGCCATCTTGAATTTGGAAGTTTTGGTAAAGTTCTAAATTAGTTCAATAAGAATAATCATTGTTATAATTTTCATTAAAATCCGTTGTAATCAAGACATTTTAGTCACCATGTTGAATCCGCCATCTTGGATTTGGAAATTTTGATAATATTCAAAATCAGTGTCCCAAAAACAATCATTGTACTAATTTTTATTAAAACCCGTTAGAATTGAGAAATCTTGGTCGCCATATTGGGTCCGCTATCTTGGATTGGTAAATTTTGGTAATATTCAAAATCAGTGACCCCAATACAATAATTGTACTAATTTTCATTAAAACCCGTTGAAATCGAGAACGCGCGAACGGTCAAACTCGCGAAGTTAAAATAATCGTTAAGTTTTCTGAAATTATCCAATTTTCTGCGCAATTTTCTTAACTTTTCTTTCCGTAAGAACCATCTACAAAGTATTAGAAAACTTAAAAAAAAAAATTAATGAAATCGGTAAAGTCGTTCTCAAGTTATTGCGTGACAAACAGAAATAGGGGTTCATTTTTATATATGTATATAGATATAGATTTATACGTCTTCATCAATACAACTGATTATTATACATAGATAAGAAAGGAAAGTAACCTTAACTAAGCCGACTCTTTAACTGGCGTTTGGAAAGATTAAAATCAATAAGACCAAACTGACCGTTGAAGAAACGCGACATCAAAGAAATCGGCTCATGCATTCCATAGTTAGTACCAAAGAATATCTATTTCAACAAGAAGGGACACTTTAATACCCTCTCAAAATTCCAACTCATATGCAAGCTCTCGCAAATACACCCAGCAAAATTTCCCATTAGATAAAGCAGCTCAGGGCTACTACCTCTGTAAATACCTATACGAAATGTAGAGAGAGAAATAGTCACCAAAAAGTTCTCACAGACAGCTTTTACAGCGTAAGCTAAAAAACTGAAGCTTTTTTTATGAACGCTTTTTTAAAGGCGCCCCAGAGCAGGGAACCAGTACTAGATCGCTCAAGTTTACCTCTCCTCGCAATGTTAAGTTATAGGGAAATGCCGAATCGGAGAAGGTAGAAGAGGCAGGCAGCATACACCGAGCATGAATACGGACGAGATTGTTTACATTTTTTCATTGTGCGTTTTTAAAGGCGCCCCCGAGCGGAATTTCTTTTGTGTGCTGCTCGCTTACGAAAAGTATCTGGTGGTCTTGATTTGTTTGGGAATGTGAAGAAGCTTAAAAGTTTTTGAGTAAAAAAGTGCTTTCTTAGAAGCAATTAATTAAATTAAATTAAATGTGCTTTAGATAAATGATGGGTAAGCATAATATAATGTGTTTGGAGTGTGGATGTGGGAAAGGCAGCGTGTAATGTGTTCATAGAAAAGTTTTGTGATAAAAGATTTTTGTGAGGTGCACCCTGCAGGAGTGTTCCACTTTTCGCCCCAAATTTTTGTCTTTGTCTCACTTATGCTTTCTTTATTACTAACTATTTCTAGCATAAATTCCCATTTCATTCCTGTAACGGTACCAAGGTCGAAAAAAGATAAGGAAAAACGTCACGAGTGTCCCCTCTTGTTAATAGATACTCTTTGGTTAGTACTGTGTTGAGGAACATGGAAGAAATTGTGGCTCCTCAAGGAGCGAGCGGGGATGGAAATATTAAATAAATTAAGAAGTTCTGGACAATTGAACACTCCCCGTATGCATTCATACGTAAAAACAGTTTCAGACAGAATTCTTCCGTCTCTCCTCGAGGGAATGAAGAGAGAGGAATTTAAGCCCGTCAGCGTACGGGGGGAGCATAATCGGATCCTCCCAATGGAGACCACGAAGAGCAAACCGAATAAAACTTCTCTGAACGCCCTCAATGCGATTAATGTGAACCGCATAGTAGGGAGACTTGATAGGCTGACAGGGCAAGCATACTCAAGAATGGGCCAAACAAAAGTGCAATAAAGCAATTTTGTTATGTAAGGATCGTCGAACTCTTTGGACCATCTTTTGACGATGCCTAGAGTAGCGTTGGTTTTAGCAACAATAGCGTCAACATGGTCACCAAAGCACATTCTTGAATTAAACATGACTCCCAAGATTTTAGTTTTGGCAAGGCGGATTAATGAGCATCCCTCTAATGAGTATGTAAAGTCCAATGGGATCTTTTTTCATGAAAAGGACATAAAAGTGCACTTACCTATGTTAAGAGGGCGGTAGTTGATAGAACACCATTTATAAAAGATGTCTAAGTCAGAATTTAAAATCTCGCAGTACTGTTTATTAGACACAGATCGGAAAATTTTAGCGTCGTCAGCATAGTAAAGGATTTTCGAGTTGTTTAAAATCAAAGAAACGTCATTAATGTAAATGATGAAAAGAAGAGGCCCGAGATGGATTTCCTGTGGAACACCGGAAGTGTTACATATTTCAGTATATAAAGCTTCGCGAAAGCTATCTCACTGCGTGCGGTCAGACAAGTATGAACAAATCCAATTGACAAAAACAGTGCGGAAACCAAGAACAGAGAGCTTGTAAACAAGAACATTGTGATTAATTCTGTCGAAAGCTTTACTAAAATCAGTAAAAATGCAGTCAACTTGCAGCCCAGACTCTATTGCGGATATACAAAAATTAGTAAATTCCAAAAGGTTGGTGGTAGTAGATTTACCTTTCATAAATCCATGTTGAAAAGAACTCAGAAAAGGTTTGCAGTGGAACTATAAAATTTCGCAAACCAAAGCCTCAAAGATTTTAGCAATGCAGCAGAGGTTAGCAATCGGTCGAGAATTAGTAATATCGCAAGGGAATTATTGTAGAGAGCTTCCACTGTTTAGGCAAAACTCCACTTAATAAAGATAAATTAAATAAATAACAAAACGGTGACAAGAGACGAACAACAGCATTTAAAAAAATTTACAGGGATACTATCTGGACCATTCGAAAATCCATCAGTCATCGTAGATATATAATTCCAGACGGATTCTTCGTCCTAGGTCCTTAGTCTGCAGGATGGTTAGCGGAAGCTTTGTCAGATGGGTGGAATTGTCAGTGCAGATATCACAGGTGCTATCACAGAATGCGGTTTTAAAAAAGTCCCCAAAGAGATTGGCTGTTTCAAGTGGATCAACACTGTAGGTATCGTCAAGTTTTAAAACCGAGGGATACCCATCAGATTTGCGTTTTGAGTTAACGAATTTCCAGAACTTTTTAGGCTCATTAAGTAGAGTTAATCCTAATAATTATTAAGTAATATAATTCATTGTACCAGCAGTGAAAGTATTAAAGTATTGGGTGGCTTTTGGAAGTGTATTTAAAAAACTTAATAATAATATTAATTTCTAATTTAATTAATAGAAACGCACAGGTAGGAAGAGAGTTTACTAGACAACTTAAATTATGTACTCACAATACTTTTCGCCTTTGATAGTCCCATAATTCAATTTCTGTGTGTGATATTTCATCAGCTAAAACCCTTTCATTGTGTAATCAATGATAGAAAGAAGACAAATCCCCCTCTAATTTATATTTGAAATTGTCGAATTTGGAGCCATTTCGCTGATTCAACTTTTCGGATTAACTTTTATTTCAAAGGATCTAATAGGCAGCAGAAAACCGACTGATTGTTTATCTCAAAAGCTTTTCTTAGCTTTCTCATAAATTATCTCTCCAAAGATAAATTGTGACTTGTAATGTTAGCTTAGAATAGCATAGTATGGTTTTTCAGTGCCAATAAAGTGGGCACTTTGCAGTCATTTAGCGACATCAAGAGTGAGGCTTACTGTGGTAATTTAAATTAATTTGCCATTGAGTAAATTAAAAATTATGTAAGCGAAAAAAACTTACAATGCTATGTCTAAAAATGTGGGATAGGGAGCCAGTTGCCACCAAAACAAAATGTCATAAGGAGAGATCACAGAATTCGTCCGTTTATGTGGCCTTGAAGTATGGATGATTTGTTTCTAGAGATATTTAAGGTCACAGTGGACGTACACCGAAAGGAAAAACATGCAAATTTGATATCCGATATAAAATCTGTCATATGAATGGAGTATTACTTTAATATGAAAACTTATTACTTTTTGACAGCGTATATTTTTAAAAGGAAACATATTGAAAGTAAACGACTCTTAATAAGAAGGTATGTCAAATCAAACGATCTTATTACATTTATATTTTATTGGTAAGAAGCCATATCGAAATCATATGATTAAAATATTTCCTTTAAAACTGATACGAACACATATTAAAAATACAGTATTATTTTTGTAATTCTTCTTTAATATTTAAAATGAATATAAGAGTTCCTAAAATGATTAATTTTACTGAATATTCCTTATTCAGCAGTGAAGATAGTTTCGATTCCACACTCCATAAATTCCCCTTATCGATTTTCTAGTGATCTGAGATCCGGATCAATGCAGATTTAGAAAACGCAGCTATTTGAAAGTCAGTAAAAGCAAGAAAAATTTTGGGTTAAAATTGTTGTAATTTTGCTCCCGAGCGGCTAGCCTATAATCGTCATAATCCAGCGACTAACGGACAGACAGACAGTCGTTTTGTTAAGGATATATAAATAAAAATCCGATTTAATTCGCCGCGTTCTTTAGTATTTTTGTGTTATTATAACATTTTAGTTAAAAGCTCCAAAAATTGTCAGAAAACCATATGTATCCCAAAGTGGGCTTAATATATGTTTACATTTTTTTTGAGGAGTTAATATGTGTTAATTATTAATCTTCGGTATAATATAAGTAAGTTGGCCATTCCTGTTCGCGTAGTAAAGCGCGAGTATCCTAGGTCCTAGGCCAATAACTCGATTGCCATAAATATTGATGGTTTCAAATACTTCTTGTGTGCGTACCACAGGTATATATTTTGGGGGTATATATACCTTATTTTTATATATGTTTAGGGATTTTCGTAAGGTCGGAGAGATAGGTGTTATTCATTTCGTTTTCACACATTCGCATGGAACACCCTGAACATATACATATATGTTGAAATACCATGTTTATGAACTCAAGATTTCCAAGACTCTACTTTTAAATAGATTTCGCTGAAATACAGTTATTGAAAAAGGCATCTTGTCACGTATTTCAAGAAATTTCTGTGAATTATGGCCTCAGACTCTAAAAACGCCAGCAGTTCAAAATGTTTATGTGTATAGTATTTGTATATAACGATAAATTGAAGATAGGACAAATCTTCCTATTGTGTCAAAAAGGTGGTGATTTAAAAAAATCATAAAATTGGAAATCTTAATCGAAATCTATCTCTCCGGCTGGCGGTGCAATGGAAGAGTTTAAATTCTATGGAATATTAATGAAAACTTACACTTTGGGACTTTCAGAAATTGTTATTTGAAATATGTTGACAAAATTGAAGAATTTAAGATGTTAAAATTAATCGTGTATGTTATTCATGAAAATTAATGAATGGCCTTCGACGGTTAAAAGTTATTTTTCAGTGTAATAAAGAAGTTTCACTAAAACTGCGCACATTTTATTTCTGCGAATTCCCGAGCTAATATTACATAGAACCGAAAAACGTTGTTTTGTAATACACGTCGAATCCCTTGGTCTCGGAAAAAGATAGGTTTCCTTTGCTGAACTCTGGAACCGCCATTTTCTGAAAGAGAAAATTAAATAACATTTTAAGTATAGTCGCGAGCATATTTCAACAGACTTTGCAATGGATGTCATTAAAAATTGCTGAAATTATCTTATTTTATGGGCAATAGAATGAATTACCTCTTTTAACAATTAATCAAATTCATTTCAAATTTCTTTCCGGATATATCTCTCAGTAATTTTACTGCACACAGACGAAGAGCAGACCAATTATTTAAAAAACATGAAAATATACTGTCATCACTCTCGAGAAAATAGGCTCACTCTGAATTATGTACAAAGGCTGAGAGGATACGTGGAGGCACTTGTTAAAAGAACTGCAAGATTATTTTGTTCTCCCAAGGGGGTAATTCATTCTTTCAGATTTTTCTCGCTTTCAGTGCTCCTTTGTGTAAAATAAGCGCTTGTGACACAATGGAGTCACTTCCATAATATGTGCAAATCACACAAGGCTTTGCGGGATAATTTTATGGGAGGGATATGTCCAGGCTTTATTACATCACCAAACTGTGAATAAAAATTAAGTCTTAATGACTACATTCCACATGTTGTTATCGGTCCACACACGATTTCTTTTAATAACTTGCTATCTGCGGAAATGGTTGTGAACAAAATTAAGATATTTTAAGTATATAATGTACTCCATCCATAATAAACTGGTGCCCAAGACAGTAATGAGTAAGATTAGACAAAGGAGCATTTGCACCTTACTCTGTTCAGTGCAACTGGAATTAATCATCGTAGGCAAATCTCTCCACACTATGAAATAACCCTGAACTTAAGGTAGGGGAGACCGGGGATAGTTGACCATAGGGCTAGGTTGACTAATTGTGAAAAACTCGACTAGTTCAAAAGTGTTGCATCATCCAACTAGGCGTGAGAAACCGTTACCTTCTTCCCCTCAGTCGTCTCGAATGCGGCATCGCGTACGGACGTAGTTCGGGAGAAGGAGCATAATATTGAAAAAGAATACACTTAAGTAATTTTTTTCCTTGTTATATTATTTGTAATGACGCCTATATACTTGTTATTGTTCATTTGCAAATAATTTAAAATAAAAGTTTGATTGTTAATCTTTATGTTACATATCATTCTTTTTAATTTCGCTGCAGTTTTGAGGTTATGACACGTGTGTAAAAATTGCAAAGTGATCCGGGGCTGGTTGACTACCTACCTGTGGTAGCATATTAATCCCTATAAAAGGATTTTTGATAGTAGTTAAGAGGTTAAGAGCTCTTAATTTTTATCCAGAATCGGGGGGTTAAACTACGTTCGAAAATATTGAGAACTTATTTCAAAACTGAGTGCCGTCTTGCCGAAACAATGTGAATTTTGAAAAGAAATTTCCAGAAATGATTCAGCCACTTAAGCATGATATATTGTATTAATAAGAAAATAGGCCCCAAACCATTGAAAATGTGCTGCAAAATTGGATTGACGGGATTAATTATTAGCCAGCCGAGGCAACCATTTAAATGAAATCATATTTCATACACAACCCGACTAGAATTTTGGTGGGGTACAGCTAGGGCCCCTATGAGGCTAGCCACACTGCCTCATGTGGGTCCCATGAGGCTGCCCTATAAGGCGCACGAAGGGCAAATAACGCCTTGCCTCATTCGCGCATCATTATGACTGCCTCATGTGGGCCTCGTGAGGCAAAACCCGACTAGAATTTTGGTGGGGTACAGCTAGGGTCCCTATGAGGCTAGCCATACTGCTTCGTGTGGGTCCTATGAGGCTGCCGTAGGGCAAATAACGCCTTGCCTCATTCAGGCTCTCTTTGTAAGACTTAATAATGTAATCCTATCTCCTTATACTTATATACATGTGGAAATACTTCTTTATTAGTATAAATTATTATAATAAACTTAAACTCAGTCCGAGGCGAGTGCGCCCTGATGTTGTCCGTCCTGCGGGTAGAATCCAAAAAAGAACGAGTGCCGCAATATGGCGATGAGCTGTCAGCTCGTAGGGGGATTCGTCGAGGGATTCTCAAGAAGATGATACTTGATGCAATTGATTATAAAATACGAAGTTTTTGTAAGGAAAACCCGATAAGACAGCTATTAATAATACTGGGATTTGTGCTTTAATCGAGCCCAGCTGATAATTTGCAAATATAACCCACTAGCAGATAACGTCAAGTATGCCTAGGTGTATATGTGATGTTTGCCTAATCGAACCCCTGTAAAGCAAAAGGTGGGATTGCCTATTTCATTGTAAGGTTTGCCTCATAAGACCCTTGTGAGGTACTCATAAGGTAAACCTCACTTCAGTATCGCTGATTTTATTTTGTGAGGTCCTCATGAGGAATTTACGGGGAAATCCCTCTATCGGCATGCCCCTCACTTGCCACATGAGGACCTCATGAGGAATCTACGGGGAAATCCCTCTATCGGCATACCCCTCACTTGCCACATGAGGCCCACACGCTTCATGAGGCATGCCCCCTATAAATTCTAGTCGGGAAAATGTGTAAATGGCAATCTATTGTTTGTTTAATGTAAATATTGCACCTCTGATTTAGAAGACTGGTTTCATAATCTGATCTCATAAATGATGTATCTATTCCTTTAAATCATATAATTATAATAATTATATCAGTTAAGACTGTTACCAAATAATTAAAATTAACAAAATTGTCATAGAATTGATAATTATTTGTTTGAATGAAGAAAATGTTATTTCAATTACTTCTTGTTATTTTAATTTTATATATCCGTAGATATTGCATTATTTAATTTGTAGGTCAACTTACTCCCAGTGACAAGTCAACCTACCCCATGTCTGGGGTAGGTTGACTCAAATTTCATATTCCACCAGATCATGTTTGTACTCTATATTATAACTGATTGCGAGACTTTTGTCATTTGTTTTTATAGCTTAATAGTGTACCTATCAAATTTATTGGTTTTTACAATAACATACACTAAAACAAAAAACATATAAGCATTTAAACTGAAATTTGGTCAACCATCCCCGGTCTCCCCTACCAAGGAAAAATAAAAGAATGCGTCGCTAGCCGGTGGACATTTGCCAAGTAAACCATTAATCAACGTGGAAAGCGTTTTTCCTTTAAAGGGAAACTTACTTCCGGCACGGTCGTGTCGTACTTGATACCGGTGCGGTTGTGGATATGTGTGTATAATTTGTGACACGTAATAACTGACAAAAGAGAAGCTGTTGGTAGGATCAAGGAAATGTCTAAATTTACCGGAAATGGGAGACACGCTTTTTTTCCCGAATATTTCTAAGGAGAAGAAGAGAACTGGCACTGTGTCAAGTCTGACAAAAATCACGACTTGTGGCCATGATGTTTCTTCTAGTAAGATATTCTAATTCTCTCAGCAAGATTACTAATTCGACTATAACTGATCCTGGCCGCTTGGATAGTGCCAACAAGACGAGGCAAGAACTGCAAGTTCATTTGCATATCTGGGAAGCATATTCCGACACGGATGCTCATTTTTCAACCAAGCCAGTTACTTTGAATGTTGGCACTTTTCCAGATATGTACATATAAAGTCACCTTAAAATATGTTGAACCATCTCCTTCACTAGGCCATCATCATATAATCATAGGGATAATTTGATTTCATAGTGAGGCATAGAAGCAGATTTCCTTGCCTCTGTAAGGTCTAGGTCGTTTGCTAAGACCGACAATATTTTCCTTGATAAATTTCGCATTACGAGTGAATTCAAATTTTATAAGAGCTAAGCTACAGAAATATTCTTCCAAATAACTTGATGAGGGTGAAAGTAAAATAAAATGTAGAGTGCCAAAAGCTACAAATAAAATGTTTTTCAGAATTAAAGCTAAAGAAAGTTGTAAAACAAAGGCATTCAAAGGCAAAGGTCAGAAGTCTTTTAAATATCTCAGTTGATTAACCCCTGGGTTGAGATTGGCTCCCAAACTTGTATTGTGCCAATTGGCTCGTGTAGGATAAACCGATATCCAAGATAAAAATGTCATAAATATTAAAATAATTTCATCTTAATATTATTATAATTTAAAACTTAAGCTTGTAAAAATTGTTGTCACCCATAAATTAAATGATAAAAGTCAATCCATTCAAATATTCGGAGGTAATATATTTCACTGGTCAACACTAATTTGGTTGTCAAACAAATGACAAATCATTTATTTAGGAGTTTTTCCGTAGATTGCGAATTCTCAAAAGAAAATGTTCAATTAGCTTTAGTTTTCGAGAAAAATAGAGTTAAAAAGTGCAAAACACCGTATTTCGACTATTTTTGAAAAATCATTAAAAAATAACGGATCGTGATAGGAAATTGTACCGTAGCTCAAATCAAGATTTGAACCTTAAATTATAACTTATAAATTAAAATTATAGAAAGTAATTTTTTCTATGTATTGATTATTTCATACAACAGATAGGGAAAAAAAGATTTCACCTTGTGAATCGTTACGAAAATTTGTTTCCCAACGTCAAAGACTTGACAAAGAATGAGCGTTCAGTGATTCAAACAGTTGGAAAGAATAAACTTGATGCGCACGGGAGTAGTCTTGCTGAATTTGCCTAAAGAAAATAATAAGATAGACAAAATAAAATTAAAATATGTTGTTTTTGTGCCGAAACTCAAATATAATTTAATTTCAGTTCCGCAGGTCACAGACAATAGATATACCATTACGTTTTACTATGATTGCGTCAAGATAAAGATACATGGCGGTCAGGTGTTATTCAGAGCATATAAACAGCAAAAGCTCTATATTGTAAGGAGAACACATACGGAATCTTCGTTATGCGCAAAACAATTTGGTCTTGAGGATTTACTAAAATGGCATCAACGTTTCGGACACCTAAATGTTGGCGATCTTCAAAAATTGAGAAGCAGAAACATAGTAAGTGCATGCAACTTCGAAGTAAATAAAGGTACAGTCAAATGCAAGCTGTGTGAGAGAGGAAAAATAACTCAGTTGCCATACAAGACGTCCGAGACAAGAATTATTTACTAGAGTCTATACACTCTGATATATGCGAACCAATTAATGAAACCTCTTTAGGTGCTCGAAACTTCGTCACATTCATATACGAAAAATCTAGATAGATGGATGCAGCTTTTCCTAAAAGGAAAATCGAAGTAGGGGAGACCGGGGATAGTTGACCATAGGGGTAGGTTGACTAATTGTACGCAATTAATAATTATAATAATTATATCAGTTAAGACTGTTACCAAGTAATTAAAATTAACAAAATTGTCATAGAATAATAGATAATTACTTGTTTGAATGAAGAAAATGTTATTTCAATTACTTCTTGTTATTTTAATTTTATATATCCGTAGATCTTGCATTATTTAATTTGTAGGTCAACTTACTCCCAGTGACAAGTCAACCTACCCCATGTCTGGGGTAGGTTGACTCAAATTTCATATTCCACCAGATCATGCTTGTACTCTATATTATAACTGATTGCGAGACTTTTGTCATTTGTTTTTATAGCTTAATAGTGTACCTTTCAAATTTATTGGTTTTTACAATAATATACACTAAAACAAAAAACATATAAGCATCTAAACTGAAATTTGGTCAACCATTCCCGGTCTCCCCTACTCGATGCCTTCAGAACTTACAAACAACGAGTCGAGCGAGAAACTGGGAAAAAAGATAAAACGTTTGCGAAGGAGTATTTTTCCCTTAGGACTAGGTGCGAGAGCAATAGCTTTAGAAAAAGGTGTACCGTAGGAAGATCGAAATTGGATCCACGCGGGAAAGAGTACAAACTCTTTGGTTACTCGAAGGAATCTTAAAAGCTAACTAAATGTCGGGATTTGAAGTGTTTCGAAAGGATTGATTGATTGCTTGATTTTGATTCTAATTCTGATGGGTCAATATGGTTTAACCCTTTACTGCATGCCGTATCATATATGCTTGTTATAATTTGCTTTTTATCGTTATTTCGTTAAGTTTGAGGAAAAAAAAGAATTGGTAACACTAGGTGCATTTAGTTTTTATAAAAATCTGCTGCAGGCAAGACAATGCAAATTAAAGATTTTGGCGGGAAATGTTCAATAGTTGCGCGGTTTTGCACCTGTCAATAAGGTTCTTCTTAGATTTACTGTGAAAACTTATTTAAAGTGGGCTAAAATCTAATAGGTATGTATTTTTCTGGTTAATAAAAAGTAGTACTTCGGTTTTCATATCAAAATTTGATTCTTACATAAATATAAAGGCGAAGAAATGGACTAAAAATGTTTAATATCATATATGATATATTATGCGTTATGACATCTTTTTCCCGTTCATATCTTATATGATACTATTTCACAAATGTTAGATCATGCACTGAAGGAATTTCTTTTAGAGTGAAAATGGCACAAGGTTTAACTGAAGCTGAACTGTTAAAAATAGTAGAAAGTTGGAATGAAAGTGAGGATGAATTTGGAAATGATAGGAATGATGAAGAATTTTACGAAAACATTATTATTGAACAGCCAAATGAAGAAATTTCGGGGCAGGAAAATTATGAAGAGAACTTGTTCGACATTAACAATATGCCAACAATATTTCTTCTCAGTGATCAAATTCCTCCAATTAAACCTTCAGCAGCAGAGGAATTGAAAGAAATAAAACAGAAGTACTCAAAGTTGATATTGAAAAGTAAGAGTTTTGATAATAATAATAGTGCCAATTTCGAATTCAATGGACAGACCGAGTTATCAGAAAATGTGATGCAACTGACTACACCTTTCGCTTTTTTCAATTTCTTATTTGGTCGTAGTATAGTATCTGAAACTGTATTTCAAACAAATTTATATTCCTGCCAACGAGATCCAAGTAGACCTTTTATAGTAACAGAAAACGATATATACAAATATATTGGAATTTGTTTGCTAACTTCAGTAGTTCAAATTCCCAATATTAGAAGGTACTGGAATAGTACACTTGGAAATGTTTTAATACAAAACACTATGTCTGTTAATAAATTTGAAAAAATTAGACAGTTTCTACATTTTAATGACAATGAAAAAATGTTTCCCAAAGACGACCCTTTACATGATAGACTGCATAAAATTCGGCCGTTTATAAATAGTTTGATTACAAACTTCCAAAACGTTCCATTCGAAAAATACCTTTGCGTCTATGAGCAAATGTGCTCTACTAAAGCACGAAGCTATTTAAAGCAATATCTACCAGCAAAACCTCATAAGTGGGGATATAAATTATATGTCCTTTGTGGAATTTCTGGTTTTGCATACAATTTTGAAGTATACACTGGGCAGGAAAATAATGATTTCGTTCGTCCCGAAACCGAAAAGAACTTGGGCGCAAGCTCCAACGTAGTTGTGAGAAAAAAATTTGAATTACCGAGTATTTTTTGACAACTACTATACGTCCATTCCAATAATTTCTGAATTGTACAAGAAAGGTATTTTAATTCCCAATTGCAAATTACCAGAGGACAAATGGTGGAAGAATATGCCGCGTGGATCCTCTAATGAAGTGGTAACCTCTGTAGATGGAATGGATCTAACTGTTGTCTCCTGGACAAAAAATGGTATATACGCATATTTTACCATTTACTAGATATGTATTACTATCTCTAATGCGTGGATTCTATACAGGTATATCTTATCTAGATTTCATATTATTGTTGTTGTTATTTTTTATTTTATTTCAAAGGCAGGAAATGATCTCAATCTTTTATCGCTAGTTGATTTTAAAGTTGAAGTGGCAGAAACGCTTTGTAGAATGGGTGCAAGTCAAAGGATTGGGAGGACATCATTTGAATTAAATAAGAAAATTGATATTAAACGTAAAAGGGCAACAGCTTCTCATCTTCCTCCAAAAGAAGTGCGCACCGACAATAGGGGAGAGTGGGGAAGCTTCATACAGTTTTTATATTTCGCTTTGTAGAATGCTCTGTATTACATATAGGTCTTTCAATTTATGACAAATTCATAGTTTAACTATTTTATACTGTAGTAGAAGCATAATATTACTGAAAAATCACGTGCGCGAATTTCCATAATGCTTTGAAATTGCCATTAGTGGGGCACATTCATACATGAAGAGGTAGGTTAATACACACTTGAAAAAAAATAAAAAAAAGTTTAAAAATCACTATTTATTCGTCATAAATATTGTTTCTTAACATACTAGTCCAGTAAAAAACAAAAATAATTCTTTTAAATAACGAACAAATAATAAAAATCAAAATGAAAAACTTTATCTATCTATATATGTTCGTGTAACAAAAAATCGTTCTGTGTAACAAAAAATGATAGGTATCATTAAATTGCGAAAAAACACAAGTGCAAGGGCACATTTATACTATATAAATTATGAATGTGTCCCTTGTACTTGTGTATGAATGTACCCCATCGCATGTTAATTGATAAAAAAATATGTAAAAAAAAACTGTCTTCATGTAGGATAATTTACAAATCAAATCATAAACTCAATGATATTATGATTAATATTAGATAGCAGTGACTAATCTAAACAACACTAACTAGTCACAAAATACGCCCAAAGTAAGGTTATGAAATTACTTATGCGAGCCAAACTTCACTAGTCAGTACACACACTTAAGAACTACGCACACACACTAACTTCATTCTTTTGTTCCGCGCCTAACTTCAGATATACTCAGTGTATGTAGGTGCCCCTTGTATGAATCTGCCCCACTCTCCCCTACTTGTCATTGGCCTGAGTAGATGCTGTCAAGGCTATCATGCAAATACCCAGGGTGCAATAAACTTACCTTCGTCAAATGTGAAAAATGCAATTTAGCTCTCTGCCTCGACAAAGAAAGAAACTGTTTTGTCAAATTTCACAAATGAAATTATTTTCCACATTTTTTTTTTTTTTTTCTGTGAATGAATCTGATAAACAGAGCCTGCTTAATTTTTATTTCACGTCATTTTGTTACTAATTGTTTTAAGTTTTTTTTCTTAATTGAGAATATCGTTTTGCTATTGAAATGAAATTGATTTCGTTGCTATAATTTTACTCTTATTTATTTTGCACTGCATAAAATATCATATGTGATATTAATATAAAATATAAATTTTTTAAAAAACCAAAAATCAAAATAACTTTATTTTCCTAAAATTGTGATCCCTAAAGCTATTATCTTCTGAAAATAATTTGTTCAGCCAAAAAAAAGTCATGCAATAAAGGGTTAAGGTAACAGTTAACGTACCGGAAAGGGAAAATGAATAGATGCTGTGAATTTGGAACTAAAATCGTGAACAATGAACAAAAAGATTTTAACCAATATATGGGTATTTGTAAGAAGTACAAAAGCGACGGATCCGTAGATAAAGGACAATGGGCAAAAATGTATGGCACCTGGTACCCGCTCCAACATCTAGGATTTTTATATGACAGGAAAGCTATTACATATATATATATATATATATATATATATATATATATATATATATATATATATATATATATATATATATATATATATATATATATATATATATATATATATATATATATATATATATATATATATATATATATATATATACACTATTATGTATGGCGCTTGTCTCGATTTGTTGTCCATTCGGAGATAATCGACTTCGAACTTTTTATTCTGTTAGTTGTTACTGATGTCGAATTAACTGTTTGTGAGGGATTAGATCACTACTAAATATCGCTTTTTGGGGGTAAATCATCATCCACACCATGACTGTCATCTCAGTCTACAGCTAGTGTCTACTGTGTCTAGTAAAAGGTACCACTTTGAGGGTAGTCGATACGGTTGCGAATATGCTGTATTAAATAGTAATAAGCTAAATAATCGCTCTAAATGACTACCCTTAAAAGTGGTACCTTTTATTGAACACAGCCACATTTGGGATTATTATTAATGAAAAATGAAGAAAACCGATTTTAAGAGTTAAGTGCGAGTGTTTAGTGTAAGTGTTTAGTGTTTAGCCCGTGTGGACAGGCACTGTTAAGTGCGAGTGACAAGTGTTAAGTGCTTAGTAGCAAATAGAAGCGCGTTCTATTTCACTGTTAAGTAGCCGCTCCCCTCAACTCCCCTCCCCTTCCCCTCGATCGCCCGCTCAGTCCGATATGCGTATTTTTTTAGATATTATGCAATATGGTTAACGTAACTGTTTATATTTACAACGTCCCTAATCAATTCACGAACTTTCAGGTGCACTTGCTCATCCATGCTTACACTTGAAATGTACTGAACGCCTGAGCTGTACTAAGCAGTGCCACTAATCGATATTGGACACCTACTTAACGCTTAACACTTAACAGGTCTACTAAACACTTAATACCTGCACTAATCACTTGTCAGATGTGTAAACCAGGTCTTAGTTTCAGTGGCGGACTAACAGGGGGGCGGAAGGGGCGGCCCGCCCCGGGCCTTCGGTCTTGGGGGGCCCCCAAATGCCTTCGTGTTCCCCTGATCAAATCCTAAACAAGACCTTAAAAATGTGCTTAGTACCTACATAATTTCATCAAGATCAAAACACTACAGCCATCTAGACTTTTTACGCGGTACTAATATTCTTTTAACTTTGTACGCCTACATTTACATTCACTACATTCTATTTACGTCGAAAAATAAACATTGGCCTCATTTAAAATAATATATTAAATTGCATTACGTTGATATTTAGTTTATTAGTGTGTACTGATATTTTCGCGAACGGAAAAGCCTTTTTTCAAATTGTAAAGTAATAAACGCGATCTTATCCGTTCAAAGTAATTTCATTAAAAAGTGTAATAATGTTTTTGATTTTTGTTGCGGTATAAAAGTAAATGAGTTCAGAGTTGAGTTAGTGCATTTTCGAGTATTTGTAAGTAATTCTTCGTATAATTTAGCCTAGAAATTATAATCCGTAGTTTCTAGTCAATATGCACCTACGAGTACATTGCTTCAGTTCTTGCATTTCGCGAGTGGTCCTTATTAGTAGCAGTTGACAATCTGATACAAATGTATGATGAATATGACAAGGAGCAAGTTTCCCAAGAAATAAAAAGGTACCGCAGTCATGTAAAAGCCACCGATACGAGTATGGACGTTGCTGCCAGATGGAGAGCCCAAGAAATCCTTCAATTTATAATAAAATGGGACTTCAGTGAATCGTTACCCTGTATATCGCTTATACTTATATACTTCTTGACCATTTGCATATCGGTTGAATCATGCGAGAGGAGTTTTTCGAAACTTAAACTAATTAAAAATTATTTTCGATCTACAATGGATCAAGAGCGACTGGTTAATCTAGCCGTGCTTTTAATAGAAAGAAAAATTTCCAAAGAAATCGATTTCACAGAAGTTACTGAGGAGTTCAGTAAATTGAAGGCACGAAAACACACATAACACGCTACAAAAAATAAAAAAACTATATTTGATTTATTTTATCTAATTTTTTTGTTTTTGTCGATCGATTCGTATTTTATTTTCCTCACCCATATCCATTCCATATTGTAGGTATGTATGTTTATTTAGCCTAAATAATTTAATTCGAATTTAAATTTCACTTGCCAGATTTTAACGAAATAAACATAAACACTTATTTATACATACAAATGTGAACTGAATAAAAAGCTTTGAAAACTACATTTTTTTTAAAGCTGGGGGCCTCATTCAGCTTTGCCGCCCCGGGCCTCTGACGGGCTTAGTCCGCCACTGCTTAGTTTAAGCACATAAGTTAAATAAAAATATACTAAAATAACAAAGTTATATTTTTCTACATATTCATAACGCGATATCTCCAAGCGGACTATGAATTAGTGAAAATGGCCATAGTAAAAATGTTTTTTGTATGGTTAAGACTTATTCAACGATTACAATAATTATTGCTGTTGGAGGGTGGTACCAAAATGAGCTTAGTTTAAGTACATAAGTGTAATAAAAATGTACTAAACTAAAATAACAAAATATTTTTTTTACATTTTCATAACGCAATATCTCTGGACGGACTATGAATTCGTGAAAGTGGCCATAGTAAATATTGTTTGTATAGTTAAGACCTATTCAACGATACAAAAATTATTGCTGTTGGAGGGTGGTACCAAAATGCCCATTGTCCTTTAAGGATACATTACTTGTACAGGCTGTGAACAAAGTGATAGTGAATTTACATGAAGATTTTGTTCCCGTTGCTCGCTACGAAATCACACGCACTGTATTTACAGCTTGTGCCGCACTTAGTAGGCACCTACTTCAAATGGACGTAGTTGCAGCATACATACAGGGCGAATTAAACGACGAAACATTGGGTTGCAGCGAAAGTGTGAAAAATATTTATTTTTAAATTAAAAAATACATATGTTAATATTTGGTACTGTAGTTGGAAAGCCTATGAAAGCAGTTAATAGATAGATAGATATACAATATACAATAGAAATACATTTGTGATTATTGTATTGTATAATGTGTCATAAGAACACTGGCCGATACTGGCGCTTTTTTTTTCTATATTGCCATTTTATTCATAAAACCAATATTTTCTAAATTGATCGCTGTTTTGTTTGTAGTATTTATAGTAGAGCAGATTTTGTATGTAATAATTCAGAGGTAATTATTGATAATTTTGATTTTTCTCGAACAATTCTTAGGGTGACGATGCTGTAGGACTCTTCCCTAGGTATTAAAGATGATGAACTAAAAAAAAATATTGCAGATAAATTCAAAAAAACTTACTCCTTCATGACTATAAAAAAAATGGGGTCTATTCTGAGATCCGCTTCACATGAAAAGCAATTTCCACATAACTTTCGTTTCATGTGAATGTGCCTATTCCGAGATTCACATGAATCGAACAAAAATATTTCGCATGGAACAGCTGAAATTGGAACTGTTCCAGTACAAACGTCATCGGCTCTAATATTCTAAACAGGAGAGAACTTTACTCTTAAACAGTGAATTAAAAGTTTAAAGGAATTTTAACAGTTTAGAGATTATTAATTCTTAAATATGGAATTCTGAATATGTTCTAATAAAGACGTTTGGTGCTCAAGAAGTAACTTTCTATTTTTTCGGATGCCGCCTTGCCTTTTATATGTTTGATTTTGCGGTGGCGGGGTGGAACCTGCTTGTCGAAACTGCGAAAATTTTCTTCAACTAAATCTTGTTTGCAATATACAAAATCACTACCCATTCGTGTAACAAATTTACCTTTTGCTACTCCAAAACAGTTCTGGTTGGAGGTCCGAGGCTGTTTAAGTTCACTACTGTTTCCTATTAGTCAGTTTCTTGCAAACAAAATCAACACGAAAATATACTCAAAAACTCAAATTAATGCTCAGACAAATATATTTTGAATATAAAATAACGTCACTTACTTTTTTCCTCTCATTTCGTCCGAAATTCCTGTACCCGAAACTTTAATGATTGCCTTCACTTGGAAAAATCAAGTGAACGAATTATTCACCACACACCGAAAGCATTCACCTCTGACGATTGCGAAAATAGCTAAAAATTTCCGCAAGTTCCATATGGGACATGGACCATGTCGAACATTCATCTTAGACGAATGTCAGAATAGGACTTTCGAAATGTGAACGATTTTTCACGTGAAGCGGATCTCAGAATAGACCCCAATATACATATATATCTACTCATTAGGACAGGAGGTTATTAGAGAAAATATCGCTCATGGAACAACAAATAACTCCACTTGTAGTATATTTTTATCTAGAGTTTATACGGGTAAAAACCAGAGATAGGTTAAACGAAAATTGCTAAATACCCCTTTACTAAACACCGTACCACTTATGGAATATCCAGAGGAACGTTTGAAATGATAAAAAAAACATCCCCTTTTTCAGTAAGTTTTTGTTAAACTCTTCTTTCATTTTTAGCCTTGACTTGATAAAAATTTATATCATAAGTAGATTTATCTGAGAAACACGTTAGACGACGTGTGGCATGTTTGCTCAACGCTTCTGCTATTTTTAGCCCTTCAATCCCTAGTTCGAAAATAACACCAGCAAGGGATCCATGCCTACTTGTGAATTAAGAATGAATATTTGAACATTGACGCATTATTCATTTCATTATCCTAATGTCAGAGAATAGTCCATAGTCGAACATTATTATTATACTGATAAAATAGTCCTTGTAAGGAAATCATTCCAGTGGAGATAATCGTAATCCCTGCGACCGATAAAGTGGCATTCAGCCGAGAGGTACATATTATTCAATACAAAGCGCCGGACTGTTCGGTCCAACTTTGGATCCACTATGTTGGTTTTCTAAAATTATTCAAAAAATATAGAATTTTGTCCAAAGACTCTTAAGAATTGATAAAACAATCTCTAGTTATGCGCCATAAAAGTAAAACCACAAAGCAAGCTAAATAAAAGTGGAAGTTTTCGTCTACTTATTTAAAATCAGTTTTAAATACAGGGGTAATTTCCAAGAGCAACTTATCTTACAAGAATTTCTGTGTAAAATTATAAAAAACTCTTTAACATTTTTGGGAATTAATGAGGCACAGGAATATGGGCCATATTGGCAAGTTGTTTTCATGGCTATTAAACGAACAAGTCGAGCGACTACTCGTGTAATGTGCTCGCTCCCCATCCTTCTTGAAATGGTGAAAAGGGTCAGAGAGTTGGTTCTTCAAAGTTGGCTGGAATCTGTTAATTGAATACTGTCTATATGGGAAATTCACATTTATATTCAAAACATAACCAGCCTGTCTTTAATTTAAAAAGAACATGAAAATAGAATTCTGGCCGGACTAGAATTTAAAAATTACAATTTAATAATAACTGCGGACAGAGTAGTATTTTTAAAATTTGAAACTTCCACCTTATACTTTTAGGAATATCCACAAATTTTCGGGGAGAAAGAGAATTGGAATAGGGAAGATTAGTTATTACTACACGTAAAACGAAAGGGTAGGGAGGGGTCTTTAGGAAACACTTGCAATAAAAATAGACCCACAAGGCTCGTTGAAGAGATAGACGTTGAGTTTAGGTTGTGGTCATCATTGAAATGGAAGTCAGCAAAAAGGAAAGAATTCGAAGGTTTTTTGCCTTTACTTTTATTCGCCTGGGGATTCGATGGGTTGCCTAGATTGGGAAATAAATTTACAACTAATGAAAATGAAGATCTAGAGGTGCACTACAAGTAGAGGAAGGAGGGCAAGACGGGGTAGCGGGCAAGACGGGGTATCTGTCTTGAATCAGAAACCAACTGACCAATCTCGATCGTTTTTGCTCATGACACTGCGCCGCCATGACAGTTTTTATTGAGCGAAGTCACTGGGCTACGACACCGCGTTCTTTATTTATAAAATGGAAAAATCTGTTTTTGACGATTTTATTAGAGTTTTTTCACTTTATTTGGAACGAGTTGGTTCTATAAATAACACCAATTAAAAATACAAATAAAGTTATTTGTACATGTCAACGATTGCGCTTGCAGGTAAGACGGGGGTAACCCATCTTGCCTGCACTTAAATGGTTTTAAAGTTTTTTTTGCTATGTCAGTAAAATTTTAATGATTATAGTATCTTAATAATGTTTGTTTTTTATCGTTGTAGAATGGTGAAAACTTATAAAAGAAAAACAAATAGAGGAGATTGGTAAAAAGAGAGTATGAGAAATGCAGTGGACTCTGTGGTACAAGGCAAAATGGGTTACTATCTAGCAGCGAAGACTTTTGGTGTCCCCCAAACTGCTGTAGAAAGAAAAGTGTAGGTGGTTGGTGAAAGCTCTAACGAAGGTTCAGTTAGGCTCTAAGGCAACAGTTTTTACTTAATATGAAGAGAAAAAATTATGCAATTATATATTAGATATGAAGAGCAGGCTTTACGGGCTAACTACTAAAGATCTTAGAGATTTAGTCTACAGGCTAGCAATTAAAAATAATAAACCACATCCATTTAATGATTTTAAAAAGGAAGTTGGGAAGATGTGACTTTTGCTTGCGAATTTTGTCAATAAAAATAAACTGATTTTTGCAAACCCCATCTTGTCCCTTACGTCATCTTACGCGATGGAGGAGGCAAGATGGGGAGATCTGACTTTTTCTACTCTTTGTCAATTTTCTATTTAATTACATATCATATGTTCCTAATTAGACTTGATCATAGAAGACTGATTACCATAAGATGATTATCAAAATAAAATATTAAATTATAAATGTTAGTTTTATTGAGCTTCAAACGTTAAGTGTCCCATCTTGCTCCCCTCCACCCATCATGAAATTATTTTTGTGGGTTTCATGTCAATATATTCAATTGCTGCAGAGTTGCACGTGTATGTGTGCAACATACAAAAGTCAGATTTTCGATTTTTACTCGGTCTGATTTTGTTGAGCAAATTATTTGCATTGAATTTTGTTTGCGGAATGAATATTCTGCCGCAGAAAAGTTGAGGATGTTGCAGAAGACCTTTCCGATTTTCCTCTTTTTGCCGTAAAAAATCGCCTATTTTTCTACAAATTTTCTCATACATCATTATTATCTGCTATTGTTAACTTTTGTTTTATTAAGAAGGAGAATTAAAAAAAAATCAAACTTTGCCAAACATTTCATTTTTTTTATGACACTAAAATACATTTTATCACAATTTGAATAATTTTCTGTAGTTCGGAGGGGTTGTTGCTATATCCTCATAATTTGCATTATTTTCCAAGACCCACCCTCTGACCCTGCCAAAACCGTTTTGACTTTTCACTTTTTTCAACCACGTTTACATTTTCGCTTTTAATTTTTTGGGCCAATTTTCCTTCCTTCAATGAATACCGGTTTTTTTCAGCCAAGTTTACCCTGACACCTCTGCTCACTTTCTGCAGATCCACTTCCTCTTTATTGCAAATAATTTGCCTCCACACACTCTCGTGTGCGAAACTCGGACTCTTTTTTCACCGCATGAAACGTTTTTTTTTTCGATTTTCTCAAAATCTGATTGCGGAATTTCCTTTTATTTACGTAAATGCTTGTTCATTCAAATGCTCTAGTTTGGTATATCCTAGAAATTGTTTTAACATAAAAACCCCTTTATGCTAATTTTCTTGAAAACCCCCTGAATTAATGCAGAAATATATTTTGCCATATTGAATCCGCCGCCACCTTTAATTTTGAAATTCTGATAGAAAAGATGGAAGCAGTAGCCCCAAAAGCTAACTATAAACTGATTTTCGAGAGATACGAAAAAATGGCGCTGAGAACCTGCATATAATCCCTATCCCTATATATATATAAAAATGAAAGTTCGTTTGTTTGTTTGTTTGTTTGTTTGTTTGTTGCTCAATCACGCCTAAACGCTTGCATCGATATTTTTCATTTTTTGTCCGAAGGTAGTACATATTCCGACTTAACATATAGGCTAATTTTTTTTCGGATAATACGTAGGTTTTCAAAATGGCGGATCCAAGATGGCGGCTGAAAATTTTAAATTTGAAGCGATTTTCATGAAAATTGGTACGTAGGGGTTTTGCGGGATGGGGATTTCAAATCCGCTGTCCAAATTTAGAAATTCAAGATGGCGGATCCAATATGGCGACCAAGATTTCCTGATTTCAACGGATTTTGAATATTATCAAAATTTAGAAATCCAAGATGGCGGATGCAAAATGGCGACCATATTTCTCGATTTCAACGGATTTTAATGAAAATTAGTACAATGATTATCTTGAGGTCACTGATTTTGAATGTTATCAAAATTTACAAATCAAAGATGGCGGACCCAATATGGCGACCAATATTTCTCGATTTTAAGGGATTTTAATGAAAATTAGTACGATGATTATATTGAGGTCACTGATTTTGAATGTTATCAAAATTTACATATCCAAGATGGCGGACCCAATATGTTGACCAAGATTTCTCGATTTCAACGGATTTTAATGAAAATTGGTACAATGATTATTCTGAGACCACTAATTTTGAATATTAGCAAAATTTCCAAATCCAACATGGCGACCAGAATGTCTCGAATTCAACGGATTTTAATGAAAATTGGTACAATGATTATTCTGAGGATACAAGTTCCAAATATTATCAAAAGTTGTAAATCCAAGATGGCGGATCCAATATGGCAACCGAGTGTCTCGATTTCAACGTATTTTAATTTGCCACTAATTTCGAATATTATCAAAATTTCCATATCCAACATAGCGACCAAAATTCCTCAATTTCAACGGATTGTAATGGAAATTAGAACAGTCATTATTCTGAGACCACTAATTTAGCATATTATCAAAATTTCTAAATGTAAGATGGCGGACCCAACATATAGCGTCCAGAATGTCTCGATTTCGAGGGATTTTAATGAAAATTGGTACAATGATTATTCTGAAGCTACAAATTTCGAATATTATGAAAATTTGAAAATTCAAGATGGCGGGTCCAATATGAGACCAATTTTCTTGATTTAACGGTTTTTACTGAAAATTAGTACAATGATTATTCTGAGGATACAAGTTCGAATATTATCAAAAGTTGTAAATCCAAGATGGCGGATCCAATATGGAAACCGAATGTCTCGATTTCAACGGATTTTAATTAAAATTAGTACAATGATTATTCCGGAGCCACTAATTTCGAATATTAGAAAAATTTCCAAACTCAATATGGCGGAACCAATATGGCGACCAAAATTTCTCGATTTCAACGGATTTGAATGAGAATTGGTAGAATAATTATTTTAAGGCCACTAATTTTTAATATTATTAAGATTTTGAAATTCAAGATAGCGGATCCATAAAGGGGTTTTCGGGTTGAAACTATTTCTAGGATATAACAAACTAGAACATTTGAGAAGTGTTTAATTAGTAAGTATTTACCCAACACCGGGTGAAACCGGGTAACCCAGCTAGTCTATTAATAATTATTGAAATATCAGTTAAATTTCAAAAATGTTGGTCGCCATATTGGGATATCTTGGAATTTGCAAATTTTGATAATATTAAAAATTACTGGCCTCAAAACAATCACTGCACTTATTTTAATTAAAATCCGTAGAAATTAAGATATTTTAGTCGCCATTTTGGATCCGCCATCTTGGATTTGCATTCAAACAATCAAAATAAGTAGTCTCAAGATCATCATTGAATTAATTTTCATTAAAATCCATTAAAATTTAGAAATGTTAGTCGCCACTTTGGATCCGCAATCTTGAATTTACAAATTTGGACAGCGGATAAAAGGTCAGCAGTTCCAATAAACCCTAAGTATACCAACGAAGTTTAAATGAAAAATTCACCTTATTTTTTTATCACAGTAGTACATGCTAGATACTTCGGAAAATAACAACGCGTGTCATGAATATTAAATATTTATGAAGTATGCATGTTCATTAACCCAAATCAAAAAATTATTTTACTGATATTCCGTGATCAAAAAGTTTTTATTGGATACAAAATGTTGTTGCAAAATGTTAATCACTTTGCCCAATAAATATGACAACTGTGGATGAAAGTTTTCATCTGCAACTTTTTAATTGGAGTCCAAAACTACATATAAAGTTGTAGCTCATAACTATGACGTTGTAAATCATAACCATTAATACATATAAAGATGTAGCGTGCAATCTCCTGTCTCAAACATCCTCCAGTTTAACAACTGACATATCACAGTGGGAGGAGAGAAAATGTATGCGATATAGCTCTGCTCTAGATGACAGAGTAGGAAATATGTTGGTTTTGCTCAGAACCAAATAAAGGTAGTGATAGAATTATAGGAACCATCATTTAAAACCTAGGGGATGGTTCGCAAATAGTTGTTGAAATATGTTCTCAGAGAGTTCTAACAATATTAACGCGAAACAATTAGTTTTTACAGCGAAACAAATGTCGTGGTTCGTTTTTAGTAGTGAAAATAAGCTCGCCTATAGCTTTTATAACTAATCACGCGAACTAAATAGTTATCTATCATAACTAAATTGTTTGGTAAAATATTTCGTACAACTTCTTAACAACTGCAAATGTTTGTGTAACACGTGCACACATTTCATGACCAAATTCACTGTTGTAAGAAAGTCCTAACAAGAAGAATTATAGTTCGCGCAATAAAATATAATAGTTCGCATTTGGCTACTTGGGATTAATAAGCAGAGACAGTTACGGGGGATGTGTGGGAATCTGAAAACAGAAACATGTTGTGGGCTGTGAGATCACGCGTCCATAGTTAAAGATTAAGTAAAACAATGTAATTATTCCAAATCAATGGAACACAAAAAAACATGAAACAGTTGTATAATTCCTAAATGACAAAAGACACGAATAATCCTCCAGATACAATGTCATGCTATTGTTATAATCTTTTGATTGATACCACTTTCATTGTGTACTGCCAGTGGTTTTGAGTTCCTATATTTATGTCCATAATTCTTTCATGTCCTAAAAAATGTAAAAGAAAAATTAGCAGGCTTCTCCGTTGGTTTCAAATTAATGTCAAGTGTCCCCAAAGTTGCTTTTGAAAAATATCTAGAAAATATTGTTGATACAACTTAAAATTTATGCAGCACTCTTCTAATACTCCCGAAAGTATATTGGTTATAACATGGCATGAACTGAATAATCTTAAATATTTTGCTTTCGATACATTTTAGGGCATTATATAGTATAGTATGTATAAATCAGAGAGTATAACTCTAACAGTATTCTTGTGTTCTCTGGTATAAACATACTCGAGCTTTGATTTTATTGCAGTCCTCTAAGCAAACAATCTTGTTCGATTATTGGCCGCTATAAATATAACCAGCTTCGATCCGAAAGTGCCACAGTTTTAATATGAAAGCAGAACCGCAAGCCTGAATTAATCTTAAATCACTTCGCATGCCATTTTGCCTTATAAATTGGTAAAATCGGTTGGTCCAAACACAAATTTAATGAATTTCAGTGAAAACAGCAGGTGAATATTTCGTTTTAATAGAAAATATTCAAACCACTAAAATCCGTTTAGCGACAATTCTGGGTTAACGACACTCGAAAACGTTCTTCTATTTTAGCTTGAGGCGCTCTTCAGACGCACGAAACGAAAATCGAGTAATGAAGAAACTTAACGTGCAAATAATCAAAGGAAAACACATTTCCTCCGGTAAAAGCCAGCCGCAGAACTTCCACTAACATAATTAAAATTCAGTGAACCCACAAGAACCCCCGCTTCTACTGCTTCCCATGCAAATTATGATTTATTTTTCTCGGGAGTCCTACAACTCGCTCGGTCGGAAAAGCCTTCCAGGGACATGGGCTTTAAAGAGTGCTATGACACATTACCTCCGACAGTCGTTTATCTAGAATCCCATAAGTGTAAAATTCTCGCTTAGTTGGTCCGCAAAGTCCGCCTTTTCCGGCGACAGCATGACGACTCCATTCCAATTCCATAACTCCCACTGAGCCCTCTTTATCTTCGTGGAATGCTGTTTACCAAGATTTTTGTGAGGTTCTTTTGGAAGCTCGTGCATGCACCTGTCTGCATTTCTTCCTGATCTCCCTGATTTGTCAGCACCTTTCCAGTAGGATAACAAATTGTATAACATTATGAACCCGGTGTGTCCCACTTTCCCTGCACTTTTCATCAGCCCACTCCATCCCGGGCGATTGCGAGTTGGAGTGCTGTCTGAAATGCAGAGCTGAAAGCTGCTGAATATTTACGTCACATAAAGGAGCTTTTTCGGGAGAAAAACAGCACCGTCATATGCTTGTAATAAACAAAAAGGACACACTAAGTACTGCCCATTGATTATTTGAGGAGCAAAAGAGTAGAGTACACATCTCTGCGCAGCTCTGTTACTGGCGGTGGTGAGTAGATTTAGTGTTAACAACCCAACGGAAAATCCAGTTGCCCGGGATTTTTAGTTTTACTTACAAGGAAACGTTCTCAGGTGTGTCTCGCCGATTTTGATGAAATTGAAATATGTTATAGAGTATCGAAAAATAAGAGACACGTATTTTTTTTTTATCTGCGGATACGCATATTTAGTGGGAATTTTTATTTATTGTTTTTTTTTTAAATAAAAATTGGTGTATTTTTCAAAAGTTTGTCCGTCATTTTAAAATTTTTAAATTTAACACCAGATTCGTAATCAGAGACTCCAAAAACCCCTTAATGCAGGTTTTCACGACAAAACTGAGGTTTGAAAGAATATACATCATTTACTTATTGGTGCTAAGGGTAGTTTACCCCCTTGAGGACCTTTTTTTAAGAAAACCCAAAAACACGTCAACTTTATTTTTCAAAATCGTATGTAAAAAAATATTTTTCAATGATTTTTAACTAAAACTGTTATTTTTGTGACGCAAAAATATAACAAAAAATCGTTTTTCTGCAATAAAAAAATATTGGTTGCCACCCCCGGTAACCGGATTACTTACAAAAGGTTAGTATATTTATGAGACATCATTTCCATTTTGCTTCATTCGAAAAAATTCATTAGAACTTGAAATATTTAGGATAAATTGTTTTTGGGGGTAAACTTTAGGGGTGATTTTCACCCTCTAAATGTGCGTATCCGCAGATAAAAAAACATACGTGTCTCTTATTTTTCGATGCTCTATAAAATATTTTAATTTCATTAAAATCGGTGAGACACACCTAAGAACATTTCCTTGTTAGTGGTGCTTATTCTGGCAGTCGTCTCACCTAGTGAGATTTATCACTTTCAGTTTTTCCTATTCTGATATGCTATTCACGTGACAAATGTTAAAAATCGCCAAACCTCACATTTTTGGTTATTCTAGGAGTCGATTTTTACGACAAACGTCGTTGTGAAGTGACGAATCTTGTCAGACGCTTTTTTCAGGTGACAAACGGCGAATACTGAAAAATTGGGCGACATGGCAGATAAAAGGTCAGTTTAAAGACTTGTTTTTACATGGATTTTTCCGAAACTAAAATCGCACCTGCCTGAAATGAAAAAAGGGCCCAAAATATCTATAAATATGTTTTTCAATTATTACAACGTATTCTTTTAGGGTTAGAGTCAAGAATAAGAAACAGTTCGAGCAATTTAATAGAATTCATGGACCACAATCAAAATCTTGCGAAAGGGTTAACATTTGCTGTAAGTTTTCTAAGTCATAACTTGTTCATGCTGGGAAAATTCAAGAATATTAAAAATAAGAAAATAAAAAATTTGATAAATTAAAATATAGAAACGGGATTGTTCATTCCGAACGGTCTGAGAGTGCGATCCAGATTTTGGATCCAGACGGTAATTGTACTCAACACCACGTACATTACAGCATAAAGACATCACAAGCATAAGCACGCAATCAGCAAGCATTGATCACACATAACCTAACGGATATCACACCATATATTTTTATCTTGTCAGTTGACGATATCACACATCTGTTGAATACGTGCAAAGTCTTAATCTATGCTGATGACATGAAGTTATTCTTTCATATAAGGAATATTAACGATTTCCATGTGATTCAAAAGGACCTATTTTTTCCAATTGCCAGACGTTTTTCTCGGTTATAAAAATTGCCAGACGTTTTTCTCGATTACAAATTCCTGGGTCTAAAGGTGCTAAGATGGGTAACATTGTATTCAAACTGATGGGTAACACTGTCTGAGAGCTGACTTCTACCAAAGATAATATAAACTACTAGTTTATATTATCTTTGCTTCTACTGAAAATATTCTAGGAAATATACTTTCTAGTTCTTTGAATACAGTGTTACCCATCGGCATTGAATACAATGTTACCCATCTTAGCACCTTTAGACCCAGGAATTTGTAATCGAGAAAAACATCTGGCAATTTTTTTTTTGTATTCAAAATACTGTAAATTAAGATATACTCAGATGTCAGACTTGTAGTAGTACATTTCTTTTAATTATAAATTGACAACTTGGGAAAAATAGTAGGTATTTTTGCAATCGCGATAATCCTGCCAGAAGTGGATTTTCTTACTTCAATTACATTAAATAGTATGTATAAAAAGTTTCAGCTTTGTAACTGTACCTTAGTCGAAGTGGCGACTAGCTCTAAGATTATAAGTCACGAACAGACTTCGTTCGACGAAGAGTATGACCCAAGAGAGCGTAGTCAAATTGAAAAAAATTCCAACCACAATAAAAAAATACTATTTCGCATTTATCAGTATTAAGTTCAAGGTTATTGTGAGCACACCAAGAATGGAAGATAAGAAGGTCCTTTTGAATCACATGGCAATCGTTAATATTCCTTATATGAAAAAACAACTTCATGTCATCAGCATAGATTAAGACTTTGCTGGCTAATGCACTTTTTGTCATTTAAATTGTTTTTGTGACATTGATCCTTTTCGTGTAAAAAAATCGCGAAATGTTTTATTATAATGTTGTACAAAACGGCCATTTTGCAAAAACCAAAGCAAAAAAAAAATTCAAAACCATGGTTTGAGAAAGTGTAGACATTCGGACCGCGTTTTCTGGTGGTTATATGATCATTCAATAGCAGCAACGACAAGATAATCGACTTTGAGACGAAAATTGACCAACAAAAATCGGCACTTTTTTGAAAAAACCCAAAAAATAATAGGGTTTTTGAAGTTTTTATGCAAAACAAAAGCCAGATTATGAAAGAGCACCCCAAAAAACTCCTTATATACGAATTTTGAGGAAATTCGCTCCAATTTGCTATTCGAATCGTACAATTGAACTTGCGTCCACAAAATCTCGTTTTGTGCATTAATGGGTTAAACTGTGTCCATAAAATATCGCTGTTCTTCTAAGGCAAAAACTTCCAAAACTATGGACTATGTAGTTCTAAAATTATAACATTATTAAAAGAGCAAAATTATTATCCGGTGCCAGAAGGAAAAAAGATAAGAATACACATAGTGCCAGTATACCATATGGTTTGGGACACTTTCCATTTATTTCAATGCGCACGTTTTTACCACACTGTCTGTTTCCCCGCACCATTGCACACGGATAACTCGGTCCCAAGGGACATGCAGCCGCGCATATTTGCCTAGTATATGTTCCATTTACATGACTTCACCTTACGCAACATTCGCTCATGTCTAGCAAAATTCAATCTCTTCGCATCTATCCTTTGCGATCATTGACGAAAAGTGTCGTATGAATCTCTAGTTATGATATATGATAGTATAGTAGTATATTAGCTACAGCGAGCGCAATTTCTATAAGCGCACGTCTGATTTTCAAGTGAAATACACAATTCATTGAAAAAAAGCGATATAGTAACAAAGGTTCTTTACAGGCACAATTGTTAAAGTTTATAACTATTCATAAAAGCAATTAAACAATTCCAAATATCAGTCAATGCGTGAATGCAATAGATCAGACTTTCACAATTGATCTTAGAGTGCGCAGTTTCTTTTTGTAATATTACTAGTTAAACGCAAAGTAATTTTGCAACTTTTTAGGAAACAATTCATGTGAGTTTTATTTTTATTTTTCAACTCTAGCTTAATTCTGTATAACTGCTGATATTTCTTAAGATTTATTGTAATGCCCTGAGGAAAGGTCCTTGACAACGACGATCGCGTCAGAATCCGTGCGTTTAGGGAAACTGGCCTTGGTATAAGAGAAATTGCAAGGAGAATTGAACGTTCAGAATGTGTGGTGCGAAATTTTAATAAAAAGGGCAATCGCAATGGATTATGGGATCATCCAAGAGTGAACACCAGAGTTTCCAAACAAAATATTGGGAACGTAAGAGAAGAAGTTATGAAAAAAAAGTTAAGTGTAGCTCAAATTATAGCGGAATTACAACTCCCAATTAAAGGAAGAAGAGTCCAACAAATTTTGAAGGACACTACTTATATTAAATATAAGAAACCGACCAAATCTCTCCAACTGCAACAGCATCATAAATATGCGCGCCTAGATTTTGCTAGAAGCCACATGAATTGGGACGAAAAGTGGCAAATGTTATTTTATCTTACGGAAAACAATTTAATTTAGATAGCCCAGATGGACTGAGTACATATTAGCATGATTTAAGGAAGCCCGATTCGCCTCGTCTTAGTAGTAATTTTGGTGTTGGTAGTTTAATGTTATGGGGTGCCTTTTCTTATCAAGGAAAGTTATCTTTACGCTTTGTTCCCACCCGAATGAACTCTGCCATATATACAGACCTGCTGGAGGAATTTCTTATTCCGTATTTAGAAGACAATATGGAAAAAGATTTGATTTTTCAACAGGATAACGCCGCTGCGCATTCTTTTGCCGAAACAAGACGATGGTTTAGTGAAAGAAATATTCCTGTAATGGAGTGCCCATCACGTAGTCCGGATTTAAATCCAATGGAGAACATTTGGGGAATCATGGTACGAAGAATTTACGCAAATGGTGGACAATTTTCTTCGTTATTTCTACTGAAAGCCGATAATTTGAAATGCTGGAATGATATTGATGAACATTTGTTTAAAAAGTTAATAAATTCTATGTCTAACAGGTTTTTTCAAGTTATAACTAATAAAGGTGGTAAAACACAATATGTACTTAGAAAATATATAAAAATTTACTTTTCATCAAGCTTTTAAAATAAAGACTATAATATAAAGTGAGTTTATAGAAATTGCGCAGACAAAACAGACTTTTAATTATATTTATTTTTATTATAAAGTAATTACTTACTTTAGTGAATGTTTTATATTATTTAATTAATATTTACCAATGGGGAATTTATGCAATATAATCGGTTTTGAAAAATAAAAAGTAGTTTTCTTTAAACATGAATAAAACTGGCTGCGCTTATAGAAATTGCGCACACTTTATAAAACAAGTGTCCATTGTAGATTTTAACGAAATATGTGATGCTTTACTTACAATTGACGTATCAGTGACAGTGCATACTCTTCTATGGGGAAGCATCGGATTCTAAATCACCAAAATCCTTAAAATCTAAAGGAAATAATGGTAATAAAATCAATCTAAAATAAAACCATCAACTTTAAAATAACTGTAATTCGTAATTTTATTTTTAATTTATTTTCTAATAAATTTTAAAATGCAGTCGTATTTTACTCAACGTACAGCAACGTCCCCACATGTCTATAGTGAAGAGGAAAAGATTTTTTTGATTTCATATTAACGTATAAACGTTTCGAGGGCAGAAATAACGCTGGTTAAGTTTTAATATGCAAATATGATTAAGCATGATGTTAGATTTATGTGGCTGTCAAAAGGAATACTTATTATAGGCCCATTGTCATACCACTTTTTATGTCCAAATGTCTCCGGTGGGAATTGAATCCACAACCTCTAACGCTCTGCTGGCTAGCAGCCAATGGGGCGCGCTGCCGCGCTATTGAGGGCCCGTAAACATGATACTTGCTGAGTTTTCTTCAGATCAGTACCTAACCTAGATACCGTCACCTAAGTAAAAATATTTATTATATATGCAACGCAATCGATAGTGGGGAGGAGTTGATAACTCACATTAATAACAATTAATTGTAGACAAGGTTAAGACAAATTTCAGTATCGACCAGGAATAGAAAGGTTATTCTTAGCTCATTTTCTTATTCAACGACAAATTAAAAAAAAAAAAAAAAACAACAGTATTTATAAACTTAATTTTGGAACAAATTTAAAGTCGATAGGCTAGCTTTTCATTAATGCTTAGCGTAAATGTCGCTAATTGATATTCATATCAATAACGATAAAACATACAGTAATAAAATTTGTGCATATTTCCAGCTATTTTTGTTATTTTTTAGTATACACTACAATATCAGTTTATGTGCTTTACAATCCCGGTCAATAATTAAACTCAATGGCAATAAATTAGGGCCAAATAACAATTGGGAGCATTTTGTCCGTTTTTTAAATTATGAGCTACACTCTAAAAAGAGAATTTAAATTCACATTGATCTTAAGAGCAATTTTACATTTTTTTTCTGTATAAAAATTCATCGTGAAAAGTAAAATTACACAATTTTGGCGCAATTAAGCAAAAAAGTGTGAAATTACACAATTTTAAAGCTTTGGATGTGATATTCACGCAACTTTGTAAATGTTGTATGATTTTACACCAAACTGGTGTAAACGTGCACATGATTATGTAAAATTACGTCAAACTGACGAATATCTACGACTAAAGGGGACATTCTCATTGGACGTGAAAAAAAAATCGATCGATTTTTATTTTACATAAAAGTATTCCTTAACAATGCTGGACTCAAACCGTTGTAAGAAATTCGAAACAAAACGAAAGTTATAGCTATATATACGTAACGATATACATATACCGGTTTCTATAGATTTGGAGCGTCGCACAAAATCTTTAAACGCGTTTTTCTCGAAACTATTTTTTTTCACCTGGTACCAGTGATATCTCAAATTCTACTCGATAGATTTAAAAAAATCAAAAAGCATTCGACTCATTAACATAAATACTAGGACATAGACTTTTAAAAATGCATAAAAGTACCCAACCCTCTTTTTTATACACGTACTTTCCTCCAAAAACATGGCCAATTTTTAAAATTTTTAGAAAAACAGTCCTAAAAATAATTTAAAAATTAAAAGTACCATTTTTATGGGTCTATGTTCTAGAAAAAAGTCTAAAGAACAAAACCCATTTTGAATTTTGTCTTTATCTTCTCCAGGAAGACCGCAGGAACTGGTACCAGCTAAAAAGGGACTTTTCGTACAACACCCTCTATTGCCGCAAAACGTAAAAAAAAAAAAAAATTTTTTTTTTTGTAACTTCAATGCCTATATATTCAACATATCAAAAAAGTTTTTTGAGTAAATGCAATAGGGTTTAAACAAAAAATTTCAAAAAAAGTCGTTTTTTTGTCCATTTCAATGAGAATGTCCCCCTAAATTCTCTCATTCAAATAAAATGAATGCGCATTCACTTTGTGAAGGTATTCCTTAAAGTAAAGACGTGCTGTCGAAAATATTTTGTTTGAGGGGTGTTATTTCCATTAAAGGTACTAACTAGATTAAGGGACTTTAAAAAATAAAATATGATATGGATTCATGTATACTAATCTTAATACTTTAATACAACGGCGAGAAAAACTTGTTTGTTATTTTATTTTAATGTACTATAAGTTGATATGTCTAATTTTTATGAGTTTATTAAATACTTAACAAACAATAAACTATTGCGGATTTATAATTAAAATTAATAACCTTATTACTTCTTTCATTTTATCCCATTCATTAGAGATAACCCTGAACTGTATTGTAAAAATTCTATATTCAAAGGAGTATTTATTCCATAACTTTACATTTGCTCTGTGTAAATTTACTACATTTATTATACAAACTTCACATCTTTTATGTGTAATTTACCGCATATGTGTGTAATACTTTTACACAAGAAAAGTATATATTTACACAGGCATTTGCATAATTTTTTTAAGTGTAACTTTACTACCATTATAGAAGGTATTCAATTTTCTTCCAAAAAGATGGTGAAATTACACCAAAATTTTGTATAGTGGTAGGTTTGTTACACTAAAAAACAAAGTATTATACCACCGACACACTATACTTCATTATGAAGTAGGATTTCATTATGAAGAAAAATTGGTTCTTAATGAAGTAGCCAAAATGAAGCACGAGCTACTTAATTCGTTCGAAAATGACGTACATGTTACTATTACTTGTTGTTTTTCTAAGCCATCTATTTGCGAAAATCATTAAATAAAGGGGTTTTTGACATTCAAAATAAGAAAACACAGAATCAGCTGTGACACTTTTTTGGATCACGCTAGTCGGGAAAGATTGTCACACGTCAATTGTAATGAAATAAAATGCTGTGTGTCACAAAGTCATTAGAAGTAATATCATAATGACGTCCTACTTCATAATGAACTGTAGTGTGTCGATGGTATTAAGCTGGAAATGCATTTTTGCAATTTTAGTTTTGGTGAAAGACCTGGATTGGTATGTTTAATCTTCGGCTCACACGAATTATATTTATACAACTTTGTTTCGAGTCCTATACACTAATGAGCATTCTCCTTTCATATCCAAACCATACGCAAATAGAGCATTTTGTGAATATTCATTAATTTATGTATTTTTCCTGTATTTCTCATTAAAATATTCAAAAACTAATATTTTCTGTCGTCCCTCAGGGGTCAGTTGTGAAACCTGCTGTACAACATTTACACGTCTGATTTCCCTGATCCCTCTATCATTTTGCTATGTATGCAGACGATGCAGCAGTTTTTCCCTCGAAACGTAACGCATAATTTTTAACGCTCTCGAAAACGTATTGAACACTTTTGCATAATTACATAATAATTCAGTAATTAATAAGAGATTTCTGTAGTTTTCACTACATCATATTCAAATGAAGAATATGTGTATATGCATTTACTTTTTGGAGAAGCTAGAAGAAATGGAGAATCTTTCCTGATACAGCCTTCTGACTTCTCCATTTCTTCTAGCTTCCCCAAAAATGAATGATGTGAATAAATTACCTTTGCTCGTAATTGTAAAATATCAAAAATACTGAGGTCAACTGAGAAATCATAATACAAGTGAGTAAAATAGTTTTAAAACATTCCTTAAATACCAGTTAATAACGGGCCGGGTATAATTGGTGAATTAAGCATAATACGTTACCTTGTCTCTCAACGGTGACCCTGACAATTCATTTTTTGGGTCCATCGTAAATACACGTTATTACCTTTCGTTGGAAAACCCTTTCAGGTAGCTGGCCATAGATTTTTGCCGAAGAAAGGCGACATCGGGGGCATTGTTAAACAATAATAAAATTATATTCCATAGAGAAAACTTTTGGAAATATATGGTTTCATCTTAGCCCATGGTGGCCAGTTAGGTAACCTACCAACAGTCTGAGATCCGCTTTACTCAAGAAAAAAAATTTTAAGGGATACTGTCTTTTTCTTTTTGCTAATAAACATTTTTTGGGAGTATGTACATACTACATATACAGCCTTGGCCATAAGTATAGAGCACCCTGATTTTATTTCGTTACCTCTTAAATCATATAAATACGCAGGTAGCGGACAAATTTTCTTGATGATGGATTTCCCAATTGACCCAGTTTCATTAGTTACGGAAATTTCCCATTTTTCCCTTCACATAATTACGTGCTGTCCTTTTTAGTGAAATTCGGGTCTTTCGTAAAACAGTTTCTAAGGTGTTTGACGTTTTTTGATTTTGGAAATATTTTTGAGAAGAATTTTTGAAAATTACAAATAAGGACAGTGTTTATAAGTGATCGTGCCAAAAATGCGAGAACTCAGTGAAGGTTACAGGGCACAAATACTCCTTTTAAATTCACAAGGAATGAGTCAAGCGAAGATCGCGGAAAACATTTATTGATCAATTGACATTAAAACGGTATGAGGAGACCGGGAGTTATAAAAATAAACCGCGTTCAGGTAGGAAACAGATCACCTCTGACCGAGACGATCGTTTAATCGTTCGTTGTTCTCTTAAAAATCGTAAAAAGGCTTCAACGGAGTTTGCTGCTGACGTCGTTAAAGAAGAAGGTGTAACAGTTTCGTCGCAAACTGTTAGGAGAAAGCTAAGGGAAGCTGGTTTAAAAGAATGCATCGCTAGGAAAAAAACAGTGGCTTTCAGAACGCAACAAAAAGCGTCGATAAGAATTGGCCAAACAATATAAGGATCGGACTGACGAAGATTAGGTCAAAGTTATATGGTCAGATGAGTCCAATTTTGAGCTAAATTCTAATTGTATTTAACTTCAAAAAATAATAGCGAATACAGATAAAACTAACGTAGGTAGTAAATTTGAAACGTAGTGAGTTGAAGTTTGATTAAATGCTTAACGTTCCTTTTGAAGATCTTCGGGACTCCTGCCGCGAAATTTGTTCGCAGAAGGACAGGGGAGGCATATCATCCTCAATGGTGTATATTGTCAAACAAGGTGAGGTGAGTCTAATGTTTTGAGGCTGTATGGCAGCAGGAGGTGTGGTGAAAAGGATAGTGTGCGAAGGAAGAATGATTAGCAACAACCACATTTCTGTCTTGGAGGCCATGCTGCAGAATTCATACAGACAAATATTCACCGAACAAGAGCGTTCTTTCAACTAGATAATGACCCTTGCCATACTTCTCCAAAAACAAAGGATTATTTAGAAGCAAACAACGTCAGAATTTTGGACTGGCCCGCCTTCTCCCCCGACCTTTATCCCGTCGAACACCTATGGGCAATGCTAAAGCGGAAGATTAAGGAACACAGCATAATATTGTTTCAACAATTGAAGACTGTATTACCTTACGAGTGGGAAAATATTACTCCCATTGAATGTGCAAATTTGGTGCTTAGTAAGCCGAGAAGAGTTTTAGAAGTTATAAAAGCCAAAGGAGGACCCAGAAAATATTAAAGTGTTAATAAAATGTAATGACACTTCAATTAAAGATGTATTTTATTTTATATTTTCGCTAATTTTGAGATAAACGCAAATTCTTGGGGGTGCTTTATACTTGTGGCCGAGAATGTATATCATCATGTAGATGTAGATTGATGTGGCCGAAGACACACTTAGGCCATTATAGGCCCATTGCGATACCACTTTTTGTGACCAGGGTTTCTCGTGGGAATTGTGCCCACAACCTCTAGCGCCCTGCTGGCTCACAGCCGACGCGTTGCGTTACCAACCAAGCTATTATCATGAAATAGTATACTTTTATTTCGGAGCAGTTTGCATCTTAAATATATATGGGACAATCCGTGTCAACCGGATCAGAGCTACGACCAAAATTAAAAGCAACCAAAAAAATCGACCAAAGCCTCATTTTAAGGTTTACACAATGCTATAGGTACCACTGCCAGAACCTATATGAAGCATGCTTTAAGGTAGTTCTTATTTTGTTGATTTTTTAATCCGAAACCTTTAATTGTATTCTTTGTAATAATTAATACCAATTATTTTTTAAATAATGTTCACTCAAGGCATTCGCCGTTATGTTAGAGGCAGTTTGAAATAAAAAGTTTTTACTAAGCTCCTTCGTTGATTGTTTGTTCGGCGCCAACTCAAAATTAGTTACTTACATTAGTTTAGGAGCTTAGTTATTAAGACTAAAAGGGTTTATTTTTCGCTTTTCAGTTTCTTTCTTCTTCGGTTTATTTTTTGTTCAAGTTTTGATTTTTAAATGTTTTATGGCTAAAATCTACTAATTCCTACTTAGCGGTGGAATTTTTTTCCAAATTCAAATGGGACAAACTTCGAGGTGTACCCTATTCAATAAAAAAAGGTGCATCGAAACCGAAGTTATGTGCGGTAGAATGGGCTAATTGGTAATTCAATGGGCGAGCAATCAATCATCCCCTATTTTTTCTTACCCTTAAGGGGTTATATAAGTTAAAATTTATGAAATTTTTATTAATAAAAAAAACACAAATTTTTCAATTGAATCGGAGGGTCCGACTCGTTTATTATTCAAATTCAGTCTTAAGACTAATTACAAATATTTCCTATATTTAAAACCTACTCAAAGCCTGCGTCAGCGGATTGGCAATTGGGGCAGCGGCGGCTCGTGTTGCTGTGTTATCAGCTGGGTCGTCGATCGCCGGTCGATGATCACGTTGCGCATGCAGGTGTTGAGAAGACTTAAGCGTTAACTGCGTTAACTTATACAGTCAGAATTTTTAGAAAATCGATTTTTTTTATTATTTTATTTTCGTAATGTACTTATATTAAAGAACACTCACAGAAATTTCATGTCAATCCGGTGAATATTCTCGAAGTTACACGCATATTTGTAATGACGTGTCCGAATTTTTTCACTATATGTAAAGTGCTTTTGAAACTTTAAACGCGTTTTTCTCAAAACTGTGTTCTTAAAGTCGGTGAGCAAGATTTCTCGGAAATGGCTGGACTGATCAGTTTCAAATTTTAACGCAAGCTTCTTAAGTATATTTTTTAGTAATTAATCGAAGGTTTTTACTCACCGATAAATATTTTCCATTTTATAAACAATTTAAGGCCAAAATTTTTGCAAAAAATCAATGAACCGCCATTTTGTCAAAAGTCCTTATTTTGCTTATTCCTTCGATTAATTACAAGATAAAACAATATATTAACGAAATATATTTGTTTTTTTTTTTCATTTTGGATGATCCAGTCCAGAGATATCGTGCTTACCGCAAAACGCTTTTTTTTAGAGTTGCTCCCGGAGATCAGCTGTAGCAGCTTTTAAAATAATTATTTTTACAAATAAAAAACATTAAAATACACTCAAGAGTTACCATAATATGTGTGCAAATTAACTTTAACTAACATTAATAACTTAAAAGGTTATCTCAAGAAAAATTCTTGAAAAATCGACTTTTTTGGGCTTCCTGACTGAATATATCCCCTTAAGGGGGTAAATACAATTCCACGGGCAAAAATTACGCATTAAAAAATATTTTTTTTCACAAAGAAGGTTTAATGTAATCATTATAAAACTTTATACACTTGTTAAGGTATAAATGAGGAATGTAAAAAAAAAATTGTTTAATTTTTGAAAACAAAATGGCGGCTGTACGCTGGCGTGAAGTTGACCTACAAAAAAAAAACGGCAACCACTCTGGACGTCGTGTTATTGATCTGTAACAGCCCATAACAAAAATTTGGCTTAAATATACATGTAATTTGTCGGTAACCCCCAAAAATTAAAAAAAAAAAATACTTCTGCGTTTGGCAGAAGTTTTTGTAAAAAATCGATAATTTTCACTATTTTGTTCAGCCATTTTTGCATTAATAATTCGATTTTGCAACATACAATTCCAAAACAATTAGGTTTAAAGACAAGCCTAAGGTATAAAGAAGAAACCCTAAAAATTTCAGCTAAATTGGACAAGTAGTTTTCGAGTTATCGTGGTTGCCAATTTCAAAAATGTTGTTTTGAGAAAAACGCGTTTAAAGTTTTGAAAACCTGCTATGCGCTGAAAAAGGAGTTCTCGAAAAATGAAGAAAAATATATAAGGAGTTCGATTTTCGACCTGAAACTTTTTGAAGCGTATTCTACGGGAAATTTCCTAACTTTTTAGAGGAACAAAAAAAAATCGATTTTTTTGACCTTCTAATTGTATTTACTCCCTTAAGGAAGGATTTTTTTCAAACAAACTCCGAGATATACCATATTCAATAAAAAAGGAATCATTGAAATCGGACTACTCTGTAAAAAGTTATGCGTCGTCATACATAAAAAAAATCCTCCTTTTCGTCGGTTACAAAATAGTTCAAAGGACTAAAATTATTTATTAATATTTTTAAATTTTGCAAAAACGAATCTTCGTTTTTACAACAAAACTGAAAGTATTTTTGTTGGTCAGCTCTATAAGTCAACATAGTATGTAGTTTCAAAAATTTACTATTTTTTATTTCAAATTAAATTAAATATAAATAAACTTAAGTAGAATCTTAAATCAGTAAAATATTACACCTCAACTTTACAGGTCAGAGTCTCAAAAACACAATTCAATGCAAAATTCCCAATCCTTAAAAAACGCAGCTAAGCTTATTTAGAAAAAATGCACATATATGCACAAGAATTTACAAATTTAATTATTAACAAATATGATTTCTGCTTAAGTTAAGTTTAATTCAGATTTCTCTATCCTCTCTCCTCTTATAATAATTTGGAAATGAAACAAATTACCCTGTATATTATATAAAAAAGATGCATTCATGTACAAGTAGAACTTTTCCTCATTAGTTTCATATCGGAGGGATATTCCCGCATGCACTTAACACTGATGGTACTTTTTATGAAAGTTACTACATATCTATGCTCCGAGGAAAATCCAGCGCGCCACTTGCTCTTGTGTTCATTTTGACGAGGAAGTTGCTAAATGTTTTCTCTTCCGAGGAAGGACATTCTCAACGGAGCTAGAACTGGAAGGATAAAAACGTTCCACTTCAGTAAGTATCACACTCGGGTATAAGTCGGTTAGTTTCATCCTGGCGAGAGTGGATCTGTGAAAATTTCTTGAAATCAATATCTACCTTCTGTTTCAACCAAACAAGGCATTTTAGTGGAGTTTTCGGGATACTCATTTCTAAGAAAATAGTGTTTTAGTGCATTAATCTTGAAGCAGTAAGAGTGCCAGTTCACCTGAGATTATTGTTACCAATTAGTGAGCCTCAATCAAAGCAGTCTGCTTTTGTGATTTGTGTGTCTGCTGCAACATCACCATTTTCAACATAAAGGGTTCACGGAATAACACACTTTCATGGGGATGATTGTAAAGTAAGTTCGATCATGGCTAAACCTTTAATCTCAGTCGCCGAGACGGCTTTTATATTTAGCTGAGACTCTGCACGCAAATGGTCAGTCGCCGCGTGAATTTAAGCACGCTAATGCAGCGCCAGGCTCCCTCATATGTCGCCGCAAAAATTATCATACTCCACAGGTATGTGAGTTGCAGGAGGGCAATTATTATTATTTTTTTTTTTTCAATAATGTATGTAGATGAGGCCGCAAGCCCTTACCTATGCCAATTGCGTTTGCTGGAAAATGGACTCCCATTCTCAGCGAGCATTAGACGCTATTCATTCACGGTATTGAACGTGATATGTGGCGACAATTTCCCTTGAGATCTAACGTAAACTAAAGTTTGCCCACCGCCACTTTGCCCCATCCATCCATCCATCCATTGGAAGGAGCTTTCCTGCGCACTTAACCTCCATAATGTGTGCTTGATACCTCCCCCATACATCGTATTGTTGACTCTCCCGAAGAATAAATTGTTTATTGCCATCCGTGAGTTATTGTAGTACTGTTTGATTTCGCTGTGCACCACGGCGAAGTGTTTGTTTGCTGGGTCACCTTTAACCTTTTGTCGAAAAGGGCTGGTCCACCATGGAGACTGAGCTGCAAACTTTCCCCCTCGATCCCAAGTGTCGTGCGTAGATGGCCGTAGTCCTATCGTGTTTTGTAATGAAATATTCTAGGAATCCAGGTCGCTATGGAAGCTTGTTGGCCTCCTTTGTTACTTTGGTTCACAATATGAACCCCACATTTCTCGAATACGAAAACTAAGGCCTCTATATAGCTTCCTTTGTCTCTGAATTGCACCAATGAGACCACATCAATAGAGTTTTGATTGATTTCAATATTTCCTCAAGTGCCGAGGAATACAAATTTATTCGTCGTAACCACTTGGCTTTCAATTCGCCGTAAGTGCAAACCTCTTGGAAAGCGAGTACCTCTCAGTGCTGAGGTCAGAATTATTGCTAAAATGGTAAAATAATAATTAAAATAAGGGGAGTCAGCGAATGCTTTCGCGCTTTAAAATAATACGCAAATTCAATTAGGGAGATGGACATCGGTAGGGCTCTGAACTTCTTCGAATGTTAAATTAGACAAATATCCTAACTTTGAATGATTGTGTAATATATTTCACTACGTCAGTTACAGTGTAGATGGTGCATTTAGAACATCCGTCGCAATACAGTTGCAATTTGCGCCAATTTACTTTTAATCAAAGAACGCGATATCGCACATACACCGAACCACAAACCTTTCAAATGCACTCAAAATGAAATGAATAATTCAAAGTGAAACTCAGTTTTGAATAATTAATTTGACTAATAAATAATGCTTTTATTTGAGCAATTCTAATTATTTTGGTATAATAACTAACTCAATTGAAGAGAAATTAAGTAAAATCTGAAAGTGATGAAAAATTCATCAAAAATATAGCAAACTATGTATAAATCGGTAGTGATTGTACCTTATTATTTTTAAAAGTGTGCCTACCATGATAACTTACCTTACAAAAGTATTTGTAATGCTGGAATGAACAATTTGCTTAAATCATAATACCTTATTTATAATAGCAATTTGCAAAGCATTTCCTGATATAATTGGATAAAGGTAACTTATATAAGCCTTTAGCATTCAGTAAAATATAAAATTGTAAACTTTGCAAAGTATCTCGTAGTAACAATGTACAGTCAGCTTCAATCCAGTGTCATCTTTTGCGCGGTCAGTTGTTAATAGGTATAGCCAGTTATGAAATACGTATTGTTCTATCTATCATTTGGCACCTACAATGTGTAATATATATTTCGTCAATTTACTTTCATAGGGGCTATGACCAACTAATTAATAAAAAAAAAAGCGGCCAAGTGCGAGTCGGACTCGCCCATGAAGGGTTCCGTAGCAGCAAGTAACATAATGTAAAAGTTCTTGTAGTTCGTTGTAACTTTGATCGATGTTTTAATAATAGTGTATTTTTTTTTTTTATATTTGAGTTGATTGAATGAAAGGTAAATTGCGGTTTACGATTTATGACGTATTAAAAAAAAACTACGCACTAGATCTCGTTCAAACCAATTTTCGGTGGAAGTTTGCATGGTAATGTACATCCATTTTTGAAGACCTATCCATAGATACCCCACACGTATGGGTTAGATGAAAAACAATTTTTGAGTTTCAGTTCTAAGTATGGGGAACCCCCAAAATTTATTGGTTTTTTTCTATTTTTGTGTGAAAATCTTAATGCGGTTCACAGAAAACATCTACTTACCAAGTTTCAACAGTATAGTTCTTATAGTTTCGGAAAAAAGTGGCTGTGACATACGGACGGACAAACAGACAGACAGACATGACAAATCCATAAGGGTTCCGTTTTTTGCCATTTGGCTACGGAACCCTAAAAAAAAGTGTTGCATAGCATTAATATTTGAGGAGCTGAGTTCTTCAATTATAGATATTGATATATTTTTAAAAGAACATGCAACATGCCATTCCTTATGCTTAATTTTTACTGTGAAAACATATTAACTTCTTAAGAAATCAAAGAACAACTTATAATATTTTATTTATTGCACTGTATACTTTAAAATATGTTGGTGTTTTAAGTATTATACTTTAATATAATATATATACCACGCACAAGTGATTCTTATAATGTGTATAATGTAAGGGAGGTAAACTATATGTAAAAACATTTGCTAATGCAATGCAAAAAGAATTATAAATGGAATTTGTTCTAACAGTTACTCATTACTTCTCTTAAATTAAGCACACTCTGTATCACTAAGTATGATAGTTATGGTTGTAGTGTTTCAGTCTTGCACGATAGTTTTTTTTTATATTTGCACGGCATTGGAAAATGATACACTGACACTACAAAAATCGAGGGGCTTATGTAATATTTTCACTCTTTTCATAAGTTACTAAATATGTATTGTGTGGATTTATATCATATCTACTAAAGGCTATAAGAAAGTTGGAATTTCATTGCAGAATTTGTTAATATTTATATTACAAACAGTAATGTGTATTCTAATACGAATATCAATTGGAAGCATTTATATCTCTCTTTGAACACCAAAATGTCACAATAGTGCATATATAGTGGTGCGTATTGTGACAGTCGTCTCACCTAGTGAAATTTCTCACATTGATTCTCACTTGAAACTCATTTGCCTATTCCAGCAGTCGAATAATGTGACACAGCAGGCATGTGAACAAATAAAAATCTAAACGGTAACACTTGAGTGTGATTTGATATTTCAATCAGATTTGAGGTTCCTGCGACCCTGTTAAGTTTGTGTTCTATTAGAGCGTAAATCGTAATAATAATAATCGTAAAATGAATAGAAGTTAGTTGTGGTTCACTAGCAGTAACGAGGAAGAAGACAAAGAAGAGGTATGCTTAAGACCAAGAAGAGGTATGCTTAAGAATACGGAATAATTCCAATCCGCTGAAATTGAGTAACATAATGTAACTTTGGAAGAATATGTTTCACAACAGGAACAAAGTAGGGCATGAAGATAACGCACAAGATGAAGATGCAGATATAAGAGCAAGCAGTAAGAATTAGAGACGAGATTATGTCATTTCACATGGATAATCCAGAAAATCTTTTAAATAAAAATTATTGAAAAATATGTTAAATATTTTATTTAAACAAACAACTAAATTTCTCCAACTATAATACTAGGAACATAAATAATTTCTTTTTGGTCTTTATAGCAGGACCCCTTGCTCTATTGCTACGAACACAAATGGTTGCTTATTGAGTCCTATTATAGAAGTCGAATTTGGTCGACTGTGATACTAAAACCAGTGTCTTCGCTAGTTGAGTCAACCAAACTCGACTTCCATAATAGGGCCCATTGATTCTTATAACACAACTCTTTTCTTCATTACTGGAACTGGCTACTCTTTCGAGAGTAAGAACATGTATAACTCTCTCTTCTGCCATTGAAAATTGTGGAGATTATTTGGTCCACTCCCCGTGGCATTTTGTTCTTTTTTATTGGCTTGTAATTTTTTCTTTACCATTAACTGCCAGTCATTATATACTTGAAAATGCAAGCAGTGTAATATTTTGGTAATTTAAGAAATTTTTACTTTTATTTTTGCCATTCTAAATTTATCTGACTGGAGGACCTATGCTATTTAGCTTCCGACTTATTTGGCTCTACTCATCCTGATATTTTGCTTTAGGTATACAAAAACTTACAGCAAATGTTAACCCTTTCGCAAGATTTTGATTTTGGTCTATGAATTCTATTAATTGCTCGAACTGTTTCTTGTTCGTGACTCTAACCCTAAAAGAATACGTTGTAATAATTGAAAAACATATTTATAGATATTTTGGGCCCCCTTTTCATTTCAGGCAGGTGCGATTTTAGTTTCAGAAAAATCCATGTAAAAACAAGTCTTTAAACTGACTTTTTATCTGCCATGTTGCCAAATTTTTCATTATTCGCCGTTTGTCACCTGAAAAAATCGTTCGACAAGATTCGTCAGTTCACAACGACGTTTGTCGTAAAAATCGACTCCTAGAATAACCAAAAATGTGAGGTTTGGCGATTTTTACGACATTTGTCACGTAATAGCATATCAGAATAGGAAAAGCTGAAAGTGACAAATCTCACTAGGTGAGACGACTGCCAGAATAAGCACCACATAACAATTGGGTTGACAAGAAAGTAACTTCGGTTTTCATAAATAGATAGATCGGTAGATTTGTTTTGAAGAACTTCTGTATATGTTATAATTTTGTCCTTTTGACACTTGATAGCTGTCAGTTTTAACTTACTTTAGAAGCAAATTGCGCGTAATTTATTTGCAGCTGTTAGTACAGGGCCAATTGTAGCATGGACTGTAACAATTAAGATTTTTGACGAAGTTTGCTTTTTTATTGCCGTAAAAAAAATATATGTATAGTGTGAGTTGATTGCTTAACAGAATGTAAAAGTCTAAATTGCTTTAAAAAGATTCCGTTCTGTATATTTTTCACTCAAAGACGACCAACGTCCTGATCTATCTATTGGAGTCGATGATGTCCAAATCAAAGCCATATTGAAACGGATCGTCGAGAGATTGTAGAGCGGTTAAATATATCACACACAACAATTGAAAACCACTTGAAATGTCTTGAACTCGTGAAGAAGCTCGACATTCGGGTTCCGCAGGAATTAAAAGAGGTTCACTTAACACAACGAATCAATATTTACGATATGCATCTCAGATGCAATTAAATCAACCCTTTTTGACTCATCACTGGTGATAAAAGTTGGGTCATCTACAACAACAGGAATCGAAAACGATTATGTTCCAATCGTGATAGTCCAGCAAAAAACCACATCGAAAGATGAATTGCATCAACAAAGATCATGCTGTTAATTTGGTGGTATTACAAAGGTGATGTATATTTTTAGCTTCCAAGGAACCAAACGATCAATTCAGATATTTACTATCAACAAATGATGAAACTGGAGAAGTAACGAGAGGAAAACGGCCAGAATTGGCAAATCGTAAGGGGATCGTGTTCACCAAGACAATGCAAGGCTTCACACATCTTTGATAACTCGTAGAATATTAGTAGTTGGGAGGTGATTTTGCATCCACTATATAGCCCTGAGCTTGTACCATCAATCTGATTTATTTCGAAGTTAGCAAAGCTCTTTGACTGGCAAAACATTTAATAATGATGATGATCTAAAATCCCACTTGGTTCATTTATTTGCTGATAAGGACCAGGAGTCATGTAGTTGACAAAAATATGGTAAACGGTCGTCGGACAAAGTGGAAAATATATAATTAATTAAACACTATTCTTTGTATAAAATTACTGAATTTTATTTCACATTTTCTGCTATCCCAATATATTATAAATTTTCTATTGTACAATGGCAATCCTCAGGGCCAACCGCTGCGCTGCACATTGGGGCTATATTGCTAAATTGGTTCAAAACCACCCACAGGTCGTAATTTTTAACGAAATTTGAAAATTCTTGTTGGATGATAATCGTGAGGAGGAAACAAAGAGACGCTCAAAAATAAATAGAAATTTTGTTCAAAGTGAGTTCATTTTTATCATTTTTAATATTTAGAAATAATTTATTGTTGTTTAGTGCTGCTAAGATGGGTCGAAAATTTCACTGTACCTCGGAAGAGAGAAGTTTAGTTCAGCTATTAAGGAAGCAAGGTAAAACCTATAAATTCATCGCCGAAGCATTGGGCTGGTCTGAAAATTTTGTAACCAATGCTTTAAAACCTTTAAAAAATACGAAAAATAGGGGAAAAGCCAAAAAAATCTCGATAACGACTGATCACCGCATGTTATTATTGGCTAAATCAGATCCGTTCATCTCTTGAAGAACGATTTGCGCGCAAATTGGGAACGAAGTTAGTGCTCGTACAGTTCGTCGAAGGCTACGGGACGCCAAACTACCTGGAAGGATCGCCAGAAAGGTGCCGCTTTTAGGAGGCAAAAATTTAAAGGCTAGGAAAGAATTCACTGCGAAACACCGTTTATGGAACGGACAAGATGGAGTAAAGAAATTGTACAACATCCTTTGGAGCGACGAGACGAAAATAAATTTGTTCTCCTCAGATTCTGGGCGAAACGTTCGAAGGCCCAAGGGAAAGGAATTCCATGTACGATTCACGAAAAAAAACCGTTAAGCATGGAGGTTGAAATATTATGGTTTGGGGTTGTTTTCGTGGTATGGCGTAGGCCCTATCTTTCGCATAAACGATACCATGACCAGATTTGAATACAAGGCAATCTTAGAGGATGTTATGCTCCCGTACGCCGAGGAAAATATGCCCCTAAGATGGCATTTTCAACAAGATAACGATCCGAAGTACTCTTCAATTCTGGTAAAAGGTTGGCTTCGTGATCAAAACGTGTCTGTAATCCCGTGGCCCAGTCAATCTCCAGACCTCAATCCTATTGAGAACTTGTGGGATGCACTGAAACGAAAATAAGCGGGCCAATATTACACAAATAAGGACCAATTGTGGGAAGCAGTCCAGAAAGAATGGTATTCCATACCTTTGACAACATGTCAAAAGTTAATCGAATCCATGCCCCGCAGAATTGAAAAAGTTCTGCAAAATAATGGAGGATATTCCGGGTACTGAGGTTAGGAAGGAAGAAAAAACTTAAATTTCCAAAAAAATTTATGAAATAAATTAGAATATTAATATTTTTGTGCACTACACCTATTTCATTGACCATGCGAAATAAAATAATTTGGATAATAATTGGAATTAAAAGCTTTTAATTTACTTGTTTTGGGTTTTTTTAGTTTTAGAATCTAGTTAATAAGCAACTGTAATGAAGTCAGCTGAAATAAAATTCATTGTAATGGACATTTTTTGATAAATGAAAGAATTTTTACTCACACCTATTTCTCTGACCAGCTGTGTAGATGTTTCTCATCTGCCGGGTTTCCCGTGACGGCCCACTTTTTTTTTATATGTATATAATTGTATTGCTATGAGAACTGAGGCTATGATAGGCAATTTCGAACCTTTTCTTTAGTTCGCTGGATACAATCACAGGTTTTAAATTCTTCTAACTCCACATTTATTGGAAATTCCGCGGTATACCATCCACAGCTGTTGTAGGACTTGCCGATAAGCCGAAAATATTTTCGTTCTTTCTTTTAACCTAACAAATCTTATTTTCGGAAATGGAGCAAATCCCTTCCCACAAGCTGTTTACCTACACTTGATGTTTTACCACTATTCTTCCTTAATAAACTGAATTTAATTCAATTGGAATTCAGCTGGAATAAATCGATGACGATGAGCTCTCACAAGAACAAAGATATAGCTAGCAACTATATATAGAACTGTTGAGAGGATTCCGCAAATAGGTAGATAGGCCCCCTAACAACACCGCCGAGCCGCCTTCTCCGGATAAGAATAAAAACAAGTTTTTCAGCACTCGACAAATATTTTATTGTCTGCGGCTGCAAGAACTGCTGCCATGACTTGTTGAATTTTTGTATGCATCTTAAACTATGTACTTGGAGATTCTGAACAGCTTTCTGAGGACTATGAGTGAAACTGTGAGCAGCATAAAGTCCTCTGCCTCACCCAGGATAACAGCCTGACCCGGCGTGCAAATCACTTTATAGCCGGCCTCTTTTAATTATTTACATATATACCGCTATTAACTTGTAATTAGTTTTCCCTAATGGCTCCTGGGTATTTGCACTGGAGTTGGAGCATAACTCAAAAGCAAGGTAAACTTCGTAGATTCGCAGTTGACAGTTGAAAAAATATGTTGCTCATTGTCAGTGTTAAAACAGACTACCGTTTAGAATTTTTTAACTGCACATCTTGTAGAACAAACATAAATAATTAAAAGAGCCCTGATTCCAGCTCCAAGTGTTCCGTACCATGAACTACATATTTTATTTGTATGACTACAAACATATTCAACAGAATATTCACGGACAGTAAAATTAATCAGTCCCACTACTTTAAAAGTTTCACGAAATTAATATTTATTTATTTCAAAAGACATATCTCAGAAATATAATCTGAAAATGTCATTTCCAAATTTATAGAATTGGCTGAGTTACAACCATCAACGTAAACTGCTTTCAATAGAATTTCTATTTATACAGTAAAACCAAAAATATATGCAACCAATTAATTTGATATAGGGTTCATTTTCTTAATAATGGCCATTTTCCTTTTTTGACGTTTCTTAACGTATGAGGGCAAATTCAGTTTCTTTCGAGTACGAGACAGCTCGATAATTTACTAATGTTATTGGTGTGAAGGAACTTAACTTTGTAAACAAAAAATTGACTAATTACAAATAATTTTATTTAATTATTATTTTTGTGATATATGAACTTAGAAAAATAAGCTCATTTTGGCCTATGGGCGCTAAAAAGCGCCATAAAAGCTCGTCTGCTGTCTATCACGTAACTGAGATTACAGTCCACTGCTTTCAACGTTTGTTCTTTTCCGGACTGTAATCACAGTCTCTCGTCTGCAATGTGTTAATAATTAATTAGATTCAATCTTATCTAATATTTACCGAACTCCTTTGTAACGTTCAGCGATTTGTAAAAAGATTGCAAACAAATGAAACAATAAATAATAAGAAGAAATAGTACAAATGGTCTCAAATTTTTATTTTAAATGTTAAAATTTTTATAATCAGCCAGTACCATTATTGTGTAATTCCAGAGTTTATTTATTTATTTATTTATTTAATTCAACTTAGTGCAAGCCGTGCATACAAATGTACAACCTTACAAGGTGCCTCGTAGAACACGATGTTTTATATAGAAATCTTTCACCTGTAAATTCTGACCTTTTTAAAGCCCTTTGCTCCTGATTCCTAAAGGACGATAGCAGATTCTGAAGATTTTCCCTACTTTTTAATTGCATCATGGGCTTATCATCGGAACCTTCTACTAAGAAAAATAAATTCTTATTGCACATATTTAAAAGAACTTGGATTTTCTTCACATTTTCGATTACAACTCAAATTAAAAATTACGGCGCTCAAAGAAGACAGTATTTACTCAGCGGAAAGCAGAACTGATACCTTAATTTCACTTAAGTTAGAGAGAATTACATGTTTATGAGAAAGAGTAATCTCTGATAATTATAACCAATCGATACATGCATTTTTAAGCACAAATGCTGTGTTCGTTAGAGATTTGAAGCGCTATACCAATGCCGAAAATTAGTTACTCATGGGTTGTTAACATTTGAAGAACTCGTTGGCGTGGGCTTCTGAGCTTGGCGCTGAAGGCTTCGTCTTAGCCATAATTGTTTCGAATCGCCGATGAGATACATCATATTGCGCATGAAGTGTATCATTAAACAGTCATTAAATCCAAAAGCCAATGACAGCGTGCTGTAAGCCCGAAGTATAATTTATTGTATTTCAAAGGAAAATTGGTGGATTCTTGATATTTATTGCAGAAAAGGAAAATTTAACAACTCATTATCAAATTTTCGAAATATTTTCAATTGATTTCTGTTGAGTGATTTCTTATTTTAAATATATATTAAGAATTTAACAATATTCGTTCTGATACGCCGTGCGCATATCAATCCAGTCAACCTTAAGCGCACGATGTATGCACATTTTAATATGTATTGCTGTGCTCGCCCAGCGTAGGAGTCACCAACCGATTGCAACCTCAACACCATTTGACAGCACTGAATTATGTTCGAAAGAGTTCGAGTGCTCTCTTCTTTTCATCAAAGCAATGCAAATACCCATAATGAAAAAATGTCTACTACACTCATAAAATAATTCCAATAAACGTCCCTAAAAAATAATGAATTTGTGTTCTTCAGAAAAAGTCGCACCTTCATACAACACAGCTGTAGCCTACACCCCGTACGGCAGTGCACCCTTCTTAAAACATGTTCGTTTTCATCACACTCACTCAACTTACGAGTAGGCTGTGGCGTTGGCGTGGTTAGTTTGGTGTCTGGTCTGGTTGTGGTTTGTATGATCGCTTTGTTCGATCGAACTTCGTATGAGCAATGCGCGTGCTAATGTTCTCTAATATTGAACTGAATGAGAACTGAAAAGCAAAAAGCAGAACATAAAATATTCTTATTCGTATGGATGTGTGAAATCGTTTTTTGAAAAGTGGATAAGGTAAAGGTACTAGTAATTGACCACTTAAGAGCGTTTTCAAGTAAGTATGGCGTTTTCATCTTTCAATTTTAATCAGGGAAAGGGCTTAAGGGCTCAGCAAATTTGGTTGGATTTTTAAAGTAAGGAACAACAACTTCTATTTTAATTTAATTTACTATTAGAGTCAGGGAAAAAAATGAAGTCAAGCAAGTACTTGTCCCAATAATTGACCATCTGTGACAACAAGAAAGTTAGTAGTTGACCATGTGCTGTACCAGTAATTGACCACGTAGGAAAATAATAATAAAACGAGGATAGGAACCTTAGCAGAAAAAATTAAGAGTAATTTCGCACTTTTTTTTATTAAATATTCAAAAAGGAAACCGTCACAATTAAAACTTCAGTAATTAACCCATTAATGCGCAAAACAAGGATTTTGTGCACGCAAGTTCAATTGTGCGATTGCCGATTCGAACAGCAAATTGGGGCGAATTTCCTCCAAATTTGTATATAAGGGGTTTTTGGGGGTGCTCTTTCAGAATCTGGCATAAAAACCTCAAAAACCCTATTATTTTTTGGGTTTTAAAAAAAAGTGCCGATTTTTTTTGTCATTTTTCGTCTCAAAGTCGATTATCTTGTCGTTACTGCTATTGAATGATCTTATGAACACCAGAAATCGCGGTCCGAATGTCTACACTTTCTCAAACCATGGTTTTGAATTTTTTTTGTTTTGCTTTGGTTTTTGCAAAATGCGCGTCTGAATATCTGTGTCATTATTGCTGACGATACTAGTTCTTCATTTGCAGTACTACTGGCTAAATTCATTGGTAGGTCGGCGATTGTGCACGTCCTTCCTTCTGGATCGGTTCAGCCGAAAGTAGATGGTCATGTGGTCCGACAGCTTCTGCTTGTGTACTAGCAATGTCATTGAAAGATGGCTCTTCAATTTCATTAAGAGGTTTTATACAGTCAGGAGGCACAAAAAAGTAGATTTTTCAAGAATTTTTCTGATGACCTTTTTTAGTTATTAATGTAAAAATATGTACACGTATTATGGTAACTCTCGAGTGTATTTTAATGTGTTTTATTTGTAAAAATAATTATTTTAAAAGCTGCTACAGCTGATCTCCGGGAGCAACTCCAAAAAACGGCATCTTGCGGTGAGCACGATATCTCTGGACTCGATCATCCAAAACGAAAAAAACAAAAATATTTCGTTAATATATTGTTTTATCTTATAATTAATCGAAGGAATAAGCAAAATAAAAATTTTTGACAAAATGACCTTAAATTGTTTATAAAATGGAAAATATTTACCGGTGAGAAAAAACCTTCGATTAATTACTAAAAAATATACTTAGAAAGCTTATGTTAAAATTTTAAACTGATCAGTTGAGCCGTTTCCGAGAAATCTTGCTCACCGCTTTAACACTTTTAATGAAGTTGAAACCTACGTAGCCACCTTCTTCAACTCACGGCCTGCTGAGTTCTGGGCAACAGGCATCCAATCCTTGCCTATACGTTGACAAGAAGTCATAGTTGCTCACGGCGAGTATTTGATTGACTAAATGTATAGTAAAATAAAAATGTTAGAATTTAAAATGTAAAAACAAACTGTCATTTCTTTCGTGCCAACCCGATAATTTCGTTTCTTTCACAAAACTGACTAAAGTTACTTTCGTTTTCACCAGCCACGGTGAAAAAATATTCAAGAAAAACCTCACAAGTCATCCACCCAGAATCAGTTTTTCCTAGGCCCCATTCTTTAGGAACATTTTCTGCAATGTCCTAGCTGGGTTACCCGGTTTCACCCGGCATTGGGTAAAAACTTACTAATTAAACACTTCTCAAATGCTCTAGTTTCTTATATCCTAGAAATTGTTTCAACCCGAAAACCCCTTTATGGATCCGCCATCTTGAATCTTAATAATATCCAAAATTAGTGTCCTTAAACATTGTACCAATTTTCATTAAAACTCGTTGAAATCGAAAAATTTTGGTCACCATATTGGGTCCGCCATCAGCAGTTTCGTCACAATTAAATATTCGGGATGTGTCATCTAATATATTTTCCTAGTCATGTTTTTTTAGATAGGTGAAAACTTCTGAAAACCAATTCAGTATTTGCTGCTCTGTGACCGACGCTCGCGAGATGGTGAGGTTTTGCGAAATTCTTCTCGAAACAGAGGGATTTCTATGTAGAAATACCTTCACCCAGGTTCTGCCTGGTCTACCACCTTTAAAAGGGTTTGATCGTTTCATTCCCTTCAAGAACTTCTCCACAATGACAGTTAGCTGATCTACCGTCACGGGGAAACCAGTCTGATCCAGTTTAATAATCCATCTCCATATTTCAGCCTCCTCTTCTTTGGTGAGAATGGAGTTATGTCCCATTTTCCTTCCAATCGGTGATTTGCCTTAAATTTTTTACTTCAGCGTTGTTCTTGGGATTTTAAATGTTTTGGCAACGGTCCGAATTGGGGTTTGGTGTAGCCGAACATCTTCGATGACAAAAGTCATTGCATCTTCTGAATAATTCCTAAATGATCCCTTTCGTCCAGGCAAATAGCTCTTCTACATTATACGCAAATCTTACAAAGAAATATTAACATGACCCAATGTACTTGCAATTACAAACACTTCATTAAAAGCTTTCTGAAACGAATATAAAATATTAGAAGCATTAAGAGTCAGCTCAGAAAGTTGGTCAAATATGTTCCAAAAGTTGACCATAAGATGAATCAATAATTGACCTAAGGGTCAATTACTGGAATAAAGCGTACTATCTGTTCACATGTAAGTGCGGCGCTTTTTTCTATTACTAGCGACGATATAATTCACAATCCGATTTAATTTAAAATATACTAACTTATTCAGAAATTGACCACCCCGGTCAATCTCTAGATCAATAGTAGTAATAGCATTCGGTAGTTGACCATCCCCCCTTAAAGCGTCATTAAGTAATTTGTTGACTTAAAAACTCCTGTTTTATCACAAACCACACACTAATTTAATGAATAATACGTGAAACTTACTCAAACATTTTTCGGTAAGTTATATAATATCACTTTTGAGATATTACTTCTTAAGAAAAAATATAACAAAACACATGTAAATTTTACGCCACAGAACCTCTTCACAAAACGCTTCGCTAATTACTAATACATAATGTACTGCATTTAGGAAGCTTTATGATTTGGGCGGTGGAGAGTAGCCCCTATTGACACATTTGTTTTTAATTGAACATGACCAACTAAATCTTTGTTTTTGGTCTTTATTGGTAAAAGGGTCAATTACTAGAACACGGTCAATTACTAGTACCTTTACCTTATTAATAAGCAAATTATGACTTGTCGATGCGTAATTGAAACATTTTTGGAAAAATCATTTTCTCAATTAAATTTAGGAGAAAAATCCGAAGTGATTAATTCCGTTAAGCCGGTACTTCCGGATTTGATTTGCAAGGTGATAAGTAGTTTTTATGATGAGATCCTGGAAAATTTTGTCACAAAAGTAGTATCGAACTCACATACAAATAAATATTGTAATTGTTTGCAAAGAAATAAAAATAAATTAATACAAAAAATTCAGGAAAAAAAACCAAAAAATATATAACAAAAACAAACAAAAATTAAATGGGATTCTGGTCTATCACATCCGCTTCGTGGTCCTGGAGAAAACTAAGAATATATTTAAACAATAAATTAATGTTGAGCACCCTGCTGAAAACGCCACGGCTCGTCACTGAGCCCATGCTATTATATGAAGGGATCAGAGTCACACTTCGCTATTTTTTCAGAATTTTAATTGTAAACTTTCATGTCTATAATCTAAAAGCGGTTAACTTATAACTTTCACCTTTTATTGAATGATAATAAGTATTCTTTTCTAAAATTTCAACTGGTATCGCACCTGTGTTATGTTTATATTAAACTAATGGTTTTAATAACTCGTTTTTGACCAGAAGTAGGTTATAATTATTTCTCGCCATAATCCCCCATATTTTTTAACATTTCATAGTGTTGATGATGATGTAACTTTTATTAAGAAAATCTGTCGCAGTTTCGACATGCAAATCACTTAGTACCAAGAGCAAAATAAAATGATTGAATATAGTTGACATTTACAAAGGACTATTCAACAAGATTCAAGATTAAAGATTTTTATTTGGCGACTACTAATGACAATCATTTACAGAATTTTTTACATTATAAAAGAAACGCGGATGACATCAAGTTTTACTTCAATCCGTAATGAGCCTGTCTTTAGGCGACATACCATTCTAACTTAACGTATTCATTTATATATACATCTATCTCAGTAGTATTTGACACTGCGCCATATGCAAAACAGTCTTTTGGGTCTTTTATAACTTAAAATAAATAAATAATTTAAAGAAACTAAGGAGGTCCTCCAGACCAGGTACAAATTTAGGGATTATTGATTAATTTTTAACATTTAATAATAATATTTCAAGAAACAAAACAATACAGAACAGAAACTGGGGATAACGAGGAAAGTAAGCCACCTCCATTTATGCTTTGCATATAGTGGCACTTAATTTACGAGTAGTAGTAGTAAATCTTTATTGTTTAATTCAAAAGAATTTTACAATGAGTGTTGCTTATATATGTAGATAGAGTTTTCTTGATATATAAATAAAATATGATTACAATTTCATAAATTCATTCTTGGTTTGCTTATATATTATTGTTAACAAAATGTTCATATCGTATCTTAAAACATATTCTCAGTTATTTACATATTTACATAGTTACAATTTTCATGATATATAAATATAGTTACTATTTCTTAAATTCATACATGATATTTCTTGAATTACTTACGAGTATTCATTATATATTACATTTGAGTAAAGTACAAGACTAAGACTATGATATCCATATAGGTCCAGCAGGGGCCAATTATGTTATTGTATGAGTGCAGGCACGCACAAAATCTTGGTGTATGTTAGTAGTTCCGCAAAACACAGTCCTACAGACATTTCTTACTTATTCTAGTTAGCTTGAGGTTATCATTACATATGTTTGTACAAGTATCGCAATCATAGATAAAGCACACAACCATGTGTACACAGCCTGCAGCATTTGACTTCAGGAAGTGAGCATTAATAATTATTCACACATTACGACGAACATCACAGACATGTTTGTATGTACTCATTATGCTCAATCCGGGGGACAGCCCAACATCAAGCAATGAACAGTAGTAGTAGTGAGAAAACACGGGCAACGGAGCCTCTCGCCAATGCCTACACCAGCCCATGAAAGCTCACCCATTCAGCCCCAGACATTCAAAAGAGCCCAGTATTGCCAGGCCCTTTCTAACCGCAAGCCAGAAGCTTCCTAAAGAACAATGTGGGTGCCCATCTCATCAGACTCCTCAAAACAGGGTCCAGACTCGGAGTGGAGGAGACCGAAAGTGGACAGGTAGAAATATTTCGTAATTGGGTCACAAGAAAATTCAGCAAAGGTCTCTCTTATCAATTTATTGCGATGGTTCCTACACCTAAACAGTGCCTTTCTAAGCAGAATGATAACATATTCCAAAATAAGGGTAACATCTGCAGCCTCATAGAGTGATTTATTATTAATATATTTGCCTTCAGGGCTAAATTTAATATTAGTACACTTTCTCAAAATATTGCGCTCGAAACGTGCAACAGTCGCCACCACACTAGTGGAGGCCCAAAACCAGCAGACCGAGCCATACACAATGATAGGTCTTATAATCTGTTTATAGATCAATAGCTTAGTCTTAACGGGCATGGAATTGCGAAACCTTAATAGCGAGGCCAATGAATTTCTTGCCCTGGTTGCCCTAACAAGCGCGTCCCTGTCATGTCCATTAGCCTTTAGTCTCTCATGGAAGTGCACCCCGAGGTATTTAAGGCTCGTCCCAGCCAGTATAGAACATCCCTCAAGGTTCAGCCTCAGAGCCCTGGCGTCCCTCACTATACCCTTCGGCGCCGTCGAGCACGGTCTTCGTATACACAAGAGATCGGTCTTGCCAGAGTTAATCCCAATACCCCATCTTCCGTAAAATCTACACACCGAGTCCAAGTGTCTCACAACCACTAATGCCGCTCTCCAGGGTCTGTCAGCGGACGCATACACCAAAGTATCGTCCGCATACAGAATGGTGGAAGCACCCACATCCCCACGGCTGTCACAACACAAATCCGAGATAAATATGCTGAACAACTTAGGCCCAAGAACCGAGCCCTATAGCACACCCCTCTCAACACTAATCAGACCCGAACTGCGACCCCTAATCTCAATCCAAACACTCCTATCCTCAAGAAACGAGGCCACAAGCCTGGTCCATATCCCAGGGCAACCAAACTTAGCCAGCTTGTAAATTATACCGTCCATCCAGGCAAGATCAAACGCTTTCTCCAAATCTAGAGAGCATACCACAGTACAATTACCCCTTCTCAACTCTCTGACAACATCCCCGTGAAACATATACATACACGCTTCCCACATCAGGATCCACAATTCCAACGCAATCAGGCCCCAAACCGGTCGCCAACCTCTCAGATCTTCGGTACTCCGAGAAAAATTTCCTGACAAAAACAGTACAGACCCCAGGCCATTCATTGAACATTTAAAAAGACGCTCGTAATATCCCTCAAAGGCTAGGAGCTTTTCCTCATGCGTCACACAGCCAACTCCCTCAGCAGACACACTACCCAGTCTATCGCCCTTTCCCCCACAATCTTGCCTATTTCTCTGAAGGCATCAGGGCCAGGCCTTATTGACTCCAATTTTTTATTAGATTGTGATATATTTAGCAGTCCAATTCGGTCGGATAAACCTTTAACTTGTCCTTTCCACAGGCGATTCTAGTACCATACACCTCAACCGCGCTCAACAGAGCCCTAGTAATCTCCCCTACGACAGAGTCAATTCATGAGGCCGACAGTTTTTTCTCCCAGGTACGTCAGGAACGGACCGGACCAAGTGGGTCCTGAACTCCTCCCAGTCCACCCCCGCAAAGGTCCAGTAACTTCTATGAGACTTGAGTCTCAACATGCCAGAACCTCTACAGATATTCAGGCAAACAGCCCTATGATCAGATCGAGTCTGCTCCGTAAAGCAGTCGTAGCTGCCAGACAGATCATCAGCGAACTCGCTAGATACAACAAAGAAATCGAGGTGTGCCCCACTGAGTGGAAAAGTAGGCTCCTCAGCACCTACACATTCCAGACCAGAATACATTCCCTCACCATCAAGCCATCCAGTCATGCGTCTACCATTGGAGTTGGAGGAGACATCCCACCAGCGGGAGCTTCTAGCATTATAATCTCCACCAGCGATGACCAATGAGCCCCCACCAGAACACCTTCCCAAGAACCTCATCAATCCATTAACAGAAGCAGCACTCGCATTAGTCGGAAGGTATACCGACTCCAAAAGCAACTTCGCGGGACCACCATAGAACTCACCAGTCTCGCAACTGTCTCCCTCAAGACTTACCACAATTCCACAAGACACCGCGCCACCCACTCCGAATCTTTCATTACAAAAGACTCCAACGTCACCTGAGCCCCCAAAAACCTCAGACAACAAGGGACCCCCATTATCCTTGGTCGCGTCCAAATTACCCACCAGCCCAATGCTCCTACCTCCGGTCACTTCCTGGACCTGCTCTTAACCTGCATGAACATTTCCTCCGGGACACCCCCCGGTCCCAACCCACCACGCAGCAGTCTAGCGTTATTAGCAATTGCCTTTTCGGCTTCACTTCTCGAATTCCTAATTCTTTTAGCCAGCTCGACTCTACGCGGACAGCCCCTGAAGCTAGCCGGATGGCCACTGGTACCACAGTTTTTACAAAACAGCGCTTCCCTCACTCCGTCCTATCCTACAGCCACCGGGTCCATGGTCACCACCACATTTCACGCAAATGTGCTTAAAAGCACAATTAGCAGCCGTATGCCCGAATCGCTGGCAGTTGTAGCACTGAAGTGGGCCACTTCTGCGCAGCTCTTCCCACCTGACCTTATGGTGCAACACATTGCTTACTTTAGAAACACAGATCATTACTAAAGATAACCAAAAACCAACCACTCCCGTAAGATTCCCCACCACCAAACCTCGACAACTTTCCAACGCCAAGCTGAGGAAACCTATCATCCAAATCAGATTACACCTCATCAGGCCTATGAACTACAGACGAATTTACCAGTATCTTACTGGTTTTTGACTTATAAATAACCTGCAATTTCAATTCAATATCAGATTCCCCCGCAAACTTACGAACAAAGTCGAGAAGCTCTCTCGTACTGCCCGACGGAGCAAAAATAGGAGGACAAAATTTAGGTTTAGATTTATCACCAACTATATTATTATTTTTACTGTTACTCGGATGAGGGCCATTACCAATATTACTTTTGTCCTTGTTCTTGCCATTATTTCCAATAATTGCAGAAGCTCCTTTAGTAGGAGACATCATTCCCCCAGATTGAGCATAGGACAAGGTTTTTTCCTTTTTTTTTTATTATTTTTATTATTTTCTTTCCCTGAAGGGGTAGACCTCAGACGATCATTGTAAGGAGGGAGAAGAACTGGATTGTTCCAAGGTAAAGCCTTAAGGCCTAAACAGATAAAAAGTTCCACAGCACTCGTCTCCACTCGCAAATGCCAAAAACATCAATTTTACACTAAAATGAAGGGGACTGCACAGATAAGCGAGTGGTTAACACTCGTCCCTTGAAAAGTTCGCCAACTTTCTACTTTTAACGCCCGCAAATGTCAAAAGGGCAGTTTGATATTCTTGATTTTGTGATGGTGATGTGAAGTGCGATTACAAATTCCTGGTAAATGCTTAGAGACATGAAATATGTTTTAAATAATATGTGTTCTTGTATTCTTATTGAAGAAAAGTTAATAGAAGAAGTGCATTCGACATCAAATGAACAGATTTTTGACATTTGTGAACGGCTTATCTGTTCGGTTACTTTTTGCGAGTGGAGACGAGTGCTGTGGAACTTTTTATCTGTTTAGGCCTTTAAGAGCGAATCTGACAAATTTTCTTTGCACAGATTCGGCGCAGTCAATATGAACTTGATAATAGGGAGACTAAACTTGACTCGCGTATACGAGAATTGGTTTAACAAAAGAAAAATAAAGCTGTTTGAAGACAGCCGTATTGGAATATTCATCTTTTGATGAATCCCAACATAGAGCTGACCTTAGCCACCTTACAGTCAAGTGACTACCCTGCGGGACTCCTGACATAGTTAATATCTTGTTTGATGTGTCACGACGAAAAAAACCTAATATGTCCTGTCAAGTAAGAGCTAATTCAGTTAATAAGCAGAGATGGAAAGCCTAGACTTAATAATTTAAGAATTATTACGGAATAAGAAAGCTTCTCAAAAGCCTTGCTTAAGTCAGTATAGATGCAATCTACTTACACACCTTTTTGGAAGCCTTCGGTAACAAAAGTAACAAATTCGAGGAGATTCGTAGAAGAAGAGCGCTCCGGAAGAAAATCGTACTGGTTTGTTGAGACGAGGCACTTGCAGACAGTAGAAAATCGTGAGTTTATTATTGACTCAAACAATTTTGGGATACACGAGAGTTTTGCAATAGTCCTGTAGTTGCATACCTAATTTTTGTTACCCTTTTTATGAATAGGAATGATGAAAGAATTCTTTCAGGGCACGGGAAATTATCCGGTCTTGAGAGACTTTTGCAAAATTAATATTAAAGGCATGACTAGTTCATTAGAACAAGCCTTAAGAATAGACGGAATACCGTCGGGTCCAGATGTGAAATCAAGAGGGAAATCATTGATATGCTTGAGGACATCATTAGGAGTAATACAGAGGGATAAATTAATGGCATAGGATTTTTGTTTAAGTGGTTAAAATTATTAAGATCGGGTTTAAATTCAGGGGAGAATAAATTTTTGGAGAAATTACGCAAACATATCGCATATTGCAAATGGAGTGTCACTAAAAAACCTTTCATATTGCATATTAGCAATAGCATATATTAGAGTAGTCGCCCACTTTTCTTTCAGAGTTAATAAATTTATAAAATGCGCTCGGATTGCTCTAGAATTCAGTTATCATTCGTTTTACGTAATGGTTATATAACTGTGTGGAAAATTCCTGAAATTTATTACAACATTCAACGAATTCATCCTGCTCAAAAAATATACCTTCCACAATTTATTCTTCTTATTTCTAAACCTCCGAAGATCGCTATTGAACCAGTGAGGTGAAGAAGTAAGAGACTGCTGGCATTCGTAAGAGACGCAAGATTCAAAAATGTTGAAGAGAACTTGTACAAAGCATTGTTATCATCAGATAAAAGTGTATTGAAATCAATGGAAGATATTCTTCTGGAAAGTTCGTCCATATTTGCCTTCCTAAAATTGTAAACGTAGTCGCTCACAGTAACATAAGTATAGTTTAGTATTTTCAGGAGTATAAAAATAATCTATTAGGTGAATGAAATTTGTCAAGAAGTGAAAGAAGAATTGGACTGTAATCAACAATTGTATTGTTGCAGTTCGAGGAAAATACAAGATCAAGCTGACGTCCCATGTCATTCTGTATGGAACTTATCTGACTGAGACCGAAAGAGAAAAACATATAGAGAGACTGAATGGAACCTACTACTCAAAATTTTCTCGATTTCTCCCCTAAGACACTTTAAATTGACCTTAAAGTGACCTTATTGACCTTGAGGCTCACTTAACCGTCAAAAGAACTCCAGATTCGAATTCAGTGACATCAAACACCCATATAGAGACTGGTTGCAACCTGTTGCTGCGAATTTTCTCGATTTCTGCCCCAAGTCACTCTAAATTGACCTTAAAGTGACCTTATTTGACCTTCGGCCTTACCCAACCGTCGAAAGGACCTCAGATTCGAATTTGGTGACCTCGAAAACTTATAGAGAGACTGAATGGAACCTGTCACTCATAATTTCTTTGCTTGAAAATCAAAGCTCCTCAAAAGACCTTAAAATGATCTTTAAAAAAAAACCTTACGTGCTGGAGCCAAACTGACCTCGGATTCGGGCTCAGCGACCCCAAAAACATAAAGTCTATATGGTCTGGTCGGTGGAATCGAAAATTTTTTTTTTTTGTGTTCCTGTGTTTTTTTTTTGTGTTCCTGTATTTTTTTTTTTTTGTGTTCCTGTGTGTGTTCACATTTCGAAATGAACATATCATACATACTAGATCTATTCCTATCAAGGGCATTAATTAGATCAGGACAAATATAGCAATACATAATAAATAAAGAATTTCTTGGTAATGTTACTTTGAGAGTAATAAGTTCAATGTCAGAAGAAGCAGATAGGTCGGGTGGTGAAATCAAGCTGCAATTGAGATGAGTTTTGCAAACTATGAGAACTCCTTCTCCTCGCGCCACACAATCAGTAAACCTATCTCTACGAAACACTTGATAGGATGAATCAGAAATCTCTGCATCCTGAAAACCATGATGTAACCACGTTTTGGTTAAGGGGGTATTCTAGTGTAGAGGCACGAATTTCGGCCGTTTTTTCAAGTTTCGTAAAAAAAAACAAAAAATATTTTTATGATCCATTTTTTTCTTATTTGCTTATTGATATTTTAAGAATACATAAAAATTAAATGAAAAAAAAAACCAAAAATTCCAGAAGTTATCGGCTGGCAGAGTGGGGGATTCAAAAAAAGAGGGTGTGGCGGCGGTCAAAATTACAACCGTTCTAGTCAACTCAAACAAAAAAATCCAACGGATTCTTAATTAGTAATGTTGTCGCTATGGAATCAATCTCAACAAAGTAAAAAAAAAATTTTTTCACAAAATGGCGGCCGGTTAAAAAAACAATTTTTTTTTTGCGATTTTTTCAACAGTTTTAATTTTTTTTTTAAATATTAAAAATTAAAATTTTCAACTTTTTTGAGGTTGTTACGATAGAGGGATATATAAAGAACGTTCACACCAAATTTCAAGTAAATCGGTTTAGTAGATCTCGAGATATCCTTACCGCCAACTTGAAAAAAGTAGTTTCGAGAAAAACGCGTTTAAAGTTTAGAGTAAAGTTTCAAGCAGTTGCGCTCATACAATCGTGCGGTATACTTAAATATTTTTAATCGGCGAACCCTGCTCCATACAAGGGACCTTCCTCCCGTTCAAAATCTTCAATATATAGGTATAAAATACAAAAGAAGTTTCATGGGGGAATTTATTCGCAGGTACTCGGGCCGCGCCTACCGTCTATTGTTCAATTCATTCCGGTAGGACCAGTTTAGTTGTCTCTTCACCAAAATCGCTATAACTCGGTAAATAATTGAATTTTGAAAAATCCCTTTGAAGGCATATTCTTGAATGTTTCAACTTTATAAATATGAAAAAAAAAATTTTTCGATTTTTTCGAATTTCTACACTAGAATACCCCCTTAACGCGATAATGTCCTAGTCTTGGCCCTGATATGTGCTTATAATATAAGGAGATTGTCTGGCGAATCAGTTTGTTGAAACAATATTAGATGGATTAATTTTTCGTATCGTACTTTCTACACAATTTTACAAAAATTCAGTCAAATAATTCTCCCTCTAAATGACCTTTGTAATTGTTCAAACCGGAAGTAGACCTTTAACTCGGGAATTGCAATATTTTAAAGCGAAATCACATTCTACGTCATAACTTGTGCATGCTGGGTTTAAATGGGTACATTTATTTATAGTTATCGTGAATATGCAAATTTCCAGCTTTGTGCTCACCGGCTATACAATTTTTTACTGAACGAAATGTTATATGTCATCTTCCGAAATAAAAATGTAATAATAATACTAATATCATCAGTTAGATAAGATATTAATATTAATACTGCACAGTAACCATAAAATTAGAGCAATTTGTAACTGTAACTTATTACCGAGGCAATAAAAACTCTTAACTGTGACTTTCCCGAAAAGGTTATTCAGAAGGTAATAATTGCTCCAGGAAAGCTACATTTCCAAGAATATGACATTTTTATTGCATTACTTCTTCGTATTTCAGATAACCTTCGCGAGCGACATGCCAATTTAGAAAAAGCATACAACAATAATACTGTAAACTGCATTTATACGTTTTTCTGAGTGGTGTTAATAATTTGCCTCATTCGATTAAATTACTTATTATCAAGCACATATGTACATATTAGGGTGCATTTTTTCGCGACTATTTTTTTTTTTTTCAGTCCCACCTCGAAATTTTGTGGCTAATACCTAAACATACATTCCCTGAAAATTGGAGCCCAAAAAAATAATATTTAGTACTAGACCAAGACGCATAAAGATTTCCCATATAAAATACACGTGAACTTTGATTATTTTTCTTCAAATCTCTACAACTCAGAGGCATTTTATGGCACAATCTTGGGCAATGGTAGGGTTTCTTCAGAATTGAATGCTCTTCAAAAGTGTCCATTGCGGTGTAACCCTAACTCCCACCAGCGAGGTAGTACGGGTCAGTAACCCCAATTTGTCCATGAAATTCTCGCTTTTTACCCCTATCTCGTAAACAACAAGAGGTACAGAAAAAGTGAATATGACAAACTTGTAGCAAATTCAATTTCCTCCAAAAAGTTCTTGAACACCAAATCGCTAACATCAATATTTCTTGAGATATTGGGCTTTGAAGTTGAGGTAGTGTGGAATTGTCATGGATTATTGAGCTAAATTGTAGAAACACTACCTCAATTTCCAAGACCAATATCTCAAGAAATATCGATGTTAGCGATTTGGTGTTCAGAACTTTTTTGTAGGAAATTGAATTTCCTACAAATTTGTCATATCCACTTTTTCTGTATCTCTTGTTATTTAAGAGATAGGGGCAAAAAGCGAGAATTTCGTGGAAAAATTGGGGTCAATGACCCGTACTACCTCGCTGGGGGGAGTTAGGGTTACATCACAATGGACACTTTTGTAGAGCATTCAATTCTGAAGAAACCCTACCATTGCCCAAGATTGTGCCATAAAATGCCTCTGAGTTGTAGAGATTTGAAGAAAAATAATCAAAGTTCACGTGTATTTTATATGGGAAATCTTTATGCGTCTCGGTCTAGTACTAAATATTATTTTTTTGGGCTCCAATTTTCAGGGAATGTATGTTTAGGTATTAGCCACAAAATTTCGAGGTGGGACTGAAAAAAAAAAAATAGTCGCGAAAAAAAAGCACCCTAGTACATATATATAAATAAATGCTAATGATTCTTCTTGTATTACTTCACACCGATAGCCGTAGGTCATCACAATCACTTCTGGGCATAGCAACAATTGCCACTCATCTATTATGCTTTTATACTATTATACTTATTAAAGGAATAAGAAACTTTTATTTCTAAAAATAGGTACTATAAAACGCTTTAGCATATACCCTAAAGGTGCCTAAATACTTTTTATTTATGTATAAAAAATTAATTGGAATATTGCCGTACGCTGTGAAAACTACTTCTATTTATTAGACATGAACCCAACACGATCATATATTATCTAGAGAAGGTAATGTTAAGGAAGGTGTCATTGACATCCTTTAATGGCACATTGAAGAGAGGCCCTTATCTTACTTTACACCGCTCCCTTATTATTGATTTTGCATTTCACCCCATTTGGAACTTGAGTAAAGCGATAATGTCTGTGTCCTTTGGGTATATTTTTTCTGTCAGATTAATTATATGTTTTCTCCGCGTAGCCAACTTCTAATACTTTTGGGATATTAGCATAAAACTGCCTTTTAATGGCGAAACTTTATGGAAGATATATATATTTAAAAGCCAGTTAACGACATACACGGCGAAAAAGTTGACGTGAACTTTGAAATATTTTAAACTCTTTGCTAACTAATGTACGAGTAGTATACAATATCTGATTTAGGGTTGTAGGTACATTGTGTATGTCATACTGAGTATGCGCTTTAAGAAAGCTACTTAAATCCCTAATAGAGTTATTTGTCGAGGTAAATAACGTAAACTAAAAAGCTGGTAGCAAACCAAAATAACTAAATCGTGCCCTTTCCTAAGTGCTGCCAAATTAGGTTCACACTTTTCGGGCTCAGCGCGAAAGTGATGTTTCATTTCCTCGAGGAAAGTTTCCCATCATTAAATCGGGTTGAGTAATGGGCGGGGTGGGTTACTTTTGTAGTTGTGACCAGAATGTTTCGTGACGATGTTTCTCTAACGGTTCTGTTTGTCGTGAAGTGAGTCTTGCCCTTTGTACTAAAAGTTCCAAAACGCTTTCGTGTACAAAAAATAGCACCGCGGAACGAACACCGCGACAACATAACGTCGGTATTTCGCGTCGAACCAACCCGCTCTTAAAGATTCCGTGGCCGAAAAAGATTAAATGATTCGTACGCGCGCCGCAGCAATCATTTGTTAGCACCGAACAGAACACCCATGCCCTAGATGTGTTTAAGGAAAAGTCAGCAAGATCCGGAAGTTTGATAAGATTGAAATTAGTTTGGAATTAAAAGCTGCTAAGCACCGGTAATTGATACATTAACTTGTTGTACTTCAGATCGCAATCTTCATTTTTCGCTAACGTCACTGTAATTTGTTCAGGATTTCTTTAGGGAAATTAAAGTCTCTCCACGTTATTCGCGGACACGATAGCACCTACATAGGATTCGGAATAAAGTCAAAGCAGTCGCAATGACAATAGAAGGAAGACTGATTGTCAGGAAATGTTATGCTGTTACTTCCGCTAGTACAAATTCCTTTTCCTTATTTTACTCGCGATATAATGAGCTTGTTTAAGGGGTAATATCACCTTGTGTGCATGAAATCAAGGGTCACTTTCAACAATTTATATAAAAAAAAAAAAATATCAATATTTCCTATTTTTGTTTTATTTTTCATTATTATATAGGTCTATAGATACAATTAACAACTATTTAAAAACAAAGTACCGGCGCAATCAGTGATTGAAGGAAGCTCCTTATTTTTTGATGACCTGCACGGGCGACAACATACAGGTCATAATTTTTGATCTAAAACGAAAAACCTAAAATATTCTTAAAGTAGATGCCAAAACCCACTGAAGTACGTAGGAGTTTTTAAAAATATTGCGTCGATTTTAAGTAAATAAATCGTTTCTTACGAAAAAATCGGTCGAAATTGGTCATAAAAACGTTAAATTTTAGTTTATCAAAAAAATCCTACGTACTTCAGTGGGTTTTGGCATCTACTTTAAGAATATTTTTGGATTTTTGTTTTAGATCAAACATTACGACCTGTAAGTGGTCGCCCGTGGAGATCATGAAAAAATAACGAGATTCCTTTCATCACTGATTGCGTCGCCATTTTGTTTTTAAATAGTTTAGAAAAAAATTGTTTTTTGTAGCTTTAGACCTATATAATCACGTTAAAAAACAAACAGAAATAGGAAATATTGATCTATTCTTTTTTTATAAATTATTAAAAATGACCCTTGATTTCATGCACACAAGATGATATTACCCTTAACAGAATATGAACATATGGTGTGTACGCATATGAACCTTTCTCGTTTTTGTTCCTGTTTCACGAATATCGCAACATATAATATTAGCTATTTACAAACCGCAATATACTTCATATAGGAATAATTAAAATGCGTAAAATTCATATGTACACTAAGGAAAAAAATATCGGGTTGGCACGAAAGAAATGAGACAGTTTGTTTTTACATTTTAAATTCTAACATTTTTATTTTACTATACATTCAGTCAATCAAATACTCGCCGTGAGCATCTATGACTTCTTGCCAACGTATAGGCAAGGACTGCACGCCTGTTGCCCAGAACTCAGCGGGCCGTGAGTTGAAGAAGGTGGCTATGTAGGTTTCAACTTCATTAAAAGTGTTAAAGCGTTTATCACGCAAATCATTTTTCATGGCTCTGAATAAATGATGGTCTGAAGGGGCAATGTCTGGGGAATATGGTGGATGAGGTACCGTCTCCCAGCCTAAGCCCTGCAGTTGTTGGCGGGTGGTGGATGCAGTGTGCGGACGAGCGTTGTCATGAAGTAAAATGACATTGGCTCTTCTTCGTCTTTTTTCTTTGATAGGTGTGGCTAGTTTATCGAGCTGCACCGCATATGTGTTAGCATTAACTGTTTCATTATGTAATAATTCATAAAACAGCATGCCCTGAGAATCCCAAAAGCAGCACAAGAGAACTTTTTCGCCGCGGTTTTGATATTGCTATGGTTGAGTTGGTGGGTCTTCCTTTCGTGGCAGCCAGAAGGCACGGCGCGTATTGTTTTCGTAGAGAACCCACGACTCGTCTGTCACCAAATTCTCCAAAAAGTCCTTCCGGCGCGGTCGAAGTAGTAGCGATCGGCAGACGGCGACCCGAGCAGCACGAGTGGCGTCTATGAGGGCATGAGGTGTCCATCGGGATAAAACTCTCCTATATCCAAGCTCGTGCAGGTGATGTTCTATAGCGTGATGGCTGCAGTGGAGTTTTGTCGCTAATTCACGAGTGCTTGCATCCGGCTTCTGTTGCAGTTCACGGCGCAAATCATCATTGTCGAAAGCTGGTGGTCGTCCCGAGCGAGGCTGACTTTCGAGGCTTCGGTCTCCTGTACTGAAGCATTTGAACCAATGAGACACTGTTGCGTGACTTGTAGTATCTGAGCCAAATGGAGTGTCGATGTTGTCTGCCGCAGCTCGCGCACTATGGCCTAACAAATACTCGTAAAGGTATAGAGTTCGAACTTGTCGCTCATCCATTTTTCTTCAAACTGACTGAATTAATCGTGCGTGCGCTTTTATATACCCCTAGGACTGAAGCACCTAGAATTTTCTATAACATACTAGAATATGATCGAAAACAATTGATTAGAAAAACAACATGATTAGAGTTTTCTAGAGTGTCTCATTACTTTCGTGCCAACCCAATACTTAAATGCGTGTAATCCACACTACAACAAAAGTATGTATTGTAAAAGTTACAAAAGGATTTTAGTAAGTTCAGTTTGTATTTCCAAACGTATAGCATAATAATACCAAAGGCAATGGCTCTGTTGAGACACAGCTAAAAGAAATAAATGAAATTATCAACTAATTATATTATTAACAAAATGCAATACCTGGTAGATCACAAAGATACTCCTTACCTTGACAGGCTCCATCCCGAGGGGCCTTAATGCCACTGAAGTAGATCAACAACAAGAACACGGCAATAGAAAACAAAAACAAGGAATACATAATTATTCGCGTAATCCAATATTCACGCACTTAAACCGATAAGACAGCATCCGTTGCATGTTTTAAAACTCTTTGCGGATGATATAAACTTCTGATTATGCGAAAATTCATTAATTTTTTCTTTTCTTAACATTTCACTGGGCCACAACTTTTTGCTAATTTGTAACAGATATTTACATTTCGTCGCACACCGGGTGCATTAGAGGTTGAATTAAAATATTTAACACATTTTACTTATCTGTTTTTATGAATTTTTATGCTTTAGAGATACAGAACACATAAATTACTAAGCAGTTCTAATTACTAATTTAGGTGATGTCTATCATGGGCTTTTCATCAATGACCATAACTTTCTAATCATTTATACCTAAATGATGAAAAGTGTACTAGAAGTCAGCTGATTTTGTATTTCTATACCAGTTGCAACATAACTTAGCGCTATCCATTACAAAGAACAAGAAGAAGAAAGGCACAAGGACTATGGAATGAATGACAACTGCTAAATGATGATTAAGAAATGACTGTCTGTCACCACTTCATTAATTACTAATTAGTGCTAAATGAGTAATTAATTAAGTGGTCTGTCTAGACTCTAGGGCATTAATATTGCACTTTACATACTTCACTCGCGCAACGTGTATCGCCGGTCACTTGAAAAACTTTATATTGTGACATATCATATCTAACATATCAATCAGAGGCAATTTTATGCGGCGAATTGAATGGCGTTGCGACACAGGCGGTAAATTGCACGGGTAATTAATTAATCGTGTTTTAATAAAATTTCCATAATACTAATAAGAGGGAAAAAATAGCAATCAAGGGAAAGGGACAAAGAGAGCGTAATCGCCACTACTGGATAGGAAAAAATATGCGAATTTGGTTCTTAACCGCCATATTACAGCAAACTGGTTTTTTAATCATTTTTAATTGAATTAAATATATATCATCCCAATTATGACTTTATTTAACAAATAATCTTATTGTCTAAGTCTATAGTCTAGTCTAAGGATGAACATGAATGAAAAATTAATGACATTCAACGAGCAGGAATTGAAAAACCAGCAGCTTCCGGTTCAATTGTAGGTCGCTGTGTGTTCGGAGGAATATGAATTGGTGTTAAGGAATTTTCTGTCTATATTTGCTGATAGAGATAATTTTTTTTAATATTTACTGACCGAAATTTTATTGAATTATCAATAGACGACTAGAGCTTATGTAAGGCAATTTCCAAATGCAATTATACAACACAAAATTTGAATTATTGGGTTAGGTTAAACTGTTAAAATCAAATTAAAAGGAACCCGCACATTTTGTATGGAAAAGTGCGTACAGTCAAATCGACTGAAAATTTAGTATGTTGTACTTCAGGACATCCTGATCAAAAGTTCCCATAGGCGCAACTTCAAAAAATGGCCAGTTTTAGAGATACAGGGTGTTTCATTTTAATAGACGTACTCACATATCTCGAAAACTACGCATCCTAGGAAAAAATGGTTCGAGAACATTAGGTTGCTGTGCACATGTCGCAAGTGTGTTATGGTTCTTAGGGTATGCGCGACACCAGCCTCATATCAAATATCCAAGCGTCACTTTACTTGATAATATAAGAGACGCTGGTAATCGAAATAATTAAAGAAACTAAACATATTAGCGACATACATATACTCATCGTTCATGTTCATGCAAAATGTTGCGCTTTTTCCATTTCCGGGGTCAGAAGTAGGGATCACTATGTAAAAAGTGATTTGACCTTGAAATGATCTTGATCCTTGACTTCAAGGTCAAAGGCAAGGTCACCGCTAGTTAACCCTTGTGGTACTCTATAACTTTTGTCCGAAACATTTTTTCCTAGGATGCGTAGTTTTCGAGATATGTGAGTACGTCTATTAAAATGAAACACCCTGTATCTCTAAAACTGGCCATTTTTTGAAGTTGCGCCTATGGGAACTTTTGATCAGGATGTCCTGAAGTACAACATACTAAATTTTCAGTCGATTTGACTGTACGCACTTTTCCATACAAAATGTGCGGGGTCCTTTAATAGAGTTGCTGCGATTCAGTTTTGAATTACTAGAATTAATTGATTGCATTTTTGTAAAATTGTGTGTAAAGTACGACAGGAGAAATTAAAGGAAAGAGAATTGAATTATAACTGTCATTCAGTTTTTATTTTATTTATTATTCCGCTGCACTTCCACCGTTAATCTTACGCAAGGAGATTAAACAGACTCTTATGTTAAAAAATTGATCAAAAGCTACATAAGTCTAAATTTTTACATAGAAAAATCTAGCTCGAGTTAAATTTGAATGAGATAAAACTCAATTTTTCTATATAAAAGTAAGGACAGAGCATTTTTTTATTATTTTAGAATATAAGCCAACATGCTTCGTCACTTCAAAAACAATTTTGGAATCTCAACCTCTAGTAATATCAAATACAATGTTTTGTAATTCCAAATATCCAATATAATTCCTAATATTTTGCTTTTGTAATTTCTGAAATGGTCGAGTTAAATTTTACTAATTTTTTTATAATTTTAAAGACTTTTTTTTACTACTTTATTTTTTGAGTTATTGTTGAATTGTTCTCTGAATTAAATGTAAGTCTCAATTTTCGTTTTATGCATAACTGTAGAATAAATACAAGTATATAGTCTCGAACTACACTCCGTACTGAATAGACTTCTTTTAATCATCTGGTATATAGTTGACGGAAGGTGTCTGAAATCAGTGGAACGTGAAGAGCAAACTGATGATGACTTTAATAAAGAATTGAGCACGTGGACTAAACACGATGGCAAAGACCAACAAATTGTGACTACTTTGACAGGACTTAGACCGCTTTTACACATTGTAAAATCAATCAGCAATCACCCAAAAAATGTGGGAGAAACTGCAGACGTCTCGCAGTCTATGCTCATTACCAAAGTATTCATGATCTTGCCCGACAATTACAGTCATTTATATTTAGCGTATTAAAAACTCTGTAAATAATTCGAAAACCACCATATATCGAGAACTCGTTAATATGAAAAAATTAAACTTCCCCTTATATTTCGAGTCATAGAGTTTCTACTGTATGTAGTGGAACAGGGAGATGTGAACATTCTCGAATTTAATGAAAATAGCTTGTGCCAAAAATATATGAAGGATGGTCTGTATGTACCTAAAAGTCGTTTGAATTTATTCTTTTCTAATCATGCTTTACATATGGTAAAAGCCTGCAAGGGAAATTGGACAATAAAACATACAGATTTGTTAAAAAGGTAGACAAATAAATTGTATAAAATGTAGTTTGGACTGAACACTTTAGGTACTGCAAATGAAGTGAAACAAGACAAGGTTTTCCTGCTAGATTAGCATGAAAACTTTGCTTCGGGTACCAGAATATTGTACATGTTAAAAATATCATAAAGTCAAAGGAAATTGAATGTCTGACAAGAGTGAATTTTTCGCCATTCTTGTGTGGCTAGGTAAACAATATCGCTTTTTTTGACAATTTTGAAAGCAGAGCTACGCGATGATGTGGTTAAATTCATTTAGACGTTTGTGGGCCTATGCAGGAGACATCACTGGGTAGTTCAAGGTATTTCATTTCATAGTATTCAAAGACGAATATTCAAATTTTAGATGTGTTTATTTTATTTTTACACGATCTTGTATCTGGTAATATAAGCTGCGTTTTTTTCATCTGGATCTGGTTCTGGATCAGTATCAAATGAAAAAAATGATTCAGGTTAATCACCGGGATAACGATTTTGGGTTTGAGGAGCTGGAATTCCTGTTTTTGCTAATCTAATAAGAATTGGGGACTAGACGACAGCTTTCGTCAAAGAAAATTCAAAAATGGCCTTCAACGTTTTGTTTTTTATTAAATCCCATAATCAGAAAAACGATTTGATTTATTTTGTTACTCTAAATTACTTTTTCTTTGTGCGCTCACAACCAATCGACTACAAATGTCATTGCTGCCATCATTTCAGAAAAGAAAAAAAAAAAAAAGTTATAACAGACATATAAAAATTGAAGTGGTAACATTTATCATCTGCCTTTATTGCTTGAAACAAGCCTCCCGTTGCTGGAACAAACGTTTCACCTGTCGATTTCGAATTTAAAGCTAGTGTAGCAGATCCTAGTGTTTTTATGAGCAGTCGTCACAACAGGAAGATGATCCTTGACATTTAGGGTGATGGAAACAGGTTTGGAAATACGCCAGTTACCCAGTGGATCTATTAGTATCACTCAGAGTGTTTATGCTGAGAAAGTATTGCAACGTTCAACATGGCTAATTCTTAAGCGGTAGCAATTTCAGCAGACAGCAGTTGTGCGTCCACACAAAATGACCGATCAGAGACATCTCGCTTTCCTTTCGTGAAGCAGTTGGCAGTCTAATGTTTTTAGCTGTAGTATCTCGCAGTAGTCATCTTAAAAATTCTTCTATGGATGTGAAGGCCGTCAAACGGACTCTCACATAAATTATTGGAATCAGAAAGCTTGGTATTTTGTTTAATACTGATTAATGTTAAATTTGACTGAAATATTTTCAGTGATGTGGATGTTGACTCCAGGCGATCAACTAGTGGTTTTGTTTATATGATGAACTCTGCTCCAATTTCTATCGAAAGCAAAACTCTGGTCTATAATACCTAGTATTCTTTTAGTTCTTTCTAGTTTTCTTTTTATAATCAAAGCAAATTAGCTCTGTCGTGATTACAGTTCTTTATACTATGTAGTATACAACAATACAACACTATTGAACTCAATAAAGGAGAATGGGCATTTTGGTACCACCCTCCAACAGCAATAATTTTTGTATCGTTGAATAGGTCTTGACTGTACAAACAATATTTACTATGGCCACTTTCACGAATTCATAGTCCGTCCGGAGATTTTGCGTTATGAAAATGTAAAAAAAATATTTTGTTATTTTATTTTAGTACATTTTTATTACACTTATGTACTTAAACTAAGCTCATTTTGGTACCACCCTCCAACAGCAATAATTATTGTAATCGTTGAATAAGTCTTAACCATACAAACAACATTTTTACTATGGCCACTTTCACTAATTCATAGTCCGCTTGGAGATATCGCGTTATGAATATGTAGAAAAATATAACTTTGTTATTTTAGTATATTTTTATTTAACTTATGTGCTTAAACTAAGGCCTGGTTTATACATCTGACAAGTGATTAGTGCAGGTGTTAAGTGTTTAGTAGACCTGTTAAGTGTTAAGCGTTAAGTAGGTGTCCAATATCGATTAGTGGCACTGCTTAGTACAGCTCAGGCGTTCAGTACATTTCAAGTGTAAACATGGATGAGCAAGTGCACCTGAAAGTTCGTGAATTGATGCAGATTCTTAAATGAAGTCTAACAAGGGGACGGCACGACCTTGGGGAAACGGATTTTAATGAATTTTGGTGTAGTGGTCGTATACCATGTGGGTACTACCGCTGTAAAATATTTCAGGCCAACGCCCAGTAGAAGCTAAGAAAAATGTATCTAAAGTTCACCCCGCACTTTATATATAAGTTATGTTAAATACTGATTAAGCGTACCATGGCGTAAGCGGTAATGCTTCGGATTCGTACTCCAGCATGTACGGGTTCAAATCCAGCTGATTGACTTTTTTTTTTTATTTCTCTTTTCTTCTTCTTATTTTTCATTATATAAATTATATAAATATATAAATGTATGAATATATGTAAATCAAAAATTATGAGTCGGTACAAAATAAAATGCCCTAAACTATCGAGTGTAGCGCAAAATATATACCTGCTCTGGACAATAGAAGGATAGAATAGGGTCGGGAAAATCCACCTTTCGAAAGTTGGGAAGAGAGAGCTATTTATACAATGTTTGGACATGGGTCCAAGGTCTTTTTCACTCACTCTTATAAGAACTATATGAACTGTAGAAACTCTAAAGTGAGAAGTAAAAAAAAGAGGGATAGTAAGGCCGGCTTTTCACTACGGGATATAATATATATTATATTAATCTGCTGATCCAGCAATTAATAATGACAATAATGATATTTCACTACGGGATTATTATTTATTATTATTCTGTTATTGGGTCGTCTAGGGCACTCCCAGTGCCTACCGAATAGCAAACGCGACCTATAAGATCTATTGTGCTAGTCCCTTTTATTTAAACCCCTTCCATATCCAGGTCCTTGAAAAAGCCTATTGTCTGCTGGGGAGTCGCATTTGACACATCTTCCGGCGCTATGAGGGATGCTCCGAAGTGTGCCAGCCTTTGTCGACCTAAGGCTGGGCATTGGCAGAGTATGTGTTCCGCTGTTTCTTCTTCCTCAAGACAGAAGCGACATGTATCATCGTCCTCCACACCTATCTTTTTAAGGTGGTATCTTAGGGCACAATGCCCCGTTAAGAGGTCGGTAATGATTTTTAAGTCCGGCTTGCTGAGCATTAGAAGTCTCATCGACCTCTCTTTGGAGGGGTAGATGAAGCGTTTCGCCTGCCTTAGTCCGGTTTGGTTGATCCAGTGTGAGGCTTTGCTATCTTCTTCCCATAGCCTAAGGTAGGATCTGTAATAGCTCCTGGCCAGGCCACAGTAAGGCTCCGGTCCAATGAACGCGGATTTTGCGCCATTTCTGGCGAGTTTATCCGCCTTTTCATTTCCAATTATTCCTTCGTGGCCTGGTACCCAAGCTATAGTAAGCTTATTTGTGCTAGCGAGTGTTTTTAACGTTGACAGGCAGCACCAGACCAGGTTCGACTCTATAGTGTAGCTAGAGAGCGCTCTAATCGCCGCTTGACTGTCCGTTATGATCCATATTTTTACACCTCTCATTCCCTTTTCTATGATAGTTCGGGCGCAGGTATCTATAGCAATAATCTCAGCCTGAAATATCGTGGGAGTCCTCCCTAAGGCTATTGAGATCTGGCAGTTGGGCCCATAGATTCCCACACCGGAGAATCCGTCGCACCTAGATCCGTCCGTATACCATGCAACAACCCCCAATCGGGCGAGGTTTTCACTACGGGATATAATATATATTATATATATATTACGCCCCGCGATTCGCCTTCACACTATGAGATATACTATTTCGATCAGTTCTGTCGCTGTTGCTTAATTGCGTCGATAGTTCATCAGACGGAGATAATGCGGAAAGGGTGTGCCGGGTACGGGAGGCATAATATAGCCTTGAAAAATATCGCTCGGTCGAGCGAAAAAATATTTATAGCTCGGGATGTAATGTATATTATATCTAACAATAAGTGTGAAGGATTCGGTAACAAAGTATGGTGAGCGATATTATATTATATCTTAAGATGTAATATAATATATATTATATCCCGTAGTGAAAAGCCGGCCTTACTATCCCTCTTTTTTTTTACTTCTCACTTTAGAGTTTCTACAGTTCATATAGTTCTTATAAGAGTGAGTGAAAAAGGCCTTGGACCCATATCCAAACATTGTATAAATAGCTCTCTCTCCCCAACTTTCGAAAGGTGGATTTTCCCGACCCTATTCGATCCTTCTATTGTCCAGAACAGGTATATATTTTGCGTTACACTCGATAGTTTAGGGCATTTTATTTTGTACCGACTCATAATTTTTGATTTACATATATTTATACATTTATATATTTCTATAATTTATATAATGAAAAATAAGAAGAAGAAAAAAGAAAAAAAGAAATAAAAAAAAAAGTCAATCAGCTGGATTTGAACCCGTACATGCTGGAGTACGAGTCTGAAGCTTTACCGCTTACGCCACGGTACGCTTAATCAGTATTTAACATAACTTATATATAAAGTGCGGAGTGAACTTCAGATGCATTTTTCTCAGCTTCTACTGGGCGTTGGCCTGAAATATTTTACAGCGGTAGTGCCCACATGGTATACGACCACTACACCAAAATTCATTAAAATCCGTTTCCCCAAGGTCGTGCCGTCCCCTTGTAAGTCTAGCAGTAGACTGAAATGACAGTAATGGTGTGGATGATGATTTACCCTCAAAAAGCGATATTTAGTAGTGATCTAATCCCTCTCAAACAGTTAATTCGACATCAGTAACAACTGACAGAATAAAAAGTTCGAAGTCGATTATCTCCGAATGGACAACAAATCGAGGCAAGCGCCATACATAATAGTGTATATACATCAGTGGCGTGGGGTGAAATTTTTGAGAAGGTAAGCCGGTGCAAAAATCAGAAACTTAATAGCGAAAAAAAACTTACCAAATGAAGTCAAATATTACAAAATGTGTTCAACAGTGACTGCGTGTATTCTTGTCAAATTTAGTCGGCCACTTCTATCATACTTAAAGTCATTGGAAGTTAAGTGCTATATGAATATTATGAATAAATATGCACATACAATGAACTTCAAGAATAATATAAGTGGCTTTGAAAAAAACCGTTATAGTCGCGTGTATCGTGCAATCAAACTAAAGCGGTTAACAAAAACTGTGAAAAGTTGATATGAAATATATTTAATCTTACTTGTACTCCAAAACTAATCTACGATTTTTTTTTATAAATTCGACCAAAACATCATTGTAAAAATTCGACTGATTTCTAATTTGTAAAAGAAGGTGTTTTTCTATCGATAAGAGCGCTAAATTTGAGAGCCTTTCTTCGGTTTGAGAATTTCTTAAATAAGTATGTATTCTCTTAAGGGCTGAAAAAGATCTTTCCGCGGAAGCAATTGTAATGGGAAGAGTTAAAAATATACAACACAAGTTTAAAATTTGAGGAAAAGTATCTTTTAAAATGCCACATTTAATATGCGAGTAAAGCGCGAGAATATCAAATTGCCGTAATGAAGAAGTGGTATATAAAACGTTCAATTCATTTTTTAAAGCAGAAAACTGGAAAATTCCCGGGAAAACTGTAATCAAAGATGATATCTTTTCGTTAGGACTTGATTGAGCAAAATAATCATATTTTGATTTATTAAGTAAATCTAAAAATTTTAGTTGACTAAAGGAACTATACCGAGTTTTAATCTGAGAAATGACGAGAAGCCGGATTCTATCGTGTTATCGACAGGTAATAAAATAGCACCACACCACACTCATAAGTCACAATCCGTTGAGCACCAAGGCAAAAAGAGACACAAGTTAACAATTTTTTTATTAAAATATAATAAACAAAACCACAACACCCCTCCCTTCCGAGAAGACGACTTCTGCCGTGTTCTTGTGAAATAAGGGAGCATTCACTCCTACAATTCACAGCCCCTTCAGTATCAAAGAGATTTACAGTCAGCTGAATATTGTTTATGAAAACCAAACCCACCCCAACCAACCCCACTCACCCGAGAAGCCGCTTTCTACCGTGTTATAGGGATAATAAGAGAGCACCACTACACTCACACCCGTTCATAGAGAAGACACGAATCAGCTGACATTCTAAGAAATAAACAACCACCCGCCGAAGTGACCCGAGTTTCAACTTATGCAAAATGAAAACAACCGAGAAGCCGGTTTCTATCGTGTTATTTGCTTATAGGATTTGCTTTTAGTGAGCAAAGGATATCACACACGATTTCTTTGTTACTCGTGGAGAAAAGTGTGGGCTTGAGTAAGCCGTAAAATGACCGGCTTACAGAAGCAGCGAGCGAGCGCTTCATACCCGATGCAACCCCTTGATAGAACCTTCTACGGTGCGAGGGAAGGTTCCATCGTAGTGCAACAACAGATTATGGTTGTTTTTGGTTGTAACACTTGTTTTGCCATGTTTTCTTTACGAGATGAATTTTGGGAGCGCTTTCCAGGAATTTTACAGGCATAGAACAAGTCTTAAATTTACGGGAATAGGATGAGTTCCCAAAAGGGAAGCCGGTAGGAATCGTGTTATATGGACCCCACGCCACTGATATACATATATATATGTAATAGCTTTCCTGTCATATAAAAATCCTAGGTGTTGGAGCGGGTACCAGGCGCCATACATTTTTGCCCATTCTCCTTTGGCATTCGAATATGGTTTGTCCGCATATTTGCATGTGAAAGAAATTATATATGTATAAGAATTATTGGGCTTACAAGGGAACATTCCCAACCCGAAATCTCCGATTTTGATGAAACTTGGCAGAAATGTTACCTTTAGTAAGACATTTGAAAATCCGTTTTCAAACCCTGCTGTAATTCGGTCCTTGGGGGGGAAACCCCCTCAAAAGATCAAAAATGGGCTGTTTTCGGGTCGCTTTATGACGCATTATCTCCCGTTAAGTTAACTATTTTTTAGATTTGAGAACGCAAGCTTTTTAAGGAAGGTCTGAGCTTTTAGAAAAGCTATAAATTATATATACTTCCTTTGGAGCTTCTCACTATAAGTCGCTTGCAAAAATGTTGAGTTTCCCAAATAAACTTCATACGCATAAACTCATTTTTCGTTAGGTGTTCGGTTTGCTTTCAATTTAAACCTAACGATGCGGTTTTGGATTGATAAATGCATTTTCGCGGTCGCATAATCTATTTCACAAAAATTGCTTATCATTCATTGTTCATTCAAATTGTTATCTTTATCTTGAATTATACCAAATACTGGGCCAAGAAGCGTTTTATTATTGGATTCCTGGACTGGACACTGCCTGGATTCTTTAACGGAATCTATTCCTCCAAACAAAAATATTCAGTTATTTACTATTCCTAAAAAAACCACCGGATTAATTCAGCCCTTAGACGTTTACGGTTTCCGGATATGGAAAGGTTTCGTCAAAGCATTTTCAGATTTGGTATTACTATCAAACCAGGAAGTTAACCTTCACCTCCGACAGAATATAATAAAGTTGCCCCCAATCAATTTTCTTGTCCAAGATATTTTAATATATTCAAATATGGTTGATATAAAAGTGGGTATTTGGAACAGCGGCCAGATAAAGCAGACCATCCAGTTAACTTTATATTCTTGCAACAAGATGTTCTACAAAATCAGCAGTGCTCATCATGCGAAAATCATGCTGATTTTCGTTGTTCATGGTGTTCAAATATATACTGTTTCCAACATTTTTTTGAAGAATTACACTTACATTTAAATTAAAAACTATGTATAATTTCAGAGAAAGTAAATATTTACTATTTATATTTAAAAAAGGTTCAACAATTATATATGGTTATTTAATATAAATTGAATGTATAGTACATCTCATGTTTTTTCTCATTTTAAAGCCAGAAACAGTATACAGAATACATCATTCTTGCATGCAATTACCATTTCTGGTTTGCTCTTTTTTTCTTACACTTTCTTACAATCATATACTTGCAGCTCATCACCATTGCGAAAAATAAAGATTTAAATTGAAAGCAAAGCGAACACCTAACGAAAAATGAGTTTATGCGTATGAAGTTTTTTTGGGATATTCAACATTTTTGCAAGCGATTTATAGTGAGAAACTCTAAAGGAAGTATATATAATTTATAGCTTTTCTAAAAGTTCAGACCTTCCTTAAAAAGCTTGCGTTCTCAAATCTAAAAAATAGTTAACTTAACGGGAGATAATGCGTCATAAAGCGACCCGAAAACGGCCCATTTTTGATCTTTGGAGGGGGGTTTCCCCCCCAAGGACCGAATTACAGCAGAGTTTGAAAACGGATTTTCAAATGTCTCACTAAAGGTAATATTTCTGCCAAGTTTCATCAAAATCGGAGATTTCGGGTTGGGAATGTTCCCTTGTTAGTAGTGCTCTAAACTTGAGCTAACTTACTGTAATCGCAAAGACAAGAATGAAAAAAACTATATGACTTCTAGGTATTACAACAAAAGAATACTAACAAGGGGAGGGTATGATTAATTTTTAAGTATGGTGTAGGGGTTAGTCCTTTATGTATTATTACTAATATAACCCTTCTTCGTGTACGAGATAATTTAGCAGCCGACTGTTTGGTCGTTTCATAAAAATAAAAAAATTTTTAAATTTATTTTGAATATATTAAATTTTAAGTTCAAATATAAGTCGTTTATGATAATTTAATTCACAACAATTACAATTGTTCAAATTACTCTAAAAAGCAATTACACAGCGTTTTTGTAATTCCCGTAGATACATTTTTCTCAGTAAATTGTTCATATTCTTTTAATTACTTAATTTTTCTTTGAGAAAAGAGTTTTGTTATGCGAAATAAATATAGTTATTTGTCGTTTGTTGTTGAAACATTTATTAAGGTGTCATCCATAAAATACATACGTTACGCTAAATCAAGGCATTTTTGATTTTTGTCACGAGACTCTAGCCCACGATACCTCAGTCTACAAATATATGATGAATCGGAACAAGAGGGTAAAGGACTCTCGGAAATGCATTGATTTAGCGTGAATCTTCTGTATCTGCCTAGATGTCATCGTAATGCAATTCATTATCTTTTTTCAAGAAATTCCTTCGTACTTTTTACTAATTTTAATAAAATTTTTCAAAAATCCTCGAAAAAAACGACTTTTAATTTTGTATGCGGTCGCGATGTAGATCCAACTTCTTCGTAATGAAATTCCTTTCAACGACAACATTTCATGCTTAACTTCCAGTTTTATCAGGAGCAATTTATCACCGCTTTACTTGAAACATTTTATAGGTACGTCGACACCACTGCAAGAGACATGGGCATTCTTACATATTCATATCCTACCAACAGATACGCATCACTCCTTTGCCCGTAGTAAAAACAGAATCACGCATCTGTACCCCTCGGGATTTTGCTCAATTCATCCTTCGTGCCCCAATTTTCGTCCTTACGTAAGGCTATTGGGGTGCAAGTTTGTTTCTTGTACAATATATTTTAAACATTTTTTGAATTCCATGACCCTAACTGATAATGACTAACATTTTGGAATTTCGCGAATCTCTCCTAAGGAAATGTTTACATAAGTTCTTTTAAATTTTATGTTTGTATTATCTCGCTTATAAACTTTTATGCACTTTACGCATCGGTCAGATGATGTGTCAAACAAAATTTGTTATATATAAAATTTCGCCAAAAATTATATTATATTTATCTATTTATAAACTCAAGCAGAATGTGCGCAATAGATTTAATATCAATAAAGTCTTATTAAACTGAGTTGAACTTTTTCCGAATTTGAATCATAAAAAATGTTAATAAAATTTGCGCATAATTTAGATTTAATTAAAAACAGTTTTAGCAACCATTTAGAATTTGATGTGTAAAAAGGGCAGACAAAATAACAAACTCCATTCCAGAGAAAAATTTATTTGACGCCATAACACAAGGATGAAAGAATCAAACAACCGGGGTGCTACTGCGCAATTCTTAGGAATGGGGTGCTCGATATGAAATAGACAAGAAATATGTATGTGTCCTCCGCAAAAGGCATCAGACCTAATAGGAGAGAGAATACGATAAAAGTTGCCAAAAGATTCTGTCAAGATAAGTAGACTTATGGGCACTTCCAAGGACATATAGTATGACCGTCTTGTATGCGTTTAATTTTGGTAAAATGGCACTGAGGATTTTACTCCGACAGAACGAGAACATAGAGTAGAGTAACCTTTTTAGCAGGCTTAATAATCCCAAAAAAGGTAATTCAGGCTTTGCGGCTTCGTGAGTTATCTCGTTCAGAGTTTGTTTGGGAGTGAAATCCGAAATTTTCGACAAAACTCCCACCCCAGAAAAATTAAATATAATGAAATAATTGTAGGCTATACTTCGTCTTAACTCAATTTGCAATTTATCTGACTAGGGATGATATTCAAGAATTTTGTGAACCATTTTGTTCGCCCTAGATACCGAAAAGTTTGTCAGCATTTTGAGTAAGTTTAATACGAGTAAGTTGGTTGCCATTCTATGGAAATAGTTTTCACTGCCCAGCATACTAAAACTTATCAACTTATGCAAGGAAAACTGCAATATGAATGAGGCAATTTTAGTTGCTTTATTGAATTTATTAACTTCGGTTAAGAGAATTTTAGCTATAAATTTCTCCAACAGGGAAAAATATAGTAGATTTTTCATCAGACAGGATTCTACATGAACTATTATTAAAAAATTTAATATTTAAAAGAATGGAATGGCGCATAATCCAATCAAAAGTTTGTTGAAACATTTTAAAAGCTTTAGTATCTACCTACACGTGAATCAGAAAAAAAAAGCCATAAGGCACAAATAATTTCTATAATATAAGGCTGAGTTTTTGAAGGAGGATTTCTAAGAAACGTAAGAAATAGGCTGAAAAATATTTCTACCAAAATTGTGGCCAAAAAATGTCTTCCTCCAGCAGACTCATTTGCTTATGCATCGCCCTCTTCCACTTCCTTGCAATAACGATCCACTTTTAAAAATAATAATAAATCCTCTTGGTTCGTTGCTTGGCTGAGTATATATGTACATCTACATCTACGACTTTACAAAAGTAAACTATTCCCAATAATTCAAAAAGAGTTACATTTAGTGCACATAATTTTTTCTCGGTGGCTGAAGCCTAGGGACGTCAGAAATTGAGGAGTAAAGAAGGTTATTAATCAGAACATAACTATAGCATGAAATGAACTATTGCAAAATGCCGGCCAACTGAAGTGAATTTATTGAATTCATATCATTTTTTTTTTTTTTAACCCATTAAAGCGCAAAACGAGGATTTTGTGCACGCAAGTTCAATTGTACGATTCGAATAGAAAATTGGGGCCAATTTACTCCAAATTTGTATATAAGGGGTTTTTGGGGGTGCTCTTTCAGAATCTGTCATTTGTTTTGCATAAAAAATTCAAAAACCCTATTATTTTTTGGGTTTTTTCAAAAAAGTGCCGAGTAAAAATATCACCAAATCAAGTTTTTTTATGATGAAATTTGATGATATTTTTACTCAAAAAGGACGAATTATACGAATAAATTGTATACATATGACAAAAAGTGATTATAATTAGCCAAGGAACATGTGTGAATTTTTTCAGAATTTTTCGGGACATTTTTGGATTTTTCAAAAATTGGCCAAATCCAAAAAACCAAAAATAGTCCAAACAATTCTGAAAAAATTTACATATTTTCCTTGGCTAATTATAAGCACTTTTTGTCATTTTTTTGTAAAGTTGATCCTTTTCGTGTAAAAAAATCGCGAAGGTTCTTATTACATTGCTGTACAAAATGGCAATTTTGCAAAAACCAAAGCAAAAAAAAAATTCAAAACCATTGTTTGAGAAAGTGTAGACATTCGGACCGCAATTTCTGGTAGTTATATGATCATTCAATAGCAGCAACAACAAGATAATCGACTTTGAGACGAAAAATGACCCAAAAAAATCGGCACTTTTTTGAAAAAAACCCAAAAAATAATAGGGTTTTCGAAGTTTTTATGCAAAACAAATGCCAGATTCTGAAAATGCACCTCCAAAAACCAATTATATACGAATTTCGAGGAAATTCGCCCCAATTTGCTATTCGAATCGTACAATTGAACTTGCGTGCACAAACAAAATCCTCGTTTTGCGCATTAATGGGTTAATATGGAATTTACAAGAATAAAAATATAACTGTCATTTTATAGCTAATAGTGTATAGAATATCATGTAAAAACTTCAGCTAAGTAGATCGAATAGTTAGTTTTGTTTTTGGCACGGGACGAGTTGAAAAAAATAATAATTCGGGTAAAATGCATTTGAGCCACATAGCAATGGCTGTATCTCACGATCTATCAGGAATTTTTAGATCAAACTTTAGCAAAATCTTCAAGAATATGTAACTTATGTACATATATACATTAGGGTGCTTTTTTTTCGCGACCATTTTTTTTTTCAGTCCCACCTCGAAATTTTGTGGCTAATACCTAAACAAACATTCCCTGAAAATTGGAGCCCTTAAAAAAAATATTTAGTACTAGACCAAGCCGCATAAAGATTTCCCATATAAAATACACGTGAACTTTGATTATTTTTCTTCAAATCTCTACAACTCAGAGGCATTTTATGGCACAATCTTGGTCAATGGTAGGGTTTCTTCAGAATTGAATGCTCTACAAAAGTGTCCATTGCGGTGTAACCCTAACTCCCAACAGCGAGGTAGTACGGGTCATTAACCCCAATTTTTCCACGAAATTCTTGCCTTTTGCCCCTATCTCGTAAACAACAAGAGGTACAGAAAAAGTGAATATGACAAACTTGTAGCAAATTTAATTTCCTCCAAAAAGTTCTTGAACACCAAATCGCTAACATCGATATTTCTTGAGATATTGGGCTTTGAAGTTGAGGTAGTGTGGAATTGTCATGGATTATTGAGCTAAATTGTAGAAACACTACCTCAACTTCAAAGCCCAATATCTCAAGAAATATTGATGTTAGCGATTTGGTGTTCAAGAACTTTTTGGAGGAAATTGAATTTGCTACAAGTTTGTCATATTCACTTTTTCTGTACCTCTTGTTGTTTACGAGATAGGGGTAAAAAGCGAGAATTTCATGGACAAATTGGGGTTACTGACCCGTACTACCTCGCTGGTGGGAGTTAGGGTTACACCGCAATGGACACTTTTGAAGAGCATTCAATTCTGAAGAAACCCTACCATTGACCAAGATTGTGCCATAAAATGCCTCTGAGTTGTAGAGATTTGAAGAAAAATAATCAAAGTTCACGTGTATTTTATATGGGAAATCTTTATGCGGCTTGGTCTAGTACTAAATATTATTTTTAAGGGCTCCAATTTTCAGGGAATGTTTGTTTAGGTATTAGCCACAAAATTTCGAGGTGGGACTGAAAAAAAAAATAGTCGCGAAAAAAAAGCACCCTAATATACATACTTATAAATTATAAAAAACAATCTATTAAAATTTCTAACCAGAATCACTCCTTAACAAGCAAAATGTATTAATTATAAACATTTGGGCATGCCGTTTTATTCATCGTAGTGATTACCTATCCATTTGTCTGGAAACTGTTTTGCTGCCGGAGAAAAATGTTGACATACAAATGATTCAAATAAATAAGTCTATGGCCTAAGCATGTGTAATTAAACTAACAGCGCAAATCTTCGTCATACTCTTGTAATGATATAATTCTTAAGTTCGAGACGTTTCTTATTTTTGAAAATTATTTAGTAATCACAATTGTAATACTAACAAATTTAACAATTTTACAAAAATGTATATTCTCTTATATGTATCCCAAAGGTACATATAAAACTCATTAAGTACAAATGTCTTAAGATTTTTACTATCAGCAGTTGGATAAAACTTACGTATGAAAGAGAAAGGTTTCGTGAATAGTAACTTAAAGTATTATTGCTAACAATAAGACGATTTATATTTCAATCTGCTTTTTACCCTCTCTTACAGAATACATCTGTGACATTCGTTACAAAGAAATGCAACTAGATATACGAAATACTGCAACTCACTTGTGGATTGTAAGTATAATTTTCCTATATGCTTATTAGAACAAAAAACAAGTTAAGATTCGTATGGTTTTGATATTCGTTATGTGTGCTCTCGAGTCTTACATTATTAAAAAAGTTACCACTTCGCCGGTGTAAAAACCCTTACCCACTTCAATCAAGCTGCTGATTCACAAAATATTTCAATTGTTATGGGCAAGGAACATACCTTCCTCAAAGGGCTATCGAGTCAATTTTTAAAATTGTTGTCAGATATATTTTATATTAATATTTAAAAAAATAGAAACTGTTCATTAAATATGCTCATTTTTCTTTTCTCTTAAGGCGCCTTCTAAACTTAATTTTTTTTTTATTTAAATTATTTTAAATTAATTTTTTTTTTTTTTTTTTTTTTTTATAGAGAATATATGTATCATTTTAAACCTTTAGTATAACAAAAACAATTTCAGATTTTTCCATTGGTTTTTATGGCCAATACAATTCTTTTAAGAAAACAGCAAAAAATGGCGGTTGCCATGATTCTGGCCGACTGGAACATCTGAAGAAAAAAAACTCATTTTATTCTGCATTGAAGTAGTTTTGGCATGAACCAAAAGAAACATTTCAGAGAAAAAATTAACAAAATATGGCGGACGTTTTTTTGAAAAAATCGATTTCTGGAAGTGAAAATTCAACTGAAAATCGGGAAATTCTTTACCGATATTTTTACATGTACATGTGTAAAATAACATTAAAAAATCAGAGTGATCGATTGAGTAGTTTTTTTTTCAAATCGTGGCGACGAGACCAAAAAGTATGGTCTCGAGAAAATTGTATTTAAAGTTTTAGAGAGTCTTACTGTACTGTGGGTCTCCCACTTATATAGAAAGATATAATACGACAGTGTATTTTATTCAAAGTATCAGATCGAAGCAGATGTTCAAAAGAAGGGAGGGCGTCGAATAAAATCAAAACATAGCGGAACGTCGAAAATCCGGTTTCAAGGACCTCGCTTCATATTTTCACTACTACTTTTTAAACTCCAATATCATCTAAAATACTAAAAAATAAGTAAAAATAGAATTTAATTTTTTCAAAAAATTAAAGTTAGAAGTCGCCTTAAATCGTTATTGTTTAAAATTAAAAGAGCTATACAAAATTTGAGCCTTTAAGAGAAAATTGAAGTGGTGTGTTCTATTCTTGAAAACTTTAGATATACATATTTTGAAACTCAAATTGAAAAGTTAAAACAATTGTGAATACGGTTGCCTTAGGCAAAAGCCGTACTTAAAATGAATTCTACATATGATATGATCGACCCCATCGAGAGTCTACGTGCCAAAAATTGCCAAAATTGTCTTCTAAAATATCTAGTTCTGAACACTTTACAATAAAATAAATACATTAAACTAAGTGAAATTAAAATATCAAAGTTTAATTTCTCAATTCAAAATATAATGATTCATAAATAATAAGTTTTTCAATTTATTGCTTCCATACTTTTACAAACAATAATTTTAATCCTACTTTTTCAGACAGCTTTTTGGTGTGCCTTAGGTGCTATCGTGTTAGGAGCAATTGCTGTAATATCATGCTGGATCCGAAGATGCAGGTAATTACATCTGTAGTCATTATGTTATTGAATCGAACTGCAGTATATTTAAATGACTATATTTCTTTCGACAGTAAAACAAATAGAAAACGTATTATACTATATGTATAAATATTACATTATGTATGTCAATAATTGGTAAACATTTTCTTTATTTAATTAAATATACCATAAAAAGCATTGATATTAATTTTTAATATAATATCTACAATGATTTCAGTTATCTTATACATTTATTGAAATACATAGATATGTATGTGGGATCGGTCGCACTTATCACTACTTCGAAATTACTCGAAGACATCGATATCGGCCGCCATAGCTCAGCGCCAATTCGAAAATCGCAGGTTCGAGTCCTATCCGTGTACGGCCCGGGTTTTTCGAGTAATTTCCACATATTTGGTGTCAGAAGTGGGATACGGGACAAAATTCGCGACAATTGTGTGTATCTCTTATGTGTGTCCTGAGTTTGTGAATCACTTAACCAAAACGCTGTGCTTTAAAACGAACTGCTTGTTCAGAGAATATTGCGGTGTATAACGGTAGTGTTTCTGCTTTTGCCTTTGTGCACCTTTTATGGAAGGGCTAGAAAAATTATTGTTGTTAAATTGCAAGAGTTACATATTAAGGGGCCCATAATCTCGCATTATAGAAGAAAACAAAATTTAAAACAATCGTTAGACATTGATAGTGCTGAAGTTATTGAAACTAATGACAAATATTTTAGTAGCCCTGCCGAAAATTCGGTAGGTGATAAAAGCGTAGAAGAAATTGAAACGGAGTGTGATATTGTAATCAATCAAAAATACAAATTTAAAGAAACAAATTTTGGAACGTCAGGAAGTGAGTGTATAAATAAAAAAATAGCCACTAACTTCATCTTTAAAAATGTAGAAATTTCAACGATGAGTAAGAAAAATATGCAATTTCTTGGTTGGAGGATTTCGAGGATGTAGCAACAGCATGTGGCTGGAACGACATGCAGAAGTACCTCGAAAATTACTGACAGGTGTTGCTAGGCTGGCGGTTGAGGGGTCTTATAATTTATATACATAGTTGGGGTAAATTAAAAGCCTTATTTTACACACAATTTGTTCAAACTTACACAGCAGCAGTCGAGCTCTACAAAACCGAAAAAAAAACAGCGATCAAGCATTTTTATGCAATGAAACAGCTTGCAAAATATTTAATAGCGTATATATTAATATTAGCGGTACTCCTGATTGGACTATAAATAAAATGATACTGATACACTTTAGATGAGCTTTTGGTCATATGTCGAACAATTGTTCTCAATCAAAAAAGGCACCGAGTACTTTAGGAAGTACTAAGAATTGAAGAGCTCTGTGAATACCTGTAATGACAATAGGAGTAGTATTGCACTCGTAAGGAAATCTGTTATAATGCGCGAAAGGGGCGCACCATTGAAACAAGGTCCTAGCAAAGATAATCTAATCATATAGATTTCCACTCTAGAACAATGAAATCGGCCGCTGTTTTCGTAAAGCTTTTTTTGCCTATGCACAACTACATAGAAGACTGAGGTAGCCGCTCTCGATCTGAAATTTCATAAACAAATACAACAACAATGCATTAGGGAAGAGAGCAAATTTTACGTATGCGTAAGTTACTTTGCTGGGTGTCACCCCCCCCCCCCCCCTGGGCCCCCCCTAACATGCTACATAAATGAATGAATTTTCTGTTTATTAGACTGTTGAGTTGAGACACAGACAACATAATCATATAGATATCTACTCTAGAGGAACAAAAACGGCCGTAGAGCTTTTCATTTTTGGCCTCTGAAGTAAAGCTCTTGGCCTCTGATCGCACGCACACACAAGCAGTTCTTGTGTTCATGCGACATCAGAATATTTCAGACCGCACAACCAAAGTTCTCACTGGTTTCGCTCTTTTAGAATCATCGCACAAGAGAGATACTGTCTGGGGAGCGGTATACAGTTTAGACCCTGAAAAATGAGTGGATATTAATTCGCCGAAATTCTATTCGCATTAAAATTGTCTGCCAAAGACAGTAGTTCGTCTGCGGTGATCCTTAGTGAAAATGGACTAGGGAGCACTTTCTTCTGTTTCAAACCTCTGAGGGAAGGTTTATAATTTTTTCGTAGAATCTGCTAGTTTTGATTTCATGAATATTTAAATTGATGAATAATGATTATACATTTTTAAAATAAAATGTACAACACATTAGCCCAGTCGGTTTGAAATTGAATTAAATACAATTTTATTTGATTAAAAAATTAGATAAAAAATTCATTATAAATTGTACTACGTATCAAAGCCTTTTAAGCGTCTTGGAGTTATAACTACGCACGCCGAATTGAAAATTGGACTGGAATTTTATATGTGTATAATACGCAAATTAATAAATAATTAACAGGAAATATCACTTTATTTCATTACAATAACAATGTTTTTACTACACATTTCAATAATATCCTCTTTTTCTTTTAATATTTTTCTTTCTTTTTCTTAATAACAAAATGTTCAAATAATAAGAGCTGCGAGTAAGCTTCCTATATTTGATGAAATATGAAAATATGAGGTGTCCCAAAATTCACGCAAGAAGAAATTTTGATAGAAAACACAGGTTCGTAATTAAAAATTGTATTTTTTTTACTGATCCATAAAGTATACAGTATAGGGTTATATATGGAATACAATATCGGGTAAATGGCCTCCACGACTTTGCTGGAACAAACGCACTCTTTTGTTGAAATTCTCCATGACCGTTTTACATAAATGTGGCTGGATTTCGTTGACACAGCGCTCAACTTCCTCCTTCAAAGCGTAGGTGGTCGTGGTCTTATTGGCATAAAGCTTAGACTCAAAAAAAAAAAAAAAAAAACCAAGAAAAAAGTCCAACAGAGCGTGTATGTTTTTTTATTAAAATTATTTCTTGCGTGAATATTGGGACACCCTATATATTCCTAATCTAATAATTTGGCTCACAACACTTTAAAATCCACTTTTCATATTTTTCATTGTCTTTAACAGGGAATTTGAAAAATCTTGCTTTCGTAGCTGAAGAGCTACTAGAGACAAATGTAGCATTATCGCCTATTCGCAGGCATTATCGCAAATATGGGTAATTCTTTTACAAACCGAACACCTTTTTGACCGACACATCTCCGATTTGGCTGAAACTTTTTTTACGGATTCTATATCGAAAAATAAGAGATACGTGTCCGAGGATTTTTTTTTTGTTCCGCATATTTTCGATAATACTAGTGATCGAAAATGTGAGAATAATGAATATTTTGGCTTGGAGACTCATTTTCAAAAATTCATAACTCTGGTTTTATTTGAGCTACAAACTTCTTTTTTTTTCGTTTTAAATCTAAAGGACTGAGTTTTGAGAAAAAATATTTTTAATACAAATTATTAACGAATTCATATTGTTATTAACAATTTAATTGTTTAAATCAATTTTTAACAATGGCCCCCACCTCGTAGCAAATTTTTAGTATTTTTATTGTATTCTCCGTCAAGTTTTACATAAAAAGCATGTTTTCAAAATATGATACCTTTATTTTTACTATTTTTAAAACATTAATTTATATAGCGCGACATGTAAAAAAACGGTTTTTTGTTAATAAAAAGAAAATTATAGCTCGGGTCAAAAAAAGTTAAATATAAAAGTTGTAGATAATAAAAAGATCTACAATTCTTGTCTCAACTACTTTTTGATGGTTAGTTGAGAAACATATTAAAAACACAAAAATTATATGTTAATTTCTTTTTTAATTTTTTATAGCCTTTTTATCAATAAATAATGTTTCAAAAAGGGGATTTTTTAATATTTTTTGCGTTTTATTCGAAAAGTTTGAGGTTATGTCGAAAAATAAGTAAGAGAAAAATTGTAGGTCTTTTTATTACCTACACCTTTTATATGTAACTTTTTTCGATCCGAGCTATAGTTTTCTTTTTATTAACAAAAAACCGTTTTCTTTATACATGTCACGCTATATAAATTAATGTTTTAAAAATAGTAATAATAAAGGTACCATATTTTGAAAACATGTTTTTTATGTAAAATATGACGGAGAATACAATAAAAATACTAAAAACTTGCTACGAGGTGGGGGCCATTGTTAAAAATTGATTTAAACAATTAAATTGTTAATAACAATATGAATTTGTTAATAATTTTTATTAAAAATATTTTTTTCTCAAAACTCAGTCCTTTAGATTTAAAATGAAAAAAAAAGAAGTTTGTAGCTGAAATAAAACCAGAGTTATGAATTTTTGAAAATGAGTCTCCAAGCCAAAAAATTCATTATTCTCACATTTTCGATCACTAGTATTATCGAAAATATGCGGAACAAAAAAAAAATCCTCGGACACGTATCTCTTATTTTTCGATATAGAATCCGTAAAAAAAGTTTCAGTCAAATCGGAGACATGTCGGTCAATTTTTATCAAAATCCGTACGGTTTGTAAAAGAATTACCCATATATGTGTTAAAAAAAATCAAAAACTATTCAATTCAAGTACAATTATTTATAATACAAATATACTGCTACCATAAATACGAAACTAAAAAATTACGGAACTAAAAAACTACAAAACTACGCAACTACAAATCTACAAAACTACGAAACTACGAAATTACGAAACTAAGAAACTACAAAATTACGAAACTACGAAACTACAAAATTACGAAACTACAAAATTACCAAACTATAATTTTATTATATAATATTAAATATTATAGAAAAACTCTTAGAATCAAAAATATACTGAAAATACGCAAAATATTGAAAATCCCACCGTGATCTATCGCATGTCTCTTAACAGAATTCCAAGAACTTGAATATATCTCAACCAAAGATAATCTAATCATATAGATTTCCACTCTAGAACAATGAAATCGGCCGCTGTTTTCGTAAAGCTTTTTTTGCCTATGCACAACTACATAGAAGACTGAGGTAGCCGCTCTCGATCTGAAATTTCATAAACAAATACAACAACAATGCATTAGGGAAGAGAGCAAATTTTACGTATGCGTAAGTTACTTTGCTGGGTGTCACCCCCCCCCCCCCCCCTGGGCCCCCCCTAACATGCTACATAAATGAATGAATTTTCTGTTTATTAGACTGTTGAGTTGAGATATATTCAAGTTCTTGGAATTCTGTTAAGAGACATGCGATAGATCACGGTGGGATTTTCAATATTTTGCGTATTTTCAGTATATTTTTGATTCTAAGAGTTTTTCTATAATATTTAATATTATATAATAAAATTATAGTTTGGTAATTTTGTAGTTTCGTAATTTTGTAGTTTCGTAGTTTCGTAATTTTGTAGTTTCTTAGTTTCGTAATTTCGTAGTTTCGTAGTTTTGTAGATTTGTAGTTGCGTAGTTTTGTAGTTTTTTAGTTCCGTAATTTTTTAGTTTCGTATTTATGGTAGCAGTATATTTGTATTATAAATAATTGTACTTGAATTGAATAGTTTTTGATTTTTTTTAACACATATATGGGTAATTCTTTTACAAACCGTACGGATTTTGATAAAAATTGACCGACATGTCTCCGATTTGACTGAAACTTTTTTTACGGATTCTATATCGAAAAATAAGAGATACGTGTCCGAGGATTTTTTTTTTGTTCCGCATATTTTCGATAATACTAGTGATCGAAAATGTGAGAATAATGAATTTTTTGGCTTGGAGACTCATTTTCAAAAATTCATAACTCTGGTTTTATTTCAGCTACAAACTTCTTTTTTTTTCATTTTAAATCTAAAGGACTGAGTTTTGAGAAAAAAATATTTTTAATAAAAATTATTAACAAATTCATATTGTTATTAACAATTTAATTGTTTAAATCAATTTTTAACAATGGCCCCCACCTCGTAGCAAGTTTTTAGTATTTTTATTGTATTCTCCGTCATATTTTACATAAAAAACATGTTTTCAAAATATGGTACCTTTATTATTACTATTTTTAAAACATTAATTTATATAGCGTGACATGTATAAAGAAAACGGTTTTTTGTTAATAAAAAGAAAACTATAGCTCGGATCGAAAAAAGTTACATATAAAAGGTGTAGGTAATAAAAAGACCTACAATTTTTCTCTTACTTATTTTTCGACATAACCTCAAACTTTTCGAATAAAACGCAAAAAATATTAAAAAATCCCCTTTTTGAAACATTATTTATTGATAAAAAGGCTATAAAAAATTAAAAAAGAAATTAACATATAATTTTTGTGTTTTTAATATGTTTCTCAACTAACCATCAAAAAGTAGTTGAGACAAGAATTGTAGATCTTTTTATTATCTACAACTTTTATATTTAACTTTTTTTGACCCGAGCTATAATTTTCTTTTTATTAACAAAAAACCGTTTTTTTACATGTCGCGCTATATAAATTAATGTTTTAAAAATAGTAAAAATAAAGGTATCATATTTTGAAAACATGCTTTTTATGTAAAACTTGACGGAGAATACAATAAAAATACTAAAAATTTGCTACGAGGTGGGGGCCATTGTTAAAAATTGATTTAAACAATTAAATTGTTAATAACAATATGAATTCGTTAATAATTTGTATTAAAAATATTTTTTCTCAAAACTCAGTCCTTTAGATTTAAAACGAAAAAAAAAGAAGTTTGTAGCTCAAATAAAACCAGAGTTATGAATTTTTGAAAATGAGTCTCCAAGCCAAAATATTCATTATTCTCACATTTTCGATCACTAGTATTATCGAAAATATGCGGAACAAAAAAAAAATCCTCGGACACGTATCTCTTATTTTTCGATATAGAATCCGTAAAAAAAGTTTCAGCCAAATCGGAGATGTGTCGGTCAAAAAGGTGTTCGGTTTGTAAAAGAATTACCCATATTTGCGATAATGCCTGCGAATAGGCGATAATGCTACATTTGTCTCTAGTAGCTCTTCAGCTACGAAAGCAAGATTTTTCAAATTCCCTGTTAAAGACAATGAAAAATATGAAAAGTGGATTTTAAAGTGTTGTGAGCCAAATTATTAGATTAGGAATATATAGGGTGTCCCAATATTCACGCAAGAAATAATTTTAATAAAAAAACATACACGCTCTGTTGGACTTTTTTCTTGGTTTTTTTTTTTTTTTTTTTGAGTCTAAGCTTTATGCCAATAAGACCACGACCACCTACGCTTTGAAGGAGGAAGTTGAGCGCTGTGTCAACGAAATCCAGCCACATTTATGTAAAACGGTCATGGAGAATTTCAACAAAAGAGTGCGTTTGTTCCAGCAAAGTCGTGGAGGCCATTTACCCGATATTGTATTCCATATATAACCCTATACTGTATACTTTATGGATCAGTAAAAAAAATACAATTTTTAATTACGAACCTGTGTTTTCTATCAAAATTTCTTCTTGCGTGAATTTTGGGACACCTCATATTTTCATATTTCATCAAATATAGGAAGCTTACTCGCAGCTCTTATTATTTGAACATTTTGTTATTAAGAAAAAGAAAGAAAAATATTAAAAGAAAAAGAGGATATTATTGAAATGTGTAGTAAAAACATTGTTATTGTAATGAAATAAAGTGATATTTCCTGTTAATTATTTATTAATTTGCGTATTATACACATATAAAATTCCAGTCCAATTTTCAATTCGGCGTGCGTAGTTATAACTCCAAGACGCTTAAAAGGCTTTGATACGTAGTACAATTTATAATGAATTTTTTATCTAATTTTTTAATCAAATAAAATTGTATTTAATTCAATTTCAAACCGACTGGGCTAATGTGTTGTACATTTTATTTTAAAAATGTATAATCATTATTCATCAATTTAAATATTCATGAAATCAAAACTAGCAGATTCTACGAAAAAATTATAAACCTTCCCTCAGAGGTTTGAAACAGAAGAAAGTGCTCCCTAGTCCATTTTCACTAAGGATCACCGCAGACGAACTACTGTCTTTGGCAGACAATTTTAATGCGAATAGAATTTCGGCGAATTAATATCCACTCATTTTTCAGGGTCTAAACTGTATACCGCTCCCCAGACAGTATCTCTCTTGTGCGATGATTCTAAAAGAGCGAAACCAGTGAGAACTTTGGTTGTGCGGTCTGAAATATTCTGATGTCGCATGAACACAAGAACTGCTTGTGTGTGCGTGCGATCAGAGGCCAAGAGCTTTACTTCAGAGGCCAAAAATGAAAAGCTCTACGGCCGTTTTTGTTCCTCTAGAGTAGATATCTATATGATTATGTTGTCTGTGGTCCTAGTATGATGTATGACCTTGACTGGTTTCGGACAAAATCAAATTCCTACTTTCGGACTGATTTCGGCTAATTTGAACATATTAAAAATAAACGGTACTACAGGATAGCAGATAACTAGATTCCTCAGGATTTCGTTCTCGGTGCTGATATTCTCTATGCTCTTTATGCTAAGCCTAGACCAGTGGCGTTTACTCTTGGTGCAAATGTTATCTTCGCACATCCGACCAGAATTCGAAATTTGTCAATTGATTTATTTAGATTGATTTTTTATTTCCAAAATACATTAACAATTTGACAATGCTCAGCCTGACAGGTCGCACCATACCATATCAACCCACTCAACATTTATGTACCTTCTCGAATGTGTCCTCCTCCCTTATAAGAGCACGATGATGCAAATCTTAAAATATGCATACATACGTACTGCTGTGCTTACCCAGCGTAGCAGTCACCAACCGATTGCAACCCCACGACCATTTGATGGCACTGAATTCTATTCGATCGAGTTCGAGTGTTTTCTTCTTTTTAACTGACTTCAAAAAAAAGAGGAGGTTCTCAGTTCGACTGTATTTTGTGTGTGTGTGTGTATGTTACGCAATATCACTGCCTCTAAATGTGGGAAATTAGGGCTGAATCCAGTTTATTGAATTTCACCCAAATCGACTTTAAAACTGTGCCTATATGTACAAACTTAAACTAAAAATAGCTGATTAGATATGGTATCAATAATTTTGTATATTATCTTTAATGCTCTTTTCTTTAAAGTAATAAAAAATATTATTTTTAAATTTTTAGTTCAAATTTGTATATATATAGGCATAGTTTTGAACTAGGTTTTTATTTTTTTTGTGAATATTTACTTTTCAGTGCACCAAAGCAATGCAAATGAATAATGAAAAAATGTTCTCAATCAAATTGAGGAGAAAAATCATAAGTGTTTAATTCCGTTAAACACTTCCAGATTTGATTTCCAAAGTGGTAAGTAACTTTTATCATGAGGTCCTAGAAAATGTTGTCAAAAAAGTCATCGTGTCGAACTCACATACAAATCAATATTGGACATAACTTTTTAAAATTGTTTAGCAAAAAAATAAAAATAAATAAATACAAAAGTATATTTTAAAAACAAAATTCAAATGCGATTCTAGCCTATCACGTCCTCTTCCTGGTCCTGGAGAAAACTAAGAATATATTTAAACAAAAAATTAATGCTGAACACCCTGCTAAAAACATCACGCACGTCACTGGCATAGACGATTGCTCCTGAAAGAAAAAAATTTTCAACCCAGCATATTACAAAAAATTCTACCGAGCTGTTTAGACTATGCAAATCCAGTAGTACTGGCAAGGAAAAAAGATGATAACTATCGACTCGGAATTGATTTCCGAACGTTAAATAAATATATTATAAAACAATTCGTATAGCCACAATGGAAGAAATATTAGAAGGCCTTCACCGAGCCTCAATATTTACAACATTAGATTTAGACAATGGATTTTTCCACGTTGACTTAGAGCAGTCTAGTAGCAAATATACAGCCTTTTTAACTAGAGTTGAATAGTGCGAATTTAACAAGTATTCTTGAAGGTCTTCAAAAAAACTGGTTGAAATGCAAGTTCTTGAAAAAAAAATTTGAATTATCTTGGTCACATTGTTGAGTCGTCATATTCAACCATCTAAAGAGAAGTCTGCTGCCATCCAAAATTCCCCAACACCTCGAAATGTGAAATATGTTCAAAGGTCCTTAAGGTTGACTGACTTTTTCGGAAATTCATCAGTAATTACTAGACCGCGGATTTATATGCAACTTTTAGTATTGTCCGTACGGATGTTTAACCTTTCCTAAGGTACTTACTTATGGCCTGACCTTGTCAATACTCTCGATAGGAACGGAACCAACACATATGACCTAATCACGAAGTTGGACTTCATTAACAATCTAATGAATCCCGTTGACGATCTTATTGGGTGACTTTAATTTAAATTTACCCAACGTAAAATGGGTAATTAATTCTGATGATGATTGCTGCCATCCCTTAAACAAAATAAGTACTAAAGAATCCTCATTTTTGGGATCGGTTTTCTCTTTCGGTCTCAGTCAGATGACTTCCATAAAGAATGACATGGGGAGGTACCTAGATCTTATATTTTCTTCCGACTGAACACAATTGTTCATCACAGTCAGTTGTTCTTTCTTCTCTAGACACATTTATTTCACCCGCCTCTTCAAATTGATTATTTTTATAACAGCGATTACGCATACAATTTCAGGAAGGCGGATACTGACGAACTTTCTAGAAGGATATCCCCCACTGATTTTACTAAACTATTGTCCCATGAAAATATTATACAATGATTTGTCTGAATTCCATTCCCTTTTTTCAAAATTGTTGACTCTAGCGTTCCATACGAACGCCGACGTCCCCCTACTTCTTCACCTCTTTGGTTCAACAGCGATCTTCGGAGTCTTGGAAAGAAGAAAACTAAATTGTGGGAAACATGTCATTTAGAAAGGAATAACTTTTCCTGTAATGCGTTGGTTGAGTGTTACAATAAATTTCAAAACTACTCCACACAATTATATAGTGACTCTGTCTATCAAATGAAGTGTGAAATGTATAGCAATCCACGTGCAAATTATAAATTTATTAATACCAAAAGGAAAGCGGAAAATTATCCAACTACGAATATCCTTGAATATGTTACCTTACCTTTGTTGTTGTAGGTTTCCAAAAAGGTATACAAGCAGATTGCATTTATACTGACTTAAGCAAGGCTTATGATAAGCTTTCTCATTCCTTAGATGTAGATGTAGATGTAGATGTAGATTTCAAGAGGCGGCCGACGATACCCAGCACTTAGACCATGTGGTCCATTGTACAGGCGGGCCTCGATTTACGTTGTCTTACTTTTTAATTCCCAGTTTCGATTCACGTCGGCATCTTTTATTTTGTGCATGAACATTTCTGTGAATTCCCTTCGTTCTTCATTCTTACTACCCGAAATGGACTACATTTCTGTTAGATTCTGACGATATACGTCGTTTCGGCTTACGTCGCGTTTTCCCGGTCCCGAAAACGACGTACATCCGAGGCTCGCCTGTACATACCTCAAGAGAAGAACGCCATCTGATTTAATCCCGTTGCCCTTCAGGTTCGTCTAACGAAACTCATTCGTTTGGGTAACGTAAGCAAAGAATATCGAATTCAACAAGAAGGGACACTCTCAATACGCTCTCAAAGTCCCAACTCATATGCAAGCTCTCGCAAACACACCCAGCAAAATTTCCCATTAGATAAAGCAGCTCAGGGCTACTACCTCTGTAAATACCTATAAGAAATGTAGAGAGAGAAATAGTTACCAAAAAGTTCTCACAGATAGCTTTTACAGCGTAAGCTATAAACTGAAGCTTTTTTTATGAACGCTTTTTTAAAGGCGTCCCCGAGCCGGGCACCAGTACTAGGCCGCTCAAGTTTACCTCTCCTCCCAATGTTAAGTTATAGGGAAATGCCGAATCGGAGAAGGGAGAAGGGGCAGGCAGCACACACCGAGCATGAATACGGACGAGATTGTTTACATTTTTTCATTGTGTGTTTTTAAAGGCGTCCCCGAGCCGAATTTCTTTTGTGTGCTGCTCGCTTACGAAAAGTACCGGGTAGTCTTGATCAGTGCTGCCGTTTTGTCGTTTTTGTGAGGAGTAAAATCTGTCTTCTCAGAGGAGTATTTTGCTCTTCAAGGGAGTATTAAAATTAATTATGGAAGGTATCAATAAAATCAATATACAAGAGATGTTTTTATAACAAGATTTATGAAAAAAAAAACTTTTCAAAACATAACTTTCCAATAACAAAAAAAAAAAATACCAATTTTATGTATTGCAGCAAAAAACAAACAGTACCGCTTTCGTTTGAAATTGCTTTTTCTTGCAAACTTCGAAATAAAAATAATGAAATGTGTCTTAAAATACCTTTATTTAAAACGGAAAAAATTGTTTTTGCTGCTAAACTCATTGGGGAGTAAAATTTGTCTTTGAGGAGTATCGGAGTATCCACTGTCCGAGGGGAGTAGAAATACTCCGATCGGAGTATCTTCGGCAGCCCTGGTCTTGATTTGTTTGGAAATGTGAAGAAGCTTAAAAGTTTTTGAGTAAAAAAGTGCTTTCTTAGAAGCAATTAATTAAATAAAATAAAATGTGCTTTAGATAAATGATGGGTAAGCATAATATAATGTGTTTGGTATGTGGCTGTGGAAAAGGCAGCGTATAATGTGCTCATAGATAAGTTTTGTGATAAAAGGTTTTTGTGAGGTGCACCCTGCAGAAGTGTTCCACTTTTCGCCCCAAATTTTTGTCTTTCTCTCACTTATGTTTTCTTTATTACTAAGTATTTCTAGCATAAATTCCCATTTCGTTCCTGTAACGGTACCAAGGTCGAAAAATTTTAAAAAATAACCGCTCGAGTGTCCCCTCTTGTTATAGATACTCTTTGACGTAAGATTGTGTAGCTCGGTCGTGGCTATTATAAATGCTCCGAGTGTATCGGCTCTCGCGCTGAGGTAGAGAAGGCAGGAACCCAGGAAGTGGGTCATGCTTTCCTCCTCCAGCTCACCTTTGCATAGTGGCGAATCAGCAATTCGCATTGTGTGTTATTCAGCTTGCAGTGATCCGTGATAACGCTGATTTCCAAGCTCTTCTATTACATCTCACTAACTGTTTAGTTAAGCCCTGATCAGTTTTTTTCAGGATAGTCTTCGACTGTTTGAAGTCCCCCCTAGCATACCACCGTTTATTATGCTCTTTTAGAGCCATCCCAACGAAAATGAGTGTGATGAAGGAAGTTGCCAGTCCAACACAAATCTCTGAGCTTGTTACTGGAGTACTAGAGCCCTCTCTGACCAAAGAGTCAACGATGTTGTTACCCTCGATATTGCTGTAACCTGGGACCCATATGATCACCACCTGGTTTATTTCAAGTGATTTTCTGCATTTGCCTATTAGTTTCGAGGATTCAGTGTTTCGAGTGTTTCACACTGTTGATAAACTTAATCTCTTTGCCGAAAATGCGAAGAGATTTAATTCCTTAAAACTTTCGCTTGTTGGTGAAGATTAATGCGGATGTTTTCTCCGTGTTGACCGACAAGTGTTTGTCCTTACACTAATTTCCCGTTAGCAGGAGAGCTTGTTATTGAATGTCGCAAATTGTGCTTAGATAATTTCTTCTTGATAATATCACTATATCATCTGCATAGCCTCTGCAGTTCCTGAGGGAGAGTATTTCACCTTGTGGACAGCCCCTGCCTCCCCTTCTTCTCGTGGTTACCAATCTTGGTCGATATATGTAATTCTGTCTTGCAGCATACTATTTATCCATCTTATTATTGTTTGATTTATCTTGTGCTTCTACATAGCCATAGCCATAGAGGTGAAGCTGGTGTTGTGAAAAGCCCCCGAGGGCAACGTTTTTTGCATAAGAGCTTTTTTTATGAATGCTACAGTGTGATGAAGGGTGGAGTCCGTGGATTTCCCCTTTTGATATGCATGTTGTTCTACATGCAGTGGAGACTCCTTCAGATGTTTCGATCTGATTAATTCACCCAGCATCATTTCTAATGCCTTCATTTGAAAACTTGTTAGTGTGATTGGGCGGAAAGACTTCGCCAATTTGTAACTCGACTTGCGAGGTTTCGGAATAAAAATCACCTTGGCTACTCTCCAGCTTTTTGGAATATAGCCGAAAGCCAAGATTGATCTTAGCAGCTTGGTTAAGGGATTTAAATTTGAAGTATCGCTTCTTGTAACATGACTGGAGATATGCCATCTCTGCCAGGGCTTTTGAATGGCTGAAATGATGTGCCGCGATGGTAGAGCACCATTAATGTACTGGCCATTTGGAAGTTATAATGAACCTAGCTGTTTGGATTTATCTTTTGTGAGAAATCTATGCATTCTCACCAATTCCCTCGTGCCTTCTACCTCAATGCAGAATTTTTTCCAGGATAGCAGTTTGGCCCTCTTGATTTCGCTTTTGTAATCCTTCTGTAGTGAACTATACAGTTCCTACTCATTCCGTAATAATCCTTAAATTATTAATTCTAGGCTTGTCATCTCTGCTTATTAATTGGATTCGTACGCACTTGCAGACATTGTATTGGTTCACCAATTATTAATTGGTAATATAGACTCATAATGCTGATTTGTTTGATGTTTGCATGTAAGCGTGCACTGAAGAAGAGTCTGCTTGGTGGTTGTGGTCGCATATCTACTAACATCGGACCAAATGATGAATAATCAGTATTATGTTGTACATTAATTCTGTTATTTTACAAGGCTTTGACTCATCTGATGGTTCGTAAAACAAAACAAAAAAACATTCAGGTCCGACAGACCCAAGTTTTTGGCTCGCCATTTTACCTATATATGAAAAAGTGAAAATGTAATTACTTTCTGAACAACCAAATAAAACTCAACAATATTTTCAAAAAACAATTCTCTATATTTAGTTCCTAGCTGTATATTATAAAATGATTATCAATATTTCTGGGGACTTAGAATCTCGTAGGAAAAAGTTCTGCATAAAAAAAAAAGTTTTAAATTTAAAAACACTCCGCCATTTCACTTTTAGAAAATGGCAATCATTGGAAGCCGTCTTATTCGTGCAATGAAATCAAAACATTACTTATGAAGGCCACTAAAAAACCAATTCAACCTTAAAAGCATTAGTCCTCCCGCTAAGCACCTAGCTCCCAGGGAACTTATTGAATTGCTATTGAGTAATTCCAGATTCCCAATAACATGAATAATGCAAGCCTTAAACAGCGTTCGATAACTATTTGAACACCACCACAGTGCTTTCGGACTGCTTTATTTGCTTTGCTTCTTACATTAGCCCCGTGTTTTACATCACTTCTTGCAAAAACACTACTAGATCACATCAGTGGCGAGCTGTAGGAAGGTTTCCCTTTTAATTTTTGCAGAAATCTGAACCGTCAGCAAAAACAACATGAATTTTTGTTCTCAGCACAGTTGTGTGTTGGGTGGAAAATGTTGTACTATATGTTTCGCATTGCAAATTGCACAAATAAGTGGACCAGATGAATGAAAACGTACATTCTCTAAAAATAATATCGCTGCCTGAATTCTTGAGCTGAGACGTCACAACTGGTAGGAATATTTCGACCAGCAATAGCACTTTTTTTTTTGGGATGAAGTTTTCTCCTTGACTTTTTTCCAATTTATTGTACAAACGGTTTGCACGTGTTTCCCATGCCGCAAAAAGTTAAGTGCACAAAAGCGGATCTTTCGCGAACTTTGCATTCACGAGAATTGAAAATAAAATATGTTAAGCTACACTTTTATGAGGACTTGATTTCGTCTGTAGCACTGTGCTAAAATGTTTCATTTGGAGGCACTCGCATATAGAAACAAACCTACGGGAGCAAGATAATTCCATATAATCTGACTACTGTAATTGTAATTAGATTAAGTGACTGAATGATTTACTGCAGCGCGCAGAATTGCTTGTTCACGTAAATAAGCTTTTTTCCAATTTATGAACAACAAAACAGCAGAGGAGGTGGCACAAATCAATAAAAAATCGCAGCCCTACAACGCCCACCTGAGGCTCCCTAAAAATTACGGATGCATTTAGTTTACCACCACACGAACTAGTAGGAAGATATGCTCGAAATTCGCGGATATATTCGCCTAATAATACCAGATTTTCCATTAATTCGTAATTTAAACGCGGTGTGAAAGTAAATAATTAATCATTTCGTGCGTGTCGAAACAACGCAACACCACAATTGTTTTTGCAACTTCGGGTTAATGTGAATAAGTTAACAACTTGCTCCGCAGATGCTGCCGTCATAAATTCAAAAAAGACATTGCTAGCTTCCCGAGAATTTCTGTGGCTTCGTAGTTTCGCTTTTTTTTTTAATTACAATGCTTTGCTAGCCTAGCACAGCCAATTAAATTTAAGGTAAGGTTAAGTTAAATGTCATGCAAACTGCAGCAAATAGTATATTTTAATAAAAAATCGGTATTGGAAATATTTTATACTGCATTTGTGCTTTGTGATGATATTACAGCAATAAAAAATTCCAAAACTCAATTCGTAAACATTATCTCCTTTGAAGAAACAAACATTTGTTTTGCTTTATTGAAAGCAAATAATAAGTATGCAAAAAGCCGGCGAGTGTAACTCGTGCATCCAGAGTCCTGTACAATACCATTATCAAGCGCAATATTCCTCATTGCAAATAATTTCAAAAAAGAAAATATTAAAAACAAAAGATTCTATAATGCATGGCAAGCCACTCACACTTGATCAGTTTCTAGGCTTCCGTAGCCAGCTAGAAATCCTTATAGAGGGTAGAGGAGACAGTCAACTCTTTCGTGCTCAAAAAATATACACCTCCGCGGTACAAAGTGAATAGATTTATGTTTGAAAAACGTTGCGAGATATTGAAAACTTATTTCCAAAGTGAGTGCTGTGTTGCCGAAACATTGCGAATTTTGAAACGAAATTTCGGTCAAAATAATGCACCAGCCGAGGCCTGCTTTACGCAAGCTTGTGAAGAAAGTTCGTGAAACTGGTATGCTGATTAAGTTATCTTCGTGTTCGTTCTGGGTACTCAGCCGAGAATATTGTTTCCGAAAGTATGCACCTAAACCCGAGAGCCTCAACTCGCCATAAATCTCAGCAACTGAACATTAGAAGTATTGGGAGAATTCTGCATGAATACCATTACCAGCAGGATGGCCCTACAAGCCACACAAGCCGTGCAACAATCGATCTTTTCCGCACTACGTTCAATAATCGTGTAATCAGCCGCGTTTTGGAGATGTGTCATGGCCACCGCGCAACTGCGATTTGACGCCGTTGGACTTTTTTTGTATAATGCCATTAAAGGTCAATATTATGCTGGCAATCCAGCAACGATTCACTTAAAGTCAATATTACTTATCATATTAATATCATTTAAACACAATTTTGATCGAGCTATTCGTGAAAAAGGGCCCCAAGCCATCACAAATGCGCTGCAGAATTGGGTTGACAGCATGGGCTATTGCCAACCAAGCTGAAGCACTCATTGAAATAAAATCATATTCCATAACTAATCAGAGGGTTTACTCTTTGCAGTAAAACAATAATCCTTAAAAAAAATTTAACAGTATTTATTTTATAGCATTTAAAAAGAAACCAGCTGATGGCCCACTGTTTAGTTTCGGCATATCCGTCGGTCCATCCGTCAGTGGGTCGCAGCCCTATCACTCTCTTAGTTTTGCATCTTCTGAGATGAAATATGATATAATGATGTACATATATTGATTAACCAAAGTCAAAAATGAAAAAAATTCGAAAATCTAAATTTGTCACCATACAGTGAAAATGAAATTTTTTTTCCACTCACCCGATCGGTTGGGGTATTATTGAATACATCTTTCAAAATGCAAGATGTTCTGAAACTTTTTAATTCTAGCACTTCAGTCCTAAGATATTCCCCCTTCAAATTTTCTTATAAATTTTACTAAACTCCTTACTAGTGTAACAATGTTTGAATATTGAAGAGAAAGAGGAAATTGCTGACAATGTACCAAAAACTACAATATAAAATATAAAATTAAAACAAAAACAATTATACATATGAGTGTAAAGAATGATATTTCATCCTCACTGCACTTTATATAATGAAAGACACCAAGTTCTACCAACCCTGCAAAGATGCAAAAAAATATTTTACAATGCTACTTTGTCTGCATATCCGTCTGTCTGTATGTACATATGTACATTTGTCAGTCACAGCTTTGATTAAATGATCATTCGAAAAATATAACATACATGTTTGCATCAAAAACTGTATTAAACAAAATTTTCAAATAAGCACTGAAAATCGATGTCCCAGTCCTATAGGTCCTGAAGCAGCAGTAATAGAATTCTGGACAACATTTTAAGAGAAATACTCTAAAACGAAAAGCGAAATTAATAAAAGAGTTTAGTTTTCATTAATAAAAGAGTAACGTTTTTTTAATGAAGTTAGAGCACGGGATAATTGATGCGCAAGCCAGCTTTATTTTATTCTGACTTTTAACTATGCCAAATATCAAGTCGATGGCATATGTAGTTATTCACAAAAAGAGCTGTGCTTTAAATCAGACTAAACTCTGTAGAAATGACCAACATCGGTTTTTAATCGTAAAAATTCCTATTTTGAGGAATCAAAAAACTGTTTTAAAGTTCAATGAAAATCAATTCACTACTTTTAAAAGCATGCCGCTCTTTTAACTCTAGGTGAGAATTGTCATTTTGATCATTGAGATCAGCGACATTGGCTTTTTTTATCGAACAAGTTACAAGCTGCCACTTTTGTCAAAGACGAGAAACTTCTCGGCGAAGGCATTTCACTTCAGAGTTTAGTTGAATTTTAATTAAAAGATGAACAGAAAAAGATCACAGTCGACATATAATATTTGCTCAAATTGTGGTTTTTGTCCCCTAAAGAAGAAAATGTAAGTTATAATGGATTTTTAAAATTTTATCTTCCTTATATGTTTGCAGTCTCTAAATTTGTCCTAATTACGAAATAATTTTATTAGGTACTCTAGTCAGTTCAATTTTTGGTTTTTTTTTAGCATATAAATTTTTGGCTTCTCTAGTATATTAATTTTTATAAGCCGCTAAAAAAATTCAAAAACGTTACAATTTGCTTTTATTATAAAGCCATCGACAACTGGACACAGTGGCTTAGCGGTTAGGACAGCTAAACACCAATGCAGGTTTGATTCCTGTCTGGCCCAGTTATTTCAAGTACAGGTAATACTTCTATAACACGGCAGTTAAGTATTTAGAAAATGCCTTGTTGTGTGAATTCGTCTTATATGAGACTAGGAGACAAAATGGGGTATAAAAAAAAATTATTTTTAAATTCAATAATTTCACATATGTAAAACAAAACACGTAAGCAAACAAAAATTGTCTCTTCCCATTCGATTCAAAGATATTTAAATTTATTTCTTCTGTTGCAACAATGCGTTTTTCTCTGGTATGTTTTGTATCTTCTGCTTTCTTTAGATTGAGATTTCATTTCTAGCCACTTTTTGATTGAAAAACTAGACATACAGGGTGTCCCATAGGAATGTGTGAAAACTAATTAGTCACTATTTTTTAACAAATGGAGAGATCGGTAAAATGTAAATACTTTTTAATAAAGGAAAGTCGTCATTTTTATTTCATGTCCATTTTATTATAAAAAAATTAAATCTATTTACCACAAACCATTAATTTAAAAATATAGTGAAAAACGTGAATTATCAATAATATATATTTGTGAAATGTGAACCATCTACATAAAAGGTATCTACTTGCATTTCTTTGAATCTTCTGTCGCCGGAGAGAAGTACAAAGGGATGTTAGAGATGAAATCCTTTCTCATGCGAAAAAGAGGAGCCGCGTTAAATCTTTTTTTTTTTTATTCAAGACGGAGCAGCACCTCATCGCACACAAGAAGTATCATCAATAAATTTTATGGCGATCGAGTTATTGGCCTATTGTACCCACGCTTTGCTAGGGGAAAAGGAATAGAATAGCCACATTACTCGTCAGATCTCATTCGATTTGATTTCTTTTTATGGGGCTACATTAAAGATCTCTGCTATGAAAATAACCAAAAAACAGTTGAGGATTTTATTAAAGACATTGGGAAGGTCGTCAATGGCATTTCAAATGAAACGTTAGAACATGTTTTTAATAGTTTTAGAAAGCATATGGATATTTGTGGCAAATTAGATGGTTAAAATATCGAAAATATGTATCATTAGTAACTAACGTTCTTCATTACTTTTTTAAATTAATTGTATTGTATTAAATAGATTTAATTTTTTTTATAATAAAATGGACATGAAATAAAAATGACGACTGTCCTTTATTAAAAAGTATTTACATTTTACCGATCTCTCCATTTGTTAAAAAATAGTGGCTCATAAGTTTTCACACATTCCTATGGGACACCCTGTAAGTCAACAAATTAGGCAAACAAAAATCAAATATTTGCTTATATTCAAAAAAGAATTGAGAGAATATTCGCCGCCATATTGGATCCCTCATTTTTAGTTTCCAATTCTTATAGGAAGATTTGAAAACAGTGGCTCCGAAAACACCTACGAACTGATTTTATCGAGAGATTCGAAAAAATGGCGCTGGGTATGCCTTTGTAAAATATTACTTATCATTGAAATTTCTTAAAATTAGGAAGTTTTGATCGCTACATTGAATTCGTTATATTGTATTTTGAAATTCCAATACCAGATCTGAAATAAGCGACCAGAAATCCCATAAATAGCAATTTTATGTCGCCATATTGGATTTGTCATCTTTAATCGCAAAATATTGATGTAAACAGAGTAGATTTGAGATCAGAGGCTTCGATATTTCTTTTGTACTAATTCCCCTGAATTATAGAAGTCTTCTTCCGTCATCTTGAATTTCCAAATTTCGATAGCAGATTTGAAACTAATCGTTATCCTTTTTTAACAAATCTTCATTAAAATCCTTTAAATTTCCAGAAATTTATTCGACATATTGGATCCGTCACCATGAATTTTCAAATTTTGATAATAGCATCGAAACCAGATGAGAAAACTGCTAGTTGCCATATTGGTTCGGCCACTTAAAAGTACCATTATTATATTCGAAATCAGCATCCTAAAAAACTCTAAGAATTCAATTTTCATGACAATTAGGGTAACCTGCCCAGTGATGGCCACTTTAAGCGCGGTGCTTCATAGTTTGCACGACCATGCGTCTCCAGTACAACTCAGCGGTATGAAAAAAATCACGGGTATACTAGAGGGTTTGAGAAAGGTGCTACGCTTTTCAAAAACAGAAAAATAAAGTTTATTTGATGTCAAAATAATTATAAACAAAAAAGTACAATCTGCCCAGTGATGGCCAGGCCTAGCCCAGTCATGGCCACCCCCTTGCCCAGTGATGGCCACTCCCCTTCTCATACTTAAATCTACTTGTTCCGCCGTGTGTTTCTCCGAGCTGGAGGTTCTGCTGCGGTCTTCTGTCGCTTTGCTGCTGCGGCCGCTGCACCCGAGCCTCCTGTTCCTGGTTGACCGGTCTTGGAGCCATGTTGATGCACCTATGCCTAATTAAAATAGAAACCGAATTAGATCGAACCAGAACTACGCCCCACTATGGGCTAAACGGCACTTTTTGTGTTTAAAACCTAATATCTCGGAAAAAACCGAAGATATTAACGTACATTTTTTTTTAAATTGAAGCTGAGACTATGTAGATTACTGGAAAATTAACCAGAATGGCTGAAATGAAAATAAACACTATGTAACATAACCTCAAAGTTGCATTTTTTTTCTGAAAAATTGAATAGGCTCACACCAACAAAAAACTTGGTCCTTATTTTAAATGTCATATATGCTATCCGATGAACTTTAACCTGCTGATCACGAATCCGAGGTCAGAATTGCCCCCCACCCTTCAGTTTTCAGAAAAATGAAGAATTTCCGTGCCTAGTATAACCCTTTTTAACTCTTTGAGTTACAAAAGACGAGCTTAAATTAATATTTACTATAACATACTAACTGAAGGTTTTTAGGGTCGCTGATCACGAATCTGAAGTCAGATTTTCAAAATTCAAAATGGCGGATCCAATATGGCGGACCAAAATTTTTATATTTAATCGCATTTGGACTAAAAATTGAATGCATGGGTTTTCTAGGTCGCTGATCACGAATCTGAAGTCAGATTTTGAAAATTCAAAATGGCGGATCCAATATGGCGGACCGAAAATTTAATATTTGACCGAATTTCGACTCAAAACTGTACACATGGGTTTTTGGGGTCGGTGATCACGAATCTGAAGTCAGATTTTGAAAAGTCAAAATGGCGGATCCAATATGGCGCACTATGGGCTAAACGGCACTTTTTGTGTTTAAAACCTAATATCTCCGAAAAAAACGAAGATATTAACTTAATTTTTTTTTAATTGTGTCAACAGCTATTAAAAGTTAAAGTTAATATCTTCGTTTAAAAAAAAATTAAGTTAATATCTTCGTTTTTTTCGGAGATATTAGGTTTTAAACACAAAAAGTGCCGTTTAACCCATAGTGCGCCATATTGGATCCGCCATTTTGACTTTTCAAAATCTGATTTCAAATTCGTGATCAGCGACCCCAAAAACCCATGTATACAGTTTTGAGTCGAAATTCGGTCAAATATTAAATTTTCGGTCCGCCATATTGGATCCGCCATTTTGAATTTTCAAAATCTGACTTCAGATTCGTGATCAGCGACCCTGAAAACCCATGTATACGGTTTTGAGTCGAAATTCGGTCAAATATTAAATTTTCGGTCCGCCATATTGGATCCGCCATTTTGAATTTTCAAAATCTGACTTCAGATTCGTAATTACCGACTCCAAAAACCCATGCATTCAATTTTGAGTCCAAATTCGATCAAATATAAAAATTTTGGTCCGCCATATTGGATCCGCCATTTTGAATTTTCAAAATCTGACTTCAGATTCGTCATCAGCGACCCCAAAAACCTTCAGTTAGTATGTTATAGTAAAAATTAATTTAAGCTCGTCTTTTGTAACTCAAAGAGTTAAAAAGGCTTATACTAGGCACGGAAATTCTTCATTTTTCTGAAAACTGTAGGGTGGGGGGCAATTCTGACCTCGGATTCGTGATCAGCAGGTTAAAGTTCATCGGATAGCATATATGACATTTAAAATAAAGACCAAATTTTTTGTTGGTGTGAGCCTATTCAATTTTTCAGAAAAAAATGCAACTTTGAGGTTATGTTACATAGTGTTTATTTTCATTTCAGCCATTCTGGTTAATTTTCCAGTAATCTACATAGTCTCAGCTTCAATTTAAAAAAAAATTTACGTTAATATCTTCGGCTTCTTCCGAGATATTAGGTTTTAAACACAAAAAGTGCCGTTTAGCCCATAGTGCGCCCCCTCCTCCTTACTCAGAGTTTTCCTCTTCTCCACAGCCCGCCCGTCCCATACCCTAACATGGTCCTTCCCTCCGCACGGTGACGGTGGGTGGAAAGTGGGGGAAAAAAGGGCGGGGGGGGGGGGATGCAGAGCTCTCAAAAATCGCCAAATAGGCCGGTCGCCTGTAGGCGAGGGATGTGTTGGGACGCTCCCTTCCATGCATCCCACCAGACAGGCCGCAGGCGCGGCCTGAGCGGCCGGTTTATTTGGCGATTTTGGGGAGCTCTGGGGGAATTCTGTGCGTTGAGCGAACGACACCTGTCACTTGGTCAGGAGAGGTCCGGGTCCGGTCCAAGCGCAGCAGACGACAGGCACCGTTCGTAGCCCACCGACTCAAGGTTTGCGTGTGAGACGGACGCGTTGCTCCATCTCTCTTCCTCCCATGTCCACTTCTCACCATACAAACACAGCGCGCGTCTGATTTTACTCTTATGGGCCCCCACAACGCATCTCCTCTTCTCTACGAGACGCTCGGCGGCGCCAGTACTGCAGCGAGTTCAAGTGTGGCCATCACTGGGCAGACTATGTTTTTCTGGCCCAGTGATGGCCACCCCCTTTTCCCCCTTTAAATTTTGAAAAAATTTGGAAAGCAGCATAAAATACAGTAACTTACCTTTCCTTTTCCAATTAAGAAGCTGCCCGAGACTCGTGCGATTGCTGTGAGTCGAATGACAGCGTGTCTCCTGAACGGCTGCTCTTAACACTCTGACTAAGAAAACGACCGCTCAGGCTGCCGACTGTGCAGCGTCCGACGCGATGCGCTCGTGCGCTCAGCCGGGCAATGGTCGAACCAAAACCCGATTGGAATCTTACTGCCAACATGTGAAAGAATATGGATCGCAAAGGCGCGCATCTTGAATTTCGCTTGGTTGGCTGGAAATCCACCCCAAAGACAAAAGTGGCCATCACTGGTACAGTGGCCATCACTGGGCAGCTTACCCTACTTGACGTTTAAAGTTTTCGCCGCTATTTTTTAAAATATTTTATTAGAATAAAAAGTAGTCTATATGTTAAGTTCGAATGTGTACTACCTTCGAACAAGAATGAAAATTATTCATTCAAGTGTTTAATCGTGATTGAGATCGAGATGAAACATATCGAGATGAAACAAAAAGTAGACTGTAAATATAATATAAATAGCTACAATGATCGCTGAAAGTTTCTTGAAAAACTGTAACATGCCTGACTTTATTTTTCGATTGAAAATTCATTTCGTGCAATAACGACAACATTTTATCCCATCCTCTGTAGGTGGGCAAGGGGAATCGAATTTGATATCATTATCAAAAAATAAGATATTATAAATCCTCTGCTACTACTTTCAATATTGAAGTCAGCGCAAATATCTGACTGGTATTAATCCAATGCTAAGAAATCAAGACAAACTTTAAATACAATTATTTGATATTTTTCTTAAATCAGTTTTTTTTTTAACGTTTTATGTATAAAATCCATATTCTTCTATGGAAAAATTCTCCAGGCGATGATGAAGGTAAAAGTCAACTTTGTATACCTCCATTTCTAGGATATATCAAAGTCATTTATATTGAGAGAAGGCGCCTCTTCTTATAATTACCTGACTTAGATTATATTTGCCATTACATGCTAATAAAGGAAATATTTGAGAATATATGTACTTTATTTTGTGATTTACTTATTACTTCATATTAAGTTAGACACAGAATGTATAACACATTTCGATGGTACTTTTTCAAAATAAAAGGAAAATTATTCGAAGCAATCCGAAACGTGCAATCATTTTAGTCTCCAATTTAGTATGTATCGGGTTGGCACGAAAGAAATGAGACAGTTTGTTTTTACATTTTAAATTCTAACATTTTTATTTTACTATATATTTAGTCAATCAAATACTCGCCGTGAGCATCTATGACTTCTTGCCAACGTACAGGCAAGGACTGGATGCCTGTTGCCCAGAACTCAGCGGGCCGTGAGTTGAAAAAGGTGGCTACATAGGTTTCAACTTCATTAAAAATGTTAAAGCGTTTATCACGCAAATCATTTTTCATGGCTCTGAATAAATGATAGTCTGAAGGGGCAATGTCTGGGGAATATGGTGGATGAGGTACCGTCTCCCAGCCTAAGCCCTGCAGTTGTTGGCGGGTGGTGGATGCAGTGTGCGGGCGAGCGTTGTCATGAAGTAAAATGACATTGGCTCTTCTTCGTCTTTTTTCTTTGATAGCTGTGGCTAGTTTTTCGAGCTGCGCCGAATATGTGTTAGCATTAACTGTTTCATTATGTAATAATTCATAAAACAACATGCGCTGAGAATCCCAAAAGCAGCACAATAGAACTTTTTCGCCGCGGTTTTGATATTGCTTTGGTTGAGTTGGTGGGTCTTCCTTTCGTGGCAGCCAGAAGGCACGGCGCGTATTGTTTTCGTAGAGAACCCACGACTCGTCCCCTGTGACCAAATCCTCCAAAAACTACTTCCGGCGCGGTCGAAGTAGTAGCGATTGGCAGACGGCGACCCGAGCAGCACGAATGGCGTCTGTGAGGGCATGAGGTGTCCATCGAGATAAAACCCTCCTATATCCGAGCTCGTGCAGGTGATGTTCTATAGCGTGATGGCTGCAGTGGAGTTTTGTCGCTAATTCACGAGTGCTTGCATCCGGCTTCGGTTGCAGTTCACGGCGCAAATCATCATTGTCGAAAGCTGGTGGTCGTCCCGAGCGAGGCTGACTTTCGAGGCTTCGGCCTCCTGTACTGAAGCGTTTGAACCAACGAGGCACTGTTGCGTGCCTTGTAGTATCTGAGCCAAATGCAGTGTTGATGTTGTCTGCCGCAGCCCGCGCACTATGGCCTAACAAATACTCGTAAAGGTATAGAGTTCGAACTTGTCGCTCATACATTTTTCTTCAAACTGACTGAATTAATCGTGCGTGCGCTTTTATATACCCCTAGGACTGAAGCACCTAGAATGTTCTATAACATACTAGAATATGGTCGAAAACATTTGATTAGAAAAACAACATGAGTAGAGTTTTCTAGAGTGTCTCATTACTTTCGTGCCAACCCAATAGTTGTCACTGCAATAATAAATGGTAATTTTTTAAAAGCATGGACTATATTATTATATTTATTTATTTAGATAGGGGCTATGGGTGTATTAATGACACTCTAACCTTAGGGAAGGGCGACGCACTCATGGCTAAGATATATTAGAAATGTGGTTGATATGTAAAATAGTCTACGATAAATATTTCTGATGTGAGTTTTACGTATAGTTTTGCCTTGAGTAAACGTACTAACATTTTATCATTTCCAAATAAAAACGATGTGTTTATTTACTCCGTACCAAGAGTTCATCACTTTTTTAACATTTGTTCTAAAGTTACTTGTTTTCCTTAACATTTTATTATTCATTCATTGCATTTTTTTACGATTCACTATGTAAAATAAGTAAATTATTCTATATATTGCAAATACGAAGACTACAGTTTTCTTCTTATTACTTTAAGGGGTTATATACAGTCAGGATTTTTAGAAAATCGATTTTTTTATTATTTTATTTTTGTAATGTACATATATTAAAGTACAGCCACAGAAAATTTCATGTCAATCGGGTGAATATTCTCGAAGTTACACGCATATTTGTAATGACGTGTTCGAGTTTTTGTACTAAATGTAAAATGCTTATGAAACTTTAAACGCGTTTTTCTCAAAACTGTGTTCTTATAGTCGGTGAGCAAGATTTCTCGGAAACGGCTGAACGGATCAGTTTCAAATTTTAACATAAGCTTCTTAAGTATATTTTTTAGTAATTAATCGAAGGTTTTTGCTCACCGATAAATATTTTCCATTTTATAAACAATTTAGAGCGAAAATTGTTGTTAAAAATCGATTTTTTTTTTTAAGAACCCGCCATTTTGTCAAAAATTCTTATTTTGCTTATTCCTTCGATTAATTACGAGATAAAACAATATACTAACGAAATATTTTTGGTTTTTCCATTTTGGATGATCCAGTCTAGAGATATCGTGCACACCGCAAAACGCTTTTTTTTAGAATTGCTCCCGGAGATCAGCTGTAGCAGCTTTTAAAATAATTATTTTTACAAATAAAAAACATTATAATACACTCAAGAGCTACCGTTATATGTGTACAGAATTTTACATTAATAACTTAAAAGATCATCTCAAGAAAAATTCTTGAAAAAACGACTTTTTTGGGCTTCCTGACTGTATATAACCCCTTAAGGGGTTAACCTACTGTTGAAAAAAAAATTTTTCGACTTTTTTTTTTTTGCATATTCAGGTAGAAAAGCGTCTCAAGAATACGTGTGTAAAATTTCAGATCGATATCTACATTCGTTTTGATGTTATAGCGCTTAGAAGCGAGTGCGCTCCCACTTTCGGGAGCAAAAATTTCGGTTAAAAAAACTTTAAACGCGTTTTTCTCGAAATGCACTTTTTTTGTGCGCGTCGTAAAAATGCGAAAAAACTACTCAATCGAATCGCTTGAAAATTTTTTTACATACTCATGCAACATTTGTCTATTGCATGAACCTCAATTTTCAGCAAAAAGATGTTTTTTTTTTAATTATGCGACCCTGTTTTTAACCTGAAAAAAATCGAATTTCGATACCCCACTTTTCAGAAGAGTACCAAGTCGCGGGAAATCGATTTTTTGTTCTGATTTGAGGTTCATGCAATAGCTGAACACATAAAGTAAACGAAACTTTTTCGTTTTTTTGTTCCAGATGGATATTTTTGGCTGATTTTTACGAGACGCAATTTTAATTTTACGACGCAAGGTGCTGCATCGCTCAGCGACTATGGCCGCCATTTTGTTTTTTAATATATTTTGACAATACTTTTTTTATATTTTAACCTTAATAAAGAAGCATGCAAAATTTCAAACCGATATGTCTTGTCAATTTTTTTTTATAGCTGTTTAAAAAAAAAAGGCGATTTTGCCATTTCAACAGTAGGTTAACCCCTTAACTTGCGTTTAGGAATACGTATTTTTTCAGTTAGTAAAATTGTATATACGAGTAGCAATAATAAATCTTCAAAAACTGATGGTCCTTATGCATATACTAATCAATACATTTCTTAGTATATGTAAATGCTCGTTATAAAAATATATACTATATATACAGATTTTCATTTTTTTAAGGATACCACAGGTCAACAAAACAATCCACAGCACCATAAACAAAAAGACCAACAGAATCACCAGTCTGCATCTCCTCGATCAGTATCAATACTAGTCTATAAAACACTAAACACTGTTTTTAAAAGCAGTCGAAAGATAATCTTTCGGGTTTGTGAAGTCGCGAGTTCTAAAAAATCGTTGAAAATGTTCAATATCTACTCTTCAATGAAGGGTCGCGGAGAAGGTGGTGGTGGTACCGAACCGACTACCGGGCACGACAGATTCTGTCAAACTCGAGTGACCAATAGGTAAGTATTGCATTTTAAGAGAATATTCAATTTTGCAAGCGATGCCCGCAGTTGAAAAGTTTTTCAGACTAATTTATATACAGTGTTTGTTAGAGCAAAATTTATGTTATGCTCAGATTTTTACGCATTTGAAATTTTTTTTAAATATTTATTATATAATCTTTAACACATTTAAATAGACCGAACCGCAAAAAACGTAATCTCCCTGCAAATAAAAATGTTCGCAGAACAAATTCAGCGAATGAGTTCGATTCCAACGTATTGTCAGCTGCTGCTCGCCGTCAAATGTTCAGTCGGTAGGTGTTGCAAAATTCTAGCTTAAATTTTTATTTTATTTTAATTGATCAAAACGTAAATTGGTATTTTCTGAAGAGAAATTTATTTTATTACAGCCACCGATCGGCCAGTTCAGAACAAGACAATTCAGACCAATCGGAACATTCTGAAAAATCACCCCTGGTTAGCGCCAGATTAGATTCTCTAGCGAAACTATTCTTTAGTAAAACTGTGCCTGCAGAAGCTGGCAGTAGAGATACCATAGAATCTTCATTAACAAGGTTCATGTTTTGATTTTTTCTGTTCCTATTTCCGTATTTTAATGTAAGCGATGAATCGTATTATTTTCATTTATTTTTCTTTCCAAAATTATATTTTTGACTTAATTTTTGTATACTTCAAAAGGTTTGCAAAATGGCTTTTACTAACTGTGGAAACTAGTAGATGCCGAAACAGCATTGATTTCATTCGATTAATTTTTGAGAATTTTGAGATACTATGAGATTTTCGAAAGTGCATCCCGCATTTGCAAATAAATATTCATTTTCTTTTACTTTTATCAACTTGATATAAAAACAAAAACACTTTCTGTTACAACTAAATTGCCATTTTGCTAACTTTTCCATCGAAACTTATCTCTACTGACAATCCAAGATTAATTGTAAATAATAATATATATCGCATAGTTGTGTACGTAATTTTGTTGTTACCAATTTAAATGGCTAGTGGATCGTTTAGCACTACTTATTTACCTAGTAGACAATAAAATGCATGTTTTAATATAGCTAACATAAAATAGTTGAGTTTCCAAATTGTCAATTCAGTCCATCTTACGCGTCATAGAAATGCATTATGAATAGTTAAATTTCTACAAATATTGACGGTGAACTCAACTCAATTGCTTTTGTCATATATTCATGTTTGGATCGCTTTTAATCTTCTATTGATTAAAAGGAACTTAAAATTGTACAAATCATTTCCCATCACAGCAAAATGGAATTTATTCCAAAGAAAATCAGTATAGACGGAAAATAACTTCCCAATTTCTTGTGCATTACAATTTGTAAATTAATGTATAGACATTTTTCGCAGATTCAATGTTATAAATGTGAATCCCTTTTTTTTTGGTCGTTATTTAAAAAACTTCCAGTCCAGAGTCGCATTAAAGTTGTCGCTGAAATGGGTGAGCAGCACACATATATACATATATCCATAAAAAATCAATCGATTTTCATGAGTAAGCTGAACTTATATTCATTCTGCAAAGCAAAGAATTTTGGATTTTAGTTTCGGTTACCACTATCTATCTATGGAGTCAAGAAAATAAAATCAGATACGAACACAAATGCGCCAACATTGAGATTCAATCGATACAGTCACATTTTCAGTAGAATTTCATATGAAAAAAGCTATGTGTCTATGCGTCAAATTAAATCTGACCACAGTTTATATGTTTTAAAGTGTGTACATGTTCGGGATTGAAAACGGATTAAGTTCAATGCCAATTACAACACTCGTTGTCGTTCACGACCTATGCTAGCAACGAAAATAAAACATAAAAAGTACGTACGCGTACTTTAACCTTTCGGTGCTTGAAAAGGGAATAATTGCCCCAAAGATCGATAAGATTTTCAGTATACTTGAAGAAATTTTAAAGAAGTGGAACAACAGTCAAATTAGTCCAGTCAATAACTTGAAGGATGCTTACAACTGTTTTAAAATTCAGATGCTAAGTAGTTTCCGATTGGCTGTGCTAAATTGATTTTACAGTTCTCCTATACGTAAGATACTTTTAGACGGAATTTTTATTTATTTAAATTATCCTATATTTCTTTTCTAACATTGGACAACTAAAGAATATACAAGGTATTCAATATAAAGTAAACTTTTTTTCAACTTCATCTCATATTTTCTTCAGGGAAGGCTACTCGTATTAACAAATTCTAAGCCAAATAATTTTGATCAGGTCAACATACCTATAACGCTGTAAAATCCCCAGGTGCCTAACTATATAATTTCAAGGTTTCACAGTATGATGCCTCGGTATACTATTTTGCTCTCAATATGATGAAATTTTTGATGGCACCAAGAGGCGAGTGGGACGTGTGCGTAAGTGCAAGTGTATGCATGTATGTGTCTCATATGTTTGTGGGACATATTATCATAATCAAAAAACATCCTTAACTCAAAAAAGAGTTCGAACTCTTATAGTTTGAGAGATATAGACGTTAATGTCATAAATAAAGAATTCTTATTATTCCGGTGAATCATTGCAATTCAAAGGGAGCGCAGATGACGCAGGAGAACATATAGTATGTACATTTGCGCTAGAGATAGCAAGAACTTCTCTTAAACACAACAATTTTTCATATTTTGTAAGAAATATACATATTCCTCCTAGTTAGTATCAAAACCTCCGGCGAATGTAAGGTAGGTGCGGGTAATAAGGCCTAGCTAAGGGAGATTTGAAATAAAATAAAAAGTACGTGTCCGAATCAACAAATTTTAATGAAATGAAACTTTAGATGAATTACTATAAAGTATAAACTAAAAAGAACAACTTCTGCCGTAAACTAAAACAAAATTAAACATTTCTGAAAACCTTGTCAGTAGGCCTTACTATACTATAGTAGGATAATAAGGCCTAAGACTTTGACATACATAAATAATCAAAATAGGCTTCTTAGATTTGGTAATTGAGATCAATAATAATATATATACATTAATCATGCTTACAGTCTTAACAGTAACAACAAATTTCTTTGTTTAACAGCCATTAGGACACTCAAAATTATCTGTATCATCCTGGATCTAAGTGACAAGCTGCTCCATCAAATATTAAAAGGAACTTTCCTGCACTTTTGTACCTGTCTAGGTGCTTCAAAAATTCTTTGAAAAGTTCCTTTGTAGATTTTTCTACCAATGATTTCGGTGGAAAGTTGTCATTCTAGCTTCAAACGTATAACTTTAAATATGATCATTGGTGGTATAGCGCTACCAAGTGCATTTACACATTTCGCGATGGTGACACTTTCAGCGTGTTATCCCCCATCTTTGCTTTCTTTGTCTGCTGGTAGTGAATTGTTAAACAGCAACCTTTCTCATCCATATTATAAATCCTTTCAGGATTACGTTTCAAATCTAGATTATCATAAACTTCATTCAGTCTTTTGAAGTGATCATCAAGGATAAATTTATTAAACTTTTGTGCCCTGGCCGGGTTCATAAACTAAATTTTTCTTCTAGATATTTCCGGATGGCTTTTCATAAGCGCTTTAAACCAATCTTTACCAGCAACTCTAGCATGTTGATTGAAGTTGTGCTTGATGTTATTAAGCTCGCAAAATGTATAGACCAAGCGTCGGAGAATCCGTGGTGTCACAGGCACCTCATAATTCTGCTAACAAGATCAACTTCCTGGTCGTCACTGAGTAAGGATTTTCGACCTAGTGTTTTTTCTCAAACTACCAGTCTGGAGCTGATTTATAATGGTTCTTCTGGGAACTTTATACCTTCAGCTTTATAAGTGCTAAGCATTCCTATTTGAACTGCCTGGACAGCCGACAGCAAGTCATTTTCAAACCACAATTCTCGTTTGGGGGGCATCGTGGTTGTAGTCAATAAAAATAAGAATAAATAAATAAGTAAACAGTTGTAATTACTTATTTACGTTCCTAACATTTTGAAAAAGACATAACATAAACTGTAAAACAGTAAAATTTTGATACAAAAAAATGAGGATAATAAGGCCTATGGTCAAATTTGGTAGGCCATAATAACCGGTGGTAACGTGCGTAAAGAAAAACTAAAAAGAGCATTATTCGGATTATGATATATTATTCAAACATCAAAGGTCGTAGAAGCATGAAATAATAAAAAATTATAGTGCAAAATTATATATATAAGTGCAATATTACAAAAAATACTTACGATTGATTCGGACGATTTTTTATTATTCGTGCTGGGCAACCGCCCCTCACAATGAATGACACCGCACTAGTGGCAGCGAACGAGCTAAAGCGTCGCAAAAAGTTTGAGGTGCCATCGATGAGTGTTGGCTACCTGCGATTATGACCTTGAGCGACATCGATAATTTTAAATTATATTTTTGTTACTTAGGCTTTATTAGCCGACAGGCCTTATTACCCGCACCTACCTTACAAAGCGATCAAGATATGTTTTTGTTGGGAACGGTGGACGGCGACTGTAAACAATGCAACATTTTTACTGATTAAGAAGAATCGCAGAGCATGAATTTTCTCACGTTGAGATTGTAAAAATGCGGCGTTTATAATTTGTTCTAGATGCAGAAATAATTACTGTTTCCCCTGCTTCTATGATGAATATTACTCCGACAAATGTAAATCATCGAATGCAAAAGAATAAAAGTTTGAATTTTAATGTACAAAGTCTTTTGGTATGCGCTTTCATTACAATCCTTTGCTGAAAAGTCGGCAATCCCAGTTTTTTTCTTTATCTATGCCTTTTGCGTATAAATAAATAAAAAAAATAAAAAATGTATCACTTCGCTTACTTGCGGACCCGAATCTTATAAAAATTGGGAAAGGTCCGAGAAAAAAGCCTTCGCACGCAGGAATTCGAACCCATGACTACTGAATCACAAGCCCAAGTGTTAACCACTACACCAGCCGCCTCCTTGTGAAAGTGCTACAATGAATGGGATTTAGAGCTGCGTGAAAATTTTTGTATACTATTATTTTGTAAACGCTTGGCCATCTGGAGTTCCCACGGGTACTTTCATTTGTAGCCAAGCTCTACATGTGCTATAAATTTGAGCGAAATCGGTGATGACGAGTAGGTGTCTTCTCCTTGTAAGACTGTTCACTCTGAAAGTGAATTCGGTTTAAAAGGAAGCTGAGTCTATAATACCAATTAGTAATTGCTAAACAACAATGTCAGCGATCTACCGACCTTTGTGCAATGAGTGCATATCAAGAAGCTTCAGAAGATCATTGTAAGGTGGGAAAAGAACTGGATTGCTCCAAGGTAAATCCTTAAGGACGAATCTGACAAATTTCCTTTGCACAGATTCAACATAATCAATATGAACTTGATAATAGGGAGACTAAACTTGACTCGCGTATACGAGAATTGATTTAATAAAAGAAAAATAAAGCTCTTTGAAGACAGTCCTATTGGAATATTCACGGGACCATCTTTTGATGAATCCCAATAGAGCTCACCTGAGCCACCTTACAGTCAAGTGACTACCTTGCGGGACTTCTGACATAGTTAATATCTTGTTCGAGGTGGCACGACGAAAAGAAACCTGATATGTCGTATCAAGTAAGAGCGAATAAAGTTAATAAGCAGAGATGGAAAGCCTACACTTAATAAATTTAAGGATTATTACGGAATGATAAAGCTTATCAAAAGCCTTGCTTAAGTCAGTTACATGCAATCTGCTTACACACCTTTTTGGAAGCCTTCGGTAACAAAAGTAACAAATTCGAGGAGATTCGTAGAAGTAGAGCGCTCCGGAAGAGCATTGTGCTGGCTTGTCGAGACGAGGCGCTTGCAGATAGTAGAAAATTGTGAGTGTATTAACTCAAAAAGTTTTGAGATACACGAGAGTTTCGCAATAGGCCTATAGTTGCATACGTCCTTTTTATTACCTTTTTTATGAATAGGAATGATGAAGGAGTTCTTTCAGAGCACAGGAAATTATCCGGTCTTGAAAAAGTTTTGAAAAATCAATGTTAAAGACATGACTAGTTCATTAGAACAACCCTCTCTTTCAGAGCACAGGAAATTATCCGGTCTTGAAAAAGTTTTGAAAAATCAATGTTAAAGGCATAACTAGTTCATTAGAACAACCCTTAAGAATTGGACTGTGATCAACAATTGTATTGTTGCAGTTCGAGGAAAATACAAGATCAAGCTGCCGTCCCACTATGGGCTAAACGGCACTTTTTGTGTTTAAAACCTAATATCTCGGAAAAAACCGAAGATATTAACGTACATTTTTTTTTAAATTGAAGCTGAGACTATGTAGATTACTGGAAAATTAACCAGAATGGCTGAAATGAAAATAAACACTATGTAACATAACCTCAAAGTTGCATTTTTTTCTGCAAAATTGAATAGGCTCACACCAACAAAAAACTTGGTCTTTATTTTAAATGTCATATATGCTATCCGATGAACTTTAACCTGCTGATCACGAATCCGAGGTCAGAATTGCCCCCCACCCTACAGTTTTCAGAAAAATGAAGAATTTCCGTGCCTAGTATAAGCCTTTTTAACTCTTTGAGTTACAAAAGACGAGCTTAAATTAATTTTTACTATAACATACTAACTGCAGGTTTTTGGGGTCGCTGATCACGAATCTGAAGTCAGATTTTGAAAATTCAAAATGGCGGATCCAATATGGCGGACAAAAATGTTTATATTTGATCGAATTTGGACTAAAAATTGAATACATGGGTTTTTGGAGTCGCTAATTACGAATCTGAAGTCAGATTTTGAAAATTCAAAATGGCGGATCCAATATGGCGGACCGAAAATTTAATATTTGACCGAATTTCGAATCAAAACCGTATACATGGGTTTTTGGGGTTGCTGATCACGAATCTGAAGTCAGATTTTGAAATTTCAAAATGGCGGATCCAATATGGCGGACCGAAACTTTAATATTTGACCGAATTTCGAATCAAAACCGTATACATGGGTTTTTGGGGTCGCTGATCACGAATCTGAAGTCAGATTTTGAAAATTCAAAATAGCAGATCCAATATGGCGGACCGAAAATTTAATTTATTTTTTGGATCCGCCATTTTGAATTTTCAAAATCTGACTTCAGATTCGTGATCAGCGACCCCAAAAACCCATGTGTACGGGTTTGAGTCGAAATTCGGTCAAATATTAAATTTTTGGTCCGCCATATTGGATCCGCCATTTAGAAATTTCAAAATCTGACTTCAGATTCGTGATCAGCAACCCCAAAAACCCATGCATACGGTTTTGATTCGAAATTCGGTCAAATATTAAATTTTCGGTCCGCCATATTGGATCCGCCATTTTGAATTTTCAAAATCTGACTTCAGATTCGTAATTAGCGACTCCAAAAACCTATGTATTCAATTTTTAGTCCAAATTCGATCAAATATAAAAATTTTGGTCCGCCATATTGGATCCGCCATTTTGAATTTACAAAATCTGACTTCAGATTCGTGATCAACGACCCCAAAAACCTTCAGTTAGTATGTTATAGTAAAAATTAATTTAAGCTCGTCTTTTGTAACTCAAAGAGTTAAAAAGGCTTATACTAGGCACGGAAATTCTTCATTTTTCTGAAAACTGTAGGGTGGGGGGCAATTCTGACCTCGGATTCGTGATCAGCAGGTTAAAGTTCATCGGATAGCATATATGACATTTAAAATAAAGACCAAGTTTTTTGTTGGTGTGAGCCTATTCAATTTTTCAGTAAAAAATGCAACTTTGAGGTTATGTTACATAGTGTTTATTTTCATTTCAGCCATTCTGGTTAATTTTCCAGTAATCTACATAGTCTCAGCTTCAATTTAAAAAAAAATTTACGTTAATATCTTCGGTTTTTTCCGAGATATTAGGTTTTAAACACAAAAAGTGCCGTTTAGCCCATAGTGCGTCCCATACCGTTCTGTATGGAACTTATCTGACTAAGACCGAAAAAGAAAACCGGTCCCAGAAATGAAGGCTCTTTAAAATTGAATTTATTAAAAGGATAGCAACCATCGTTATCAGAATTGGCTACGTTGAACGTTGGTTAAATTAAAATCACCAAACAAAAAGAGATCGTCGTCTGGTTTCATTAAGTTATTAATAAACTCAAATTTCGAAATTAATTATATTATATTATATATATTATATTTTAATTAGATTAGGTGGAATATAGCAACACATAATAAATAAAGAATTTCTTGGTAATGTTACTTTGAGAGTAATAAGTTCAATATCGGAAGAAGCAGATAGGTCGGGTGGTGAAATCAAGCTGCAATTAAGATGAGTTTTGCAAACTATGAGAACTCCTCCTCACGCCTCAGAATCAGTAAACCTATCCTTACGAAATATTTGATAGGATAAATAAAAAATTTCAAGTTTCGGCTAACGTGATAATGTCGAAACTGCTAATAGTGGACGACTGGTAAAGAGTTCTAGTCTTCGTAAGTTAGATGTTAGTTAGATGGATTGGCACTCGAATTCCTAGATTTGAAGATCGGCCTACAACGGACGAAATTTTTTTTAAAGCACCCGAGGGCCAAAAAAAGGTATTTAGCAAAGTCGGATCCAATTCTTCAGGCACATGTAAAATAAAAGATGCAAATTAGCTTACATCTTTATTAATTTTCTGACAAGTTATATTTTGTATACAAGTATTTCGAGCCTGAATGTGGAAGAGGATTACCTTAGAGGCAGTTCCTAAGTCTACACGAGAAATAAATAGGGTTCGTCAATCGATTGAAGATTCTTCAGTATTTCCCATAAGAGATCGGTAAATCTCTGCTTGAGACGATGTTTCAGAATGGCACTCGTGGGGCATGGGAATAGAGTTTTGAGAGGCAGAAATTGATGGGGAAGCGGTATTAAAAGAATTGATATCTTCAATAGCTTCAATAACTGAATTCTTTTTAAGTGAGCGATTTTTTGGTCGCTTTTGTCGTAAACTGGATTTCTTCAGGTTGGAGGCTGCAGTATTTGAGAAGGGAGGAGGAGGAACAGCCTTGACCGGGATAACATCAACCGAAATATGGCGTCTCTGATTTTCGGAAGTTTCAATATCACCTTTAATAGAAAGGAGTAACTCTGTACTTTTTTAAAACTCAGAAGACCATGAATTAACAATATTAAAAACTTTCCGTACGTGGTATTTAATATCATCAATGACAGGGTCGACCACTGTACTATCAGCAATACAAGAGGTTGATACTGAACTAGTAAACACCGCGTGTAGCTCATCAAGAGTGCTTGAAACATTTGCGATGTTTGACAATATGTCACGGGTTTTGCATTCAACCGCACTGAAAAACTTATCAATTTTTGTATTAAGGACGCCACCATCTTCGGATATTCGAATGCATTGTTCACTTTTTTTTGCACTAAAAAAGATTTGTCACTAAAAATAGAATTAGTCATGTTCATTCTCAATCTCAAAACATGACAAGGCTTTATACCCGAACATGTGAAATCCTTGGCAGCCAGGAGAGGCCTGACACTAAGCTCACGTGCAATATTTACCGACAAACAATCTGAACAAGAAAAATACAAAAATTGCAACCACAATAATAGCCGAGAACAGATAATAAGAAAATAGTACTTAAAGAAACGTTAGCACTACACTTTAGCACACTCGTTATAAAAATGTACAGAACACGGAAGACACAAATCACTTGATCCCATAAGCAACGACCACCCACAGTGTTAATTGCGACGACACCGACTATCCTTCATAGGTGGAGTAATTTTCAGCAGAGCAGAGTCGATAGCTCTAAATGAAAACATTTAGTACTTTAAGTCAAAGTGGTCTGACTTTTAAAATAAATATAAATTGGGTCTTGTGGCGAGAGAACCAAAGTTGAGAATAGCTGCGGTCTAGCTCTCAGGCTATTGCTGCTGTCTAAAACTGAAATTTCGCCTGCGTTTACTTTGAAAAGTCTTCTTTTCACTATACTCTTACCACCTTTTCAAACAAAAGATATAACATTTCTGAGTGCTAATGCAACTCTGTGGAAAATACGAGCCTCAGACAACAAAGCAAGGTTGATTCACAAAAAGGAGATATTTGAAGTAAATCTTCCTGAGTTTTAATTTTGTTTTGTAGGAAGATTACTTTTTCGAGTTGAACGGATTTGATTAGTTCCGAATCCCCACGCGAACTTTATTCACCCCCAAGAAACTCAATGTAAATTTTTTCGAATTGTTAGACCAGTTTACGGCTTGGAATTGTAGGTTTTCGCACTGTTCCTTTAATATAATATTGATGACAAGCAGAAGCAAAACATAAACTCCTTTCAATTAATGCACTTTTTAATCTAGAGTTGCATTAATAAATAAATGAATTTAAAGCATATACGCGTACTCATCTTATATATTAATAGGCACAGCCAAAAATTGTAATCCTTTTTTAACCTATTTCCCGTGCACGTATCTTAATGAAACATATATCAAACGAAAGGTATTTTTTCATAGATGTGCAGAATATATACAGGGTGACCGGAAATTCGACGTTTTCCTTTTAAAGGGAGAAACTATGGCTCATTTGCAATAAAAAAGGACTAATAAACTAGGGGTCAAAAATGAACTGTTTTGGAGTTACAGCCATTTTAATTTTATTTGGACTTTTTCCGACTTTCGAAGAAAATTAATGAATAAAAAAATAAAACAAAAATTTTATGTATGTTTTTTTACTTCAGTTGAAAGCTAGTGAACTAGCAATTTATTTAAAATTATTACTTCGTACAAATTACCCTAAACTTTTAAGAAGCAAGCGTAAACTTAATGTCACTTTGTAAAAATACGTAGTTTTTACCTTACTCGTAAACCATTTCTGTAAAAAAAATGTATGGACGTAAGCGTAAAAAATATTTTTATTACTTCCTTGTCTTATTAGCTATTTAATGAGATACAAATCTTAACTAGTTAAGGGCATTTTATGTAGATAGTAATAATGATCGCGGAATTGGGATTTTTCCGTTTTGGCTAAGATTTAATTCATTTATTTAATTTAATTTAATCTAGGTGAATTTTGAAACAAAAAACATCTTAAAACTTACTAGAACTCTTTATTGCTGGGTCATTCTACAGAAAATCATCAAATGGTCAAAGCCGCACTATTTTTGATTTCGATGAAACTTGGTGGGTATCTTTGTTTAGATGTCAAAAGAGAAAATTCACCATCATTTAATTTTTCTGATGCCTCAGCTTCGGCGCGCGACCGATAGAGCACTCAAAAAGTGTGATTTTTACGCTCTACTACCATGCGCTGTAAAAATTGTTCTATTAGAGATATATGAAAATTTGTGGTCGCAATTGAAAGCTACAATATAGTAGTTTTAGGAAGAAAATATGGAAATAGAAAAATATTTTTATTCGAAGTATACTAGCATCCTGAAAATACGATTTTTTTCACATTTTTATATGATTTTCAAATGGCTGTAGTATCTTTCCTGGTAAATTAAAAAAATTTAGTTTTTGTGTACATCATGTCCATATATTAAACAAAACAACAGTCCATTATAGACTCGTTCGAAAAATTTTTTATATTAAAAAAATAAGCTTGAATTTTGAAAATTTCTGAAAATTGCATATTTCGAGCTTCAAAATGGAAATGTGGGACAGGAGATAGAGAACTGAAATTCTCAGGAAATTTAGGTGTAACCTTGAACTTTAAAGACCCGTTGAGTTTGTTTTGTTTTTTGCATCCCTCTAGCAATTACAGCCATTTCAATACAGCTAATAATGCAGATTTTCCTTTTTAATTAGTTTCTTTTCTTACTTCACAATGCGAGGAAACAATAATGTAGTAATAAAAAAAGAACAATGTGTAGCAGATACTCCGTAAATGCTAGCAAACAAATGAGATCAAGCCACTTTACATCCTTTTGTAGTATATCATAAAAAAAATAGTTTGATTAAGTTAAAAACATTTTGTGTAATTAGCGACTACTTAACACATAGTACTGTAGCTTTTTATTCATTTCAAAAATTGTTCATTCAATACATTAAAAGATATCATCCAGAATTTAAAAAAGTTAAATATTTCATTGATGGATCAGCGGCTCAATATAAAAATAAGAAAAATTTTGTTAATCTATGTCATCATAATGATGATTTTGGGTTGGAAGCAGAGTGGTATTTTTTTGCCACTTCTCACGGGAAAAGTCCATGTGATGGTGCAGGGGGAACGATCAAACGAATAGTGCAGAAAGCTAGTTTACAACGAATTGAAGATCGTCATATATTCACTACTAAAGCTATGTTCAATTTTTGTTCCGAACAAATTTCTGGAATCGAATTTTTTTTTTGTATCCAATGCTGATGCTGAAGCTGGGGATAAATTTGTATGTGATAGATTTAGTAATATTATTACAATAAAGGGAACAAGAATGTTTCATAGTTTTGTACCCATTTCTTAAAGTAAATTGAAAGTTCGTAAATACTCGGCTTCAAATAATTCAGAAATTATAAGTATAAGTATGTCTAACATTTCAAGCAATATTATATAAAATATTAATAATTCATTGTTGTATTAATAATGATATACATATATATTAATATTAGAGTAACAAAATAAAATTCTGATATTTGAAATCGCATTCTTCATTTACGATAAATTGCATTCTTCTTTTGGGATATATTTATTTAAATCGCCTTCTTCATTTGGGATGTATGTATACGGAGTATTTACTACATATTGTTTTGTTTTTTATTGTTTTTGTTGTTCTTTTTCATTACTGCGTTGTTGTTTCCTCGTATTGCGAAATAAGAAAAGAAACTAATTAAAAAGGTAAATCTGCATTATTAGCTGTATTGAAATGGCTGTAATGACTAGAGGGATGCAAAAAACAAAACAAACTCAACGGGTCTTTAAAGTTCAAGGTTACACCTAAATTTCCTGAGAATTTCAGTTCTCCATCTCCTGTCCCACATTTCCATTTTGAAGCTCGAAATATGCAATTTTCAGAAATTTTCAAAATTCAAGCTTATTTTTTTAATATAAAAAATTTTTCGAACGAGTCTATAATGGACTGTTGTTTTGTTTAATATATGGACATGATGTACACAACAAACTAATTTTTTTTATTTAACCAGGAAATATACTACAGCCATTTGAAAATCATATAAAAATGTGAAAAAAATCGTATTTTCAGGATGCTAGTATACTTCGAATAAAAATATTTTTCTATTGCCATATTTGTTTCCTAAAACTACTATATTGTAGCTTTCAACTGCGACCACAAATGTTCAAATATCTCTAATAGAACAATTTTTACAGTGCATGGTAGTAGAGCGTAAAAATCACACTTTTTGAGTGCTCTATCGGTCGCGCGCCGAAGCTGAGGCATCAGAAAAATTAAATGATTGTGAATTTTCTCTTCTGACATCCAAACAAAGATACCCACCAAGTTTCATCAAAATCAAAAATAGTGCGGCTTCAATTTTTTTTAATTTTTGATGGTTTTGTATGGAATGACCCTGCTTTGAATCATATCAGTAAAATTTAAATTTACAGATCTTGCTCAAACTGTGATCCTCTCCGTCTGACGCATGCTCTAAGTCTCCTTCTTAGCTCCGTTTTTGTTATTCTTGATAATAGAGTTGATTTTATTTGTTCAGCAGCGTTTAAAATCCTTTTCCTTAGTTCTCCTTCGGAATTTATGGGGGTTGTGTAGACTAAGTCTTTCATGTGCCCCCATAAATAATAGTCGCAAGGTGTTAGATTCGGGCACCTCGCTGGCCACGGAATCGGTCACGGTCGAACTTTGACTCATCGGTCCACAGTATTTTAGACAAGAAGTTTTCATCCTCCATGTCGGCATTGATGATGAACCGGCAAAATTCCATTCTTCTTACCGGGTCTCCTTCCTCCACGGCGTGGACTGGTGTGTAATGATACTGATGCATTTGAGCCGTATGCATTGTAAACCACACCTTCCATTGGCTGATCCCAAGACGTCTGGCCACAATCCTAGTGGCTGTAGCAGGATCTTCATGAAAACACTGCAAGATTTCCTCCTCGTCCTCAGCTGGGTAAACTGGAGGTCTACTAGCATCGCTTTGTCGGCGTTGCGTGCTTCCTGATTCCCTTAGACGCCGATATGTGTTTTCAAACACGGTCACGTGTGGAACACGGCGATTTGGGAAACGACGCCGGTATTCCCTTCGTGCTGCAGCTCGATCACCGTTGCAGAAACCATACACGAACAGAATATCCGCATATTCTTCAGGTCCAAATTGAGCCATTGAGAAACAAACACAGTGTGACTTTAGTTAGGACTGTTAGGAGTAACAACGTCCATGCACGTAGAGGATTGACAACTAACTGAACGAACTGAACTGATAAACAAAAACAATCAAGTTTTGTTAGTCCTGACGACTAACTAAGGATCCCAATACCCAAACGGCCCTGCGAGGGTTAACTACCTGCGTTATTATTATTTTTAGGTAGCCGGTTCCCAGAAGTGCACTTTTTGGTCTACAGTTTATTATGTTATTTTTGTAAAATGCGCCCAAATTTCTCAGATTTTTGTAACGTGTTGAATTGCTAACGATACAAGGAAGTAGTTAAAATAATTTTTCCGCGAACTTCCATACATTTTTTTTACAGTAATGGTTCATAAAATAGTAAAAGGCTACATTTTTTTACAAAGTGACATTAAGTTGAGGCTTGCTTCTCAAAAGTTAAGGGTGACTTGTACGATGTAATAATTTTGAATAAACTTTTAGTTCACTAGCTTTCAAATAAAGTAAAAAAATGACATTAAAAAATAAAGTTTAATTTTTTATTTATTTATTTTCTTCGAAAGTCGGAAAAAGTCCAAATAAAATTAAAATCGCTGTAACTCCAAAACCGTTCATTTTTGACCCCTAGTTTATTAGACCTTTTTTATTGCAAATGAGCCATAGTTTGTCCCCTTAAAAGGAAAACGTCGAATTTCCGGTAACCCTGTATACAGGGTGTTCAGAGGTGGGTGGTCAATACTGCAGGGGGTGAAAGGTCAGACCGAGACAAGCAAAAAATCGTATGGGTGGGGGGGGGGGCATCTCGCACCGTTTGGCAGTTACAGGGTGATTCGTAAATCAGGATTTTGCCTTATATGGGAACCGCTCTTGTATTTTTATCTTTTTTTCTACGCATCGCAGCGACCCCAAACTGATTTCAAAAAATCACTATTTGGAAGCCCTTTCCAAAAAAGTTTACACCACCCCCTATCCCCAACCCCTTGGCTACAATCCCCCCTGGAAGTTGAAAAAATTAACTTTTATTTCACGATTTTTCACCTTTCGCCCCACTTTTCTCCGAAATTCATGTTATTAACATACCTACTTTTTATTTTTTTTAAGTTGCCTATCTAATTACCTTTCCAAAAAGGTGCAACATGCCCAGATAGGAAAAGGATACGAAAATTTATTTACAAAAATCCTTTTACAGAATATCATGACAATTCGAATTTTTAAGAAATTATACTTAAGTTAACTAAAAAATACATTTTGTTTGCTTAAAAACTAATTACAATTAAAACGTTTGTCCTTTAAAAGCTGTTCAAAATGTTCTCCGCCAGTTTCGATGCATGCAAGTAGCCTTGGTCTTATTTCACGTTTCAGGTCTATGGTAACCAGTCTCTCCCGTATTTTCGTGGCTGCAGTCCCAATCCTGGTAACTAATTCTGCTCTAGTGTTGATTAGTCTTGAGTAAACTTCATCTTTCATCATTCCCCATAAGAAAAAGGCCAGTGGAGTAAGGTCTGGTGACCTAGCAGGCCAAGGAATCGGTCCACCTCGTCCAATCCAGCGCTCTGGGTAATGTTCATTTAACCTTGCCCTAACAATGTTCCCAGTATGCGCAGGTGCTCCGTCGTGCTGTAAATAAATTGCGCTTCTGGTGGCCAGGGGGATGTCCTCCAACAGATCCAGAAGGGTATTCTCCAAAAAGTCCGAATATAGCTGACTATTCAGCACTTGGGGCAAGATGAAGGGTTCTATCAACTGGTTGCCGATGATGCCAGCCCAGACATTGACACTAAATCTTTGCTGGAAGGACCGACACCTTGTCCTATGTGGGTTCACATCTGACCAGGTGTGGAGGTTGTGCAAGTTTGTGATGCCATCCCGGGTGAATTGCGATTCATCCATCCACAGAATTCGGTCTAGAAACCTTCTGTTTTCGATGTCAGACTCGAACAGCCAAGTGCAAATTGCAATCGTCTTTCGGAATCTCCTTCCTGTAGTGCTTGGAGCGGGATATGGTGATATGGATGTAGTCCCTCTCGGTTCACAACGGTCCAAACTCTCCCTGAAGACAATCCTGACCTTCGTGCGACCTGCCTGATGCTTATTACAGGGCTGTTCCTGACGATGTTGAGGATTTGTTGGTCGGGGTCCGCTGAATCGGTCGATTTTCCTGCTCGCGTTTCTGCTCTGGGGGCGGTTACACTTCCGGTTTCTTTTAACCTTCTGAAAGTCCTTGAAAATACCCTTCTGTTGGGTACCCGCCGATTCGGGAATCTCCTTTGGTATTCTCGTACGGCCTCATTATCATTTCCTTCTACTAAACCGTACACGTAAATTATATCGGCATACTCGTCAACACTGAATTCTGCCATTTTATCTTAATTTTTTCTATTAAACACCCGTTCTTATCGCTTGCTTCTTCAACTGTAGTCAATGTCCTTTCAAACTTACCCATTTTTATACCATAATTCATACGAGGTATTAGAAACGGAGCGTCAGGATACTTAGGAGTCAATACTGGATATAATAAACTAATAACGCTATTTAACGAGATTACATTTATTATTTTATTACTGTTTTGCTGAAATAATAAAAATGTACTACCTCTGTTTCCTAAACAAACATTTCCGAACTTGCTGTCATAAAAATTGTTTACTTAACGACTTTTTCCATTATGGTGCAATAAAGTAATTAGGTACCTGTGAGGATGTTTTAATTTCAGGACTTTTGCAACCCTTTTCTACCTGGGCATGTTGCACCTTTTTGGAAAGGTAATTAGATAGGCAACTTAAAAAAAATAAAAAGTAGGTATGTTAATAACATGAATTTCGGAGAAAAGTGGGGCGAAAGGTGAAAAATCGTGAAATAAAAGTTAATTTTTTCAACTTCCAGGGGGGATTGTGGCCAAGGGGTTGGGGATAGGGGGGTGGTGTAAACTTTTTTGGAAAAGGCTTCCAAATAGTGATTTTTTGAAATCAGTTTGGGGCCGCTGCGATGCGTAGAAAAAAAGATAAAAATACAAGAGCGGTTCCCATATAAGGCAAAATCCTGATTTACGAATCACCCTGTAACTGCCAAACGGTGCGAGATGCCCCCCCCCCCCCACCCATACGATTTTTTGCTTGTCTCGGTCTGACCTTTCACCCCCTGCAGTATTGACCTCTTACCTCTGAACACCCTGTATATCAGGTATGTGTATAGGGAAAGATGTGAAAGCCAGGTAAAGTTTTACCTATAATGAAAAACAAATTTTCACATACGCACTAATACACTGTGCACGCGCTATCCATAAAACAACGGGCAGACATATTTGAAGAGAATACATTTTGTTTCGATTCGTTTGTGTTTTATATTTTATTATAAACTAGCTGGGTTACCCGGTTTCACCCGGCGTTGGGTAAATACAGTGTGCGCAATTTCTATAAGCGCAGCCAGTTTTATTCATGTGTAAAGAAAACTACTTTTTATTTTTCAATACCGATTATATTGCATAAATTGCCCATTGGTAAATATTAATTAAATAATATAAAACATTCATTAAAGTAAGTAATTACTTTATAATAAAAATAAATATAATTAAAAGTATCTTTTGTCTGCGCAATTTCTATAAACTCACTTTATATTATAGTCTTTATTTTAAAAGCTTAACAAAAAAAAAATTTTTTTATATTTTATAAGTATTGTGTTTTATCTCCTTTGTTAGTTATAACTTGAAAAAACCTGTTAGACATCGAATTTATTAAGTGTTTAAACAAATGTTCATCGATATCATTCCAGCATTTCAAAATATCGGCTTTCAGTTGAGATAACGAAGAAAATTGTCCACCATTTGCGTAAACTCTTCGTGCCATGATTCCCCAAATGTTTTCCATTGGATTTAAATCCGGACTACGTGATGGCCACTCCATTACAGGAATATTTCTTTAACTAAACCATCGCCTTGTTTCGGCAGAAGAATGCACAGCGGCGTTATTCTGTTGAAAAATCCAATCTTTTTCCATATTGTCTTTTAAATATGGAATAAGAGATTCCTCCAACAGGTCTGTATATATGGCAGAGTTCATTCGGGTGGGAACAAAGCGTAAAAATAACTTTCCTTGATAAGAAAAGGCACCCCATAACATTAAACTACCAACACCAAAATTACTACTTAGACGAGGCGAATCGGGCTTCCTTAATTCATGCCAATAAGTACTCAATCCATCTGGACTATCTAAATTAAATTGTTTTCCGTAAGAAAAAATAACGTTTTGCCACTTTTCGTCCTAGTTCATGTGGCTTCTAGCAAAATCTAGGCACGCATATTTATGATGCTGTTGGAGCTGGAGAGATTTGGCCGATTTCTTATATTTAATATAAGTAGTGTCCTTCAAAATTTGTTGGAATCTTCTTCCTTTAATTGGGAGTTGTAATTCCGCTATAATTTGAGCTGCACTTAACTTTTTTTTCATAACTTCCTATCTTATGTTTCCAATATTTTGATTGGAAACTTTGGTGTTCCCTCTTGGATGATCCCATAATCCATCACGATTGTCCTTTTTAATAAAATTTTGCACCACACATCCTGAACGTCCAATTCTCTTTGCAATTTCTCTTATACCAAGGCCAGTTTCCCTAAACGCACGGATTCTGACGCGATCATCGTTGTCAAGGACCTTTCCTCGGGGCATTACAATAAATCTTAAGAAATAACAGCAATTATACAGAATTAAGGGGGTAGTCCAGTGAAAAAAAATTTTTTTTTCGATTTTTTTTTTTTTGCTTAAATCTACTCTACTACACCTCGAAAATACTCCCTTAAAATATCTAAGCAAAATATTGAATAGTTTGAAAGATACAGAGAGTTTTCGAGAGACGTGTAATCCGAGCGCTCGAAGGTCCCCTGGCTCGTTTTGGAGCAAGGAGGACTCTTTTGTATTTCTGTTTGTGCCGCCCATTTTTTTTCGGCTTATAACGGTCTAGGTCCTTCTGCTTTGTATTTGAGGTTAGTTTGCTGCTTATTTTCGAAAAGTAACAGCATCGTGCAGAAAAAGTTTATACATACATATAAAATTTTTGGTTAAAAATTCAGAATGAGTGATAGAAAATATAGTAAAACGAGTTTTAAACGACCAAGTGATCCGGTTAAAAAAAGAATTTTTCATGGTAATAAACAAACATCCGAAAAAGACACCGAAAGTACCAGCACTTCAGCAAAAAAATTAAAAACATCTTGTGAAGAACTATCAGTCTCAGCTGATCTGTACTTGCAGTACTGCATAATATCGTTTACGGTTTTCAGCGCGCTACAAGAAACTCTTAATTGTAAAACATGTAAAAAAGATATTGTATTTAAGAAATATGCTCAAAAGGGGTTAGGTTTCGAATTAGAGGTTCAATGTGGTTGTACTACGTTCACTCGCATACCGACTTCGCCAAAATTCGTGGGCAAAGGAGGCGGATACGAAATAAATCGCAGATTTGTTTATGTGATGCGTTTACTCGGAGTTGGTTTTTCTGGTATTTGCACTTTTCTTGGTCTCATGGATATCGGAGAATGTATAAGTAAAACTGGATATTATGATATAATTCAGCATATTTATATTGCAGTAAAGGCAGTAGCTGAAGTGGTTTTTAAAATGGCTGTAAAAGAAGAATGTAAAAAAAATTTAGAAAAAAATTTGCCTGAAAAAAATTTAAGTGTTTCGGGAGACGGATCTTGGCCAAAAAGAGGATTTGCATCTTTACTAGGTATTGTCAGTTTAATTGGAAAATTTAGTAATAAAATCGTCGATATTATTGTAAAGTCAAGTGTGTGTAAGATGTGTGAAAAATGGGCAGATCAACGCGACACGCCGGAATTTGACGCTTGGTTTTTAGAACATCAGGACGAATGTACCGCGAACCATGAGGGCAGTGCTGGGAAAATGGAAGTGGAAGGAGTAAAGGAAATGTTTGGTCGATCAGAACAACAATATGACGGCGTGCGGTATGAATATTACATCGGTGATGGGGACACAAAAACATTCAAAGAGCTGCTAAGTTTCAACCCGTACGGCGACGAGCTTACAGTAAAAAAAAAAGAGTGCGTTCTGCACGTCAAAAAAAGGATGTACAGGCGTGGTAAAGAAGCTAAAAAACAATTAACCCAACTAAAAAAAGCAAAAAAAGCGTTAGAATTAGAGAAGGAAAAAGAAGAAAGTAAAACTAAAAATGCAAAAAAAACTCCGAAAAAAAAATCACCTCAAGAAAAATTTATAAAATTCACTGATTCATTACTAGCTCGGCTATCGTCTTACTATCAAAAAGCTATTCTCAACAATCCAGATTCACCAGAGGATATGAAAAAAGATATTTTAGCTACGTTCTATCATAAAAGTTCCAACGACGCGAACCCGCAGCATCAATACTGCCCAGTCGGAGAAGATTCTTGGTGCGGTTACCAGGTGGCTCAGGTGAAGAAAGAAACATTTAAACACCCTCCTGCTTTCGATCAAGAAACACAAGAAATTTTAAAGCCCATTTACGAGGACTTAACATCGGATGATCTTTTAGAACGGTGCAAAGGAGCCAATAACCAAAACAACAATGAAAGTTTAAATTCTATGGTTTGGTGTTTTGCTCCAAAACACATGTTTTCTGGCAAAACAATAATTGAAATTGCAGCTTTGACTGCTGCTTGCATCTTTAATCAAGGTTATGGTCCTGTTTTAAAAGTTTTAGAAGTTATGGGTTGCGTAATCGGTCAAGAAGCTGTGAATCACGTCGAGCGCATCGACTCCGAGCGCATCGATAGAGCTGATCGTCGAGCTTCACTTACTTCAAAATCAAGCAGAATTCAACTTAGAAACGCTAGATTGCAGCAGAATGAAGTATTTGAGGAAGAGGAAGGCGTTATGTATGGAGCAGGCATCGCTGACTAAGGTAAAATTAATTTTTTTAGCTTTTTTCCGCAAAAAAATCTTTAAACGCGTTTTTCTCAAAACAGCATTTTTTGACTCGGCGGACGTCAGATCTCAGAGTCCTTTGCTCCGATTGATCTAAAAATTTAGCTGTATATTTCTTGATTGTGTGGCTATCGTCGGAACTAGAATTATTAAAATCCATTGTTTATTTACAAAGTTATAAACAAATTAAGCACCCGAAAAGCACTCGAAAAATTCGAAATGCCGCCATTTTGTTATTTTTTATTGAAAATTAATAATTCTAGTTCCGACGATAGCCAGTGTTCCACAGATTAAAACCTCGTTTGAATTTTTTGTTTGAGATGAACCGTTGCAGAGATTCGACGTCCGCCAACAAAAAAAAATTTTTTTTGGAGCGGCCATTTTGTCGGGATGACTCATCGAAAAAAAAAAAAAATAATTTTTTTTTGTAGTTTAATAGTTGTACTATCCATATATCAAAAAGGTTTTTAATAAAAATTAATTTCTAATATAAAAAAAAATCGTTGAAAAAACAGTCGTTTTCACTGGACTACCCCCTTAAGCTAGAGTTGGAGAATAAAACTGAAACTCACATGAATTGTTTCCTAAAAAGTTGCAAAATTACTTTGCGTTTAACTAGTAATACTACAAAAAGAAACTGCGTTTATAGAAACTGCGCACTCTAAGATCAATTGTGAAAGATTGATCTATTGCATTCACGCATTGCCTGATATTTGGAATTGTTTAATTGCTTTTATGAATAGTTATAAACTTTAACAATTGTCCTGTAAAGAAATTTTGTTACTATATCGCTTTATTTCAATGAATGGTGCATTTCACTTGAAAATCAGACGTGCGCTTATAGAAATTGCGCGCACTGTACTTACTAATTAAACACTTCTCAAATGTTCTAGTTTGTTATATCCTAGGAATTGTCTCAACCCGAAAACCCCTTTATGGATCCGCCATCTTGAATTTCCAAATCTTAATAATATTAAAACAATTTTTTTTTTTTTGTCCTGTCTTACTCCCTTCGGGAGCATAGCGCGTCTACAAAGTATCTCTATCCGTTTCTATCTTGGGCTAGTTCCTTAAAATAATGATTATACCAATTTTCATTTAAATCCGTTGAAATCAAGAAATACTGGTCGCCATATTGGGTTTGCCATCTTGGATTTGTAAATTTTGATAACATTCAAAATCAGTGACCTCATTATAATCATTGTACTAATTTTCATTAAAATCCGTTGAAATCGAGAAATATTGGTTGCTATATTGGTCCGCCATCTTGGATTTGTAAATTTTGATAACATTCAAAATTAGTGACCTCAAGATATTCATTGTACTAATTTTCATTAAAGTCTGTAGAAATCGAGAAATATTGGTCGCCATATTGGGTCCGCCATCTTGGATTTGTAAATTTGGATAACATTCAAAATCAGTGACCTCAAGATAATCATAGTACTAATTTTCGTTAAAATCCGTTGAAATCGAGAAATATGATCGCCATTTTGGACCCGCCATCTTGGATTTCTAAATTTTGATAATATTCAAAATCAGTGACCTCAAAACAATCATTGTACTAATTTTCATTAAAATCCGTTGAAATCGTGAAATCCTGGTCGCCATATTGGATGCGCCATCTTGGATTTCTAAATTTTGATAATATTCAAAATCAGTGACCTCGAAACAATTATTGCACTAATTTTCATTAAAATCCGTTGAAATCGATAAATCTTGGTCGCCATATTGGATCCGCCATCTTGAATTTCTAAATTTGGACAACGGATTTTAAATCACCATTCCACAAAACCCCTATGTACCAATTTTCATGAAAATCGCTTCAAATTTAAAATTTTCAGCCGCCATCTTGAATCCGCCATTTTGAAACCCTACATATTATTCGAAAAAAAATTAGCCTATATATTAAGTCGGAATATGTGCTACCTGTGGACAAAAAATGAAAAATATCGATGCAAGCGTTTAAGCATGATTGAGCAACAAACAAACAAACAAACAAACTTTCATTTTTATATATACATATATAGGGATATGCCTCGACGGCCTACTTTAACTGGTCGAATTGAACGACGAAGTCATAGAAACGAAGTCAAATCAATTCGAAATAGAAACAGAAACGTTGGTCGAATATCGAAAACAGGCGACACTAGTCTGTTTAAAATTATGCTGCCAAATACGTGCTTGAATATGTGAAATTTTGTTGACAAGGATGCATGCGTTTATGCTTTAAATTAATAAATATATATATATATAGTGGACATATACTCGTGGCCGTAAAACTTTTTCCGCCAAACATGTGTCAATCCTTCATTAAATAAAAACATTTACTTAAAAATCATAAATTAAATGTGCTTGGCTATAAAAAAAAATGTACTGCAATATTAAAGAGATAGTGCTCTCCCACGCACTATACATACATACAGTGCTGATCAAAATAATAGGTAATAAAGTTGAGAAGTAGTCTAAATATCAAATTCTGTTTTAAAATCTCGCTCCTCTGCAAAATAATTGGTATCATTATTTGAGTAACCAAGTGTTCGTTATTTGTCATATGGAAAATTAGTCTTTCATGCAACGCTCTTCAGTGGAAAAATGTTTAGTTCGACCCATCGAAAATTATGCAATTAAAAAATCTTACAAAATATTACAAAAAATAATTGAGTTTAACATGAATCGCTAAAAAACCATGTAATAATCTTTTTATCCCATTAAGAAAAAAGTTTTTCACTGATCAAAAAATACAGTGATTTTTTAACTTTGCAGTTTAACACCTAAGACTTGGCTACATGACTAAGTTTCCATATAAAAAATAATGAAGACTTTATTACTCAAGTAATAGTACCAATTATATTTCAGAGGAAAGAGTTTTTAAAGGCGGAATATGGGAAATTATTTTTTCTGTTCGAGTTAAGTTTAATACTTTATTTTCTTATTTATTTATTTAGAAGAAGCAAAAGCAAACGACTTAATTCTGATTGACAAATGACAAGTAGTTGAAGTTGAAACTTGAAAAGGATGATTTTCATTATAACAAAAATTTTCATTATCTTACATATAACGGTTCCACTAGTCATATTTTTCTTATTAGTAACACATATTTCCATTATTATTATTAGAATCGTTGTTGTATACGGTGTAAATTGTATAGCTCTAATTATATCTTACTCAGAATGTATTGTTATTTCCTTAATAAATTCCTTTATACATTTTAAAGACATTTGTTTGATTGCTTTGTGAATATCGATGTAGTGTAGATGTTTCTCCTTCTTTCCATATACTTCTCATTAACTTATAACAAATATAATACATTATTTTTGTAAAATCAGTTCGAACTGTAGCAGATAACCATTTTAGTGCGCCTGCATATACCACAACCATAATAGAATTTAAAAAATTAATTTATGCCTGATGAAATTCAATGAAAATTTCTTGCATCCCTGCATTTGTTTTAATCACTTTCTTGTGGCGAAACTTAAAGAATATATCAACCAATTCCTTTCTTCTCTATAAAATAAAATCTGCAATATATGAGTCTATATGATTTGGAAGAACTTGAGTTGAAAATTAGTAATTTAAAATTTATATACCTTCGATTGCCAACTTCTTGAAAAAAGAATTTAACTTATGAATTTTTTTTTAAATTTATGAAATCATTTTTAGATGACTTTAATTTCCGGAAGGTAACCTAGATGCACCTTGACGAATGTATGAATTTCAAAATTGCCTTTAAAGGCAGAAAATTGTATGGATTAGTATGAGCATTAGAGCGTTCCTTTTACCGTTTTTTTTTTTTTATAAAATATGTGTCCATGAATTTGTCCGCACAAAAATTATTATTCTAAACTTAATTCGGATATAAGTAATAAAGACAATTGAACTAATTTATCTGAAATAAATAATTTATCTACAATTTTAATCTATAGACATGCAAGGAAAAAAGACTAATAGCAATGATTTCAGGAATACCAGTATAAGTAGCTAAGTAGTAAGATAAGTAGCGAAGATGCCATTTTATTTTAAAAAATTCGTTTCTGTAACACTCTTCCAGCTACAGAAAAGTATGTAACATTTGCCATATGACACTTCTTCTAAAGAAGCACTTCATATTCTTTTTTGAACTGCTGAGAATTGCAATAAGCCTTTGCCTCTTGAAATAAGTTTACTCATAATTAGGCTGCGTAAACATTACACTTCCCTTAAAAAGTTGAAAAATTCTTCTCAGCTGCAATTACCCGTTTTTATAAAATGTAACTAGGCCACATAAGAAAAGTTTAAGTATGCCAGGGGGAGGCAACCAATGCTTATAGCTTACAGTAAATGTATTCATAAAATTCAAAAGGAAGAAGTGCTAACAAAAGGCATTGAGAAAGCAGTTGCAGATACAGCATAAACAATGTTAATAACATAAAGCTCCATAGCATTATTAGAGAATTATCTTTTTTTACACGGTATTTCGAGGAACGTAAAAAGAGAATTGGGTGTATATTAACAACCCAAAGCCAGAAATGAATTAAATTGGAAAAACAATTTTTTTGAGACCTCTCCCATACAGTGAAAAGTGAAAAAAAAAACTCATTTTTTCCCATTATCTTCATCCAGTGGAGTGTCGCTGCATTGGTACGTCTTTCAAAATGCAATACACATTTTTTGTAATTTTGTAATTTTAACCCTTCAGTCGCGAGGTATTCGCTTTCAAGGTCGCTACAAAAGCTTGCATGGTGAAATAGAAATTATTACTTATGTATGTGTGCGTATAATATAAATTTGGGGGGGATACCCATAACTTGGCCCCCAAATTTAAGGAACGGGGTTCGAAGCATTTTGCTGTCCTAAATACGGGAAAAATAAAGAAAAAAATCTATCTCGACCCGTTTTCGAGATATAAAAAAAAATAGTTAATAATTGACCCGTATCAACTCCAGACAGCAAAATGTTTCGAAACCCCGCCACGACACTGAAAAACTTGAATATTAACAAACCGCCACTATTTTCCGAACATTTCTATGTTACCGCCGATCAATTCATTTATAAATAACGCACGAAAAACACTAATTTGTATCCAAAATAATCCCGATACCGCGAAATGTCAATTTATTTACCAAAACAAGCTGAAGTTCGTTTCGTTCTTCTTGAAAAAAAGGTGTGCCAACTGCCAACCGCTTTAGCAAGTTCGTTGAGTTCGTTCTTTTTCGATCAATCGATATTTTGTAAAAGGAAAATATTTAGTTAAAATGCATTTTGTAAAAGGAAAATATTTAGTTAAAATGCATTTTGTAAAGGAAAAATATTTAGTTAAAATGCATTTTAACTAAATATTTTCCCTTTACAAAATGCATTTTAACTAAATATGAAAGAAAGAAATGTTGTTGAATCGAAAATAAGTTTCATAATTTAAAAATAAATAATAATATTTAAATAATCCAATGCTAATAATAAATATTTAAGTATTTTTTCTGATACCACTACAGAATCTTCATGTGTGTGCTCGAAACGCTCTTGGTCGGTTTTTTAGATATTTATAATTGAATCGTCATTTAAGAATATCAAAATGCGTAAATAGCAATTAAAATTGAATTTTATCAACTCTACAGGAGTTGAAAATTGGAATATATTCACACTGTTGCAAAATTATAAATCCATTGGAAATTGGAATTTTTTCTACTTTGTGAAAACATTTTGAAAATTTTTCTTCAACGAAAGATTGTCGCCAACCAATGAAGTGCTTACACTAAGGAAAAAATGACTTCTATTAACCTTCACCACTTCAAGTATTCTTTTGTTCATACTTAAAATTAGTTTTTTTTAACACTGGGACATGCACTTTTCCCCAATCTTCAAAAGTGGCGTGTTAAGTTCTTCAACTGTACTAAATTGGCAATTAACCCATTAATGCGCAAAACGAGGATTTTGTGCACGCAAGTTCAATTGTACGATTCGAATATCAAATTGGGATGAATTTGCTCCAAATTCGTATATAAGGGGTTTTTGGGGGTGTTCTTTCAGAATCTGGCATTTGTTTTGCATAAACCCTATTATTTTTTGGGTTTTTTCAAAAAAGTGCCGATTTTTTTTGGTCATTTTTCATCTCCAAATCGATTATCTTGTCGTTGCTGCTTTGAATGATCATATAACCACCAGAAATCGCGGTCCAAATGTCTACACTTTCTCAAACCATGGTTTTGAATTTTTTTTTTTTTGCTTTGGTTTTTGCAAAATGGCCATTTTGTACAGCAATGTAATAAAAAACTTTACAAAAAAATGTATATGACAAAAAGTCCTTATAATTACCCAAGGAAAACATGTAAATTTTTTCAGAATTTTTTGGACTATTTTTGGTTTTTTGGATTTGACCAATTTTTCAAAAATCCAAAAATGTCCCGAAAATAAATAAAATATCACCAAATTTCATCATAAAAAAACTTGGTGATATTTTTACTCAAAAAGGATCAATTATTCGAATAAATTTTATATGACAAAAAGTGCTTATAATTAGCCAAAGAACACGTGGATTTTTCAGAATTTTTCGGGACATTTTTGGATTTTTGAAAAATTTGCCAAATACAAAAAACCGAAAATTGTCCAAAAAATTCTGAAAAAATTTATATGTTTTCCTTGGCTGATTATAAGCACTTTTTGTCATATAAATTTTTTTAGTAAAGTTGATCCTTTTCGTGTAAAGAAATCGCGAATTTTTTATTACATTGCTATACAAAATGGCCATTTTGCAAAAACCAAAGCAACAAAAAAAATTCAAAACCATAGTTTGAGAAAGTGTAGACATTCGGACCGTGATTTCTGGTAGTTATATTATCATTCAATAGCAGCAACGACAAGATAATCGACTTTGAGACGAAAAATGACCAAAAAAAATCGGCACTTTTTTGAAAAAACCCAAAAAATAATAGGGTTTTTGAAGTTTTTATGCAAAACAAATGCCAGATTTTGAAAGAGCACCCCCAAAAAAACCCCTCATATACGAATTTGGAGGAAATTCTCCCCAATTTGATATTCGAATCGTACAATTGAACTTGCGTGCACAAAATCCTCGTTTTACGCATTAATGGGTTAATCAGCGTAAATTCTATAAACCGCAATTCCTCAAGTCTTCTTCATTAGGTTTAAGTTCTAGACAACACGCTAGACATCCCAAAAGTTTAGAATTGGATTAAATCGGATGGCATCTTCACTACACATATGCTGCGTGTATATATAAGAACTAACTTCATTTGAAACTGTAACCAGTTGCAAACATAAGATTATGTATTAATCTTCACATATAATATTCAACAGACTATAAACTTTAATTATAAATAACAAAATAACTAAATTTCATTTAAATTGGTAAAGTCTAACTAACATTAAGTTTTAAAGTTTATATCCGATCAAATATTTAATGAAGCTAGTCTTCGGAACGGATTGTATATCATACTAGGCATATTTAAATATTAGAATGCTATATGATATTCAGTATATTAAAATATTAAAACACTATTGAACAGAGAAACCCAAATTGCGTTTATTTTAACAGAGTTGAAAATTTTTTTTGTCAATAAATCATTGAAGCACAAATAACAAGATTCAGATACGCAGATTTCATAGTTAAGGGGGTAGTCCAGTGAAAACGACTGTTTTTTCAACGATTTTTTTTTCATATTAGAAATTAATTTTTATTAAACAACTTTTTGACATTTGATAGTACAACTATTAAACTACACAAAAAATTTTTTTTTTTTTTTTCGATTAGTCATCCCGACAAAATGGCTGCTCCAAAAAAAAAAAATTTTTTGTTGGCGGACGTCAAATCTCTGCAACGGTCCATTTGAAACAAAAAATTCAAACGAGGTTTTAATCTGTAGAACATTGGCTATCGTCGGAACTAGAATTATTAATTTTCAATAAAAAATAACAAAATGGCGGCATTTCGAATTTTTCGGGTGTTTTTCGGGTGCTTAATTTGTTTATAACTTTGTAAATAAACAATGGATTTTAATAATTCTAGTTCCGACGATAGATACACAATCAAGAAATATACACCTAAATTTTTAGATCAATCGGAGCAAAAGACTGATCTGATGTCCGCCGAGTCAAAACATGCTGTTTTGAGAAAAACGCGTTTAAAGTTTTTTATGCGGAAAAAAGCTAAAAAAATTAATTTTACCTTAGTCAGCGATGCCTGCTCCATACATAACGCGATGCCTCCTAAATACATAACTAACCTTAAATACAAAGCAGAAGGACCTAGACCGTTATAAACCGGAAAAAAATGGGCGGAGCAAACAGAAATACAAGAGTCCTCCTTGCTCCGAAACACGCCAGGGGACCTTCGAGCGCTCGGATTACACGTCTCTCGAAAACTTTCTGTATCTTTAAAACTATTCAATATTTTGCTTAGATATTTTAAGGGAGTATTTTCTAGGTGTAGTAGAGTAGATTTAAGCAAAAAAATATATCGAAAAAAAAAATTTTTTTTCACTTAAGTGTGATAGCTTGCTTTAATAATTAAAAAAAAAAACACAGACAAGTCCTAATTAAACACCTTCTCATTTTTAAGTACTGTGATCAACCAGGAACAAAATAATGAGCAAAAACTAACATAAATAAAAAATGACATGACTTTGAAAATTAGGTTTCGATTTTTGCCATTTTTTTTTTCTTTTTTTTTTGTCAAAAAAATATATTTTTACATTAGCTTAGTACATGCTATAGTTACACTTGTGCCTAAATTATATGTAACTAGCTGGGTTATCCGGTTTCACCCGGCGTTGGGTAAATACTTACTAATTAAACACTTCTCAAATGTTCTAGTTTGTTTTATCCTAGAAATTGTTTCAACCCGAAAACCCCTTTATGGATCCGCTATCTTGAATTTCCAAATCTTAATAATATTAAAAATTAGTGGCCTTGAAATAATTATTGTACCAATTTTCATTCAAATCCGTTGAAATCGAGAAATTTTGGTCGCCATATTGGATCGGCCATATTGAGTTTGGAAATTTTTCTAATATTCGAAATTAGTGGCCTCGAAATCGAGACATTCTGGACATTGGGTCCGCCATCTTGCATTTAGAAATTTTGATAATATGCAAAATTAGTGGTCTCAGAATAATCACTGTACTAATTTCCATTACAATCCGTTGAAATCGAGAAATTTTGGTCGCCATGTTGGATATGGAAATTTTGATAATATTCGAAATTAGTGGCTCCGGAATAATCATTGTACTAATTTTAATTAAAATCCGTTGAAATCGAGACACTCGGTTGCCATATTGGATCCGCCATCTTGGATTTACAACTTTTGATAATATTCGGAACTTGTATCCGCAGAATAATCATTCTACTAATTTTCATTAAAATCCGTTGAAATCGAGACATTCTGGTCGCCATGTTGGATTTAGAAATTTTCCTAATATTCAAAATTAGTGGTCTCAGAATAATCATTGTACCAATTTTCATTAAAATCAGCTGAATTCGAGAAATCTTGGTCACCATATTGGGTCCGCCATCTTGGATTTGTAAATTTTGATAACATTCAAAATCAGTGACCTCAATATAATCATTGTACTAATTTTCATTAAAATCCGTTTAAAAATCGAGAAATATTGGTCGCCATATCGGGTCCGCCATCTTTGATTTGTAAATTTTGATAACATTCAAAATCAGTGACCTCAAGATAATCATTGTACTAATTTTCATTCAAATCCGTTGAAATCGAGAAATATGGTCGCCAATGTTGATAATATTCAAAATCAGTGACCTCAAAACAATCATTGTACTAATCCGTTGAAATCAGGAAATCTTGGTCGCCATATTGGATCCGCCATCTTGAATTTCTAAATTTGGACAGCGGATTTGAAATCCCCATCCCGCAAAACCCCTATGTACCAATTTTCATGAAAAGCGCTTCAAATTTAAAATTTTCAGCCGCCATCTTGGATCCGCCATTTTGAAACCCTATATATTATCCGAAAAAAAATTTGCCTATATGTTAAGTCGGAAAATGTATTACCTTCGGACAAAAAATGAAAAATATCGATGCAAGCGTTTAGGCGTGATTGAGCAACAAACAAACAAACAAACAAACAAACGAACTTTCATTTTTATATATGTATAGGGATTGATCAAGTCAATTTTGAAGTATTAAAAGGTATTCCATATTCAGTTGTTTTAACATCAAATTTATTATATTTTAACATACGTAGGTATACAACCCAACCCTTTCACAATATTTTTCTATTGTTTAACTTCCAAATCCAAAGCAACTTTAACTTATTTGTGTCGCTGTCCAAAGACCAAAAATGCAGCATTTCATCGAAAACTTTAATTAAAGTTTAATTTATTTCGCAAAGAAAGCACAACTTTTAAAGTTAGGGTATTAAGATGGAATTAAGGGCAATAAAACGACACTCAATTCTGCCCTATACAATTCCTTCAAGTCGAAGCATCTTTTTGTCCAAACTTATGAAATTTTACTCTTTGCTAATTAGTGACGCAAAACTTTGCCAGTTCTATAGTATGCTGTCTCATCGATTCATTTCTACTGGAACTGCTAAGAGAAAGTAAGTCGAAGGAGCTTACAAGATGAAGTTACTGTTTTGACGCTTTTTACAGAAAACAATTTGAATTGTTTCGTCGAGGACTCTGCTTCTGCAGTTCATACTGCGAAATCAGAACTGAAACGGCCTAAATTACACCCAAGAAAAAAATATTCTTTACAGCTCCTTTACACCTCAGCAGGATATAGGGATTTCATGACTTACCAAACCCATTTCTTCACAAAAGAAAACACAAAATTTTTAAAATTAGAGTCACATATGGTTAGTACAAAAAATATTAAAAGTACGGGCAATACCTTATCTCGTATTGCAGTAAAATTCTGAAAAGCTAGACTATTTTTTATGCTAGGAGCAGCACTTCCTGATGTTTCACAAAAAAGCATTTACCAGATATCAGACACATTTTATCGTCCCCTTAATAAATTGAAAAGGATTCGGGGTCCCTTTCCTGTCTGCGACATACTTTTAAAATTCTCTTTGTTTTGTTGGGACAATAAACAGGAACACTATTCGTGACAAAAGAAAATTAGCTTTAGAACTTTTTCTCTTGTTCTATTCTATTAATATGTATTTATTGTTTTTATAAATAGCTAACAAACTCCTAATGTTGCTGAGACAACCACTTATGTAAAATTTCCTTTAAAATTTAAGTTTTACCAGATTTTATACAGTTTATCAAGATAAAAATATGTTGAATACGGTTACAATTTAGAGTAAAATAAGTTTTTTTTATTAGCATTTATAAAACTTTATAAGCATTTATTAATTCGTATAAGAATTAGGTCATTAATTGATCTCTATCTTATACTATTGCAACTCTTAAATCTAATTTTTGTTCCTTCTCCTGTTATCGGTAGATTAATTATGTATTGTGGTGTCCTAGAGTTGATTTATTCTCTGCGGTCTCGATCTGGTTAGCAGCTATTGGAGAGGTTGAACTTCTTCTTTTATAATAATAAATATATCAATATACAGGGTGATCCAAAAGTATGGAAACGGCTAAATAACTTTCGAGGAATGCATTTTGGAGCAAAAAGTTGTAGACAAAAGTTTTAGGAATTTTCCCCAGCTATTCAATTTTGACCTTAGATTTGACCTTGACCATGGCCTTGAAGGTCATTTCAAGGTCAAGTTGACTTTTTTAAATTGGAACCCTTATTTTTGACCATGGAAATGGAAAGAGCGGAAAATTTTACGTCCAACTATGACCTCTACCATGACCTCGAAGGTCATATCAAGGTCAAAATGGCTCTTTAAAGAGGAACCTGCATTGTTACTGCGTCCAAATGTGACCTTGACCACAACCTTGACCTTGAACATGACCTTAGCAATGACCTTGAAGGTTGTATCAAGGTCAAGGTGGTTTTTTGAAGGGGAAACAATGTTTTTGACCACGGAAATGGAAAGAGCGGAAAAGTTAACGACCACGGAAATGAAAAGAGCGGAAAAGTTAACGACCGACCATGGTGAAGTCAATTAATTCAAGGTCAAGTGTGTCATGGTCAAGGTCACATCCGGGCGCAAAACTTCTGCTCTTTCCAAGTCCGCAGTAACAATGCAGGTTCCCCTTTAAAGAACCATCTTGACCTTGATATGACCTTCAAGGTCATGGTCAAGGTCATAGTCGGACGTTAATTGTCCGTTCGTCCGTCTATATAATTTTAATCAGCTAATTTTCTCACAAAACATGCGACGTAGAAACTAGAAAGTTTGTATAGTATTACATCTTATTAACCCAAAGAGTGTTCAAATTAGGTACTCCAAAAAATTGTATATATCATGTGGGGCATCTTTTTAAAGGGGTTATAAGAAATTCAAAAATATTTTTTTCATAATTTTAAATAGCATATTTAAAAACATATTCTGAAAAATTTTCGAAAATAAAGCATTTCCGTCTCCTTATTTCCAAAACTACTGGACCTAAGATTAAAAAAAAAATCGGGAGATATAACAACTTGCTTGAAATTTGCGGGAAAATTATTTATTTATTTATTAAGCCAACAGACAACTGCTCTGACTGACTGATTATAACTAAAGTCCTAGGTCTTATACATTTCTATAGAAATATAATGGTAGACCATTTTTTATTCGGGCGTAGAAGAAAGTTAAACTTTAGCAAATAACTCTAAATAAATGTAAATGACAGCGCTCTGAGTACATTAAGTCCACAACGTGCTCGACGTACTGGAGCTCTGGTCGAAGCTTCGTTCAGATAGAAAAAAGAAAAACGCCTTTTCTCTAAACCGAGCCGAAGGCCAGCCTGCTTCTTTATCATTTTATAATTGAAAATTAACGAAAAACGAAACTTTAAATTGTAACATATATAATTATCAGAACTTAAAAAAGGCACTTTGAGCGGAACGGTCGGAATCGATTGGAGCGGATTCAAGCCTTAAGCTGAAGGTGTATTACTTTATTTTATATTATAGTTTTTCGAGATTTGCCTCTGTTACTAGTCCAACTGGAGTAGTTAGTATTTCTAAACATTGCAACGAAGAGCTCAAGGGTGTATTTGAAGCGCAAACTACTAGCAAATTACAAAACCGTTTTTAGTGACATTTGACCCCGCGTAAAAATTGTTAGCGGCACTTAAGCTTTGGGGAGTTTGGACATTTTGTTTAGAATCACAATACATTTTTTTTCTAATTTCTCTGAAGGAGTGTAGTTAAAGCGCAAGTTTCCCTTGAATATGCGATATGTCTCAAACTACCGCTAGCAAAAGCTCAAAATTCACTAATTCCGCTTCAAAACAAAAATGTAAGTGCTTAAGGCGGCTAAAAACGACCCAATCTGCAGGGCACGATTTGTAGGGACCCTCCAGATTGCGTCGTATATAGTTGGCCCGATATTTTGTTGGTCTCCTTACCCAGGGCGGGTGGGTGAGGCAACTACCCAACCACTCGATTCCCCACTCTAATTCCCTACAAATTGGGTCGTGTGTAGCACGGTTGGTCTGATTTCTCGTTAGTCATGGCCCATAACAGGTGCAGGATCGAAAATGTATGGTAATAATATACATTTTTTTTTTTTTTTGAAGCGGGGAAATGCTTTTCGCACTCTAGATGACCGAAGACAACCATGTGCCGGACTCCCCAGCCTGCCCAGACCTGCTGGCTAAAACCTCGCTTCCCGATCCCAGGAGCTCCACCCGGGCACCGTCTGTGGGACATTACTTCAGGGTGGAGTCCTATTTAGCCACTTCCAATCGTCCTCACGAAAAGCGCGACCCTTCGCCAGAGATCTCCCCCCTACAGCATAACCTCTACTATATTGTCCGGGGTTATGCTGCCGGCAGCGCCCTCCAACTCATCCTTCTCCGCTCTCCATCTTTCACATTCAAAGAATGTGGAGAGCTGCGTCCGGCGGAGAGTCGGAGTAAATGCAGCACGGGCTCGGTACCTTCCCTATACGGTGAGGGAAGGCCCGAAAGTACCCGTGCTCCGTCAGCATTTATGTGAGGTAGCAATCCACCTCACCATGTTGACGGTTCATACAGGTGTCCAGCTGGGGGATAACCCGGGCTGTCCACCGGCCCCGGGACTCCCCGTCCAATGGTTTCATAATTTATAATTAAATTATTTAATTTTTTCAGTGATGTTGTAAAGGAGAGAAAAGATTTCGATTATTAAACATACGTTAATTAATTTTAACCATTACATCTTACTTAATAAATTTTGTAGTATAAAAATGCTTATTATTTAGTTTTATATTATTACGATTTCGTGGTGATTGCCTTGAATATGACCTTTGAATGACCTCTGTATGACCTCAGAATGGCCACTACCTATAATCGTTGATGCTATAACTCAACCTGAGGATTTAAGGAATGGATCTACAATCCTTTTCCCGGTCAGACTACGAAAAAAGGCGATTTCGTGGTGATTCCCTTGAAATGAACTTGGATGACCTTCAAATTACCTCTGTATTACACTAGACTGGCCACTACTGATAATCGTTGATGCTATAACTCGACCTGGGTATCCAAGGACTGAATCTACAATCGTTTTCCCGGTAATACTGCGAAAAAGGCGATCTAGTTGTATTTCTCTTAAAAATTACCTTTAAATGACCTCCGCGTGATCTTCGGATGACCCCTTTCGATCTTCTCTAATTCTAAACCTCCTACAGAGGAATGCCAACAAGAAATAAAATTAAAGGGAAGATTGGCATAGTTTCTATATACAAAACTATAAATTTTATAAAAATCGTCAACTTTGAAAAGAATTTTCAAGGCCAAATGAAGGTCATCGGAACTATCTTGCCTGAATCCGCAATCGCTTACACTTTAAGTTTTAAAAAATCATCTCAATAGCATTATTCTATCGGGAGATAATTGCAAAATGGGAAAAATTCGTTCCGATATATCATAGTGCGCCGCTGTCACCGCGGCCGCCTTGTCCGCCCGGCTCTTGATTTCGTCTCAGAAAGTGAGCCTGCAATCAAGGCGCACCCTCAGGTACATAACCGTCGCGTTTGTTTGGACCATTATGTCTCCTACCCGCATATCCATCAGTAGCGGAATGCGCTTCTTTGTAAGAACGATATCGGACTTGACCATGGTCGCCCAACCAAGGACCCACCCGACGCATCACCTGGTTGAACCTTATCTGGGCTGACTCGACATCTCTGGCGGTGATAGCCACCGCGATGTTGTCGGTATACCCAACCAGAAAAGTCCCTTCCGGCATCTCCATTCGAAAGATTCCGTCATATGCGTAATTCCATATGTCGGGACCCAGTGTGGAGCCCTGGGCTGCCCCTGCCGAGAGCACTCGCCTTTTCAGACCATCCTCCGCTTCGTAGAAGAGGGTGCGGTCCTTCACGTAATCCCCCTTCATCAGCAAGAGATACTGGGGGACCCTAAAGTTCTGTTCTAGCGCATTTAAGCCATCCCCCCATCCCACCGAGTTAAAAGCGTTGAGTACTTCAGCAGGCACACCGAGCAGGAGTAATGATTCCCGCATTCCATCGCCCTGACCGCCGCACCTCTGGGCCCCAACGGGTGGGTGGGGAAGAGAGTATCCACGATGGTTCGGACCGTCCCCGCATCGAGGAGAGCATTCGGTGAGGACGATCCTATACCCCAACCTCCAAAGATCCTCATTGAGATCCTCGCCCAACCGTTTCCAGCATCGGGGCTTACTCATCATGATGACCATACGAACGTCTCTCTTCACCGCCTTATGCTCGGCAGATTTGCGGGCTGCGTCGGGGTCGCGTCGATCGGCTCGCTGAGCCTACCACCTGAAACGGAGACATATCCGCCTCAGCTCAGCGATCTCATCCCTCCACCAACACGCTGGGTATCGCCTCTCCCTATATCTCTTCCTCTTTGGCACAGCTTCTCGGCAAGCCCGGTGAATTAGACTCATGGTTGAATCCCCCACCAATTCGTCTCGCTCGCTAGGTGGCACACTTTGCGGGATCCCTTCAACGGTTTGCCGACCGCGTGTGATGGCTAGAGATATAGATAGATCGGCGTCCATCCTGGCGACATCCCATCTGGTCGAACCTAGCAAACGCTGGACCCGCACTGGCGCTGTCCACGTACGCGGAACGTGATATACTGGTGATCGCTGGCTGTATACTGTAGAGTCCTCGATCACTCGCCAGTTCTGCACCCGTGCAGCCAAAGTTTCCGTCGCTAGAGAGAGATCAATGGTGATGGAATTGATTTTACCACCGCCACCGGTGAAGGTGAAAAACCGATTTTTTAGCATCTTGAAGGAGCGATGTTTCAATCACAAGCGCTTAACTATATCTGATAAATTGTGTCGTGTGGAGAGCGCGCCCAATTCTTCATCCTACAAATCAGGCCCTGCAGATTGGGTAGCCGCCTTTAACAATCAAATTGGTTTCTTTTACTTAACAGACATTTTCTCCATTAGTTAACTATAATTACATTTAAACGCAAAGAATAATATATTATATTATATTATGATACAATATATGTAGCATTTTCCATAAATAAAACAAAAAAATTGACACGCTCGGAATAATATAATAAATGAATTTTTCCATAAAACCGGAAACGGTCAATTTATCAGCGATTTTTTAAATAGAATTGTAAGGGGAATCCAAATTGCTCCAGAAAACAATTTCAGAACAACAGGCGGAATACCATCAGGCCTACAAGAGTAATCTTCAGCTCATTGGTATGCCCCAGAGTAAGAGTATCAAGAGTAATCAGAATGGTAGTACATATATCAGTAGGGGTGTGGTTAATATTAAGATGAGGACACTAGCATATAATATAATATACTGCTCGTCTATATGATTTCTTATAAAACCCATTGGTGCATTTTTGCTCCTTCTCTTTCGTACTCTAGCATTGGCAACAAAAGCATAAGTTCCGAAATTGTGATTCATTTTGCTAATTTTTTTAGTTATAACGAAATACCCTTGTTTTTTAAAATCCTAATTGGAAATTCAATGAACAAAATTAACTGCTTTTAAGGTTATGTTAATTCCTTCGTGCTAGCCGATATTTATTAAAGAAAATAGTGACATTCTAGGCTTGTATTAAATACTATCCACGTTTTGTTGATACAATATTTAACGTGTATAAATTAAGATTATTCCAGAAAAATATATTGATGATCTTGTTGAAAAAGTAGACCCCTGAAAAGACGAACCTAACATATCGCATATCAAATAGGCAACTTTACTTGAAGAACCTTCATACTTCATTGATGAATCATCGGTCTTTCTTTTCATGTCAATAAATTTAAAGGAAGATTTTGAGTTTAAACACATTTCATCTGTAACTCTACAAAGATAGTGGTTGTAAAGCTGCGAGAACTTGGAGGTTTCGATAAAAACATTATAAGAAAGATCATATCTGTCTGATATATAAATTTTCCATAATATATTTTTGATATTTCTAAGCCTAAGTACTGGTAGCTACCACGAACCACCTACCCTATAACGCGTAAGTCTTGTTAATTGCTTTTTTTATGCTACAAATGAAATGTAAAATATACTTCATCATTTCCATAAATACTTCAGCCGTTATCCTATTTGCCCTACACTCAGAAAATTAAATTGCCTAAAATTGTATCATGCCAATTAAAATAACAAGATATAGTTAAGAACCTATTGTAAAATGAAGCTAAAACAAAACAACCATCTCCAATTATATGGAAAAGTATTTTCATACTCATTCATTGTGCTTCGAATATGTAAATCTTATCTCCAAAAAAACAACATTAGTAAAACATTATAATTAAATAAAATTAGGCTAATTAAAAGACGTCCCATTTAAACCATTCCAATATGTAATAAAGCATAGTTTTATTTCGTATTCAGCCATTAAAAGTAAAAATAGATCTTCATACAACTATTTTTGATAGTTCTGCTACTTTTACTTCTATTTGTTTCAGTTTGAACTGGTTTGTGTTTAATCTTAAATTTTATTTTGCATTAATTGCTTATGTATATTGTTCTAATCTGATTTTACTAATACTCTTCCAGGCCAAATGTGAAATACCAGTACACCGCTTTAGATAGTGGTAACGGAATACCAGATAGAAGCCCAAGAGAGCGAGCAGCCCGTGATCGTGCCCTGAGTGCCGGTCAGGAATGGATACAAAATTCAAATGGTCGCTACGATGTCATTGCCCACCTAGATGAGATTGGATCAAGGCACAATAAACATTGGTTCCTTATCAATGACGCTTCGGTAAGAATTAAATCCAAAATGTCCAAAACAATAAGGTATACAAAAAAAATCGTTGCCTTTTATTTCCAGGTTCGAACAGATCGCCTAATGACTTTACTTCCAATACCTCCAGACTGCATTGCCTTAGAAGAACTGCCGCCAAGCGAAAGTCCAAAGGGGTTACTTATGGAACTTTTGGGGTCTCTACATCATCCTTACGTCTATCCAGTTCTAGATTTAGGTTTTATACACCACGAAACAATTAATTACGCAAGTCTCGTTATGCCTTTTAATCCACGCGGAAGTCTCAAAGACCTTATTCATAAGGTGAGTAAGGTAAAACATTTAGCAAAAACTTTTTTAACCAGAAGATATACACGAGCTTAGATATAATGATACAACACACACACTATAAATGGACATGACATATTTAAAAAGAAATTAGCGTGGACTGAAGCCACACTTTCTCGTCCATTGTCGGTTGTTGTCAGTTTGCATATGCAAAACACGCTCTAGATCGAACCTTGCATATGGAAAACGAAACTTGACGAAACGGACGACTATTCCCATTATGGTTCGAGGATAGGTTTTGTGTGTTATCGCAAGTTTGCATACGCTTCTACACGGAACGGTATGCACATTATAGTTGGGCCTTGAGTCAGAAAATCTTTTCATTGAAACGTATTCCTTTTTTGATTCCTAAAATAAATCTTACAAGGAGAGCATTAAATATGTCCATCATGATTTTTGATGAAATTAATATATGTTGTAGAGTTCAATACCCTCAGAAACAGGGTAAGAATATTTTTGGTCAGCGCGCCCGTGTTCAAAAATTAGGGGCCCATAAAGTGTAGTATGTCACTAGTAATCTAGTGGTCTTTATATGTTTTTATGATGAACATGATCCGAATGTATGCATAAGAAATAACGATAATGAAAATGAGAGTGACTGCAATTAATATTGTTGTATATAATCAATCAATTTTTAGAAAAGAAAAGTTAATAATAATATTTTTATAGTGTATAAAGACCACTCGATTTTTTCCTAGGTTGGCAGTAATGTCCTTTATTATGATGCCAAGTTAGAGCAAATTCCGTTTGCTGGTTTGTTTACAGCAGCTGAATTAAACGGTCTACCTCGCTAATGCTCCGTGGTTTTTGTTCCAAAAGAGCTGAATTTTTCTCAACAACAGTATCGTAAGTCCCTTTGAACATGCTTGAACATGCGAATTCCGATCCAACATTCAAAGGACACACCATAACTGGTGATGAAACTTGGCTATACGAGTACGACATGCAAACAAGTTGACAATCATCGGAATAGAAAAAACGAGCCAAAACCGAAAAAAAACACATTTAAGAGTAAAGGTGATGCTAATTGTTTTCTTTTATATCCGCGGTCTAGTACGTCAAAAAAGGCCAGAATTGTGGGAAAACAACTCGTGGATTTTTCTCGATAATAACGCACCATCGCATAAAGTGACGATGTTAAACTAATTTAAGACCAAAAACTTAATAACTACCATTGATCAACCACCATATTCATCTGATTTTGCTCCGTGTGAGTTTTGAGTCCGTTGAGATGTTAAAAAATAATTCATCGAAAGTACTGAAGGCCATATCGAAAATTGCTTGTAAAAAATGTTTTGAAGATTGGAAAAATCGCTGGAACATCTGTATAGCCTTGAATGAACAATATTTTGAACGTGACAAAATAAATGTTGATGACTGAGTGTAAAATAAGTGTTTTATTTAACGATTCCTGGTACTTTTTTGACGTAATGTATAAAGCAAAGATGTAAGATTCTAATCATTGCTCTGGATTGGATGAGATCATAGATCTTATAGAGATCCGCTTAGAAAGTGCGTGACAAACTAAACTTAGATTTATTTATTTATTCAAAATTCTTCATACACAATTGATTACTAAAACAGAAAAAATAATTAAAAAGTATTTTTGAGCCGACTTTTCGGTTTAATTTTACTTAAGTTAAAATCAAAATGATCGACATTTGCGTTGAGGAAACGTGCAACCCATAATTGATCCCGATGGTGGGGAACATGGAGTAGGTTATGCGTTCTCAAAGAACGGGACGGTACCGAAATGTTAATTGAACTTAATAAATCTTATGATCGACCAACCCACTTAAAATATCAGAGATCATAAATCTGAATCATCTGTAGATGCTACATCTGTGCTCAAGAGGGTTCAATGATATAAGCTTAAGCTTGTAATGATAAGGGGGTAAATTCAACCTATCTGACCCAGGTAAACCACATGACCGAATCTTAAAATCTTCGAATCTTCGTTGGAACGCCTCGATGCGATTAGTACGGACTGAATAAAAAGGATCCCAAATAATGGAAGCATACTCAAAAATCAGTCTAACGAAAATACAATACAAAAGCTTAGTTATATGGATCGTCACACTCCTTCGACCACCATCTTTTTAAAAGGCCTAGCTTGATGGATGGCATTATTGTAGTTATCGAAGGATAAAACAGAGCTAAGAATGGTGCTAAGATCCTTGGTCTTGTCAAGTATAGTTAATTAATAGTAAACTTCGTGTTTCTAAACTTTGGATATATTGCAGTGTTTATTATTTATAATTATATTATTCTTACCGTTTATGGTTCACAAGAGAAAAATTGACCAATAGCATATAAATATACTTGGACAACATTTTAACACGTTCAACCCGGCGTGAACCACCGGTGGCTCACAGGCGAATGGTTCATCTGGCGGCGCACTATGGGCTAAACGGCACTTTTTTTGTTTAAAACCTAATATCTCGAGAAAAACCGAAGATATTAACGTAAATTTAAATTGAAGCTGAGACTATGTAGATTACTGGAAAATTAACCAGAATGGCTGAAATGAAAATAAACACTATGTAACATAACCTCAAAGTTGCATTTTTTTCTGAAAAATTGAATAGGCTCACACCAACAAAAAACTTGGTCTTTATTTTAAATGTCATATATGCTATCCGATGAACTTTAACCTGCTGATCACGAATCCGAGGTCAGAATTGCCCCCCACCCTACAGTTTTCAGAAAAATGAAGAATTTCCGTGCCTAGTATAAGCCTTGTTAACTCTTTGAGTTACAAAAGACGAGCTTAAATTAATTTTTATTATAACATACTAACTGAAGGTTTTTGGGGTCGCTGATCACGAATCTGAAGTCAGATTTTGAAAATTCAAAATGGCGGATCCAATATGGCGGACCAAAATTTTTATATTTGATCGAATTTGGATTAAAAATTGAATACATGGGTTTTTGGAGTCGCTAATTACGAATCTGAAGTCAGATTTTGAAAATTCAAAATGGCGGTTCCAATATGGCGGACCGAAAATTTAATATTTGACCGAATTTCGACTAAAAACCGTATACATGGGTTTTTGGGGTCGCTGATCACGAATCTGAAGTCAGATTTTGAAAATTCAAAATAGCGGATCCAATATGGCGGACCGAAAATTTAATATTTGACCGAATTTCGACTCAAAACTGTATACATGGGTTTTTGGGGTCGCTGATCACGAATCTGAAGTCAGATTTTGAAAATTCAACATGGCGGATTCAATATGGCGCACTATGGGCTAAATGGCACTTTTTGTGTTTAAAACGTAATATCTCCGAAAAAAACGAAGATATTAACTTAATTTTTTTTTTAATTGTGTCAACAACTATTAAAAATTAAAGTTAATGTCTTCGTTAAAAAAAAAATTAAGTTAATATCTTCGTTTTTTTCGGAGATATTAGGTTTTAAACACAAAAAGTGCCGTTTAGCCCATAGTGCGCCATATTGGATCCGCCATTTTGAATTTTCAAAATCTGACTTCAGATTCGTGATCAGCGATCCCAAAAACCCATGTATACAGTTTTGAGTAGAAATTCGGTCAAATATTAAATTTTCGGTCCGCCATATTGGATCCGCCATTTTGTATTTTCAAAATCTGACTTCAGATTCGTGATCAGCGACCCCAAAAACCCATGTATACGGTTTTGAGTCGAAATTCGGTCAAATATTAAATTTTCGGTCCACCATATTGGATCCGCCATTTTGTATTTTCAAAATCTGACTTCAGATTCGTGATCAGCGACCCCAAAAACCCATGTATACGGTTTTGAGTCGAAATTCGGTCAAATATTAAATTTTCGGTCCGCCATATTGGATCCGCCATTTTGAATTTTCAAAATCTGACTTCAGATTCGTAATTAGTGACTCCAAAAACCCATGTATTCAATTTTTAGTCCAAATTCGATCAAATATAAAAATTTTGGTCCGCCATATTGGATCCGCCATTTTGAATTTTCAAAATCTGACTTCAGATTCGTGATCAGCGACCCCAAAAACCTTCAGTTAGTATGTTATAGTAAAAATTAATTTAAGCTCGTCTTTTGTAACTCAAAGAGTTAAAAAGGCTTATACTAGGCACGGAAATTCTTCATTTTTCTGAAAACTGTAGGGTGGGGGGCAATTCTGACCTCGGATTCGTGATCAGCAGGTTAAAGTTCATCGGATAGCATATATGACATTTAAAATAAAGACCAAGTTTTTTGTTGGTGTGAGCCTATTCAATTTTTCAGCAAAAAATGCAACTTTGAGGTTATGTTACATAGTGTTTATTTTCATTTCAGCCATTCTGGTTAATTTTCCAGTAATCTACATAGTCTCAGCTTCAATTTAAAAAAAAAATTTACATTAATATCTTCGGTTTTTCTCGAGATATTAGGTTTTAAACAAAAAAAGTGCCGTTTAGCCCATAGTGCGGCGTGTACCACCGGTGGCTCACATCACATCACATGTTTTTTTTCTTGAAAAATTTAAGAGCTTATTTTTACAAATCTAATATATAAAATTCTACTGTCACAGTGTTAGTGGCCATACTCCTCCGAAACGGCTTGACCGATTTTGATGAAATTTAATATGTATATTCAGTAGGTATGAGAATAGGTTTATAACTAATTTTTATACCCCTAGATGTTAAGGGTGGGTCACCCTAAAAAAAGTTTTTTTATTTTTTGGACCAATTTTTTTTTTGTAATTTTTTTATGGTGTGGCATTAAAAAACACATTTAGTCCTAAATTTTTACCCTTCTACCACCAACCCCTACTTTTTAATAGTCTAATATATAAAATTCTTCTGTGACAGTGTTAGTGGTCATACTCCTCCGAAACGGCTTGACCGATTTTGATGAAATTTAATATATATATTCAGTAGGTATGAGAATAGGTTTATAACTAATTTTTATACCCCTAGATGTTAAGGGTGGGTCACCCTAAAAAAATTTTTTTTATTTTTTGGACAAATGTTTTTTTTGTAATTTTTTTATGGTGTGGCATTAAAAAACACATTTAGTCCTAAATTTTTACCCTTCTACCACCAACCCCTACTTTTTAATAGTCTAATATATAAAATTCTTCTGTGACAGTGTTAGTGGTCATACTCCTCCGAAACGGCTTGACCGATTTTGATGAAATTTAATATGTATATTCAGTAGGTATGAGAATAGGTTTATAACTAATTTTTATACCCCTAGATGTTAAGGGTGGGTCACCCTAAAAAAAGTTTTTTTATTTTTTGGACCAATTTTTTTTTTGTAATTTTTTTATGGTGTGGCATTAAAAAACACATTTAGTCCTAAATTTTTACCCTTCTACCACCAACCCCTACTTTTTAATAGTCTAATATATAAAATTCTTCTGTGACAGTGTTAGTGGTCATACTCCTCCGAAACGGCTTGACCGATTTTGATGAAATTTAATATATATATTCAGTAGGTATGAGAATAGGTTTATAACTAATTTTTATACCCCTAGATGTTAAGGGTGGGTCACCCTAAAAAAAGTTTTTTTATTTTTTGGACAAATTTTTTTTTTGTAATTTTTTTATGGTGTGGCATTAAAAAACACATTTAGTCCTAAATTTTTACCCTTCTACCACCAACCCCTACTTTTTAATAGCATTTTCTAATGTTTGTTCAATAATATGGTAGCATATTAATTCCTTTAAAAGGATTTTTGATAATAGTTAAGACGCTAAGAGCTCTTAATTTTGATCCAGAATCGGGGGTAATTTAGAATATTACCATAATTTCCAAATCCAAGGTACAGTATTACTATATTATAAATGTAAGTATTTTAAATATTAGTTTGTACATCGATCGCAGTAGTGACGTTTAAAATTACAATTTTATCATTTTCGTGGAATTCTGAAGTGAATTTAATTCCTATTTTATAAAGAATCATTATTATTTGATTTGAAGTGTAATTCTACTCTGTTATTCCAAAAGAGAAATATCGTGAAAGGTATGTTAAATAAAAAAATGTGTGTATACTTATCTACATGCGCTAGAAGTTACACTTTTTTTTAATTTTTTTTTAACAGCGAACAATGCCAAAACTACGTAGAGGAGCTTCTTTTAGCCGTAAAACACATAAAGCTGCAGCCATACAATATGCAAGAACCGAAAGAAACGCAGAACAAATCCAGCAAGACAATACTGACGTACGTGAGAGCATGGCGCAATTGCGTCAACTTCAATCAGAAGTTGCACGAGCTGAGCGAAATGAAAATAGAAGAGTAGAACAAAGACGATCACGCCGACTCACATTTAACAGACTGAGAGTAAATGAACAACAGCGCCAACAGGCACATCGAGCATTTACCTCTCAGTCATTCCTGCGTCTAGCATTCGAGTATGAGCCCGATGTTGAATATTATGCTCATTCAAAAGTTATAATTAGTGCTATGGACAAAGAATGCCTGCATTGTAATGCACTTAAATTCAAAAATGAGCCAGCCGGGATGTGTTGCGCGTCAGGAAAGGTGCAACTACCTGTAATTGATACACCACCTGAACCATTGAAGGGTTTACTGTTTGGCACGGAACCAGATTCTAATGTGTTCCTGAAATCAATTCGGACATTCAATTCATGTTTCCAAATGACATCATTTGGAGCAACAGAAATAATTAAAAATAATACTGTATATGGTCAACAATTCAATTCAACATTTAAAGTCAAAGGTCAAATTTATCATAAAGTGGGCTCATTTCTGCCAATGCCAAATGAAGGGCATAAATTTTTGCAAATATATTTTATGGGCGGCGAAGATGCACGCGTGGACGCACGTTGTGAATACAATCACCTCAACTCATTATTTGCCAAACGCATTGTTAGCGAGCTGGATGCTCTATTGAATGAGCACAATGAATTATTGAAAATATTCAAATCACACTTGCCTAAATTACAAAATGATAATCACGCTATTGTAATCAGTCCTGATAAAACACCTGTTGGAGAGCATATTCGTAGATTCAATGCACCTGTTGTTGACGACGTTGCTGGAATCATGGTTGGTGATCGAACAACTACACGAGAAATCGTGATTCGTAGAAGAAATAATAATCTCCAGTTCATTGCTGATACACACCGTTCATATGACGCTCTCCAATATCCGCTTATTTTCTGGAAGGGACAAGATGGATATTGCATAAATATTAAACAACGCGATCCCGCAACAGGTACTCCATTTATTGTGGGCTTAATCATTACTCATTTAACAAAGAACTTAATTAATCTTAATTTATCAAAATAAACTAATGTTAATTAATTTCCATTATATAAGAGAGTTGATTTATAACTATTACAGGAGCCGAAACAAACAAGAACGTTAGTGCGAAGGATTACTATGCGTATCAGTTGATGATTAGACGCGGTCAGGACAATATCATTCTACGATATCGTGAGCTTTGTCAACAATTCATGGTCGACATGTACGTGAAGATAGAGAGTGAACGACTACGATACTTGCGATATAATCAACAAAAGCTGCGTGCGGAAGAATACATTCACTTGCGAGACGCTATTGTCAGCAACGCCGACGCCGCCGACATTGGTAACTCTGTCATTCTACCATCATCTTATATAGGCAGTCCACGTCATATGCAAGAATATATCCAGGATGCTCTGGCTTATGTGCGCGAGTACGGACGACCGTGTTTATTTATCACGTTCACGTGTAATCCAAAATGGCCGGAGATTACATCTCTGCTATTGCCCGGCCAAAATGCAATACATCGTCATGACATTACAGCACGTGTATTCAAACAAAAGTTAAAGTCTTTAATAAGTTTTATTACGAACTTACATGTATTTGGTCCTACACGTTGCTGGATGTATTCGGTTGAATGGCAGAAGCGGGGATTACCTCATGCACACATTTTGATTTGGTTAATCAACAAAATACGTCCTGAAGAAATCGATAGTGTAATTTCTGCGGAAATTCCAAATCCGTCTACCGATCAATTGCTGTTTGATATTGTTACAGCTAACATGATTCATGGCCCATGCGGTAATTTTAATCGTTTATCGCCGTGTATGGCCGATGGAAAATGTACCAAAGGATTTCCTAAAGATTTTACCAACGACACGATCACAAATGTTGACGGATATCCAATATATCGTCGAAGAAATTCCGATAATGGCGGACAATCATTTATTAAAAGTATTAACAACATCGACATTGACATTGACAATCGTTGGGTGGTGCCTTATTCACCTCTACTGAGCAAAACATTCCAGGCTCATATTAATGTAGAGTTTTGTAGTTCAGTGAAGAGCATCAAATATATTTGCAAGTATGTGCATAAAGGCAGTGATATGGCGATATTTCGAGTTGAAAATACCAATGTGACTGCTCCTCCAGTTAATAAAAACGATGAAATAATGCTGTACCAAATTGGCCGGTACATCAGCTCCAATGAAGCTGTTTGGCGTATCTTTGGTTTCCCAATTCATGAACGGGATCCAACCGTTATTCATTTAGCCGTCCATCTTGAAAACGGTCAGCGCGTATATTTCACGAACGAGACAGCGATTGATCGAGCTATAAATCCACCAAAAACTACACTCACCGAATTTTTTGAATTGTGTAATCGTGCAGATGCTTTTGGTGTCTTTGCAAAGACATTAATCTACTCAGAAATACCACACTATTTCACATGGGCTCAAACAAAAAAATGGACACCCCGCATGCGAGGCACACCGGTGGACGCATGTCCTGGCTTATTCAAATCAAACGCTTTGGGGCGAGTATTTACAGTTAATCCAAGACAGACTGAGTGCTTTTATCTTCGACTGTTGTTGGTTAATGTCACCGGCCCATTGTCATTTCAAGATATACGTAAAGTCGATGGACATCAGCATTCAACGTATAAAGATGCATGCCTTGCACTCGGCTTGCTGGAAGACGACAACCAGTGGGAATGTATGCTTGCTGAAGCAGCATTAAACTGTTCAGCAAAACAAATTCGTCTACTATTCGCTATACTATTAACTACATGTTTCCCGGCCCGAATAGAAACGTTATGGGATAATTACAAAGATTCGATGACTGATGATATACTGTATCAACATCGCACACGTTGCAACGATCTAACATTAGCATTCAGCGATGTTATGTACAATGAAGCACTGATTGCCATTGAGGATCTTTGCATTATTATTGCCAACTTGCCACTCAGTCATTTCGGTATGCCTTCGCCAAATCGAAATGCATCTGATTTATTAAACACTGACATGAATCGTGAACTTCAATACAATACGGTAGAAATGGCAGCGATTGTTACTCGCAATGTTCCACTAATGAATGAGGAACAAAGAAACATTTATGACCGCATTATGCTCGCAGTTTTGGCAGGACAAGGTGGATTCTTTTTTTTGGATGCACCAGGTGGAACTGGCAAAACATTTCTTATTTCACTAATTATCGCTGCAATACGATCAAATAATGGCATCGCGTTGGCCTTTGCATCATCTGGCATTGCGGCAACTTTATTGGATGGAGGCAGAACAGCTCATTCAGTATTTAAGCTGCCACTAAATATTCAAAACAACCCAGACGCAGTGTGCAACATAAAAAAACAATCGTCTATGGCCAGAGTGTTGAAACAGTGTAAAATTATCATCTGGGATGAATGCACTATGGCACACAAACATTCGCTTGAGGCGTTGAACAGGACATTGAAAGATATAAAAAACAATGACAAATTATTTGGCGGCACTCTGTTACTCCTTTCAGGTGATTTCAGACAAACACTTCCCGTCATTCCACGTTCAACGTACGCTGATGAGATCAATGCTTGCTTGAAATCATCTCCACTGTGGCGTAATGTTGAAAAAGTTCAACTGAAAGTAAATATGCGCGTCCTAATGCTTCAAGATCCATCTGCTGAAACATTCTCAAAACAACTCTTAGATATCGGCGATGGTAAAGTTATTAAGGATGAGACTGGATGCATAAAATTACCGGACGATTTCTGCACAATCATTGATTCGCAAGATGCTCTCATTAACCTAATATTTCCTGATATACACACACAATACATTCATCATGAGTGGCTGGCAGAAAGGGCGATTTTAGCAGCAAAAAATGTGGACGTCAACGAGCTGAATCTCAAAATACAACAGTTATTGCCAGGTAACTTGGTGACATATAAATCCGTTGATGCAGTTTGCGATGCCATTGAAGCTACAAATTTTCCTACAGAGTTTTTAAACTCATTGGACTTACCAGGCATGCCGCCGCATAAATTAGTACTCAAAGTTGGATCTCCAGTTATTTTGCTTCGTAATTTGAACCCACCACGGCTTTGCAACGGCACGCGATTAGTCGTTAAAAAATTAATGAATAACGTTATCGAAGCCATTATTTTAAATGGCAAATTCCGGGGTGAAAGTATATTACTTCCACGAATCCCCATTATACCCACAGATGTGCCAATTCAATTTAAACGCATTCAGTTCCCCATTAGATTGGCATTTGCAATGACTATTAATAAGTCTCAAGGCCAAACAATGTCTGTTTGTGGCTTAGATTTGAGCATACCATGTTTTTCACACTGACAATTATATGTGGCATGCTCTCGAGTGGGCAAACCATCCAGTTTGTTCGTGTTAGCTAAAGATGGAATGACAAAAAATATTGTACATTCCATTGCACTAAGAGATTCATATTGTTGACTAATATTTTCTGAATTTGTTGTATATATAATTAAAAAAAAAAAGGGTTCCAATAAATTAAATAATTTAGTATTTGGTGTATTGTTATTTTCACATTCCGTCATCGTTCACAGCGCTCCATGCCTCTTCCACTCATATACCACATACGCACACACTTACAAAAAATAACATATATTTTGATACTCTAGAAATAATTCATATGGCAGTACAACGTCTGCCGGGCCAGCTAGTAGACTATAATATATTTAATGTATTTACATATTTATTTGTTTTTATGGTTTTTTTTAAAACATTTTGTGCAAGGCACCGCCAGATAAAGCAAAATACGATTTGTACTGCCGCCCGATGAAGTGAAGTATAAAAAACTGCGCCGGGTTGAACGTTTTAAGGACGAGTTGATCAGCATCTTCTGTATGTAAAGCAACCCTGAATTTTGGTAAATTACCACAGTTGTCCAACACCAATGATTTCTCTAATCGACCAAAACCACAAGGATTGCCATTTTTAGATCCAACCAATAAACAATCCACTACCACTTCCATTTGAACGTAACATAAATCAAAAACATTTCTGTTGAATCTATACCTTACATTTCTTACTTTTCTATACAACTGACAAGTGTTAAACAGGTTAAGTAAAATGATGGTAACATTTTTTCGGCTTTCCTTAAGGGGGGGGTATAGTCAAACATGCATTTTTTGGACCCATTTTTAAGATTTTTTTTATCGATCTGGTAAAAGTAAGGTAAATGGGCGAAGGCCTACACTAAAGAACAACTTTTTAAGAGTATTCAAAAAAAATTGTTATTAAAAAATATTGAAAATTGAGTTTTTGACATAAATTGTAAGTTGACGCTCCGAAAAGAAAATTGATTTGCGGTGAGACACATAACTAATAGCTGGATCATCTAAAACAAAAAAACCAAAAAGATTTTGTTAGTTAATAAGTTTCTTGAGGTAACGCTGTCGAGTTTTTTTATTTATTTCGATTATTGAATTTTTGTCAAAATTATTGTTAAAGTCAAAAAAACGAAAAAAAAGGAAATTTTTTGTTTGGAATTTCTGTTTTTAATCGGGAAAAATTCTATTAAAAAAAAAAGAAAATAGAAAAAAAAAATATCTCGACAGGGTTACCTTGTAAATTATCTACAGAAAAAGTATGCACAATTTCAAAAGGATCGGTCAAGTAATTTTCGAGTTACGTGTCTCACCGCAAATCGACTTTTTTCTTTCGGAGCGTCAATTTAAAATTAATGTCAAAAACTCAATTTTCAATATTTTTTAATAAAAATTTTTTTTAATACTCTTAAAAAGGTGTTCTTTAGTGTAGGCCTTCGCCCATTTACCTTACTTTTACCAGATCGATAAAAAAAATAATCTTAAAAATGGGTCCAAAAAATGCATGTTTGACTATACCCCCCCCCCTTAAAAGGCCTCAAACTAAAATGTAAGAATAGGGAAACAGCCGGAAATATACTCGTACTTTCAATTGTATACTTGATATCTTCGGACCTATTACACTTCAGTCTCTTTGTTGGTTGGAAACATGTAATAGCGATGCATTTAGTGTGCATATTCTTAATAATTTAGTTTTTCGAATGTATGCACCCACAGTTTTATTTCCGCTTATTCTAAAACAAATATTATTATTCAATTTTTTCAATAACAGGCACAATGGAATGAGCCGTACAATCGAAAATACTCCAGGAAACCCTCTGGTTTGCCTTTATCCCAAATACAACGATTAGGCCGTCAAATTTTAGAAGCTTTACTATTTTTAAAAGAAAGAGGATTTCCATTGCATGGTCACCTGCATAGTGGGAACGTGATTCTACAAAATGGTGTAGCCAGGTAATCTTTGCCACAAACAATTTTATTTATTTAATTATCGTATGTTTTCATTTGTAACATGTAGATTGTGCGGCTTAGAGAATGGCTTATTGGGTCTACATTCCCGAATAAATGCGATATTATGGTCTCGATCGACTAATGAAATCGAAAATATTGATATCTTATGCTTTGGGTACCTACTGTATGAAATGTGCGTCGGTGACGAGTTAAGCGCCCCAAATCCATCAGCGCATGCTTTAGAATTAGAGCTGGACCGATATCCACAGGTAAAACTCTTACTCTTAAGAGATTATTCTAGTATAACAAATGGTTTCTAAATTTTCATTAAAGATCCTTGAAGTCTTAACGCTCATATTTGATCCGCCGGACGGTTGTTGTCCAACTGTGGAGGAACTCGTCCTTTGTGATTTATTTAGGAACATTGATCTTCGAGAGCTTCGAGGTCCTTGTGTGAGTGTAAGTGCAATTTTTTCAAAATTCATTGAAAAAATTAAATTTGGATCTTTTGCTGTTTTTCAGACAATCAAGCCAAGCTTTAGTAAATCAACTTTTAGTTTATTGCAAGCAGTAAAAAAGCGACAAACTGCCTCCCTAGGCGGATCGTTTAGTGAAGCAAGTTCGCCATGCACTCCCCCATCCACGCCAAGAGATCGCCGCGCAGGGTTAGTTCGTCACATGAAATCGTTTTAAATGTGTTGTTCTCATTGTTTTGTGTTCTGTTCCTGGTTATTCTTCTTTTTATCTCTTTTGCATTCTGAGCCTCCCTACATACATATATATAACATTTGTGCATTACATATATAGTATATAACATTTGTGTATTATGCGCACGCATGCATTTCGACTAATAAATGTTGTTTTAAACGGCAGTTATCCCTATGCACCCTATGAAGTGTTTGATTATCGTTTTCTCTAAAGATTCGTACTAAATTTACTATTCTGTGGAGTTATCTAGACATTAAGGTAAGATTGGAATTTTCCTCTTAATGATAGTTGACATTAATGCTCTTGTCCTCCCCGCTTTTTTGAAGTAATTTGTTTTTTGATATTTTATTAAGTAGTGCGGTGATTTCAAGCTAATTTCGCTTATTTTGCAATTTTTAATATCAAGGTTAGCTTAATGCTTGTTATAACTATGAATTCATCACGAAAGATTTATCGATTAATTTCTCTCCTTTTTTGAAAATTAAATAAATTACCACATACTTGGGCGTAGCTAGAAGTGATAGAATATGGCAAGCAAAAAATGTTTGTCCGTATATCACAGCTTTCAAGTTTGGCGGTTTTAAAGTTTTTTCCCCCGCATCTACTCTTAAAATCTCGGCACAAAAGACCTTTCGCTCGCAGGGCCCATCAAGAGGATCACCCCTAACAATTAATAAATAACTAGTCCTAGGGTCAGAATAAAAAAACAATATTTTTCTCCTTCTTCTTAAGGAGCTGAAACTTAAGAGAAGTACTTAATTAAATAATGCTAAAAATGATTTATTTTGAGGTGTTGATTTTCAAAATCCAACTAATATATATATTTAAAATATCCGTATAAATAACACAACACGATATAACGACAATTTAATTTTTCGGAGCTAAGATATCTTAAGAACCAGCGAGAACATAGAATATGCGTTTCCTAGTTTTACTCGTAGGTAAATCTCCTAAATTAAATAACTCAAAGCCAAGAAGAGAATATTAAGATTTTTTGCGAAAGAAAAAGCATTCAAAATAGATACTGAATTCATTGTGAAAAATTCTTTCGTTTAAATACCTTTTGACTTATTCCATAATGTATTTGGGACGTTTCACGCAGAACGGATCACCTGCATACCCAAAATTGGTGTTAATGAACCTTGACGTTCGAGATATCAAAATGTTCGTCTGGACAAGAGCTTTCGAAAAATTGCCGGCGAAATTCAAAATTCAATATGGCGACTCCAATATGGCGGCCGGAAGCTGGAAAAAAATTTGAGTATACGGCAAAAAAAAGCTTGTAGAACAAAATATACGCTACCGATCCGGTCGGTTTTTGGCTCAAATTGTAGCTGATTACGAACGTTTAGACGTTTCACGCAGAACGGATCACCTGCATACCCAAAATTGGTGTTAATGAACCTTAACGTTTGAGGTACCAAAATGTTCGTCTGGACAAGAGCTTTCGAAAAATGACCGGCGAAATTTGGATTTGAATTGATAGTGAGAGGCAGGGGGACTCACTAAAAACAAGCACCCCAAAGGGAGCAGAAAACTACTAAGGCCATTTTCGAATTCGCATGCACTTGCACTATTCCCTAACGATTTTTAGTGTACTTTGGAGAACACTTCAAATTCGACAGATAAAATAGTGCAATTGCAAAGCAAACTACGTGTATTTTCGATCGCCCTACGCACTATTCGGAGTTTTTAAGAGAACTTTTAGTGAGAAAAATAGATTTAAGTGCAAGTGCATGTGAATTCGAAAACGGCCTAAGTTCACGTTGTTGCTTCTGGGTCTAAGAGTAGTCATTTCTACTAAGAAATTTTGTGTGCCACCTTGGATCCGCCATTCTGAATTTTGCAAATCTGACTTCAGATTCGTGATCAGCGACCCTAAAAACCCCCGCATACTGAATTTGAGGAAAATCGGCTCATTTTTGGCAATTTTAGTCGCCATCTTAGATTCGCCATTTTGAATTTTGTAAATCCAACCTCGTATTCGTAATCAGTGACCCCAAAAACCCCCATATACCGAATTTGGTGCCAATTAGTTGATTTCTGAAGATTCGTCCACCATATTGAATTTTCTACCGCCATAATGGAACCGCAATGTTAGATTTTTCCATTCAACCATACTAGCTTTTATAGGGTGTTCTTTAGCTACAATTTGAGGCAAAAACCGACCGGATCGGTAGCGTATATTTTTTTCTACAAGCTTTTTTTGCCGTATACTCAAATTTTTTCCAGCTTCCGGCCGCCATATTGGAGTCGCCATATTGAATTTTGAATTTCGCCGGCAATTTTTCGAAAGCTCTTGTCCAGACAAATATTTTGATATCTCGAACGTCAAGGTTCATTAACACCAATTTTGGGTATGCAGGTGATCCGTTCTGCGTGAAACGTTCCATTTCTAATATTTTCTTGAAAAGTAACATTATGGTCAATAGGATAATAATGACGACATACAGCAATAACCTGTTATGGTACATACGTAGAAGAGGGTCAAGTAGTCTCGAACGGTTGAAAACTTTGATCAGAATAGCTTAAAAATCTACAAGAATCAGATTCATTTTACTTTCTAAAACAGAAATATTTAGTAATTTAAACTAAGAAAACATATTTAACATTTTTGCTCTCCGGAAAATTGACAATTCAGATGAGATGAGAAAGGAATTTTTGCAAAAGAGATTTAATATAGAGCTAAAGTGTAAACATCTGTGCACTCTGCAGACAAAACTAAACTATTACTATGAGGTTATTAAACTCGGATAGCGTTTGGATAATCTTAAAAATTTGTATCCGGGGCTATCCGCTATTTGTCTCTGCTATCGAGTATTATTTTTATTAATTTAGCTGGAAAAAAAGACTAAATTTTAGTTCCAATGAAAAAAAGCAATAGATATATTTTTCAAGCTATTTATGTTCTAATCGAATACTAATAGTAATATTCTATATTTTTTGGCTTATGCAATGGAAAATATAACTCTTATGTTATAGCGGTATGGAAACAGATGAGCGAAGACTACTATATGAGACCAAAACTAATATATGATTGCATTATGTACTATACAATATCCTATATTTTGAGTTCTCGTCACTTGCTAATATCATGTCACGACATCACTTTCAATAATATCTCATTGAAATTCCAGCTGTGCCCTTGTATATTTATGTATAAAATAGTAAGAGACTGAATGGTATGCATAAAACATCCATTTAATTTTAAAAAAAATTCTTTCGTAATGGTTTTATGAATTCTGAAAATGTAGCTGCTTTAAATTGTTTACCACTAATTTATAATCTATAGATTAAAGTGAACTGGATTTGAAAATATTGAATTTAATTACAGAAATACAGACTCATTCGACATATCAAGCGATTCGGACGACGCCCTGGACGAGGTTGTGATCACATCGAGCAGCTACGATTCCCACCATTATGATCCCCTGAATTCACCAATACATTTCTGTGACAACAGTTTGCAATCGGACGACAATAACAGCAGCATAACAACGTCAGCAGTCGCCACATCACAAATTTGCGAAGAATCGGAGTCAAACACAAGCCCATCGGCTAGCACATCGACAAGTTCCTACAATCAATTGACTGCGGAAATATGCAATTTCAAGAACTCAAAGAGTCGCCGCATGGAGTACTCCTTAAGGTACATGAAATACGGACGAAGTAATCCATCACAGGATTCAGCATTCGGTTCACTGACCGATGGGGAATTATCAATTGCTTCCTCAAGTTTCAGGTTAAGCAGCTTTCAATCCATAACATCACCCATTGATGAGGGTGTGGAAGATATGATTTTGTCAGGCACAAAGGATATCTGCTTAGAGGCAAGCAAGTGCTCTGCACAAGACGACTCAGCAATTTCCACTCCATGCAGGGAGAGTTCGCCAAGTTTTGGAGTAGACGACATGAGCAGATCCTTCTTTTCGCCCTCAATTTCACCCAAAAAGCAAGTTAACTCGCAATTAAACATTATACAACCCTTTGACCCACCGAAAATACTAGTTAATGACCAAAATTCCATTTACACCACATCACCATCTAAGAAAGCCGGCACCATTGAGGTGTTCTCACAAAAGTACAGGGTTAGCTCCTTCGAGGATATGTCTCCAAACAGGAAAGCCCTCAGAAATGTTAACAAACTAGCTTTCAGATCACTCGAGGAGGAGCGACGAATAGACAATGCGTTCCTACCGATCAAAGACCGCACAAATTCCGAAAACAGGGTTTATAGCTTAAACAAAAGTGAAAAATACAAGAAACTCACACATGCGTCGTTCAATCACAGGGTAACAGCGAACAATCGAGATCGATTCGCCTTGTGGAAGGATAGTACTTTTTACCGTAAGACAAAAATAGCAAAATCGAATGATTCACTCCTGGAATCTCCCAAGTCCAAGATCTCAATAGGGGATACTAATGAGCTTAAAAAATCACTTAACCGAGGAAATTCTTTTAATGAAATCAACAGCTCTCATGATTCTAGAGAGATGGAGTATCTTCGAATCGACTCAAGAAAATCACGGTCAGAGCGACACCTGTTTAATCTTTCGAAATTCAAACAGACCGCAATTAGCGACTGTGTATCCGAGAACGGAAGCCTACATGACAATAACCCTCTAAGCTTAAGCTCAATTTCAGTCAATCAAGGTACTTTCTTCAAGAATCTCGATGAGGGAAACGTATCAAATGAAGACAGTTCCGAGGACCACTCGCCACTGCACCAGAATATCTGCAAGTACATAGGAAACATTGAGGATCCACCAAGCAGCAGCGAAGAGAAAACACCACTTCTCGACAGTATGGAAATGTCGCCAATAAGTCCAACTGAACCAGAAAATACGTTGTGATACAGCACAGCAGAACTAAGCTAAATTTAAGTAAATTGACGTGGATTGAAAGTCTTTCAGTTAGAAAATATTTGTCCATTCAATCGGTTAATTTGATTCGAATTTGGAAACATAAAACCCTATGCTCTTCAATCAATTTTATTTTTATTTATCAAAATATCACATAAGTGAAAACATAGAATCCATATGCGCATATAGTAGGGGAAGTCCGGAACACTTGAACCGCTTTCCAAAAAATAAGTTGTAACTTTTTTGGGAATTACTATAAAAAAAAAATTGGTGCCTATAGAAAGCTTAGTTCTCTGACCACAAAATATATAAATTTCACGATTTTCTAGGTTTGTAAATTAAAGTGTTGTATCTGTTTTTAAAAAAAATCGGAAAGTGGTTCAAGCCTCTGCAATAGGTGGGAAACTTTAATTAGGCAATATAACCATATTCAAAGGAATGATAAGGAATACGTAGTAAATTAAATTTCAATTATATTGTACTAGCTGGGTTACCCGGTTTCACCCGGCGTTGGGTAAATAATTACTAATTAAACACTTCTCAAACGTTCTAGTTTGTTATATCCTAGAAATTGTTTCAACCCGAAAACCCCTTTATGGATCCGCTATCTTGAAATTCCAAATCTTAATAATATTAAAAGTGAGTGGCCTTAAAATAATCATTGTACCAATTTTCATTCAAATCCGTTGAAATCAAGAAATTTTGGTCGCCATATTGGATCCGCCACATTGAGTTTGGAAATTTTACAACTTTTGATACTATTCGGAACTTGTATCCTCAGAATAATCATTGTACTAATTTTCAGTAAAAACCGTTAAATCAAAAAATTTGGTCTCATATTGGACCCGCCATCTTGGATTTACAAATTTTGATAATATTCGAAATTTGTAGCTTCAGAATAATCATTGTACCAATTTTCATTAAAATCGGTCGAAATCGAGACATTCTGGACGCCATGTTGAGTCCGCCATCTTGCATTTAGAAATTTTGATAATATACAAAATTAGTGGTCTCAGAATAATCACTGTACTAATTTCCATTACAATCCGTTAAAATCGAGAAATTTTGGTCGCCATGTTGGATATGGAAATTTTGATAATATTCGAAATTAGTGGCTCCGGAATAATCATTGTACTAATTTTAATTAAAATCCGTTGAAATCGAGACACTCGGTTGCCATATTGGATCCGCCATCTTGGATTTACAACTTTTGATAATATTCGGAACTTGTATCCTCAGAATAATCATTGTACCAATTTTCATTAAAATCCGTTGAGATCGAGACATTCTGGTCGCCATGTTGGATCCGCCATATTGGATTTGGAAATTTTGCTAATATTCAAAATTACTGGTCTCAGAATAATCATTGTACCAATATTCATTAAAATCCGTTGAAATCGAAAAATCTTGGTCACCATATTGGGTCCGCCATCTTGGATTTGTAAATTTTGATAACATTCAAAAGCAGTGACCTCAATATAATCACTGTACTAATTTTCATTAAAATCCGTTGAAATCGAAAAATATTGGTCGCCATATTGGGTCCACCATCTTTGATTTGTAAATTTTGATAACATTCAAAATTAGTAACCTCAAGATAATCATTTTACTAATTTTCATTAAAATCGGTTGAAATCGAGAAATATGGTCGCCATTTTGGATCCGCCATCTTGGATTTCTAAATTTTGATAATATTCAAAATCAGTGGCCTCAAAACAATCATTGTACTAATTTTCATTAAAATCCTTTGAAATCAGGAAATCTTGGTCGCCATATTGGATCCGCCATCTTGAATTTCTAAATTTGGACAGCGATTTGAAATCGCCATCCCGCAAAACCCCTATGTACCAATTTTCATAAAAATCGCTTCAAATTTACAATTTTCAGCCGCCATCTTGGATCCGCCATTTTGAAATCCTACGTATTATCCGAAAATAAATTAGCCTATATGTTAAGTCGGAATATGTACTACTTTCGGACAAAAAATGAAAAATATCGATGCAGGCGTTTAGGCGTGATTGAGCAACAAACAAACAAACAAACAAACAAACAAACAAACAAACAAACAAACAAACATACAAACAAACGAACTTTCATTTTTATATATATATAGGGAATAGGGATATAGGGATTAGAAAAAAATACCAGATTTACGTTCCGAATTCAATTGTCATTATACTCAAACATTTTTTTAACAAAATCGTCCATTTTGTATAATTCTCCAAATATCTCTTGTTGGATTGTTAATCAATATAAAATGAAGTTTTTCGATATTTTAGAAAACCCAAATTAATTATTTTTGTCACATCTATTAATAACTCAATAATGAAAACTCAGAGAAAAGATGGTGCTGAACACCTTTTAGCCTTTGTGGTTCAAAAATCCCAACCCTTTGCATTTTCAATTTCACGAAACAACAAAAATAAATAAAATAAATGAGATAAAGTTGCTGAATTAACTTCAAACTACATAAATTGTGAGAAGTTAAAAGATATTAATCTTATACATATCTCACAATTTGAAATGATCAGCAAAGTAAAAAAAAATGTTTCTTTCACTTTGAGCGAGTAAAACGATGTTTTTCTCTATAATCCAATTCGAAACGGAATTTCAAAACGCAGCCTTACCACGTTGAACTTAACGTTTTTTCATGATAACCGTTCAAATGATGTGAAATTTAAAAATATATTTGAGGTGGTTAAGGTCTCCTCCCGGGTCAAGTGTCCCGGACTCTCCCTACATATCCTTTTTATAACTTTTAAACTCATATTTTATGACTCGAAATCAATCCAACTTCGGATTGACTATTTGTTTGTAATATAAGCAATACGAAAATAAAAACACAAAAAACTAAATATTAAAATCTAATATTCCAATAGGTGCGAAAATATTCTTCATCGTAACACAAAAAAATCTACATAGGTACAAAAAGGAGTTCAGAATTTATGCAAACAAGTATCGTACAAGTTATCCAAATTTAATATCAACGCAAGATTATATAATGCATGTCACAGCTGGTTCATTAAGTGAACATTTTTATTTTGGGAGAGGTCTTACACCACTTACACCCAATTTACCGCCAGCATACTCCTCATGTAACGTGCTTTCAAAAACCTTTGAGGAATTTTTTGATTTGACTCATACTATTCGAAGTAACTGTACTTTAAAATGTTTGGGTATGATTTTGGGACGCCCTACTTAATAGTAGGCGCTCCCTTTTTAAAAAATACATAATATATGTATGTTAATATATATAAATTATTTCGTTAATCGTAAGAGATAACATACAGCACCTTGAGCTTAAATGAAAGGTAATCTTTTATGGAAATATCAGTGATAATGAGTACTTGAATAGTTGTTCTTTTTGAAAAGGTATCGTTATATTCAGAAAAATCCAAACTTTAAAATTTAAAGGATTATAATTTTTCAAGAAAAGGGGTAGAGAGTAGATTGAACAATCACTGAAAAGCTTGGAGTGTCTATTATTGAATAAGATTCTTACCGCGCCCGCAAGCTACATAATACGGTACAGAATTATTTAAAGTAGTTATTTCAAATATTGTTTGTCAGATCCAAAAATGCGTAATAGGTTTTTCGAAGCATATTACTTGAGGAATCATGTGTAGAAAACAATGCTAAAATTAGTGACGCCGATATACATATATTCAGTTTATATTATTTTTTGTTTTTATTTTATTATTGTATTGTTTGTGATTGTACACTGCAGTATAAATAATAATTTTTTAAAACACAATCGAAGCCTCTGGTGGAAGAAGGTGTTAACTCACTTTTTACCAAACTGTTGACGGGAACACATTATGAGTAACTATTTGGTTTTTTAATTCTACGGTTATTTCAGTAACATTTTGGTTTAATTGCAAACCCATATAAAAATCACATGGATGATATTTTTATATTACAAAATGAAATTTAGCGCCACGGAAAATAGTTTGGCGGGAAGAAAATTTTTTTCTGAAAAAGTGAGTTAACACCTTCTTCCACCAGAGGCTTCAATCGTTTTTAATGTAAGGAAGAGTCATTGGGTCTTTGATCTTTTAATCTTTTCAGAGTTTGGTACCTTAACCCATTAACCCATTAATGCGCAAAATGAAGATTTTGTGCACATAAGTTCAATTGTACGATTCGAATAGAAAATTGGGGCGAATTGCCTCCAAATTCGTATATAAGGGACTTTTGGGGGTACTTTTTCAGAATCTGGCATTTGTTTTGCATAAAAACTTCAAAAACCCTATTGTTTTTTGGGTTTTTTCAAAAAATTCCCGATTTTTTTGGGTCATTTTTCGTCTCAACGTCGATTATCTTGTCGTTGCTGCTATTGAATGATCATATAACCACCAGAAATCGCGGTCCGAATGTCTACACTTTCTCAAATCATGATTTCGAATTTTTTTTTTTCGCTTTGGTTTTTTGCAAAATGGCCATTTTGTACAGCAATGTAATAAAAACCTTCGCGATTTTTTTACACGAAAAGGATGAACTTTACAAAAAAAATTTATATGACAAAAAGTGCTTATAATTAGCGAAGGAAAACATGTAAATTTTTTCAGAATTGTTTGGACTATTTTTGGTTTTTTGGATTGGGTCAATTTTTGAAAAATCCAAAAATTCTGAAAAAATTCACACGTGTTCCTTGGCTAATTATATCTATATTAATTATAATCACTTTTTGTCATATAAAATTTATTCGTATAATTCGTCCTTTTTGAGTAAAAATATCACCAAGTTTTTTTATCATGAAATATGGTGATATTCTTACTCAAAAAGGATCAATTATACGAATAAATTTTATATGACAAAAAGTGATTATAATTAATATAGATATAATTTCGGGACATTTTAGGATTTTTCAAAAATTGGCCAATTCCAAAAAGCCAAAAATAGTCGAAAAAATTCACACGTTTTCTCTGGCTAATTTTAAGCATTTTTTGTTCTACACTTATTTTTGTAAAGTTTATTCTTTTCGGGTAAAAAAATCCAAGATTTTTTATTACATTGCTGTACAAAATGGTCATTTTGTAAAAACCAAAGCAAAAAAGAAACTTTCAAAACCATGGTTTGAGAAAGTTTAGACATTCGGACCGCGATTTCTGGTAATTATTTGATCATTCAATAACAGCAAAGACAAGATAATCGACTTTGAGACGAAAAATGACCAAAAAAAATCGGCACTTTTTTGAAAAAACCCAAAAAATAATAGGGTTTTTGAAGCTTTTATGCAAAACAAATGCCAGATTCTGAAAAAGCATCCCCAAAAACCCCTTATTTACGAATTTGAAGAAAAATCGCCCCAATTTGCTATTCGAATCGTACAATTGAACTTGCGTGCACAAAATCCTTGTTTTGCGCATCAATGGATTAAAAGATAAAAACGGAACCCTTATGAAGATAAAATATCTCCAGGCTAAATAAATTGTACCTACTGGGAGCTTAAACCATAACTACCCGAGATATTTGAGAATTAACCTCCTTAATAATTATGAGACCCGATATAAACTTTAAAAAAAAATAATCAAGAATATACATTTTTCTGTGAGGAATTCAGGAAAGATGATGATAGGTACGGAACATAAGTGCGCGAGTCTGACTCACACTTGATCGCTTTCTTTTATTTGAATTTAAATTTTATATATTTTTTTAGCTTCCTTCACGTAAACAAAGTACCTGTGTTAAAACCATAAAGCCGCAAAAATATATTATACCGCCAGAAAACGAATCAAATAGATCCTTAGGGAACCATTTCCAACTTCATATAAAGAACGAGGAAGGAGAAGAAGTTAAAAAAATACGATATTTATGTTTAGGCCAGTCAATCTAACCTCTGAAGCGGAAGTTTGTGATGGGAAGCTAATTTTTGGATATATTGTTGGGGACGGTGAGAAATGAAGCTCTTACTTTTTTCCACACTCAGGGGTGTTTGCGAAGGGGTGAAAAAGGGTGAAAAAGGGTGAAAAAGGTTTTTTGTTTATAACTTTGAATAAAAAAGTCAGCCTGGGTGGAAACGTTAGAGGGTGATATAATAAATGATTATTCATCTTGTATTAAAGTTTCAACAGGTTTTGTTTATTGCAAAATTGTTTATTAACAATTTCACTCTCCCAAACCGAAAAAAATCACGGCTGATTTTTTTAAAAATACTTAAGCTCGTACGATGTCTTTCATTTTCACAATATCACTAGAAGACGCAATCCCCCATCATATACCAAAAATTCAAAACGGTTCCATGCATTTCACCTGAGATAATCACCCAGATACCTCACCTGTTTTACACCGAAAAATGTACAGTTTTAATCCAAGTCAAGATATCCCCCACGAATCGTCGCCCTCCGACCAGATATCGCTGAGCAGCACACATTTTTCACATTTTTTCCCAGCCCACGGTGGGGAAGAAGAAGATTTGCGACTGATTCAAAAACGGAAATCGCTATAACTTTCGATGTATGTAACGGAACTTAATGTATGATGGCTTCAAAAATCACTTATTCACTCCATCTTTTCCTCATACACCACTTTCACCTAATATTTTTACTTTTTTTTATATTGAATTAAACTTAAAAAAAAAATAAAAATTAATTACATTTTATTCCTTTTCTCCCACAAAACTAAACTTTTTTGAAATATTCTTAATTTTGTAGTTATCTACAGATTCCGCCCTTTATTCCCATAATTTTTATTATTTTCCACAAATCCCCCCTGACCCCCCGAATAAATATATTACCCCTTAAATTTTACAAACAAAAAACTTGCCAAACATTTTATTTTTTTTCTCCCACAAAACTAAACTCTTTTGAAATTTTAATAATTTTGTAGTTATCTACGGATTCCGCCCTTTATTCCCATAATTTTTATTATTTTCCAAACATCACCCCCTGACCCCCCCGAATAAATTTATACTATTTACCTTTTTTTAAATTATTCCCCATTTTTACTATTCAATTTTTTCCAGCAATTCTCAATTAATCTCACTTTTTTTTTCACCCAACTCTACTTCAAGGTCTTCCGAAACTAAATCTACATTTTTTTCTCCATTATTGCTAATAGTTTGTCCCCAATCTGCCCCCGTGTGTGCTAGCGGATCATTTTTCGCCCAAAATATTAATTTCTCCCCAGTTTCGATTTACGATTATTGCATAAAGACCTACTCCAATTGGGGACAAACTATTAGCAATAATGGAGAAAAAAATGTAGATTAAGTTTCGGAAGACTTTAAAGTAGATGTGGGTGAAAAAAAAGTGAGATTAATTGAAAATTGGTGGAAAAAATTGAATAGTAAAAATGGGGAATAATTTAAAAAATGGTAAATAGTATAAATTTATTCGGGGGGGTCAGGGGGTGATGTTTGGAAAATAATAAAAATTATGGGAATAAAGGGCGGAATCTGTAGATAACTACAAAGTTATTAAAATTTCAAAAAAGTTTAGTTTTGTGGGAGAAAAAAAATAAAATGTTTGGTAAGTTTTTTGTTTGTAAAATTTAAGGGGTAATAAATTTATTCAGGGGGTCAGGGGGGGATTTGTGGAAAATAATAAAAATTATGGGAATAAAGGGTGGAATCTGTAGATAACTACAAAATTAAGAATATTTAAAAAAAGTTTAGTTTTGTGGGAGAAAAAAAATAAAATGTTTGGCAAGTTTTTTGTTTGTAAAATTTAAGGGGTAATATATTTATTCGGGGGGTCAGGGGGGATTTGTGGAAAATAATAAAAATTATGGGAATAAAGGGTGGAATCTGTAGATAACTACAAAATTAAGAATATTTAAAAAAAGTTTAGTTTTGTGGGAGAAAAAAAATAAAATGTTTGGCAAGTTTTTTGTTTGTAAAATTTAAGGGGTAATATATTTATTTGGGGGGTCAGGGGGGATTTGTGGAAAATAATAAAAATTATGGGAATAAAGGCTGGAATCTGTAGATAACTACAAAATTAAGAATATTTAAAAAAAGTTTAGTTTTGTGGGAGAAAAAAAATAAAATGTTTGGCAAGTTTTTTGTTTGTAAAATTTAAGGGGTAATATATTTATTCGGGGGGTCAGGGGGGGATTTTTGGAAAATAATAAAAATTATGAGAATAAAGGGTGGAATCTGTAGATAACTACAAAATTAAGGATATTTCAAAAAAGTTTAGTTTTGTTGGAGAAAAAAAATAAAATGTTTGGCGAGTTTTTTGTTTGTAAAATTTAAGGGGTAATATATTTATTCGGGGGGTCAGGAGGGATTTGTGGAAAATAATAAAAATTATGGGAATAAAGGCTGGAATCTGTAGATAACTACAAAATTAAGAATATTTAAAAAAAGTTTAGTTTTGTGGGAGAAAAGGAATAAAATGTAATTAATTTTTATTTTTTTTTTAAGTTTAATTCAATATAAAAAAAAGTAAAAATATTAGGTGAAAGTGGTGTATGAGGAAAAGATGGAGAAAAAAATAAGTGATTTTTGAAGCCATCATACATTAAGTTCCGTTACATACATCGAAAGTTATAGCGATTTCCGTTTTTGAATCAGTCGCAAATCTTCTTCTTCCCCACCGTGGGCTGGGAAAAAATGTGAAAAATGTGTGCTGCTCAGCGATATCTGGTCGGAGGGCGACGATTCGTGGGGGATATCTTGACTTGGATTAAAACTGTACATTTTTCGGTGTAAAACAGGTGAGGTATCTGGGTGATTATCTCAGGTGAAATGCATGGAACCGTTTTGAATTTTTGGTATATGATGGGGGATTGCGTCTTCTAGTGATATTGTGAAAATGAAAGACATCGTACGAGCTTAAGTATTTTTAAAAAAATCAGCCGTGATTTTTTTCGGTTTGGGAGAGTGAAATTGTTAATAAACAATTTTGCAATAAACAAAACCTGTTGAAACTTTAATACAAGATGAATAATCATTTATTATATCACCCTCTAACGTTTCCACCCAGGCTGACTTTTTTATTCAAAGTTATAAACAAAAAACCTTTTTCACCCTTTTTCACCCTTTTTCACCCCTTCGCAAACACCCCTGAGTGTGGAAAAAAGTAAGAGCTTCATTTCTCACCGTCCCCAACAATATATCCAAAAATTAGCTTCCCATCACAAACTTCCGCTTCAGAGGTTAGATTGACTGGCCTAGTTGTACATTCTTGCAATTTAAAGAATACTACTGTGATCAAAAAATAAGGTGAATTTGTTTATAATATAAAAAATCTTTGTCTGTTCTTCCAAATCAATTTCATCCCCTTCTTTTATTCGACGACGCTTTTTTAAGTGTTTTTACAACCAAGCGAGATTATACGCGTTTGAGGCACAAAACATATTTTAAAATGGTTTGTATTCATCAAAATGAAATACCCACAGCATCAGCAAGATCTCTACTTGTTTGTTCTCGGTCTTCTTTTAAGTCTTTGTACCACTTGTAAACATATTTTTGAGACATAACCTCATCACCAAAGAGCTTCTGCAAAATCCTCAACGTTTCCTCGGCAGAATATTCATTCCGCAAACCAAATTTAATGCAAATCAACAAAATCAGACATAGTAAAAATCGAAAAACTTACTCTTGTAAGTTTGCAAAAACACTTGTAACTCTACAGCAATTGAATACATTAACATAAAACTCTACATAAACGTCAAAGACATTACTACCAACCCACACACAAATTTCATGATTTCATAGTACCCCCGAAGTTTAAATGAAAAATTCACCTTATTTTTTTATCACAGTAGTATGTCTACAATATTTTATGGTGAAATTCGCAAAAATTTCAAAGAAATATCATTCGTTCAGTGGCCTTTAGAGCGGCAATATCGATTCTTACGATCTGACCGTGTCGATATAACTCTGAAAATTTGGAAATTTCGACTTTCTCGCGCACCTTGAATGCGTAAATTCTTGGATAATCTACTTGCACAAGTGGCCACCATTTTGTTTCGGATAAAGGAGTCCTGAGGTGAATTATCACTTTGTTGCTAATAACAATGGTTTTTTTTTTTTTTTTAATTAAACTAGTTCAAAGTATGAGTGAGTAACATATCCAAATTACAGTCCTCTTTTAATTGATTAATAATATCATAACATAATTGTTTTTATTTTATCATCAAAATGTATAAGGATCTCCTAAACAATACATAATGCTTAGTTTAAATATATGTATTACAATAATACATATAACAATACAAGAAGAAACGCAATACACCATAAAACAAATGGTATATTTTAAAAACGGTTCAAAATTGCATCAGAAACTCGCAAATGAGTCAGTGGAACAATTTAACCAATTATCGAACTGAATTTTAGAAGTTTGGATATATCATCCCAAAAACTGCAACACACTTCGAAACTCATGCGTGAATTTTTAGAAAAGCTCACTTTGACGTGATTATCATCACAATATCTCTCGAATTTTGACTGATTTGCAACATTTCCTGAAATACTGTACTTCATTGAAGTGTAGAAAGCATATTGTTAACCCTTTGAGATCGGTATATTTCTCTAGTGGGACTACCAGCTCGTCGGAGCAAATTTATATGGATATTAAAAAACACAATATTTTGAAGCTGATGTATGTTGTTTGAAAGTAAATTGTGATATTTCACACAAATATTTCGAAAGGGATTTTAAAGAGTAATTAATATGTACATAACCTCTCGATGATAAAATAACCGATGTGCACACAAAAAAAGAACATGCCGCCATATCGACGACACCGATTTCGAGGATAAAATTGAAATGCTGCCGCTATAGCGGCATCGATCGTAAAGGGTTTATACCCATAAATGAGTTAACTTTTCAACGATCAACTCAAGTCAGCTCTTTTCAGTACATTTTCTTAATGTAGATACCTAGTAGAAATAAGTTACAATTTTCAAGAAATTAACTAAGTAATGACTGAAAAGTTATTCTTCTAAATTATCATTTACAATATAATTGACGAAGATTCTGTATCCTATTGCGTTGCTCAGTAATACGGCAGGCAAAATATTTTCTAAATTTCTAAACAACCATTGTGTTCAGAATACGCATACAGATACAGACACAAAAAGAAATAATGCAAGTTTCAATAAAGAATGATAATCCCATTTTGCCATTTAATTTTATTTTAATTTCGCAAAAACTTTAAATTAGGCAAGTTAACAAAATCTGATACTATCTATGTATCTTAAACCATTATACCTTTGTTAATACTGAATTTATTTACATATTATAAAATTGGATTCAAATGTTTAAATTGTAGAGCATAGAAGTTGGTGTTTCTGAAGTACGAGTCATTCCTAATTTTGTAGTTCAAGGAAATCTCAATGTTTATAAAAATTCTAAAAGTTAAGACACTTGAAAGTCAATCACTAAATAGTCAAAATTATAAATATGCATAGGAGAAAATTCATGATTAGAGTAAAAACAAGTAATATATAATGGTAAATATCTATTTACAACACTATATTTTCGTAAAAAAAAAGTTAAGGGTAGTCCCATAGCATAGTTACGAATACTCTATTCCCCTTACCCTACGTCTAACCACAAAAACAATAAGTTCAGTGATATTAAAACTTGTAAATAGTTCACTCGATTCTAAGCGTGACGCTTTTAACTTAATGTTAGTAAATTATTCGTAACACAATTACTTCGAACGAATCCGAAAAAAAAACAGATAAGTTAGAACACGCGAAACTTTTCTATTACCGTATAATCGGCTAACACCCGTCGTTATCATTTTAAAATGTTGAAAATTGAAACCACAAGCTTTACTTTAATTTGAAGTGAAGTAAAATTCATCTGTGATGCCGTCCTATTTTCGACAAACGAACCTATTCAATTCGTTCGTGTACTTAATTTGTAAATACGAATGCTTCCTTCCTTTAATTATATATTTTGCATTTAGGATCCAATTGAATACTCGATAAACAGAATCAACTAATCCAGCATCTTGGGACCCTCTCAGACACGGTTGGCTGCTTTAACCTTAGAGCTTGTACAGTAACACAACCTTCGTTTTATACACACAATTTATGGGTCACGATTTTTATGATATATTCTTAAGCAATAGTCACTAAGTCATGCTTTGACTTTGTAGCACTTCGCTGGATAAATTGCTTTCTCCCATCATCCAAAAGAATATTTTTTTCCAACAACAACAGTTTGTATCATATCAGCAATAGCAATAAAGTTTTAAAACACATTTTTGCATTTTAAATAAATACGTAATTTTCAATCAGATCATATGGTACGATAAGCAATAATACTGTAAATTGTAACTCAGCTGTAAGCGACACGTTTTCGTTGCCTCTTACTTTTCTTTTTATTTCTTTTCGATATTCAGTAATAAAATCTCAAAAAAAAAAAAATTTCAATTGCATTTTTATTTGGGCCCTCCCCGCACTTCATACCACTATATATGATATACACCTGTGTTCAAAAAAATAGTAGTGCAAGTACTCTTGTCTGAAGACACTGCTATTCATTGCTTATGAACTAAAATGTTTTTAATTGTTCATCAGATTCTTAAACACCTGATGTTGTGTTTTGTGCAAAAGTTGTCTTTGTTTTGTACATGAGAATTTGTAGAACAGCAAACTTGCCGCATTGGTGCACTACTATTTTTTTGAACACAGGTGTATATAGCCACATTTACTTCATTTCGCTTCACACAAACTACAACACATATCTGTTTCTATAATAAAATCGTAATAAGGCCAAAATCTGTAAATACAGGGTGTGTATTAAAACGATCATACGTTGACAATGGTAGAGAATGTCAAAACAAACATAAAATTGTATGGGAGGGGGTCAGAAATGTTTCGTTTGGCAGGGAGAGGGGGATTTCGGTATGCAGGTACTAGTTTCACTGAAGACTCTGTAACCTTTTTTCCGAGAGCCGCATGATCAATACTTAGATACCATTCCGATACCGATACCGATCATACGTTGACAAATCAAATGTCAAGCCAAACAAAAACTTGTATGGGAGGTGGGGGTCGGAAATGCTTCGTTTGGGAGGGAGAGGGGGATTTCTGTATTTAAGGTACTACTTTCACTGAACACCCTGTAACTTTTTTACCGAGAGTCGCAATACTTAGATACCAATCCACAGAGAACCCTTTACCTGTTCCAACGAGCCTACAAACACCTCTCTGCCCCTCTCTGATCGGGAGCTATAAATCCTTAAAGCTCCAAAATTGGTTAAAGTTCAAGAGATTTTTGTCAAATTTTGGGGGTTCCCGCCAAATTCCCTATTAACCTTCCCTTTTACTGATTATTTAAATTCTTCTAAACTTCCCCTTTATTTTGTATATAACTTATGTGCAGTAATTTCATAGTGTGTTAGTCCCCTTCAGGGTATTTAGTTCCTCAATTCCCCTTCAGGTCCCCTTCAGGTCTCCTTCAGGGTATTTAGTTCCTCAATTCCCCTTCAGGGTATTTAGTTCCTCAATTGGTACGTGGTCTGAACTAATTGTTACCTCCCATCTTGGAAAGAATATTGGTGGTTATTTTATAATTGCTTATTGCTCATATTCTACGGATTCAAATGTCTCTTGCAAGGACGAAAATTCTGGGTCCATAACTATGGCCTTAAGACCAGCCGCCCTTCCTCTCTGTGCCTTTGTGGCAACTCCACCCAAAAACAACCTCAGATGAAGTTCTGCAACATATTTCTGTACAGTTTGGGAGCTCCAGTGGACAGTACTTCCTGCGCGCGTATTGACAAACCCCGAAACGGCGCTAATTCGTACACTGCATCATTTAAAATCGCGATCGCGATAATTCCCTAAATGCTCCTATGGAAGGTGGTATTCTTTGCGTAGTTCGGCGCAGCATCCCTTACACACTGCTGGAGTTTGCCAACCCTAAGGAGTTGTTGGGTGTTAGCTTGAAACTATCTGACAAAAATATACTGGTTTTGACAGCGTATATGTGTACCTCCAGGAGCTGGTTGATTACTCTAAGCTAAATAATTTATTGGCTAGTTGTAATTAGGGTATTGTCTTTGATGAACGGGACATCGATGCAGTAGTTGATGCTTTTTATAAGAATTTATTTACATCTTTGTGTCCCCATGTCTCAGGGTAGTAACTCCGTTTCCGACCCGTCTTGGTTAAACGGGTCTCTTAAACATTTAACGAATCTTAAAACTAAAGCGATTCTATTCCTCAGGGAGTGATGCTGATTTTTCGATTTATTCTGAGTTGCGTAACGACTACATACCGCACCTTGGGATTGCTTACAATGAATACCTCTTCAATATGAAGTCAATCATATCTAATGGGCCCAGGCACTTTTGGAGGTTTGTTAATTCTAAAAGAGGAACTGACGCCTCCCCGCCTTGTTGAGGGATCTTGAAAGTGGTGATCCGGCTGCGATCGCAAATCTTTTTGCTGAATTTTTCAAAACGGTTTTCCTGGACAATGGCTGTGATATTAGTTGTAAGGATTTTACCTTTTTGACGAACTTTCCAGCAACTTCGCGGGAAATGAAAGATCTTTTTATTGATGACGAAGCACATACAAAACCTGGCTGATAATTTTTCCTGATGGCATACCTGTATCGCTCTTGAAAAACTGTTTGACTTCTATTGTTCGTGTTTTGTGTTAATTTATCAATTTCGTGTGGTATTTTTCCGACATATTGAAAATCCTCTTTCCGTTTTTCGATACCCCCCAAAATCGATAAATAAAAGTAAACACATGCTTTGCACCCATGACAGCCGTTACAAATTGCCCGCCAATTCTCACCAGTCATCGCCCTCCCCAGAATCCCAAATTATTTTCCGTTGCAATCAACTGTAAGAATAGTTTTACGATGTCCAACAGATGACTACGTTATTTAGCTTTGGTTGGTATATATGAGAAATATGAAAGTTAGACGAAGGTTGAGGTTTGAGCCTGTAATAAAAATGGTCTCATTTTTCAGACGATGATTAGCAGTGCAGTTCTTTCATATCAGTGACCAGATGTCTTAAATTATTTTCCGTTGCAATCAGCTGTTAGAATAGTTTTAGAATACAAGCAGACGGCTGCGGCATTTTGTGCTGTAAATATTAGCTTTCGTTGGTGTATACGTGAAATAAGAAGACTAGACAAAGGAAAAACAGTTATTTTTATATCCATCTTTTTTATTCATAAGTCCCCAAGCTGATTGCCGCGAGGAACTTTTTGTGAAAAAACTTAAAATTGATGGTGATATAAAAGAAATCAGTCGTGACAATTTAATTATTTTTTATTTGCTTAAAAGAATTGTATAGTATCCCATGAGGATTGAGCCTATGCTAAAATTGGTCTCGTTTTTCAGACGTGGGTTGGCGGTCCAGTTCTAACATGTCAGTGATTTTAAATATAAAGTGATGACAGCTGATTCACATGATTTTTTACACAACTTTTTATGTTGGCTAAAGGATCCACTGAAATTGTCACATTTCAATTTCAATTTAACGCCCATACGAAATCGTACAGCAAATCGTTAAAGGCTCAATTACAATGACCGGATCTGAGCGCAAGAGAACTGGGTTGAAATGTCAAATTGGTTTTCCCACCATACGTTTTCTACCTCAGCGATTACATTGAACGGATACAAGCGCATTCGATCGGAACTACCAAAACCCCCGGGAATAATAAATACAAGCCGTGAAGTAGATCTGCTCACTACCACACCTATACGTTCATGTAGTCCGATGATTGCACCGAAATAACATTGCTTCTTATGGCGGTAGAGCCCATTCATTCCGCTCCAGAGGGCGAATCTGCTAAACTATCGCTTTTACGAAAAAGTGATGTTCTACTGACTGTTACTGGGGACGAATACCGTTTTTATAGTACCAAAATCATTATAGGGGTAAGAATAAAATATTAAAGATATTTGAGCTCAAAAGTTACTCTTACTGCCCATCGAACAAATTACCACGGAAATTCGTGCTGTCAAGTCGACCTGCCGCTGCTGTTTTGTTCGGGGAAATGGTTAAAGTTGTGTTTAAGGGGGTAGTCCAGTGAAAAAAAAAAATTTTTTCGTTTTTTGTTTTTTTGCTTAAATCTACTCTACTATACCTAGAAAATACTCCCTTAAAATATCTAAGCAAAATATTGAATAGTTTTAAAGATACAGAGAGTTTTCGAGAGACGTGTAATCCGAGCGCTCGAAGGTCCCCTGGCATGTTTCGGAGCAAGGAGGACTCTTGTATTTCTGTTTGCTCCGCCCATTTTTTTCGGTTTATAACGGTCTAGGTTCTTCTGCTTTGTATTTAAGGTTAGTTATGTATGGAGCAGGCATCGCGTTATGTATGGAGCAGGCATCGCTGACTAAGGTAAAATTAATTTTTTTAGCTTTTTTCCGCAACAAAAACTTTAACCGCGTTTTTCTCAAAACAGCATTTTTTGACTCGGCGGACGTCAGATCTCAGAGTCTTTTGCTCCGATTGATCTAAAAATTTAGCTGTATATTTCTTGATTGTGTATCTATCGTCGGAACTAGAATTATTAAAATCCATTGTTTATTTACAAAGTTATAAACAAATTAAGCACCCGAAAAACACCCGAAAAATTCGAAATGCCGCCATTTTGTTATTTTTTATTGAAAATTAAAAATTCTAGTTCCGACGATAGCCAATGTTCTACAGATTAAAACCTCATTTGAATTTTTTGTTTCAAATGAACCGTTGCAGAGATTCGACGTCCGCCAACAAAAAAATTTTTTTTTTGGAGCGGCCATTTTGTCGGGATGACTCATCGAAAACAAAAACAAAATTTTTTTTTGTGTATTTTAATAGTTGTACTATCATATGTCAAAAAGTTTTTTAATAAAAATTGACTTCTAATATGAAAAAAAAATCGTTGAAAAAACAGTCGTTTTCACTGGACTACCCCCTTAAGTGCAAAAAACTCTAATATTTTGTTCTTGTCACTATAAAGTTTTTTAGATCACTAGAAAGGTATTCCTCTATAGTTATAGTTATTAGAATATCATTTTCGCGTAAAAGTTATTGTTTAGCAGTTCAGGCGAGTGGAGCGGCATACTTCGGATCTTCCGCCATAAGAAGCAATGTTATTTCGCGGCGATTCTCGGACTACATCACTACGTATGCATTTTCTACTTCACGGCTTGTGTTTATATGCATTCCCGGGAGTTTTGGTAGTTTCAAGTTTTTTGCACTTAAACACAACTTTAACCATTTCCCCGAACAAAACAGCAGCGGCAGGTCGACTTGACAGCACGAATTTCCGTGGTAATTTGTTCGATGGGCAGTAAGAGTAACTTTTGAGCTCAAATATCTTTAATATTTTGTTCTTACCCCTATAATGATTTTGGTACCATAAAAACGGTATTCGTCCCCAGTTACAGTCAGTAGAACATCACTTTTTCGTAAAACCGATAGTTTAGCAGATTCGCCCTCTGGAGCGGAATGAATGGGCTCTACCGCCATAAGAAGCAATGTTATTTCGGTGCAATCATCGGACTACATGATCGTATAGGTGTGGTAGTGAGCAGATCTACTTCACGGCTTGTATTTATTATTCCCGGGGGTTTTGGAACTACCAAAACCCCCGGGAATAATAATAATGCCTACTCTCCAATGAGCAAGCCAACCACAAACCAACCACTTATTAGTTGGCTAACAAAATGCGTTCGTACACATCTTTATCAATGTAGATGTGAGATGTACAACGTTCTGCTTGTTTTAATCGGGAGTGAAATCGAACAGGAAGAAATTTATATTTCGTAATTTATGAACAAGGATGTTTATAAATTTCATCCTTTTTTACTTAACACTCAAAATAAATACCATTTCCACTTAAAAATACTTCTTCACTTTTGGCGGCACTTAACCTCAATTTTTTCTTAAGATTGGACATTTTAGCAGTACTGAATATGTAGCTAGGCTCAGAACCACTACTAGAAATCGGGTGAATTTCATGTGGCAATTGAAATGGTTTACCCAATACCACTGACATATAAGAACTGGACTGTTGATCCCGTACAAAAACTCACATCAAAAGTAAGACCAAATTTTGACCGAATTCTAACTATCTCGCTCTTTCTTAAGCCCGCAGGCAGACAAATTTACAAAAAAAATGGCCAATAGCCAAATGAAGGTGGCGCCATGTATGTGCACTTCTTTTGGTTTTTTTTAGTATCTTCGCGTGTGATACATCTTTTTGATACTCCCAATAGATAAATAAAAGTAAACACAAGCTTTTTGCACATCACTTTTACCCACGACAGCCTTTACAAGTTGCCCGCCAACTCATCATTTTCCGTTGCAATCAGCTGTTAGAATAGTTTAACGATGTCCAACAGATGGCTACTTCATTTTGTGATACAATTTTTAGCTTGGGTTGGTATAAACGAGAAATGTGAAGGTTAGACAAAGCCAGAAAAATAATTTGTATAGCTATCTTTGTCTTTCTTAAGACCGCAGCTGATTGCCGCGAGGAACATTTTTGTGAAAAAACTTAAAATTAAGCGTGATATAAAAGAAATCGGTTCATGACAGCTTAATTATTTTTTATTTGCTTCATTTTAAACATAATTGTGCGGTATTTTAGGGAATTTTTAATGGCATGATTTGCGCCATGTGGTTTGAGCTTGCGCTAAAAATGGTCTCGTTTTTCAGACGGCGGTTAGCAGTCCAGTTCCTCTATGTCAGTGCCCAATACGAACGAAAAGCTAGAGCATGCCCACCAAAACACAAGCGAGACGGGAGATTTATTTTACAAAGAGAAGGAAAAGGTAGCAGCTCTTTTTTTGGTTGCGGCGTGGTTGGCTTGCTCATTAGTAGGCAGTAGGCATTACAGTCAGCCAATTGTTTATAGCATTCGGAGACTGACTGTGACATACGGACGTGCTCTGGAAATTGGAAGTGCTTTACGCATGAAAAATTGTGCAGACATTTTGAAATTAAGATACTTATTGCGAAATTCTAAAAAACTATAAAGTGAAATTAGTCCTGAAGAAAATTGTTCGGAAGTTGACTAATAAATTGTAGGGACTAATTATTAATAAATATTAATTATAATGTAAAAAGTTATTTCAATGTATACTGCTGTCAAAATCCAGTCCCCAATAAATTAATCTTGAATCTTGTTTATATCATTTCGGAAATTAATTTAAAAAAAAATAAAAAATATATACTAAGCACTGGCAACACACTATGCCTCCGACAAGAGCGTGAAGGTAGCAACAGAATTGAAATGTCATTTTCTCGAACAGTTGGATAAGCTCATATATTGGATTGGGAGAATTGGCCATTCCAGTTGTTATAAAGAAGTGGGAGAACGAGTGATTTTATACGAGTTCGCAGCGAAATTTGTTAGAATTTGCCGGGCCAACGGCGGTAGAGCAACGGATTGTATTTGTGTTGGACAGGGAATCTTTGTGATTGAAGAGCAATTCCTGGGCTCAGTGCAGTTATCGCAGAATTAGAAAAACCTAACCTAAAAGCTGTGTTTTTCTTGTTTTGGTTTTTGTGAAACTCTGGCAGTTTCGCGAATTTATTTATAATTTGGTGGCAGACCCGACCGGGATTTCCGCGTAATAACTGGTGAGCTGGGCGGCCCCCAAGTTCGCTGTGCCTTACATAATCTCAAAGTGCAAAGAAAACTTAACCTGAGCTCCTCGCCTGCAAAGTGCTTAATGCGTAGAATGAAACATTGCATCGTCCGTGCACTGCTAGGTCCTCATTTAGCCCTAATTTCCAAGGAAATTGCAGGCCCAGTAATTATGTAGGTAAAATCTACGGAGAGACACAAACCCATCACATTTTGAACAGTTTCTGGAACATCTCGAGACGAATCGGTTCCGATAAATCAGGCGAACGAGAGACATGAGTAGCAGAGAACGCGACACAATCATCCACTTGGCTGCTGGTGGGTAAGTTGCCCCAAGAAATTATGCTAAGTGGCTTGGAATCTGCAGTCGAGGCGCCCCGACGCTGCGCGACTTGCAGCCTAGTCGGTTGACATTCAATTGCGCAAAAAGCATCGAATGTTATCATACCGAGGCGGAGTGAGTGATAGCACCCAGTGGCTATTTTTAGCCAATCGAAAATACATATCCTTCGCTTCGTCTGTTGATTACGATTTGATGTGTGCAGATTTTGTTTTTCACTGTCCCGGGCCTGCCACCCGTCTCCAGCTGTCATTTTGCAGATTGTTTACATTTTGCGCGTTTCCAAAGGTTTCATATTTTCCCCTTTCACCGCTCGTTGATCGTCTGCATGATATTAACGTGGGATAAGCGACAAAATGCTAAGTTTACGTTTACTCTCCATCCATGGAATCTCAGGGCTTTCCGGCATCTCTGTTCACACGAACAGCTGATGTTGAACTGCCAGACATGATGGATATCACGTAGCCCAAAATACTGTGAAATTTGCCTACAGGATTTGCCCGACACCGGGATTTTAAGGCTAAATTAAGTAAGAAATTGTATTTGCTGCCTGTCCGCTTGACCCAAATTATCTTCAAAATGCTCCTATGCTATTGCGAAATTTCTCACTCCCTTTATGCTGCCCAGTATTTTTTAATTTTTGTACCTTAAGGATAATTCTCATACTTGGTGAAACCACAAATTTGTTGTGCAATATACTCTATACTACAGTTAGTTATACTTCTCCTAGAATTAGAAGACCACTGGTGAAATCATGCCACGTTAAAACCTTCAAAATACTTAGATGATCAAAACATAACCATTAAAAGCTTCCACATACTTATCTAATTCCAAATTTGTCCCCTTTTGTAATATATGCTCTTATAATTGCTTTGTGCAACATACATAGTAATATTATATAAATCAGTCGGTAAATCTTTTACCAAAATCAGTATATGTGCCTTCAACTAATGTGCAAAACCTTACGTCATAATGTCATAGACAGACAGCACACATAAATTACTAATTAACGAAAAACTTAATCATTGCCAAGTGACCGTCATTTATTCCTCAATGATGAAAATATACTAGAATTCAGCTGATTTTGTACTTCTATACCAGTTGTCTCATTACTTTGCGCTATCCATTACAAAGAACAAGAAGAAGAAAAACACGAGGGGAATATTTGAATTGAATAGCTGAAAGCTGATAAATAATGATTAAAGAATGGCTGTCTTTCACTACTTCATTAATTAATAATTAGTGCTAAATGAGTAATTAACTAATTATTAATTTATTGTGTTGTCTGTCTAGTCTAGGGCATACGAAATTAAACATCAAATTTTACTGGACTATGGAAGGTGATCTAGGGATGCATCCGATACCGATACCGATACTGATATATCGGCGATATTTCGGGTTTGCCGATATATCGGTATCGGCGATATTTTTATGGCAGATTCAACGATACTTTTCAAATTTCGCGCTTTAAAAATGTAATGTAAACGCGCGTGTTGTCCCATCTATTTCGTTGCAAACGAGGCACGAACTAACTATGCTCGGGGAAACCCCGCGCCCGCCTGCTTTGGCCTCGCACTCGCTCATCTATCCCATTTCGGTCTTATTCAAACAGACTTGCGAAGTCGCCTTTGCCCGCAAAACTTAAGAATACTTTGTTTTTTAAATAAAAATCTTATAAATGTTAATTTTGATTACTAAAACTATTAATTAATTGTGTTTTATTTATTCTACCTTCCTTTTTGAATTCAATAAGCGTATCGGTATCGGTATCAGTATCGCCGATATTTTTATAAGAGTATCGGTATCGTATCGGCAAAAAGGCGTATCGAGGCATCCCTAGGTGATACCCACACGTAGGGTTTAAATTACTTAAGGCCCAATTACAATGAACGGATCTGAGCGCAATAGAACCAAATTAAAATGTTAAATTGGTTTTCTCACCATACGTTTTCTACCTCAGCGATTACATTGAAAGGACTACAAGCGGATTCGATCGGAACTACATGCAGTCAATTTCGTTTGTTTAGAAATGGCCGGATTGAAGTGCGTACTTTGACATTTCTTTCCGTTCAGATCCGTTCATTGTAATTGGGCCTTTAGGCTGTTGGTGGATGGACCTGGTTTACTTTTGTGGATAATTTCGTTTTCAGAGTTCCACACCTAAAAAAGGAAAAACAACAGAACCACTTTACTAATGCGTCCATTTGCGTCTTCGTTTTTCTCAGATATGCTTGTTTTACAAATTGTAATTTCGAGTTAAAAGTACATTCATGAAACAAAGAAGTACGCAAAATGAAATAATGTTTTTTCATCGTTTAAAAATAGGATATCCCCTTTATTAAAGCCACTTAACGGTTTAACTGAAAAAAGGTGCCAAATCGCAACTCGTAGTCGGTTAAAAAATGGTGTATTTCAATTATCTTAAAGCTAACAATAAAATTAACAAGAAATTCAAATAAAAGTGCCTGCGGCCTGAGAATATAAGTAGCTCACTACAGTAGACAGAGAAGTTTTTGATAACTCAATACGTTAACTATGAGGGAATAGCTCAGAACGCTATATAGGAATAGTTAATACGTTAACTATGAGGAAATAGCTCGGCACGCTATATAGGAATAGTTAACTCAGTACGTTATCTATGAGGAAATAGCTCAGCTGATTTTACGATCAACTGTGTGGAATTCAGATTTAAATTTATAGTTTGAATGTTTTAAAAGAGGATTCGGTCGTAGAAAGTGACAACGACATAAGGCATTGAAAAGTTTGCTACGAAGTTTGACGCGATTTTTCAGAAAGCGCGTTTAAAATTTTAACACTAGATTGCCGGAGCGACTCAATTTGACTCATTTGCGATTTTATTGCCATATATATAGAAAAACTTATATAATTTCTTTAAAAACAAACGTTGGTTTTTAATAGAATTATGAAATGTATATAAATACTAATTCTTTCCCCTTCCCACTCCTTAGATCCCAAAATCCATATGTTCTATACCTATTTTGACGGATGTGATACAAATTGACTCACTAAGTATTTTTAAAGTTGATCGTTTTATACACATGTAACATATTTCTTGTGCATAGACATTTTTTGTAAACAATTTAATACGAGAGTTTTCATGTTCAAACTTGGCAATTTACTGGTTAGAAATCTATTGCAAAGTTGCAAAGTTGCAAATTTAATATTATGAAATTATTTGTTGCACATCTTTTTTGTTGAAAGCTTTTATTAAAACGTTGATAACAAATTCTACGTGTTCTTCCATTTCGATTTGTGGCATCGGAGATAATAGTGCATTTTTGTAGCTCAAAAAAATTATAAAACTTATTTTTTTTTGAAAATTTTTTGCGTACCAATATAATTTCAGAATTTATTTATTAGATGTATGTACGTAAATGTGAATAAATATTTTAGTTTTAGATAGGGGTTGCTGTTATGGTAAAAATTCGAAGAGATCTTGATTTGCGAAAAAAAAATTACCCAAATAAGAGAAAAGCAATCAGATATCGAAGATATGATCATGAAGCTAGAAATACTTTCACGCCTTTATCTAATGTAGAGAATATGGAAAAACAGTTGAATTTTCAAGTTCAAGTATCATGCAAGAGATTGGAGTAAGGACGTCTGTGCTAAATGTATTACAATATTCTGCGGAAAATGTATTTTAAAAACAGAATATGTATGTAAATATTGTTTTGAAATAGGTTAGGTTGCAGTGGTTACCTGACCAAGGGCCCATTGTGGTACTATTCCCAGAAAAAATAACCTGCGAACCACTTCGTGCCTTTAATGAAGTGTTCAATGTCTCTGATGTTCTTTGAACTCAGATCAGACAAATCATCAAAGAAATAAGCGCCCAGCTGTCGATTTCTGCACATTGCCAGGGCTGGGCATTGACATAGGAGATGGGTTACACTTTCTTTTGCAGAAGTCGTTAGAGGTTACGCCGAGTCTATTGGCATGTTTGCCCAGAAGATAGTGCCCCGTGATTACCGCCACGACGTTACTAATGGCCTCTCTCCTAAGAGTAATCAGGTTCTTTGACCTATTGCGGTCGAATGCTGGCCAGATCTGCCTGGTGGTCACCCAAGTGTTTGAAATAAGTTTCCTTAAAATAATATTTTTTTTAAACTTCGATTTTGATGTTTGAGTCAAATTGACTCATTTCAGGCAAAATATGTAAATACCCAATATCCGGCAATCTAGTGTTAAGTATGATTTTTACATGAAACAAATTATATTTTTTCATCTTAATATTGATCAACAATTCCAGTGCCATATAGTAACACTTCCTCTTGCACAAACATCTGTTCATCAGCATTATTCCATTCCTTTTGAAGATTTTGCCTGTATGAACTCCGATGAGCGTCTCCGGCTGCGAGGCCCAGTTTTTGGCGCGCGCTCGTCTATAAACCTTCAATACTTTCGTATTTATAAGATATCCAAAAATTTCTTACTTGAAATTAATCAGAAAGGATAATAGGAAAATAACATGAACAAAAAAAATTGATTCTTTGAACATTTGTAATGAGAATACCCCCTTAAAAGAAGAAAGAAATCAGAAAGAACAATCCGGACGATTTCTTTGTAAGTTTTATAATGTTAAACATGAAGGAAAAGTGTTTAGGACGACTACACCGCAGGAGCTCTAATTGTAAATAATTACCCACCAAAAACATTCTGTAAAAAACTAGCCAAGTCTCGATGGAGCTGCTTGTTTATCTCTAAAAAGTAATGAAATCTAGACAAAGTCGTGCCAAATCTAAGGTTCCTTACTGCGATTTCTTTATTATTATAGTTAATGTTGTGTGACTTGGCCGTTGAAGGGTACACAAGGGTATAAAACCAGGTGCTCCATGACACCATTGCACCAATCTGTCGCCAGAACCGCTACCCATTGACGATGGAAAATTGCCACTTGGAAAACGTTGATTCAATAACCAGTCAATTGTAGGCTTGATAAAGCTGCGTATTTCAATAATACTTATGTATAGGCGAGCCTGAAACAAACAGTATAAAAAATTATTTCCAGTACAGACGGACTTCTAATCATTGATAGAAGTCCGTCTGTACGTCTATTTTATGTTAGATCGGTGGTCGATTTGACGCTCCAAAAAGAAGAGAGCAGAAGTCAGCATTGTCAATGCTGAATGCATGTGTTGTACAATCAACAACAGCCTAAAATGAGACACTAGCGTCCAATTACCAATACCAGTATGGGCTATTATCTCGCTTAACAAACATAGGTAGTTACAACAGATATAACATTACGTGTAAACAAAATTGACTTGTACCCACTAACGTATACAGAATGTTTAACGGCCAAGTCACACAACATTAACTATAATAATAAAGAAATCGCAGTAAGGAACCTTAGATTTGGCACGACTTTGTCTAGATTTCATTACTTTTTAGAGATAAACAAGCAGCTCCATCGAGACTTGGCTAGTTTTTTACAGAATGTTTTTGGTGGGATTTCACTTCTTTTTCTTTAGGAGTAGTTTTTTTATTATTATTTTTTATTATTACAAATCTTTCTTACAAATAAACTCAACGACCTTTAGTATATGCAGTAGCGGCGTTAGGGTAGGGCGCGGTTGGGCGACCGCCCAGGGCGCCAGATTTGAAGGGGCGCCGCAGGCCTCCCTTTATATCCGCTTGTTCATTGAGCGAGTTCTACTTATTAGTAAATTCCCTAAATCTAGTTACAAAATCGTTATGACGGCAACACTAGAATGGAATGCAGTGTTCGGTTTCATTGGTTGTTTGGTATGATATACTTTTTCAAAAAAATGGCATTAGTAAATCTCTACAATCAATAGACATGGATCTCGGTAAATGCACAGAAATGTTGAAAAAATGCTGCGCTTTCTTGGAAGAATATAGAAAAACAGGCTTCAAAAGCGCCATTTTAACCCATTAATGAGGAAAACGAGGTTTTGTGCACGCAAGTTCAATTGCACGATTCGAATAGCAAATTTGGGCGATTTTCTTCCAAATTCGTATACAGGAGGTTTTTGGGGATGTTCTTTCAGAATCCGGCATTTTTTTTTTGTCTAAAAGCTTCAAAAACCCTATTATTTTTTGTGTTTTTTAAAAAAAAAGTGCTGATTTTTTTGGTCATTTTTCTTTTTAAAGTCGATTATCTTGAAGTTGCTGATATTAAATGATTATATAACCACCGGAAATCGCTGTCCGAATGTCTAAACTTCCTCAAACAATGGTTTTGAAATATTTTTTTTGCTTTGGTTTTTGAAAAAAAAACCCCAAAAAAACCCCTGTATACGAATTTGGAAGGAAATCGCCCATTAATGGGTTAACTGCGAAGGAGTTGGAATTGAACCTATGTTTAGAACGACGACAAGAATTCGACGTGTTAAACGCCAAGCTGGTGAAACTGCTCGCGATGAGCCTATAACTTCTCCAGAAAAGAAATTTGAAGTTGAATTTTTCAATTGTCTTTTGGACACTACCATTCACTCAATGAAAGATTTGAACAGTTAAATGAATACTGGGAATCTTGGTCTTTTTTGTACAATATAAAAAAGATTCCGGAAAAACTAGACCTTCTCAAACTCTGTAGTGATCTCCAATTGAAATTAACTGTAGACTCTAAATCAGGTATAGATGGTTGTATATTGTGCGATGAACTCATAAGTCTAAAATCTTTTTTGCCTGATCAGAATGTGGTTAATCCTGTCTTTATTTTAAATTTTATCAAAGATCGCAACTTACAAGAGCTGTCTGTATCCACGTGAATGGATAACATTGCGAATATTGATCACTATACTTGTAACTGTGGCTAGTGGGGAAAGGAGTTTTTCTAAGCTTTAGCTGATAAAAACCAAAGAACATATAACATAAAGAACTCTTATCGGCCTCACAACCTAGTCGAAATATTCTCAGCTCGTCTGGTTGCGAAGGGAAAACATGAGGGGCAAGCGAGCGAAACATCGGCACAGAATCGAAGAAAATTTTGTAGACCACCGTTCGTGTGGGCATGTAGGTAGCGCAAGCGAATTGCTTCTCGAGCCGCCGCACTGTGTTGTGCTGCAATTCTCTGCCTGATGGTACGAATATGATTGGATTTTTGGAAAAGAAATTAGGGGCTGAGATCAGCTTAGAAAGAATTATTGATTGTGATGGGAAATTCAAATGCTTTATATAAAATAATTAAACTAGGATGTGTTAGGGTACTTAGAAAACATTAGGAGTAGCGGTTAAAGTTGGTGTGGAATATTATTTTTAAATTTATTCTGTAAATCTGTAAACAGCAAATTTTAAATATTCCTAAAAAGAATTCAAACCTAGTCAATAATACTTCTTAAAACAATTGATTTTTATTAAATATTTAATGTTCCTTAGAAAACCCTTCAAAGTTAGAAATTTGGAAGTAAATAAAAATATATAAATTGATATTAAAAATTAACAAAAAGCGAGCAATGCGGAATATTTTCTAAATATTTTTGTTTACGCTGGTCTTTCGGAATCAACAAATGTTCTAATTGAAAAATAAATGTATATAATAATACAAAAAATATATCTTCATTGTTTTCGTTAAATAATTAGTTTTAATTAAAATGCTTATTTAAGGGGCCTTATCTTTTAGAATTGGAAAAAAACACACACTTGTTTAAACTTTTTTTTGTGTGAAAAGACTATTATATTTATTGAAATAATTTCTTTTGAACATTATTATATATTAGTTGAAGAATGTAAAAAAAATGGTAAGCACTTTTATTTCTTCTTGACCGCTGTAGGTCTACTTCCAAAAGGCACTTTTTAATCAATGGGACTCTTTGCGGACTTCCTTTAACAATTTAAGTAAAAATTCAAAAGGGATTCTATTCTATAGGCTTAATACTAGACAATAGACCTAAAGAAGTAGGTTATGTTTTTTTATACAGAGGTAGATGGACCCAAAAATGTGGCGTTTTTTTGCAGAAATATGCAAATGCAAATACAAAGAATTTCATTTTTTTCAGGTCTATCGTCTAGTTTTAAGCTTTATAAATAGATTCCTGTTTAAATTTTTACTTAGACCGTTACAGAAAGTCCGAAAAGTGTCCCACCGATTAAAAGGTGTTTTTTGGAAGATAGCTACAGCTGTCAAGAACAACTGAAAGTGATAAAAAATTTTTTTTACATAATCTTGATAATGTCCAGAAGAAATTATTTGAATAAATATAATAGTCTTTTCACCAGAAAATTTTGAACAAGTGTGTTTTTTTTTAATTCTCAAAGAGAGGGTCCCCTTAATTAAAGCATATCTCTTGCTGCGATATTTTTAACTTATTAAAATATTTAGTTTTCTGTTTGCCTTCTTTTCAGTTTTCTTACGGCCCATGAACAATGTTTTATCAATAAAACATCAATGAAACAAGTATTATAAATTCAAGAAGTTGGATTCTGTGTTCATAACAGGAATTAAGCGTATTAAACCAATCTTGTGTCAAAGTCTTGCTATTTCTGACGTATTTTTAAAAATTTCCTCAAAGATAGTTATGTGTATTTTGCACACATTAAAACATTCATTTGATGGAGCATAAAAATTACCAAAATCTGAAATTGATGGATTATAATTTTTTGCAAATATGAATATCTATGTATCTCTGAAGGAAAAGTTAAAACTTCGTCTTTTTTGCGTACTATTTCTTCACAACTTTCACATTTTATTTCTTAAAAGCACTTTTAATACTACGTAACCTACAAAATATCTCACAGAAAGAAGCTCAATTCTAAACTTTTCAGACAAAAAATGTCTTCTATCATACGGTCAGCATATTCAGTCTCCAATAATCTACATTTTAAACCCGATTTTTGACTCATTTTAGCATATAAGATAGCAAAAAATAAACAAAAATAATCAATCTTTCACAGAATAATTTCAGTATTTAATTAAAAAATAAACAGAAACTTCTTAAGCAAAAATTTTATTCAATATTTTAGAGTAAGTATATGTATATCTTAACGTAATAAGTAAAATATTTAAATGTTTATACATATAAATCAAATTAGCATCCAACATCCCACGAGCAGTTTTTTATCGAAATCTAAAAGAGAAATAATTCCGACAAACATCAGCCACTCACGCAGCGGTAACAGCCAAAGGCAAGGCACATGGGCAAAAGCTCTTGCCAAACGAAACGATGTTCTGAGCTGCCGTGAGAAATGAAATGTAGGCGACTGTAGGGTTCTGCTGGCAGAACCCTAGAACAAAATTTTCAGCTCAGCTTGTTTGTTCCTAGTGCGAGTTCTTTATGTTATACGTTCTTTGTAAAAACCTATCTGCGATCCACAATATCTCAATCTAGATTGACGAACTTAGCAATTTTGTCAATCGAAAATGAAATTGCGGAAAACATAGACCTTGATGTCTTAATAAATGAGTTTGCCGATAGAAAGGAAAAGAAATTTTATTAGTTTTTTTAATAAATGGTTATTTCATTATATCCCTTGCCTTTTTTTTGTATGCGTTTCAAGTAGGTAACTGACCCATTACCTACTGTTTCAATGGCAGATAGGAGGCGCCATAGAAATCTCGCCCAGGGCGCTGGTAGTGCTAAAACCGGCACTGAGTATATGGACAACAAATCAGAAATACCGATAATATTTAGACTAAAACAATAATAACCTATATCTTTAAGGCATTTTTTGTCTTAATAAAAAAAAAAAAAACTCAAAGAAAATATTACTCAGCCTACTCAAAAACTAAACCTAGAATACTAGAAAAGTACTTATAAACACGAACGCGATTCGAAGTACTGAATCAGGGTCACCAGGTACTCCAGATCTTCGATTATCCTAGTTTTTATAGTTTTCCCTTTATGTGGCCATTAAACCCTAACTCTGTACCAAATTTCAGCTCTCTGAGTTTATGGGAAGTACTAGTTCTATTTTGATGATTATGAGTGAGTGAGTGAGTGAGTGTCATAAATGCGAAACTTTGCTTTCGCTTAACTTCGGAACTAAATGACCTACAGACTTGAAATTTTGGATTTTAAGTATGTGATTATAGCTTACTGGATGACGAAAATTTCTGCGTTCTGGTCTTATCCAGAGGTTCTCAAATAGGGGCCTGAAAATGCGGCGAAATGGTTCCAGTAAAGGATAGTACGGCAGTGTTTGCTTCGCGCTCGACTTGGCGGACCAACATTGTCTTGTTAGTTTTTAGAAATCATGACAAGTAGCCAGAAGTCGGCAGTCATTATTTCCTGATAAATATTTGCAAAATTTGGTAACTTAGGCATTAATACAAAAATTTGCATAATTAACAATTTTCATTTCCGACTAACAAGCGTAACTTCGCCATATGGTATGGGAAGTTTATATAAATAACTGTCTGTAACGTATAGAACTGAGTTAATGAATTGGCTTATTCTTATCAGCTCAATTCCTGTGGGTTTTATCAACAATGACATCACGTGATAGACAAGTGCGAATAGTTATCTAAATTGCAACAGAATTGCATTGTGTACTAAAAGAAGAGAAAGATATCTTACATTGGAATCTTATTGTAAAAATTCTTAGAATTTTGGATAAAGGGAGGCTCTACTCCATTTTATATTATAGCTTTTAAAATCATAAAGTAAAAGAAACAAAGAAATTTGTCCCAAACTGGGCCATATGCTGTATATGGTTTTTGTATATACTAATGTGCAGTATTAGAGTGTATATGGTATTACACTTCAATAGCAACCAAATCAACATCAAGAGCATCTAAATCCAAATCAAGTGAAACTAATTCAAAACCATGTACAACGAAATCAAATAGAACCACAACTTTTTCAAAAAATTTGATATCTTTTTCAAATTGGTACTGGTATCGGCCTGCTTTACTATTATGTATCGCAGTTTTTAATTTGTTATGCATGACTAATTTTCCCGTAAGGTAAAGAAATTGTCGTAGAGAGAAGGTAATTTTTAAACGAAAACTAAGACAACTTTTCTTTATCTCTGTTCTCCTTGTTCTTTTTATAATGTTCTTAAGGGAAGAAAATTGTGCTTATCAAATAAATTAAAATGAATAAGTTTTCCTGAATTATCCATCAACTAATATAGTTGAATGATTGCCATCAATTGCAATAAAACTCGAGCCTTTAGAGACTCATTACTCTATTTACACGATAATAAAAAGAGGATAACAACATAAGCAATATAAGTTAGGTTTACGATCTATATTATTGACGTAACTTTCATTGCTGACACAGTAGAAAATATAATTTTTGCAATCCTGAAGAAGTCAAATAAAACTTAACGTTTGTTTTTTAATTTTTACTTTAACATATCAAAATTACAGACCGATCGGTCCAATGGTTTTTTTTTTTTAATCGTGTACACCAACTCTAAAAACGCGATTTTGAGAAAATCGCGTGTAACGTTCTTTAAAGATATTTTTAAAGGAATACTAAATTTAATCTGCAATCCCTGCACCGAGACCGAATTCGACTTTAATATGGTATTTGCTATCTAAATCCATCAAAAAATATTTATTTTTGGAAAATTTGGTTGTGTCAAGTCTCCTTAGTAAAAAAAAAAAATCATTCAAATCGGTTCACGCGTTAAGGAAAACAAGCCTTGCAAAAAACAGTTTTCCATAAATCTAATTATTTTTGTAATTAACTCGTTCGCTACCAGGGTCTCACGCTGAAAACCGTCATCAGCTCAAGACTTTTTTCATGATTATATGAAACCAATTGGAATAAATTGAACGTATGTGTATTTAGAACAATCTAAAAAAACAAAATAAACATTCTCTCAAACTGACACAAATATGTGACGCTGGGCTATAGATAAAAACTTAACAGTATTGCCCAATACACAACATGTTTAAACATGCCTTAGTAAGTTGACCAAAAGCGTCTGTCACATATATGTGACGTCGGGCTGTCGTAAGAAACTGCTGGGTCACATATGTGTGACGGTTGGTAGCGAACGGGTTAACATACTCTAAAAAATCAAAATTATTATTTCTCTTAGGCTAAGTGCCACTTTTTATGAGCAAACTACTTGTTTATCACCATAATTAATGTGGGGAAAGCCCTCTTAATATTGTGTATGTATGTCAACTTGTATGCTTCATCAAAAAATTAATGGTTAACCGTATATTTAATTTGTTCAGATAAAATACAAATAATTATTCCCCCAAAGAACAAAGTATCAGGTTGGCGGGAAAGTTCCGTCGTATTTTAAAGAAAATATTTGAATCATTTAACACTAGAACTACCAAGACCGGTCAAATTGACCGGTACTAAATTTCTTGCTTGAATTAATCATATTTTTTGAAAATATCTCTTAAGAGTAATACCAAATCTTATTAAGGTTCAAAATTACGACATATCGCGAACCTATTTCCATTTATAATTATTAATTTAAATGTGAAAGCATATTACTTTAAAGGTGCCAAAAATTATCAAAATTACAAGCTTGAGCGCCGGTAGTTCTAGTGTTAACTAGGAATAGATAGTAATCCGATGGAGCAATGTCAGGTGAATATGGTGGAAAAGTATATGAACTTCCCATCCAAGCTCCTTTAACTTTTGTTACGTCTCAATTGCAGTATGTGGTTTTGATAATGTATTATCCTGATGGAACATAATTCCTTTTCTGTTCTCTAATACTGGCCGCTTTTGTTTGATAGCTGCATTAAATTTATCAAGCTGGTTACAATAGATGTTTGCATTGATGTTTTGCCCCTATTTAAGTAACTCGTAGTACACTTCCGTGTATGAAGATCTGGTTTTCCAGTAATTGTGGCGGATGTTCTAGGTTTGCAGTAAACTTTTTTCTCTTTATATTTTCGTACAGAAGCCACTTTTCATCTCCCATAATGAATTTGTCCAAAAACGGTTCCACATTGTGTCTAATAAGGAGAGTGGAATTTATGGATAAATTTCTTTCATTCAAATTGTGCACAACCCAAGACAAATCCAAGATGTTTGAGGTGTTCCTGAGCAGTCGAATGGTGGATGCCTAATTCCTTTGCAATTGATCTAGAAATTAGATGTGGGTAGCTCTTCAACATGGACGCAGAATGTCATTATTGACCTTGGATGGCCGCCCAGATTGACGATCTTCTTTGAGACTGAAATCTCCTGAACGAAATTTGACAAACCATGTTTGGCAGGTCCGAACATTTACAACTTTACTTCCCAACGTGTAACATAAGTTTTTACAAGCAACAGATGCGTTGCTTCCTTTCTAGAACCCATACAAAGTGCAATGTCTTAAATGCACTTTATCCCCTGCCATCTTATTCACTCTGCACTTCGCAACTAACTGAAAGTTAGTCCTTTTATATCCCACGAGAGGTACGCTAAATAATAAGACCCCACACGACGCATTCTACCTTCTTGTTTTGACCTGACAGGTAAAATTACCTGGAGGTAGTAAAATACGACAGAATAATAAATAAATAAAATTTCAATAAATATTTTCAGTTTTTTTTTTCCTATAACTTGCTTTGGATTGACCACTTCGAAAGAAATACTAAATATTGCTATACATATCCTTTAGTAGTGAGCTGAATTTCATCAAAATCGCAAGAGTACGACATGTCAAAAAAAAAAAAATGTATGTAATTATATGCTAAGTCCCATAAATTAAGCTGTATTCAAAAAGCTCTAGGTATGTTAAATAGCTTTACTAATAATTTACAATTTACAACAATTACACAAACAAACAATATCTATTAGTCCTTATCGCTGTCTTCGTCGATTAAAACGTGAACATCATTTTTAGAAAATATATTCGTTAATATTTCTGCCGGACGAATTATGTGAGTTTTATACCTTTAAATATACTACATGTCACCTGCCCTATATGATGGTGTTTGCAACAATATAGGTTCTTATTGGGGGCAGATTCGTCATACTAACAAGGCTTGACCCTTTATTGACTGTGTTGAGAATTGTTTGCGTAAATGTAATCGATTATGTATCAAACGTAAACGTAATCGATTATGTATCAAAATCATAATCTGCTATTAAAGCCCGAATCGTAGATACTGCAGAATCTTTACTTTTTCAAAAACTTTGAAAATCTTACTGCAAATCTGGTACTAATTACAGGCAATGAAAGATGCACAGAAGACGTCAAACCTGTCAAATAGCAGAATTGTATTATGTCACCCCTATATATTTATTAAAAAGCCTTTAGAACAAAACAACAATTTTCTTAAACATTTTTTGTTACTATTTTCAGTATTGAATCTTACGATTTTACCAGATATGAAGTCGACGCGAAAACCTAACCGATATTACTTATTTACAATTCGCCAAAGGCTGACTACTTACAAAGTGGAGAAGGACAAGTAAATACAATTTTGACAAATTAAAATCAACATTCTTAGAATAAGTATTTAAACAACAAGATTTTGTCAAAAAAATAGTCGGAACGAATATGTTAAAAGATCTTAGTATCGATATTCCCCTGAAGGGAATGCACAAATAGTCTTGGAGACATCACGTCTATACTCGAGTAAGAGATGATTTTTAAAAACGGGCTAATTAAAAGCCTTGTTTGGTGTTGGTGTATATAGCCCCTTAATTAATAAAATCCTACATCCAAGTACACCCAGATTGAATTTATTAGGTAGTATAATAGACTGAATCTCTACCCCTTTCACATATGTGCTGTCGCAGTTGAGGTGATTTAGGATAAAAACAGTGGAGAATTTCAAACTATATTAATAAATAAACATTTATTGCAGATTCAATGAAGAATTTAAATATGTTCTCTAGGTACTTTAAGTCATATCAATTTTTCAGTCCCCATAAATATCTCAGAATGAAAATTGTCTTATTTGTATATTTAAATATAGAACAAATACGTAAAAGTATATTACTATTTAGTGGGGAATTTTAAAAGATGACATAAGACAATGAACAAAATTTCTTCAATTAACGAATTATTCCTCGAAGGACGCAGTTCATTATTTTTCAGTTTATAAATAGATTGTGGAAAGGTTTATAATCGATCAAACAAGTTCCGCAACTGAAATTAAATCATCATTGCACAAGCAAATCGAGCTAACAACTTCTTAATAAAGAAATAATGAAAAATTTTAAAAGGGAAACATCTATCTGGTCGCTGATAGCTTGCCCTGTAACACGCTTGGTTGTGTCTAAAAATTGCAATAAACAATTCTAGTCTAATCCGGCTTCTTAGAGATAACTAGTTTTTCTGAAAAAGTCAAAGATTACTGAAATATATCCCGCACCAATTCATCTGTGACGTTAATGAATAGGGAAAACGAACAACAACAACGAGATTAAGCCTGCTTTGAAAATAAGAAAATAAGCAGTTTGGCTCTGGAAGGATTTCAAATAAATAATAAATGACTCCGTGTTGGAAAGTTGGATGATGAGGCTGATTGGAAATTTGTAATTGCAATCTATATTTGCTGTTTAATTCACTTTGAATTGCACTGTGTTCAATTTTTGATAAGACTTAATGTTTATATTTCGTCGATAAAGGGTCTTAGTTTAGCACCAGAAGCTTTGCAGTGTGGGAGATAAGGTTGAGTTGACTTTGTTATGCAATATATTGCACTGATTTTGCGTGTTATTTATCAAGTTTAAATTACCAGATGTTGCATGAAATTATTAAGGGGAAAATCATTTTTCGGACCAATTCTTTTCCCTATCTAAATCTATAGTAGGGAGAGTTCGGTACACTTGGCGGGGAGGAGACCACAAATATCTTTAAACGGGTTAGTCTAGCGGCTCCCCCACACCTGCGTGGCTGATAGGGTATATAAAACACGGCACTTAACAAACGGGAAAAGTATTTTTAACAATTATTTGGATTTCTTGATTTAGAGTCAAGTCTTCCTCCCACTGTTAATTTGAGAGAGAGAGAGAGTTTTGGTCCAGGTTGAAACCCTGCATTAGTTTTCCTCTCTCCATCTCCCATACAATTGAAATTGGTCATTTTATGAGTTTGCTACAATTAAGACCTATTCCCATATACACGACTTTCTAGGGCTGATTATTTAGAACTAAATAATTATTTTTGTAGCATAAATTGGTAATAGGAAGTCGATTTTCTCAATTTAGAAGAAGGATTCTTGAGATATCTCGATCTGGTATATTTCCATTTGTTCCCAAAAAACGTAAAGCTTCTAGTTCGCATCCTAAGTATATAATAAATCGCTTCTTAGATAATAAAAATAAATAAAGAAGAGAATATAAACAAATTTAAAAGACTGAGAAAAGAATATGAGCTTATTAACAGATTTCTATATAAAAAATAATTTGCTTGAGTTGAAGATAATCTAGTAAGTGAATCTAGAAGCTTTGGGTTATATCTCAAGAATAAAAAATTATCATCTGGTATACCTTGTACGATCGAGTTTAAGGGGTTATTCTACTGTTAAACGGGTAAAAAGCAGTATCTTTTTAAAAGTGTTGTAAAAAAAAACTATTCGAGATATCAATTTGAAATTTTGCATGCATCTTTATTAATGAAAAAAATATATAATGGCATAGTTGATTAAAAAAAAAAAAAAAATGGCGGCTTCGGTTTATGATTGATGTAGCGCGCGCTGACGACCAGAGTCGTTTGCGCGGTACATCGTAGAGAAAAAACTAATGAAGCGATTTAGCAAAAAAAATTTTTTGCATAGTTATATATAAATTTTACACAGACTGAACCTAAATTGAGCCATAAAAATTGAAATTTGGTTATTTGGGAGCACTTTTTTCATCGAAAAAACGTCCAAAATCGAGAATGCTATTTTCCAACACTTGTCAAATCGCGAAAATTTAATATTTATGGCTCAATTTAGGTTCAGTCTGTGTGTTTTTAGCTAAACTAATAAATTTTTATCGTTAAATTGATTGCAGATCACCTGGACGACCTGGGCAATGTACCGCGCAAACGACTCTGGCCGTCAGCGCGCGCTACATCAATCATAAACCGATGCCGCCATTTTTTTTTTTTTTTTAATCAACTATGCCATTATATATTTTTTTCATTAATAAAGATGCATGCAAAATTTCAAATTGATATCTCTAATAGTTTTTTTTTTACAACACTTTTAAAAAGATACTGCTTTTTACCCGTTTAACAGTAGAATAACCCCTTAATGGAAAAACCTCTAATTCTTTAGAAGAAACATGTAATCTTTTTGCAGATTTCTTTCAATCGCTATATGTGGTTGAGGAGTTATGTAACTTAAGCTGTAGCAATTCCAATATAAAGCAACTGCTGCTTAAGGATGTCATTAAAGGCTTGGATAATAATTGCAAAGCAGATACGGACAATTTTTATTTATTTATTTATTTCATTTTTTGATTCGGGTACTTTTCTCTCTACATAGAAACGTAGTTTTTCCATCCAGATTTTTAAAGCAGGTTCGAAAAGTTGCATTGAAAATTATAGGGGAGTTTCTTCAAACTACTTACTTGATACATTGGTCTGCGCATATATCTCTTTGGAAGTATCGTATTCGATTGCTCTTTGAACAACATGGTTTCTACCTAGCGGATCCACAACATCTAATTAGGCCTTATTTACCAACTTTTGTACAAATGCTTTGGAGGAAGAAGATTGTGTTGACACGATATTCACCGATTTCTCGAACTCTTTCGATAAAGTTCCTATTCCTATTTTAATGTGTAAATGTTCTTAACCCTAGATAACTAAAATCAGTGTTATTCCGTAACTAAAAATTTCTCACATTCTACGTTTTAGAAGCCTGGTATTTTTATATTTCCTTCATTTATTTTAAACAAATTAGCGTAATAAGAGTATTTTAATTATAGAAAAGTGCCAAAAAGTAACGTTTGCAATCTTGGCAGATGTTAAAAGTGTTTTTTCCACAAATGGCCTTGTTGCAGTAATTTGTCATTTTGCGTTTCTTATATGGACAGAAAGCAGAAATCTTTTCATTGTTTGCCGCAATTTTAGTACCTAACAAGTTATTAAGGTACTGTGAGTAAGGTTCTGTGAGTGCCACGGGAACATTTTGATATCAAAAAGATGGCAGGGGCCAGCAGTCTATTAGACGAATGTTTAGCTATCTGGTGTTAAGTTGGTTAAAGTCTTATCTGTGCAGTTGCATACAATTTGTAAGGATCGATGATATAATCTCTCAGTAAATGTGCACATTTGACTCATTACTTTTCATACTTTTTATTAATGATATAACATCAACTTTTTCCTTTGCTAACTGCCTTTTATATGCCGAATATATTAAACTTTACAGTACACTTCATTCTATTTCATATTGTCAAGCATTGCAAAAAATTGTTACTAAACATATCTAATTGTAAGTACAAAGTTATGACGATTCATAGAATTCACAGAACCTACCTTTGTCGAGAGTCTCCGAATTCAAAGATTTAGGAGTGTTTGTTTATTACAAACTTACATTTTCAAAACATGTTGATTTTGTAGTAAGTAAGCAAAGTATTTAAGTTCTTAAATTTCATTAAGAGAAATATACTACAGATTTTCGTAATCTTGCCTCTCTAATTCAATTATACAGGGTGTTCAGAGGTGGGTGGTCAATACTGCAGGGGGTGAAAGGTCAGACCGAGACAAGCAAAAAATCGTATGGGTGGGGGGGGGGGGGGCATCTCGCACCATTTGGCAGTTACAGGGTGATTCGTAAATCAGGATTTTGCCTTATATGGGAACCGCTCTTGTATTTTTATCTTTTTTTCTACGCATCGCAGCGGCCCCAAACCGATTTCAAAAAATCACTATTTGGAAGCCCTTTCCAAAAAAGTTTACACCACCCCCCTATCCCCAACCTCTTGGCCACAATCCCCCCTGCAAGTTGAAAAAATTAACTTTTATTTCACGATTTTTCACCTTTCGCCCCACTTTTCTCCGAAATTCATGTTATTAACATACCTACTTTTTATTTTTTTTAAGTTGCCTATCTAATTACCTTTCCAAAAAGGTGCAACATGCCCAGATAGGAAAAGGATACGAAAATTTATTTACAAAAATCCTTTTACAGAAAATCATGATAATTTGAATTTTTAAGAAATTATACTGAAGTTAACTAAAAAATACATTTTGTTTGCTTAAGGGACTACTACCGGTTAGATTGCAAAAAAACAGCATAATTTTCAATAATTGTTTTCTCAGCTCCTTTATTATATATCAATTTCAAATTTTGCATGGTGATAATAATTATTTCAAATATTACAAAAAAAATTTTTTCTTATTTTTATCATTTTTTTCCTTGTTTATAGAGGGCGCCGAAGTTGGTAGCTCAAAAAATGACTCGTCCCATGGCGGACAACTCATCTCAGAAACGAAGAGTCTGAAACAAATAAACCAAACGGCATTTTATTAAGGAATGTCCCTCACGTAGGAAAAAACCAGAATATGTCAACAAATGATTAAAAAAACAAAATGGCGGACGTTTGAAAATTTTTTTCAAAAAATCGCTTATTTTTTCACTTGTTTTCACTTGCTACATTTTTTTGGATTGAATTTTGACTAATATTGTGGTTTTTTCCTGTGCAGAATACTCAAATAAAGAAGCACTCCAAATTTGAGCCCAATCGGTTGGGCCAATTCGGAGTTAGTGTGTCCGCCATATGATAAAAGGTCATTTTGAGAAAATCACGTTTAAAGTTTTTGTTTTACTTATAAATATATAATAGGCGGGCACGCTTAATTTGCTGTAACTTTTATATTTTTGGGAATATCAAAATAAAATGTTGAGACGTGATTTCTGAAGGTATATTGAGTTGAAAAATGTAAAAAAAAAAAAATTGAATTTTTCAAAATTATAACCGGTAGTAGTCCCTTAAAAACTAATTACAATTAAAACGTTTGTCCTTTAAAAGCTTTTCAAAATGTTCTCCGCCAGTTTCGATGCATGCAAGTAGCCTTGGTCTTATTTCACGTTTCAGGTCTATGGTAACCAGTCTCTCCCGTATTTTCGTGGCTGCAGTCCCAATCCTGGTAACTAATTCTTCTCTAGTGTTGATTAGTCTTGAGTAAACTTCATCTTTCATCATTCCCCATAAGAAAAAGTCCAGTGGAGTAAGGTTCGGTGACCTAGCAGGCCAAGGAATCGGTCCACCTCGTCCAATCCAGCGCTCTGGGTAATTTTCATTTAACCTTGCCCTAACAATGTTCCCAGTATGCGCAGGTGCTCCGTCGAGCGGTAAATAAATTGCGCTTCTGGTGGCCAGGGGGATGTCCTCCAACAGATCCGGAAGGGTATTCTCCAAAAAGTCCGAGTATAGCTGACTATTCAGCACTTGGGGCAAGATGAAGGGTCCTATCAACTGGTTGCCGATGATGCCAACCCAGACATTGACACTAAATCTTTGCTGGAAGGACCGACACCTGGTCCTATGTGGGTTCACATCTAACCAGGTGTGGAGGTTGTGCAAGTTTGTGATGCCATCCCGGGTGAATTGCGATTCATCCGTCCACAGAATTCGGTCTAGAAACCTTCTGTTTTCGATGTCAGACTCGAACAGCCAAGTGCAAATTGCAATCGTCTTTCGGAATCTCCTTCCTGTAGTGCTTGGAGCGGGATATGGTGATATGGATGTAGTCCCTCTCGGTTCACAACGGTCCAAACTCTCCCTGAAGACAATCCTGACCTTCGTGCGACCTGCCTGATGCTTATTACAGGGCTGTTCCTGACGATGTTGAGGATTTGTTGGTCGGAGTCCGCTGAATCGGCCGATTTTCCTGCTCGCGTTTCTGCTCTGGGGGCGGTTGCACTTCCGGTTTCTTTTAACCTTCTGAAAGTCCTTGAAAATACCCTTCTGTTGGGTACCCGCCGATTCGGGAATCTCCTTTGGTATTCTCGTACGGCCTCACTATCATTTCCTTCTACTAAACCGTACACGTAAATTATATCGGCATACTCGTCAACACTGAATTCTGCCATTTTATCTTAATTTTTTCTATTAAACACCCAGTTTTATCGCTTGCTTCTTCAACTGTGGTCAATGTCCTTTCAAACTTACCCATTTTTATACCATAATTCATAGGAGGTATTAGAAACGGAGCGTCAGAATACTTAGGAGTCAATACTGGATATAATAAACTAATAACGCTATTTAACGAGATTACATTTATTATTTTATTACTGTTTTGCTGAAATAATAAAAATGTACTACCTCTGTTTCCTAAACAAACATTTCCGAACTTGCTGTCATAAAAATTGTTTACTTAACGACTTTTTCCATTATGCTGCAATAAAGTAATTAGGTACCTGTGAGGATGTTTTAATTTCAGGACTTTTGCAACCCTTTTCTACCTGGGCATGTTGCACCTTTTTGGAAAGGTAATTAGATAGGCAACTTAAAAAAAATAAAAAGTGGGTATGTTAATAACATGAATTTCAGAGAAAAGTGGGGCGAAAGGTGAAAAATCGTGAAATAAAAGTTATTTTTTTCAACTTGCAAGGGGGATTGTGGCCAAGGGGTTGGGGATAGGGGGGTGGTGTAAACTTTTATGGAGGGGGCTTCCAAATAGTGATTTTTTGAAATCAGTTTGGGGCCGCTGCGATGCGTAGAAAAAAAGATAAAAATACAAGAGCGGTTCCCATATAAGGCAAAATCCTGATTTACGAATCACCCTGTAACTGCCAAACGGTGCGAGATGCCCCCCCCCCCACCCATACGATTTTTTGCTTGTCTCGGTCTGACCTTTCACCCCCTGCAGTATTGACCTCCCACCTCTGAACACCCTGTATATACCTATGGTCAGATCTATCTTGGAATATGCTTCATTTATATGGTCACCACATTGTGCTAATCATATTAACACTATTTCGACCGAAAGTGTCAAAACACACCTATTGAAATTTTAACTTAAAATTACGATTGCATGTAAACATAATCTTAAATTTAGTTTTGACAAATGCCTGTTTATGCAGAAAAAAATACCTACATATTTGGGATATGAAATTAGTGCAAAAGGTATAGGACACAAGCTTAGAAGGATTACATGCAGTTAAGGAATTTCCAATACCCAAAAATGCGAAAGAGTTACAATCTTTCCTTGGATTATGTTCTTTAGGTAATTTATCAAATATCATTTATTCTCTAAAACGGTTCTGCATTTACTTGCATGGTATTAAATTCAAAATAATTACTTACTGTAAGTCATTACCACTTACCCTAAATAAAAAATTGCTAAATCCGAGAATATCAAGGTGGACTTTAGAGTTGCGGGACTTTGATTATTTCGTAGAACATAGAGACTCTTCTTTCGATCCACGAAGAGTGTCAAACTCACCATGGTCTCGTCACTGAATACAACCTGTTCAAAAAATAGAGATAATTTAAATCAAATAAAAAATTTATTGACAAATGTGTTTTCAGAATAATATCCAAAAGAGTGTTTATTTTAATTTTACTTTTTCTCAATCATCTGTAGTCCATGTCAAATGTTTATTTGTCCATGCTTTTCTTTGTTGTATCATCCTAGTATTCTGCTTCTTGCGTGGCCATCTTTTACATGAGAGATGTAGATGTAGATTGTTGTGGCTGTCCGAAGACACACTTAGGCTATTACAGGCCCATTGTGATACCACTTTTTGGGACCAGGGCTTCTCGTGGGAATCGAACCCACAACCTCTAGCTCTAGGTTGGTAACGCGACGTGTTCACTGCGAGCCAGCAGGAATGCAGTGAACACGTCGCGTTACCAACCGGGCTATTGAGGCCCCCATCTTGCACATAGCCCAGATTAAAAAAATCGACGTCTCACTGTCCACTCCGATATTTCTGCACCAAAGTCACGCATAGTAGCCCTTAGAGACTTACTGGATAGGGTTTGGTCGTCTTTAGCTTTCCACAGCAAATATCGGTCCTGGCTGCCTGTTGTTTTCTGACTTCGACTGACCCCAACTTTCTGAGCTATTTGTCCATAAGAATATTGTCCTATTTCCAAAAACCTCAAAATTTTCGCTTTAGTCACTGCACTGATATCCTTTGCTTTACCCATATTAAATTTTATAAAATTCAAAAAACCGCTATCACTTTCACTGTTCGAAGTCACAAATAATCGATTAGATGCTAATTTTTAAATAATAAAATAAAATTCTAGGATATATCGAGGAAATTGTTACATTGAGGTTACACTGTATTACATATAACAATTTATTCGATTTTTATATTTTGAATATAATAAATTGTATAACACTCTTTCTGTACTAGAAAAATGTATAAATAAATCTACAAAAGTGGTTTTCGATATGTCGTATAGTTTTTATAAAAAATTCGAACAAATAATTTTTTATTTAAGCATGTGATGAGATGGTACCCTTAAGGGGGACCACTAGTGTGACATTTTTAAAAAAAAATTTTTTTTTGTTTTGCATATTTCGATAGTCTATACCTTTGAAAATAACATACTAAAATTTCAAGTGCATATCTCAAATAATTTTTGAGTTACAGCCATCAGAAGAGCAGCCGCTCATGGTATCGAGGTACTGAGAAATGTATGAATTAAACTTTAAACGCGTTTTTCTCGAAACTACTTTTTTCAAATTTGCTGCAGTTGTAGCTCGAAGACAAATTATCCGATCGATTTGATTCTTTTTGCAACTTCTTTTATACATGTTTCTCCGTGCCATAAACCTCCAATATTCCGGATCGAATAAAAAATGTAATTTTGGCAGGCCAAAAATCACGAAATTTTCGCGCGAAATTTGAATTTTTTTTTAAAAACTCCGCCAATTTTTTAAATTTAAATTTTCTTTTTTTTTCGAGGTTTGTGGCACGGGAAATATCTTCTAGTTTAATAAACTTTTTGGTTTTTTTGATTTCACGCAATGTGAATGCCTCTATAACTGCAGCAGTGAGGGCACTTTTTTTTTTTGGAGCCTTGGGAAATTGCGAATAATTTGCTGAATTTTTAAATTTTTGGTCCAAAAATGTTATCATGTATTTACTATATATCCACAAATATATCCTTAAAATATTAAAACATTCCATGCAGTAGTTGTCTTTAAAAAAAATTCCAAAAATCACCTTTTTTTGAGGCGGTCACACTAGTGGTCCCCCTTAAGCCCAAGATGATTAATCCTTTCGATCCTAGCGCCGCCTAAAGTTGGCATCCAAGAAGTATTCTCTGGTTCGGCATCCGCGTAACTTTCTCTGGGTATGACCGCCGCTTAAAGTCGGCATTTACGGAAAGCTCTGTGGGTATGATTATGTCATTGAGGGCGGCAGTCAAAGCATTCTATGGATGCCGCCAACCAGGGACTCGAGCTTTTTAGGAATATGTCCGTTATAAGCGGTGCACCTTGGAATATTGTGTTTGCATTAAAGTATATTTTCGCGGTTTACACTGCCGTGAAAAATTTTCTCGTACAGGGGATGTATCACCGCGGCCAACTGTGCCGTACCGTCAGGGTTAAAATTGGTTATTTGAGCGTAAAGAGCTTCCTCCGATAAATGCGAGCTCTAGCATTAAAAGTTTTTCAGTATCGGAACGTTAAAAACGCCGGTCAAAATGTCAACTTTCGATACTATAAATTTAAATTTAAAACTTTAACCACATACAAGTATTTGCAAGACTTCCAATCTCTCAAGAAATGTACAAGAAACGATTTTTCTCAACGAATTTGCAAAAATTAAAAACTTCAATTAAAAGTAAAATATAAATATTCTGTTTCTCAGCACAACTAATCAACTATCTTTTCTAAAGTGTTGCAGGAACAGTTGGGGCCGTAGTAACATGTCCTCTAGAAGTAGTTAAAACCCGATTACAGAGCTCATCAGCTTTTCTTCAGCCTCCACGATTGGCTGAAGTGCCGGGGAGTACTAACACAACGTCAGAGGCTCTTCTTCGTCCCGAACAAAGAAGAAAGTTATGCACTACGATACTGAGAAAGCGACCACAGGTATGGAATAACTCAAAATTACTAACGTTTTGAAATTGTGTGATGTTTTTTAAATAAACTTCTAATCTAAGAGTCCTCACTGGCTAGAGACGCTTGACCTTTTCATGTGCACACAAAACAAATTCGTTGCGGTTAGGTGAGCGTGTAGGGTCTAATTGGTCTATTGTTGTTCAGCGAGTAATGCCGAAGCTACGAGATATTCTCGAGGAGGCATGACACTAAGCTGGGATTATAGAGCAATGAAAATATTGTTTCAGTTCTTGAAATAATATGAAATAAAAGTGCTTTGCAGATATTCTGCGGAAAAACGGAAGAAATTAATTTTAAAGTCATAAACGCAAAACAAAATCAGTTCTGGCGAAATCAGACTGGTGACTCAAATAGCAAATATTTCATGGTATCACCCTGTTTCCCCCAACAGACAACAATAAAACAGTCTAGGATAAACGCATTATGCTCCTGCCTAACCCAATTACATTTTTAAATTGCTAAGTCACTAATGAATAGAGTTTGGTATAATCTTTAGTGTTTGATAAAAGCGCCTTTTACTAATTGTTCACTTATTTACAGGTGATCGCCATATCCCATTGCGGTATCTCGTCCTCAGCACGGTCAATGAGTATCTTACAATGCCTAAGGTAATATTGCTTTAGTTAATTTTATTTCTTCCAATGCTAATCATTTCCCAAAAGGCACATAGTACAAACAGAGGGCCCAAGAGCGTTGTTCAAGGGACTTGGCCCTAACATTGTGGGAGTGGCCCCATCACGGGCAATATACTTTTGCGCTTATTCTCAAACAAAATCAACCCTTAATCGAGTTGGGTAAGTGTGGAGTAAGCGGTTAAATTCAAATAAGTAATTTTATTAATTTTTCATTTTTATGCAGCAATTTACCTCCAGATTCACCGATCGTACACATTTTAAGTGCTTCCTGTGCCGGCTTTGTGGCTGCTACCGCCACTAACCCCATTTGGTTTGTAAAAACGCGCCTACAATTAGACTATAATGCAAAAATTCGAATGACGGTCCAACAATGCATAAGTCGCATCTACAAGCAATCTGGTCTCCTCGGCTTCTACAAAGGCATTACGGCTAGCTATTTCGGAATATCGGAGACCGTGATTCATTTTGTAATATACGAAGCACTTAAGGCAAAGTTGGTAAGAACCAACCAACCAAAGTGGAGTCTCAAAAATAACAATAATCTTTTATTTAAGATTGAGTTGCGACAAGCACATCCTATGGATGGGAAAACTTCACGTGATTTTCTAGAATTTATGTTGGCTGGTGCCATTTCGAAGACTGTGGCCTCTTGTATAGCTTACCCGCATGAGGTAGCAAGGACAAGGTTAAGAGAGGAAGGGAACAAGTATCGATCGTTTTGTCAGACATTGCATACAGTATGGAAAGAAGAAGGAAAAGCTGGTATTTATAGGTAAGTTTAATGATAATTTCGTTTGGTCCGAAATGTCCTTACACCCTGCCGTCACCTTAAATTCGAAATTTCGGGTATAAACTTCCGAAAAACTGAGAAATTCACAATCTGAGTCAAATTATAAAACGTAGTTTTTAATGCCAAATTATGCAAAAACATTGTAGTTCAGAAAAATGAAGGCATGATTTTGAAACACCATTTCAAACCGACAATACTAAAGAAGTACATGTGATCTATAATCGGGTTGGGACGAAAGAAATGAGACAGTTTGTTTTTACATTTTAAATTCTAACATTTTTATTTTACTATACATTTAATCAATCAAATACTCGCCGTGAGCATCTATGACTTCTTGCCAACGTATAGGCAAGGACTGGATGCCTGTTGCCCAGAACTCAGCGGGCCGTGAGTTGAAGAAGGTGGCTACGTAGGTTTCAATTTCATTAAGTGTTCATTTCGTGGCAATCAGACGGCACGGCGCGTATTTTTTTCGTAGAGAACCCACGACTCGTCCCCTGTGACCAAATCCTCCAAAAATTCCTTCCGGCGCGGTTGAAGTAGTAGCGATTGGCAGACGGCGACCCGAGCAGCACGAATGGCGTCTGTGAGGGCATGAGGTGTCCATCGGGATAAAACTCTCCTATATCCGAGCTCGTGCAGGTGATGTTCTATAGCGTGATGGCTGCAGTGGAGTTTTGTCGCTAATTCACGAGTGCTTGCATCCGGCTTCTGTTGCAGTTCACGGCGCAAATCATCATTGTCGAAAGCTGGTGGTCGTCCCGAGCGAGGCTGACTTTCGAGGCTTCGGTCTCCTGTACTGAAGCGTTTGAACCAACGAGACACTGTTGCGTGACTTGTAGTATCTGAGCCAAATGCAGTGTTGATGTTGTCTGCCGCAGCTAGCGCACTATGGTCTAAAAAATACTCGTAAAGGTGTAGAGTTCGAACTTGTCGCTCATCCATTTTTCTTCAAACTGACTGAATTAATCGTGCGTGCGCTTTTATATACCCCTAGGACTGAAGCACCTAGACTGTTCTATAACATACTAGAATATGGTCGAAAATAATTGAGTAGAGTTTTCTAGAGTGTCTCATTACTTTCGTGCCAACTCAATATATTACATCTATAATTAAATTATATTTGCAGCAAGCAATTTTTAGTGGTAACCATAATGTAAAGTTTTGGAGAAATGTTGTTTTCTCTTTTGTCATATTTGACTCTAGGCTAATGTAGGATCTAGGCAATATTTTCAAAAAACCCTGAAAAAGTAAGAAATGTACATTTTCGTCAATATCATCCCATGACAATTTTGACCAGTTTCTACAAAAAATCCTCGTTGGACTGAGATGGGCGTGTTCTAGATTTATAGAGAGGGATTTATCTTTCCTTCTGCGGAAAAGTTGTGCAGATTTTAACCATTTCAGTACGACACAGTTGGCCGCAGTGATACATTCCCTGTACGAGGAAGTTTTCCAAGACAGTGGTTGCACTGCACAAAAATATAGGTGCGAAAATATATTTGACTGCAAACACAGCATTCCAAACTGCACGAGCAAGGTCGAGCCTTTATCGGCGGCACACAGTGAGCAATTTTTGTTTCAAAAGTATTTATTGTTTTGCATTTGGCCAATTTTTTTTCTTCAAAAGTATTTATCTCCAGAACGAATTAACAATATCACTGTAATTCTTTTTTTTAATTGAAGCTGAGACTATGTAGATTACTGGAAAAATAACCAGAATGGTTGAAAGGAAAATAAACTTTCTGTAACATAACTTCAAAGTTGAATTTTTTGTGAAAAATTAAATAAATCAAAAACCTTTTTCTATTTATAATTACTAATTTAAATGTGAAAACCTATCACTTTAAAGGTGCTGAAAATTATCAAAACTACAAGCTTGCTGGTAGACCTAGTGTTAGATGCCATATATGCTATCAGATGTATTTTTACCTGCTGATCACGAATCTGAGGTCTGAATTGCCCCTCACCCTCCAGTTGTCAGAAAAATTAAGAATTTTGGTGCTCACATAAGCTTTTTAAGATCAAGGCTTTGGGCGCATTTTTCAGATTCATTTTAACTAGTGCTCACTTGTTAAATTTAATTATTGTATACCTTACTTAATGAAATGCTTTTTTTTAGGGGCTTGGCAACACAACTTGTTCGTCAAATTCCAAATACTGCTATAATGATGGCCACTTACGAGGCAGTGGTTTATGTGCTAACCCGCCATTTTAATAGTGATTTCTATGACGCTTCATAAGAGAAAAAATAATGAGGAAACAACAACCAACGCCATCACAAAAAGAAGCCCTGCTGGAAGTATTGCAACGCACGAAAATCAAATACTTTGACGGCTCTTTAAAAATTGCTTGACTTTTGAAAAGAGAAACCAGTGTAAAGCAAATAAAATATATATATATTTTTTTGAAAATCAATACTAGTTGATCGTTTGTGATCTTAGATCTATAGGGAGCTTATAGATCTGTCTCTGTAATATAGGCCTTCCTAATATTATAAGCACTACGATTTCAGAGTGTTTTTGTTTTTTAATTTAAAGCTGCGATTTTAAGTTTTAGAGTTTTCTCATTCAAACTTATTTATACACAAACTTGTCTTAGCAAACAAACTGATTGAATCAAGGATGTTTAAGAATTGAAATTTAAAATGAAATGAAAAGGCTGCTGTTATATGTAATATGTTTGTAAATAGTAGTTAAATATTTTATTAGTAAGAAAAATATTTTTGTTAAACCTTTATTACATTCTGCAATTAAAGGGTATTATACATAAAATGCAATAAGCGTTTTCGTTTCGCGAGTTGCAATCTTGGTTGTAATTATAACATAACTCATAACTAACATACATTACACAATATCTAAAGGGCGGCACAGTGATTCATTGTGCAAAGTATGGAATTTATTTTACAATTCCAGATTTTCACATTATAACCACTCAAAACATGATGATTTCCCAATTTATCACCTGTATTTCAAACGAATAGTTTTTGAATGAAATTTGATACAAATAAAGTTTTCATTATTTTACTATAAATACTGAAGATTATTTACATTTTGCCCATTTCCTTACTTGAATTAAACGCGCGGACCATGGAGTGTTCTTATATTACTTGGTATAAAAAACTAATAAACAATAAAGGACAAAAAAAACATAAAAATTGTTCACAAGAAGATTTCCGGACCGAACAGTCTTCTTACCACAAGTTGAATAGTACCAAAGAAGGGATAACATAAAGAACTTACATGCCAAACAATAAATTGTATACGAAAGTTTTCGACTGGGGTCGCTATATAAGAACCCCAGGGAGAACTCAGCATTCAGAATATCGTGAGCCGACCCCATAGAGCCCCACTCGTGTGTAGTGATGACCATAACAAGACCAAGATCAAGAGCAAGACTATGATAATCGATATGAATATTAATACCAAATCTTGGTCTTGCACACTTGGTTTTGGTCTTGAATTTAGTGATGAGCAAAATCGGTCTTTGTCTTGGTCTTGCAGAAATTCTAAGCCCAAGAACAGTACTACATATTAGAGATGTGTAACTCCCGAGCGAGTCATTCAAAGTGAGTGACACACTGTGGTGTGTACACTGAGCCAACTCACTTGAAAGGAAATGAACGACACACAGCACACCAACACAGAACACACAGTTTTCACAATTTTTCTCTCTGGCAGATGTGTCGTGTGGTCGTGTGCGTTTGTCCTTTGAGTTGTTATTCCAGCGACCTGGCGACGCTCATTGAGTGAGCATAACAAATATAATATAGCAAGAAGATATGTGCTATATTCTATTTTTGTGTGCTCTGTGCTGTGTCTTGTGTTGAGTGTGTCGACTGTGCAGTGTGCATCATCCAAAGAGTATCTATAACAAGAGGGGACACTCGAGCGGTTATTTTTTAAAATTTTTCGACCTTGGTACCGTTACAGGAATGGAATGGGAATTTATGCTAGAAATAGTTAGTAATAAAGAAAGCATAAGTGAGAGAAAGACAAAAATTTGGGGCGAAAAGTGGAACACTCCTGCAGGGTGCACCTCACAAAAATCTTTTATCACAAAACTTATCTATGAACACATTACACTCTACCTTTTCCACAGCCACACACCAAACACATTATATTATGCTTACCCATCATTTATCTAAAGCACATTTTATTTTATTTAATTAATTGCTTCTAAGAAAGCACTTTTTTACTCAAAAACTTTTAAGCTTCTTCACATTCCCAAACAAATCAAGACCACCCGGTACTTTTCGTAAGCGAGCAGCACACAAAAGAAATTCCGCTCGGGACCGCATTTAAAAACGCACGATGAAAAAATATAAACAATCTCGTCCGTATTCATGCTCGGTGTGTGCTGCCTGCCTCTTCTCCCTTCTCCGATTCGGCATTTCCCTATAACTTAACATTGCGAGGAGAGGTAAACTTGCGCGGCCTAGTACTGGTGCCCGGCTCGGGACCGCCTTTAAAAAAGCGTTCATAAAAAAAGCTTCAGTTTATAGCTTACGCTGTAAAGCTATCTATGAGAACTTTTTAGTGACTATTTCTCTCTCTACATTTCTTATAGGTATTTACAGAGGTGGTAGCCCTGAGCTGCTTTATCTAATGGGAAATTTTGCTGGGTGTATTTGCGGGAGCTTGCATATGAGTTGGGACTTTGAGAGCGTATTGAGAGTGTCCCTTCTTGTTGAATTCGATATTCTTTGGCATCATCGGGTTGATTATCGTGTCGTTGCGAATTGTGAGGAAAAAAAGATATTTGGGAGGGAGTATGCTCTATTCTCTGTGCGTGTGCACTCTGTTCATTCAGTTGTAAGGTTGTGTTATATTTTGTGCTGGCTCAAAACCCCCGGGAATACATATAAACACAAGCCATGAAGTAGAAAATGCATATGTAGTGATGTAGTCCGAGAATCGCCGCGAAATAACATTGCTTCTTATAGCGGAAGATCCGAAGTATGCCGCTCCACTCGCCTGAACTGCTAAACAATAACTTTTACGCGAAAATGATATTCTACTAACTATAACTACAGAGGAATACCTTTCTAGTGAAATTAAAAAATGTATAGTGACAAGAACAAAATATTAGAGTTTTTTGCACTTAAACATAACTCTAACCATTTCCCCGAACAAAACAGCAGCGGCAGGTCGACTTGACAGCACGACTTTCCGTGGTAATTTGTTCGATGGGCAGTAAGAATAACTTTTGAACGCAAATATCTTTGATATTTTGTTCTTGCCGCTATAATGATTTTGGTACCATAAGAACGGTATTCCTCCCCAGTTACAATCGGTAGAACATCACTTTTTCGTAAAAGCTGTAGTTTAGCAGATTCGCCCCGTGGAGCGGAATGAATGGGCTGTACCGCCATAAGAAGCAATGTTATTTCGCGGCGATTCTCGGACTACATCACCCTATACATGTGGTAGTGAGCAGGTCTACTTCATGGCTTGTTATATGTTTCCCGGGGGTTTTGGCTGGCTCAATGTGTTGGCTCAGTGTGTCGACTCACTCAAGTGAGTGAGCGAGAGTGTGCTGGCTCAGCAAAAGGTGTCATTTTGCCCATGTCTACTACATATACCTGCGGTAGCATTACCAAGACTCGATTTGCAAGACCAAGACCGTGTTTGCGAGACTTCACGAAGACTTGCTGATTTCCTTCTACTTTAGTCGCGTTTTAAGAAAATTATCTATCTGTAACACGCAGTTTAGTTAACTTTTATTAACTTAGTTGATACTCCAAATTTGAAAGTGTTTAGTTCTACAGTTTTTGACACATTGTACGAGCTCTTATGGGCCAGCCTTAATCTTATTTTGCTCATCACTACTCGTGTGGTACGAGCAGTTCGCTTGCTTTTCAGCTGTCTAAATTCTTGGCTCTCTTTCTCTTTTCAGCTGTCTAAATTCTTGGTTCTCTCAAAGTTTAGCTCACACACTGGGACTGATCATTCAATGATCACGGACGGTACGTGTACGGAAAAGGGCTCAGCTAGACGAACACAAATGCTTCCTTGTCGTTTTGCCCATCGATTCGCTCCTGGTATTTTCATTCAGTCTATGCCTTTCCCATTCCCGGATTTGTACTGGGTGCAAGTCCTTTATATATATATATTCTTTGAATAGTATATTGATTATATTATATATATATTCTTTAACTGTTTATTTCTGTTACTTGGTACCGCTATTCCTCCCTACGCCATAATTTTAGTAGGAGCGATAGAAAATTCAAGCATTTTGGTAGATCAGAGACAAGCTTTGTGAAGGATCGTACGATTTAAGGAAATGTTTCCTGTGAAGAGCCAAAGCTCCCAACACACTATATAACAAGCCGTTCATTAGACCTCACCATCACATTTATAAAGTGATGTAGTCTGATAAATGCAGAGAAAACATTGCGTCTAATGACGGTATACCCAACTTATACCGTTTCACACGGCGGATCTGCTAAATTCGCTTTTACCAGGAAGTGATGTCGTACCAATTATAAGTAGATACCAAAATCAGTGTAACGACGGGAACAAAATATAAAAATTTCTTACTTAAAAAAAAACGATCTGCCGCAACTGCTTTTGTTCGAAGAAATGGCTAAAGTTGTTTTTAAATGCAAAAATCCGTAATGTTTGGTTCTCTTCACTATTTTTGGGATAATAAGAGAGCATCTACATTGGAGAGAGAATTGTAGGGAGTGGTAGCTCTATGGACCTTATTCCGGTTGTTACCTCCCTTCAGTGACAAACTTCATTGTCACCTTACCAAAGAGTATCTACAACAAGAGGGGACACTCGAACGGTTATTCCTTATCTTTTTTCGACCTTGGTACCGTTACAGGAATGAAATGGGAATTTATGCTAGAAATAGTTAGTAATAAAGAAAGCATAATGAGAGAAAGACACAAATTTGGGGCGAAAAGTGGAACACTCCTGCAGGGTGCACCTCACAAAAATCTTTTAGCACAAAACTTTTCTACGAACACATTACCACCAAACACATGATATTATGCTTACCCATCATTTATCTAAAGCACTTTAAATTAATTTAATTAATTGCTTCTAAAAAAGCACTTTTTTACTCCAAAACTTTTAAGCTTCTTCACATTTCCGAACAAATCAAGACCACTCGGTACTTTTCGTAAGCGAGCAGCACACAAAAGAAATTCCGATCCAGGGCGCCTTTAAGGGGGGGGTAAGGTTTTCAGCATGAAAAAGAAACACTTTTTTTGCGATTTTTTTTTAGAAATATGGTTTGAGCAAATTTATTGAAATCTTTTGTATGTTATTAAGTATGATTTCAGCAATACTCGGTAATTTTTTTATGCGAAAATATCGACAGACAAGCCGGTGACTGAACTTTTTCAAAACCACTTTTTAAAAGTCCGTGTACACTGCTATTTAAAAACTACATTACTGATTCATTTCAAACTTGGTACACACTTTCTATATATAAAATACCTCCCCCCTACGTTGAGTTTTAAATTTTTTTTTTACATTAAGGGGGGTTTCCACTTACAAAATGACGAAATTTTTCGTAAAAAATAGCAGTTTTTACTTTAAATGACCACCAAAAATTTATAAATGAAAAAAATAATAATCAGAGAACGTAGGGGGGAGGATTGAATGATACTCTGACTAAATTTTAAAGGTTTTAAATTTCGGATAATTTCCAGCTGAGATACAGTGTACACCGCAAATCGTCTATTTCCAAAGACGTTCTTGGAAAAGCTCCGTTACCGGCTTGTTTGTCGATATTTTCGCATAAAAAAATTACTGAGTATTATCGACATCATACTTAATAATGTACAAAAGGTTTCAATAACTTTGCTCAATCCATATTTCTAAAAAAAAATCGGAAAGAAAAGTGTTTTTTTCACGCTGAAACCCTTACCCCCCCCTTAAAAATGCTCAATGAAAAAATGTAAACAATCTCGTCCGTATTCATGCTCGGTGTGTGCTACCTGCCTCTTCTCCCTTCTCCGATTCGGCATTTCCCTATAACTTAACATTGCGAGGGGAGGTCAAATTGAGCGACCTAGAACTAGTGCATCAGTTCAGGACGCCTTTAAAAAAGCGTTCATAAAAAAAGCTTCAGTTTATAGTTTACGCTGTAAAAGCTGTCTGTGAGAATTTTTTGGTGACTATTTCTCTCTCTACATTTCTTATAGGAAGTTACAAAGGTAATAGCCTTGTGTATAAATATATAGTGATTGCAACTGTAACTGGTACTGTCCTCACTAGATGTCCATACTTACACCATTTTAAAAGATTTCGTAAAAGCTTTCCTATTGCTTTCCTACTGTATACCAGTTTCATAACTTCATTTCAAAGCGATTATACCAGTACAAAACAGTTATACAAAAGTAATACTCGAGCGAAATTAAATTTTCTTTATTATTTTATATGTTCATCGGGAACGGTATTAATACCTTTTATGCAGGCTGGCGCCGATTGGCGGTTCGGGTATTAATATCCTTTATGCCAATCGGTGGGTCCTTGTACTTTTTTCGCCGACTGGCGTCGAAAGGCGGTACGAGTATTTATACATTTTGTGTAGGGAATGCATTTTTTGATGAAGCACATACTCTAACTGTTTCTACTATTAGTTTTGAAGATATTTCTTGTCTTCTAAAAAGTGCATTTTTTTCACTAATGACAGCCCACTCGACGTGTGAGTTAAGCTCAAGCTATTACCCGTAGATAGTGTGTTAAGATAATATGCCTCTAAAGCCTACTAGCAGATCATTTTGTGCAAGCATTCATATCTTAGGGTTTTCAATTTAATTTTGATTTCATTTTATTTTACTTTTATTTCATTTAAGGGTTTAGTTTAAGTAAACAGAAGCAAAGTAACAGACAAAACCTAGAAAGGATAAATAAACTATAGAGATTCTGTCGACATTAATGATTTTTTTTAATCCTTTTAATATATTTATTTTATCACGCCGGATCTCACACTTTGAAGAAAGAATTTGATTACATTTTTTCGTATAAAATCTTACCAAAACTTTAATGACAAATTTTATCATCCAGTCTTGATGTTCCTCACAGTAATTCAAATTTATATGTTTCTTTAAATGTTCCATATATTGTTGAGTTAGTTGAGACTACTGTTTGAGTTGTGAAATAGTTTTGTTAAATATTATATATGGGTAATTCTTTTACAAACCGTACGGATTTTGATAAAAATTTACCGACATGTCTCCGATTTGGCTGAAACTTTATTTACGGATTCTATATCGAAAAATAAGAGATACGTGTCCGAGGATTTTTTTTTGTTCCGCATATTTTCTATAATACTAGTGATCGAAAATGTAAGAAATAATTAATTTTTTGACTTGGAGGCTCATTTCCAAAAATTTATAACTATGGTTTTATTTGAGCTACAAACTTCTTTTTTTTTCATTTTAAATCTAAAGGACTGAGTTTTGAAAAAAAAATATATTTTTAATAAAAATTATTAACAAATTCATATTGTTATTAACAATTTAATTGTTTAAATCAATTTTTAACAATGGTCTCCACCTCGTAGCAAGTTTTTAGTATTTTGATTGTATTCTCCGTCATATTTTACATAAAAAACATGTTTTCAAAATATGGTACCTTTATTATTACTATTTTTAAAACATTAATTTATATAGCGCGACACGTCAAAAAAAAACGTTTTTTTGTTAATAAAAAGAAAACTATAGCTCGGATCAAAAAAAGTTACATATAAAAGTTGTAGATAATAAAAAGACCTACAATTTTTGTCTTAACTATTTTTCGACATAACCTCAAACTTTTCGAATAAAATGCTAAAAATGTTAAAAATCCCCTTTTTGAAACATTATTTATTGATAAAAAGACTATAAAAAATTAAAAAAGAAATTAACATATAATTTTTGTGTTTTTAATATGTTTCTCAACTACCCATCAAACGAAATACATATTAACCAATAATAAGTATTGAAACCACAATACATTTTTTTTTATGCGATAAAATAATGTTCTATCATTTATTATTAATTAATGTTTCAAAAAAGGGATTTTTAACATTTTTAGCATATTATTCGAAAAGTTTGAGGTTATGTCGAAAAATAGTTAAGACAAAAATTGTAGGTCTTTTTATTATCTACAACTTTTATATGTAACTTTTTTTGATCCGAGCTATAGTTTTCTTTTTATTAACAAAAAAACGTTTTTTTTTGACGTGTCGCGCTATATAAATTAATGTTTTAAAAATAGTAATAATAAAGGTACCATATTTTGAAAACATGTTTTTTATGTAAAATATGACGGAGAATACAATCAAAATACTAAAAACTTGCTACGAGGTGGAGACCATTGTTAAAAATTGATTTAAACAATTAAATTGTTAATAACAATATGAATTTGTTAATAATTTATTTTAAAAATATTTTTTTCTCAAAACTCAGTCCTTTAGATTTAAAGAGAAAAAAAAAGAAGTTTGTAGCTCAAATAAAATCAGAGTTATAAATTTTTGAAAATGAGTTTCCAAGTCAAAAAATTAATTATTTCTTACATTTTCGATCACTAGTATTATAGAAAATATGCGGAACAAAAAAAAATCCTCGGACACGTATCTCTTATTTTTCGATATAGAATCCGTAAACAAAGTTTCAGCCAAATCGGAGATGTGTCGGTCAAAAAGGTGTTATTTTTACTTTTATAAGCCTTTAATTTTAATAGAGCGTCATTTATTTGCTCACGTTCATTTACGCATATTAAGCAATTTGCAACACATAAAAGGGGCCTTTTATAATCCGTATAGAAAGATTATTTCACCGTCAAACACAGTCTTATTTAATTATGAGAAAGTATACAGCTTTTGTAGGAAAATAGTTATACGGTAAGAACTTTTTAACTTTTTGAAAGGCATCTCGACTTATTAGCTTGGGACTTTGATGACGCTTTTAAGCATACGATGACAGCGCCGCTAGTGAGAAGTGTACTCAACTGTGATTTTGGCGACTTGCAATCACTATAATCTTTATACACAAGGGTAATAGCAATGAGCTGCTTTATCTAATGGGTGCTGGGTGTATTTTCGAGAGCTTGCATATGAGTTGGAACTTTGAGAGCGTATTGAGAGTGTCCCTTCTTGTTGAATTCGATATTCTTTGACCTCAGATCGCATTCGGTATTATCGGAATTCCAAAAGTCCTATCTTAAAGGACAAATCTATTAAATTGAAAAAAATGTACAATAGATTCCTCCAGAGGGGAAAGACATTTTAAATTAATTTACTTGGTCCGCCTCCTGTTGTACTTCTTTCATTTTAATTATAGGCCAGTATTCTTTTAATTTTGAGTTTGTAGTCGTTCCATACCTAAAAACATATTTAACATTAACGCTGTGTAAAATTCGCACATATTTTATTTCGTTAATAGTACCTTTTGTTTTGCCCAACTATTGTTTTACGAATATGAAGACCCAAGCTAGTCTCTTTTCACACATCGTTAAATTTGCCTCTATCTGTATTAAACCTGCCAGAAAATTTTAGACCTCTGGCAACGTTTACATTTTTTTCAAAATTACTTATTATTATTTGTTATTTTAATTCTATAATAAAAAATAATAAAAAGCGGTGATACTTCCCAGTAGGAAACCATTCTACTTACTTTTTTTCGTTCTCCATCAATTCGCTCTCACTACAGTTTCGCTCCCCACTAAGATTGTGTTGTTGGGCAAAGGATATCGATAATAACAAGAAAGGGCATTCTCAACACGCCCTCAAAGTCCCAACTTATATGCAATTCTCGAAAATACATCCAGCAAAATTTGCCATTAGATAAAGCTGGTCAGGTGCACTACCTCCTTAAATTCTTATAAGAAATGTAGAGAGAAATAGTCACCAAAAAATCCTCACAGACAGCTTTTACAGCATAAGCAATAAAATGACGCATTTTTTCATAATAGGTTTTTAAAGGCGCCCTGGAACGATTTGCATTGGTGTCGATCACTCAATTCTCCTTCTCCTTCCAATGTTAAGGGGAAATGCCGAATTTGAGATGAGGGATGAGGCAGGTAGCACACATCAAGCATAAATACGGGCGAGATTGTTTACATTTTTTCATTCTGCATTTTTAAAGGCGTCCTGGATCGAAATTTCTTTTGTGTGCTGCTCGCTTACGAAAAGTACCGAGTGGTCTCTATTCGTTCGTAAATGTGAACAAGCTTAAAAGCTTTTAATGAAAAAAAGTGCTTTTTTAGACGCAATTAATTAAATAAAATAAAATTTGCTTTAGATAAATGATGAGTAAGCATAATATAACGTGTTTGGTGTGTGGATGTGGAAAAGGCAGCGTGTAATTTGTTCATAAAAAAGTTTTGTGTGGTGCACCCTGCACAAGATTTTTGTGAGGTGCACCCTGTAGGAGTGTTCCACTTTTCGCCCTAAATTTTTATCTTTCTCTATCTTATGCCTTCTTTATTACTACCTATCTCTAGCAGAAATTCCCATTTCGTTCTTGTAACGGTACCAAGATCGAAAAAAGATAAGGAATAACCCCTCTTGTTATAGATATAGGGACAAAGAGTATCTATAACAAGAGGGGACACTCGAGCGGTTATTTTTTTAAATTTTTCGACCTTGGTACCGTTACAGGAATGAAATGGGAATTTATGCTAGAAATAGTTAGTAATAAAGAAAGCATAAGTGAGAGAAAGACAAAAATTTGGGGCGAAAAGTGGAACACTCCTGCAGGGTGCACCTCACAAAAATCTTTTATCACAAAACTTATCTATGAGCACATTATACACTGCCTTTTCCACAGCCACACACCAAACACATTATATGTATTATGCTTACCCATCATTTATCTAAAGCACATTATATTTTATTTAATTAATTGCTTCTAAGAAAGCACTTTTTTACTCAAAAACTTTTAAGCTTCTTCACATTTCCAAACAAATCAAGACCACCCGGTACTTTTCGTAAGAGAGCAGCACACAAAAGAAATTCCGCTCGGGGGCGCCTTTAAAAACGTACAATGGAAAAATGTAAACAATCTCGTCCGTATTCATGCGGTGTGTGCTACCTGCCTCTTCTCCCTTCTCCGATTCGGCATTTCCCTATAACTTAACATTGCGAGGAGAGGTAAACTTGAGCGGCCTAGTACTGGTGCCCGGCTCGGGAGCGCCTACAATTGTAGAAGGTTTTGGTTGGTGCCTATTTCTCTCTCTACATTTCTTATAAAACTTTACAGAGGTAGTAGTACTGACCTGCTTTATCTAATGGAACATTTTGCTGGGTGTATTTTCGAGAATTGCATATAAGTTGGGACTTTAAGAGCGTGCTGAGTTTCCCTTTTTAAATGGTCTGAAATTTCAAAATGAGAGTTTCCAGATCAACTGTTTTGTAATTTCTTATTTCTTTTATCAGGTAGTATGTAAAAAGAGGTAAAGAAGTGTTGTAGTAATTGCTTCCAAGAAATAGTTACACATCATTATGTCCCTCAATGCATATGGGCACTGACAAATATATCCTCTGTGTTCACAGTCGAGTAATAATTAAAAGATTGTATTATACTATGTTTTAATAAAGTTGTTTTAATTTTTAACATGTTAAGGTTTTCTTCATGATACTTGTACTTGACTAAAAGTAGTGAGAATCCGCAGCCCCAGCTAATTCACAAACTACACTTCTCACTTAATTCACAAATTGTCTTCTTTCTCCAATATATCCTAAAGAAACAGAGGTAAATAATAGGTTTGTATAAATAACACCACCAGTTATAATTTATCACCCTATTCTCAATTCGTTTTGTACAAATGTTTCGGTATAAGCAGGAATTGGACAACGCTTACACATGATATGTAAGTGTCGGTAAAGCTATACTATAGTATTTTTGTTAGTGTGCAAGGATTTCCAGTTTTTTACAGTTCAATTTTAGAGCTCTGAAATAGAATATAAAATTAGGCGGAATGTACCAATTACGAATTGTTACTCTATGTGTACCTTATTCCAATTTTAGAAATTCTATAACATCCCCTGAGGTTGATATGAAGCAATTCCCTGCAGTATCGTGCAATTTGAAGCAATACGTTATCTGTAACACCACAGTTGTAGGATAGGTTCAATATTCTTAAAAGTGGAAACTTTTGAAAGAAAATGACTAGTGCTCGTTCCCCGATTAAGTTACAATGGGATATATCGAACTCCTCCAAGTTGCTGTGATGTAGAGCAAGGGCATCTATCGCACCGGACATAAGCCATTCACATTTCGATAATTTCAGAACCTTCAGTTGCTTGCACCCGATAATAATCGGTTGAAGTGCAACTGCCGAAATAGTTGTGCATCCATTCAGACTAACAAACTTAAGTCTCTTGTTCATCTCAAGCAGGGGAATTAGCAAGGCATCGTTGGGCCAGGAGCATCCTGACAAATTTAGATACTCTAATGATGTGCAGTACATTGTCATTATTTCAAAGACTAGGTGTGCATGCGATGAGTTATTGCCGGCGAAATTAAGTTTTTTCAGCTTTGAAAATGCCTGCTCCACGAACTCTTTGCTCAGTCTGGAGCAGCACCGAAGTACAAAAAGATCCTTCAGAGAAAGATAAGGTATCAACTCCACGAAAAGCACATCTTCCCAGGATATATCGAAAAGAGTTATTTCACTAAGCCGGGACATCTGTGCATTTGTCGACGGGTCAATCTTCACCTCTGAACAAGCTCGGAGGCACCGACAATTGACATTAGACAGCACATATTGCGCACGCATGAAGTACTCCCGCCACCCGCGGTATTCCGTTTCGTTGGCCACTTTTACATAAGTAACTACAAGCGAAGCAGAATGCCACTTGCGATTTACTAATTGTTAATGGAAATGGAGTTGCCTGGCCAATTGAACTGAAGTAAGTCACGGAAGATTGTCACTCAGATCTCCTCACGGAAAATTCGAATTCATGCATTCCCTTCAACTGCAAGCTCTTATAATGGATATCTTGCTCAGAAATATAAGCAATTAAAGTCATTTGAAAAAATAACTTCAATCTGCTGCTGACGTAGTCTGGATTTGGTGGATTTAATTTTATTAATTAGAATTTAGTTTTTCAGTAATTTAGCCTATTGTATGTGATTACAGGTTTCCGGAGAATAATTGACCGTTATTACTGGCAGTGCAGCAGCATGCTCATGGGTCATTTTAAACGAAGGTTATATTTTATATATTTTCTTTACATATATACTAATCCTGTTCCTCACTTGCCTTCTTCAATTTATTTTACATTACTAGAAGAAATATAAATAAATAGATAAATAAACAAAATGAAGTACATATAAAGTTGTTACGGATGAAATGGCCATTTCTACTTTTTGATTTTAAATTATTTCGAATTCATCAATAAACTGATTGAGCAAAGTATAGTTTTCCGAAAATTTAAGAGTAACTTTTTTTCCTATTTTAAAAAACAGTTTTAACATTAGTACAGTAATACCCCGAACTTACGCGATAGTTGGGACTGAGCGATAACCGCGTAAGTCGAATTTGTGTAAGTCGGGGCATAATTTCGCATATAAATACATACAAATTATTTTTAATTGGGGCCGGTGACTAAAGAAAATAATAATTTAGATAAAAAATGTTTAATAAAATCTTTGATAATACGAATACAAAATCGTAGGCCGAAGTTAATGTGATGTAGAAAACTTTCCTCGTAGCATGCTAATAATTTTCTAATTCCTTTGTAGAAAAAATGCGCTCTTCATTGGAGTCTATATAGTCTCCAATTTGTAATCCCTTTTCAATTGAACTGAGGCCTTCTGTTAAATTTCCAACCGTCATTCGATCTTCTGATTGAGCTGGATCTAAAGAATCTTTAATGTCTTGCTCTTGCTCATGCATTTCATTCGTCGATTCTGCGCGACACCTCCGAACATGTACATTAGCTGAACAATAGTGTGAAAGGAGTGATTAATCAGGAGTTGTGTGGCGCTCAAACAAAAGACGAATCGACGAGATTTGAAAATCGCGTAACTACGGGTTCGCGTCAGTCGGGGTAGCGTAAGTCGAGGTATTACTGTATTTCATATTGGCAATTATGCCACCAGAGTTGTGAGTTTGCGGCCAGTCCAGTTTTTAATTTGTATCTTGAAAAAACAAGAATTACCTATTTCGAATTTTTATATAATTTTTCAGACGATAGACTAGGTTAGGCCCATTGTGACACCAACCGGACGATCCCAATATCTAACCAGAGGACCATTTCGAGCTTCTGATGAAGTGTTCAAGATTCCTAATGTTCTTTGGACTCAGGTCTGAAAGAGCATCAAAGAAATGCCCAAATGCCGGTTTCTGCGAATTGCGAGAGACAAAGGAGATGGTTGATACTTTCCTCCTCCTCATTTTGATAACTTCTACAAAAGTTATTAAAAGGTATGCCGAGGCTACTGCCATATTTGTCTATAAGGTTGGGATAAAAGGTTAACCAGATATGCCTGGTAATTACACAATTGATTTCGCGTTTCCACCTACTATCGGCGATCTCTACATATGATCGCTTGATCTCCAGCTTGCAAGAGGCGAGCGGTCCCCATTATGCTGGATGTTATACGCTTCCAACAGGGCTGTCGCCTGCTTAGCAAGCTGGTCCACCCTACTTTTTCTCGGGACATCAATGTGCCCAGTTACCTCTATGAAGTTAACCCCTAACAGGTAAAAATATTTTTTGGTAGCACCTTACAGGTAATGAGTGTACAAAGTGCCTAGTTGCGCCTTTTTTTATATTTGTATCTAGGCTCCTAATGAACCAGCGCGATTTCTCGTTTTAGTCGAATTAGTCTAATTACAACTCGCTTAGAGTTGTTTAAAAGGTCGAATGCGAATGATTTGTTGAAGGGTCTAATACTTGCTCCGGGCGAATAGCATATTCCGTATGGGTCCAAAATACACTCATTACTTGTCAGGGGTTAGAGCTTATCGTGGCAAACGTGCTGTGACCGCGACCCGAAATGATTAATATTCGCTTCACTTTAACCCTTTGAGGCACGGAATTTTAGAAAATAAAAAGACCCATGTTGCACAGAAATTTTATTTCTTTTTAAATTGAACAAAACTGGTTTATTTTTATTAATAAAGTAATAACATAATATAAAAACATACAAAAATTATAATAATTCAATTCAGTTTTTTGTTATAGGGTGGGACTCAAATAGTTCCACCGTGTCATGAATGGTAGTTATTAAAACACATATTTCGAGGTGGTTCAAAAAATATCCCAACATGCATATAAACGCATCAAAAAGGTGGGACACCGCCGTGCCTCAAAGAGTTAAACGCAAATCGTGGACAACGCGTAAATGTATTCATGTTCGAAAAATTTTGAAGTTATCACATATCTGTATATCTGAAGTTGGTAATTTCGAGTCATTTGTGCTTTGTGGGAAGTATTTGTGTCAAGGCAGAACTTGAGAAATACTTCAAGAGATATTTTTGAAATGGACGAAACTACGTAAAAAGAAGAAATTTATTGTTGAAACGCTTACATTATTAAAACATATTTTTAGTTTTACGAAGAACTTTAAGCTAAATACTTCAGGAAGTGCGAGTTATCACGATGAAGCTGTACAGAATAGCCATATATGTATTTAAAATTTAAAAAGTCTTACCTCTCTCCACTCTTTCATCGACCCGTTAGGTGGTCCTTTAATTCGCCTTTAACTTTTTGCCAGCAACTCGCGTCTTCACTTGGGGATTGCGTCGTAAATCCTTGGCCAATTTCGTGGGTTGCCTTCATTAATCTTACCAAGCGTTGGTATTGATCTTGGTTATCAGTTTCTTCCTGAATGAAATTGTTAATTATTTTAAATTTTCAATACTTTATTATTTTTTAGGGTATATACGCATATATATCCCTATATATATATTAAAATGAAAGTTTGTTTGTTTGTTGCTCAATCACGCCTAAGCGCTTGCATCGATATTTTTCTTTTTTTGTCCGAAGGTAGTACATATTCCAACTTAACATATAGGCTAATTTTTTTTCGGATAATACATAGGGTTTCAAAATGGCGGATCCAAGATGGCCGCTGGACATTTTAAATTTGAACCGATTTTCATGAAAATGATTATTTTAAGGCTACTAATTTTTAATATTATTACGATTAGGAAATTCAACATGACGGATCCATACAGGGGTTTTCGGGTTGAAACAATTATTAAGATATAACAAACTAGAACATTGGAAAAGTGTTTAATTAGTAAGTATTTACCCAACGCCGGGTGAAACCCAGCTAGTTTATATATAATTTTAAAATTTAACAATGCATGCAATAACATATTTATCACATCAAAATATAACTTTACTTAGATTCTTGTCATTTGCAATTTTTTTCCCCGCCAACTGAACCTTGCGTTTAGCAAGTATACAACAAACTGCCGCAGCGCGTTTGGCGCGATACAAAAAAACGAATGTCCAAAAAACGTTGTCCACGTTGTCCACTTCTAAGTAATAGCTATAACCTCTGCCTGAAGACCGCTACAGTGGTTTGGTAACCGAAATGACATTCCAAGGCCCAGGTGTTCAAAGTATCTTTCGCCACCATCCCTGCTTTCCACCTTTGAGCCATCAATGAAGATCTGCACCATGTTCGTTTGTCTAAAAAAGCAAAGCCCTCCTCATTCTCGCTTCACCGGGATAAAAGAGTTGAATTTAATGTCGAAGAAAAGTCTGGGAATAATGTTGTCTAATCCAAGATACGTACGCTAAGAATTCCGGGATGTCTGTAGCTGCACGTGTCCATAAATGTGCCGAATTAAGCCTAGCGGTAGTGGAGTCTGGGATTTGTTTGCCAAAAAGTTCCACCGGTAAGAGAAGGACGATGCCTTCTCTAGAGCAGATTACCACACTAGCACATCATAGACCAGAATGGTCCTGATGACGGCCACGAAGACCCAGTGGACAATGCGTGTTTAGACGATAAACTAAAAAGAAACCAAAAAATATTTAAAGATTTAAAACTCGCGGAAAAGCTAACGAAAGTAAGTAGGTTTCATCTAACTGAAAAAAAGTTCAAAAACACCATTTATTTTTGGCAGACATTTGTTTTTTTATAAAGTAGAAATTGCGCATTTAGTCCAACATTCGCCGCCGAATAACATTGCTTCTTATAGTGGTAGGCCCGAGCTATGCCACTGAATACACGTGAACTGCTAAACTATAACTTTTACGCAAAAATGATGTTCTACTAACTATAACTAGTTCCAAAAAACATTATAATGCCAAGAACAAAATATGAGAGGTTTGCATTTAAAAGCAATCCCAGTCACTTCTCCGATTGGAGCAAGACTTTTTGTGGTAATTTGATCAAGGGGCTTTAACCTCGTCCTACCGAAAGTTTCTTAAGCTGTCATTTAAAAATCACATTGGGCAGGGCGAGGGTAAGAGTGATTTGACCGCAGAAATCTTTAATATTTTGTTTTTCCCATATTGATTTTGATACCAATAGAACAATACTTTACTTTAAAATTCATAGTTTTGTAGATCCGCCGTATGGAGCGGAAATAATGGAATAAACGTACTGACATATATATAATAATCGTCCCATACAAAATGCCTAACAGAAATTGGTGTACTTTTCACTTCCCCTAGCTTACACTTTTAACAGATTTTAGGCAGTCAGCTGAGGGTGTGAATTATTAAAATCTGCATTTTTGGAGCATTTCTCCATTTTAATAATTGACTACACTAATATGCGGTGTAATTACTTGATGGGCTTCATCAAGTAATTACACCGAATATTAGTAATTGAAATGATTGAAAACATGTAATTAGTCCAATTTGAAATACAATTAAATTTCTCGCAAATTCTTAAATTTTTAATAGAAATATTATTAATAAATTATTGACACTTCAATCCGTCAGTCCGTCGATTTCTAAACAAACGAAATTTACTGCGCGTAGTTCCGATTGAATGCGCTTGTATCCGTTCAATGCACTGACATGAAAGAACTGGACTGCTAACCGTCGTCTGAAAAATGAGACCATTTTTAGCACAGGCTCAATCCTCAAGGAGCAAATTATGCTATTAAAAATGCCCTAAAATACCGTACGATTATGTTTAAACTGACGCAAATTAAAAATAATTGAGCGAACCGATTTCTTTCATATCACGCTCAATTTTAAGTTTTTTCATAAAAATGTTCCTCGTGGCAATCTGCTGGGGACTTATGAATAACAGAGATAGATATATAATGCCTTTGTCTAACATTCATATTTCTCATATACAGGGTGTTCAGAGGTAAGAGGTCAATACTGCAGGGGGTGAAAGGTCAGACCGAGACAAGCAAAAAATCGTATGGGTGGGGGGGGGGGGGGGGGGGCATCTCGCACCGTTTGGCAGTTACAGGGTGATTCGTAAATCAGGATTTTGCCTTATATGGGAACCGCTCTTGTATTTTTATCTTTTTTTCTACGCATCGCAGCGGCCCCAAACTGATTTCAAAAAATCACTATGTGGAAGCCCTTTCCAAAAAAGTTTACACCACCCCCCTATCCCCAACCCCTTGGCCACAATCCCCCCTGGAAGTTGAAAAAATTAACTTTTATTTCACGATTTTTCACCTTTCGCCCCACTTTTCTCCGAAATTCATGTTATTAACATACCTACTTTTTATTTTTTTTAAGTTGCCTATCTAATTACCTTTCCAAAAAGGTGCAACATGCCCAGGTAGAAAAGGGTTGCAAAAGTCCTGAAATTAAAACATCCTCACAGGTACCTAATTACTTTATTGCACCATAATGGAAAATGTCGTTAAGTAAACAATTTTTATGACAGCAAGTTCGGAAATGTTTGTTTAGGGAACAGAGGTAGTACATTTTTATTATTTCAGCAAAACAGTAATAAAATAATAAATGTAATCTCGTTAAATAGCGTTATTAGTTTATTATATCCAGTATTGACTCTTAAGTATCCTGACGCTCCGTTTCTAATACCTCCTATGAATTATGGTATAAAAATGGGTAAGTTTAAAAGGACATTGACCACAGTTGAAGAAGCAATCGATAAAACCGGGTGTTTAATAGAAAAAATTAAGATAAAATGGCAGAATTCAGTGTTGAAGAGTCTGCCGATATAATTTACGTGTACGGTTTAGTAGAAGGAAGTGATAGTAAGGCCGTACGAGAATACCAAAGGAGATTCCCGAATCGGCATGTACCCAAAAGAAAGGTATTTTCAAGGACTTTCAGAAGGTTAAAAGAAACCGGAAGTGTAACCACCCCCAGAGCAGAAACGCGAGCAGGAACATCGGCCGATTCAGCGGACCCCGACCAACAAATCCTCAACATCGTCAGGAACAGCCCTGTAATAAGCATCAGGCAGGTCGCACGAAGGTCAGGATTGTCTTCAGGGAGAGTTTGGACCGTTGTGAACCGAGAGGGACTACATCCATACCACCATATCCCGGTCCAAGCACTACAGGAAGGAGATTCCGAAAGACGATTGCAATTTGCACTTGGCTGTTCGAGTCTGACATAAAAAACAGAAGGTTTCTAGACCGAATTCTGTGGACGAATGAATCGCAATTCACCCGGAATGGCATCACAAACTTCCACAGCCTCCACACCTGGTCAGATGTGAACCCACATAGGACCAGGTGTCGGTCCTTCCAGCAAAGATTTAGTGTCAATGTCTGGGCTGGCATCATCGGCAACCAGTTGATAGGACCCTTCATCTTGCCCCAAGTGCTGAATAGTCAGCTATACTCGGACTTTTTGGAGAATACCCTTCCGGATCTGTTGGAGGACATCCCCCTGGCCACCAGAAGCGCAATTTATTTACAGCTCGACGGAGCACCTGCGCATACTGGGAACATTGTTAGGGCAAGGTTGAATGAACATTACTCAGAGCGCTGGATTGGACGAGGTGGACCGATTCTTTGGCCTGCTAGGTCACCGGACCTTACCCCACTGGACTTTTTCTTATGGGGAATGATGAAAGATGAAGTTTACTCAAGACTAATCAACACCAGGGAAGAATTAGTTACCAGGATTGTGACTGCAGCCACGAAAATACGGGAGAGACTGGCTACCATAGACCTCAAACGTGAAATAAAACGAAGGCTACTTGCATGCATCGAAACTAGCGGAGAACATTTTGAACAGCTTTTAAAGGACAAACGTTTTAATTGTAATTAGTTTTTAAGCGAACAAAATGTATTTTTTAGTAAACTTAAGTATAGTTTTCTAAAAATTCGAATTATCATGATATTCTGTACAAGGATTTTTGTAAATAAATTTTCGTATCCTTTTCCTACCTGGGCATGTTGCACCTTTTTGGTAAGGTAATTAGATAGGCAACTTAAAAAAAATAAAAAGTAGGTATGTTAATAACATGAATTTCGGAGAAAAGTGGGGCGAAAGGAGAAAAATCGTGAAATAAAAGTTAATTTGTTCAACTTCCAGGGGGGATTTTGGCCAAGGGGTTGGGGATAGGGGGGTGGTGTAAACTTTTTTGGAAAGGGCTTCCAAATAGTGATTTTTTGAAATCAGTTTGGGGCCGCTGCGATGCGTAGAAAAAAAGATAAAAATACAAGAGCGGTTCCCATATAAGGCAAAATCCTGATTTACGAATCACCCTGTAACTGCCAAACGGTGCGAGATGCCCCCCCCCCCCATACGATTTTTGCTTGTCTCGGTCTGACCTTTCATCCCCTGCAGTATTGACCTCTTACCTCTGAACACCCTGTATACCAACCAAAGCTAAAAGTTGTATCACAAAATGAAGTCGCCATCTGTTGGACATAGTAAAACTATTCTAACAGCTGATTGCAACGGAAAATGATGAGTTGGCGGGCAACTTGTAAAGGCTGTCGTGGGTAAAAGTGATGTGCAAAAAGCACGTGTTTACTTTTATTTATCTATTGGGGGTATCAAAAAGATGTATCACATGCGAAGATACTAGAAAAAACCAAAAGAAGTACACATACATAGCGCCACCTTCATTTGGCTATTGGACATTTTTTTTGTAAAGTTGTCTGCCTGCGGGACTTAAGCAAGAGCGAGATAGTTAGAATTCGGTCAAAATTTTGTCTTACTTTTGATGTGAGTTTTTGTACGGGATCAGCAGTCCAGTTCTTATATGTCAGTGGTTCAATGTAATAGCTGAGGTAAAAAACGTATGGTGGGAAAACCAATTTGACATTTCAACATTCTCTTGCGCTCAGATCCGGTCATTGTAATTGGGCTTTAATCCTTTGCACTCTTTTGGCGCCGCTAATGCTCTATTCAGCTATTAAACGAAATCTTGGAGTGGGTTAACGGTATTCCTGCTAGCAATTAAGTCAGTTGTCAAAAAATTCAAATCTGGCACCACTAAGAACAGCTGATTTTGAAATTTGTTTGCGAGCTGTTTGGGGTAATTTCTGTTATTTCGTTTTTGTTTGAAATGTGCCTTGTTTGTCGGCTAGTAATATAACGAAAGGGTAGAAAAAGTAATAAACCCGCCTAAGAATGTCTTGTACACCTGCAGAAATCGCTGAGAAACGGCGAATTGCTCTAGAAAGGCTGAAAGCCAAAAAAACTTCTCAAGAAAACGGCGTACAAGGAGTGCAATTGAAACCGGTTCAAACCTTTTATAAAAAGCCACAAATACCCAACGATTCCTCACAGTTATTGCGAGTAATGCATGAACACAAATTGTCATTGGGGACCGTTAGAGAAGCGAGGAATTCTGCAAACTCTGACAAGAACTCCGAAGTCTTCAAGTTTCCAACGTACTCTGTTTCAACAGTAAACTGCAATTGCTTTATGTTAACTGACAGCTCCTTCGCAGTGCGCCCCTCGTCATATTTATCAAAACTTATCGATGTGTTTAAGTCCATTCCATCTAGGTCCTACGGTAAGATGACTCTCTATGGCACTAAACTCTAGCTTTAAACGCAGGTCTTTTTCAGATCCCAGCACAAAGCTGTGGTCGTTCCGAATTGAAGACTACGATTTGGTCCAAACCCGTGTGGGTGCATTAAAGCCCAATGTTGTCATTGGAACAATTCCCAGCAATGTGCTTAAATTGTGCTCGCAGTCCAAACCCGAATTAGACATGTCTTGCTTGTCTTCAATTGAACCGAAGATAGCCAGAGAACTAATGCCATTTCAAAAGGAAGGAGTGTGGTAAGTACGAATAAAGCAGTTTCGATAAGGAAACTCTTTAGCTCTAGTATTATTCCACTCAATGTAGTACGAAGTATACTGTCTGAATGCTACAACCGTATCTTTGGCTTAAGCCGTGTTTGAGGTCTCCTCACGGATTGTGATTGGACTTTTTAGAAACGAAACCACTAGAAACAGTTAATTTACTTCCCGAGATACTTAATCTTAAATGATCAAAAAGTGACTGAGTGAGATTTTTTTAGATATTATCACAAAATTTCGGAAATCCTTAACACAACGCCGCACAAAGGTTTGAAATGCAGGATTTTTGTCAATTTTTGAAAGTAGTCCTTTGTATCCAAGGAGTACATTTTCTTATTCCAAGAGTCCGTACCAATATGTTCTGCCCGAAATTTTACCATTCGTTTATATGCAAAGTCATTGGTACACCCTCAAAGTTATCCCATTTGCAGCAGTAACGCATATCATTATGGAAACGTCTATGCAAACATTAACCATAGAGATAAGCTTTATGTTCTCCAAAATGTAAGAAAAGATACTGCTACCTATAATTAAAGAGAAACTAACTCCGATATTTTCACTTTTTCAACCCTATATACAGGGTGTTCAGAGGTGGGAGGTCAATACTGAAGGGGGTGAAAGGTCAGACCGAGACAAGCAAAAAATCGTATGGGTGGGGGGGGGGCATCTTGCACCGTTTGGCAGTTACAGGGTGATTCGTAAATCAGGATTTTGCCTTATATGGGAACCGCTCTTGTATTTTTATCTTTTTTTCTACGCATCGCAGCGGCCCCAAACTGATTTCAAAAAATCACTATTTGGAAGCCCTTTCCAAAAAAGTTTACACCACCCCCCTATCCCCAACCCCTTGGCCAAAATCCCCCCTGGAAGTTGAAAAAATTAACTTTTATTTCACGATTTTTCACATTTCGCCCCACTTTTCTCCGAAATTCATGTTATTAACATACCTACTTTTTATTTTTTTTAAGTTGCCTATCTAATTACCTCTCCAAAAAGGTGCAACATGCCCAGGTAGAAAAGGGTTGCAAAAGTCCTGAAATTAAAACATCCTCACAGGTACCTAATTACTTTATTGCACCATAATGGAAAATGTCGTTAAGTAAACAATTTTTATGACAGCAAGTTCGGAAATGTTTGTTTAGGAAACAGAGGTAATACATTTTTATTTTTTCAGCAAAACAGTAATAAAATAATAAATGTAATCTCGTTAAATAGCGTTATTAGATTATTATATCCAGTATTGACTCCTAAGTATCCTGACGCTCCGTTTCTAATACCTCCTATGAATTATGGTATAAAAATGGGTGAGTTTGAAAGGACATTGACCACAGTTGAAGAAGCAAGCGAAAAGAACGGGTGTTTAATAGAAAAAATTAAGATAAAATGGCAGAATTCAGTGTTGACGAGTATGCCGATATAATTTACGTGCACGGTTTAGTAGAAGGAAGTGATAGTGAGGCCGTACGAGAATACCAAAAGAGATTCCCGAATCGGCGGGTACTCAACAGAAGGGTATTTTCAAGGACTTTCAGAAGGTTAAAAGAAACCGGAAGTGTAACCGCCCCCAGAGCAGAAACGCGAGCAGGAAAATCGGCCGATTCAGCGGACCCCGACCAACAAATCCTCAACATCGTCAGGAACAGCCCTGTAATAAGCATCAGGCAGGTCGCACGAAGGTCAGGATTGTCTTCAGGGAGAGTTTGGACCATTTTGAACCGAGAGGGACTACATCCATACCACCATATCCCGGTCCAAGCACTAGGGAAGGAGATTCCGAAGGACGATTGCAATTCTGCACTTGGCTGTTCGAGTCTGACATCGAAAACAGAAGGTTTCTAGACCGAATTCTGTGGACGGATGAATCGCAATTCACCCGGGATGGCATCACAAACTTACACAACCTCCACACCTGGTCAGATGTGAACCCACATAGGACCAGGTGTCGGTCCTTCCAGCAAAGATTTAGTGTCAATGTCTGGGCTGGCATCATCGGCAACCAGTTGATAGAACCCTTCATCTTACCCCAAGTGCTGAATAGTCAGCTATATTCGGACTTTTTGGAGAATACCCTTCCGGATCTGTTGGAGGACATCCCCCTGGCCACCAGAACCGCAATTTATTTACAGCTCGACGGAGCACCTGCGCATACTGGGAACATTGTTAGGGCAAGGTTAAATGAAAATTACCCAGAGCGCTGGATTGGACGAGGTGGACCGATTCCTTGGCCTGCTAGGTCACCGGACCTTACTCCACTGGACTTTTTCTTATAGGGAATGATGAAAGATGAAGTTTACTCAAGACCAATCAACACCAGAGAAGAATTAGTTGCCAGGATTGTGACTGCAGCCACGAAAATACGGGAGAGACTGGCTACCATAGACCTCAAACGTGAAATAAAACGAAGGCTACTTGCATGCATCGAAACTGGCGGAGAACATTTTGAACAGCTTTTGAAGGACATACGTTTTAATTGTAATTAGTTTTTAAGCGAACAAAATGTATTTTTTAGTTAACTTAAGTACAATTTCTTAAAAATTCGAATTATCATGATATTCTGTAAAAGGATTTTTGTAAATAAATTTTCGTATCCTTTTCCTACCTGGGCATGTTGCATCTTTTTGGAAAGGTAATTAGATAGGCAACTTAAAAAAAATAAAAGGTAGGTATGTTAATAACATGAATTTCAGAGAAAAGTGGGGCGAAAGGTGAAAAATCGTGAAATAAAAGTTAATTTTTTCAACTTCCAGGGGGGATTGTGGCCAAGGGGTTGGGGATAGGGGGGTGGTGTAAACTTTTTTGGAAAGGGCTTCCAAATAGTGATTTTTTGAAATCAGTTTGGGGCCGCTGCGATGCGTAGAAAAAAACATAAAAATACAAGAGCGGTTCCCATATAAGGCAAAATCCTGATTTACGAATCACCCTGTAACTGCCAAACGGTGCGAGATGCCCCCCCCCCACCCATACGATTTTTTGCTTGTCTCGGTCTGACCTTTCACCCCCTTCAGTATTGACCACCCACCTCTGAACACCCTGTATAAAGTAACTCTAGAAATGAATTCTGCGTTCTCAAGAACGTATGAAAAGATGTGCATCTTGCTACTAGCTATAATTTTGGGAATACTACCCCCATATCTTCACCGCTTCAATCCCTAAGTATAAAGTAATTCCAAAAATGAACTCCGCGCTCTCGAATATGTAAGAAAAGATATGCCTTTCTACTAACTGTAATCAAAGATCATATAAACATAAAGAACTTGCACCCAGTACAAATCCGTGCTTGGCGAAATTCTTGCTGAAATGGGCCTTGTACGGTCGGCGCAAGGAAGTTCTTAAAGGGGAAATCTTATGCTGAGTTGAGCACTCTAATTTTGCGGACTGCGATAGTGCGATTGCAGAGAAACGCATGAGAACGCGCAGACTGCATAAAAGTACCAGGAGCGAATTAAAGGGCGAAGTGACGGGTGAGTGTGTTCTAGTATAACTGCTGACCCTTTGTCGCACACGTACCGTCAATGATCATTGAATTGTCAAAGAGCTCCAAGAACTTTAATGGCTGAAAAGCAACTGCTCGTATCACACAACTTGGGTTCTATGGGGTCGACTTACGATTCTTATATAGCGATCCCAGTCGACAATTTTAGTACAACATTTTTTGTTTGACATGCAAGTTGTTTATGTTATTCCTTCTTTGCTGTAATTTAGGATTAACTATTCCTTCTATCTTCTCCCCTTCAACCCCAATGAAAAAAACTACCTCAGAAATGATCTGTGCGTTCTCGAAAAAGTATGGGACGATATGCATCTTGTTATTTTCGATATCCTGGAAATAAAACCATCCCCTCTATCAAACTACTATCTACTATCAATCTGCTTCAACTTTCAAGTAAAAACTCATCCCGAAAATGGATGCGGCATCCTCAAAAATTTACAAATTGTTTTTTCTATAACTGTGTTCGCAAGTGGACAGCGGCAATTATAAAATCGCGTGTATTCGTGATTTCATACTACTGTTCGCCGGCGTGAGCGATCGGTGGCTCAAAGCTGTGTAATTTCAAAGGGGGTTGAAATCCCCCGGCGTGAACGTATTTAATTAAAGATGTTTTCTTTCTACAAATTATTCCATAAAAGTTCAGAAAATAAGAAAAACATTCATTTCTTCGTTCCAATTCAGTCTTGAATCGAGATGTAATCCGAGATATTTTGCTAATTCTGCTTGTGGAATTAGCATCCCATTAAGAAAGGTGTGAAGGTTGTGATCAGTTTTACGCAACACATATGTGACATATATTGATTTAAGTTCGTTGAGTTTCAGTTTTCAGTCCTTTGTCCACTGGCTAATTTTTGTTGAGTGCATGTTGTAAGCTTCTATTTGTGAAGTGCTTGATGCCATTACTACAGTATCATCAGCAAAGGTTCCAATAAATGTTTCAATTGTTGTCGGTATATCAGCAGTGTAAATCAAATACAAAGTAGGCCCTAAGACACTACCTTGAGGTACTCCTGCAAGAGCTGGATAGAATCTAGAGCATGCTTCTTAAGGAAGAAGGCAGATCGGCCTGTAGGATATCTCTTGCTCGACTGGTTTGTTAGGTTTCTTTAGCATGATTATTTGTGCATATTCTAGCACATTCTAGCACATGTTTAAGACGAAAGCATGCGTTAAATATGTATGTTAGCATAATGATTCCTCTTCGTTATAGTTCCTTAAACAGAATGGGTGCAATTTCATCAACATCAGGAAATCATCCCAGTAAAAGTAATTAGAAATACAGGCGATTAAAGTCGTTTCGATCCAATATGTTATACATAATATATAAAAATTTCTAAAACAATAGTTCAAAATCGACCTTGATACAAAGCATTTCCCGCACCACTGTAAAAACGAATATGTATGAAAAAAATCTCCGGTACTCAAAGGGTTAACACTGCTGTAAGGTCAGACGTGAGGTCTTCAATTCTTTCAACTTCGATATAACTTTAAGCTATTCCTTTTGAGATGAAGAAATCGATCAAATCAGGGATTTTATTGTTGTCTGTGGGCCAGTAGGTTGGTTTTCGTGATGATTTATACATACTGACATTTTGATAGCCTCTGGAGTTCTTTTGCCGGGTTTTATAATTCGGGATCCCCAAGCAGTGTGTTTCACATTGTAATCACCTCCAATGATGAGTCTTGGTCCGAGCTTATTGAAGATATCAGCAAATTGATCGCTCGTTATGTTATGTTTTGGTTGGCAATACATAGCATCAATGTTTATCTCCGTTGCTCCAAAGGGTTCCTAGCTATAAGCATTGACTTTTGGACCTAAACCAAATCTTCCATATACTTGAATATAATTGCTCATTATGATTAATTATGACCTTATAGAGGGTCAATCAACAATCATCTTGTGTCTAAGAGCATGTATATGAGTCATTGCAGAGCAATTAGCTTGAATCTCACTTCATTCATTTTGATTGAACTTTATGGGTAGCAATCGCTCATTTTCACTTGAATATCATATGAAATGATGAAAACGAAACAGGAAGCTCAATTCCCACCGGGGACCATTATTTTTGATGATGAGACTTTTCGATTGAGTCTTACCAATCCCTCAACTTTTGAATTGGAATTCCTTAGCTATCGAACCAAGTGAATCAATGGAATAATGAATATACGAATAATTGCTCAAAAAAATGAGACCCTTCCACTCCTTCGATTGTCATCTTTTTTGGCATACATGTATATCTTGACGCTCTTTATCATATATCTCATTTCCAGCTCTGGACACTGAAAGGAAGCTGTTACTTACTGGCCTTGAAGATTCACATTGCTTCCAAACTTCTCATTTCAATTTACATATATATGTTTTCTCACTGTCATTTCAAAGTACATTAATATATGATATAACTACAGCAATCTAAAATCCAAACTCAATCTCTGTTGGACACTAGGAGGACCTAATGTTCAAAAGGTTTTCGCCCTCTAGTTCCCCTGTTTTTTGATATACGAAATAAATATGGTACCTCCAAACTTAACTCATAAGGACACATCCATGTATGGTATAGGTATGGGATTTTTTTGCTTAGGTCCAAGCGGAGCCGCTTATAGCCAGGAACCCTTTAATTGTAACTATGGTAGCTTGTATGTAAGGCTGTTTGATATCTTCTTGCTGGAACTGTGAGATATTTTCTGTAATTAGAACAGCCGTACCACCTCGAGCACGTTCCCTGAGGTGTCTTGTCCAATAAGCGGTGTATCCCTTAATTCTGATGAAGCTCTTTTGTGAAAATTGTGTTTCTGATATTAAAGCTATATCTACATGATTTGTCTTTAGAAATACTTCAAGTTCTTGGACTCTTTGCGCAAGCCCATTTGCGTTCCAAGTTATTATGCGTAGAAGTTCATTTGTCATTTTTGTTTCTATTTTTTTATTTTTTCATGAAAAGTAGTTTGGCATTATTTTCCACATGATCTACCCTGTCTGCAACTTGACTGAAATTTTTCCTCATTTCAGTCTGGAATTCGCTGAGCATTTTCATTATATCATGGATAGTTAGTGCGATTGGTGCGTAGTCCGTCCAGAATCACGCGCGAATACAATATCGTTTGCTAATCACTTTTGGTTATTGTCATTCATTCGCAGAGCGCGGACAACACGCCTTAACTCTTAAGCGATCGAATGCGAACACATCCTTATATACCTTTCATAAAATGAGCTTATGTTTTGGGCTTACACGGTTTCGTTCAACACGGTTTAATAAAACACGGTGCAAAAGCTTTATCAACAACTAGCAAAGATGACATTGTGCATTGCTGTTGAAAAGTGAAGAAAAATTACTTCGCAATAAAAATAAACGAATTCTAAAATTATAAAACAATGCGCAGTCATCTCATAAATCCAGCAATCGCTCATTGGCGTGCGGAAATAATCAAAATAAGTATAATTCTTAAATTTAAAAACTATGTCGAGCTACACTCGCCGTTAGACCTGCTGCAAGAAAATTGTATGTTCAGTTAAACTCGATGTTGAACAGCAAAGGATTAACCATACTTGATGAGAAATTCTCAATTCCAGTCTCGAATTTAACACCTCAAGTAATATATGAAGAATTGTTTAAACAAATGATCATTAACCAAATTTTGCAGATCTGTGTAATTTTTGCTTCTCAAACTAAATTTACAGCTTCGGCATTTCTAAGCATGGTCGGTTACTAATTGCGGATGAAATGGGTCTTGGGAAGACTTATCAGGCTTTAGCGATTGCAGATTTCTACAAAGATAATTGGCCTTTACTGATTTGCACGTCTGCATCAACCAGGTTTTAACGCAAATGAAAAATTGATGTAAGCTAACAAATTCATTACAGAGACTCTTGGGCTAATCACCTGAAAACTCTGCTACCTTATGTTGCCTGCCATCATATCGTGGTCTTAACTTCAAATCAAGATTACATTGGAGACTGCAAAGTTTTGATCACCAGTTATAATCTGATGGAAAAGAACGTCGATAAATTGATGGAAAAAAATTTCGGAATACTTATCATGGACGAATCTCACACATTAAAGTCTCATAAAGCGAGATGTACTACTGTGGCTGATCGTCTGGCGCGAAAATCAAAAAGAATTATTTTGCTATCGGGTACCCCGGCATTATCCAGACCTGTAGAGCTTTTTACACAACTTCAAATGATCGATCGGAGCTTCTTTAATTATGTAGACTACAGTAGGAACATACAATTTTGAAAGTTCAACGAATTTAAAAATTGTTTTTTAGTCACGAGGTACTGTGCGGCTAAGAAGAGCGCATTCGGCTGGGATGCCAATGGTCAGTCAAATTTGGAGGAGCTTAATGTGGTCCTAAAGAGGAAATTTATGATCCGACGTGTTAAGGCTGATGTTTTGCCGCAACTATCAGAAAAATCCAGGTAAGTTTAACACGTTCAAACCGGTACGCTGTTTCGAAGTCTACATAATGGGCGACAGCACGAGAATATAAGTTGCTTATTCTTTAGGCGGCACTGGCTTGATTCATTGCTTGTGTACGTTATCAGTGGCTTGCGTTTAGTTTATTACAAGAAGTGAATGCTCAAATTATAATTGTCTGATTAGTTTCGTGAAATTTAGCAGGTGCACATACAACTCTACTTGTACAAAAAACTAGGTGTGGTCCACAACCACAAATGGTCCACGCTGGGACGAACGTGTTAATAATATATGTCTTACTTTATTTTCATAACTTACTTGATAGAGAGACTGTGATGTTAGACCCCGCTTTGATCTGGACAAGCAAAGATATGTCGGAGAATTTAGCGAGCTATGCAAATGATTTCACGCAATTCAAAGGAAGAGAAAGAGAAGAAATATTAATTAGGTACTACGCTGAAACAGCGGGTGCTAAAGCATTAGCAGTTTGGTAGGACATGTATACTTCATTTGCTAACTTCTTGCTTAAGATATGATTTTATTTTTAGCGAGTATCTTAAAAGCTTAGTGAAACAAAAGGAGAAATTTATAGTTTTTGCACATCACCAAGTCATGATGAATGCGATTAACAATTTATTAAAGAATTTAAAAGTTGGATTCATTAAAATCGATGGTTCTACAAAAAATGATCTTCGAACGGTAAGGATTGTATAATTATTTAATAAGTCGCTGTAAAATAAGAGGTGTATTTAGTTAATAATGGTCTAAGCAATTAATACCGTATCTCACCAGTTTAACTTGTTGTAAGAGTGCATGGAACTAAAACGATGGCAAAGTGCAAAATGTTTGGATACAAAAAATCAAAAGTTTTGTTATTTTAAAATAAGTTAAAATAACAAAAAAAAAAACACGACAGCGACACCTCGTAATTTATGTTAAAAAAGAATGTGTAAAATTTCAAAAGGATCTCGGTGTAGTAGATTTTGAGCTAGAGAGTTCACCGCATTTGAAAATGCTAAGTGGCAGAGAAACGCGTTTAAAGTCTAAAAACTGAATTTATAAGGCATAGGAACAGCTCGAAGCCAGATCGGAGAGGCGTAAATGACTGAAAGACGGAATGCTAATGATGATTCTCTAGGACAGATAAAGCTATAAACTTGAAATTTAGAATGCATAGTTATAAAGATTTTTATCGCACTTAATTCATACCAACAGATTTTAAAATGAAATATATATATGCCTTTTATACGTTCAAATATATCCTAACAAGTAGGGTATCGCTGGTGCCCTCCTCCTCTTTTGAATGAGTCGTTGCTCGATGTCCTGAGATGTACTTCCAAGGACCTATAAGGACTTGAGTGAGCGAACCTCTAAAAAATCGGTCACTTCAAGGAATCGATTGGTATAGTGTTTTTTATGTTGAATCGGGACACTGTATATAAACAACTTTTAAGTACTTGCTTGTGCTCTACTATGTTAAATAACCAAGCCAAAGTACCAAAAATGGTATGCTTTGTAGATTTTCGTGAAAGGCGTAAAGTTTAGTAACTCTAGTAAGAGGTAAAATAAATAAAAATTGTTTTTAAAAAATTTAAACCTCGTATTATAGATTATATTCATTATATAAATACAGTCATGGTACGAATAGTGTTAATGGATTTTCCGACGCAGTGGATCCTCCCCAGTTACAATTAGTAGAACATCACTTGCCCTGTGGATTGGAAAGAGTAGAGTACACCATTATAAAAAGCAATGGTATTTCCCGGTCATCGTCGGACTATATCATCTTATAAAGGTGGTAGGGTACAGGTCTACTTCACGGCTTGTTACACAGGCCGAGTATACAATTGCAATCGCTCGAGCGAACAGATTAAGATGCAACCACAAGTGTGACCGCCTGAAAAAAAGGTGATTTTTGGGATTATTTTTAAAGACAACTACTGCATGGTTTTAATATTTTAAGGATATATTTGTGGATATATAGTAAATATCTATCTGTCTATCATCGCTCCGGCAGATGTGTCGAATGCGACGCCCCAGAGTACCATAGCCTACTTCAAGGACCTTGAATTGGATGGGGTCTAATCGAGAGGGGTTTAGCACAATAGATCTTTTAGGTCGCGTTTGCTATCGAGAGGTACCTAGAGTAACTTAACGACCCGCTGGAAATAATAATAATAATAAAATAGTAAATACATGATAAAATGTTTGGACTAAATTGAAAATTCAGCGAGTTATTGGCAATTTCACAAGGCTCCACAAAAAAAATTCCCCCCACTGCTGCAGTGATAGCAACCTTCACAGTGCGTGAAATAAAAAAAATAAATAAAAAAGTTTATTAAACTAGAAGGTATTGCCCCTGCCGTGAACCTCGATTTAAAAAAAATTTGAAATTTAACTTTAATGGCGGAGTTTTAAAAAAAAAATCAAATTCCGCGCGAAAATTTGTTGATTTTTGACCAAATCAAAATTACATTTTTTTATTCGATCGGAAAACTGGAGGTTCATGGCATGGAGAAACATCTATAAAAGAAGCTCAAACCGATCGTATGATTTGTCTTCGAGTTACAACTGTAGCAAATTAAAAAAAAGTAATTTCGAGAAAAACGCGTTTAAAGTTTAATTTATACATTTCTCAATACCTAGATACAATGAGCGGCTGCTCTTCAGATGGCTGTAACTCAAAAACTAATTGAGTTATGCACTTGAAATTTTAGTATGTTATTTTCAACGGTATAGACTATCAATGCAAAAAAAAAAAAGATAACGGCACAACTTCAGCTGTACGAAGGAAAAGAAAAATACTAGATTATAATATAGATTATGTAAATGTTTATACTGCCACTTAGTTTAAAACTTTACCCTCTCCTGCATTCCTTTTTACTACCGAAGTCGATTATTATGAACACTTGCAACTTAACAGCTGGTTTAGCAAAGAGTGCCATACATTTTAAGTTAGAATATTTTAATCGGTCTTTGCCCACAGATTACACAGAACGCGCTCGATATGATCTGGATTATAATCCAAGAGCTATTGAACTCTGCGAGTAAGTTGAAAATATTTGGCCTGTACTGGGCGCACTACTACAAAAGATAGGGCTACTACACACCACGAAATTGCTTCAACTAAACTGACTTATGTCCCATCCTATTCTCTATGATCTAAGTTATTTACAGAAAAAGGTCTGGAAATTTAGGTATTTGAGGTCTGGAAAACCTGAAAAAGTCAGGAAATTTCGTACTTGAAATAAAGTACCAACCCTGGTAATTTTTTTTTATATATTGTAATGTCTTAATTAAAACATATTAAAATTTGGAGTTTGTGATTTTAAGTTTAATTTTTAATTTTTTTTTTTTACACTTTCAAAAATATAAGGGTTGATGACGCGACTGGGGGAGACCTGCCGGGTCATAGGTTAGGACTTTGGATCCATTTGAACTTTTGACCGGCATGGTAAGACCTATCTTTATGCAAAATTTCAGGAAGATTTACAGAAAGACTATTTTCCATGTATTTAATTTTAGCTATGCCCTTCAATCGCCAGCTTTGTGCCAATAATATTACTCGCAGGGTTCAGTAGCTCTTCGGCTATTGTATTTACGGACACATCAGATTATTCTGAGCATTCAGATTGTATAAATGGACACAAGTGGGGTCCTCGGATCAATCCGATCCCAATTGCGAACTCGGGTATAGTGTCCCGGGGTTTTTGCATGTGGTCAAAGGACCAAACCAAATTATCACTTTATTGAATTAAATGACTCATTAGACAATGGACCAACTACTCAAATGCATCGTTCTTTTAACATTGGCGTATTTACACCCTTTTAAATTTTATATTATTCACATTAGAATTTTATATACAATATTTTGAAGAAACAGGTTCTTTTAAGAAAGAACTGTTTTACTATTACAAAGCTGTCAATGTATACTATGTATGTGTATAAATATATATTAGGCAGAGTTTTATTTACATATTTCAAGTCAATATAATTTTAACATGTTTACTTTTCTTTACAGGAATACGTTGACAAATTTCAAACAAAAAAATCGTGTTTAGTTGCCTTATTATCTTTGAAGGCATGCAATACTGGAATTACTTTAACAGCAGCAAAATTAGTCATTTTTGCAGAGCTGGACTGGAATCCCAGTGTAGGTATATTTAAAGATTGAAGAACAATATGTAGTAATTTAGTGCTTTTATTAGACCCTTGCACAGGCAGAAAGTCGGGCACATCGAATAGGCCAAGAAGGCACGGTCGTGTGCCGATATCTTTTAGCTGGCAAAACAGCAGATGACGTTATTTGGCAAATGTTAAAAAATAAACAGGATGTGTTAAATAAAGCTGGACTTTTCTGCGAGGATCTTCAAGATGGGGACCATGTTTTAGCTCCCAATTCGGTACGAATTGTTTCTCTTCATACTTTATTATTATATCTTTAAACGAATTTTATTTTAGTCCCCGAATATTAAAAAATATTTAACTCCAAAAAGACCCGCGAATGATTCTACGTCATCTTTAAGCAGTCATGAGAATAAAAAGGTGAAAAAGGAACTGAATACGGTAACTGCGGATAACGACTTAAAAAATCTTAATGGGGATGACAATTTGTCTGCATCAGTTTTAATCACTAGTCATAATAAAAACGCGACAGATGTAAATGTGGATGATAACGACTTTATAAAACTTCTCAACGAGGATGATGATGATTTTGTAGGTTTAGAGTTTTGACCTTTCAAAATTTCTAAGCATCTTTTTTGTAATAAAGAGGATTTTTCGTTGGACAGGCTTTTAAATCCGACCACGCAAGGAAGAATGGTAATATGGTATATTTGTTTCCACGTAGACTAGACCAATTCCATAAAAAAAGGAATTATCAATTCGACCTGTATGAATTTCTTTTTTTTGAAAAGAAAAAAAAATCACGTGATAATCAAATAAAAACATGTTGAATCACATTAGGGAGAGAGGGGGGTAAGAAACTTCCAGAAATCGATGACATGATATGTCTTTATTCGGTTTATAGAGGGGATCCAAAATCCGCGTCCACCCCTTCTAAATCGACCTAGAACTTTGTTTTCGCCAAGCCGAGTGTTCCATTTAAGTAAACCGGGTATGCTCTATCGATTGGCGCTATGTTCAGCTTCCGGTCTTGACCGGCAGTACCTTTTTTTAAATGGTCTTAGGCCGGAAGTACCTTTTTTAAATGAAATGGCTATATTATAACCTCGAATTCGGATTCCACGATGAAAAATACACAACTTTCATTTGATACATTTTTCCAAAAAATTACATTTTCGCCCTCTAAATAGCCTTCGAAATTGTTCAAACCGGAAATAGACCTCTAACTCCGGAATTGCATTTTTTTACGGCGAATTCACATTCTGCGGCATAAGTTGTGCGTGCTGGATTTAAATGGACACTTTATCGCTTCCACCTCCTACCGGAAGTGGAATATTCAGACCGGAAGTTTTTTACGGCGAATTTACTACTGTGTCCAAAAAATAAGGTGACATTTGAATTTAAACTGCGCGCGTCGAAGGATTTGGAGAATTTTTTTTTTTTTTTTAGGTTGGTAGTACTGTCAGTGACATGAAAAGTGAGTTTTTCGTTTTTTGCGATGTCGAAATTTATTGAGCAAAGAATTTGCATTAAATTTTGTTTGCGGAATCAATTTTCTGCTGCGGATACGTTGAGGATGATGCAGAAAGCCTTTGGTGATGAGGCTATGTCTAAAAAAAATGTTTACAAGTGGTATAGTGAGTTCCAAGCCGGCCGTGAACGTGTCGAAGACGAAGAGCGTCCTGGACGACCATCAACCTCAACTGACGAAGCTCACGTCCACCAAATCAAAGATTTGGTGTTGCAAAATCGTCGATTAACGATTAGAGACCTTGCTGATGAAGTTGGCATATCGAAAGGCTCAATCAATACCATTTTGAAGGATGTTTGGGGCCTCAAGCGCGTCAAATCTCGACTGGTACCGAAAACATTGAATTTTTGGAAAAAAGGCACTCGTAATTCGTGATCATTTCGCCAAAAACTCAACCCATATCGTTCCACAACCACCGTATTCAACTGATCTGGCGCCGTGCGACTTCTGGCTGTTCAACAAGCTCAAAAAACCGCTCCCGGAAAGTGACTACAACCAGTGTTTCGAAGATTGGAAAATCCGTTGGCATAAGTGCATTGCATCGGGAGGGGATTACTTTGAAAGGGATGAAATTGATTTGGAACAATAAATAAAGAATTTTCAAAATAAATACAATGTCACCTTATTTTTTGGACACAGTAGTACATAATAATAAAAATGTACACAAGTCTTTCTAATGGTTTTATTAGTGACAAAAGTAATTAAACTTTTGAAAATATATTTTTTTTATTTGTTAAAACATTGTTAATTTAACAACAGGACATTTGTCGAGTGTGTTTCTGTAAAAATAATTGTTTATTTGAAGTTTTCTTTATTTTGGCAATAAAATATTTTCCGTTTAACAGTAGATCTGTTGTCGGGTTTTTGCAAAAATGGGAATTATCACTGAATGACTAATACTTCATAAAGAAAATTGTTGCGACGGGAATGTAGTCCTTCCAATATTCCAATTGCAATTAACAAATGTCAGACCGCTTTATTAGTCATAATCGCGTAGAGAAACCAGGCGAAGTCGTTCGGTGGATAATTTCGGTATAATCTGACATCTATAGTATAATCGCTTTGTTTTAAATTAATGCTCTAACTAAATAACGTGCAGTAATCGGTTCGGTTTCCCTATTCATGAGAAATTGAGGTGTGAGGGAAATGGGTCTCTTCGGACAGTCATCACCGTTCGACGCTGACATTGGTAAATTGAACAAGAGAAAAAGTTTTTGCAGACAATAAAGGTCGTGCCGCTGCCGACGTTTATTTTTAATTTTATTTGGTGTGTGCTTTCATCCGCCTGACACATCGGGAGCCGCGTCTGGACTGGGTACTATCGATTTAATAAAACAGCCGTGGCCAGCGAATTGTTATTATCTCTTCGGGCAGTATGGGTCTTTTGCCAGCAAAAATTTTTATCGATTTTTGTGGATTGGTTGTCAAAAGTCGTAGAAATCATTTAATTTGAAACAGCGTAAAGAATGTAGTCATTTAAAAGCACTTCAGCTAAGGCGCATTTTCTCCATATGTGGCTGTACTTTCTAAATTAGATTGAGAGCTCTTGGCGATGGTGCAGAGTCAATTAAAAACCCTTGATTAAAAATTGGGAGCATATGATATTCGCTATCAAATGAAACTTGATGCGAAAGAGATGAAAATTAATCAATACGGAGGTCAGTCGTAGCTCAATGGACCTAGGTGCAGTGGGTATGTATAATTTTCAGCGAAAGCGCGGCACTGCACCGACAAAGTCAAATTCCCATAACTTTCTTGGCTTTCGACGGGTTATTATGTTTTCCAGAAGGAGAAAATCAAAGTGCACTGTTGTTTTTCCAGCCAACGTAAAGCGGATCAATTCAAAAGTTCAAAGATAAGGATTAATTCTTTTTATTTTCACTAATAATGATTTCCAAACATCATGCCATCGACTTATCTTTGAATAAGAGTTTAAACAGTCTCCGAATCGACGGACTATCTAAACTCAAGTATCGTTAGCTGCCGAATAATATTCAATGCAGCTATGTCTTGTATTCCTTTATAACAATATTTGGCACATCTATCAGTTCCGTCATCCTTCGATTTGAGAACGGTCTCCAAAGCATTTTGTAGCAGGGAACAAGGGAAAAATAATGAACAAAATCTATCTCTCATAGTCAATAGACTGCAAAATAAACGGAAAATCGTCAGTCAATAAACATTTTGTACAAGTGAAATATTCAGTCTAGCATAGTCCGTATAAGAAAAATTTTCAGTCGGTAGGCATTTTGCAAAAATAAAATCTTCGGATTTGAAAAGAAAAAGCACTTTGTGTGGACGATAATATATAATTTTTTTTTGTTAATATATCAAAAACTATGCGAGACAGGTTTTTTTTTATTAATTTTGCCTTGTTCGCCGTACAAATTGCTTCAGGAACCGTTTTCAAACGGAAGGACCACGGAAGTGAGATAATCGCCCAATAGTTATTTATATTAGATCTGAAATTGCCGATGGAACCATTTTTTTGCATATAGCGTATTTGGAAAAGCAGGCAGTTAGTAACATATATCTTTATCTTTAAAGAAAAGATAGAAGAAAATTATGCGATAAAGAAATGCGAAAGTCGTTTTTTTTTTTCAATATTTTAAAAATATTTCAACATTTCTGGTCAAAATTCATTAAATTGCCGAAGTTAGAGGGGTGCGCGTATATATATTTCAAGTTTTAAACTCGCATACTAAACCTTGCCGTGTTTTTCTCGAAATAATGTTTTTATGCAACTGGATGAGACGATTTCAGAACAAAACTATTGAATTAATCGGCATGAAAATTAACAACAACAATTTTCTTTCTTAAATTTCAAAGACTCACTTTCAACTGTCGACAAAAGAAAAAAAAAGGTCAGTTCGTTTAGTTCGGACTATACCTAATACCAATATCCTTTCCATATCTTTTGAGCTTTCTCCCAGAGTTGATCAACGATTTTTGGGATTTCCTTTTGCTTAAATAGTCTTTTTTTAATTATAGCCCAAAGATTTTCTATGGGATTGAGATCAGGTGGCTGAGCAGGCCATTTCATCGTTTTTGTCGCATTGTTTTCAAGCCAGATTTTCGTAACATGAGCCGTATGCTTCGGGTCGTTGTCTTGCATAAATTCCAAGTCACCTGTCTCACATCCAAACTTCTGAAAACTGGGGGGAACAACGAGTCTTCAAGTATGCGTACATAATCTTTGGCGCACATAATTCCTTGAATACGACGTAGTTTTCCCAATTTCTCGCCACAGAAACAGCCCCAAACAAGTAGTGAACCTCCTCCGTACTTTAAAGTCTGAAGTATATTTTTTTTCTGTTGGTCCAATTCTTTTATCGTACCAGATCCTAACTGATTAATTCTTGTCTCATCAGACCATACAACTAGTTTCCATTGCTTAGCAGTCCAATTTTTGTGAAATTTTGCAAACTCCAATCGTGTTTTTCTATTTTTCTCCGATATTGGTTCTTGCCTTTAAATTTGCATTTTTCAATAAATTTCGAATAGTGTCATTGCACACATTGATATTTAATGTGACTGAAAGTTCTTTATTGACATCCACAGCGTTCCTTACTGCGCCTGATAGGATTAGACGCCGTGCCAGTCTTTCTGTTTCAGCATTTAATATTTTTGGTCGTCCAAATTTATTTTTATTTACCTCAATATCGACTTCTTTTCTAATTTTTGTGGTAACACCGATCGAAATACCATATTTTCTAGAGTTGCTTCTCACAGCGACTCATTGCTTTATATCCTCCGCAACAGCTGCCATCTTAGCCATAGACATTTTTTTGGTCGTTTTTATCTACAAATTAGTTAATCGTTTTGATCTAAAAAGCTGTGAAGTATGCATTTCCTTACCGGAATAGACGCAACTTTACTTTTGTTTTTTTTTTCTTTTTTTTTAAATTCCAGTCGCTCGGGAAATTGTTCACGTTGCGATTTGCATTTCAGCAAGTATTTTAACATTTGATGTTGCCTATTCAAACGCCCATATGAATAATAACAAATTACAGCTAAAATGCAGTTCCTTGAAAAAGACCAGTGTTGTAGCATGCTTGGTATTTCCATTTTTTGGGGGACTTATCTGAGAATGCAGTTACGTGAACAGTTTTTCCAGGCACTGCATATGTATATATACATACACATACATTAAGGTGCTTTTTTTTCGCGACTATTTTTTTTTTTCAGTCCCACCTCGAAATTTTGTGGCAAATACCTAAACAAAAATTCCCTGAAAATTGGAGCCCTTAATATTAATATTAAGTACTCGACCAAGGCGTATAAAGATTTCCCATATAAAATACACGTAAACTTGGATTATTTTTCTTCAAAACTCTACAGCTCAGAAGCATTTTATGGTATAATCTTGGTCAATGGTAGAATTTCTTCAGAATTGAATGCTCTATAAAAGTGTCCATTGCGGTGTAACCCAAACTCCCACCAGCGAGGTAGTACGGGTCATTGACGCCAACCTTTCCACGAAATTCTCGCTTTTTACCCCTATCTCGTAAACAACAATAGGTACAGAAAGAGTGAATATTACAAACTTGTAGCAAATTCAAATTCCTCCAAAAAGTTCTTGAACACCAAATCGCTAACATCGATATTTCTTAAGATATTGGGCTTTGAAGTTGAGGTAGTGTGGAAGTTTCATGGATTATTGAGCTAAATTGTAGAAATACTACCTCAACTTCAAAGCCCAATATCTCAAGAAATATCGATGTTAGCAATTTGGTGTTCAGAACTTTTTTATAGGAAATTGAATTTGCTACAAGTTTGTCATATTCACTTTTTCTGTACCTCTTGTTGTTTACGAGATAGGGGCAAAAAGCGGGAATTTCGTGGAAAAATTGGGGTTAATGACCCGTACTACCTCGCTGGTGGGAGTTAGGGTCACACCGCAATAGACACTTTTGTAGAGCATTCAATTCTGAAGAAATCCTACCATTGACCAAGATTATACCATAAAATGCCTCTGAGTTGTAGAGTTCTGAAGAAAAATAATCAGTTTACGCATATTTTATATGGGAAATCTTTATACGCCTTGGTCTAGTACTAAATATTAATATGAAGGGCTCCAATTTTCAGGGAATTTTTGTTTAGGTATTTGTCACAAAATTTCGAGGTGGGACTGACAAAAAAAAAAAATAGTCACGAAAAAAAAGCACCCTAACATACATATATTTATATATACGTACATCCCTTCGACTACAAAGAGCTAATAGTATTCGTTTTCATTTAGAAAAAGCAACCAGCGAGAAAAATACATCAGAGCCATGGGGTGTTATTATGGATATTTGCGACAAAGTGTCTTCAAATCCAAGAAATGTAAAAGATTGCCTAAAGTCAATCATGCGCCGCATGGCTCATAATGATCCTCACGTCGTAATTCAAGCAGTAACTCTACTGGATGCATGCATCAGTAACTGCGGTAAACAGTTTCACTTGGAAGTCGCTTCTAGAGATTTTGAAAACGAATATAAACGTTTACTACTGAAGGCCCAGCCGGCTGTGGCATCGGTAATACCTTAAAAAAAAAATAGAAGGAACATGTTAATAATGATATTAATTTTCAGAAAATGCGAGTGTGTCTAAAAAAATGGGCAGAGAATGAGTTTAAGACCGATACTCAGCTTAATCTCATTCCCTCTCTTTACCAGAAACTAAAAAGCGAAGGACATGATTTTTCAGATAGTCAGAAATCTCCAAAACCAGCTACGCCCGCTGCAGTACTAAAGGATCCTAATGTTGTCACTAGTCAGCAAGAAGAAGAGGATATCGCAAAAGCAATTGAGCTATCGCTTAAAGATACGAAAAGTAGTCCTAAAAAACAAACTACTACTACTGCCTATGTAAGTATTTTATCATTTCCTCGTTTCGTTTTTCTTACACTACACTGGAAACTGGTCGGTTCATAAAAAGTGATCACCAACTTTGAAAACTTCTTTTGAAAAAAAATTTTTCAATTGATAAGGTACATCACAAAAATTCCTAATTACCGAAAATTGCTGACTACCTGAAACCTTTTATTACAAAAAATTCCTTTTATTAAGAAGAACCTTCATTGCAGCCTTCCTTGTATCCATCCTTCACATCAGCACCAAACCCGACGGGAGCCGCAGGAGCTACAGCTGCAGTGCCCGAGCCCAGAAAAGTGCGAGCTTTGTACGACTTCGAAGCCGCCGAAGAAAACGAGCTTACGTTTGTAGCCGGTGAAATAATTCACGTGATTGACGATTCCGATCCAAATTGGTGGAAGGGATACAATCAAAGGGGTGAAGGACTCTTTCCATCGAACTTTGTTACCGCTGATTTAAGTGTTGAACCGGAGAAATTCGACACTAATACAAAGTCCAAAAAATCAGTGCAATTCGACGATGATGCCAAAAAAGATGAGAAGACTGAACAAAAATTGCAAGATGATAAGCAATATGTACCCGAGATAAACGAAGAGAAAATTGATCGCTTATTGCACTTGCTGCACGAGGCTAATCCAGAAGATCCATCTCAGGACAGTGATGAAATGCTGCGATTAGAAGAAGAAGTTAATAAAATGGGACCACTCATAGACGCCGAATTGGAACGTGTGGATCGGAAGCACGCCCAGCTAACTCAACTCTCCAGTGATCTTGTTGATGCAATCAATTTATATCACACGCTAATGAGAGAGGATCGCAGCAATATTCCTCTTGGGCCTCCAATGGGTGGAGGGCCGATGAACTTTATGCCTGGATTCAATCCCCAGCAAGGCTTATATGGACATAACCCCATGTATACTATGCCACCAACTATATTCCATCAGGGGATTCCTGGCGGCTTACCGCCAACATCGTTGCCTTCTATACCAATGATGCATACTGTGCCCGGGCAGCAGCCTTCAGTAAATCAACCTGTCCATCAAGGTCAAATTCCAATGATGGGAGCAGCTGGCCCCAGTGGATTTAGTCCACACCCCCCACAAATGATACCAATGCAGTTTCAAAATGGACATCCTCCTCCAATGAATCAGCAACAGCCACCTCAGCAACAGCCCCAAATGCAGCAGCAACACCATCAGCAGCAAAATGCCGCCCCTCCAGTATCATCCGCTGGACCTCCTACATCACAGCAACAAAATCAACTCCCTCAGCAGCCTCAGCAACTTCCACATCAACAGATGGGGGCCCAACCGCAACTACAGCAGCCGCAACGTCCAAACAGCTCGCAACCTAATCATAGCTTCCTTCCCCCAGGATATGTGCCACAACCAGGAAATTATCCACCTAGTTTATCTCCTTTAGGACCTGGGCCCTATCAGATGCATCACCCACATCCGCAAATGATTCATAACGGTGCTATGGGAACTATGCCCCAGGGCATGAACAACATGCCCCTTCCCCACCCCCAGCAGATGGCAGCGATTAATCAACCCGTTACCCAGACTATTCTAGGTCAAAACGATTCGAAGACAAACATTCCGATTTATCAGCAGCAACGGTAAAATACAGTTCTCAGCGAACAATTTCCCTTTCCTTTTTCGAAATATAAAATTATTTATGAGAGATAAACTTTTAAGCCGTAATTAGTGTGTTTTATTGGACACTCAAAGCCCCAAGCAGGGCCGTTCAGTCCGGCGGAGCGCGCGCGGATCTTCGTATTTTATAACCGCTTATTCCTATATGTACTGTATATAATATAAAGGAGCGCAGTCGGTAGCGGGCTGTCAGAAGGCACGTGAATTCAAGTGTGGGCAGACCGTCGAGTGAGTGAAAGTTGGCAAAGCAAACGTAAACATAAAATTCATTAAACCAAAATTAACGTTTATATTACTTTATATGAGTTATGTTGTAATTTTCCACTCTATGCATTGTTGATTTATGTTTTGTTAAATTATGTTGCAGAACAGCTGCCCATATGCATGTGATCATCGTCATTTTATAATGCAAAACTGTTCAAATCCCTTCACCCTCACTTATTTTCAGCGCAGTTATAAAACCTGTATATTCATTTCTTATTGTCTAAAGGGTATTGACATAAAACAATGTTATATTGATAAAATCTAAGTGTTTTATTTCTGTTACAACTCCCAACTCAAGAATCCTTTGCTGCGCCGATGACGCGAAGATCTTTCGAGTAATCTATAACGAGCATGACTGTACACTTCTAAATTCTAATCTCACTTCTTCTTGGAATGGTGTGTGCTGAACCAATTACCTCTAAATATTGACAAATGCACGTCCCAAATACTTGAACTCTTTTAACTATTCTATTGACGGATGCTCGTTACAAAGACTTGACATATTGAAGGATTTGAGTTTCTCTTTTGATGGCCACATTGACGCCACGGTCCGTAAAGCCAACTCTAACCTCGGTTTCGTCAAGCGCTGGTCAGAGGAATTCAATGATCCTCACGTCACAAGGATTCCCTACTAATGATGGGTAATGTGAACTCTCCAGAAATTATCTCGGTTTTTAGTATTTCTGTCCCCACACGTTCATTGAGAGACCATTCTTTCTTCCATGTTCCGTTCCATCGCACGAATTATGGCAAATCTGAGCCTATTACGGCAATGTAACGCTTTTAACTGTAGGCCCGCATACCAAGATATTCGAATCTGGCATTAAAATGCGTAAAACGAAAAAAAAAAAATAAAATGTTTCCGTGATAACAGAGAAAATTTAACCCTTATCACATCATTCAAATAGGTATGCCGGACCTTTCCGGCTAAAAAGTATCGGTCGGCCGGGATTTTTCTAAATCTGTATAAAATTTCGCACAAATTAACTTAAGATTGATCAAAATCCGCGATGACGGTAAAGCATTGTGGCCATTGAATAATACAAAATTTAATTAAACATGTTTTCGGCTAATTAAATCAACGCCGACCAAGCCCATCTTATTCGTCTGAGTGAAAACTTTTTATTCCCACCAAAAATTTTCAAATCCGCGATCATGGTACTTTCAGGATTGGTGGTTCCCGGACTAATATTTTGTATGCCTGAATGTAGGAGAGGATTGCTTTAGAAGAAGTTGCAGAATCTAAACGAGAAATAAATAGGGTTCGTCGATGGGGGACCACTTTTAGTGCTTCTGAAACATTACCCATAACAGGAAGGTTAATCTCTGCTTGAAAAGATGTTTCAGAATGGGACTCATGTATCGCGAGAATAGAGTTCTGAGACGCAGAAACTAATGGGGAAGGGGTATTAGAAGAATTGATATCAATAACAGAACTCTTTTTATTTTTAATTGAGCGATTATTTGGTCGCTTTTGTCGTAAATCAGATTTCTTTACGTTAGACGCTACATTATTTGTAGAGGGAGGAGGAGGAACTTCCGTGACTGGGATCACATCAATTGAAATATCGGGTCTCTCATTTTTTTATTTTTTTTATTTATTTGTAAAAACAATTCATTAACAATTGAAAATTACAATATGTATTAAAAAAAAGACATTTTCATTTCGCCGTATGAAATCAGACAGGTGCAGTTTGACATGAGTCAAAAAACCTGGTATAAGATTCCAACGACAATGTTCGCTAAATATTCCTTTTCACTAGTATATGGTCTAATTATACATTAGTCTTAATCATACTTAATAATTATAAATAAGTTTGCTTAATATAATCTTTTAGTCTTTGAAAATTCAGAAGACCATGAGTTAACATTATTAAAAACTTTACGGACGTGATACTTAATATCGTCAATGACAGGGCCGACTACTGTACTATCAGCAACGCAAGAGGTTGACACTGAATTGGTGAACACTTCGAGAGTGCCTGAAACGTTTGCGATGTTTGCAAATATGTCACGGGTTTTACATAAAATGGCTTCAGAAGTACTCGTGAATACCTCGACCGCACTGAATATTTTATCAATTTTCGCATTAAGGACGCCGAGATCATCGGATATTATGTGAACATTTGAATGGAGAGCATTGTTCAATTTTTCCGCTAAAAGAGATTGGTCACTAGAAATGGTCTATGTCATGTTCGTAATCAGTCTTAAAACATGACAAGGCTTTATAGCCGAACATTCCTCGCAAGTGAAAGCAGAGGATTTAGCCCGTCTGGTGGAGGGCTGTTTTAGACATGTGGCATGGAAGACGTTGTTACAAACGCTGTCACACGAAACCTCATTGTCGGTGATCAGATTGTCGCAAATTTTACAATGAGACATACTGAGCATAAATAAAGTGGGTGGGTGGCGGAGAAAAAAAATGCGAGAAAATAAGAAACTGATTGTCAATTATTTATTTGAGTGACTGTACAACCAAGCCTCGTTAGCCTACTTTATGGTTGATTAGGACTGGCAGTCAGAAGGGGAAAAGCCGAAGCTGCGCCGATAACGGAAAATTTACAAAATTGAAGAGCCAAGAGAACAACACCGTGATACCAAGCTCATCATGCACTATTTGCCGCCAAAAAATGCGGATAGAAAAGTGGAAAAATCTGCAAGCACAGCGATATTCAAGAACAAACACGGAAAATTTACATAAACAAACGATAGCACTACACTTCTGCACACTCGGGGAAAAAAAATTTGAAACTTTGCAGAACAAGTAAAACACAGATCACACGGTCACAAAAGCGACGACCACCCACAGTGTTAGTTGCGACGGGACTTTTGCGCCTTTTGCTGTTACGCGGTACTGCTCTTTTGTGGAATTGCACGCGCAATGACGATATTACTGATATTTAATTTATTTTAAGTTACTTGTAACAATGAATATTCCTTTTTTAGTTGTGTTGTATGAAGCGCGAATTCCTCTTGCACTTTTCTGGTTATTTTAATAAAAGTAGCATGTAGCTTTGACGCATAGGGTTTTGGTTTCCCTACAGCTACATGGTTTATATATTCTGAAAATCGTACTACTCTGCGTGCGTAACTGGGACTGGAACAGGATTTTTTTTTAATTTGAATATCATAATTTTTGTCGTTTTATAGTTTAAATGAAAAAATCCTTAAAGAGGAAATAGTTATTTTAAAAGAATAACGAACTCCAATCAAATATTTGTAATCATTTTAACTCTTTATATTATAATCGGATCTATAATAAATAAATTTGTACAGCTTAAATAATGTAAAAAAGTTTGTGGTATCGTTGTCAATTATCAAAATCTTCATTCCTTAGAATTTCCAAAATTTTAATTTCCACATCATCAACCCGAAATCTGGGAAGTTTGCGCATTTTTTCAGCTATAAAACGTCCGAATAAATCAAATTCATCTAGAACAGCACTTGGACAATGCACAATAGTAGCAGTTTCGGGAGTTGTCTGTACGTAACGAGATATTTGCTCCGTTTCGTAGCTTTCTTCTTTGTCATTGTTACCACTTGTGACAGTTTGTAGAACTTTATCATTCGATAACGTATCTCTCTCCCGGGGCTCTAAACTTTCCACTTTTATAAGGTTATTTGATGGTGATGCGTTTCGCAAGAGAATATTAGTAAAGTCATTTTCAGAGCTTTTATCTAAAACGTATTACAGATAAACTAAAAGGCATTTAGGGCTTACAATTTCTTACATTTCTTAGTTTCAGGTGGTTCTTGAAACGTCTCATTTATTGACTCCATAAAGTCATCAGTACTGTCAATTGTTGTATCCATATGAGTCGATTCTCTGAAAATATGCAAATAATTTAAACCTAATTAATTAGTTAATTCACTTCATTTTAAGCATAGTTTTGATAATTTTTCCTGAGCATATGGTAAATTGAATTTAATTTAATTAAAAACTGTACACCTAATTCTCTTTTTACACGATGTTTTTTTACACGAATTTGATTTAACACGAGTTCAAAAGAAAAAAATTTTCTCATTTTACACGAATTGTTTTGTTTTAACACGATTTTTAATGTTCCAGGAATATTTTAGTCTTACGTAAACGTATGCGTTTATTGTCGGAAAGTGACAATGCATAAAATTTTGTTATGTCTTTATTATTTTAACTTCTTTTATATTAACCCATTAACGCCCAGGTCATCAGAATTTTTACTAACTTTTCAACGTGTTTATTTATTATGTTATTGGACCAAAAAAATAATGCAATATTCTATTCCTACGCGAAATTTGATGCTCTTTCAGAATCTGAGCTCAAAATTTCGATTAGACACCGAGAAAAAAAAATATGTTCGATTGAAACGGGAAAAACGTGAAAATTTTCGAAAAAAATTTGTTTTCGCATTTTTTTTCACAATGATACCGCAAAGGTATCAAATTTTTAGTATGATCAGAGATGATCATGGCACTCGAACATTAAGAGGATTTTTTTTCAGAAAATTTCATCGACGCGTTTTTTCAAAATGGTGGCGAGAATGAAAAATTTTTATAAAAATCTTAATCTATCGTTTTCTTAAAAACTATAAACTTTAGAAAAAAATTTCTAAGAACAAAAATGTCTTAAAATTAGTCAAAGAACACTCTCAAAATTTTCCAGAATTTTTGGATACAATTTTTGAGTTTTGAAAATTTCAAAAAAAATCCAAATTTTCAAAAATACCTGAAAAATTTTTGAAAAAATTTGAGAGTGTTCCTTGACTAATTTTAAGACTTTTTTGTTCTTAAAATTTTTTTCGTAAAGTCTATAGGTTTAAATAAATAAAATAAATATGTGGCGTTCAGATCTCCACTCCGTTGTCTCTGGGTAATGCTAAGAGTAGAAAAAAACAATGTATATGCACAGAATCAGCAAAGAAGTAGTCAAAGAACACTCTCAAATTTTTTCAAAAATTTTTCAGGTATTTTTGAAAAAATTGGATTTTTTGAAATTTTCAAAAATCAAAAATTGTAACCAAAAATTCTGGAAAAGTTTGAGAGTGTTCTTTGACTAATTTTAAGACATTTTTGTCCTTAGACATTTTTTTCTAAAGTTTATAGTTTTTAAGAAAACGATAGATTAAGATTTTTATAAAATTCTTTCATTCTCGCCGCTATTTTGAAAAAACGCGTCGATGAAATTTTCTGAAAAAAAATCCTCTTAATGTTCGAGTGCCATGATCACCTCTGATCATAGTAAAAATTTGATACCTTTACGGTATCATTGTGAAAAAAAATGCGAAAACAAATCTTTTTCGAAAATTTTCACGTTTTTCACGTTTCAATCGACCATATTTTTTTTTCTCGGTGTGTAATCGAAATTTTGAGCTCAGATTCTGAAAGATCATCAAATTTCGCGTAAGAATAGAGGTATTGCATTATTTTTTTGGTCCGATAACATAATAACTAAACACGTTGAAAAGTTAGTAAAAATTCCGATCACCTGGGCGTTAATGGGTTAATGAATTTCAGATATAATTCCCTTTTTCCAAAGTAGAGGTTATTTTTTATAAAATATTTAATGAATTAAAATGTGTAAGCACGAAATAAATTAAGTGAACTCTAACAAGAACTTTTTAATACTGTTTACACCTAATTCTCTTTTTACACGAATTTTTTTTACACGTATTTTTTGGGAACGTATCTATCGTGTAAAAAGAGAATTAGGTGTACAAATATTAAAGCATTCAAGAATATCCAATTAAATTTTTAGCCTAAAATATTCAGAAATAACCCATTGAGAGCAAATTTGGGATGCTCTTTCAAAAAAAAAAAAAAAAAACAGTTTGCGGTGGACATCAAAACTCATTACTGGATTATCTTAAATCAAAAAAATCAGAAATATTTGGTTAGTTTATGAGTTTCTCGAGGTAATGACGTCGAGATCTTTCTTTTTACGATTTTTTAATTTTTGGCATAATTTTGAAGTCAAAAAAACGAATTTAAAAAGAAAAAACCGGTAAAAATCAGCCTATTTTTCATAGTAAAACTAATTATAATGCAATATAAAAAAATTCTACAATTTAGCTCAATAATCCATGAAACTTCCACACTACCTCAACTTCAAAGCCCAATATCTCAAGAAATATCGATGTTAGCGATTTGGTGTTCAAGAACTTTTTGGAGGAAATTGAATTTCCTACAAGTTTGTCATATTCACTTTTTCTGTACCTCTTGTTGTTTACGAGACGGGCTAAAAGCGAGAATTTCGTGGAAAAATTGGGGTCAATGACCCGTACTACCTCGCTGGTGAGAGTTAGGGTTACACCGCAATGGACACTTTTGTAGAGCATTCATTTCTGAAGAAATCCTACCATTGACCAAGATTATACCATAAAATGCCTCTGAGCTGTAGAGTTTTGAAGAAAAATAATCAAAGTTTACGTGTATTTTAGATGGCAAATCTTTATACGCCTTGGTCTAGTACTTAATATTAATATTAAGGGCTCTAATTTTCAGGGAATTTTTGTTTAGGTATTTGTCACAAAATTTCGAGGTGGGACTGACAAAAAAAAAATAGTCACGAAAAAAAAGCACCCTAATATATATATTATATTATTATATATTAAATTCAATTCAATTAATTTATTTAGCGTGTATATATGATTATACTGTAATCAAGTTGGTGTCGCTATCCTAGTTTTATACTCGAAGAGGGAGAGTGAAATATTGTAAATATCTTACCACTCAAATATTAATTCGTTAGTCTTTACAGGAGAATCATCGGTATTCAAAATTAAAACAAATTCATAGAGCAAAAATCTAAAATCCTCGTAGAGGGGTCCAGAAAGAGTAAAACTTAGGCTAGAGTTGTCAAATAGTACTTATCTATCAGAGCAAACATGTATGCTGTAGGAGACTTATTGCTATGTTTGATTATTTTCTAATCTATTCATGTTTATGGTGCGGATTTCCTCAACCAGTTTTGTGTTAGTATGATCGTGAAGAAGTTTTGTCAAGCAATACCATGGGAGGCTTGTAATAACTCTTAATATTTTATTTTACTTGCAGTTTATTTTTATGTATTTTTGCATAGTTTAACTATACCGGAGATGCATACGTGCGGATAGGTTGAAAGATCACTTTATTACTTAGCTTATTTACATTATTTAAAATATCTTGAAGGAAATGAATTTTAAAAATTCCCGTCGTCAATGAGTTAACTTCAGTGACGAAATCATAATCATAAGTTATAAAAATATGCACAATCTAATTTTCATAAAAAAAATATACTCAAGAGAAAATAAAATGTATGTGTAGGTTTCGAATTTTCCAACTCATAATGAAAAAAAAATCCTTTAATGTCGTTTTATGATGGCTACTATTGCCTACTATTATAAATAACTCGATAACTTCTGATTAATAAGTTAAAAATAGTTTAAATCTACAATAGATTTCCGTCACAGAAGTTCTTAAGGCTATTATTTATTTTATGTAAAAAGAAAAAAAAAAACTTTTACTCACATCAATTCATCACAGTCGAGAAATCTCAATTCATCATAATACTTATATTTACTAGATACATCTGAGATATCTTGCGCTTCCAAGCTCCGCAACTTTTTGTACCGATCCCTGATGTTAGTCCACATCTTTTGTAAGCGTCCTACATCTAAAATCCTATCTAAAGCTTCATAGACTTCATCCCAGGCGGCGTCCAATTTGGAACATTTACCATTATCCAAAGGAGTCCATTCATAGAGACACGGCCTCTTTGATATTTCGCTTATGAGAAGACTACCAATATCTAGAAAGTAATATTGAACTAAAAATAATACCCAATTCAAATACAGGGCTTGTACCTTTAAAAATCTCTCCACTAATTTTTGGGATATCTTCCGAGGTGACTTCGACTTTGTGTGTGGAAACAATCGTGGATACATCCAATTCTGAGCTGAAAATCGTAACATCCTCGTCATCAAGGATAAATTTGTCCTCGAATTTTATATCACCCCCATTGAGACTCTTCAACCGAATAGCGGATCCAATGACTCGCTCTTTTGGAATCGGTATTGAGTGCTTCTTATGCAGATGCCTCCACAGATTGCCAGAGGATGTGCTCCTTTTGTAGACATGTACCTGACCCTTGTTGAAACACAGCAAACAGAGTATCCTGTCCGAGATCCGATGCTTCTGCTCCTCGGGGGTTGCATTTTCTTTCTCCGCGATGCCAAAGTACTTCCAAATCCCGCTGGAGTTCCGATTCAATTTGTCTACTGTGACAACTTTGTACTGGCTCGTGTTTTCGATGAGTTCCCCTTCCCCACCGCCGTGCTCCGTGTTTTTCGCTTCGATAACATTGACCATTTCGAAAGATCCAATTGCTTCCGTCATGCTCTAAAAAAGCCCCTGTTAGTTGTAAACGACACAAGAAAGCTAGCAATTTTATAGTTCTCGAAGGCGATCTAACTGAAACGTCAATTTGACGCAGCTACGATTTAACTCACCGTTTTGACAGTTGCTGCTACGTGCACTTGGAGGGAATTTTGCTGTTTCTTGGCCTTCTGGGAAATTTTCGATTGCAATTCATCGCAAGGTTTTGAATTAACTTACCGCGAATATAATTTGTATAACATACTTGACCAAATTAATATGTTTACAAGTTCACCGTACACAGATGATGTAACTTCCGCTTGGCGGCTAGGAAGTTTGAATTTGAGCTGATAGCTATTTGGCTTATTATGAGCCGCGACCGCCATCGAGACGGCTTGGCGCATCAGAGGTTGGATCGAGTAGTTGTAACGGATTTCTAATTCGGTTTCAATTTGTTTCACGATTTTTAATGAGAAAATTTCAAAGCAATACAGCAACGCAATAACAACGGAAAAAGTTCAAAAATGTAAGAATTCATAAATTACGAAATAACAATATGGACTCTCTTTTACGAATGTTCAGAATATTCTTTTAGTCCGCAGTCCACCAATTTTTTTTTTTTTTTTGTTGATTACTAACAGGCTAAGTTTTCGTGAGCAGCTTCCTTTCGTAGAAACGCCCAAATTTTCTATCTGCGAAAATTCTCTGTAGGGATAGCTAACAAATTGCGGAGGCGTTAAACATGTCGATCTGGTGAATAAAAAATTTTTAATACTAACTTATTATTTTTATAGTTGAATCTAGAGATAATGTGATATCAAACACGAAAAAACGTTTGTCCTACAAAACCCGTGGGCTGACGGCGGAAGTCCCCCACCCTCAACATGTCGAAATAATGAGTAGTCCAAACTGACTTCTAACCACCTGATTTTTTATTATCGCTTAATTAATGTACATATTTAAAATTAGATGACGACATTGTCCTACAAATTTAGCGGTATGTTTGTCCAGTCCTACGAGCGAGAGTTGTCAATGAACCGCAATTTGCCCTTTACTTGCGTATTACGTCCCCGACTTTATTTTCATTTGAGGAATTTGTATTTTCGAGATATAGCACATGGAAAAATCGAAATTCTCCCGCTACGCTAACTTCACTTTTCACTTTTTCTCCGTCGATAAAGCCTTAAAATAATTTTTCAAGCGGCATTAAATTTCCCTTTATTTGCGGAATCTGAGGAAATTATAAAAATAGTAAAAACTCATCTAATAAATAAATGAAAAATCAAGGAGATTATGCTATTGCAAGCAGCATTAAGAAAAGTTATCTTAGGAAAATGTCATTCTAGTGGTATGAGATAAAGTTTGAAATCAAATATACAGCTGGAGTTAACGGTCCTCCAGTGACTATGGTTTACGATGTCCAACAGGTGGCTACGGCATTTTGTGATACAACTTTTGGCTTTGGTTGGTATATATGAGAAATATCAAGGTCACACGAAGGCAGGAACAATGACTTTTATATCTATCTCTGTTATTCATAAGTCTCCAGCTGATTGTCGCGAGGATAGTTTTGAAAAAACTTAAAATTGAGCGTGATATAAAAGAAATCGGTTCGTGGAAGTTTAAACTTAATTGAGCGATATTTCAGGGTATTTTTAATAGCGTGATTTGCTCCATGAGGTTTGAGCCTGTGCTAAAAATAGTCTCATTTTTCAGACGACGTTTAGTAGTCCAGTTCTTTCATGGCAGTCACTGACATATAAGAACTGGACTGCTGATCCCGTACAAAAACTCACATCAAAAGTAAGACCAAATTTTGACCGAATTCTAACTATCTCGCTCTTTCTTAAGCCCGCAGGCAGACAAATTTACAAAAAAAAAATGGCCAATAGCCAAATGAAGGTGGCGCCATGTATGTGCACTTCTTTTGGTTTTTTCTAGTATCTTCGCGTGTGATACATCTTTTTGATACTCCCAATAGATAAATAAAAGTAAACACAAGCTTTTTGCACATCACTTTTACCCACGACAGCCTTTACAAGTTGCCCGCCAACTCATCATTTTCCGTTGCAATCAGCTGTTAGAATAGTTTAACGATGTCCAACAGATGGCTACTTCATTTTGTAATACAACTTTTAGCTTGGGTTGGTATAAACGAGAAATGTGAAGGTTAGACAAAGGCAGAAAAATAATTTGTATAGCTATCTTTGTCTTTCTTAAGACCGCAGCTGATTGCCGCGAGGAACATTTTTGTGAAAAAACTTAAAATTAAGCGTGATATAAAAGAAATCGGTTCATGACAGCTTAATTATTTTTTATTTGCTTCATTTTAAACATAATTGTGCGGTATTTTAGGGAATTTTTAATAGCATGATTTGCGCCATGTGGTTTGAGCCTGCGCTAAAAATGGTCTCGTTTTTCAGACGGCGGTTAGCAGTCCAGTTCCTCTATGTCAGTGATGGCAGTGCAGCAAATTCATACAAAACGAAGGGTCTGTCACACACGTACTGTAGTTTTCCGTTCGAAATTTCCTTCGATTCGTCATTTCGCATGGTAGCTTCTGCATTCGGAATTCCGCACGGAAAAAAAAGGTGGCTGTCAAGGGACGCCCGGCGGATGTGGAATATCTATGTTAATATTAGAATTCATAATAAAAAACTATAACGAAATATGGAGTAAAGACAAAATAGAGTTTCGTTAATAAAATCAATTTATTTTTCTTATTACTTTAATTATAATAATAATTACAGAATATACAGTCGACTCTCGATAAGTTGAAACTCGTTAATTTGAATCTCTCGATTATTAGAATTTTTTTCTCTTTCCCTTGAAAAATACTCGATAAATTGAATAAAATCAATATTAATTGGTCCCCTCGGTAATTTGAAGTTACAGAAAGAGTACTTGCCCACCAACATGCATTAATTTGAAGTCTGGACTTCCATACTCACTATATTTTGAAACGTTTGTTGTCGTCAGTTAAGTCGTTTGTTTACATACATGTTTGTTTACATGTATAGACCTGTCGATTCATCAGTGAGTTTGCAAATCGCATTCAAAAAGTGCTGGTTTAAGCAAGCCGAAAACGTAGAGTCGCCAAAAATTAGAAATTCTAACTCAGAGTGGGAATGAGGAAGAAAACGAAGAGGAACAACCGCCCATTCCAGTCATATTGAGCGAGGCAAGGAGATCTCTTAGTAACCTACGCTTCTACGCCCTGAGAACCGACACAAGTGATTTCTTCGCAACTCTCACCACTATCGAAAATTCATTGGACAATGATTGACTGAAGTCGCTCACTCAACAGAAAATTATGGACTACTTTTCAGTAAATAATAATTCTTTATTAATAATTGTACGAATGTTTAAAATAATAAATCTCGAATCTTGATCAAAGTCTCGTTATTTTGAACTCTTGGTAATTTGAAATTTTTCCCTGGTCCCTTGAGTTTCAACTTATCGAGAGTCGACTGTATATATTTCTAAATAGAATAGAAAATATGTAAGTATTTTTATTAGAGACTCTTTTACAATGCAATTTTGTGAGAATTTTTTGGTGACTAGTTCTCTTTCTATATTTCTTATAGAAATTTGCAGACCTGACCCGCTTTATCTAATGGAGAATTTTGTTGGGTGTAGTTTGGAGAGCGCATTAGAGTTTGTCTTCTTATTATTATAGATATTCTTTGTTCGAAGATTGAAGCAACAAGCTGCAGGCTTTACTTCATATGAAATTTGGTGGCAACGAGTTGTCGAAATTGAGGAAGTTGTAAGTTATAATTTCCATCTAAATCTGTTATTATACTTACTCAGGGACGTGACGTGGTGTTTTCAACAGGGTGTTCAACATTAATTTGTTGCTTAAATATAAACTTCTATCCTTAGTTTTCTCCAGTATTACGACAGGGGCATGATCCAATTATAATTAATTTTGTTTTTTTTATTAATTTTCATTAATTAATCAATTTTTTTTTTCCTGAATTTTCTGAATTTTATAGTTTCTTTTAAACAGTTATATGTTTGATTGTGAGTCCGATACGCAAATTTCTTTGACAACATATTGCAAGACCTCATCATGAAAGATATTCTCGCTTTTTATTTCCTTACTAGCTGGGTTACCCGGTTTCACCCGGCGTTGGATTAATACTTACTAATAAAACACTTCTCAAATGTTCCAGTTTCTTATATGCTAGAAATTGTTTCAACCCGAAAACCCCTTTATGGATCCGCTATCTTGAATTTCCAAATCTTAATAATATAAAAAATTAATGGCCTTAAAATAATCATTGTACCAATTTTCATTCAAATCCATTGAAATCGAGAAATTTTGGTCGCCATGTTGGATATGGAAATTTTGATAATATTCGAAATTAGTGGCTCCGGAATAATCATTGCACTAATTTTAACTAAAATCCGTTGAAATCGAGATATTCGGTTGCCATATTGGATCCGCCATCTTGGATTTACAACTTTTGATAATATTCGGAACTTGTATATTCAGAATAATCATTGTACCAATTTTCATTAAAATCCGTTGAAATCGAGAAATCTTGGTCACCATGTTGGGTCCGCCATCTTGGATTTGTAAATTTTGATAACATTCAAAATCAGTAACCTCAATATAATCATTGTACTAATTATCATTAAAATCCGCTGAAATCGAGAAATATTGGTCGCCATATTGGGTCCGCCATCTTGGATTTGTAAATTTTGATAACATTCAAAATCAGCGACCTCAAGATAATCATTGTACTAATTTTCGTTAAAATCCGTTGAAATCGGGAAATATGGTCGCCATTTTGGATCCGCCATCTTGGATTTCTAAATGTTGATAATATTCAAAATAAGTGGCCTCAAAACAATCATTGTACTAATTTTCATTAAAATCCGTTGAAATCAGGAAATCTTGGTCGCCATATTGGATCCGCCATCTTGAATTTCTAAATTTGGACAGCGGATTTGAAATCCCCATCCTGCAAAACCCCTATGTAGCAATTTTCATGAAAATCGCTTCAAATTTAAAATTTTCAGCCGCCATCTTGGATCCGCCATCTTGAAACCCTACGTATTATCCGAAAAAAAAATTAGCCTATATGTTAAGTCGGAATATGTACTACCTTCGGACAAAAAATGAAAAATATCGATGCAAGCGTTTAGGCGTGATTGAGCAACAAACAAACAAACAAACGAACTTTCATTTTTATATACAGGGTGTTCAGAGGTGGGTGGTCAATACTGAAGGGGATGAAAGGTCAGACCGAGACAAGCAAAAAATCGTATGGGTGGGGGGGGGGGCATCTCTCACCGTTTGGCAGTTACAGGGTGATTCGTAAATCAGGATTTTGCCTTATATGGGAACCACTCTTGTATTTTTATCTTTTTTTCTACGCATCGCAGCGGCCCCAAACTGATTTAAAAAAATCACTATTTGGAAGCCCTTTCCAAAAAAGTTTACACCACCCCCCTATCCCCAACCCCTTGGCCACAATCCCCCCTGGAAGTTGAAAAAATTAACTTTCATTTCACGATTTTTCACATTTCGCCCCACTTTTCTCCGAAATTCATGTTATTAACATACCTACTTTTTATTTTTTTTAAGTTGCTTATCTAATTACCTTTCCAAAAAGGTGCAACATGCCCAGGTAGAAAAGGCTTGCAAAAGTCCTGAAATTAAAACATCCTCACAGGTACCTAATTACTTTATTGCACCATAATGGAAAAAGTCGTTAAGTAAACAATTTTTATGACAGCAAGTTCGGAAATGTTTGTTTAGGAAACAAAGGTAGTACATTTTTATTATTTCAGCAAAACAGTAATAAAATAATAAATGTAATCTCGTTAAATAGCGTTATTAGTTTATTATATCCAGTATTGACTCTTAAGTATCCTGACGCTCCGTTTCTAATACCTCCTATGAATTATGGTATAAAAATGGGTAAGTTTGAAAGGACATTGACCACAGTTGAAGAAGCAAGCGATAAAACCGGGTGTTTAATAGAAAAAATTAAGATAAAATGGCAGAATGCAGTGTTGACGAGTATGCCGATATAATTTACGGGTACGGTTTAGTAGAAGGAAATGATAGTGAGGCCGTACGAGAATACCAAAGGAGATTCCCGAATCGGCGGGTACCCAAGAGAAGGGTATTTTCAAGGACTTTCAGAAGGTTAAAAGAAACCGGAAGTGTAACCGCCCCCAGAGCAGAAACGCGAGCAGGAAAATCGCCCGATTCAGCGGACCCCGACCAACAAATCCTCAACATCGTCAGGAACAGCCCTGTAATAAGCATCAGGCAGGTCGCACGAAGGTCAGGATTGTCTTCAGGGAGAGTTTGGACCGTTGTGAACCGAGAGGGACTACATCCATACCACCATATCCCAGTCCAAGCACTACAGGAAGGAGATTCCGAAAGACTATTGCAATTTGCACTTAGCTGTTCGAGTCTGACATCGAAAACAGAAGGTTTCTAGACCGAATTCTGTGGACGGATGAATCGCAATTCACCCGGGATGGCATCACAAACTTCCACAACCTCCACACCTGGTCAGATGTGAACCCACATAGGACCAGGTGTCGGTCCTTCCAGCAAAGATTTAGTGTCAATGTCTGGGCTGGCATCATCGGCAACCAGTTGATAGAACCCTTCATCTTGCCCCAAGTGCTGAATAGTCAGCTATATTCGGACTTTTTAGAGAATACCCTTCCGGATCTGTTGAAGGACATCCCCCTGGCCAGCAGAAGCGCAATTTATTTACAGCTCGACGGAGCACCTGCACATACTGGGAACATTGTTAGGGCAACGTTGAATGAACTTTACCCAGAGCGCTGGATTGGACGAGATGGACCGATTCCTTGGCCTGCTAGGTCACCGGACCTTACTCCACTGGACTTTTTCTTATAGGGAATGATGAAAGATGAAGTTTACTCAAGACCAATCAACACCAGAGAAGAATTAGTTACCAGGATTGGGATTGCAGCCACGAAAATACGGGAGAGGCTGGCTACCATAGACCTCAAACGCGAAATAAGACGAAGGCTACTTGCATGCATCGAAACTAGCGGAAAACATTTTGAACAGCTTTTAAAGGACAAACGTTTTAATTGTAATTAGTTTTTAAGCGAACAAAATGTATTTTTTAGTTAACTTAAGTATAATTTCCTAAAAATTCGAATTATCATGATATTCTGTAAAAGGATTTTTGTAAATAAATTTTCGTATCCTTTTCCTACCTGGGCATGTTGCACCTTTTTGGAAAGGTAATTAGATAGGCAACTTAAAAAAAATAAAAAGTAGGTATGTTAATAACATGAATTTCGGAGAAAAGTGGGGCGAAATGTGAAAAATCGTGAAATAAAAGTTAATTTTTTCAACTTCCATGGGGGGATTGTGGCCAAGGGGTTGGGGATAGGGGGGTGGTGTAAACTTTTTTGGAAAGGGCTTCCAAATAGTGATTTTTTGAAATCAGTTTGGGGCCGCTGCGATGCGTAGAAAACAAGATAAAAATACAAGAGTGGTTCCCATATAAGGCAAAATCCTGATTTACGAATCACCCTGTAACTGCCAAACGGTGCGAGATGCCCCCCCCCCACCCATACGATTTTTTGCTTGTCTCGGTCTGACCTTTCACCCCCTTCAGTATTGACCTCCCACCTCTGAACACCCTGTATACGGTGTAACGGTAGTTCCCATAATCTTTCTTCGAGCATAGTATTTCTCTTTCGAGCATAGTTTTTGTTTACATTTAGATATATACCACTCAAATCCGGAAGTGGTGGTGTCGGTCTACCCGAATTACTCACTCCAGATTTTTCTGCTTTTAATTGGAAAGCGGTTTCTCCAACAATTTTTCAATTATGCATTTTCTTTTGCATTTTAACCGAGTGCCGAAGGAGGGTAATGTTTTTCGAGCGTATGTATTTATTTATGTATACCTATTTCTTTGGCTCTGCAGTCTACTCGTAAACATATGAGGTGTTATTAGATTCGTCTTAATTGTGGGAGCCACGCAGGAAGATAAAATTTAAATATGGTGTCCACGAAAAAAAACTATTGAGTCTATTTGAATTAATACCAAAAGTAATCGGGTTTAAGTTAAGATTACGGTCACTTCACCGATTTTAATAAAACTTTGTAGGAACATTTGCCTAGGCTCGAAAATATGCACTTTTTTGTCGGAAAGATGTACTTTTCGGAAAATTTAACTTTGAATTTTCCGAAAAGTTACTTTGTAAACAAGAAATGTCTGCACTTGTAGCCAGGATTCCTGCAGTCTGCAGAATTTCATAACATCACGCGCACTATCCCCACTAAACAACAATTTTACACTTTTTTTCACTCTCCGCAGGAACAAAAAACCCCTGAAAATACAAACATTTTTATCTTTCCTTCGTACTCACCTGGATCCTTGTAATCGCGATGACATTTTTGTGTAACTATCATACCTTTGTGGAACATTAACAAGCGATTAATTTCATACTCAGTGCGACATGAATGTAATTTTATTTATCTATCTTATCAAATGCAGATCACATTTTAATACTTCTAGTGTTATTATAAGTACACTTTAAGCTATATTTTGGAATAAAAAATTAAAAATTAAAAAAGGTCGAAGTTACCAAAAATTTGGTTTGAAATATTGACTCTCGGTTTTGCACATTAAAAAAAAAAAAATTTTTTTCAAGTTTGATTTCATTTTCGAAAAGTACAGGAAATTTCCTATAAAAAACACTAAGTTTTATATCTTAATGTAATATTTCTCATATCGAAAAACTACATTGGAAAAATCCGAATTTCAATTACGACTAGGTATTTGAAAGACCTAGGTCCTAGTGTGATAAATTTTATCCTGTCTTTTATTATTATGGAGATTCTTACAGACTTATGAAAAATTTGGATATATATATAATTGTTAAAGGTTAATGAATTTAATTAGCACAAATAAAAATGTAGTTTTATTACTCAAATTAAACAAAAATTTCGATTCTTGAAATCATTTGTATGAACCGCGTCTGTCCATCATTATTTTGACTAAGCGTACGAAGAGGTGGACAGCAGCTAGTCTTCAAATTAAAATCGCATTGAATTCAAACAACGTCAATGTTCCTAGAATTTCCATAATCAATGAGCCTATTAACGAGAATGCGCAAAGCTAGCCGTAGCACCATCAGCTGAGGAAAAGACCATTCAACTCTTAAAAATAACCTGACACTTTCTGTCAAACAAGATACTATTCTGGTCACATGAAGTTGCAGATAAGATATTGCTGGCTTGATCCGGAAGATTTCTGATATTCTGATATCTGAAGAACTTCAGCGGCCATGGAAGACAAGCTGATTGTTGTAACAGGGTTTGGTCCCTTTGCAGGACACGAACTGGTCAACGCCAGCTGGGAAGCAGTTCGACTTCTACCGGACAAGTTGGAGTTCCAAGATACTATTTACACTTTAGAAAAGATGCTTGTGCCGGTTGTCTACGAGAAAGTTGATCATATTGTCGAAGAGGCTTGGAAAAAAAATCCTGAAGTATGATTAAATAAGATCAACCTTAATCGACTCAACTATCCATATTTCAGCTGGTGATACATGTCGGAGTCCATGGCGCTGCGAAACGAATTCACTTGGAGAAATTAGCGTATAACAACAAATTCTGTCGTCCGGACTACTCAGGGAAAAAATTGCCCTCGTCCTCTGTCTGCCTGAATAAGAACGGGGTCTGCTGTGAGCGGCTGTACACAAAATTGGACGTCGATCAAATTTCAAAATCTATTAATGTTCTGGTTGCCGCGGACAATGCATGTGCCTGTTCGACTGATGTCGGCGATTACCTCTGCGGCTACATCTACTTGAAATCGCTAGATAGGAACTGCGAAAGATGTCTGTTCATCCATGTGCCTCCAGTGGATAAGCCCTTCTCCTCGCAGCAGACTAGCGAAATCATCTTCGAAATCATTAAGCAGTGTCTGATTCAATTAGCCGACAAAAAACTATGACATCACTGAACACTGGCCAGTAAAACTTTTGTATTAATTGTACATTTTTTTCACAGACAGCCGTTTTAAAATATTTTACATTTTTGTCCAGCAAATAGTTGAATTTTTTAATGAGTTTAACACTATATTTCCTCACCGGATCTGTGATGACATACCCGTGCCAAATAAATAAACCGCACACAGAAGTCTTACTGGATTTTCTTTATTTAACCCATTTGCATCATGGCTCTATCATAAATCCAATACGCTCAACTGAAAGTATTTTGATTGTAATTTTGTATAACAGACAAACTCATTTATATTTAATCTAAAAATTATATACATTTCAAAATAAAATCAATTTATATAACAAAAATATTCATTTTGTTGCAGTTATACGATAAAAAAAAATAGATATCAAACCATTTTTAATTAGTACAATGATCGATACATAATGGTACATCACGAAATTTATCTAGTTCTCTCGTTTTTGCAATATTGTTCAATAATTTCCCCCGCTAATTTTTGCTTATAAACATGAAAAGATCGATCTTTTTTATTATCTTTGAAAATAATATAACTACTGAGTAACATAACAGTAATTGTGTGCGGAATATTCCGCTTAATGATGCAAATGGGTTAAGGGACAAACGGCAATTCTGTGAGACAATAAAATGAAGAAGAAACGTTCATCCGAGTTTTAAAGCAGTTTTCAAATTACTTTGCATGCTGTTACAGGTTATGGCAGAATTGCATGCTTTAATTCTTAAAAGAAAATTTCTTCGTAATTCAGCTATTAGTGACTGTCTGACGCATTGAATAGGTTTTTAAAAAACAAAAATGTTAGGCTGTGCAAGGAATAACGATATAAGATTAGAGTAGTGATTCCAAATAGTAAGAAAAATAATGAGACCACTTATATTTTAAGATTTCATGAGACAAACGTAGCAAATATATTCGGACTTACAATATTTGATTTGAACATTCGTTAAGAATTTCAATTTTAGATTTAAATATGAGAATTATAAAACAGGCCCTCTCCTTGAAGTATTCAAATCCTTAGTTAAGGAACTTCGCATTAATTTCCGTTAATAAGCTCGACCGATTCTGATCTAGAATTTAACTTTTTGCGGCGAAGTCACCCGACGAGCATCGCTATGGTCGAGATGTATTGATACGCGCAATTGAGAAAATTTACACTTTGAACGTTTGCATTGTAAAAACTAAAACTTTATTTAAATACAACAAAATAGTGTTTACTGAAAGACAGATGTACGCGAGCCGCTTTACCATATAATACGTGACCGTAACACCTGAGTCAGTATCATATTAGTGTAGGATTTCCCGTGATCACCTATTGTCTATTATAATTAAAAGTAGGGTATGAGCGCGAGGAAAAGATGTTCTATGTATATACCTTGAAGTATTCCATTTCATTTTCTCATTAGAATCTGTGCTCTAAGAAAACAAATACCAGTGTCGTATTTGTGTATAGTCCATTATTAATGCATTTTTAACGTACCCGCGATGTTCAACAGGAATGTCCATTGCCAAACGTTATGCTATCAATCACTACGTATACATGAGGAATAAAGGATCTAATGGAGATTGGAGTGAGTTTTCGATCCGCGTATTCGACTACTTGAAATTGAAGGGATCGAGTCGAAAGTGAATCCAATGTGGATTGAAGTGGTATCAAAAGTTGTGAAATATATTACGCAAAGTTGGAGATATACATATCAAGAAAAATTAATATCAAATGCTGGTGGAAGTTTTAATTATTTAATGCAAAGACAATTAATATCTCGGACGCGATTACAAATAAATATAATAATGAAGATGAAGTATAGATTCACCAAAAATCTTTCAAGAAAAACTAAATCACTTCGACTCGATCCAGCCAGCTGAGCGAGATCGAATCCAAGCGATCAAGTTTCAATCAAATCTGCGTATATATGGGATTGAAACCAGACTTAAGGGGTTACATGGGTTTTAAAAATAAAAATAAAAATAACAACACTATTTCTTGGAATTTTTTTCACAACGTGGTTTATTCTAAGATTTGGCATATAAAAGTAAATTATTTGAACATATTATAAAAAAAAATTTCACGAAAAAAGAATTAAAATTAAGCCATTCACAGCTGGTGAATGGCTTTATTTTGGTAATTTTCTACTTTTTAAATGAGAGGTACTGAACGAAAACAAAAATCCTTCAAGTACAAGTCAATACTACTAGAAAATGTGTGCAAAATTTCAGTAAGATCGGAATGTTAGTTTTTGAGAAATCGTGCCTACGGTAAAGAAAACATCGGTATCCGTAAACCAATGGATTAATTTTCACTTTTTCCCCGTGAAATTTTTTTTTGTAATATATTGAAATGATTTACTTTTATGTGCCTTAGAATACACCATTTTTTTTTTCCATCCCTTAATCTAGATTCGATCCTCTATGTATATGTAGTAAATAATTCGTAAATGACGATAAGCTATTTTCGCTTATTATTTTCCTTACAGAAATATTTAAAACAATAGAAATAATTTTCGACTTCTTTTAATTCTTACACAATAGAAATTCATTTTCACGATTTAGAAATAACTTAGCTTAAGGAATTTATTGTACTGCGCAAAGTTAATCCTTCATTTCACCCTCCTCATCTTCTTCATCTGCTCCACGTATGTAGAGGACATTGTTACATCGAATAAGAACTTCACCAAGATTACCTAGGAAAATATAAAACAACATAAATTTTTTTTCTTACCCTTTGCTATTAAAAGATCGAACACTATTTACTTATATGTATATTTATATCTATGTAAATCACTACGTTTAGATGCATGAAAGTCAAGTTGTTGTTTGATTGTAGTTAACACTTAATTTTAAAATTTGTCGATAGTTGCATGATGTGATATTTTTATGCGTAGTAAATTTGATTACTTTTTTGTTGGATATACACATTTTTCAAGGCTATGAACTTATGAAATAGCGTTTACATGTGAATTTCTGGACTCAATCGCAGACATTTTTGATTGACTTGAGTCAAATATGCTTCAAATCAATCCGCATTTACATGATTTTTTTGTAACTTGATCTCTACTTAAAATAATCTTCAAGTTAACATGTGAACAGTGAGTGTTTCCTCCGGAATGGCTCAACGATTTTGGTGAATATTTGCAGAATAGGGGTTTTTGGGTGCGAGGAGTTGATCCAACTCCAATTAAATTTGTTAGCAGAGGAAATTGAAATAGTGACTACTTTGAAGACTTGAATCAGCCTAATGTCGCTTATGAGCTAGGTTTTGTGCCAGATTTGAACCAACTCGAGCAAGACTTGAGGTAACTTTAACCGGAGGGGGGGTGGGCTGCCTCCGCATGTATCTTGCCCATTTTAAATTAAAAAAAATTAATTTTCGACTTTTTCTCCAACACTGCTTTGGTACCTTGTTTAACACATATTTTAGCCGTCAAGATCGGTTTATCCATTTTCGAGAACATTCATTTTTTCAATTTTCCAAAAATTCGTTATAACTAGTGTAAAAAACATTTTTTGAAATTGAAATTTGGCATAAATTAATCCCAGCACCGTAGCAACTTACCACATTAAAATGGGCAAGATACATGCGGGGGCAGCCCACCCACTCTTATCCCGCTACGGCCTTTGGTGGGAACATGTCGTGGGTCCCAATATCACGACCCATGAACGCTTGAAGTACGAGAGCTCATTGTGCATCTTGTAGTTTATATGATCTTTGGTTATACTAATGATCAGGTTGTAATAATAAATAAGATTATGTAATTTTTTAACTCAAATATTTTTTTACGGAGACCATTATATGTTCAAACTGCTCTTATATCAGTGCCCAGCTGTCTGAGCGGTTTTGGTGATAATTAACTTTTTTTTTTACATCGATGTGATGTAGGAATTTTAGCAAAGAATCCACAGAGCCTAAATTCTAACGCCGGGTTTGTATAGAATTAGGTTAATGTTTCCAGCAGTATACTAAGAAGTGTGTCATAAAAATCTATTATTATTATAAATCCTTTGGATTTGGGAGCATCTCAAGGGGTGTAAACGATACCCATAAACTCCATACAGCAATTTTGCTGCTTGTTAGTAGTTGTTAGAGCAAACCGTCATTTGGAGCTGTTGTCCAAGGATCTTTAAAAAGACGTGCAAGAGAATGCATTGAACGGAATGAGGGCCACATTGAAATCCACTTGTAGTTAATGAAGCTACCTTTTAATAACGTTTCCATAGATGGAAAATCCGGGATGATCTTTTTTTTTTAAGAGCTTGGAAATAAGTAATCTTTTCCATTACGAAAACAGGATAACCGCAATTTTTTTATGAAAATTTCGATAAATTTTGATCTTGAGACCCTCTGCCTTTTACATGTTTGGAGATATCCTAACATATCGGGTGTCGGTGGAAAGGTGTTCCTCTCCTCTTCTTTTGAATGAGTCCTTGCTCGGTATCCTGCGATGTCCTTACAAAGGCATATAAGGACTTAAGTGAGCAAATGTACTCCCCAAAAAGCTCAAAGAAACTCGACAGTTTCCTCGAGAACTGTCACTGCGACATCTGCAACTGACCCGGAAAATACTTCATTTTTTAATTTTAATCTGAATTAGCAATAAAAATTACTCTACTTATTTCCTAATTAATATGCAGACATTCCTTTAATAGGGCAATTTTCGAAGCTCGAATTGTTAATAAAGTTAGTTATAGTTCCTTCTTATTTTTTGCTTACCAGTGTGCTGTCCATCGATGAGCTCCTCCGTGTTCGCAAGCTGCATATTCATGTAGCCGTCCACAGAAACCAAATATCCTTTGTACTCATGACCCCATTTCAGTTTCACCAGAACAGGTTTACCCGTTAAACCATTTAAAAATGGTTTTGGGTTTATGGGCATAGCAGTCGACATCGTAAAGTGAAATCTTACTTTTTCAAAATTACCAAAAAAAGCGCGTGCAGTCCGCCGGGTTTTTGTTTTGACATCCAAAGATGTGTCTTCTTCTTCTCAAATAATTGAGTGGTAACAGCAAGAAGGAAGTTATCATATAACGGAGGTCTGTTCGTTGCCAACCTTGGTGCGCCCTAGCCGCACTAATTTTTAAACATCAAATGACAGTTCGGTGTTTTTTTAGAAACCTTACTACGTATACATACGGGGATTCTATCTGGATTCAATCCAGTTAAATGTCATATAGACGCAGTCGAATCCAAACGAGATCGGCTCGATCTGATCCAACTTTTCAACGTGGATCGAATCGAAATTATCCCATGTAGACGCGGATCGAGGGATTGAAATAGCTCTGACAGCTCAAATTCAGCTGTACAGTGACTCGCAAAGGTAGTAAATCGACGCAATAAGTAAGGTAGGTGCGGGTAATAAGGCCTAGCTAAGGGAGATTTGAAATAAAATAAAAAGTATGTATCCGAATCAACAAAAGTGTCACAAAAAGTTTCAGGTGCCATCGATGAGTGTTAGCTACCTGCGATTATGACCTTGAGCGACATCGATCATTTTAAATTATATTTTTTGTTACTTAGGCTTTATTAGCCGACAGGCCTTATTACCCGCACCTACCTTAATCTGTGATTAAATTTATTAATTTATTATTTACTAATATGCAACGTGTAAAAGGAATTTGTGCAAGCACAAGGAGACCGTTGCTCTCCTTGAAATTATGAAAGAGACAACTCTTGCCTTATTTGACGGAAAACTTTATAAAAACAGAGAATTTAAAAAGTAGGTTTGTTCGTTGGCTTGAAAACCTGTGGCACCCCAGGGCGCACTGGTGCGCCCTGAGAACTGTCAAAAAACACGGGGCAGCCTAGTGCTTTTGACTCCAGCGAACAGCGTATTAAGAAGTAGAACTGTCATCTGGCCTTTTACACAAAAATTATAAAATAAAACCACTACTTTTTCATCATGTTCACATCGAAATACTAAAATTAAGTTCTTGTGCCGGCAACAAGAGTTAATTCCACTTTAAATACCGTATCTGTTAACAATTAAACTGATAACCGTCATTTACCCTGAGTTTTTATCTGGGGTAAAACCAGGGTGCACCAGGGCACCCCAGGTTTCTCAAAAAACACAGAACTGGCATTTGACGTTTAAAAACCAGTGCAGATAGGGAGCACTGGTGCGCACTGGGGTGCCACAGGATTGCCAACGAACAGACCTAGTTATAAGTCACTTCGATCACATTTCGAGCTTTAAATTTTTCGATCCGGGGTGGTCATAGACGAATATCGAAATTTGATCTTTCAATCCTTCAATCTTCCATGTATACGTAGTACCTAAGGCATTCCAGCTAAAATCCGGTGTAAATTCAAGGTTAATGACGAGTATTTAATTTTAGCATAACGATATGAAAATTACCGAAAAGTAGTGGTTTTACTTTAGAATTTTTATGCAAAAGCTCAAATGTCAGTTCTCCTTTTTAGCCCTTTAGGGCGCCCTAAGAATTGTCAAAAACATGGGGCGCCCCGGTGCTTGTCAGTTCAACGAACAGCTTATTAAAAAGGAGAAATGCCATCTGGCCTTTTGCACACAAATTCTTAAATAAAACCACATCGAAATGCTAAAATGAACTTCTTGCGCCCGCACCAAGAGTTAACTCTACTTTAAGTACCGCGTCTGTTAACAATTAAACTGATATTCGTCATTAAGCCTGAGTTTGCACAGGATTTTAGCAGGGATGCCACAGGTTTTGCAAAAAACCAAACAGGCATCTGACGTTTAAAAACCATTGCGGCTAGGGTGCACTGGGGCGCCACAGGGTTGTCAACGAACAAACCTAAACACGAGAATCCGGCTATTTTGACAGTTAGCGGCACCGCGAAGAAGTTTTGAATTTAATTTAATCCTTCGTCAATTGTAAAAAATATGTCCTTTTTTAGTGATGACGATGAATTTCTGGCAGGACACAATGTTGATAGTATTCTTAAGGCAGTGCGTCGAAAATCTGAAGAGTGTATTGAGGAGAAAACCTCAAAGAAGGCCTGCAGAAGCAGCACCTCAGCAGAAAGTCTCAAATTATGGCCGATCGACTACAACGAGAACGACAGCATATTTTCTGATATACCACTGAGCGCAGACAGCGATTCCGTAAAAAGTAATCAATGTGAAGAATTTGGTGAGGATCACCTACAATGCACACAGAAGTTTATTGAGGATGTCCGGCGAAGAACGACGGAAATCGGAAAATTGGACTTCTCATCGGCATTTCTTGGTGGGTCCCAGTATCACACCCGGGAAGATATTCAACAGAGGCTTGCAATTGAGAAAGAAGCCTCAGTTCTTGATAATCATAATTTAAAAGACTTTAGCTGGAGTTCGCAGGAGTTTCTAAACGATACAATATTCCCAAGTAAAGGCCCATTTTACGGTCTGCCCAAAGAGGCTGAAAAGCTAATTTACAAGTACAAAGGCATAAGAAATCTCTACGATTGGCAAAAAGAATGTTTGCAATTACCAGCAGTTGAGAAAAGGAAAAATCTCCTCTACGCTCTCCCCACAAGCGGAGGCAAGACTTTGGTGGCAGAGATACTTATATTAAGGGAAATCATTTGCAGGAACAAGAATGTTCTCTTCGTACTTCCATATGTCTCGATAGTTCAAGAAAAGGTCGGAACAATGTCCCCATTTGCAATACACTTCGATTTTCTAGTGGAGGAGTACACTGCTGGAAAAGGACGAGTTCCTCCGCCGAAACGCAGAAAGCGACGATCACTTTACATAGCATCAATTGAAAAGGGTGCAATTTTATTCGATAGTTTGATTGAGGCCCAAAGAGCCAATGATATAGGATTAATTGTAGTAGACGAATTCCACTTGATTGGGGAACGAGGGAGAGGAGCCACTTTGGAGACGCTTCTTACTAAAGTCATGTACTTGAAAGCAGGCATTCAAATTGTAGGAATGAGTGCAACCATAGGAAATTTGTCAGAATTATCGGATTTCTTGAACGCCGATGTTTACACAAGAGGATTTCGCCCTGTTGAACTAAAGGTATTATTGATAGCTATAATAGTTTTCTACAATATGTAGCATCGATGCAATAAAACAACATCACCTGGTATATATGGAATAAGGTTCGGATATCAAAATTGGACGATTCTCTTAATCGCTTTAACAATAAACGTTTACAAGTAGTAGCATTGAACATTTGAAATTCGAGCGTGATAATGCAATTTATTGAAGTTCCAATGAATCGCACCATCACCGGCGATGTACAACATTAAGACGATGTTCAACACTAGAACTACCAAGATCCGTCTAATTCACGGCTACTCAATTCTTTTGTTGAATTAAATTTGTTTTTCAAAGTTATTTCTTAAGATTTATGCCAAAACTTATTAAGGTTGAAAATCACAATATACTGAAAAATCTTTTAGATTTATAATTACCAATTCAGAGTTTAAAGGATATTACGATGGACCAACTAATCATACAAAGACTGTTCATAATTAAAGCTAAAATAATTTTTATTCATTTGTTTACGTTCGTAGGGGTGGTAAGTACCCACTGAACAATTATAAAAACAAATTATTATAGAGCTTATGTGCAACGATTATCTTTAAAATATAAATTAAAAAAATATGGGAAAAATGCCATGACCTTATTTGCGCAACCAAGATCGACCGAAAATTAAAGATCGGCTGGTAAATAAGGAAAAATAGTCCAGCTTCTAGAAATCCTCTGATAAATGAATAGGTCAAAATAATAGAAAACGCGTTGGCAAAATTGCAGACCCTGGAACTTTTGTGCTAATAGAAGTTTGCTTATATGGATTTAAAGATGGCAGCAAGTAAGAAGTGGAGTGAAGTGGAATATTTAAATTTAAATATTGATTTGAAAATCAAGAGTGTGTGAAATGTAGAGAGCAGTGAATATAAAAATAGAAATAACAGCGAAACAGAGCTTATGGAGAAATCAAGGATGGCATGGGCATTTCGGGCACAAACATTACTGTTTTTTTTAAGGAAATTGTTAACTCTTCCTGTAGCATTTCACAATATTTATACCACTTAAAACAACTTTATTAGACATACTACTAAAAATTTGATGCATTAGCGGGAACGCATTAGCATAATGCTTAATGTGAAAAAATGTTTCATATTACATGTATTGTATTTCTTTTCCAAATTGAATTCGGAACTAAGCAGGCAAATTGCTCCTTTCTTACTAATAGGTAATTTGTTGCTTTATTTTTCTTGAAAATGCAATGTTCGGCATCTTAAGAAGAGTCTGACAATTCTTTGTAAATATTGATTTTTTATATTCTTTGGTCTTCCTTGATATCGATGCTAATGACCATTTTCTCTGCTACAAGACCTATCATATAGAAGAAAATATTTTAGATACAAATTCTTATTTTTAAATTTACAATCAAAATATACATATACATATGTAATAAGGGAGTTTCCATATAAAATATCAAAGTTACCCATGTGGTAACGTTTTTTACGGAACTGAATAGCTCCTTAAACACTATTAAACTATTATACCGAGCATTTTACGATAGATAGGTTCCTGAAAATATCGTTGCGGTCGCGTTTTTAATTTGGGATAAGGGAAGAACGTCTTTGACTCTCCACCTTTTTTTTTGAATCTTTGAGTGTACACATTTTAATACATTTATTTACTATTTCTTTCTTTTAGGAGTACATTAAGTGCGGCTCCGATGTTCTGGAGATAAACCCTAAAGGAAACGATATAGAGGATATTTTCGAATACAATCGAACAGTTAACTTTAAATATAGCGCTAACGTCCAGAAGGCCGATCCTGATCATCTGGCTGGTCTTGTGTGGGAGGTTATTCCCGATGGATCTTGTCTGGTATTCTGTTCGTCCAGGAAAAATTGCGAAAATGTTGCCGTACTTTTGAGCAAAATTCTCCCCAAGAAGTATTTGGAACATCGTCGTGAAGAAAAGGTGTCACTAATGGAAGCAATTGAGAAGCTTTGTGGCACACTCAGCCCCGTTTTAAAAGCTACTATTCCTTGCGGTATAGCTTATCATCATTCTGGTCTGACGACGGACGAGAGAAAGCTGCTGGAAACGGCTTATCGGTTTGGGACTATTTGTGTGATATGTTGCACCTCAACCCTCGCGGCGGGTGTAAATTTGCCTGCGAAAAGGGTTATTATTCGGGCCCCATATGTGGGCGCTCAATTTATGACCTTGTGCCAGTATAAGCAAATGGTCGGACGCGCTGGTCGCGCAGGATTGGGAGATGCAGGAGAAAGCATTCTTATCTGCTCTTCAAAAGACAACTTGCAAGTAGCTCAAATGTTATTCTCACCAATGGACAAAGTCGTCAGCTCTTTAGACTATCAAGATGGGATTGGTCTGCAATCTTTAATTATAAGTGCAATCGGACTTAATTTAGCGAACTGCCTTAAAGACGTAATCAATTTATTGTCCAATTCCCTTTTAGCTGTTCAAGCCGCCCGCCTAGATATATCCGTGAGTTCTATGGTCACACAAGTTCTACGAGATATGTTCAAGCACAAAATACTTCAAGTATCCAGCACAAAAGGCGGAATCACACCAACACAATTTGTTACCACTCAGGAAGTTAGAGAAAAGATTGTACCTGCAGGGAAGCATTATGTCCTCAACAAAACCACAAAATTTGAGCTAACGACGATTGGAAGAGCTTCTTTTAAAGCTGGCATCGACTACAGAAAAGCAGAATCAATCTTTCATGAACTGAAGGAAGCCCAAAAGTCTCTAATTCTCACGAATTTTACACACTTGCTTTATTTGGTGGTTAGCTTCCATTTGAACGATGAGTTCATAACCCCCGAGCCGAGAATCCTCTTCAGAGAGTACAACAACCTAGATAGGGATACCGTAAAGGTTGCTAATATTATTGGTGTAACTGAGGTCCACGCAATGAAAGTGCTTCGAACTCTATCTATCAAGGGCCCTATGGAATCCCAATTGAGCAGGCTTTTTCGAGTGTTTATATTAAACGATGTAATCAATATTATCCCACTCCACGAAATAGCCAACAAATATTCGATAGAACGGGGAATTGTCCAGAGTCTGATTACTCAGTCCCTTTCAGCAACAAGCAGTATCATCCGACTATGTGAACAGGTTGAATCTTTCTGGTGTTTCAAGCCGCTCTTTGAGAAGCTCCTTACTAAGTTGGATCACTGCTGCACTATTGAGCTGGAGCCTCTTCTGGATCTGCCCGGAGTGAAGGTGAATCGTGCCCGGCAACTGTACGCAGCGGGCTTTAGAACCATCGAAGACATCGCCAAGGCAAAATCAAGGGACTTGGTGGAGTCTGTGGAATATATGCCTCATCGGATCGCCAGAGAGATCATTTCGGCAGCCAAAGTAATTCTCCTCAACAAACTGGAGGCACTACAGGAGGAGACCGAGAATATCCTCGACTGTTTGCAAATATAGAATTTCCTCAACTCCCCTTCACTGCCTTTGCGGAGCTGGCTGTCAATGTCAAAAAAGCTTAGTTGCCGGCATTCACTGGAAATCGCGCCTGAAGAATATCTGGCCTTTGTGTTAGCGAAGAATTTTAATTGAATTATCTCCTCTGTCGATAAAAATTTACCGAAAGTGGTTTTCGTGTGAAAATTTACATTTCTTAAAATACAAAAATGGAAAAACGCGCAGCTGGCTTTGTTATATTCCGTCGTCTTTGTGGTCAGATAGAATACCTTTTGCTTCAGGCTTCGTACGGGCAACATCATTGGACACCTCCGAAGGGTCACGTAGATCCTGGAGAAGATGACTATGCTACTGCTTTGCGCGAAACACAGGAGGAGTCAGGGTATTTCACGAAACCGAAAATTCATCAAAATCTAACATCAATTTTCTAGGTACACGGAATCTGACCTAAAAGTTTACAAGGATATTTCAAAAACCTTAAAGTATAGCGTTAAGGGAAACCCTAAGATTGTTGTATATTGGCTAGCTGAATTGCTAAATCCCGAAAAGGAGGCTGTTCTCTCTGATGAGCACGACAATTTTAAGTGGCTTACAAAAGATGCGGCGAAAACTCTGTCCGGCTACGCAGATATGCAAGAACTTATCGACTGTTTTCACTCAAAGATTGACGAAATGAAGAATTAAATTGAATTGTAGATATACTTTATAAAAGAAAGTTATAAACGATAAAAGAGCGTTTAATAGTTGATTGGTCCTTAATGACTATCTGCACCAAGTCAAACCTAGAGGCACTAATCATCCTCTTGAAGTAATTCGCCGTATTTTTAGACACTCATATTTTTGCCCTGGATAACACTATATATATAAAATGTATTTATCTATGAAGGGTAGGTAATGAACAAATTTCATTTTCACATACCCTTTTCGAAGTTATTCATTGCAAAGTCATCAAAATTCTAGGATAGTTCTAGTAGTTAGTCAATAACAGTTATCAGCGATGAAATGAATAAAATTCAGACAATAATTGAGCACTGGTATTATATAAGATTGCCAGGTTTTGTAAATCTGAATGTTTTTTTTTTAAATATACTTAGATTAGGCAGATATCCTTGTCATGCATAATTGTTTTTCTTCTCTTATATGACGTAATCTAATATATATAAAACTAGCTGAGGTTAGCCCACTTTGTTGGGTTTCTTTTTGGTACATCTGGGTATTTTTGTTTTCTATATCTAATATAGAAAACATGCATTAAAAGACTTTTGTTTTTCGTTTTTTTTTATTCTTTCGGTGCACATAAATGTCTTACATACTAAATAATTTTATCACAGTACATCCTTACATACTAAATTTGATGTTTTTTTTGTCTGGCGCATGCACTAATAAATTTTCTGTTTGTCAGACACATGAAAAAGCGACGTGAGAAACGAGATTCTTTCAATTTAACTCCACGATAGTGGAAGGTTTAACCCTGCGCCTTGATTGATACTATAAGCTAATCTCATTGGAAATTGTAATCGTTTGAAACAAAGTGGCAAATCATTTGAGATCAATGGGATTCTTGGCCTGTTAGGATTACTGCCTCAATGATATTGTTAAGTTGCTGTTTCACGCATAATCTTGTGCCATTACATAATTTCGGTGAGTCAAAATTTCGTTATAGTATAAATGACGATCCAATTTTTAGCTTCAATTTATGCGAAGGCATACCGGGCGGATTTAATGAATTTAAAGATTCTATTGGAAAGTTTACACTTTCATCTTGATTCACCATTGTGTCGATCGATTTATATATTTTTTTCTTCATATGGTATCATATTCTGTATCCGTTCATTTATTCGTTACACTACATCATTCTTTGTAGCTAAAATCGCTCGCTCACACAACCATTCTTTATTCAGGTAGTTTCTTTCTATAAGCAGATACACTTTTTCGATAAGTTGTTCTTTCGTTTCTACCACGTTGCACAACTCTTCTATTATAGTAAGTTTACCAGAATGCGTATCCAGGGGATAGGTATCATTTTCAATTTTCAAAAGATTTTCGGTAAATGCATGTGCTCTCGGATCTTCTGTCATTATTGCACGCATATTTCCTCTTAACCCTCCGTGCACCACGTGGGGTTTAATAAACCCCAGCGAAACAAAAATCGTCGTAACTTTTTAAACGGCTGCGCGAATTCCACGAAGCATCGAGTAGCTGGAGTTGCGACGTTGCTAACTTTACTTTATTTCTATCTCCTAATAGTCCAAAAACAATATAAATATGTTTAAAATAAACTCAAAAAAGATATTCTCTATATATAGATATAATGATGTTGGGGTATAGAAAACCCCACATAGTGCAGGACGTAACTTTTACCCACGTGGTGCACGGAGGGTTAAAGATAACTTTTCAACGCGATCCCAAAAGATTAATCATTTTAAATATGCGTTTATTTCATCGGCCGGTGTTGATTTTGGAATTACCAGCAGTGTTTGCCGAAAATCTCCTGATAGTAGCAATAAAACTCCTTCCACTAGTTTTGTGTTCTTCCAGAGATCCTGTAATATTTTATCTAGCGCTTCGAGTGATTTTGTATGGCCCATTGTACATTCGTCCCATATAATGATTTTGCATCTTATTAAAAGTTGACCACGTGCCGAAGATCTCATTATATCGCAAACTGGATACTCTTGTTCGCCTACATTTAATGGTAACTTTAAAGCAGAATGTGCTGTTTTCCCGCCCTCCATTAACGTGGCCACAAACGTAAAATTCATTAAATTAATTAAATTCTAGAACACAGTAACGCAAAGTTCATTAATCAAGAGTGGCTCTTTGCTTGAAAATGGTATTAACAATTCTGGTGTTCATGCTATCGATGAGAGTTTGAATTAAGGGCCCTATTATGGAAGTCGATTTCGGTCGACTCGACTAGCGAAGACACTAATTTCCTTAGCATTTCAGGCTTGAAAATGTGTCTTCGCTAGTCGAGTCCACCGAAATCGACTTCCATAATAGGGCCCTAAATCTAAATCAATAGCATTCCATTCTTCCACGATTGCGCGTTTTAAGTCCCCAACGGAATTGTATTGGCGATTTTCCCTATACACCCGGCGAACTAAAACTCCCCAGAGATTCTCAATTGGATTGAGGTCAGGAGAGCATGGTGGCCACTCCAAAACCTCAATCGAATTAGAAGAGAACCAGGACCTGGTTTCGCGACTAACGTGGATACGAGCATTATCCTGCTGAAAAATCCACTGTGTTGCAGGATTTTGCCGAATAAAAGGTACCAAACTCATCTGGGGCACATACGTGTAATCCTTGCTTTTCATTCTTGATGAAGTGAATTGCAATTCTAAACAGCCGGACACAGAAATTACACCCCAAACCATCACGCTTCCGCCGCCAACATTTCTTTTGGAAAAATATAGCGGTTATTTTCTCAAGTCACGCCAATATCCTCGAAAACCATCCGGTCCATCTAAATTCCATTTTTTTTCATCGGAGAATATCACCTAAATTCTAATTTTTTCCTTTTTATCAAATTCATCATCTTCGTTATTTATTGTATTCTGCTGGAATGAATAGTTTTCCAGAAATCATATTTTTTTTTGTGGCGTTATAAATATGAAACGCACTTTATGTTATAACCAAAGAATATCGATAATAACAAGAAAGGACACTTTAATACCCTCTCAAAATTCCAACCCATACGCAAACTCTCCAAAATACACCTAGCAAAATTTCCCATTAGATAAAGCAGCTCTGGCTCTAGTCTCCAAAAAATTGTCACAGACAGCTTTTACAGCGTAAGCAATAAAGTGACGCATTTGTTCATAATGCGTTTGATAATGGTTTGATTGCATTAGTATCAATTTCTTATTTTTACCTCCCTCGCAATATTATTATTATTATTGTTGTTAGGGGTGACCCTCATGGTGGGCACTGCGACCAGACGGTCTTTTGTGCCGAATCCCCTTTACAGTAAAAGACGATCTGCTACCCTAAGGAACGCCAGAAGGTCTTTTACAGAAGATGAACGAGCTTCAGCCGAGTCCAGGAACTCCTGACCGAAGATCTTTCTTCTTAACCGTGCTAAAGCCAGACAAGCACACAAAATGTGTGATGTAGTTTCGTCGTCTTCAAGACACAGACGACAATCCGTCTCATTTGACAGACCTATTTTATATAGGTGGTATCTTAGCCCATGGTGGCCAGTTAGGTAACCTACCAAAAGTCTGAGATCCGCTTTACTCAAAGCATTGATATCAGTGTAGGTATAGCGTCTGACGAGCTCTTTAGCTTGCCGGATCTCAGGGAAGTTATCCCAGTGTATGTACTGTAGATTCCTGCCCCATTCTTCTATCACAGCTTTGGAAATTCGATTTGTCAACACTGCGCCTAGGTTGTTGCTATTAAAAAATAATAGTACATTCTAAAGATTTCACTTCATGTTTTATTAACTGAAAAAAAAAAACGTATTATACAAAAATGTGGGAATGAATTTATTATAGGAAAAAACTTAGTTTCGTCAAAAAATTGAATGTTACATATAAAAAGTGATATAATAACTATTATATCAGAAACATTTAATAATTCGTGTTGCTACCTGAGTTCAGAATTACTTGTCTCCTGGGCATAGAATTAACTAAATTTTGCAGATATCGTTGGTCGATTTTGTTCCATTCGCTGATTAAGGCATTCCTAAGATGTTTCACTGAGTAAGTCTATATTGTACTCATAATATTCTTCACTATTCGCGATTTGTGTTCGTACCTTTTATATTTATTCAATGTAAAATTAAAAATACAGTCACTTTAGATTTTTATTATTATATTTAACTTTTAAGTAGCAACTAAACAATATTTCTGCATTATCTTGATAGGCAGTTATAGCTACAATACATTTATGCTTAAACCCATATGCAAAAAATTTCGGCTCATTTGGTCATTAATCTTTCAATATGTATTTACATATCATGAGTTAATTCGAAAAATACTACATATTTCAAGGAAAATACGCTTACATTTTCGCATGCAGCTGACATAGGTTGCAATATATGTAGGATCTCTAGCTATTGTTACTTTAAGAATATTAAAAATTTGAGTATATTAATACTTTTGCACATATATTTTGATTTCCTTTATTATCTATCTGACGTAGTATTTAGCCCGGCATCTAAAGCCATATTGACCAATGGATGTGTATTCATTTTCATTCCGTTTATTTGTAGCAAATGAAGAAAAATAAAAATCTCATTTTTTGAGCCGTTGCACTAGATTACTCCCTTGTGACATGGTTCTTAATAGCAAAATTACGCGCTTTTTTCATAAATCATCTGCAACCTTATTAAAAGCGTTTCGACAACCAGAATAGCAGCATTAATTCTGCAATTTTTAGTCTTTCGTGATATCGATTTTCGAAATCATTTTTTTCCATTTTTAAACTTACCTTTGCAATTAAATGAATCTTTAATTTGGTGGACTCTTCCTAAACAATAAGGTAATAAAAGTTGTCAATATAGTATGTAGATTGTAAAAAGGGATTTTTTATTTTCATATTTGTTGTTAATTAATTTTTTATTGAGCTCAAATTGGGTAGAAACTCTCTGTATACTGAGTTATTTCAAGATATAGAGCATTTAATTTTAAAAATTTTAGTTAGATTTTGAAAAACCTTAAATCTCTAACTAAGAGGAATATTTATTCTGCCATTTGAGGTTACAGGTACTAAAAAAAGTAAAGAATATTAAACACGTGAAAATAAAAAACCGATTTCTAAAATGTAAAAACTCGATATCTCAGGAACGGTTACGGTGTACTTATCTTGCGATGTAAAAGGCGTTCACCAAATCTCGTCGCAATTCTCCGCGTCGAGAATTAATTGTTGTTGGTTCGTCATATAGGCCGTACAGCTCTTCTTGTTTTACAAATAAATAATGCAATTTCATGTTTTCAAAAGTTGAATTGTATATTGATTAAACATTTAACTCCACAATAAAAACTGAAGTTTCTGAATCCGTTATTAACAGCTGCAATTTTTTGTCAAATAAAAAAGTTCATTCAGTTTTAAACTAATATTCAATTCAAAAGATTGTTTGAGGGGAGAATTTTTTGTTCCTACTATTAGGGCGACACCATCCATCGTCCCCGACAAATTAAATCTAAGTAGTCATAAGCTGTATTGTTTTTCTATTTGCAGCAGAGTAACCATTTCCTAAAGGCAAGGCAGATGTCGCACATGCGACACCTAAAGGTACCAAGTTTCGGCTAGAATATTCACCCCAACTTTAACGCCTTTTCAAATTCAAAAAGAGTTTTTATGAAATATCAAACCCCATCAGAAGATGCAACACCTTAATTTATTCCCCTAACAGTAAGAACTAGTTTCTCCTTAAACAGTAGTCTTAAAATGATTTTGACAACTGCTTTATAAAAAAGAGGGAAAGTGGAGCTGATATAATCATAGTTCAAATTCAAACAATAAAAATTTAGTAATTCGATATCTCATTTGTGTCATTGTAATTTTTGAGAAATTCACTATACTAGCTTAGTCTTAAAACAAATAAATAAATAAAATTCTCTAATCTCGTCCTCAGTGAAGCCACTTCACTAGAGTATGACAATATGGAAATCGTCAGAACCTTTTGACCTTATTGACTACATATTTCATATACATCACATCCAGATTTATAGTATTTCAAACAAAACATCCAAATATTCGAATAAGTTAGGAATAGTAGGCTTAAATTCTTTATTCTAATCCTGGTTCCTTATTTTATAGCATCAGTTCATCCTCCTCCTCCTCCTCCTCTTCCTCCTCTTCCTCCTCTTTGATGTCAGTACTAGAACTCTTTTTTCTTGCATCCGCCTCAGATTGCTTCAGAATTTTGACGAAAAATTCACGTTCTTCGTCTAAAATCTTCTCCTCCCACTCTTGTTGTTGTTGTTGCAGTTTGAGTTGTTGAATGTAGAATTTGTTCTGAAGTTCCTCCTGGGCGGATTTAAACTTCTCGACAAGATATCTAACACAACGCAGGTAGTTAGCAGTGCTGCGATCTAAAATGGAAACATTTATATTTATTTAAACGCCATACGGGCTTAGTACCGCTTTTATTTTAGAACTTAAGAATTAAGTCAGAACACATATAAAATATATTAACTATGGTAGCCGTAAACTCTCTATCAAGAAAAAATGTTTATATTCAGGAATTTAATAACGAATACGTTATATTCGAAGTTCGGAAGGAAATAAGGTTCTTTGTGGAATATAACGTAGTCAAACAAAAAAAGCGAGGATATAGCGTCAAAATGTTGTAAAGTGGAAATTCTCAACCAGAATGAATGTCTGTAACTCGTTTGAACGTAAATCGAAATGGTACTTTAATTAGTAATGCCTACATAGGATTCTTATAAGAATTTTACACGCAATTCAGCTATTAAATGCATTCGAATTTCAACCGAAACTAAAACTGAAAGAAAAACTTCCTGAGATACTACAGAGTTGTTAAGGGCCTGAATTCGCTCGAACCCGCCAGTAAAGCATTGCTGTACTCGAAATTGCGGGAGGCAACTCTGACTTCTCTTTTCTCTTGCTAATTTGTAGCCAGCACTGAGATTTCGACTAGTGAATTGATTAGTCAGAGTGTTTCATCATTCCACCCATCAAAGATACTCACCCACATACTTGGAAGCGATTACATGTGTGAAATTAAGCACGTTATTATAAATACGACAATGTTTAATGTTTTTCTGTCAGTTAATGGATGTTTTTCGTATCAACTTAAATATCAGTAGAATGTAATTCTATCTTATAATTTTATATCAAGTTAAAACAAATGTAGCAAAATTCGCAAAATAACAGTTACAAGAATTTAATTTTATTTGTATTAGCTCACATTACAGCAATTGTGAAATAGCTTCTTATTTGTTTTGTTTATTCGTTAACATATCAATTTTTATAATTTCCTCTAATGAAGAGTTATTTTCCGCCTGATTTTTATTGGTGATTGGGTTAAGAAAGAAAAAAACTATTGAGCAATTACGTGAATATTTGTGCCGAATGATAGATATTAAGGCACAAGCGGAAATCGACGACACGCCGGTTATAAGTTATGTTACTGATAAAGATAAAGGACTCAAATAAAACTAAGAACAACCAATATGGACAAAACAGATAAGCATGTGGTAAGACGACACGTCACTTATTTTCTGAAAAGAAACTACAGGTATGTAAAAGCTAATTGATTAATGGCTTAAACACTCTAAAGTTATGCGCGAACAAACAAAAAAGGCATACGCGTTGAATTAATATTGCCTCATTTTAAATCGCTTATACTACCAACATTTTTCAAAAACAAAAGCAATTTGCTTTTATGGATTTCGATTCTGAATACATTTGAAAATAAAATAAAGCAAGAATCAATGAATAGCTCGAAACTGTTACGAAAGTATAACAATAAATGCGCCACACGTCACCAGTCCGGTCGAAGCAGAAGTAGGTAAGATATATTTCTTAATCGTTGTTTTTATAACCTGTCGAGCAATTTTCTCGATAATTTGTTTATATGAATTTACAACAATTAAAGGCCGATTTTTTTTTTATATAAATAATATTTTTGAGTAAATATCTGGCCCGACATAAGTTTAGTTAACTAGCTTTGATGTTTGCAAAGCCATCAACGGAGAAAAAAGGGGCGCCAATTTTTGAACAGAGGATTGAACGACCAAAAACTTTGATTTTATATAAAAATACAAAATTATTTATTTATTTTCTTTTACCAATAAATAATATCGCATTTATATTTTGTTCAATTATTAAACAATACATAGTTCCAAACAAATTATTAAAAAATATCTATTTTGGATCATTGTAGACCTCAAACCCGACGAATCCTCTTGAAGGACAAAGTGATCAAAAATTTTGGTCGAGTTGAATGCAAAAGTTCTAGTGAGAGTTTTTTATATTATTATATAGTCATATAGGAGGATGTTGAGGATTTCTTGGAGAGAAAGTTTCATATATTGAATTTCTTCACCGGATTAATTCGAGTATACATCTGCTAAGTTCTATTAAAGACCAGAATACTTCGGCCATGTGACGAGGAATTAAAAATACAAAATTATCCAAATAGCTCTTCAAGAAGAGGACGAAAAGAAACTCAAGGAATGATTCATCTGTTGTAAATTAGATTGCTTAATACACTTTTAAATAAGTGTATTAAGCAATCTAATTTACAATTGATGATATCCGACCTTCAAAGCGGAGTTACACCTTAAGGGGTTATATACAGTCAGGATTTTCAGAAAATCGATATATGTATATATATTTAAGTACACCCACAGGAAATTTCATGTCAATCCGGTGAATATTCTCGAAGTTACACGCATATTTGTAATGATTATTTTACTCTATGTAAGGAAACTTTAAACACGTTTTTCTCAAAACTGAGTTTTCAAAGCCGGTGAGCAAGATTTCTCGGAATTGGCTGAACCGATCAGTTTCAAATTTTAACATAAACTTTTTAAGTATATTTTTTAGTAATTAATCGAAGGTTTATGCTCACTGATAAATATTTTCCATTTTATAAATAATTTAAGCCCAACATTTTTGTTGAAAATAGATTTTTTTTAAGCCGCATTTTGTCAAAAATTTTTATTTTGCTTATTTCTTCGATTAATTACAAGATACAACAATATATTAACGAAATATTTTTGGTTTTTTTCATTTTGGATGATCCAGTTCAGAGATATCGTGCTCACTGCAAGACGCCTTTTTTTAGACGTGCTCACGTAGATCAGATGTAGCAGCTTTTAAAATAATTATGTTTACATAAAAAAACATTAAAATACACTCAAGAGTTACAATAATATGTGTACAAATTTTTACATTAATAACTTAAAAGGTCATCTCAAGAAAAATTCTTGAATAATTATGGGCCTCCTGACTGTATATAACCCCTTAAGGAGGTTTTCCAAATTCTTGTTCTAATTACGTGGACATAGAAAATAGAAACTAAAAGTGGACAATTAACCCATTCGTTGCCGTGATAATATTCAACTTGAAATTCAACCATTGCCAACTACGAGTTATCTCGTATTTGGCAGTGAATGGGTTAACAAATAAAAGCAAAAAGTACTTCTTGAGAACAGTCCATCCTATTATATAGATACTTAAATTAATATTGATTGAAATCTTAAGTTACCTGCTTTTGTTGGAGGCTTGTTAAAGTACTTAAGGTTCCCGTACTCCTGCAGATCCACTTCTTGTTTTAGTCTCAGCGTATTTTGTTCGACACGTTCCTTAAGGGATTTGGGTTCCTGCATCTCGATTCCATCACCAAGTGGTTCACAAGTTAAAGGATCCATTCTAGCCTCGTTTAAATCTTCAATCGAGTTTGGTTCTTTTTTCACAACTTTAATGGGACCAGGAGCAACTTCTTTTTCTTTCTCTGCTTTAGTGCACCGGCCTATGGGGCCGTGTTTGAATACTTCGTGCATCAGTGTCCAGAGCTCAATTCGCTTTTTGTTCATTTGCACTGCAGGATTACTGGGCAGTCCCTTCCGGTACTTTTGATAGAGATTTTTGAATTTAATAATAACTTGCTCAAGCGTTTTATCATATCCCAACCGGACCATTTGATTGAACATTTCTTGGTACACCAGTTTCTTGTTACATCTCTTTTGGGCCAATATCTTGCCGACCTCTTTTGTTCGACAGTACACAAGCAGATCAATAGTTTCCTTATATGTCCAAGAAATCCGTTTTAGTTCCAGTTCACCAATAACGCTTGCCATTTATGTGAAAATATGGCTTTAACCCCTCGCCGAATTTTATTTACATGTGAGATTAACTAATCGATACTCTTCAATGACAAGTGAAGTACGAGCTTACTCCAGTGTTTTAGGTATTATTGTTTTTAGTGTAAGCGTAGTCAAATTGGCCGTTGAACTGACATATAAGAACTAGACTGCTGATCTCGTACAAAAACTCATTTCGGAAATAAAGGCCTAAACAGAATGTGCCGCTGTAGCCTGCCGCGCGCGCTGGGTTCTTGTCTTAGCTGCTGCTTGCGAGTACTGCCGCACTGCCTGTAGCTAGGTACAAACACAACAGGTCTGTTCCTTGACAATCCTGTGGGGGGAGTCTGGTTCGAGCAGCTCTTGAGGACGGACGTATTGGCAGCTGGTGAGAGCAACTCTAGTCTGGTGATTTAAAGCTAACGGTTTTTATACCGCTAAGCTTTGCTTGGCCTGAAAATAACTTTTAAGTGTGACAAACTTTAATATAAAGTGCGAAAAACCCGAAAAAAAGTATACAGCGCTTATGCGCGACAATTCTTCTAACCGCAAGACGTCAGGAGAAAAAATTAAATCAAGCGCTACTGGGAAAAGAAGGCATATAAGCAGAGGAGGCCTGCAAACTGCAATTAAATTTGGGGAGAGGAGCGTGAAGCCTGGCACATCCTCCCCCAGGATCACAAGTAAGTCAATTGATATGAAATCACAGACTGGAGACCCAGCTAAACAGGCACTTGGAGTTGAGTCAAAGCCAGAAGCAGTCTCGTCACAAAACCGATCTGGCGAAGCATTTGGCATCAGAATACTCGAGAAGGGCACTGGAAAGGCGGCTAGTTGCATAGCAGAGCTGAGGACTGGACAACTGGGACCACGTGAGCTACATGAAGGTACCGTTACGGACGCTAACCTCAAGAATAAAAGAAGAAGCCCTAACCGACTGGATGTGAAAGTTAGGGACTCGATGGACCTAGAGGAGGAAGATGACTACGCGTTGCAGCCAGGAAATAAAGAAGCTGACGACTGGCAGCAAGCTGAAGGAAGACATTTGACGAAAAGGAGGAACGTGTCTGGACAGGATGAACTTATGATGTTTCCAACCACGCAAAATAGGTACAACGAACTTGAGACCGAGGATCTTGACGGTATCCAGCTATCAGTAAGTGAACAGAAAATGCTTTTAGATTTAAGTAGGAATAAGAAAAGTTGTAGTAATGTACCATCTAACGCGGGGGGAGAAATGGGAGAGGGTACCCTGCCTAGCGGTAAATTTTCTAGAGTACCCCCGATAATTGTCAAGAATTGCAACATCAAAAACCTGAATAAATTGCTTTTGAATAACGGTATAACGGTTAAAATCACTAATCATAGATCGGGTGTGAGTAAAGTATATTGCGGTAATAATGAAGATAAAAAAAAATTAACGGAAGTTTTAAAATATAAATCTGTCGACTTCTACACATATTCTTCGCCTGAAGATAAACCACTAAGTATGCTTCTTAAAGGGCTTTCCAGAACTTATGATGCCGAGGACGTCACTGCTGAATTTGCTAGATTGTTTCCTATAATTAACCCTGTTAAAATAGCCAAATTTACAACAGGGAAACTCAGGAGTGTTGGTTTTGATCCTGGCTACTTTTTGGTCCAGTTTCGACCAGGGGAGGATGTTTCGGATGTTCTTGGGTGTAGGATTTTCTTGCAGCAGCAAGTGTTGTGGGAGAGGGTGATTGGTAGAGGCATTGTCCAGTGCTACAGATGCCAACAGTACGGGCATATTGCATTGAATTGTGGAAGAGAAATGGCGTGCAGAAGGTGTGCCGAAAGGCATTTTACTAGGGATTGTCCTTTGAAGACAGATTGGGAGAAGCAGCGTACCTGCGCTAATTGTGGACAGGATGGACATCCATCGAATTACAAAGGTTGCCCTAGTTATGTTAAATATATAGAAGGTCGTAAAGTAAGGCGGAATATACTTAAACAAAATTCTAATATTTCAACCAACATATCAAAGGTTCATCGGGGTGTTAGCTTTTCTGATGCCGTTACCGGTAAAAATAACTTTAGTAATTCTGAATTCCCGCCTCTTACGAGACAGTCTCCTAAACCAGACTTAACCTCTTCTAATAATGAAAAAATTAACACCACAGATAGACCAAGGCAGAGGGTACCTTTTGAAAAAATTGGAGGATCGGGTGATAAACTGTCGGGATTTTTGAATCTCTCATTGGACTTGTTTGGCTTTCCACTTCAGACTTTGTTCGATAGGATTAGTTCCTTCATGGTTTCTATAGAAAAAATTAAAACATTAGCGGAAAAACGACAAGCATTAATCATTTTTATTATGGAAATCTGCCATGATAAATAAACTTACTTGCTTAGAACTTAACTCCCAGTCTCTGATAAGAAATTGTAGAAGGGTGGAACTGCTAAACATGATTAGGATCCATAAACCGGACATTCTTATGGTTTCGGAGACCAAGCTCAAGACTAATCATAATGTGAATTTCCCTGGGTATATTACCTTACGTAACGACGAAGGGCAAGGGGTTGCCCTTTTTATTAAAAATAATATAAGCTTCACTAGAATTCCAATTCAATCTTCTCCAATTCCCCTCGTATTAGCTAAAATAAGGGTTAAAACGCCTACCGCTGATAAGAGTATACTCATAGGTAGTATATACATTCCTTCTAACGCTCCCAAGGATAATCTTATTTCTACACTTGACTTGATAAAGACTACTTCTAAGAATTTTGACTCATTAATAATAGGTGGTGATTGGAACGCGAGACATACGGATTGGGGGAACAATCGAAATAACACAACCGGAAACAGACTTAGGGAGTGGCTGGATAGTAATAGGGCCGAAACGGGTTTTGGAATTATAGCTCCTAGTACTCCCACTTTTCCCCAGGGAGCATCCATATTGGATTTTTTTATGACTACTGAGTGTTCTTCAAGGCTATTGTTTTGTGGTTATAAGTGCTATACTACAGAATCTTTTTCCGATCATTATGCGGTTAAACTTATTTTTGATATGGGTAATTGGGAGATTCCATTTAGTGAGCCTAAAAGAGCAGAAGTTTATCAGGGGGTTGATTGGAAAAAATTTAAGGTCGACTTAGAGAAATTGGTTTTGGATATGCCACCAACTGATCGAAATTTGTCCAATAATGAGATTGACATCTGGATTGAAGTGCTTAATGAATATATCAACACTGCTAAGAACAAACATATTAAAAGGAGGCCAATTACATCCAGAAAATATAACGACCTCCCGGCTGAGATCTTAAGCTTGATCGAAGTTAAAAGAAGGTGGAGCAAGGACCTTAAAAATATTTTCCATAGGACGTTGAACAGACATAGTGATGAGTATAGAAGTCTGTCGGCTAGAATAAACTGTTTAAAGAAGATAATAGGGGATAAAGTTTATCTCCATTTGAATAGCAAGTTTCAGGATAGACTTAGGAACATCAGACCGGGACCTAAGGCCTTTAAGGAAATTTTTAGCATTACTGGAAAAAAAAATATTTGTGGCATTCCAGATAAAATTACAGTAGGCCATGCGGAATTTGTTAGCACTGAACATAAACTCAAAGCTTTCGAGATATTTTACAGTTCCCTCTATGAGGAAAAACGACCCCCACATAACCTGGAACTCATTACAGAGGTTGAAAAATGTATTCAGTACTTTATGGACAATAACTCTAGATCAGGGGAATTTATTCCTCTTGTTCAGTTCAGTGTCAGCGAGAATGCCCTGAACCATGAAAACAGATTCTTTGTTACTCAGGGGAGAGTCATGTCCATGATTAAGCATAGAATTAATGGGAAGAAATCCAGTGGTCCGGACGGCATTTCTAATTTTCTAATCAAGAAATTACCCCCCAGAGTGATTGAGTATCTAACAATCATTTTTAATCATTGTATAAATAATGGATACTTTCCTAAAGTGTGGAAAACTGCTAAACTGATCCCTATCTTAAAAAATAACAAGTCTAACAGTGTAACAAATTTTAGGCCTATCCAGATGCTATCGAATATCGGCAAACTCTTGGAAAGAATTGTTGCCGATGAATTTGATTTCTTTAACGATAGCGAAAAAAATATACCAGACCATCAATTTGGATTTAAATTTGCTCATTCCACTAACCATGCCTTATTAAAATTACATAATGATGTAACGGACAATCTAAAGCAGAAAAAATGCACTGTCACCTGTGCTTTAGACATTGAGAAGGCTTTCGATAGAGTGTGGATGAAGGGTCTGATTTATAAAATGATGGCTTACTCAGTCCCAACACCTATCATCAGAATGTTTTCTAGTTTTCTTGCAGATAGATCCTTGGTGGTTTTCTTGGATGGAGAAATGTCTGACCCTGTTAAGATCCTATCTGGTGTACCACAAGGTTCCATTACTGGGCCTAAATTATATAACTTTTACCTCCTAGATTTTCCTCATGTCAAATCGGCTCCTAGTGGAGTGATTCTTTCCAGCACTATCCTGTACGCGGACGATACTCTTGTGTATTCGCATGATAAGAATCCAACTAGGGCTCTGGAACATGTCGCTTCTCACCTTAATGACATAGATGATTACTATAAAACCTGGGGAATTAAAATTAACCCGGCAAAAACTGAGCTAATCTGTTTTAGGAACGCAGCAGGGAAGGGACCGGCTAATACAGTTGCTAGAAGTAGAAATTTGAAGCTAGTAATGGATGAGGTCGAGATAAAAGCTAGAAGTGGTCTTAAATATCTGGGTCTGAACTTTAATTCTCTCTTGAAGGCTAATGATCAGGGCAGTTATGCTCTGGAGAGAGCAAACAGGGCGGCCAGGATCTTGACCCCACTCTTGAGACACCCTAAAATGTTGCAGAAAACCAAAGTTCTTATGTATAAGCAGTTGATTAGACCGGTGATGTCCTATGGATTTGTTAACTGGTTCGGCATCTCGCCTACCCTTGCCCAAAGGTTTGAAGTCTTTGAGAGAAGGATTTTAAGGATGTGTGTAGGCAAACATTTCCAAACCCGGACTAAAAAATTTTCTAATCGGTATATATATGACAGGGCGGGTGTCACACCTTTTCTTAAGTACATGATAACTTTAAGTCAAAAATTTCTAAACACACTGTCTGACCACCCTAATTCTTTGATTTCTGGTATCCGTGAATCTAATTGTCACGCTGGGCTGGATGATTACTACCTCTCTCCCATTGCTCTTATAAACGATCCCTCTCATGACTTATTGCAAGATGTAAGTAGTGATGTGCATATCCCTAAATTTTACAAAGCAAACGTCTCAAGGTCGCAAAATAGAAGATAAGCACTTGTAATGTAATGTAAAGAAGATAGGCATTTGTAATGTAAATATTTTTTTTCCTCTTCTTCAAAGTCGGGCACATATTTCCGATATCGAGACTGATAATTGTAATAAAGGTGCAATCAAGGAATTGCGACTTAGGTAGCAGCGAACCTCAGCGCATTCCAAAATGTTCTAGTGACTAATCTTATTAGCTTAATTTGTACTAGGTTAGATATACCTATTGTTATATGATGTAATTTTATTGTTACTCTTTCAGGAGTTAAATAGATAAGTGAAAAGAAAAATAAGAGATAGGTCTAAATAGTTACGTTTCTCCTGGAGGGCCCGATGAGAGTGAGTCTCTGCTGTGCGGTGAACTCGCTGACATCGGGTCCTCTTGGTAAGAGATATTTTACAAAAATGTAATTTAAAAAAAAAAAGTAATTAAACAACTTCTGTTTTCTGTTTTTAAATAAGAAATTTCGTTTAAGACTGTACGTCAGCTGCATGTGATAGAATACATTAAGGTACTGTACACACCTATAATTGTTAATGTGTTAGGTACATTCAGGCAAATGTATTCCTTAGGCTTAGTGTAGTTCTTAGAACACTATGATCGTTGAGTCAAAGTACCAGTGTATCTATGCACACCGGTCGCAAGTGTGCGTTCGTATTAATGTAAGTGTCAAGAATATGTCATTTTGTATAAGGCCTCGTATGTATGAAAATACTGCAAATAGCCAGTCGATTGAGCCAAACCTATAGCTCTTTGTATAGTATATATAATAAGTGCTTATATATGTATAAGATTCATCCATGTAAAAGTAGTCGAATAAAGATAATCTGAATCTGAATCTGACAATCCTGTGGGGGGAGTCTGGCTGTGACCGCCAAGCGAAGTAGACGTTTTTTTTAGACAGCTGCGTACCATATCTCTGCTGCGCACATAACGGTTCTGAAACAAGTCACGTTTCTTAAAAGTAATAAGAAAAGTATTTAATGCGGACAGTTGAAATTGCTAGCTTGCCTCAAATTAGTGATCTAGTAATCAGGAGTGTGAGTGAAGGTGGTTCCGGGGACGCGTAATGCGCCCAGATGGCCCCAACAAAACCCGGGCTGCATAAACACCCAAAACCTAGGGGACACGCCAGCCAAAGAATTAACAGCGCTAAAAAGCAAAGTGCATTAAAGGAAGTTAGTACGAAAAGGTACGCATCCCGCACAGAAGGAAAAGCAACAGATGGTCTACCTCAGCAATGTGTAGAGAGGACACCCAAGGAAGGGGACTGTTCAGGAGTAACAAACCCCGATACCAGCTCTAATTACATGGACGATCTGAATACGTATACGCTCATGACGGACGAAGAATTCATCGAAGAATTCATCGGACTCTCCAACGAATCAACATGCGCGAACCCAACGGTAGGCCGGGACATAACCTCACTTTCTCTTTCACAGTTAGACACAACGGTAACCCAAACCTCGTGCTACAACAGGGCCTCAAGTGGCAAAAATAAGCTAGCCCCAGATGTGAATCGACTTCCAAATACTCAAAACGTTAAACGACCAGGGACTTTACCAGAAGAGGCAAGAATTGGGAAACAGCAAAAAAATGCACCATCTGACGATGCTGGAGCCCCACCCAAGCAGGATGCCAACCTGGAATGGAAAACCGTTGGAAACAGAAACCAAGCAGCCAGACTTCCTATTACTGTAACGATGCCCTCATTGATCGGCGGACGCAAGGGAGCGAAGGATGACAACCGCTTTAGAAGACTTAGTATAGAGAGCCTTGACGACATCAACTTAGATGTAAGTGATACTAACCTTAACATAAGTAATAATAAACTTAATATAAGCCAGACAAAAACAATATTTAAAAACAAACAGGGTCGGAACTTACCTGGAAAAGGGAACAAAAATAAACTCGGGATTGGGAATATGGATGGTAGTAGTAGAGCCGGGACTGAGACTGTAGTTGACAAAATTCCTCCTATAATAGTTAAAAACTGTGAAATTAAAACCCTTACGACCTTCCTTAAAAATAATAATGCGAGTGCGAGAATCACTAATTTCAAGTCGGGAGTAAGTAAAATCTATTGCGAAAGCGATAAAGTTAAAAAGGAATTGATAAAAATTTTCCAAAGCGAGTCGGTTGAATTTTATACTTATTCCTCCTCTGAGGAAAAGCCCATCAGTATCTTACTGAAAGGACTTCATCACTTCGACAAAAATTAGTAGATTTTCCACTGACCGTTCTAGGAAAAATGGAATTGATCTAAACATCTTTCTTATCCAGTTTAAGCCTAATGAAGAGATTTTAGGTGTTGTCGAAAGTAAGAGTTTCCTATCGCAGCGAGTTACCTGGGAAAGGGTTAAAAGTAAAGGTCATATCCAGTGCTATAGGTGCCAGCAGTTCGGACATCTATCCTTTAATTGTGGTAGATCGGTGGCTTGCAGGCGTTGTGCAAAGGATCACTTTACACGCGAATGCCCTATTAAGGAAGACACTACGGCTTCTAGAATATGTGTGAATTGCGGACAAGAGGGCCACCCTTCTAACTATAGAGGATGCCCTAGCTACGTACTTTATAAAGAAGCTAGAAATAAGAGACAGGCTGATCTTAAAAAACCAAGTCGGACTCCTAGTAGAGCTGAATGGATGGACGCCTCAGTCCAGAAAGGTGTTAGCTTCAGGGATGCTGCCTGCGGATATCCTAAAATTAGCACGGTTAAAGCTGCCCCTAACTATAGGAGTATCAATAAAGTTAACTTCCCACCTTTGGGTGGTCAGGCTATGAAAGGCGACAGTAGTAGCAATAGAGTTGCAGATTTCCTTAATCTTTCCTTTGACCTGTTTGGCATTCCGCTACAGACACTGTTTGACAGGATTAATTCTTTTATGGTCTCTTTAGAATCTATTAGATCTTCCACCGAAAAAAAACAAGCCTTGTTACTTTTTATTCTTGAAATTTGCAATGAATAAAAAAAATAATAAAATTGGAATATTTACAACGAGGCTGGTTCGGTCCCACTTTAAATACATAATCTCGCTTAATAACAAAAAAAAAAAAAAAATCTTTGAATAATACTCTGAGACATTCAAATTTATTTATTAGAGGAAATTATCTTGATAACCAAACAGCTAAACTCGATGACTACTATCCATCTCCCATTGCCCTGATTAATTGAAACTCGCAAGATAAATAAACCAGAATGCTTAACCTCGCAAAATGAAAGATAATAAATTCCACCCTATAGTTTATATAGTGTTATCCTTAGAGGAATTAGTCAATTATCTAGCTAATAATCTCACATAGTTACTAACTGAGAACGTTCGCGGCCTGCAGCAAGCTCAGGCGGTATCATTCCGTTCATCTCTTTGTCAAACAGACACGCCCTAAGTTATCAATCGGTAATTAATAAGAATTTTAGATGTACCTTGTAAAGGGACTCCTGCGTGAGATAGCCCGAGCTGTGCTTGGGAGTCTCGTAACGGACCCTTAACTCCGTCCAAAGATACTAGACATAAGTAATTCATGTACCTAAATGTACTTTCCCATAAGGGAATTCTGTAAAAGACTGTACTTCGGTTGCTGTGATAGTGTACACTCTAGCCAACACAATGTAACATTGTAATGTGTTGTCTAGGCATGTATACCTTTAGCTTTAAGCTTTTTTTTTTGACCATATGAGTCCCGTTCAAGTTGACACACCGGTCGCAAGTGTGCATCAATACATATACACAGCTTATGTTAAAGAAAAAACAGGTTTCGTCTGTATGAAAATATAAAATGTAATAGACTAGAGTTAGTGAGCCAAACGTAATAGCCCACTATATCGCATACATATAAGTGCTTTCATTCTTTGTAAAGACACATGTCATTTTATAAGTCGAATAAAGAAAGACAATCCTGTGGCACCCCAGTGCGCCCTAGCTGCACTGGTTTTTAAACATCAAATGCGAGTTCGGTGTTTTTTGAGAAACCTGGGGCGCCCTGGTTTTACCCCAGATAAAATTCGGTGTAAACTCAGGATTAAGGACGGTTATCAGTTTGTTAACAGACACGGTATTTAAAGTGGAATTAACTCTTATTGCGGGCACAAGAACTTCATTTCAGCATTTCAATGTGAACATTATCAAAAAGTTATGGTTTTATTTTATAATTGTTGTACAAAAGGCCATATGACAGTTCTCCTTTTCATTAAGCTGTTCGTTTAGCTGACAAGCACTGGGGCGCCCCATGTTTTTTTACAGTTCTCAGGGCGCCCTGGGATGCCACAGGTTTTCGAGTCAACGAACAAACCTATTTTCTAGCAAGCACAAGGCACCGAAAACTAGTTTCGCGTAAAATATTAAAACTAGCTGTCCGCAAATGCTCTAGGGCCTAGGCCTTTAACACTAGAACTATTGGCACTCAAGCTTGTAATTTTGATAATTTTTGGCACCTTTAAAGTAATATGCTTTCACATTTAAATTAATAATTATAAATGAAAATAGATTCGCGATATGTCGTTATTTCGAACCTTAATAAGATTTGGTATTACTCTTAAGAGATATTTTCAAAAAATATGATTAATTCAAGCAAGAAATTTAGTACCGGCCTTGTGTATAAAGATTATAGTGATTGCAAGTCGCCAAAATCACAGTTGAGTACACTTCTCACTAGCGGCGCTGTCATCGTATGCTTAAAAGCGTCATCAAAGTCCCAAGCTAATAAGTCGAGATGCCTTTCAAAAAGTTAAAAAGTTCTTAACGTATAACTATTTTCCTACAAAAGCTGTATACTTTCTCATAATTAAATAAGACTGTGTTTGACGGTGAAATAATCTTTCTATACGGATTATAAAAGGCCCCTTTTATGTGTTGCAAATTGCTTAATATGCGTAAATGAACGTGAGCAAATAAATGACGCTCTATTAAAATTAAAGGCTTATAAAAGTAAAAATAACACCTTTTTGACCGACACATCTTCGATTTGGCTGAAACTTTTTTTACGGATTCTATATCGAAAAATAAGAGATACGTGTCCGTGGATTTTTTTTTGTTCCGCATATTTTCTATAGCACTAGTGATCGAAAATGTAAGAAATAATTAATTTTTTGACTTGGAGACTCATTTTCAAAAATTTATAACTCTGATTTTATTTGAGCTACAAACTTCTTTTTTTTTTCTCTTTAAATCTAAAGGACTGAGTTTTGAGAAAAAAATATTTTTAATAAAAATTATTAACAAATTCATATTGTTATTAACAATTTAATTGTTTAAATCAATTTTTAACAATGACCCCCACCTCTTAGCAAGTTGTTAGTATTTTTATTGTATTCTCCGTCATATTTTACATAAAAAACATGTTTTCAAAATATGGTACCTTTATTATTACTATTTTTAAAACATTAATTTATATAGCGCGACACGTCAAAAAAAAAACGTTTTTTTGTTAATAAAAAGAAAACTATAGCTTGGATCAAAAAAAGTTACATATAAAAGTTGTAGATAATAAAAAGACCTACAATTTTTGTCTTAACTATTTTTCGACATAACCTCAAACTTTTCGAATAATATGCTAAAAATGTTAAAAATCCCTTTTTTGAAACATTAATTAATAATAAATGATAGAACATTATTTTATCGCATAAAAAAAAACGTATTGTGGTTTCAATACTTATTATTGGTTAATATGTATTTCGTTTGATGGTTAGTTGAGAAACATATTAAAAACACAAAAATTATATGTTAATTTCTTTTTTAATTTTTTATAGTCTTTTTATCAATAAATAATGTTTCAAAAAGGGGATTTTTAACATTTTTAGCATTTTATTCGAAAAGTTTGAGGTTATGTCGAAAAATAGTTTGGACAAAAATTGTAGGTCTTTTTATTATCTACAACTTTTATATGTAACTTTTTTTGATCCGAGCTATAGTTTTCTTTTTATTAACAAAAAAACGTTTTTTTTGACGTGTCGCGCTATATAAATTAATGTTTTAAAAATAGTAATAATAAAGGTACCATATTTTGAAAACATGTTTTTTATGTAAAATATGACGGAGAATACAATAAAAGTACTAACAACTTGCTAAGAGGTGGGGGCCATTGTTAAAAATTGATTTAAACAATTAAATTGTTAATAACAATATGAATTTGTTAATAATTTTTATTAAAAATATTTTTTTCTCAAAACTCAGTCCCTTAGATTTAAAATGTAAAAAAAAGAAGTTTGTAGCTCAAATAAAACCAGAGTTATAAATTTTTGAAAATGAGTCTCCAAGCCAAAAAATTCATTATTCTCACATTTTCGATCACTAGTATTATCGAAAATATGCGGAACAAAAAAAAAAAATCCTCGAACACGTATCTCTTATTTTTCGATATAGAATCCGTAAATAAAGTTTCAGCCAAATCGGAGACATGTCGGTAAATTTTTATCAAAATCCGTACGGTTTGTAAAAGAATTACCCATATATAATATTTAACAAAACTATTTCACAACTCAAACAGTAGTCTCAACTAACTCAACAATATATGGAACATTTAAAGAAACATATAAATTTGAATTACTGTGAGGAACATTAAGACTGGATGATAAAATTTGTCATTAAAGTTTTGGTAAGATTTTATACGAAAAAATGTAATCAAATTCTTTCTTCAAAGTGTGAGATCCGGCGTGAAAAAATAAATATATTAAAAGGATTAAAAAAAATCATTAACTGTCGACAGAATTTCTATAGTTTATTTATCCTTTCTAGGTTTTGTCTGTTACTTTGCTTCTGTTTACTTAAACTAAACCCTTAAATGAAATAAAAGTAAAATAAAATGAAATCAAAATTAAATTGAAAACCCTAAGATATGAATGCTTGCACAAAATGATCTGCTAGTAGGCTTTAGAGGCATATTATCTTAACACACTATCTACGGGTAATAGCTTGAGCTTAATTCACACGTCGAGTGGGCTGTCATTAGTGAAAAAAATGCACTTTTTAGAAGACAAGAAATATCTTCAAAACTAATAGTAGAAGAAACAGTTAGAGTATGTGCTTCATCAAAAAATGCATTCCCTACACAAAATGTATAAATACTCGTACCGCCTTTCGACGCCAGTCGGCGAAAAAAGTACAAGGACCCACCGATTGGCATAAAGGATATTAATACCCGACCCGCCGATCGGCGCCAGCCTGCATAAAAGGTATTAATACCGTTCCCGATGAACATATAAAATAATAAAGAAAATTTAATTTCGCTCGAGTATTACTTTTGTATAAATGTTTTGTACTGGTATAATCGCTTTGAAATGAAGTTATGAAACTGGTATACAGTAGGAAAGCTTTTACGAAATCTTTTAAAATGGTGTAAGTATGGACATCTAGTGAGGACAGTACCAGTTACAGTTGCAATCACTATATATTTATACACAAGGCAAAAATGTAAGGCCAGCGCGAGCTCAGACAACAACACAGTGCTAGAGGCAGGCTACAGCGGCCTATTCTGTTTGGGACTTTAAGGCTAAGTTTTAATATTTTACGCGAAATAAGTTTTCGCTGCCTTGTGCTTGCTAGGAAATGTTTATAGATGTACCAAAATTGAGAAATTTGATGTAAAAACATAATTTTATCAGTGTTCGAACAAAATTATGAGCAGCACATTGTGTTTGTACCTAGCTACAGGCAGTGCGGCAGATTATCGGAAGCGGCAGCCAAGCCAAGAATCCAGCGCCTTTACTCCGAAATATTTGATCTTTACTAACTTTAATACATGTCAAATGTCAATAGTTCTCAGTTTTGGACAACCTTGTACTGATAAAGTGTCAGTTGACATATTTAACCTAAAAGAACGAGTGTGTTGCGGTAATCGTGCTATTCCGGCTTTTAACTCAAATGATTTTTGGAATTCATAAATACTGTAAGTTTATTTGTAAAATCTCTCATATATAATTTTTAAGTTCATCCGAAGCGGAACCCAGGATGCTGTTGATGTTGATTTTATAATTATTGTAAACTTGTCACCTAGTATTTTTGCAGCGAAAAAAAATATATATGTTGCCCCTGTATGATCCCCTAACAAACTAAAAGTAAGTTTCTCCAGTAAGTTCCCTAGAGATATTAAGTACATTAATCTTGCGCTTATAACAAAGAACTTAGAATACAATAAATATTAGGTCTGCTTACACAACTTAACACCAGAACTACCAACATCTGTGAAATGGGATTAGTACTACATTTCTTCCTTGAACATATTTTTTTAATGTCCTCTCTTAAGATTTATCCTGTCTTAATCTGTTTTTTTAGCTACTTCTGATTCAGATCTATAAGGGCCGGCCCGCACTGCCTTTTACTTAGAAAAGCGAAAGTAAGAAAACTTATTTTCCAACACTTCGAATTTCAGCTGGTTCTTCCGATCATTTACTTGGTAACTGGGAAAAAAGAACGAGTTTTTCCAACAAATTCCGTGAAAATGAATGAATATGCGTAAATAAAAAAGGTGTACCCGGTCAAAACCTTCTTGTAGGTTTGGACCTGATGAAATGCCCATAAAGATACAATCTTCTACAAACGAAGAAACGCTCCTCCAAAGCAATAAAATCCCGAGCCTAGGTATGATCAAATATATTTAAACATGTTACATGAATATAAATTAGAGATGCCACGAATAGTAATTTGGCCGAATACCGAATACCGAATGTTCGGCGAGGTTCTTGGCCGAAGCGCCGAACATTCGGCAGCCGAATATTCGGCCACACTTAGTACTTCGTACACAACTCAGAACAAATTCTGTTGCAAATGAACTTGATTTTTACATGGCATCTGTTCGTTTAGATCGGACAGCAGACCCTTACGAGTGGTGGTCAGCAAACGCGAAACAATATAAAACCCTTTCACAATTTGCTAAGATTTATTTATCATCTCCCGGTAGCAGTGTGTATAGTGAGCGGTTGTTTTCGGAAGCAGGTATAATTTATGAGGAAAAACGCAATCGTCTGCTATCAACAAACGCTGAAAAAATTGTTTTCATTCATCATAACTTACCACTGGTAGATTTTAAATATTAATTTGTTAGTTCTTTTTTTTGGTTAAATAAATATATCTTTGTGAGTAATATTTTGAGTTCTTTTTTCATGATTTATTTGGTAATCATTACTATATTTTATCATAAATACGAAAGTAAATCTGTTTACCACGATTTCACGCTAAAACTGCTGAACTGATTTAAATGAAATTTGGTACACAGATACTCTAGAGCCTTAGAAAGGACATGGGCTATAATTTACGCGGACGAAGTCGCGGGAAAACAGCTAGTAATAAAAAAATAATAAATAAATTGCTATCCGGTATTCGGCCGAATAGTTAACCATATTCGGCCGAATACCGAATAGCGAAAAAAAGTGGCCGAATAGCCGAATACCGAATAGTTGCCGAATATTCGTGGCATCTCTAATATAAATACTTAATTTATTAAAACCCAAAGGAAAGAATTTAATTTGATAATTGTTCAGAGCAATCTTCACATATTATTGCAGTGTACTCTTTTCACATAGGAACCGTAAACATCTACTAAGAAGTTCGGTGGTACTAAATATTGTAAAGTGTTGATTTATTATATTGGATCTCTGCCCTGGTTAACTCAGAGCTTCTCCTGAGGGTTAAACGTACTTCTGCAAAACTTACTTCGTTCCTGTACCACCCCACGGACCTGCTTGCTTTCAGGTGAAACTTTATCATCTGTCAGTACCTTATGTGATCTGAACATTATTTGCGATACTGAACTAGATTACCTTCTCAAATCTACCAATTTGCTGTTGCCAGTTGGCTTTACCAATCGCTGCTCAAGGAAATTCTCTAACCCTACGTCACATAAGTTCTCTGCTTCTGTTTTGTGAGCCCGCTGACAAAATGCACCTGTCAGGTTAGTCAGAGTCACCTCCCAACGCTTATAAATACGATCGAATCAGTTCAAAGTACACAGTTCCCTTCGCTTCGCGTTACGTCCCACCAACACCTAGTGCTAGGGGGACTAGTGATGTCGCCGATATATTCTTCGTCGATCAGTTCCATCGATTGTCCCACATTTTTACACAATATATTCTTCAGTATTGATCTCCGCAACGTAAGATATTTTTGTGAATTTTTTTCGACGAAATGATTGAATTTATTTATTTCCAATTAAAGTACGTATATTTAGTAATGTTTCAAGAATACTCTATAAAATTTTCAGAGCAAAATATTAAGAAATGAGCCTGTGGTAACCAACATGAGTAGACTCTACAAAAAAAAATGCATTTTCCGGTGGACATCAGAACTCGACACTGGATCATCTAAAATCAAAAAATCAAATATATTTTGTTAGTTTAAGAGTTTCTCTAGGTAGTGACGTTGAGTTTTTATTTTTAAAATTTTTTTTTAATTTTTGGCAGCACTTAGAAGTCAAAAAAATGAAATTTAAAAAAAAAATTGTTAAAATTCAGCACATTTTTTATTTTAAAATCGAAAATAATTCGAAAAAAAAAGAAAATCTCGACGTCACTACCTCATAAAATATGTAGAGAAAGCCTGCACAAAATTTCAAGAGAATCGGTTCAGTAGTTTTTAAGATACAGTGTCCACCGACTTTATAAATAGTAGTTTTGAGAGAAACGCATTTAAAGATTTTTATCATTGTTCTTCGAAATACTCACACCGCTGAAAACTGGATCGAGAGTAGGGATATTCAAAGCGTTGTATCTCTGGCAGTTTTGCTCCGATCGACTTGAAACTTTCACAGGATATTCTTGAAGATTTCTACTTTCATTTAAAAACAGAAAAAAACGATATGAAATAAATATCAATATATTTTAATATGATGAAGAAGCTGCTCTTTTTTTAAGGAGTTGTATATTATATCTTCATCAGTATTTAGCACTCAAATCGTTATAATCTGTGGTGATCTTAAATGCACAAAACTTCAATTGTCTGATGACGAATCTTATGCGGAATATGTTGGATTCCCTTAGTCTTAATATAATAAATGCTCTATTATCTCTCTATTACCATACCACAAATTCGTATCAATTCGACTATACACTGTGTTGCAAAATTATAAACCCACCCACAAAATTCGAGATTTTTCTACTTTGCAATGGAATTTTGAAAAACTTTCTGCAGCAAAAGATTGTCGCCAACAAACAGTATTTGGATTATGAATAGAATGTGTGTATGGTAAGCATTTAAATTATTTTAGAACTCTACAATTTCTGCTGTTGCATATTTAATAATCCACTAGTAAAAGCACAGGAAAAGACGTTAATAATTTATTTGACCATTATTTCTACTTCCACTATTTGTGCGTACTTAAAATAACAATAACAATAATAATAATCGTGTTACTACTGAATTTTGCAACGATCAACGTAGATACTCCAAACCTTAATTTACCAAGTGTTCCCCATTGGGTTTAAGGTTTAGGAACATGCTGGGCATTAAAGAAGTTTTTTTTGAATTGGATTAAAACCATGACATCTTTCTACTCGTATGAATCCACTACTTTTGGAGATTTTCCCTAACAAGCTACTTTTGAGAACAGTGACGTAGTCTTCACTATTCATAAGAGTAGTGGTAAACTGATTTTCAAGAGGTTTGGCTTCAGAAATTGCTTCCCTTCGATATTGATTCAAATATACTTATTGTTTCTCCGCCTGTCTTCATTGAGTAATTTCTATAAGTTTCTCATAGCAAATGGTTGACATTCCAATGTATAGATAAATGCGAAATTTGTATGGAAAAGTAGTCCATAAAATCGAACACTACTACGCCTGATGAGTTGCCCCTTCAGTTTCTAAAAATGATATTTCTGTGCAATATCGAAGTTTTAATTCGTCTTATTAACCATTGCCTCACACCCTTCAGGTTCCCATTGCAGTGGAAGCAAGTTCTTATTATTTCTGTGGCTAATTACATTCATGGTAGGGAAGTTCTCTCTCCATACCAGTCTGGGATTTCGCAGGTATTACAGCTGTTAAACGGCCTTAGAAAAAGTTACTGCGGACATTCAATTGCTTTGGAAATGCTTACCATTTTAATCTCGGTCGACTTCAGTAAAGCATTTGACACTATTTTTTACAGTTGCTGAGTAACCTCCCAGGTCAATATTCAGTTTCAACTGCCGTTTCGCTTTTAAAAAATTACTTGCATTTTACACATTGTCGCCTATTATGTAAACTAAACTATTAATGCTATATAAAAATATATATTAGACGGACTATAATTTCTGCCATTATTTTCAGATAGTCTAGTTTGAGTTAGTGGTATCAAAGTCGAGACATATTTTCAAAGCTGAGATGCTAATCGACTTACATAACAGTGCCCAGTCGGTAATCATAGGAATGGAAATGTACTTTGTACAATTAATATTCTATCTTTTTACTTCAAATAAATCTTTATTATTATTATTAGAAATAATAAGCGATATTAAATTATAAGTTTATATTTTAGTGGTTTCGGAGGGTATCTCATAACACGTTCGCGGACAGTAAAAATCGAACTGCAGAAAAAAAGTGTGTGATTTATTTTTAAACTAATTGTGATATTCAAATTGTTATTAGTCACATTTTGCCAGAGTTTCAAATAACTAGTTAAAAATTAAAAATAAAGAATTGAATGCCGATAATCCGGCTTATGAGTTTAAATGTGATTACGAAAATGAATGCTATAGCATTCACGTCCGCGAATGTGTTAAAGATTATGTAACCTTCTAATTTCATTTCTTCTCGTCAAGACTGTATCATATTTTCATATATATCCTCTCAGTTTTGGAGTCTCATAAATTTCATAAAAAGTCGCAGTCTTTATCATGTGCTAAAATGAAATAATATTTTCAGGAACTGCAGGTGAAGATGTTTTTTGCAATACGCTTTTACCTATCGAAGGTTTCGCAAAAAACCACTGTCAATTCCATCAACAAATTATTTACCAGATCAGCCACATTCACCACAAAGGATTTCTGGGTACATGAGTCCCACGGCGAAACAGGAACTTTAAGTGCACGCTTTATTAAACACTTGGCTTTGGAGAGGTGCAAATTCGATCCGATAGTTCCTCAGACTATCAAATATTCGGACTACTACCCTATTCAAGATATTCGCAGTTTTAATGCAGCAATTGAAACAGTACCCATAGAACAAATTCCACGATTGATAGTATTTACGTATACCTATAAAACAAATGGTGATCCACAAAAAGTTGTCCAAGTCTTGAACAAGATAGACGAAATTTGTGTTGCGAATATTGAACAATTTGAATACGAAAACCTTTTAGAGGTGCTATACGCTTTCATGTTCATCATCCCGAGCAAAATTACAAAACTCAGATTTTATGAACGTGCAATACAAAGACTTGTGGACGAATTTAAGCGGTCATATCCCAAGGAGCGATTCATTCAAGTTTGCTTCTACCTGGGACTTTGGAAGAGGAATATGGACAGCAATAAAATGATGAATCAACTATTTTCCAATCATCTAAAGTCTTATCTCGAACAAATGAGCACATTTGATTTTGCCATCGTAAGCAACGCAGCATACAAGACTAGCCTGATAGTCAATGAAGAAACATTCAATGAAAGACTTGTCAGGGAAGCAGAAGCCTCTGATTGCAAAGATGACGCACTTCTGGTGAACTTTGTGAAATCTATCCGCTTAAACAGGATAAAATCGCCTCAATTGTGCGAGAAGTTGAAGTCACATTTGCTTTCTGGTAAGATGAAAGGATTTCACTTTAAAGGGCTTGTACACTGCTTTGCGTATTTCTCTGAGAATTTGTGGAATGACCCCGAAGTGTGTGATTTATTTGCTGCTAAATGTTTAGAATTACTTCAGTCTACCGATGAAGCCTTCAACGACATGCGACCTAAAGATTTAGCCACTTTCTTGTGGTGTTGTGCAAATTTGGGCTTGGATAACTTAAGTGAATTTGACTTCGAACTACTCGAAGAACAAATTTTAAGGAAAGTTGACGCTGGCAAGTATAGAAATTGTCCTGATGAACTGGTTGACTCAGCTCTGTCTCTTTGGATGATGGGATATAAGTCCAAAGAAATAATCTCAGAGGTTATTAACATAAACAGACAGGACAAAACAAGGAATTCTGAACGAATTAAATTGGACTCTAGATTAAGACTTCTTCTCAATTGCGTCCAAATTGAAAAGCCCGAATGGCTCGAAAAGAAACGAAAAACCGAAAGGTGTTTTGTTGAAAAACGCAAAGCTCCTGATTATTTGGTTGAAAAAAGAAGAGGTCTACAAGAAGTTGCGCAACTTTTGGAGGAAAATAAAGAATTAAAATTAGTCTCAAGCTCGATAGTATGTCCAATAAGCGATCTGAATATTCCTGGAATTTTAGTGGAGACAAAACAAGGAAAGAGCTATTTAGAAATCGTAGAGGACAACCAACTCCTGAAGTTTTCGTCAAAGTTGGTAGCTATTCTCCAGTTGAAAGTTTCATTGCTGAAAAGTTTAGGATATAATGTTCAAATGGTAATATAGGATTACAGTTTTTTTTAATTTTGCTTAATTTATATATTGTTTCAGATTGTACCCCATGAATACCAAAACTCAAGTGAATTGTTGGAGGCTCTTAAGGAAAGCATAAACTCGTTGGAAGGTATCACGCAAGTTAAGGAAGCCGTGGCATAAAATGTATATGTTATTATTCTACTAGTTTAATTCTAGTACCTGAATTAAAATCACGTTATTTTAATTTTTTTTTTAATTTATACCCCCAAACCCAACAAGGACGGGTACCCGTCTGTCCCCTTTTAGAAATAACAAAACTTAAAAACTACCATGGCTCACTAGATATGATTGACTTCATATCGAAGATGTAGTAACTGTAAGAACACAGCGAGCAGGTCGCGGTCGCAGTTTAGGTGACTATTCAGCTGACTGAGAGAACAAAGTAGGTATAATAAGTGGGGACACACATAGCGCGGATGCTGAGTTAACAGCTTATTATACCTACTTTGTTCTCTCAGTCAGCTGAATAGTCACCTAAAGTGCGACCGCGACCTGCTCGCTGTGTTCTTACCCTAAGTAATCCCAAGGTCTAGAATGTATTCGTTACGCAACTCATCAGTGTGAGGGCAAGAAAAACTTACATGACAACGTGCGCTTTGTCCACACAATCGAATCAACGCTGAAGACTACTATTTGAATGATATCATCTTATCTATTCGAAATTTAAAGATCTAAATAAAAACAATGAAAAAGGAAATAATCGTTTCTAAATTAGAAAGCAAATATAGCTATATCAAATTACTTTTGCGCCACCTTTTACAAAAGACAATCTTACCTAAATGTCTGTTTCGATATTTTGTATTCTTTGCCCCAATACTTTATATTTCAACTTAACATATAGACCACTCTTTATTTTGATAAAATGTAAAGAATAACATGGGAAAGAATGCATCACCAGACGTTTTTGTCTGTATCTAATGAAAAAATAATCATATGTACATGAATTTCATTAGAAAGAGCATAGGTTCAATAGGTTAATCAATAATATTCATAGTTTCATTGAAGAAGTCACAAAATCGTGTTTTTCCTCAATCTTGAATTTATGCCTCGAGTTTGAATGCTAATAAACTAATATTGTGTTAACCTTACGAAAAAACAAAAAAGTTCAATGAGCCACCAGTAAATATTGATATTATGAGCCTAATATATATATATAAATAACATTTACTTCATTCACAAAATTGATGAATCATTTTTCGAATTTCATTAAAAAAAAAAAGAATAAAAAAAAAAATTTGTGTTAGCAGGAATGTAACCCTCACCAGCCACGTCACGCTGCCCACTAGGCTTCGCGCCGGCTTGCCAACCGCATGCAAACTGAACTTATACAGTGGTACCTCGACATACGAGTTTAATTCGTTCCGTAACTTTGCTCGTATGTCAAATTGCTCGTATCTCAAAGCAATTTTCCCCATTGAAATTAATTGAAATGCCATTAATCCGTTCCAGCTCCCAAAACACCACCTCAGTTGTTTTTGTTAAGTGTTTTTGAATAAGAAAAATGTATTTACAAGAAGAAACATTCATTTATAACTAACAAATACATATTCTATAAAAAAATAATGAAAGAAAACGTGAAGTGCTTACGGAAGCGCTTAATTTTCGTCACTGGCCTTCGCTTTTTTCGGCACGCTTTGCTCATTTTCACCTGCAGATCGTTTAAAAAAACTGTCCAAGGAGGTTTGTTTCTTCCTCCCTTTCAGGATAGTCTGAGGTGGGAGAAACTGTTAGACGCTGCACACGACCCCAACATGCGCCTCGCATGTTGGGGTCGTGTGCAGCGGTGTAGTGTGCGATTCCTCGTATCTCAAATCTTGCTCTCATCTCAAAGCAAAATATCGCTCGCTCGGCGGCTCGTATCTCAAAACACTCGTATATTAGGGCACTCGTATATCGAGGTACCACTGTATTTAAGTTGCTTAGTAGAAGCAACTTTGAAACTATTGAGCGTTGCGTGCATTGAAATTGGAGGCGGAAAATCTTGGCGGTCTCCTTATAAGTAAAAACTAAATTAGATCAGATAATTTCTCTGAAAAACCAAAGCAGCTGAAAGGGGTTTAATTAGATATGTATCACTTGTAATACTCTGGCTAAAGCTGCGTAGTTTAGCTAGATTTTTATAAATATCGAAATACAATTTATTCTTTATTAAAATTTTTTTTTATTTGCATGGTGTTAGGCTCAGACAATAACAACAAGGACTTAAATTTAACAATTTCTTATATATTAAGGTCTCGAACCATTTAGAATTTTAGCGAAAAATTCACGCTCTTCGTCAAGAATTTTCTCCTCCCATTCTTGTTGTTGTTGTTGCAATACGAGTTGCTGCTGGAAGAATTGCTTTTGTAAATCTTCTTGGGCACTAACAAATTGCGTAACGAGCATTTTGAAGCATTCCTTGTAATTAGTCACAAATTTATCTATAAATTGTAAAAAGACAAATGGTCTTATTTTTCAACAAAAGAAAAAGGTGTACTTACTATTACTTCTAATGTTTCCTTTGCTTTCTTCCTGGTCTTTCTCTTCAACCTCTGCCGTTTCTTTTTTCGAAGTTGCATTAACTTCATTCAAATCCTCGCAGATTACTTCTGAACACAAGTCAAGAGGATTTATTTCCTCTTCCCTTAGGACCTCAACGTTCACGTATTTCTCATGATCAGAATCATCATCGTCTTTATCGTCGCCATCTACAGCTTCTTTAGTCTGATCCTCATACTCATCATCTGAATTATAGTCTTCATCCTTCGACATTTCATGCAAAACTTCATAGAATGCAAATTGATTCCGTAAACGTTTCCATCCTGCATTCGGTGGAAAGCAGAGCCTATATCTCAAGCGTAGTTTTTTCAATTTCAGGCTCATCTGATGAATTGTTCTAACGTAGCCGAGTTTCTTCATTTCTGGCCTTATATCGGATAAAATTTCATCAAAACGATAATTTTTGCTTTTCATTCTTCTAAAAATCCGTTTCTTCTTACATATTTCTAGGAAATCTGTAATTTCTTTGTGTGTCCATCGTTCAGACATTTTGTTTTTTTTGTAGTGAATTTGCTGTAAATTGAAGATTTATAAGCTAATGGTATTATTTTTGATACTATGTTACTAAACTAACTCATTTTGTATAAACTGTTGAATTTATATTACATCGACTTTTAAATTTTGCAGGCAATTAAAAAATAGGATGGCTTTACGGAGCAAGTTTCAACTGAGAACAGAATATGAGATTGAATAGATAGTCTATTTAACACGTTCCCTGCCATGCTGTTTATGAGAAGGTGTCATTTCTAGGCCACGTGTACCATTTTCGGCGCACGGTAACCACTTTAATAATTTTCTATAAATACATATTTTTTTCTTGTTTTTGAGAGAACATATATTATTTTCATAATTATAGATACACAGATAGATATACTCAAAAATTACTGTAAACATCATTACTTCACATGAAACAGTTTTACCACAAATTAAATTTTAGACGGAAACATTTTAAATTCAAAAATTCAGCTTGGCGTACAAATGAGGTTCAGCGTGTACCGACAATGGTACACGTGGCAGGGAACGTGTTAATGGAAAAAATAATACAAAAAATCATTTTAAGACTTCAATATATTTTTGAAAAAACGTCTTTATAAATAAACTTGATAAATAATTAAATGTTTGTTGATCTATGCATATTTTACTCTTTTTACCCACAAATAATTAAACATACCTTATGAATTTTTGATTTTTTCGACAGTTTAAACTGAGTTAATTAACCCTTTTAGTGCCAAGCGTTTTATCCCTTTACACCCGAAGGTACACGAACGTGCGGGTAACATTTACTATCGTGCGACTTGCAAATTACGCAGGCCTACCTATCGTGAGGGCAGCTTTTCAGAAAATGGCAAAATGCAGGATTTTCTTTTATTATTTTTCTTATTTTCCGTAGTCACCTAGATAATTTCTCAGTTAATTGGTTTTTGGGAAATTCTCAACCTTTTTCTCTCGGTTGTAAAGGGTTATGGAGTACATGCGAGAAATGCCACTGGCCGATTTGATATGCGCGCTCATATAAATAGCTTTATAAGGAGGAAAATTTTAGTATTTATTGGAGATAAGGACTAAATGAAATAAACACAAGCGTGGTGTGGTCTACATTGTATTGGAGATAAGGACTAAAGCAAGAGCCTCTCTGCGCGTGCGCTCGTAGGCAAAGAATATCGAATTCAACAAGAAGGGACACTCTCAATACGCTCTCAAAGTCCCAACTCATATGCAAGCTCTCGCAAATACACCCAGCAAAATTTCCCATTAGATAAAGCAGCTCAGGGCTACTACCTCTGTAAATCCCTATAAGAAATGTAGAGAGAGAAATAGTCACCAAAAAGTTCTCACAGACAGCTTTTACAGCGTAAGCTATAAACTGAAGCTTTTTTTATGAACGCGTTTTTAAAGGCGCTCCAGTTTGCTGCACTAGCACTAGATCGCTCAAGTTTACCTCCCCTCGCAATAGGGAAATGCCGAATCGGAGAAGGGAGAAGGGGCAGGCAGCACACACCGAGCATGAATACGGACGAGATTGTTTACATTTTTTCATTGTGCATTTTTAAAGGCGCTCTGGTTTTAGATTATTGTGTGCCCCGCTCGCTTTGCGGAAAGTACCGGGTGGTCTTGATTTGTTCGTAAATGTGAACAAGCTTAAAAGTTTTTAAGTAAAAAAGTGCGGAATTAATTAAATAAAATAAAATGTGCTTTAGATAAATGATGGGTAAGCGTAATAAAATGTGTTTGGTGTGTGGCTGTGGAAAAGGCAGCGTGTAATGTGTTCATAGAAAAGTTTTGTGATAAAAGATTTTTGTGAGGTGCACCCTGCAGGAGTGTTCCACTTTTCGCCCCAAATTTTTGTCTTTCTCTCACTTATGCTTTCTTTATTACTAACTATTTCTAGCAAAAATTTCCACTTCGTTCCTGTAACGGTACCAAGGTCGAAAAATTTAAAAAAATAACCGCTCGAGTGTCCCCTCTTGTTATAGATACTCTTTGTCGTAGGCAGCTTGGCCTACCGGCCGGGCCATTACGCCACACCGGCCCGTGGCACTCTTCGCATAAGGACCGTGGGCCGATAGATCGGCCCGCTGGCACTAAAAGGGTTAAGGAAAATGTCACTTCAAAATAGTACCACAAGGAAGTGTGACATTTCAAGATTTAATAATTTTACAAAAAAATACACCTTTCAATCACCAATTTTAAAATGTGTTTTATAGGAAAAGTTGTTGAAGTTATGCTACATGACGTCAACGGTAATGTTTTAAGTTTTTTGAGTAAATGAAAGGGTGAGATTTGATTTGTTGCATTACTGCAGCACGGCTGCGTAGAGGGTTAATATGATAGTCAAAATCAGAGTGAAAGAATATGCTTATATACGTCGTCCCGATTCTGTTATCTTCTCTATATATAAAAACTGTCTGTCCCTCTGTTCATCATTATACGTTGTATCAGCTGCGTTTTTTTAAAGATCTATATAGATCTACCATACAAAGTTGAAAACCCAGCTTTTTATCTGTTGTTATTGAGCTTTGGTGATATTTTTAAGACAAGTTGGAAAAAAGTAATTGATTGCTTGCATCAGTTTTTATGTTTGATTGGTTGTCTAAATTTACTTGTTATCTATATCAACTACCAATATTATACTTTGAATTAAAGTATTTGCTAAGACATTTTCTATAAGCGTTAATGCATTAAAATATTATTTAAATGCTATTTATAGCAGCTTTTTCATAACTTCGGGGAGGGGGGGGGGGGGGGGGGGGGGGGGGGGGGGGGGGGGGGGGGGGGGGGGGATGGCAGAGAGGAGGAGGGTATTTGGCAGTTTCGTATTGGTTGAAATCGACTATATATTGATTATAGATAAAAACCCAAAAATAATTTTAAAGAAATTTCAAGTCCTTCCTGCCAAAAAATTTGGACCGAAAACCGGCACGTGTTCTGGAGCTCATGTTTTTCGTTGGGATTAATTTAAACTCAAACATTTTACATATTTTGTTTAAAAAGTTTTTAAAAAGTACAATGAATTGAAAAGATTATTCTCCAGGACAAGCGAGATTTCTAGATAAGAGCTTTAGTTTGAAAATTGCTGCGAAGTTTTTGCCATACACTTACGTCAACCGCATATTTTGCCAATCAGACTACTGTCCTCCCGCGGTATGTGCACCGGACCACTTCACGGTATGTAATCGAATAAAATTATCTGTTTTACATATGCGCAGCGAATTTTACTACACAAGCCAGATCTCCTACAACTGGAAATTTTTTAGCTTCAATGCCCATTAAAATACCAAAGCATATTTGTGCCTAAAAAAAACATCTTGTTTATATCAAAATTTTCTTCCTACTACATGCACATGCAAATAATTCTTTTTCTTTTTTTGCATTTAATTATTTCTGAGTCTAACGTGAGGCTTCGACTGTTAAATATATCAAAACAATTATTGGTAATACTTGCTATTTTGTAAAATACTCAAAGCCAAAATGTCAGGCATAAATTTACTATTATAAACCATAATGGTTTATCTCGGATTTTTTCTGGTTCTTTGATTGGTCCCTTTCTAATTATAAATAAAAATCTGTATGTAATGTAAATGGCTTAAATTAATTTTTAAACATTCATATAGTTATAATTAAATTAGAAATATGATCCACAATTTTAATTGAGATAAGACGCATGAGAATTTCACACTATACAGAAATCTATATCTGGAAATCTTTTGACACTAATCGTCGGTTTTATGGCCTCTGCTCACATGAAATATCCTAATTTCTCCATTGCACCTAAAACGCAATTTGCTTTTCCCGCCTTTGTTATCTTCTGTCCTGCTTGTCAAGAAAACAAGTCAACGGTAGAAATCTACAAGCTGGCGCAATGAGAGCATAAACAAATCTATTAAAATTGAACCTTTGGATTTTTTGATTTCGTAATATATTTCACAGGAATTATGAAAATATTCAATAGAGTTAGTAGAGCGAAATGTGTTGAAAGTGGTTTAATTACGAGCAACTATACGTGACTCATTTCATTATATGTTAAGCTCGATTTCATGAAAAACGTTCTTACAAGTATCTAGAACAAAGGCATTGCATTGAAGTTCTAGTGTAGTTGAACTCAACTCAAGAAAAGTCCGATAGGTCTTTGAAATTTTGTAAATTTACTTACCTTTACTCTATGAATGAATTGATCCGAATATTTCACACTGCACAGCGTTGATTCATTTAGTTCAACTGGTTTAGTCCGACCTTTGTTGGCTGCAACAATTCCAATGAAATGCCAACTTTGACATAGGTATTATAGGACGTCACCGATATAAGCACAGCCATGTCAAACTCCATATGTTTTTGACAGTTTACGAACAAGGTTGGATTCGACGGTGGCTCATAGGATAAGTTGGGGTTGGGTGGCTATCCCGTGGAGGAATATTATTGACCAAAATGTTAAGAAGGCGGGAACTGCTACTTTTATTCCGGAGATTATCTAACCAAGTTGTTAATGAAAAGGTACGGTAACTAATACATTTTTAAGTTGATTATTTAGGACAATATAATCTTAAAATTAGTTTTAATTTCAATGATTATGGAGCCCCTGAATATTATATTAAATTAGTGGTGCTGTTATAAGAATCTATTAATAGCGAAAGAAATAGTTTGAGGTCTACATGAGCAAGACCTCACTACAGATCTGATAAGCCCGGCAAAGCGAAATACACTCCGATTTCACTATCCCTATGTCGGAATATATTGCTAATGCACCACGATTTGTGTTTATTTGTAATGAAATTTGCATTATTCACACACCAACACTGCAGTTTGTGTTTCTCGGCATCGAGCGGCTACATTAACAGCGCTTTGAGGCATTCTATCATTTATCACTTCGTGGTCCTTCGATATGGGAATGGTCTCCAAAGAATTTTGCAAGGGAAAAAGGGATAACAATGAACAAAATCGTTCTTCCATAATTTTTGAGATATTGATAAAAATAAATGTTATCGTCCAACACACAAAATGCTTTTTCTTTCCAAATCCGAAAATTGTGCGTACACACACTGTCTATTGACTGAAGATTTTTCTCATACAAACTGCCTATTGACTGGAGATTTTCCTTATAATAATAAATTTATAAGTATAGTGGTAATACATTGTTAACGCTTCGAGAGTAGACCTAAAGAATAATATATACTACTGTATAGGGGCCAAAACGACACCAGGCTCTATTCAAATCATTTATATGTAGCTTTGAAATTATTATTTTTGTAGCTGTAACGTCGAAATGCTTAAAGGCATTAATATCATCAATATACAAAATATTGGACGAATAAAATACATTAAACTGCATAGATGCAAAACTTCCTGGGCACTATATAACAAATACAGTCATCTCGGGTATCTCTGGACCACTTTTCACATATCTTCTGAAATATGTTAGGTCTATCTGTAACTCTAAAGTTTTTACTCATGGGTAAAACTTTTTACTTTAAACTGTCTATTAACCTCACGGAGGGGAAAAATTGAGCACTTGACAGTACTTCTTCTCTTACCCAATTTTACCAGATTTTACTCACGCTCCGAGTCCGAGTAAATTTGGGTAAAATCTCCGATGGCTTTTTACTGTGTAATCTGTCATTTGCATGTTTAAATTTTGCGTTTAGTTTCAGATAAAAGAAGTTATTGAAAAAAATGTAAATAAATAAAAACCATATTACAAAATCTTCGAAAATATTAAATAAATCCATAAGTGACTCCTCTGACATCTTGATCATGTTTAACAATTTAAATACACAAGTAAGATTTTGAAGGTATACCAAATTTTTACTTGAAGTTGTCTGGTAACTTTTGAAGCTTATCCCCTCTACCATATGAAACTTTTTACCAGTTTTTTACTCAAGAAAATTTTACGCAAAAATTACCAAACAGACCTTTTGTAAGTTTCTTAAAATTGTGATATAAATGTCGTGATTTATGTGATCTTTTAAACTTGTCAAGTGCTATGTTTCTACGCACAGGGTTAAGTTGGAGTTGAGTTTTCGTCGAGTTAAGAATATGGCCGCCAAACCTGAACTGTTTCCATGAGTAACTTTGGAGTTGAGTTGAAAAAATAAACAGGAATGACATTTGAAGCTAACCCCACCTCAACCCGACTAGTTTCGAGGAGTTGACTTGGGTTTAACGAAACTCAACTCAACCCGAGTTTCCATGAGCACTAACTCGAGTTGAAACACAATAAACGTCAATCAAATCACAAAAAAAAAAAAAATAATAATAAAACGTCAATCTGAAATAATCGTCATTTTATACATGATCCAAAGTTACATTGTCATTTTGGTTAACTTTGATCATCATTTATATTATTGTATAAAACGTACATTTAACCCTTTATAGCCCCATGTGACATTTCTGTAACAAACCTCAAAAATCCCGCCAGAATACGCACCAAATGTATTTAGTTCATTCAAATCGGCGCCACTTTGCTGTCACATATTATTGAACAATGTAGTATCCACGGAAATCATCATAGACAGCGTAAACTGTTAACAGTTAATCGATTAGAATTTCGCCCGTAATTGAAAGTCACAAGTTGAAATTCGAGCAAATTTTAAATTTTACAAAAAAAATACAAAAAGTGTGTAAAATTGTGTTATTTTCTTGGAAACCTATAGATAAGTGAATGAATATGTTCCTTCCATACCAAATTAGTTTTTTTTGTTTACGTTTAACTCAATTTTACAGTAACGTTACACTCCCTTAAATGTGAAATAAATAATTAATAATACATATTTTTTTAATTTCTGAGAAATATGTATTTTTTATTTCCCTAAACCTGTCAATTTTTAACATAATTTTAATGTTTTATGATCTTGGGCTATAAAGGGTTAACGTAGTTTTCTGCTTTTAGGAAAATATCACAATTATTTGAAACTAGATACAGTAACGATAATTTTAAGCTAGATTTTTAAGATACTTATAAAATAAAAACACAACGAATGCTTCTTGTCGTTCTTTTTCCCAACAGAATTTAACATCCTGCCTAAAGAATTCACGTTTGTCCGGATGCAAATTGAAGTTCGCCATTCTTAGTTGGTCAAACATACTGTATAATTTAATTTTATGATCTTGCAATGAGGATGCATAGATAACAATGTCGTCGAGGTATATAAAACATATTATATCCTGTATTCCCGCTAGGACCGTATTCATCAACCTCTGAAAACAGGCAGGGGCACCCTTCAAACTAAATGCGTGTAAATGCGAAGTGGGAAATTGCTTATGTGGACAAAATCTTCTTTATTGTAATTTGGCCTTGATTTTAATTTGGGTTTTTTATATACCTGTGGTATACCTGACTACATACACTGGCAATAAGTGAACCTCATCACTTAGACCAACATTTATAGGGCGCATTTTAATAGTTCTATGTTTTGTCCTATTATATTTGTCTGTTAACTTGTTCAGCATAGTTGAAGTTGAAGTGTCTTTATTCCGACTGAACAAATCCTCTGAAATACTGAACTGTAGAAAACATGAATAGTATCCCTTTCTGTTAAATCAACTGTGAGGCTGGATATTAGTTTTTTGAATGACTATATGCATGCCATCAATACAAGAAACAACATTTGAAAAATTGGTTGATTCGCGCACTATATTAAAGTTTTGAACTACACGCTGAATGTCGCTTCCTTCTGGCCACTTAATGTATTCTTTTGAAAACGAAGAGAGAATTTTACATAAGAAGAGTACAATATTGTAGGCAGAATCCTTGGCTACACCAAACCTATCACCTAGTTCCTGGTAACTGTTTGAATTTGCTAATGCCCACAGTGTCATTTACAGCGTTAATTTAGGGGATATTTGTATCTGTCTTTCTTTCCATGATTTAGCAGCTGCTACTTTTCGTTCTAGTATCTAAGATAGAAATATTTAAACATGGATACATATCTTTTTGTTGTATTTATCTATTACCTCGAAACTTGTCCTTGATATTCCAAAATCACTGCAAAACGTATAATCTTCGTAGAGATCCACAATGTCTACATAACTTGTTATTTTTTGTATTGTTCTCTGAATTTTTTTTAGAAAAAAAAAAAAACAATAAGTTCTTTGTTCAATGATGCTTTTGTTCAAGGATCCTCCTAGTATTGTACGATTTACTTTCATTGTTTTCGTCAGTAACATTTCATATTAAATCTAAATACTGTACCAACATTTGACATTTAATTACGACGTTGGATGCGGCACTCGCCCGTCCATGTGTTCAGCATCTAATCCTGCGCATTCGGCTGCTTCGGACATGAATACAACCGCCATCGTCTTTCAAAATTCATAGATTGTGTTTTTAACACTCTTAAATTTCTAGGAAGCACCTTTATATTATTTGGTCTTTGTTGTGAAATCTATTTTATTTATAAGCTTTTCACACACAAAATATAAATCCTTTTTATGTAGTCATATGTACCTATATGTATGGGAGATAATTAAATAAACACAAACAATGGAAAAATTAAGTAAGCTTTGGAAGCTGCCAGTCTGAACTTAAATATTTATATGTATGGAGTTACGCTCATCAAAATGCTGAAAAAGGCCAATGGGAAATGTACGAAGTGGATTCATACAGAATTAAGGCACGTATTTCATAGTGAAATTCAGTTTTAAGTCCTGTTCCACATTCATTAAACAGACAAACATTGATTTTAAAATTGTTTTTGATAATACGGTGTGGAACAAACAAAATACATATATCTGTCTTTTAGTTCAATAGTAGTGAAGGGCGGTATAGCTCAACCCCATTGTTACAGCGCCTTTCACTTCAAGTTTGCCGATTTCGCATCTACGGTGACAACCAGAACCTATTATTTTACCGTGTGTGTATTTATGTCGATCATACGCAGCGCCAATAAAACTTTTTAAGGCTTGCTCCGATCCGATCACAAACTGCTCATCTCATTTCTTCTTCTGATCACCATACATACTTGATCATTGTGTTTGTTCACCCTGCCTTTTTTTCTATTCTTAGCTTAGCTACCATAACTCTTCGTACCGGCTTAAGTAACCCACTAGCCTATCCTTTCCAAAACCCGTTTCAATTCTCTATCCTCCCTACAGATTACAGCCTCCTTCAGCCAAACAACTCCAACAACAAAGTTCAGATTTTTTTATTTTTGCCTCAGCAAGTGCAGTCAGGACGTGTCTATCTAGCTCCCACCTCAACCAAACCTTATGGTCAGTAGGAACAAGTGCTTCCGGTGAGACGCACCTGACTCCCACTATTGTTTTCCTGACGTCACATAACATATTTCTTATAGAGAGTTGGGTACCTTACTACTGATCTGATACCTTGGAAAATAACCTACTGATTAAGACCTATATAAATAATTTTGTGTCACTGTACCACACAAGGAATTGCACAAGTCTAATACCTGATGCATTTTGCCCAAATTCCTTTAATATGTGGGAGTTTTTGGAGGCTGGGAAACCTTTGTGTAAAATATACAAGTGACGGATCGGGGGATCGGTAATTTGTTTTTTCCCAAGAATAACTTCAAATGCACAACTCAAAATTGCGTAAGACTCATTTTTGTTTTACATGTTGGAAAATTTAGGTCTTACGCATTTTTGAATTATATCGTTAATACAGTAGGTGATATATTTTAGCTAGTATTTCAGTACATATTTTTGAGAAGTGTAAATTGATAACAATTTTTTTTTCAGGTAGAAAACGGCAAAGAAAACAACTTATTGCGAAAGGAAGATATTGAGGAAGCTGTTAAGGCGGCTCCAACATTGTTGTCTATACCGGTTGATTTGTGGCAACGTTCCCACGACGTGTTTTTAAATCATGGATTGAGCAAGAGAGAATTCCTTCAGATTATTATAGGCAACCCAAACGTATTAACAAGACAACCAAAGAAAATAATCGATAGCATCGAGACATGGCGAAATTGTCAATTTGGGGAAAAAAATTTATATCAATTACTAGCGCGGTATCCAATTCTTTTCGATGTAAATTATGACAGTAAAATGATGGAGAAAGTAACATTTTTAAGAAAATTTGTAGGAACTACAAAAAATGTGTGGAAACTTTTCATGAACTCCCCTAATTTGATTCAAGAGAATAATAAAACTATTGAAGAAAAGTTCGATTATCTCACAGAGGTGATGAAAGTACAAATTCCTGACATTATTAAATCTGAAGTGCTTTCGCGTTCTTTAGATGAAATTAAGACCAGACATATATTTCTGGAACGACTCGGCTTATTTAAGCCTAGATCACCTAAAGCAGATCCGAACGAACCTTCAAAGAATCCCAAGTTGTATCAAATTATGGATACTTCAGATAAAGCCTTTGCCACCAAGGTTGCAGGTGTAACACTAATGGAATTCGAAGCCTTCCAAGAATTATACAAAAGAGAATTAGAAAAATTACAAACTGGAGCCCAAGACGAAGAGAGTGATGATGATGATACTCAAAACACATATATTTAGTATAAGTTGTAAGTACAATAAAGATTTTTAATGTCAGAATGATTTCTCGTTGTTTTTTATTTTAATTTTTTACACTTATTTTATCCGTTCACCTTACGGAGACGGCATTGAACGTTCAACATTTGAGAAGGTTTTGATTCAACGACACAACTCTAGATACTAGAGTGAACATTCGTGTGTATATTCTTCAACAGTGCACAGGCAGCATTTTGGTGCTTAATTTTGTCAACAACGTATTTAATCTTCCTACACATATTAATCCTTTGCACTCGAGGGCTCCGGAGCGGAGCCATTTAAAATTTGTCTTCAAACTCGAGGGCTCCGCTATGGAGACAATGCAAATAATTTCCAGTTCATAACATAAGGACAAAAACAAATCGAAATAAAATAACTTCACTCTTCTTTTAATGCGCATGTCATTTACATACATGTGAATATGATTTCTCTATCGAAATTGCTTCGAGTTACTAGTAATATGAATGAAAAAAAGCTTCGAGTGCAAAGGGTTAAAAAAACACAGGAGCCAGATAATTTCTTTTTCTTTCAGAGATGTTATGTCCGTGAAGTTCGTTTTAAAATATCTGAAATTTTCGAACAATAAAGTTGTTTTTTCGACCAAATGACAAATCATTTTTATAAGATTTTTTTCGTAGAATGCGAATCTTAAAAACGAGAATTTTCTATTATACGAGTATCACGTTTCCAATTTTCCATCACATTAGAAAAAGGGTTAAGAAGAACATGCGTATTTTGGCCATTTTTAACCGACTTCAAAAAAAAGGAGGAGGTTCTCAATTCGCTTTTTTTCTTTTGTATGTTCCGCGATATCTCCGCCAATTGTGAACCGATATTAATGATTCTTTTTTTTTTATTGAATAGACTATATTTCGAGGGTGGTCCTATTTAAAATTAAAATAAAGAAAGTATCCCACCCCTAAGGGTGGAAAATTACAAGATAAATCCCGTTTATTAAATTTCGCGTCAATTAAAAATTTAAAAATAAAGTAAATTTTTACAAAAAAAATAAAAACCGACTTCAAAACTTTGCCGGTATGTACAAACTTAAACTAAAAAGTTAAAAATAATATTTTTTAATACTTTAAAGAAAAGAGCATTAAAGAATATTACAAAATTACTGATACTTCATTATTTACAATATCAGTTATCAGAATAATTTGAGTTTATAAACTTGCCTTGGCTGGCACCAACTCCAAAAATAGCTGATTAGATATTGTAAATATTTAAGAATGAATAGGGGCGCCTCCATAGCTCGGTTGCGATGCGTTGGCTGCGAGCTAGCAGGGCACTAGAAGTTGTGGGTTCAATTTCCACCAGAAACCCTGGTCACATAAATTGGTATCACAATGGGCCTATAATGGCACATCAATCTACAAATATCAATAAATTTGTACACATATTGTTCTTTACAGCTCATTTCTTTAAAATAATAAAAATGATTATTTTTAACTTTTTAGTTTAAGTTTATACTATACATATAGGTAAAGTTTTGTAAAAATTTACTTGTTGATATTTGTTAACTGGTTCCTAGTCTTGATTTGGCTGTCGCATATATAAGTAGTCTGTAACCACAAGTCGGTCTTTTAAATCTAGCGCAGTTTAAAAGTAGTAGAAAACACATATAAAGAGTAATAAATATATAATTAGTAGTAAAATAAAAAGATTACCAAACATATTCAATAGAAAATAAAAAAAAATTTCTAACACTCTAAAAGATACTTTAAACCCAGAAAAAATATTTTTCTGATTACTTTATTAGAATGCCCTAAAATTGCTGATACTACTACACAGCTTCTGCACTTTTATGCCTTCCATGATGCGGACAATTTGGATCGTGCTTGTTGTTTTGAAGTGGTGAAATTTGGTTCATCAGCGCATTTCCTACTTTCGGGCTATTCTCGCCGCTGTCTTCGGGTGTGGTGTATGAAGAAACTCCGGGCATTTGGCGGACGACATCAAACCCATCCGTCGAACAGCGTTTGCCTACCGATCGGTAAAACGATAAGTGAAACATTTTCTGGCACTTGATCCAAAGGTAAAGCAAAAATGATAAAAATCCCACTCCTATGAACAAGAACAACACCACAATCAATGCTTCGGTTCGTTGGATCTTTTTTGATTCCGGAGGAGAATTGAATTCGTATCCAGTTAAATTCCAAGTAACCGGTGCGCCCGTCGTCCTATCTATCAACTTCATTGCTGAATTTGGGTAGGTTACACATTCAAGGCCATTGACATTGATTCTTCTGAAATTCTTTTCATATCTTAGCATCCGATACTGCTCTGGTCGTTTGTCAGATAAGTCCATAAGCCATCTGCAGTTCAACGGATTTTTATTAATGTCCACTCGTAAATTGGAGTTGGGTATATAGTCAGCTTTTGTAACGATCGAGGGAAGCAGATTGTTGCTCAACTCAATAAATTTTAAGCTTGCTTCAGCTCGCCGAAATATGTCCATCGAAAACACTTTCAGTCGATTCTCGTTCAAGTAAAGTTCCTGAAGATGTTCCATATGGACGAAACTCTCACTGCGCAGGTGCTGCAGCAAATTATGGCTCAAGTCCAAGCGTTTAACGTTTGTGCAGTTGTAGAGCATTACGCTGACGAGGTTATTAGAGCTCAGATTCAAGTGTTTTAATGCTCTGTTGTCTATCACCATCAAAGTGGCGAGGTCACTAAAAGTTATATGGATTTCTTTTATTTTTAGAGGATTTACGAAAATAACGTTGGTTTCGGCAAATCCCGATCTAGTAATATTCAGGAACTCCAGACTTTGAGGCAACTGTTTCAGTACATTTTTACTGATTGTTTTCACCACAAGAACAAGTTCTTCAATGTTGGTTGTTGAGAAGACATTTTCGTCCTCCACGAGTGCCAGATCTTTTTCAATAATTGTAAGGGTCTTGAGAGTCAGCAGGTTACGGAATGCTTTGTTTTCAAAACTCTTGAGGCCGTTGCTCTCAAAGTGCAAGTGCTTTATTGACGTTAAGCTCGTTAAGCTATTTTTAAGGACTCTCTCAATCAAGTTGTTCCGGAACGATACTTTTTCAGAAATTTTTGATCCAATAAAAGTACTTGCTGGAATTTCATTTATGTGAAAATTTTCGAAATAGACCTCTCTAATATTTACATAGTTTTGAACATATTCCAGACCGAATGATTCCAAGCTCGAATGGCAACCATCGAATGAGATGTTGTAGATGCTTTCAGGACGCTGTAGAAATACATTTGTGCTTCCACTAGTCTCCTCGATCCCTTTATCGGCACTTTCAGCGGATGGCGCAGTACAATTGATATAAAAAGAAATAGTTCTGCCCGAGTCTAACAACAGCTTTCCTTGTATGCTGCACTGATCCGACTTTAGCCAACACAATCCGGCTTGATTTATATCTAACTGTTCTGCTATGTTTTCCACATTTTTTACTCCATGTAGGAAGCTTAAAATTAAGGCTATCTTCACAAATTCCATATTCATATTAGCTAAATACTTCGGCGCCAAAAATGATCTTCCCGCACTGACCCCGGTCAATCATACCTTATTGCTTATACGTGACTAAATCTTGCTGTTATCTTCTCGATGAATGGATGTCGACTGTGCTCACCGCTCAGAGTTTTTCTCCAAAAAGAAATTTATATTTAGAAAGTGTTCAGGGAAACACGTGAAAATTGTCCTCTCCTATGCGCTTCGAAGGCGTGCGATCGTTCGGATTTTCCATGACTCTGAGCCGAACAAATCGCAGGAATTCTTTTATTTTGAGAAACCAAGATATTTCTGTGTCGCACTAATGAGATTTCTATGAATTTGAAATACTTTAACTAAAGAAAAAACATTCAGAGGAATTATGTGATGTCACCTCTAGGGGTCTACATTTGTTCTCCCGAACGTTATTCCTTATGATGTTAATTTCCTCTGACGTAATTTCATTCAAGTTTATTTACATATCACTAAATCTGTAATTTACTAGCAAAAATATTTGTTTATCTTATTCGAGATTTCTGATCTAAAGAAAACGATTTTTCTCTTAACTGCGCTGTTAGCAGCAATCTTGGTACGCTCCCGTAAAAGTAGCTGATGGTTCTAATTTGGAAAGTTCAGTGCTAAAAAAGTCTTACACATCCCTACCTCCATAAGCAGATGACACGGCCGTGCCTTAGTTTTAACTTCACTGAATAAGGAACATTCAACCTTTCTCGGGCAGTTAAAAAATACTCTGCTTTAAACTTTTTTTGTACAACATCTCCATTTATGATAGGCGGCGCATCTACATATGCCCTATAGCTTTTGACAGACGTTTTCGAGTATCTCCAGAAAACAAAGTTTTGATATGGTATCGTAATAATTTTCATTAAATCCGTGAAGTCGAGAAATGTTGATCATCATAATGAATCCGCCATCTTGGTTTTGGAAATGCTGCTAATATTTGAAATTAGTGGCCTCAGCATAATCATCTTACTAATTTTCATTAAAATCCGTAGAAATCGAAACATTTTGGTCCCCATATTGGATCCGCCATCTTGGCTCTACAAGTTTTGATAATATTCGAAATTAGTGGCCTCAGAATAATCACAATACTAATTTCTATTAAAATCCGTTGAAATCGAGAAATTTTGGTCGTTATCTTGGATTTGGAAATTTTGATAATATTCAAAATTAGTGGCCTCAGAATAATCATTGTAATAATTTTTATTAAAAGCCGTTGAAATTAAGAAATCTTGGTCGCCATCTTGCAGAATAATCATTGTACTAATTTTCATTAAAATCCGTTGAAATCGAAACATTTCAGTCGCCATGTTGGATCTGCCATCTTGGATTTGGAAATTTCGGTAATATTCGATATTAGTAGCCTCAGAATAGTCATTGTACTAATTTTCATTAAAATCCGTTGGAATCGAGAAATCTTGATCGCCATATTGGGTCCACCATCTTGGATTTGTAAATGTTGGTAATATTCACTACCTACTCTCCAAAGAGCAAGCCAACCACAAACCAACCACTTATGAGTTGGCTGACAAAATGCGTTCGTACACATCTTTATCAATGAAGATGTGAGATGTAAAAAGTTCTGCTTGTTTTAATCGGGAGCTAAATCGTACAGGAAGAAATTTATATTTCGTAATTTATGAACAAGGATGTTTATAAATTTCATCCTTATTTACTTAACACTCCAAATAAATATCATTTTCATTTAAAAATGCTTCTTCACTTTTAGCAGCAATTTTTTTCTAACACTTTTTTGTAGAATGGAATTTTCATGGATTATTGAGCTAAATTGTAGAAACACTACCTCAACTTCAAAGCCCAATATCTCAAGAAATATCGATGTTAGCAATTTGGTGTTCACAACTTTTTTGTAGGAAATTGAATTTCCTAATAGTTTGTCATATTCACTTTTTCTGTAACTCGTGTTGTTTACGAGTTAGGGGTAAAAAGCGAGAATTTCTTTTGGAAAAATTGAGGTTAGTGACCCGTACTACCTCGCTGGTGGGAGTTAGGGTTACACTGCAATGGACACTTTTGTAGAGCATTCAATTCTGAATACCATTGACCAAGATTATACCATAAAATGCCTCCGAGCTGTAGAGTTTTGAAGAAAAATAATCAAAGTTTACGTGTATTTTATATGGGAAATTTTTATACGCCTTGGTCTAGTACTTAATATTAATATTAAGGGCTCCAATTTGAAGGGAATTTTTGTTTAGGTATTTGCCACAAAATTTCGAGGTAGGACTGAAAAAAAAAAAAATTGTTTCGCGAAAAAAAAGAGCACCCTAATATATATATTTAATTTAATAAAAAATATTGCAAATATGTGTTTACCTTTTCCTTAAACGATCATATTTCAGCTCCTAGAGAAGCTAAGAAAGTCTACAAAAGTTCATTTTGAAGGAAATAATTCCGAGAGTGGTTTGATAGGTATATCGCTGAAAACGGCCGTCACCTTGGAGATATTGTTTTCCACCATTAATTTTATAAAATATTATGTGATTCTCATTCTACAAATAAATTTTTTTTAAGTAACATTAACGATATACTAGTTTTTTTAAAAACGTCCGTCTTTTCTACATTGTACGTAGAAATTAAGATAATTGCTCATATGCTAAAAAATTGAGCAAAAAAATATTCTCGATTTCTGCACAGAAAAGCCGAGTTTCGTTTTATTCAAATAGAGATATAACTCGCTTTTTCTATGTAAAAATTAAGACAGCTTTTTCTGTTTGTTAGCATGTATTGGCTCACATATATTAAACAGTAGACACCTCCTCAGAAAATCGCAATAAAATAATTTAACTATTGTCAGACAGATACAAACATTGATTTATATTTAAAGTCTTGAAACAAACTTTGAATAAAGTTATAAAATTTGAACAAAATTTAACTAGAAGACATTTACAAAAACCTTCCCTTTGGCTGTGAATAAAAGTAATTTTGGATTGTTTTAATTATTCGTTCTTTAATCTGGAGGGAATTGTGATTCTCTTTATAACAACATTAGATATAGGTTTTCTCGATTTCATTAGTTTACTATTAGTAATATTTTCCTTTGTATTTCCATCGAATCTGACTGATTTAGAATCTTCAGCAAAAATATCAGATTTTTTCACTAAAATTGATTTCATTGTCTGTGAATCACTTTCGACAAACAAGGAATTAGCAACAGTCGAAAAGTGTTCCTTCAATAAATCTGGGAAAGAAGCTGAAACAGAGTTTGCATCATTAACTTCAATGCTTTCAGTTTTATAACCTCCTGCTGATGGAGCATGCGCTTTTGTGTCTTCATAAATTTGGAAGGAATTGGTACCAGGGGGCAAAACACTCTCCGTCGAATCTGAACTATTTTTAGGTTCACCTGGTGACAATTCTGTTGCATTATATTCATGGCCCAGTTCTTTTAATTTTTGGAAAGTATTTTTTAATACAGAATTATCAAACTGTGACGTAGCTGAAGAGCTTATCTTAAATTCAGAAGTTCTGAGAATAGGTAGACGCTGTGTAGTGTCTTCATAGATCTCGAAAGGAATATTTGCACGTCCTGCTTTTTCTTCGTCTGCTTCGTTCTTATGACAATCATTCACTTCCAATTTATTTTTATTTACTCCATGCGGAATTTCTATATTCTCTTCTGACATAAAAGTTTTTTTTATAATATCTACTTTGTTTACAATACTCTGGTGAGTCTTCTGGTTAACAAATTCGTCCGAATCTGTGTGGATCTCTTTCTCCGAATTCGAGCTAATTTTTAAACTCTTCTCATTTTCTCTCAATGACAACCTTTTTTTATAGTAATGGTTGACATTGTTTTCGAATGATTTTTCGCTCTCCTTGGATGTGATTTGTGGTGAGGATCTTTGCAACTCAGCTTCACTAAAGCGAAATTTGAGGGTAGAGATGTCTTTGAACTTTATTCCATTTTCTGTTAAAAGACCTTCTCTGTCGATTATTACACAGCGTGACTTTAGAGCTTCGAAACGCCACCTTAAATTAACAAAAAATGTATTATAAAGTAAAAAAAGCAGAGATTACAACTTACTTGGCCAGCTCTTGTTGGGAGTTGCGTAAATTATTGTCAAGTATTCCTTTTTGAAGGCGGCAACTATGCAACTCTGCCTTTAGCTCTTTAGTTTCATTCCTATTTAATTAGAAATTTATATTACTTCCGTTTAAACGCATTGTTTTTTGAAAGTCGTATCAAAAATAGGCCATGTGGAATTGTTGACCCGGAAAATAATTAGTTCGCACAATACAAAATTACTCACTCCCGGATACGATTCATTTAGCAAACAAAATGTTGTATTGTATGGGTGCGACCTGAATTTTGATTTACATATTTTTATCCACTATGAATTACGGGCTATAACTAACTTCGGAAATAGAATATATGATTTATAAGAAGTATTCACTGTATTTATTTCATGCATCTAAACTAAGGTCTTTTCTTTAACTTTTGTTTAACACGGTTTGTCTCAAGCAGATACCTTAAAACCTTTGCATTATGATAGAGAACTTATTTCTAATTAGAAAACTGACTGCATGCTGTTAACTTTTATAAATACATATATTGCAGTACTTTTTTCATATTCATTCCCTATACTTAAAAAAGATATTTTATACTAATTGTATTTAATTAAAAATTGTTTACACGCATTCAGCTTTCAACCGCAAGTTTATGTAAACTTATCTCCGATCCTAAGCACTTCTACTATTCCATTAATACAATAAAATAAAACAGCCAACAAAATAAATTTAATAAAAATGCTCCGCTACTACTTTCAATATTGAATTCTAAAATTCGTAGATTATTCATATACGTATACATATTTCTTTTATAATTTTTAACTAGCAAAATAAATAGAATCATAGCAGTGTTTGCAGATTTATCTTTCATCTAGGTCCTTGATCATCTGCAATTAATTTTATTTTCTTCAAAGAAATTATTTTTTGCAAGACCACAAATGTAATCAAGAGAGATCGGCACTTAGAAGTTGTATATTTTTGGGGACAGAGACATACTAAGTTATTCCATTTTAGATTATCCTTCAGTTAATCTAAAATATACCCACAAAACTTAATATAGCAGTGATTGGATAAATCAATAAGCTCGTCAACTGTACAGTTCATTTCGTTTTCGAAACAAGAATATTTCTTTAATTTATCTAATACAAACCTGCAAAAAGCAAGCATAGAATCAAGCCAGTTAATTCCTTTATTGTTAGACAAATCAATAAGCTTTTCCTGTGTCCAATATAATTTCTCTTCTAATTCTTTGTTTTGTTTTAAAAGTTGTTTGATTCTTTCATTTAATTTGTCTGTAAAAACCAATAAAGTACATCCAATGTATTTTGATTTTAAGGTATTTTGATAATCTTACCTATTAAAATTTTGTCTGAATTTAAAAATATCGAAGTGCATGTTTGAAGTTCTTTTTGCATAGCTGCATTTTCTTTTTTAAGCCTTCGAATTTCGTGTTCACTCTCACTGAATATTTTCTTCATATGAAGGTAGCTCTTTTTTTGGTCCGCTAATTTTTTCATCATTACTTGTCGCTGATCGTCGACTTCAGCAAATAATGAATTACCCTTTCGATCTAAGAGAGGAAATAAATGTTATAGGATTTTCCTTTGCTTCCAATATAAATTTTATATATATGTATATATATTTTTATATATCAATGTCAACATAACAAAATGAGGCGCCAACATGAAAATGATCTCACTTTACAATAATTGTATGTAATATAATAATATTAGCTTACTATATTTGTTTAGACGGTTTTGAGTCCTAAACCTTTTTTTATACAAAAACCTGAAGTAAATCGCTAATAGAATTGGCGAATTTTAATCAATCAAAGAAATCCTACGTAATTCGTTAGACAATGTAATAATTAAGCTACTGTTAAAATTTCAGATGGGTAAAAAGTTGTAAGTGTTAGAAGTACGCTAATAATAAATAAATAAAACGCAGATAATGGAAAAAAAGCTGCCACACCTGTTGTACTATGGATTCGCATCTAAAAAATTGTTAAAATTTTTTTAAGTACTTTGAGATTTATATTAACATGTACATATACAAAACTGAATTACATTATATTAAACAATTTTCATAAAAACAAACTCCAAAAATGACACTTGATGTAGTCCACACAAGATAGTATTACCCCTTTATATTTTTTCTCCAATTTCCTTTTTAACACGTTGACTGCCGCGTTTTATTCAGCTAGTGGGTGCCGGTCACCGCTGACCCCAACGGCAGTCAACGTTTAAGAACAATTTGTGGTCCGAAAGATGTTACAGTACGGATTTTGTTGAGGACTTTTTTGTTTTTGGAACTTTTTTACTTATTTAATTTAATCCTAATCCTTCCTGAGAATTCATTCTCAAAAAATTATGCCTTTTTCGGCCCCACTTATTTTTTGAATTGATCTATGTTATTGCGACTGGCGGTCTGATCCGAAGCGTAACGAGTTCCGTCGCTTGCTTTTACTAACGTCCAAGTAACATTGCAAATTCCACTATTAATCATTAAACTACTAATAATAGTTTTTAAATATTCTAAGATACCCGAATTTTTTAACATTTTTAACATACTCAAGGGTTAGCGAATTTCGCACACGTCCTTTTAGGTATTTTTTGAAAATAAAAAAACATAAGTTAAATTGTCATAATAACCAGAAGCCACAGTAAACTTCTCCAAACTTTTCATGACAAAAAATCGAATATTTTTAGTTTATATTATGACTGCAAGGGAGTACGACGAAAATTTTTATATAATTTATAATTTAAGCTCTAATACATCACACAAATCAACATATTTTTGGCACTCGACTGCGCTATAAGGAAAATATATGTATGAATGTAGAAAAAACAATAAAAGTCAATGATTTTCTTGAAACAACCTAATTTTGACTGGACCAAATTATTAAAAAAATGATGATTATATCCAAAGATTTCATATCGAGTATATAATAAAAATTAAAAAGATCAATCCAAGATGTGCTATCTGAAAAAAATGTATCTTCTAGAGCCGGAAAAGAACCCCTTTGTTCTTCTATTCAGCCTCCTTTTAGCTAATTTGTTTGTACGTATGACGTATTCAAACTATGATGATGTGTATATTCTCATAAAGCTTCCCAAACCAAAAAAGTAAACGGAACTAATCTTTAAAGAGACGGAAGTGACTAATCCAAAAAAAGTTATCTTTATAAAAAAAATTGAAATTCATATTAATTTTTTCCAATGAAATTAGTTACTTAAATGTTGAAAATCTCTACCTTAATTATATATAAAAACTTCGTCGGTTCATCAGGATTCGTTTGCAAAATGTTTTCGAGGAAATTGCGAAATCATCATCAGACAACAAGAAACAGTTTTTTTTTCACGGTGGAAACAATAAATCTTGAAGAAATTATTTGAAAACAAAAAACCAAGCAATTTTATGATCAGCAAATGTATAGTAGAGATGAGAATCAAAGTTAAGTGAAATTCTTGGCTGTTATGACTACTCAAAGAAAAAATTTTGCTCAACATCTTAAATCCTCTTATTAGTGTTTTAAATATTCTTGTATTCATGGTCTTATATTAAAACCCAGGACCATATCAAATGGATAATCTTAGAGGTGCTGAAGACTTTCACCAGTTGAGAAAAAGTTTATAGAAAAACACCTTTAAAGTACTCACTGCATTGTCAGCGTCTTGACTACTTTGACTAGTTAAAACTTCGCAATTATTACGATTTTCGGCTTAAAAACTAGCTAGATTTTTTTGTTCCGATAAGGTAGAAATCTCCCTTAAAAGTTGAAAGCACAAAGAGCTTCTTCAATGGATTCACCGGCTCCTGAGAAATTGCCAATACACATATCTGCATAGACACTGAACAAACAGAAAACCTTTTTTTAGCCAGGTAAAAAGTGGGACAGACCACTTAGAACCAATTTCCCAAGTCAGATAAATTTATTCATTCAATAAAATTTTATTTTTTTATTTTTAAATAATTTTGTAAAAGTTGCTCAATTCCCGATATCGTGTAACCCCATAAAATTCGTAGACCTAATTTTTTAACACCCTAGATAATGGTATGGAACTCTCAGTGCGGGAGTTCTAGTTCATCTTTTTATATTCCAAGAACCTACTGAAACATCGGTCGAGTAAGTATGGCTTTTCATGATAACGAAATTGTGTATTCCCAGTTTAATTTGGAAATTTATTAGAGAAAAGAGTAGTTCTGATGATGATTTACTTACTTTCATTTTCTGGCTGAGATCTGAGAACGGCCAACTCGGCATTCATTTCCATCATTCGTTCTTGCGTACTCTCTAGGATATTTGTCTTCTCTTCGAGCTCTTCCTTTTTTGCTTTGAGGCTTTCCTTTAAGCATTGTAGATCTTCCTTTACTACCTCCATTTGTCGCTAGATATACAATTTTTACTTCAAATTAGCGCAATATGTAAATTCTTCTTTCTTACCTCTGCTTCGGCGAGCAGCATTATTGACTGGTGCTCCTTCTGCTGAAGTTGGTCGATTTTAACTAGTAAGTCAAAATTATCTTTCTCTAGTTCGAGTTCTTTTTCTGAAGGCCCATTTTGTTCTAACTCTAGTTCTTGAGGTTTTTGCGACTTCAGTTTCTCGATTTTCAGCCGGAGGGCCCCGTTCTCCTTTTCAAGTTCCTCCAGTTGCCGTTCAAGAGCAACATTGTCGTTTTTTATACGAACATTTTCTCCCTTTAATTCTTCAATATCTAGATAGTATTTGTCTTTTAGTTTATCTTTTTCTGCATTCTGATTGTTTAAAAGGTATTCCACTTCTTGAGATAGGTAAGCTTCCGTTGCTGAGGCAGTTTGAAGGTTCCTTCGGAGGTCGTAAATTTCTTGATTTTTCTCGTCATGTAGCAACTTAATGTCTTGGTATTTTGAAAAAAGTTTAACGAACTCCTTTTGTAGCTCCTCTGGGGTAAATATAGTAAAGTCTGGAAGCTTCGTCGTGTTTAAATCCATATTTTTTATTGCGAAAACAAAAACTACCGCTCGAGTCCGTTGACGTTTGAGTTAAATCCTGCCGTCGTCAATGCAGCCAACTATCATAAAACAATTGTCGGGAAAAAATATATTGTACAGTTTTCTATTAAAGTTATCTCTATTTTTATTATGTTAAAAAGAAATGAAAAATTAAATAGTATTCTTAACTACATATGCTAGTGTATTTTGCTAAGAAGGTGTGTTAGTGCCATCTTTATGTGAAGAAGTAAGGGCTTCTATCGCATACACAAACCAGATCAAATCCAATTCGTGAATCACTTTTTTAGCGCCTAGTTTCCATTTCCGTAGCAACCAACAAACACTCGTTCAAAATTCAGATTCAGTTGTTGTCACTAGTACTCCAACTTTTAAGAATATTTTTCGCAGTGCGAACATGCAAAGCGAATTCCAAGCAACTCTGGAGAAGGAGCAGACAAACGTCTTGCCGATTACGACCTTCCAGTCCGATGACCTCATGGAGAAGCTGAAGCTGCTCAACTACGAGAAGCTGCTGCTGCGCGAGATGAAAATGAAGCCCCTCAGCAGGTTCTATTTCGTGCGGTCCTTCAATCCCGGTGAGCAGTTTTTCATGTTTTCCTCGCTCTGCGCCTGGCTCATTCGGCGGCTCGGGAAGAGCTTCGAGCAGCCCCAGGAGTTTGACGACCCCAACCAGACAATCGGTAACATCGTCAAGGTTCTGCAGGAAATTGTGAGTGGCCCCGATTTTGAGGATTTGTTCCCACATTACCTTAAAGTTGTTGATTTTAGGACATTCCGACTGACTTCCCCTCGAACAAATTAATACAGGGTGCTGGTCCCATTTGCCTTTTTGTCTTGGACTGTTTGGCGACACAAGCTTGCAAAATCGCAAAAGTGAGTAAATTAGAAAATAATCCTTTTTACTATAGACCACAGGTTTCCAAACGCCGCCGCCGCACATTTTTCCAAATAATCAAAAACCTAGCCGCCGGATATGCTTGAAAATGAGTATAGTAGAATTGTGGTGTGTCAAGTGTTGCTGATTTCAAATTGGTTATTGTGAGGGCAGGTTATGAGGAAGATAAGTAAGCAGGATTTAAAAAAAGACGAAATGGTTTTTTAAAAAATTTGGCTTTGTGATACAAAAATGAATTAACTTTTAGGACTTGTCTTTATCTGTACGACAAAATATATCAATATAAAAGTAAATAAATAATTAATAAATTTCGTGCGTTCGCATACGTTCCTTGTATTCACAATACCCTTTGCTGAGACAGGTACTCGTTTGGATTTCCTTTACGTGTTTTTCCAGGGTACTGTACCTCACTTGCAATCTACTGTATAGCAGGGTTTGTTTGTCGGCATCTTCCATGGTGGTATCCATGAGCATTGTCGTTCTCAGATTTGAAGCGTCTTCTAGTGGTCGGACTCTGGTGCGTGACTCCTGTTGTTTTGGAGAACTCCGCTACCTCCCCCTCAGCTGTTGGTTCAGATATAACTATAGCCACGGCTACCGCTGAAAGTGTATTTTCACGGATTTTATCAGCTGCCGAACCTGTAACCGACGTTCCTTTTACTGCTTGCGTGATGCTTCTTCGTCTTCTTGTAGGAGTGCCATTGCCTCTTGGTAGGTCTTCTGCACCGTACCGAAGAAGTCTTCCTGGAAGTACTTGTGGTCTTTGTTTCCACTGCGGAGTAATAATAATTCATCATGCATGCTGACAAATTTTCTCTAGTATTTTTCCAGGCTTTCCCAATGTCCTCTGATATAGCTGAGGTTCCTGGGTCTTACAAGGAAACGTTCTCAGGTGTGTCTCACCGATTTTGATGAAATTGAAATATGTTATAGAGTATCGAAAAATAAGAGACACGTATTTTTTTTTATCTGCGGATACGTACATTTAGGGGGTGAAAACCACCCCTAAAGTTTACCCCCAAAAACAGTTTTTCCTAAATATTTCAAGTTCTAATGAATTTTTTTGAATGAAACAAAATTGAAATGATGTCTCATAAATATACTAACCTTTCGTAAGTAATCTGGTTCCCGAGGGTGGCAAAACTTATTTTTTATTGCAGAAAAACGTTTTTTTTTTAAATATTTTTACGTCGCGAAAATAATAGTTCTAGTTAAAAATCATTGAAAAATATTTTTTTACATACGATTTTGAAAAATAAAGTTGACCTGTTTTTGCGTTTTCGTAACAAAAGCTCATCAAGGGGAAAAACAACCTCTAGCACTAATACGTAAATGATGTATATTCTTTCAGACATCAGTTTTTTCGTGAAAACCAGTATTAAGGGGTTTTTGGAGTCGCTGATGTTAAATTTAAAAAACTTCAAAATGGCGGATCTAACATGGCGGATAAACTTTTGGGAAATACACCAATTTTTATCTAAAAAAAAAAAAAACAAATAAAGGGTCATCCAAAAAACGCGCCTACATGTTTCTTTTAAATAAAACACAAACTATTTGCAATTTTTTCAAGCTGTTTTTTTTTATTAAAAGTATGATCCATTACAATTATAAGTGGAATAGAATATCATTCATATGTCCACCACGACTGCGTCTGCAGGCATCAATCCGAATATCGAAATTTTCAATGACTTTCCGACATGTTGCTGGTGTTATTTCACGAATTGCAACTTGAATGTTGTTCTTTAGATCATTAATTGTTTGTGGCTTGTTAGCATACACTCGACTTTTCAAAAAACCCCACAAAAAAAAATCTAATGGTGTTAGATCACATGACCTTGGAGGCCAATTGAAATCTGCATTTCGTGAAATTACACGTTGAGGAAATTTTGATCGCAAAAACGTAATGTTTTCTCGAGTTGTGTGACATGTAGCACCGTCTTGCTGGAAGTAGACGTCAGACACATCAATATGACTCAACTGTGTCCATAAAAAGCCTCTCAACATTGATTGGTATCGCTCAGCATTCACAGTAACAGCATTTCCAGCATCATCTTCGAAAAAAAATGGCCCAATGATTCCATTTGCCCAAAATGCACACCAAACAGTAACTTTTTGTGGGTGTAGAGATTTTTCATGAATAACACGAGGATTTTCATCACCCCAGATACGACAATTTTGCTTATTGACGAATCCATCCATTGTGAAATGAGCTTCATCACTAAACAAAATTTTGCTTGAAAACAATGGATCTGTCGTTCGTTGTTCAATAATCCAACTAGCGAAATTACGACGTTGTAAATGGTCTCTTTCTTTCAATTCCTGGGTTAATTGAATTTTATAAGCGTGTAAATGCGAAATTGATGTTGTCGGTTCATTTTCAACACTTTCACTAACAGCAGCAATATTTTCATTTGTGCGTACAGTTTTTGGTCTTCCACTTTTTGGTTTATCAGTAACACAACCAGTTTCTGCGAATTTTTTCACTAATCTTTGAATTGAAGATTGATTTGGCCGATTATTTACACCAAAAAAATCACGAATTTTGCGATGGGTATTTTTCAAAGAACGCCCATTTTCATAAAAAGTTTGAATGATGTAAACGCGTTGTTGCAATGTGTACCTGTCCATGGTTAAAATTGTACTACCTTCTAATAAAACAAAATGGCTTATGTCATTTGAAAATATGTCACGTGTAAAAATTATGTAGTGCTGACATCTAGGCGTCACATTTGGATGACCCTTTATAAGTACATACTCCCTAAATGTGCGTATCCGCAGATTAAAAAAAATACGTGTCTCTTATTTTTCGATACTCTATGAGCATATTTCAATTTCATCAAAATTGGTGAGAACGTTTCCTTGTTAGAGGGTCGTCTTTTCTCATATTGGTATATGAGCGGTCGATCATCCTTTCATCCTTCCCAGATGCCACTGCATTTCTAAGTTGACTTCAATCTTGCGCTAGTTACTTTGATTCAGCTTTTTCCTAATATTGAGCTTTGCGCTTACCGCTGGTGGAGGCGCAAGACGTGAAAAATGAAAAAGCTATTAAAAAAAAGCTTGAAGGACCAGAGAATGTTGGGGGAGAAAATGATCTACGTACCTCCGGGAACTTGAATCAGGGCCGTAGCAAGCGGGTGGGGGGGGGGGGGGGGGGGGGGGGGTCAGGGGCAGAACCCCCCCCCCCCCTGAAATTTTGAAAGTTAACTAAAAATTTACATGATATTTTAAGAACAGAACAAGGGTTCAACAGTCAGATGTGTAAAATTTCCGGTCTTCTTTTTTTTTTGACAATGATAATATATGTTAAAGACATGTTTGTATGTTAGGCAAATCATTTTTTATTCCAATTTGTTAATTTCATAAAATTAATTAATTTATTTTAATGAAAATATGTGCAACTGCTCGACATACTCAGTTGCATTCAGCTGTGTTGAGTTTTATTTACATTTTTAATATTTTAATATTTATACTTCTATAAAAGTATATTCGTATATACAGGGTGTTCAGAGGTAAGAGGTCAATACTGCAGGGGGTGAAAGGTCAGACCGAGACAAACAAAAAATCGTATGGGTGGGGGGGGGGGGGGGGGGGGCATCTCGCACCGTTTGGCAGTTACAGGGTGATTCGTAAATCAGGATTTTGGCTTATATGGGAACCGCTCTTGTATTTTTATCTTTTTTTCTACGCATCGCAGTGGCCCCAAACTGATTTCAAAAAATCACTATTTGGAAGCCCTTTCCAAAAAACTTTACACCACCCCCTATCCCCAACCCCTTGGCCACAATCCCCCCTGGAAGTTGAAAAAATTAACTTTTATTTCACGATTTTTCACCTTTCGCCCCACTTTTCTCCGAAATTCATGTTATTAACATACCTACTTTTTATTTTTTTTAAGTTGCCTATCTAATTACCTTACCAAAAAGGTGCAACATGCCCAGGTAGGAAAAGGATACGAAAATTTATTTACAAAAATCCTTTTACAGAATATCATGATAATTCGAATTTTTAGGAAATTATACTTAAGTTTACTAAAAAATACATTTTGTTCGCTTAAAAACTAATTACAATTAAAACGTTTGTCCTTTAAAAGCTGTTCAAAATGTTCTCCGCTAGTTTCGATTCATGCAAGTAGCCTTCGTTTTATTTCACGTTTGAGGTCTATGGTAGCCAGTCTCTCCCGTATTTTCGTGGCTGCAGTCCCAATCCTGGTAACTAATTCTTCTCTGGTGTTGATTGGTCTTGAGTAAACTTCATCTTTCATCATTCCCCATAAGAAAAAGTCCAGTGGAGTAAGGTCCGGTGACCTAGCAGGCCAAGGAATCGGTCCACCTCGTCTAATCCAGCGCTCTGGGTAATGCTCATTCAACCTTGCCCTAACAATGTTCCCAGTATGCGCAGGTGCTCCGTCGAGCTGTAAATAAATTGCGCTTCTGGTGGCCAGGGGGATGTCCTCCAACAGATCCGGAAGGGTATTCTCCAAAAAGTCCGAGTATAGCTGACTATTCAGCACTTGGGGCAAGATGAAGGGTCCTATCAACTGGATGCCCATGATGCCAGCCCAGACATTGACACTAAATCTTTGTTGGAAAGACCGACACCTTGTCCTATGTGGGTTCACATCTGACCAGGTGTGGAGGTTGTGGAAGTTTGTGATGCCATCCCGGGTGAACTGCGATTCATCCGTCCACAGAATTCGGTCTAGAAACCTTCTGTTTTCAATGTCAGACTCGAACAGCCAAGTGCAGAATTGCAATCGTCCTTCGGAATCTCCTTCCCTAGTGCTTGGACCGGGATATGGTGGTATGGATGTAGTCCCTCTCGGTTCACAACGATCCAAACTCTCCCTGAAGACAATCCTGACCTTCGTGCGACCTGCCTGATGCTTATTACAGGGCTGTTCCTGACGATGTTGAGGATTTGTTGGTCGGGGTCCGCTGAATCGGCCGATGTTCCTGACCGCGTTTCTGCTCTGGGGGCGGTTACACTTCCGGTTTCTTTTAACCTTCTGAAAGTCCTTGAAAATACCCTTCTGTCGGGTACACGTCGATTCGGGAATCTCCTTTGGTATTGTCGTACGGCCTCACTATCATTTCCGTCTACTAAACCGTACACGTAAATTATATCAGCATACTCTTCAAAACTGAGTTCTGCCATTTTGTCTTAATTTTTTCTATTACACCCGGTTTTATCGCTTGCTTCTTCAACTGTGGTCAATGTCCTTTCAAACTTACCCATTTTTATACCATAATTCATAGGAGGTATTAGAAACGGAGCGTCAGGATACTTAAGAGTCAATACTGGATATAATAAACTAATAACGCTATTTAACGAGATTACATTTATTATTTTATTACTGTTTTGCTGAAATAATAAAAATGTACTACCTCTGTTTCCTAAACAAACGTCAATACTGGATATAATAAACTAATAACGCTATTTAACGAGATTACATTTATTATTTTATTACTGTTTTGCTGAAATAATAAAAATGTACTACCTCTGTTTCCTAAACAAACATTTCCGAACTTGCTGTCATAAAAATTGTTTACTTAACGATTTTTTTCATTATGGTGCAATAAAGTAATTAGGTACCTGTGAGGATGTTTTAATTTCAGGACTTTTGCAACCCTTTTCTACCTGGGCATGTTGCACCTTTTTGGAAAGGTAATTAGATAGGCAACTTAAAAAAAATAAAAAGTGGGTATGTTAACAACATGAATTTCGGAGAAAAGTGGGGTGAAAGGTGAAAAATCGTGAAATAAAAGTTAATTTTTTCAACTTCCAGGGGGGATTGTGGCCAAGGGGTTGGGGATAGGGGGGTGGTGTAAACTTTTTTGGAAAGGACTTCTAAATAGTGATTTTTTGAAATCAGTTTGGGGCCGCTGCGATGCGTAGAAAAAAAGATAAAAATACAAGAGCGGTTCCCATATAAGGCAAAATCCTGATTTACGAATCACCCTGTAACTGCCAAACGGTGCAAGATGCCCCCCCCCCCCCCCCCCCCCCACCCATACGATTTTTTGCTTGTCTCGGTCTGACCTTTCACCCCCTGCAGTATTGACCTCCCACCTCTGAACACCCTGTATATATTTTTTAAAATATTTAATTAAATATATATTGAAGATGTAAAAATTAAACTTTATTTTAAATTAATATTTTAACGCTATTTAAAGAAAATTTAAATTTTGTCACCCCCCCCCCCCTCCCCCCCCTCCCCCTCCCTCACACCTTTTATTTTGAAAACCCCCCCGAAAAAAAATCCTGGCTACGGCCCTGACTTGAATGATGATTTATTTGAGAAATAAATTCCTCAAATAGCTATAATTTACAAATACAATAATACTTCTTTACTTACACTACTAAGCGATTACTTATGATTAATTATTACAAAAAATAAGTAAGTCTGTGCATCAGCAACCTAATTCTCGATCGATTCGCGTGCGCTTAGCTGCACATCCAGCGAATCGATCTGCGATTATTGACTTGCTGGCCTAAAACAAAAAATGGCTTTGCTGATGTGCCAATACTCGCGTGGGGTCGAGGGCAATTGCCTCCAAGCTGCTGTGCTGACGCAGAATCTGTACGGCTTGTACAATTTAGACAAAGCAACAAATGTACAATTAGAAAATAAGGTAAAAAAAAAAGTATTCTTTTGATCCTGAATAAATTTAAGGATAAAGCACTTAAATAATAACTTAATTAAAGGTAAATATAAAAATTGTAGGTAATAGAAAGATCTACAATTTTTGTCTTAACTATTTTTCGTTTTTTTAACCTCAAACTTTTCGAATAAAATGCAAAAAACGTTAAAAATCCCCGTTTTGAAACATTATTTATTGATAAAAAGACTATAAAAATTAAAAAAGAAATAAACATATAATTTTGGTGTTGTCAACTAACCATCGAACGAAATACATATTAACCAATAATAAGTATTGAAACCACAATAAACTTTTTTTTATGTGATAAAGTAATGTTCTATCATTTATTATTAATTTATGTTTTTTTTTATTGTATTGATTGCCAATAAATATTATTTGTTAAGAAGAACATAATAATTACTTATATTAAAAAAAACAAACGACATGAAGCAAAAAATGTGGCAAATAAATTTAAAAAAGGTGATTTTAAAAAATTTTTCAATTTATTCGAAAAATTTTATGTTATGTCGAAAAGTAGCCAAGAAAAAATTGCAGATCTTTTTATTATCTACAACTCTTATATTTAACCTTTTTTGATCCGAGCTATAGTTTTCTTTTTATTAACAAAAAAACGATTTTTTTTGATGTGTCGCGCTATATAAATTAATGTTTTAAAGTAGTAGTAGTAAAGGTACCATATTTTGAAAACGTGTTTTTTATGTAAAATTTTGCTGAGAATACGATAAAAATACTAAAAACTTGCTACGAGGTGGGGGCCATTGTTAAAAATTGATTTAAACAATTAAATTGTTAATAATAATATGAATTTGTTAATAATTTTTATTAAAAATATTTTTTTCTCAAAACTCAGTCGTTTAGATTTAAGCGTAGTATGCTGTTCGCGCTAAACGAAATTTTCAATACAAAATTCCGCCTGGCGAAATGAAAAGCTAAAATTCCGCTGCGGAATTTAGCGAAGTGGTACGCTGTTCCTTCGCTAAATGGTTTGTTTCACGGATAAGCCACTAGGTGCGCTGCAAAACTCTCCCCAAGATTTTAGCTAGCCTGTGAATGTACATAGCATTTATTCGCGGCGGAATTTTGACATTTGAAGGATTTGCGGCATTTTAATTTGAATTTGAATTTTTATTGAAATTGTATTTGAAGAACGTAGAGGTAAAGCGATAAAACAAAATAGAATAATAAATAATAGAATAATAATTAATAGAATAATAAATAAATATTTGAACAGAGATTGAAAACACTGTAGATGAGGTTTTTTTTGAAGAATATTTAATTATGAAATTTAATAGCATCGCAATTTCTTCGATTTCTTCAATTTTATTTCTTTTCACTTGATTCATTTACCTTTTATATATTGACGTTAAACGCTATGTTGTGAATCTATGCTAAATCTCTACCATCAATTCTACAAACAATTTTTCGCGAGTGTTTATCTTCGGTTTTCACGCGTTTTTTTGGAGACTGGTGAAATTTTAGCTTAGCGCGAACAGCGTACTACCCTTTAAAATGAAAAAAAAGAAGTTTGTAGCTCAAATAAAACCAAAGTTGTACATTTTTGAAAATGAGTCCCCAAACCAAAAAAACTCGCTATTCTCACATTTTCGATTTGTATTATCGAAAATATGCGGATAAAAAAAAAATCATTGGACACGTATCTCTTATTTTTCGATATAGAATCTGTAAAAAAAGTTTCAGTCAAATCGGAGATGTTCGGTGTTCGGTTTGTAAAAGAATTACCCAGGTATAGGAATAGCTCGAAGCCGGATCGGAGCGGTTGAGACTTACAACTCCATATCTCCGTTAGTTTTACTACAATCACACAATAACTACAATAACACAATAATCTTGAGATATTGTACATTTATACGAGAAAATTTAAAAAGAAACCGCAAACAAATACCCTTGGCGTTAAATTGAATACTGCTCTGTTACGGAGGCCGTCGCTCATTACCTCAGTTGCAGGTAAAAGAAAATTTCAAGTATACAATAGTGATAAAATAAATGTACTATTTATTATTTTATCATTTAATTTTTAAGAATATTTCATAAAAAAAGGTAATAAACTTTAAACAAACGTATAGTCGTGTTAGAAGTAAGAAATCAAAGTTATGAGCGCAACGATAAGTTATTACATAAGTTGGAAGTATTTGAAACCTTTAATGGAAAACTTTTGTAAGTATCCTGAAAATGAGTAAAATAAAAGAAAATGTTATATTATTTCGATTTGCCATAATACAGATACGTTATTTTTATATTCTAGTTTGTAAAACGAGATTATAGCTTTCCGTTAATTGTTTCTAACTGAAAAATAAACTTAAAATTTGCAAATGTTTAATAATTGCATATTTTGAGTTTGGAAACTGGAGTTATCGAGTCTTTAAGTATGTATAGTATACAAAAAAGGATAGGCACTTTAATACGAGTACACTTTCAAAATGTTTAACAACTAACAACATATAACGCACATAGTTTGATTTTTTCTAAATAAATGTATTCTTGAAAATATTTTTTATATTATTATTTTCATTAATTAGACTATCTATTCAATCTAATATTCTATTACTTGTCACTCACTTGCAGCTTTCCCTCAATCGGCTCCAAGTTAAGCAGGAAGAAGAGGCAATATCAGAGTATATGGACAATGATGCTGAAATAATACTTGAAAAACTGGAAGAGGAACAGAATGCACTTTTGAGCGATGATAGTGATGGAGGAGGAAGTTCTCTTTTAGATTTGAAGTGGCCTGGGCGAGCCAGTAAAATCAATGTATTGGATGGATTAGAATATTCTGATAATTTTACTGAACTCGAAAACTGGCGGTAAAAGTTACTGGAATTAGTTCATGAAAGTTTTTATATGGTATTCAATTAGGCTAGAGCTGGAAAGAGTATTGCCACAATTAAAGGTTGTCGTTAAGGCTGATTCTAGGGACTGGAGAGCTCATTTTAAGCAAATGGAATTATTGAAAGCTAATATAGAAGGAGTAAATATTTATATGTTATTTTTGAAATTACATTTGAAATATACATTTTTTCTACAGTCTACCGACGAAACACAGTTGCAATTGAAAAAACTCCAAAGTGATATTACATTTGCAATGAATAAAGTAGAGAGCAGGGAAAAACACTTGAATAATGATCTTAAGGATTTGATAAAGCAGTACAAAGATGTTTCTATCGATCTTTCATCGGTTCAAAATGCAATTAAGGAAATTGATAATGATCGAAACGCTATTACCAAGGAGTTGAATGAGGTGATAAATGAGAATGAGGGAGTCAAAACAAAAATGGAACAAAAGGGTCAAACTATGTCTGATGGAGGTATATATTATTTTAAAACTTAAAAGCCAACTTTTAGAGACATGGTGTACTCATCGTCATTTTTTTAAATTAATTTCCTTGAGAGTTTGAATAAGGAAAGATCTTACACTAATTCTTTTTAGTATCCCTTGTATATTTTTACGCCCTTACACTTTTTTTTAATCAGAATTAAGTTTCGAATCGGTATTTAATGAGTTATTTGTAAAAACCACAATGCTTCTATTGCAGGTCCGATTTTGAATTTAAAGAAGGCTATAGCTCGATTAAAAGACGAAATAAGTCATATGAATTTGGAGATTGGTCTTCTTTCACACGCTATAGATCAAGACATTCTGCGGCACGCATCTATGTACAGTGAAGCTGAAGCAATGCCGAGTATAGTTACATAAAAATTATATTATTTTGTAGTTATATATTTATATAATGTTGCATTAAATGAACTGTTGAACACTTTAATTTTTGACTTTGTTCTAATTTCAGCAGTTTTTAAATTCAGTTATACCCTGGGCAGACGGGGAACAAAAATTAGAATTTCGTGAGTACAACATTTTAAAAATATCTTATCATCTTTAAATTTTTTATGAAAATTCAGAAGAATATTCCGTTAATCAAGGATTTTTATACAAATTAAACGTCAATTTGAGGGCAATATGATAATTTTGAAATTGAGAACGGTTGAAATTCTAAATTTCGGTAATAAGCTGGATTTTTTTCATCTTTATAGAACATAGGGAAATTATACCTTCTATTTAAATTTCTCATGAGTAACGCACCCAAGATTTAAATGTTTTTGAAATAACATTAGACTTAGAATTTTGAGTCAAAAATGACTTTAATTATGTTCAGTTCAAGATTTGAAGTTCTGAATGGATCCAAATCCTGACAGTTTGGTGCACATTTCTAAAAATGTTTTTATTCTGGGTAGCTGCGTTTCCACTTTAAAACACGGACTTGACCTTGAAATGATCTTGAGTCTAGGTCAAACCTAAGGTCATCATCAGATAGCCAGGGTATAATCCTACAAGTTCTGTTTGGAACATTTTGCCGAAAACCCACTCCTGACGAGTTATTCTGCGGTTCCCGTACTTTGACCTTTCTCTGATATGACCTTCAGAGGTCAAATTTTTAAAGTGGGCTAGGTAATACTTGAACGCAAAATTCCCTGCTCTTTTAGTTCCCGGAGTCAAGAGTAGGGGTTGCGATTTATAAAAAATCGACTTGATCTTGAAATGACCCTGAAGACCAAGGTCAAGGTCAAATCTAAGGTCACCGTTTAATTGCCAGGGAAAAATCCTACAACTTTTGTCTAAGTTATTTTTCTCTGTGATGTCTACTTTTCGAGTTATTCTGCCGCCCCGGTACTTAATTGACGCGCTGTATACAGGGTGTTCAGAGGTGGCAGGGAAATATTGCAGGGGGTGAAAGGCCAGACCGAGACGCAAAAAATAGTATGGGGGGGGGGGGGGGTATCTCGCACCGTTCGGCAGTTACCGGGTGATTCGTAAATCAGGATGTTGCTTTATATGGGAACCGCTCTTGTATTTTTATCTTTTTTTCCAACATGGCGACTAACTGCCTTGATTCCAACGGATTTTAATGAATCAAAAACAATGGTTATTCCGAGGGAACTAATTTCGAATATTAACAACATTTTCAAATCCAAAATGGCGGATCCAACATGGCGCCTAAAATGTCTCGATTACAACGGATTTTTATGAATATTAGTACAATGATTATTCTGAGGCAACTAATTTTGAATATTATCAAAATTTTAAAATCCAAGATGGCTACCAAAAATGCTCAATTTCAACGGATTTAATGGAAATTAATACTATAATTATTCTAAGGCCATTAATTTTGAATATTATGAAAATTTCCAAATCCAAGATGGCAGACCCAATATGGTAACCAAGATTTCTCGATTTCAGTGAATTTTAATGAAAATTAGTACAGTGTTTATTTTGAGGGCATTAATTTTGAATATTATCAACATTTACAAATGCAAGATGGCGGACCCAATATGGCGACCAAGATTTCTCGATTTCAACGGATTTTAGTGAAAATTGGTACGATGATTGTTTTGAGGTCACTCAATTTGAATGTTATCAACATTTACAAATCCAAATGGTGGGCCCAATATGGCGACCAAGATTTCTCGATACTAAAAGATTTGAATGAAAATTAGTACAATGATTGTTTTGAGGTCACTGATTTTGTATATATATTAAAAATGTCTAAATCCAAGATGGTCGATCCAATATTGCAACTAATATAAAATGTCTCGACTACAACGGATTTGAATGAAAATTAGTACAATGATTATTCTGAGGCAGATAATTTCGAATATTACTAAAATTTCCAAATCAAATATGCCTGATCCAACATGGCGACTAAAATGTCTCAACTACAACGGATTTTAATGAAAATCAGTTCAATGATTATTCTGAGGCAACTAATTTCGAATATAATCCAAATTTCCAAATCCAAGATGGCCACTAAAATTTCTCGATTTCAACGGATTTTAATCGAAATTAGTGCATATTATGATTATTCTGAGGCAACTAATTTTGAATATTATCAAAATGTTTAAAGCCAAGATGGCGGATCCAATATGGAGACCAAAATGTTTCAATTTCAACGGATTTTAATGAAAATTAGTACAATCATTATTCTGAGGCTACTAATTTCGAGTATAATCAAAATTTCCAAGTCCAAGATGGCGGATCCAATATGCTCAAAATTTCTCGATTTCAACGGATTTTAATGAAAATTAGTCCGATTTTTTTAGGCCACTAATTTTGAATATTATCAAAAATTCTAGATCCAAGATGGCGGACCCACTACGGCGACCAAAATTTCTCGATTTCAACGGGTTTTTAATGAACATTGGTACAATGATTATTTTAAGGCCACTCATTTTGAATATTATTAAGATTTAGATCAAGATGGCGGATCCACAAAGGGGTTTTTGGATTGAAACAATTTCTAGGATATAACAAACTAGAACATTTGAGAAGTGTTTAATTAGTCAGTATTTACCCAACGTCAGGTGAAACCGAGTAACCCAGCTAGCTATACATATAAGGTTTGTTGGTTAAAGTGGCGACTCGCCCCTGGGCGTAGTCCAATTAGCGCTAAGGCGCGCCGTTTTGATACCACCAATCCCCCGAAAAAATACATATAAGGTGTTATCAATCGTTTTCGAGAAGTTTACTTTTTCTCATTGCAAACATGTAATGGAAGAAATAATAGTCTCTTATACAAAACAAGTCATTCCGGAACATCTTCGTGGACAAAAAATACAATTTTTTAAAAACTTGGCACTATTCAAATGTGTGCAATAATATCCGTTATTGTTATTATAATCCAATATTTGTAGCAGTATAAGTTTTAACAACAAAAACTTGCTCAATTAGTTAAGTAGAAGAAAGTTGAGTCTGTTAATTTTAATAAGATTTCCTTAATAGTTTCGTATTGGGAATTTGTCGGCTTAAAATGTGTTTCTGCTGTTCTGTTCCAGATTGTGTTGGAAACTGAAAAAAAGAATAATCCGAATACAAAAGATTCGAGCATTTGCAGTAAGTCATTTTACCTTAATTGTGAAAACAATGGGAAGATGTTGGCAGAATCGGCTACTGGTTGCGGATGCAACAAAATCGAGAATCTGCCGAATACATGCTGATCCCTTGAATTTCGCATAAATCTTCGTGATCGAACGATTTTTTTAACCATTTATTCGGACATATCCTTAGCTGTATGCAAATTTCGGCGTTGTCTTTGAAGTGTTCACTATTGCTGGAGAATGTTTACGGCTTTAAATAAATATTAATGGCTCCTTCAGCGAATACTCATTTTCTTAACAACATATAAATTCTGAACAAAGGAAGCGAGAACAATGAAGCGGTCTTCACTGAATACCTCTTTTAAAATATATTCAGAATATCGGGTCGTCGAAAATTTTAACATATTTAGAGTTATACGTAAACTTAATAAAGAGTTTACTTATAATATAACTAATTTAGATCTAGACGAACGAAAAATCGGAAATTTTCATTTTTGGCATCTGAAATAAATTACTGCTCGCCTGTGATTGCATATGTATACACAAGTACAGTCAAGTCTCCTATAACGCGATTGATTCGTACCGCGTTATATGGAAACCGCGCTATGAGAGACTTCAAATAAATTCAAATCAGGATATGCGTTCTATGGAAACCGCGTTTTGAGAAACATAAAAATAAGATAAATCAAAATAATTTATACCGCGTTATATGGAAACCGCAATCGCGTTCTATGGAAACCGCGTTATAAGAAACTCAGAATTAATGCAAATTAAATGATTCGTACCGTGTTATATGGAATCTCAGAACACATTTAACACATTTAAAGCCAATCTTAGAATAAATTAAAAGAGAGCAACGCTTTATTTTTAGCTCATTTTTAGGGAAATTCCTTATTAACTAGGATTGTCAAACAGAGGAATACACCACAAGTGTTAACTATGTACATACAAAAATTTAACATATCGAATAAGTGTTGCCATAGATAAATTTTTCAAGCCATTTGAGTTGTTGGAATGTTCTTGTATCAAAAACGCGTTATAAAGAGACCGCGTTATAGGAGAACTTGTCGTACTTTTCACGCCGCGTTATATGGGAATCGCGCTATAAAAACACCGCGTTATAGGAGACTTGACTGTACAGTGCAAATCGGATAACACGAAATTAAAGGGACGAGCAAAAAATTTCGCCTTATCAGAATTTCGTGTTAAGCAAAGAGCGTATACTTGTAAATATTGATAAATTCTGGTGAATTCCCGGCTATCAAAAAAGAGAAATTCTCCGAAAAATTAAAATAGTGCAGTGTTACCGTTTGCAGATAATACATATTTATTGTCTTTCGTAGATTGTTTTTCATTTTCTCTCAGTAGTTATACACTTTTATAGAATGAGCGGCAACACTTTCATTGACTAAACAAAACAGAAAAGAGAAAAGTCGCATTTCGAGGTAAGCGAATTATTTTACATGTATTTCAAACTCAGGGTTGCAAAAAATTCTTCACGTTATGCGATATTTCGAATTATCCGCTTCGGCTTAAGCGGAAAACTTAGTACCATAATTGCATTTATTAATCGGGTCCAACAAAATATTTCGTGTTAGCCGATATTTCGTCTTAAGCGTTTTCGTGTTAAATGTTTTCCACTGTAGTTCTTATTGTTCGATATGTTTACATCAGAAATATTTAAAAGTCTCCTAGCTGATTTGTAAAAATGTATAGGGAACTCAAAAAGCTATAAGAAATTGGGAATTAATCGTGATGTACCGTATATGTCGACAATATTTAATAGATTACTAATCACAGCAGGATAATGAGATCGACATTAATTATGGAATATTTAAGGATTGGGCTAACATTTTTCGCAAAACAACTTAGAGAATTTGTATATTCTAAATTAACGAGGTAAGAAGTTTCCTCCGGTGAACAACAATTTTGTGACCAATATACATATCAGTTGGTCCAGTCCACTCTTATTCCCTTGTTATGCAACCTGCGCACAACACGGGACATTGAATCAAGCAGACGAGTTTAAGCGACTCAGTCCGAGTTTATGTTAATGAGCTTAATAAATTACAGACATCCAATTAACTTAAACATGTCGTGGGGTACAACTGAACGAGGTAACCACGAGCTACGACTCGTAGCTTACCTGTTGAGACTCTGGCTGAATGTGTTTTTATTATTTTGCGCCCTCATCCTCCACAGGGTTCCCTTTTTGATTTTAAATGTGAAAAATACACAATGAGACACATTCTGTGATGAATCCAGAATTCAGAATAATTTTACTTAATATATTGGAATATTTGTTTTGCACGGGCGACAATAATACGATAAATGGTTTCGATTAGTGTCATCATTCAGAATTTAACATAAATCCATTAAGATATTGCTATAAAATGAATAGGCATCTCGCCTTTTCTCTAATTTACACCACACCGCTACGCAATAATAGAACTTGCGGACATAATAAGTGATAAGAGAAAATGCAGTTTATTTGAACAAAACAATCTGGGGACATATTAGTATTATAGTTTCAAATCTAAAATCTAAAAAAGACGCTATCGTACTTTTTCTAGATATGATTCGGCGTATTTTTGAACCCGCCCAACTTCGGTCTGGATAAACTACTTCTGATATGAGGATAGGACATAGTCACCAAGCTTATGGAATGTATCAAATTTTATTTTTATAACTCTTCTACTCTAGTTTTTATTAATATGGAAAGTTCATTGATTTCGTCACTCATTCACTGATGATATCAAAAGCCTGCTTGTTAGTCCTGGAAAGCTGAAATTTTATATGCAGGTTAGATTTAGTGTACAAGTAGAGAAAATAAAGCACGATAATGCACGACTCTTTGGTTCACATTTATTATTGAAGTACCTACTGTATACACATATATGTAATATAAGAACAGTTTGGGACTACTTATCTATATAAGAAGTGAATATAAGTACAGGAGTATGCCTCCTGATGTTTAGTTAAGTAGTATAGTTCTTATAGATAAACTCGAATGGAAACGTCTAACTAGTGTTTGTAGAAATTTAGATAATTTTTTTATATGTTCGTTTTATGCAATGTAAATTGCATTTCAGTAATTTAAGTCAGAATTAGATAAACATGACACACAAATATTTAAAGTCAGGTTGTAGACACCTATAATATATATTTGCATGAAAAGAGCCCACAAACTGCATCGGTAGCAAAATATCTTGTGCAGTTCTCCTCGTTGGACAGGCCAATTATCATAAAAAATTAATCATCACGGATGTCTCGTACCAAATGCCCGTTTTGGGAAGTCTACAGAGGTGGATGCAGTGCATAAACACATCTTTTCATCCGGGCAGGATGGTGATTACACGAGTGATTTATTCCTTGGACTGCACCTAAAGTCAAGTCCACTGAAAACAGAGGAGTCGTTTGGCAACAGGTTTCCTTCGGCAGAGCAATCATCACAGGTCTGGTAAAGAACCATCTTCAGCCCAATGCAGCCGATTTCTTTTATTCTTTTCACTTTAACTTGGTATAGTGAGGTAAATCTTGCCTGGAATTTTTTTTTGTATCATTCCTTCTTCATTGTGTTGCTTCTGATGTCTTCTCCGATAGTCCTACCACTCCTCCTTGGCTCGTTGGCTGTCGTGAAATATATCTCGTGCATTACTTGCCTTTTGACGGTATGTTAAGGACAGTTGTCCAACCATAAATAACAAGCTTAGTGAAGGTGAGAAGATGCCTGAAAGTCACAGTAGGTATTTTGTGCTCGTCTTTGTCCGTAATTTTTAGCCCTTTGCAAGAAGAATTTTAAACCAACGGAAGTTTCGTTCTCAAATTGACAAATTGAACAGGTATACAGCACGTTTGATGTGGCATACGTCTTTAATGCATGATTAGGTAGACGGATATGATATACTAATTGTATTCGCGAGTTTGCCCACATTGCGTCACACCTCTAAATGCTCAATATTAAGTTATTAGATACCTATTAAATCAGTAACTCTAAAAATACCAGTACCTTTTATCATAATACACTGTGCAAATTTAAAAACGGAACACTTTTCAAGAGCTGGAAACTGGCGTTTTTTAAATAGGCGGTGTCTTCCTAAACTGTACTCTAAAGAAAAAACTAACAAGTCGGACGACACAACCCTTAATAGTTTAAGAATAGCACTGAAACTTAATAGTTTAAGAATAGCACTGAAACTTTTTCCCGCCGACTTCTGACAAAGATACGTCCATCTAAAGAGGACACTTTTTTAAATTTCGAGAATTGAAAGTTTAGCGAGTTTTCGGTTTTTTCTTTGGACTGGAGACGCCACCTGTTTAAAAAACACCAGTTTTTAGCTCTGAAAAGTCTCCCGTTTTTTATTTTGCGCAATCTACTTTCAATTGTAGGTATATCACTTTATGTTCATTTTCATGGGAATTCTGGGGTTGACAGATGAGATTATGAAGAGCAGAGATGTCTGATAACACTAACAAACTTCAGACTACCAAATTCAGACAAGAATTAAAAAAAACCGATCCTTATTCGATTTTTATAGTATTCATCTTTTGTCTTAATTATGGTACTTTTGGTAGTTTTCGAGGTATTTTCAGTGCGACTCACTCGCGGCTTTAAAGAATTCAAAAGAAATTTCGGTCGAAATAATGCACCAAGCAATCGCAACTGCGATATGACGCCATTGGATTATTTTTGGTATGCTGCTAAATGTCGATGTTATGCTGACCAGAAACGATTTAGGCACTTAAGCTCAATATTGATCGAGCTATTCCAGAAATAGGGCCCCAAATCAGTCAGCCGAGGCAGCCATGGTGAAAACATATTCCATAGCCAATCGGAAACTTTCCAATAAATCATCAATCTTTGAAAAATCTTGAAGTGTTTATTTTATAGAATAGCATTTTTAAAAAGAAACCAACCAATGGCCTACTCTTTATATATAATAAGTTAGACCCCATATCATTTAATTGTTTAACCCTTTCTCTCTACAAACCATGTACCTGATTTTTGAGGAAGTGCGATCGTATGACAATTTTTAAAGAAAAACTGAAGGCAGGACCTTTCTTCTGTTTTATTTTACTATATGTATCATATAAATGGCAGTTTCGTCGCAGGTATAAATTTTTATTTTTGTTATAAACGACTAATCTTTGAACTTAAAATTCAATATCTTGAAATTAAATTAGAATAAAACTATGGGTAAAACGACAAAAGAGTCGGCTGCTAAATTTGTTAAATTCACATCTTCACAGTACTTAGAAAGAAGAAGATAGAAAGACGTGAAAGGCAAACTCAGCAGCCGACTCTTTTGTCGGTTCAACTATATACACACTATGCCGCGACCCATTGCGCGCTGTCGAGTATAAACTGAACTAGTATTTAAGTTGTGTGGTTAAGTTTGGGCTTGATTAGAGAAGAAGGGTTGCATGAAATCCCTTTACCATATTACTATACATAGAGGACTAACCCCTAAAACATACATATTTAAAAATGATTCAAATACATTTTTATCAAGTTGTGCCCTCCTCTTGTAAGTTTCATGCAAACATCCATAAACATTTGCAATTTTAATTGTATCTTATTATCGTGAAACAATTGCATGTGAACTCAACACCACATACCTTATTAGGTTCACAAAAAAACTGACCACGTTTTCCTGTTTCTCAACCATATATTAGGTAGGTTATTCTTTACAAAACAATTGCAAAAATTATAGAAACAAAATTGAACCAATTGGCGTATTAATTTTGTTAGAAAAGCCAAATGTAAATTAAATGGAATAAATGCGAAAAATACAAACAGAAATTCGTTGGGAATCGTAGCCTATCCAAGAGTTGTCTCTTGCATGTCCTGAAGTTCAAATCCTGCAGAAAGCAGGATCAGGAAAGAAGAATCAACCAATATTTTGAAAATTTTTATGGAAGTGATTATTACTGGAAATTTACTGCAGTGACCATCTCCTAATAGAAGTGTAGTATAGAACACAACATTTTAATGATATGTTAAACTGTTTTCGATTAAGTATTTTGCTTACTTAATTTAACTTGCTTACTGCATTTTTTGCTTACTTAATCCATAACAGTGTTACATACATATATGTATGTATCATTTAAATTTAGTGTTTTAATTTGTGCCTAGTGGGCGAACTATTTTGCATTGGGGTAGTAGTAATACCCTTATAATTTCATCGTTTGGACCGACATATACCTACATCTGTTATCATAGTTATTTTTGAGATCTCTTTTATAATTGAATTACTTTAAGGCAGAATTGCAGCTTATACTATTTTCATTTTCATTCAAAATTTTTATCATTATATATGCTTGCTTACCCTTATTATTGCCTTTTATTTAACTTGATATTTCTTTGAAGTTGGAATCTTGCAATTAATTTGCTACACACTTCCACCGAACCGATTCTTTTCGAATTCACGACGACCATATGACATGCCGACAACTTTGACCTTGAATCTTCAAACGTTCTTTTGTGTCATAAATATGGCATTTTGGGGATCGCTGATTTCAAATGTACCATTGAAATTTTACAATTTTAGACAGAAGCAATATGGCGGCAAACAATTAAAGGCAAATGATTTTCGTGAAAATGTGGCCATTTGTGGTACACACTTAAGTGGATATCTAACCATAACTATACAGAATAAAGGTAATGGTTCTGTTTTTTACGTTACCACGCAAAAACGGTTAATTCCGATTAACATGAAACTTTCACCGTTGTATCGTTCATGGTACCCTGAGTGGCAAAATCTGTATAAATATTTGGACATTCCAAATGGCGAGAATTTTAAAAGCCGATAAAATGTGTAGTATCGCTATAACATTAACTCATTCAAATCCATTTTTATCCATGAAAACTGATACTAAAGGTTTAACTGGTAATTAGATAGGCAACTTAAAACAAATAATAAGTAGGTATGTTAATAACATGAATTTCGGAGAAAAGTGGGGCGAAAGGTGAAAAATCGTGAAATAAAAGTTAATTTTTTCAACTTCCAGGGGGGATTGTGGCCAAGGGGTTGGGGATAGGGGGGTGGTGTTGACCTTTTTGGAAAGTGCTTCGAAATAGTAATTTTTCGAAATTGGTTTGGGGTCTCTGTGATGCGTAGAAAAAAAGATAGAAATACTAGAGCGGTTCCCACATAAGGCAAAATCCTGATTTACGAATCATCCTGTAACTGCGAAACGGTGCAAGATGCTTTTTTGCTTGTTTCGGTCTGACCTTTCACCTCCTGCAATATTTCCCTCCCACCTCTGAACACCCTGTAGAAAAAAAAAATTCCTAAGTGAAGTGGAGTCACTGTGCGGAAGCATATAAGATAGTCATCAGCAGAGGGAAATGCTGTATTCTTCTTATTTTGTATGGTAAAATTAACCTCCTGCAAGAAATCGTTTAATTTTCACCCACATTCAACTGTTAAAATTTCATCTCCATTTGGCATGGCACAGCAAAGGGATATATAAATTCACCAGAGAAAATTATTTCACCTGAATTCACATCCGATTGGCACAGGCCCTAAGTAACAGCTACTTTTAGGAGTGAAGCAAATTTTCGCATCGACTGTAAATCTCATTGAATTTTCGCGGTTTGATAATTTTTCGCGCAAACGAAAATGCTTCATGATCATCATACCTGAAGAAGGAGAAGCCACAGCAAAGGTATGAAGAGGATGCAGAGCAGAGGTAACCAAACCAAACCACAAGAGAGAGTCCGAAGAATTCTCCGAGTTTAGTGAATAGGGAAAAGGTTAATAAACGAGCAACAAGAGTCGAATTTACGCTGCGGGTCGTAGGTACTGGGGGCAAGACAAAAACTACCGCACTTCCAAACGGAGCCCCAGACCCAGACTCCCTGTAAGAGCATCAGATTCAGGCTTTTGGAGTCTGATTTTGTTCTAAGAACTGGAACCTGGACTAATCGAAGCCCAAGAAAGCCGCGCCGAGCAGGCCAAACTCTAAAGTCAAAAGAGACGAACATCCACGCCAACGGTGAGCCGTGTACGTGTAGCGTAGGGTAACAGCAGAGCGGCAACGGCACGGAAAGCCGACACGATGCTGGCTTGCTGGCGCGGTGCGGGGCTGGTGTGAGAATGGGGCTCTTGTGGAAAGAACCGCGGAGCTCCGTATACATCAGCTTTATCAGCTTGTTAGCCGTTTGTTGTGTGTTAGTTTGAGCAGGCACTCAGAGGTGGGAGGTGCACACCTTTCGATAGTTCTTCAATTTATTCATCGTTTTGCTAGTATAATTCGTTCGAGCTAGTTTGATATACGGCAATTCAAAAAAGAAAAACGTCCATCTAAAGGAGGTGCTCTAAACAGCTAGGATGACTGAAGATTCCGCAACTATGCTTGTGTTTTTATTGTGGGAAAAGTGTTTTTGCTTGGAATAAACCAAGAAATTTTGAAGTGTTTTATTTTTTGTGTATAGCCTCAGGTGGAGTTTTGAACTGCTTGAATAGATTATTCGGAGTGTTGTGTGACTCGAGACCATATGGTTGTCCTCGATAAGTTTTACTAATGAATCACCCTGCATCAACTGTTTACACTATCTTGTGTTCAGCTAACTAAGATAAATTGTCCGAAGTGAATGTGAAGTATAGTATAAAATGAAGTCGAAATTTGTTTTAATTGCAGCTTGCGCTGCTGCAGTTCTAATGCTAGCAAATGGTGTCGAGACAAATACCGAACTAGTGCCACGGGTCTGTGAGCCTATTCGGATCGAACTGTGTCGAGGTATTGGCTATAATGAGACATCGATGCCCAATTTGGTGGGTCATGAATTGCAGACGGATGCCGATTATACTTTGCAAACATTCTCTCCATTGATTCAGTACGGATGCAGTGCCCAATTGCATTTCTTCTTATGCTCGGCGTACGTGCCTATGTGCACCCCGAAAGTTCCCGTACCGATTGGACCTTGTAGGGTACTTTGCGAGACCGTTCGGGAACGGTGTCACCCTGTCCTCCAGGGATTTGGATTTCCGTGGCCAGCAGCCCTTGATTGCAGCAGGTTTCCCGAAGAAAATAATCACGAGCACATGTGCATGGAGGGTCCTGGCGAACCTGGGGGAGGAATCCCCACTCCCACATCGAAAATTACATCCGTTCATCCGCCAAGCTGCCAGGGCTTGGCTAAGTCACATCTCTATGTCCGACTCAATCGATCGGGCCGTTGTGCTCCACTTTGTGAGGCTGATATCTTGTTCGATCAGCAGGAGAAACATATCGCTGAAATCTGGGTCACTGCCTGGAGCTATGCGGCCTTGGGCACTGCTGTGATCGCAACTTTGTGTCTAATTTTTTCTGACACCAAGTGGGATAAGGTTTTGACACCTTTGGTTACCTGCCACAGCTTAGTCGCGGTCGGTTGGACTGTGAGGTTTGTGTCAGGAAGAAATCCATCTGCATGTGGTTATGATCCTCAGCTGCCCAACATATCTTTGCTGTTAATCGATGGACTGTCTAACGCCTCGTGCGCCGCAACTTTCTTATTGCGGTACTACTTTGGAATGTCTGCAGGCGTGTGGTAAGTTCCCAGCAAACCATACGATTCGCAAATGAATCGAAAAATAATTATTTTAAGAGTACATATAGTTCGTTAACGATATCGAAAAAGAATCGAAAACGAGTCAACTGTCCGACTTTCTGGACTTTGGTTAGTGAATCATTTTAAACGATTCATGACTAAATCGTGATATTCTCGGGAAAAACTAAATCGTGAATGTATTACTTACGGACGAAAATTTACATCATTTAAGATTTAGTTTTCGTGAGTACATAAGAAGAATTACATTCGTTTTTCTCGAAAGTTTCGAGACTTAGTAAAGAATCATTTAAAACGATTCGCCTACGAATGTCTTAATAGTCCGAAAGCTAGTTTATTTTCGATTCTTTTCCGGTGTTTTTAATAATGTGAGCTTTTTAATTTATTTTTCTTGTAAAATTGCTTTCGACTCAAGTTTTTGATATGAAATCGCGAAAATAGGATAAGTTAAATTAATATTATTTCATATTTAGCTTTTTCACATTTCATACTTAAATTAAAAACATGTTCCACCGATAAAAGGACTTAACACATATGAAGCTACTGCGAAATTAGTTGTGCTGCGCATTCGTGAAGCACGTGCCGCCGGCTTGCACTTCACATGAAAACAAACGAAAACCTCTATCTATCTATTAAATCCCTCTTTAAAAACGTCCGCTTTTATTCGATATATACGAACCCTCGTAAAATTGTTTGCTGGGCGATGAAATAATTGATTTCATTATTTTCCAAAGAAACCTACATTCATACATATTACAATGCATTAACTCTTTCTAATTGTGTTCGTACAAAAATATTCAGAGACGTTATACTTATGTTATATGCAGTAGTGCAGTGCTTTATGCTAACTTGTTATTATTTTTTTAGGAGTATTTTGTGCGTATTTTGTAAAATGAAAATCTGATACGATTTTTGAAATCAACGACCTCAAAAACGTGTATAATGTCTATTCGCATGTACTATATTTGCAAAGAAAAAATGTTTGTTGCAATGGCGGCCATATTGGTTCCGCCATCTTCAGTGCCGGCCTTAGGCTTTTGCGTTTAGTCGGGCAAACTTTTCCTCGGCGCCCCTTTTAAGGGGGTAGTCCAGTGAAAAAAAAAATGTTTTTCGTTTTTTGTTTTTTTGCTTAAATCTACTCTACTACACCTAGAAAATACTCCCTTAAAATATCTAAGCAAAATATTGAATAGTTTTAAAGATACAGAGAGTTTTCGAGAGACGTGTAATCCGAGCGCTCGAAGGTCCCCTGGCGTGTTTCGGAGCAAGGAGGACTCTTGTATTTCTGTTTGCTTCGCCCATTTTTTTTTTGGTTTATAACGGTCTAGGTCCTTCTGCTTTGTATTTAAGGTTAGTTATGTATGGAGGAGGCATCGCGTTATGTATGGAGCAGGCATCACTGACTAAGGTAAAATTAATTTTTTTAGCTTTTTTCCGCATAAAAAACTTTAAACGCGTTTTTCTGAAAACAACATGTTTTGACTCGGCGGACGTCAGATCTCAGAGTCTTTTGTTCCGATTGATCTAAAAATTTAGCTGTATATTTCTTGATTGTGTATCTATCGTCGGAACTAGAATTATTAAAATCCATTGTTTATTTACAAAGTTATAAACAAATTAAGCACCCGAAAAACACCCGAAAAATTCGAAATGCCGCCATTTTGTTATTTTTTATTGAAAATTAATAATTCTAGTTCCGACGATAGCCAATGTTCTACAGATTAAAACCTCGTTTGAATTTTTTGTTTCAAATGAACCGTTGCAGAGATTCGACGTCCGCCAACAAAAAAATTTTTTTTTTGGAGCGGCCATTTTGTCGGGATGACTCATCGAAAACAAAAAAAAAAATTTTTTTTGGGTTATTTTAATAGTTGTACTATCATATGTCAAAAAGTTTTTTAATAAAAATTGACTTCTAATATGAAACAAAAATCGTTGAAAAAACAGTCGTTTTCACTGGACTACCCCCTTAAAGACAAATATAAAAATTATGGCTTAAAAAACAAAAAAAACACGCTTATAAAAGCGCAATAAAAAGTTAAACAATTATCGCAGGTTCAAAATTTCTTTTAACTTGTAGTGTCATAAAAAATTTAGCAGTGTGAACAATTTCAAGGTTTTGGCTTTCTCCGAACATAGTTAAACTTCGATTTCTAATTTTGAATTACACAAAAAATGCACAGGCGGACAGACAACACGGTCAAGTTAAATAATAGCTTTCAAAATACCCCCAAGTGGAAAAAAAGTACGATTTTTTGGCTACGATGAACTGGCCATAAAGCATAATCCGAAAAACTTTTAGATAATTCTTCTATATTTTCACAAGTTCCGTCATCTAGCGCATTTTGATTGTTGGGCTCGTCCTCATCTATGTTCAACTTATTTCCATCCGAAATTGGTTTAGGCGATTCAGATCTAACTTTATTTTAAATAGTTGGTTCTGATGCTTTTCTTTTTCTGTATTCATAACCAGACGGTTTATGGTCTCGTTTTCCATCGTTAAAATAAAATATTATCAGCCTGCATAGAAAAAAAGATAACAAATGTTGATAAGAAAAAATTAACCCATTAATGCCTGAATAACAAAAAATTTTACCGCAACTTTGAGGCCCTAACTTTTATCGAAGGGGTGGTCAATTCTCATCGAGCCCAACTTTTCTAGACGTATTTTGAGTCGCCCGACACGATCCAACCAAAAAAAAAAAAAGTGAAAAAAAAATTATTATCATTGTTTTTTTGCAATATACGTAAATAAATACCTTTTTCACCTCATTTTTTTCGAAAAAACGACAAATTTAGTGGGGAAAAAACAACTTTTTACTGCAATAAAGTGCATAAAACGTGTTATTAGTACTTAAACTTCAAAAATATGCAGGCATTTTTTTCGTTAAAAATATTAGGTTGCATAAAAATTGCAACATTGTAAACTATCTTCTACGCATATTTGCATTACTTTCGATCACTTTTTTTATCTCACTATATTCTACTATTCCCAAAAATGTATATACACTAGTTTTAAGGGTCACTGATTACGAATTTGCTATCAGATTTTCGCAATTCAAAATGGCGGATTCGAGATGGCGGACAATTTTTGGCAAAATTCTCAATTTCTTCGAAAAAAAAGTGGGTATTCTGAGTTTTTGGGGTCACTGATTACTGATAAAATGCCTGCATATTTTTGAAGTTTAAGTCCTAATAACACATTTTATGCACTTTATTGCAGTAAAAAGGTGCTTTTTCCCGACTAAATCAGTCTTTTTTCGAAAAAAAATTACGTGAAAAAGGTATTTATTTACATAATATTGCACAAAAACCATAATAATAATTTTTTTTTTCACTTTTTTTTTTGTTGGATCGTGTCGGGCGACTCAAAATACGTCTAGAAAAGTTGGTCTCGATAAGAATTGACCACCCCTTCGATAAAAGTTAGCGCCTCGAAGTTGCCGTACAATTTTTTGTTATTCAGGCATTAATGGGTTAATTTTTCTGCAGTCCAGACCGCAAAGTGTCAACTTTGTAACCACCACTCAAAACAAATTTCCACTTTGCGTAGGCTTCGAACTCTTAGGAAAGCCCAGAACACTCACGACGTCCTCAGCTTACGAGTGATTATAGCTACACTCTGCAAATATATACAATATGTCTAAAACGCCCATCGCGAATTTCTAAGAAAAAATTTATTCGAAAATACACAAAAAAATGGAAAACGGCTCTTACCAAAACTCCCTCTAATACATATAAACACAAGCCGCGAAGTTGAAAATGCACATGTTACATCACTACGAGAATCGGCGCGAAATTACATTGCTTCTTATGGCAGAAATTTGAACGCAAATATCTTTAACATTTTGTTCTCGCCCCTATAATGATTTAGGTACGATAAGAACGATATTCTTCCCCAGTTACAATTAGTAGAACATCACTTTTTTGTAAAACGATAGTTTAGTAGATTCGCCCTGTGGAACAGAATAAATGGGCTATACCGCCGCGAAGCAATCATCGGACCTAGACGGCTTGTATTTATGATATTGTTCGTGGGGGTTTTGCTTTTACGATACTTATATGTATGTACATAAAATTGCCACTTTCCTTGGGGGAAACACAAAAACACCTCGGGAAGTAAAAAAAAATGCTTCAAAACGCATGTTTGTCTCCCTTGCCTTCGTCTTACATATATTTTTACTCAATTTTGCAGTTCTACAAACTTATTCTTCTGAGAAATTTTAATATGTTCCTGATTCATTTGGCGCCACAAATCGACCGGCGCCCTCGGGCGCCGCCCGAGCTTGCCCCCCCCTAAGGCCGGTACTGGCCATCTTGAAAATATGTGTTACTAACATTTTCATGTATTCTGTTATTGTTATACATTCTAAAGATACATTATGAGTAACTTTAGAACGACATTTCTCAGAATACTTAGATTCGGAAAGAACAGGTCTTTTACTTAAGAAAATGTTTTTTTCTAATAAAATGTAATTGGTCGTAGGTGGTCTTTTTAAAGGACTTTGCCAAAAAAATACCCAGAATCGCCAACAACGAAATATATTTAATAAATTTATAATATACACACATTACGTGAAATAAAACTCTCTCGAAATTTATATTATTTTTATTTTTGAAGGGTTTACTTTCGTTAATATCCACAGCACGGTGTGGTCTATGCCCGCCTGAACACAGGGACCGTACGTGTAACAACTGATAACGTATTTTCAGTGCACGCAAAATACTATACGGTTAGTTTTTATAAACCAAAACCAGTGACAGAAAGGAATTAGATTAAAAACTGAACCCTCACTTTTAGGCCAAATTGGGGTCTGAACACACATTAAGGGTGTTTCCGTTTTTGCTTCGATAGTATAGACATATAGTATGAACGTAAAGATGGACAACTCAGTTTCTTGTCTTCAGCGTTCGCCAATTTGACAACCCACCTGCCACAGTGGGACGATAGAAGATTTAAGATTTGCGATATATACTATATTTATATATAATCGACTGCTCGCCCATATGAAGCGGACGATGCAATTTTTGTTCCTTCTCTTTCGCACTCTGGTAGTAACACCTAAAACATGAATTCAGAAATTGTGCTGACTTTAAGCCGTTTTTTAGGGTTCGGTACATCCAAAGAAAAAACTACGGACCTAAAATTTTAAAATTATCAGGGAATAACATAAAGTGGTCTATTTCCGACCGCTTCCTTAATTCCGACCAATTTATATTTTTGCTAATAACCTTTTTACGGTGCATGTAAACAAGTCGATGATTGTTACAATTTGTACCTAAATATCTTACGTTATAGTTGTCGAGAATGGCCAATAATTGACTGCCATTGGTTTAATTTATCAGAATGATTACTCCAAAAATTCCACACCCGTATATATTTTTAGAATAACTCCTTAAATTTTACTGTACTGATTTTAAGTATTTTGGCAATAGTTTTAAAGCATTTACCATGGGTGGAACTAGAGTTTATCCATTGGGGAGGCAGACTTTTATCAAGTATACGAAAAACGAACAATGAACTAATTTTCCGATTTTCGCTCTGAAATCTTGGGGGCAACGCCCCCTATGCCTCCCCTTAACTCCGCCCATGGTATTTACATACATGAGCACTCTACATTTTTTCCTACATATTTACCTTTTAGTAGTGTCAAAAAGTAATATATATTGTGGATTCTTATAATTTGTTAACAAAAAACAATAAATTATTGCAAAGTCCTAGTACCGACCGGTGGTCGGCATAAGGTAGTTTGCAGAATAATTTAAAATTTAAAAATAAGTAGAATTTGTATTGTATAATTAAAAAAACCGTAGCATAGTAACTTAAAACATTAGTTAGACTATCTTGCTACCAGAGATCGGCAAAAAAATAATATTTGGATTTTTCAATTTGGAAACAATTTCTAAATGCATCAATGAAATTATTCACAATTTAATTTAATTAACAAATTAATAATCATCGCTCTAGTATTTTTTATCGCAAAAATAATCAGTAATTGGTCAGGCAAACATTTATGAATACCCAAATACCGATAATTAGTCCTCCAAAAATTGTGATTATTCAAGCAATCGGTAAACCACAGGTCAGAAATTAGAGAATTCTCAACTAGTCGGTAATTTTCTGTCAGAAATTTCTGATTACTCTACCAGTCGGTAATCCATGCGCCAGAAATTAGAAAATACTATGTAGATAGTCGGAAGGACTTTTGGGACAACCTGATATTTTATTGATAAATGGCGAGGAGCAAAAAGGAGTTAACATAACCTTAAAATTGTCATTTGGTGGTTTTCATTAAATGTTGGTAGAATTCTAAAAATCATTATATATGATTTTTAAGCGCACTTTATTGTAAATAAAAAAGGGACTTTAAGAATCAAAAGTGATAAATTGGCAAAAAATCATCATAATTTACGAACTCATGTTGTAGCTGCCACTGCTAGAGTGCGAAAGAGAGGAAACAAAAATCGCACCGTTCGCTTCTAAAGGAAATCATATCGACGAGTAGTCCTTTATATGTATTATAAAGAGTGTTTTAACAGGCACCAGATTTCCGATAGGGATAACTATTAGATGAGTTGTCATTTACTGTAAGTATCAATGTCATTTCTATTTGGTACGGTCTAATCATGGAAATGTATACACCGCAGCAACGATTCCGAATCGTGGAACTTTATTTCCGAGTTCTGTTATAAAAACTTACGGGGCACTTCGTAAATTTTATGGACCGAGTAATCGCCCATAATTTATGGTCATTTGCTCAATTTTTATATGTTTTATATAAATTCAAAAAACGGATACGCTTAAAAAACACGTATAGGAAAGTGGGAAACATTGCATACAGGCTAATTAATAGGTATTCGGGCAACGCCAGATGTAATCAAGTTAGTTATTTTCATAAAAGATATTTTAAAATATCTATGTAAGAACTAATAGCTAAACTAATACTAACACATTTTGTATTAAACGGAAACTTATTAACAGCAATCCAGAATAAAAATGAGCTAAAAGCTAAAAAGATTTATTTTATTTTTCGCTTTTCAGTTTCTTTGTTTGTCGGTTTAATTTTTTGTTAAACAGTTTTTTTATTCGCTTTTCAGTTCCTTTTTTCGTCAGTTTAATTTTTTGTAAAAAAAAGTTTTTTGTTGTAGTGTCATCAGAACTACATATGTGTATGTGTCATCCTTTATTTTTTCTACCCTTAGAGGTTGAACTTTTTCTTAAAATTTAAATGGGACCAACTGCGAGGCATACCTTATACAGTAAAAAAAAACCTTCATAATCGGACTACTCTGTAAAAAGTTATGCATAGAAAAAATATATATATATATACAGGGTGTTCAGAGGTGGGAGGTCAATACTGAAGGGGGTGAAAGGTCAGACCGAGACAAGCAAAAAATCGTATGGGTGGGGGGGGGGCATCTTGCACCGTTTGGCAGTTACAGGGTGATTCGTAAATCAGGATTTTGCCTTATATGGGAACCGCTCTTGTATTTTTATCTTTTTTTCTACGCATCGCAGCGGCCCCAAACTGATTTCAAAAAATCACTATTTGGAAGCCCTTTCCAAAAAAGTTTACACCACCCCCCTATCCCCAACCCCTTGGCCACAATCCCCCCTGGAAGTTGAAAAAATTAACTTTTATTTCACGATTTTTCACATTTCGCCCCACTTTTCTCCGAAACTCATGTTATTAACATACCTACTTTTTATTTTTTTTAAGTTGCCTATCTAATTACCTCTCCAAAAAGGTGCAACATGCCCAGGTAGAAAAGGGTTGCAAAAGTCCTGAAATTAAAACATCCTCACAGGTACCTAATTACTTTATTGCACCATAATGGAAAATGTCGTTAAGTAAACAATTTTTATGACAGCAAGTTCGGAAATGTTTGTTTAGGAAACAGAGGTAATACATTTTTATTTTTTCAGCAAAACAGTAATAAAATAATAAATGTAATCTCGTTAAATAGCGTTATTAGATTATTATATCCAGTATTGACTCCTAAGTATCCTGACGCTCCGTTTCTAATACCTCCTATGAATTATGGTATAAAAATGGGTGAGTTTGAAAGGACATTGACCACAGTTGAAGAAGCAAGCGAAAAGAACGGGTGTTTAATAGAAAAAATTAAGATAAAATGGCAGAATTCAGTGTTGACGAGTATGCCGATATAATTTACGTGCACGGTTTAGTAGAAGGAAGTGATAGTGAGGCCGTACGAGAATACCAAAAGAGATTCCCGAATCGGCGGGTACACAACAGAAGGGTATTTTCAAGGACTTTCAGAAGGTTAAAAGAAACCGGAAGTGTAACCGCCCCCAGAGCAGAAACGCGAGCAGGAAAATCGGCCGATTCAGCGGACCCCGACCAACAAATCCTCAACATCGTCAGGAACAGCCCTGTAATAAGCATCAGGCAGGTCGCACGAAGGTCAGGATTGTCTTCAGGGAGAGTTTGGACCGTTGTGAACCGAGAGGGACTACATCCATACCACCATATCCCGGTCCAAGCACTAGGGAAGGAGATTCCGAAGGACGATTGCAATTCTGCACTTGGCTGTTCGAGTCTGACATCGAAAACAGAAGGTTTCTAGACCGAATTCTGTGGACGGATGAATCGCAATTCACCCGGGATGGCATCACAAACTTACACAACCTCCACACCTGGTCAGATGTGAACCCACATAGGACCAGGTGTCGGTCCTTCCAGCAAAGATTTAGTGTCAATGTCTGGGCTGGCATCATCGGCAACCAGTTGATAGAACCCTTCATCTTACCCCAAGTGCTGAATAGTCAGCTATACTCGGACTTTTTGGGGAATATCCTTCCGGATCTGTTGGAGGACATCCCCCTGGTCACCAGAAGCGCAATTTATTTACAGCTCGACGGAGCACCTGCGCATACTGGGAACATTGTTAGGGCAAGGTTAAATGAAAATTACCCAGAGCGCTGGATTGGACGAGGTGGACCGATTCCTTGGCCTGCTAGGTCACCGGACCTTACTCCACTGGACTTTTTCTTATAGGGAATGATGAAAGATGAAGTTTACTCAAGACCAATCAACACCAGAGAAGAATTAGTTACCAGGATTGGGACTGCAGCCACGAAAATACGGGAGAGACTGCCTACCATAGACCTCAAACGTGAAATAAAACGAAGGCTACTTGCATGCATCGAAACTGGCGGAGAACATTTTGAACAGCTTTTGAAGGACATACGTTTTAATTGTAATTAGTTTTTAAGCGAACAAAATGTATTTTTTAGTTAACTTAAGTACAATTTCTTAAAAATTCGAATTATCATGATATTCTGTAAAAGGATTTTTGTAAATAAATTTTCGTATCCTTTTCCTACCTGGGCATGTTGCACCTTTTTGGAAAGGTAATTAGATAGGCAACTTAAAAAAAATAAAAGGTAGGTATGTTAATAACATGAATTTCAGAGAAAAGTGGGGCGAAAGGTGAAAAATCGTGAAATAAAAGTTAATTTTTTCAACTTCCAGGGGGGATTGTGGCCAAGGGGTTGGGGATAGGGGGGTGGTGTAAACTGTTTTGGAAAGGGCTTCCAAATAGTGATTTTTTGAAATCAGTTTGGGGCCGCTGCGATGCGTAGAAAAAAACATAAAAATACAAGAGCGGTTCCCATATAAGGCAAAATCCTGATTTACGAATCACCCTGTAACTGCCAAACGGTGCGAGATGCCCCCCCCCCCACCCATACGATTTTTTGCTTGTCTCGGTCTGACCTTTCACCCCCTTCAGTATTGACCACCCACCTCTGAACACCCTGTATATTAGGGTGCTTTTTTTTCGCGACTATTTTTTTTTTTTCAGTCCCACTCGAAATTTTGTGGCTAATACCTAAACAAACATTCCCTGAAAATTGGAGCCCTTAAAAATAATATTTAGTACTATAAAGATTTCCCATATAAAATACACGTGAACTTTGATTATTTTTCTTCAAATCTCTACAACTCAGAGGCATTTTATGGCACAATCTTGGTCAATGGTAGGATTTCTTCAGAATTGAATGCTCTATAAAAGTGTCTATTGCGATGTAACCCTAACTCCCACCAGTGAGGTAGTACGGGTCAGTAACCCCAATTTGTCCATGAAATTCTCGCTTTTTGCCCCTATCTCGTAAACAACAAGAGGTACAGAAAAAGTGAATATGACAAACTTGTAGCAAATTCAATTTCCTCCAAAAAGTTCTTGAACACCAAATCGCTAACATCAATATTTCTTGAGATATTGGGTTTTGAAGTTGAGGTAGTGTGGAATTGTCATGGATTATTGAGCTAAATTGTAGAAACACTACCTCAACTTCAAAACCCAATATCTCAAGAAATATTGATGTTAGCGATTTGGTGTTCAAGAACTTTTTGTAGGAAATTGAATTTGCTACAAGTTTGTCATATTCACTTTTTCTGTACCTCTTGTTGTTGACGAGATAGGGGTAAAAAGCGAGAATTTCATGGACAAATTGGGGTTACTGACCCGTACTACCTCGCTGGTGGGGGTTAGGGTTACACCGCAATGGACACTTTTGTAGAGCATTCAATTCTGAAGAAACCCTACCATTGCCCAAGATTGTGCCATAAAATGCCTCTGAGTTGTAGAGATTTGAAGAAAAATAATCAAAGTTCACGTGTATTTTATATGGGAAATCTTTATGCGTCTTGGTCTAGTACTAAATATTATTTTTAAGGGCTCCAATTTTCAGGGAATGTTTGTTTAGGTAATAGCCACAAAAAAAAAAATAGTCGCGAAAAAAAAGCACCCTAATATATATATTTGGTGAAAATTTTCTTATAGTGTATAAATATTTTAATGAATTTTATATTCTTCATTTTGGTCAATACCTTTTGCCATCTTTTTGGCAGTATCATGATTTCACTTCTAAAAAAATGTTTATCTTTGCTGGGAAAAAACTGATCCAAGTCAATTTTGACGTCCTCGTTTGAAGTAAAGATTTTGCCGTCTAAACTGGAAAAAGTCATAATCCAAAGGTGCCAGATCTGGAGAATATGTATCCCATCCAAGCTGTAAAACCGTTTGACGACTTACCAAACTTGTACGGAGTCTGGCATTATCTTCGTGGAATACTTTACGTTTTTTATTAATCAATTCTGGCCTTTTCTGTTTGAGTGAGTCATTCAATTTGTCCGGTTGATGACAGTATAATTCAGAATTGATCGTGGTATTGAACGGTAGAAGCTAAAAACATGAACATTGAAATCTCACCAAACAGACAGTATCACCTTTTTTAATGAATATCAGTTTTCGAAGTCCTTTGAGCCAGTTCATCTTTTTTACTCCATGATCTCTTGTGTTTGACATTGTTGTAGACAACCCATTTATCGTCCCCAGTGATGATTCGCTTTAAAAATGGGTCATTTTCTTGGCGTTTGAGAGGCGAATCACAAACGTCAATGCGACGGAGCAAATTTCTTTCTGTAAGAACATGTGGAATCCATCTAGTCTAGTTTTGAAATTAAACCAAGGCGTTTCACGTGATCATGAACGGTCGAATTCGATAAATTTAATCCCTCAGCGATCTCACGAGTTGTTATTCGGTGATTCGCATCAATCAATGTCCTTTTTTTACCTTCATCAGCTTCAACTGGCCTTCCAGAACGTGTCGCATCTTCAACATCAAAATTGTCGACGAAATTTTGCAAACCAGTCTTGGTACTGGCGTTCTGTCAATACATGTTCGCCATACACATCAACTGATTTTGTTTTTGCTTGAACAGCATTTTTACCTTTTCGATAGTAAAAAATAAAATATTCCGAAAATGCTGCTACCGATTTTATATATTTAATAGGGCACCAAAGCAAACCTATTGGGCAGAATCAAACAAACTTTTTCACAAAAAAGCCCTACTATATCTTTTGGAAAATTGAAGGAATAAAAAAAGAGATATATTAATAAAACTTTGCAGTCTGTTGTTGACTGGTGGAATTTTTAAAAAAAACCTCAAAAAATTACCGTATACGCGATTTTTAGCCACTGGAACGTCAAAAAATCAAAAAAAAAAAAAAAAAATTATTTTAATATCTAGGGATTGAAACAAAAGGAAAAATTTTCATCCAAAAATAACAAAATGGCGGGGTTTTTTCAACAAACGTACATTTTTGGTTCGGAAAATGTGATGTAAATCTGAAAGTTTTCGGAAAATATTTTTGTCCATGGTTCAATCCCTGGAAAATCGTGTGTCAAATGACATATCAAAATTTCAGACTTTAGTCTTTTTTTTAAATCGTGTATACCAACTCTAAAAACGCGGTTTTGAGAAAAATACTACTCTAAATATCGAGCGCACACTAATACTCTTAGCCACGTGGCTTAGTCGAAATATTATAACGGTAATACCGGCTCCTCTCTACTTCTGTGGATCCCATGTGTTTACAAAAGGATATATATACAAATATATTACAAAAATATATTCAGGGTGAGTTTTTAATCTTGAGACAATATAAATATCTTGATTGGATCTCATTATTTCGAAAAAAGTTTCAAGGTTTCGAGGGGGTTTCAAGGTCAAGGTCGTTTCGTCAATTCCTTTTTCCAATGGTAACCAACTATTTTAAACCGCGGCAATGAAGAGGGGAGCAATTTTAACTTTTGACCTTCACTTCGTGCTTTGACCTTGACTTTCGAGTCAATGTTAGTTCAAGACTAAGGTCAAAGACTTTTTCCAACGGGAGCCCACATATTTTTACCACTGGAATGGATAAGGAGGCAAATTTTACTTTTTTCCACGACCTTGTACTTTGCCTTTCACTTTTAGCACTGCCCAGGAGGAACGACGTAGTCCTTTTTTTTCGTCGGTTAAAACTCACGTTCAGGACATATCACAGTGCAAATACAAGTTCACTTAGAGAATTTCCTATAATCCAATATAGCTTAAGGGGAGGTTCCTTTGATCGGCGATGAAAAAATGGTTTTTTTTTTTTTACATATTATCAATCTATAATATGTTAAAAACATGATCCTAAAACCGTTTTGCGTTTTATGCAGTTTTTAGAAAGTTACAGCGCTTCAAAGAGAAGCGTGCAACAGTCCACGCGGCACAACTAGCGAACAAGGCGAAATGGTTCTAATATTTTAATAATAAACAATGTTTACGCCTGTCTTAAACAACTAAAACACACCCCAAAACACGACCTTAATTTTCAAGTGGATAACTTTCCCTGTTTTTTTTATCAAAATTTCGAAATTTTTGGTTGAAGGGCCGCTACATATGTTTATTTAACTAACTTAAAAAATGTTCATGTTTCAGTGACCCCTACGACCCTCGGGAACGTCCCGCGCAGACGCATATATGGCGCGCAAGGCCTCGCGGAGATATGGCTGGAGCCGCCATTTTGAATTGAAAGAGGGGGGAAAAAATTAATTTAGGAACTCTTTATCAATAAACATTGTACAAAAAACCGTTTGTTCATATCACATTTCTTTATACCTCAAAAAAATTCATAAAAGTGAAGAACTTTTCAGAGTCGATCAGAGGAACCTCCCCTTAATTCAATATTACTCAAAAAAGGCCTCATGTGGATCGGAGTGTTTGGATTGAACGTTCAACGAGAAATGGTCACCCGACATTTGGTTTTTTAAATAACTTCAATTTCTGTGCTTATCTCTGCTTACGGGAGGTGGTTAATAAGCGTGTCCGATATTGCGATGATAACGATAGAAATTACCTTTCAAACGCTGATTGCAGATTGCGCAGGGAAGCCAGTTTATGAAAACAATCAGCGCCTACCTTAGCTTAGATAGCAGGCAATGAGAATTAGTGAATAGTGAAAAAAGACCATAATCTGCACATTGTCCATTCGACTGGAGATCATTGCCTCTATAATGGAATCGTCTTCTCATCATGCAGCAAGACTTCCATTACTACATATTACAACGTGTGGCTAGTCCCCGTTGCAGTGGAATTCCGTCGCCGCCGTTACTTAAATGTGTAGGTGAAGCTGATGAATACTCCTCTAGGCCCTGCATGTACCGAACTTTGGAGCTTCTGACTTGATTTATGCTAATTTCATCGAGATTCGTATCGTTTATGAGATACGACCTCATACCGAACCGGGCTTGTGGGCTTGTTTGCATCTAATTATGGGTCTCCGTCACTAAGCGCTGCTCTGCCTCAAAAAGAAATATTTCTTCCGTCTTCGAGACTTTAATATTTGTATTTTATGGCATCTCTAGCATAATCCCACAGTCGTTTGTATATTGGCAATATTAAGCATATTGATTCGACTAGATGTTGTGGACCTGTTGATGGCACCAAGTATCAATAAAGAAAGCTGAAGCGTCGATTTTATTAGGCGTTGGCATCTCGCCTTTTTTATTCAAAAAGTAATTAGTGTCTGCTTTGATCTTGGCCGCATCCACATTAATATTTTTGGTGCTTGAGCCGTAGCTATTAATGCCAGTAACCATAAATCTGCTTTTGCAGCGAAAGTGATGCTTATTTTTTCTCACACTCAACTGAATGATGATGGGAGATTTGTCATTAGTAGGGAAATATTTGTCAGTGATTGTAAATAAGCCTTGTTCGACTAATTGTTATTGGTGGATAAGCATCTTTCAGCTTTTAAAGTAAGCTCTCTATTTTAAATTACTGAAATGTAGGAACCCTATAGAGAGAGAAATGAAAGCTAGCTAATTATTGATAACGGTCATTTTTAGCTCTTACCATTTGAAAAAAAAAAATTCATTGTGTTCAAGTATTTTTATTACTTTATGTGTGAAAAAAATTAATTTAGATGTTTTCTATACGTTTGTTTTCACAAGTACCTACATATAAGAAAGAAAACCCATTTATTTAATCCAGTTTGGAGTTGCTTAATCATTAATGCAGAAGTCGTTTTAAGATGCACTTTTAAGGTTAATGGCTAGAGTAAAGAAAATAAATACCAACTTGTCACCCAATTTTACAAATTGAAGTTTAAAGATTCTATGTTATGTCACTTCATTTAAAAAAAGGCAAAATTTTAACAATATTTTGGAAAAAAAGGGAAGGACTTTAAAGATAATACTATTTCCAATTTTTTAGGGTTTGTGACTTATGAAGCTGGTTCATTTTTATTTAATATTACTTGGCACAATGTTAAAGAAAAAGTCAGTAAGACAGCTGGGTTCTTATGGCTACCATCAAGTATGTATGAAGGGCAAAGATCTTTTATTTTTAATTTGCTAAATGCAATACATACATACTTTCGTTTAAAACAAACATTTCTTATAAAATATCTTCATTATCTGTTTTTATTATTACCAACCAACAGCTGCCATTAGAGACTTGTGAAAGTAGTAATTTGTTGCGTAATCGATTATCCACTCTTCAAATGGTACACCCAACAAATTAATAATTTGTGAGTTCAGAAAGAGACGAAGGGACTTATTAGGGCTTGCTAAAAATCTATAAATTACAGTCAACTCTAGAATTATTCCGTTAAGAAAAGACTACTGCTTGAGAGAGCTCGTACTCCGTATTTTCCTAGTGTAAGAACTCCATAGGCTTTGTAAGGACTAGGTGGGTATAGCCGAATAAAGCTAGTTTTACAGTCGTGCAATAAGCAGGGAGCAATAACAATAGCTGCAGTTATATTCAGTTTTAAATTTTCATCGAATGCTGGTAAATTTTATTGGGCCAAGTCATCTGGGCTAAAAGGCAAGTTCACGTTTTCAGAAAGCAACCGAACCGAGACGATAACGACGGAATTCGAAGACGGTGCAGGGAGTATATTCTTTGACGAATCGTGAACACGTTTCCTGGATCTGATTATCACGACAAGCCTGTTTGCTAGTATCGCGTGTGCGGATCTTTGCTCGGAAAGAAGAAAGAGAAAGGCACGAAGGCTGCACTTTGGAGGAGGAGGAACAATAAAGTCGCAAACAAGGCTCTAAAAAGGTCCATGGAGCCACATCTTGTTCGAGCTCTAAACAAAGCCATGTGTAGCTTCTGCTGCTGTTTGTTTTAAAAGACTCAAACCATCGTCTGCTGCGTCGTGACCGTTTTTCTCAGTTTCTTAAAGGGATTTTCCTTTTTTGTGCACTCACCACTTTTTCAAGCTGTTTTTTGTTGTTGTTTTTTTGCTATTCGAGACTACCTTAATTCGGAGTTATATAGTACTATACGCCGTAGCTCTCGGTCCCGGAAAACAGGAGGAAAGACAAGGATACACATATCTAATTGGGTGTGGCAGCTTTGGAATATGTAACAACTTAAATTTGAATACGTGTGCTTGTTTCGCTGGGTTACCTGTAAACTGATAGTCGAAACTGGACGGATGGTCTTGCGACTGTTGCATCTGAAGATCGATAAGACATTGTTAAAATTAGTGCTTTTCCATAAAAACAGATTCAAATTGAGCCTAGCTGGCACTGCTAATTTTTTCTTACCTGGTGTAAACACAAGCTTACATGGTGATGGGCTGTTCGTTCCTTTTTTCCTAATTCGTATACAGTCAAGACTATAGCCTCAGACCATTCATATAAATCAATTTCACCTTTTCCTCAGTGGTGCGTTTTTTGTGCTCAAACAAAGCAATTTTGTACCGTGGGCTAACCATAGAGGAAGGGGCAGCGCTACATGTATGAGGAATAAAATAAGAAGAAAGAAAAAATTTCATCTGTCGGATTGTTAGACCCTCCGTGGTCCTATGTCGACCAAATGACTTGTTGATCTTACTAATGAGATTGACCATATGTGTGAGCGGAGAATAACTTCGACCGATGCATTCTGCGTCCCGCTCCATGGTTTGTTTACCTTGGAATCTTCCATACAATTATTTGAAGCAGGCTGGGCTGCATCACGATCGACGCCCATCTGAATACTAAATTACCTTCTGCAGGGTTAATTTACCGTTGCTTTCTACCCTAACATTGTACATACAACAATTTTCCTTTAGATTGAATTCGGGCAAAGTTCCCCTCCTAAGGAGCCGTATACCTGCGTAAATATTGGGTCGCTCCAGAAACCCCATGAGTGCGAACGAAAGAGATATCATATTCTTGTCTATGGAATGGAGGGAACTTTGGGCAAAGAATATCGAAATCAACTAGAAGGGACACTCTAATACGTTCTCAAAATTCCAACCCAAATGAAGTTCTCAAAAATACACCCAGCAAAATTTTCCATTACATAAAGCAGGTGACGACTACTACCTCTGTAAATTCTTATAAGAAATGTAGAGAGGGGAATAGTCACAAAAAAATGCGCACTGACAGCATTTACAGCGTAAGCAATCAAGTGACGCATTTTTTCATTGCGCATTTTTAAAGGCGATCTAGATTGATTGCATTGGTATCGGTATCTCAATTCTACCTCCCCTCGCAATGTTAAGTTATAGGGAAATGCCGAAACGAAGAATTGGGAGAGGCAACTCGCACACATCGAGCGATTGTTTATATTTTTTTACTGCGCATTTTTAAAGGCGATCTAGATTGAACATTGCTGTGTGTGCCGGTCGCTAGCGACAAGTACAGGGCGACCTGGTTTGTTCGTAAATGTGAACAAGCTTAAAAGCTTGTAAAAGAGTAAAAAAAATTCTTTAGACGCAATTAATTAAATTAAATTAAATTTGTTTTATATAACATAACGTGTTTGGTGTGTGGTTGTGGAAAACGCAGTTTATAATGCGTTCATAGAAAAATTTTGTGATAATACATTTTTGTGAGGTGTGGAGTCTTCCAATTTTTCTCCCAAATTTTTGTCTTCTTCTCACTTAATGCCCTCTGTACTACTAACTATTTCTAGCAAAATTTTCCACTTCGTTCCTCTAACGGTACCAAGGTTGAAAAAGGATACGGAAAAACGTAACGAGTGTCTCCTCTTGTTGTAGATACTCATTGCTTTGGGATTGAGAAAGGGAAGAAAATGATAGAAATATGAATTTCTTACACGCATCTGCAGAAAGCAATGAGGAACTCCTTGAATCGACCTTGGAAGCTCTCGGGATCCCAAAAAGCCGAGTTTGCCGGGCTCGGCTTTAGTTTAAATAAAGATGATCTGATAAATAGTTATCGTAATGGTTTGTTTTAAGCCGAGAATTTTACTGTTGGAATATGGACTCTAAGCTTTACTGCGTTCTTCCAGCACCGGATTTATATAAGGGCAAAATGGGCAGTTGTCCAGAGCCTCCACACATGTAAGGGCCACACATAAAATGAACCCAAATTCGTTACAGTCTGTTATACGATTTTTTTCTCTAACTTTAGGCACTAACATATGCTTGTGTTTTGAGGGCAAAAACACAACACGAGTTTTTAAGCTGGCTTGAGCTTTAAACAAATGAAACTCAATACGGCAGCACAATATTGTGGCTAGAGATTTAAAATAATTAGGTTTTTTTTTGCGGTTCATATACTCAAATTGCTTATTTATGACACTTATTCAGACACAGAACATGTAATCCACCCCTTCTAGAAGAGGTTAGAAATAAGGCTTGAAGGTGAGCTTCTTAAAAATCTAAAAAACGAGAAAATATTAAATAAACCTACAAGTTTAAGGTTTAAATTATTTAACAAGTCTGAGAAATGTCAATTTGACAGGTTCGCCTTATTCGTGATATAGAGAATACAAGGTACGCCCATCAGATTTTGACATTTGTCGTGACGTACTGATGGTAAACTTTGCTTGGCAAATCGAGGAGAAGTACTTAAATTAATCATAGCAATGTAAATTTGCCATATACTAAAGTTTTTATTGTAACCGCGGAATGAAGGGAATTTAAATAAAAAATTATTTCTTCCATGAGCAAAATGTACCTAAACAAAATATTTGAAGGGATGACTTAAAAGTACTATTATTCAAATGGAATTCAATAAAATATAATGTTTAAATAACTTTTACGTTTTGTTGTGTAAAGTTCTCGTCTTCTCCAACCATGTAAAAGATTTTTCGAACTTTTCGTGAATGTGTTCAAAGACGAAGAAAATAAGAATTAAAAACCCAAAAATATATCTTTTATTGTAATGACCTAAATCACAAGAATTAAATTTGTTTTTAAATGTTTTTTTTTTTTTTTCTGTTTTCTTTCCTGTTAATACTTAGTTTCGCAGTTTAGAACAGAATGGGAAGAAAACTATCTCTGGAACAATACATCAGAGAGTAGCTCCGTGTGGTTTACGGATGGCTCTCTGGCGGGTGGACACGCGGGTGTTGGAGTGTATGGACAAACGGAGAGCCTGTACATCTCCCTACCAGTTGGCAGTTTTTCCACTATTTTCCAGACAGAAATTCTAGGCATAAACACATGTGCCACTACAATACGAGAGATGAACATCAGTGGGAAGAACATATTTATCTTCTCTGATAGTCAAGCAGCCTTAAAGGCTCTAGATTCGGATGTGATATCCTCGAAACTATTAGGTGAGTGCAGAAAATCGCTTGAATCAATCGCCGAAATAAACAAGGTGGCGATCATATGGGTCCCTGGTCACAGCAACATCGAGGGTAACGATATTGCTGACTCATTGGCCAGGAAGGGCTCAAATACCCCATTGACAGGGCCCGAGCCATGTGTAGGCCTAGCAACATCCTTTATTACACACATCTTCGATGAGTGGGCCCTAAAAGAGCACAATGAACGATGGTATGCTAGGGGGGACTGCAGGCAGTCTAAGACTATTTTGAAAAAAGCCGATCAAGGCTTAACTAAATGGTTGGTGAGCTGCAATAGAAGAAGCATCAGCTTGGCAAACAGTGTCATTACGGGACACTGCAAGCTGAACAAACATCTTCACACTTTGCGGATGGTTGACTCGCCATTTTGTAAATGCGAGCTGGCGGAGGAAACCATGGACCACTTCCTGAGTTCCTGCCCCCTCTACTTCAGAGCGAGAGCCGATACACTCGGAGCACTTATAGTAGCCACGTCAGAGCTACACAATCTTACGTTACCCAAAATAATGAGCTTTGTTAGACGAACCAAACGACTAACGGCTCTTGAATGGTATCAAGATTAAATCAGATGGCGTTCTTCTCCTGAAGTATGTACAATGGACCACATGGTCTAAGTGCTGGGTATCATCGCCCGCCTCCTGAAATCTACATCTACATCTAGTTTCGCAAAAAAATAAAAAGTAGGTATGTTAATAACATGAATTTCGGAGAAAAGTGAGGCGAAAGGTGAAAAATCGTGAAATAAAAGTTAATTTTTTAAACTTTCAGGGGGGATTGTGGCCAAGGGATTGGGGATAGGGGGGTGGTGTTGACCTTTTTGGAAAGGGCTTCGAAATAGTGATTTTTTGAGATCGGTTTGGGGTCGCTGCGATGCGTAGAAAAAAAGATAAAAATACAAGAGCGGTTCCCATATAAGGCAAAATCCTGATTTACGAATCACCCTGTAACTGCCGAACGGTGCGAGATGCCCCCCCCCCCCAACCATACGATTTTTTGCTTGTCTCGGTCTGACCTTTCACCCCCTGCAGTATTGACCTCCCACCTCTGAACACCCTGTATATCGTGGGCCTTACTAATGTTAACAATGGGCCTCGTCTAAACTAATTCCGCCATATCGTTTTAACTACATATGTGGTTTAAATAACAAAACAGTTTATCTGTGATCATGCTTACCGGAAATCTTGTTAGGTAAAAATCATCAGATTTATTTTGTTGTTGTTTTGGTTGCGCCGTAATTGGCTACATTTATTTAGGTTTAATAAACAATAAACCAATATTAATCGCAGCCTATTATTTCAAGAAATATTAGGTAAATAGAAAATAAACCTCCTAGAGATGTCAGTAAATATATGTTTTATTTAAGAGTACAGAGAAAACGAAATTTCATTACATATTTGCTTCTCTGTTCCGAAATCCGACATAATTTGAAAATGGGAAGGAGAAGGAGAAATGAGTGAAGGAATAAACAAATGCCCCAGTCATCTTATCTTTTGGCAGCCCACTTAATCTCAATATTATGCCAAAAATCACACTCCTGCGGTTATCAACCAACCAATTTATCTGCTATCGCCGTCGTCGTTTGCACATCAAATATATATTTTTCCTCCCCAGATGCACCGCATCCAGTTTGTGTTTTATCTCTCAACGATTCCCTAAATATTTTCTTAGCGTGAAAATTATTATCCACCTGGTCAGACAAATTAGTATTTTGAACCGAGTGTGTATTTGCGTTCTAGGCGGGCTCTTACTCTTGCGCTATCAGTTTATTTAGGATAGATTCCGGCCTCAAGAATAACAACTGGAAATATGGGTTTTTATGTAAATCTTCTATATTCAAACTATTTATGACTTTTATACCTTATTCTGGGTGGAATAAAAAAAAATACCGCCAAAGACAGCTCAGTAAGTCAGTTTTCGCTTCCTTTCCAGTTAACGTCAAGCAAGGTTTGATCTGAATGTGAGGAAATAACCTTCCAAAAGTTGTTGCTAGAGTCAACTGTGAAGCACGTCAAAAAGAAAAATGGAAGACGCACCACGAAGGACTTTTCGCAGTGTAAAGGCAACAGTGCTGGCTATTGTATTCAGCGATCCTATTATGATTTTAACGAGTTTCGTCTGAGTAGGAAGATCGCATCGTCAGATTCGAGGTGTTTGGTGCCTGAGCAGCACAGCATGCGATCGCTGGACCAAAGAGGAACATAAAACGGAAATAAATAAAAGAGAAAAAACCAGGAATTCTCTGAAGAAACAAGAACTTAAAAAAATTAAATAAACACAATTGTTACATACTGCGCTGCAGGCGCGTTGACTCCGGCGGGAGAAGATTGGCCTGCTCTTGGCTGTACCAAGTCGATCTTCTCAACCAGCCAGCCGAACATGAAAGTTGTAATTTATCCGACCGCAGAAATGTTTTCTAAGCTGCGGACAAGATGCATAAGTGGGTTCCGATATTATTCACATGAGCCAACCACATGGAAACCTTAACTGCATAAGAATTTATTCAAACGAGATGTGAACGCTGCGCCAGCAACGGTCGGGGAGCTGCGCTGCTGTGATGATGGTGTTTTTAACGACCTGTTCATGTTTCTTTAAATTTTTCTTCGCATTCTCCTTTTTCCCTTATTATTCACATGATTCCAAATAGCTTAAGAGGGCATGATAAATCAAATTTGTAGATGGAGATTTATAGACCTGAATAAATAGGATTCTAGCACTGTCAGTTACGGCTCTCAGGAATAGAGAAAAATGAGCTAGATATTAATTACTTGTGGCAACTGCGTGCGGAAATCTGGTGCCAAGATAAATAGCTGGCGCGGTGCAGCTATTCCTCACGCACAGGTAGGAAATTTGAAACACGACATTCTTCAGATCTTGTTAAATTATTACTTATTGTGGCGAGCAGGCACATAAATATTAGCTGTGGCTGCTCAGATTCCCTCAGGTAAAACTCGTAAATTACTTTCACTTAGCATAGGTTCTTTGAACTGAATCCAACGTCATTAATTTTACTCACCTGAGCTGGGAACGTGGAAATTCGTCTTTACTTAGCAAAATTACAGTATATGTATAATGATTTGTCGAAAATATTAAGCACCCGATTTGTTTGTGAACTTGCTTTTCTGACTTTGGTTTTGTCTTTCATGCTTTTTAAAATTAATTTACGTTAGCTGTGTAAAAAGAAAGGTAAATTTGCTAGGTGCTTCACTAATTTTTGTGTTTAACTTATAAAAAATGTAAATCCTTTTGAAATTTTACACATTCTTTCTTCACATAAATTACGAGGTAACGCTGTCGAGTTTTTTATTTTTTTTGTTATTTTACTTATTTTAAAATAACAAAATATTCGATTTTTTTTATGAAAATTCGGTATTTTGGCTTCTAAATGTTACCAAAAATGTAAAAATCAATAAAAAGAACCTCGCCAGGAACTATCAACTAATGAAATCTTTTTGGGTTTTTTCTGCGAAGATTTGCTGTCCAAATGGCTCATTTCTTTATAAATATCAATGAAATTTTGACAAAATATTCGCCAAATGTCATTTTGTTATACACTAATTAAATAAAAATATACAATCCCCTCGTAATTTAAAAAACGAATACCAATTATTACGTCAAACCTCGTATAGTCACATTTATATACTGTATATAAATACAGGGTGGGCCATCTAACGTTTGGAATCGGAACTATAGGTTATTTTGAGGTTGGAAGGTTTGATGACATTTCCGAATTGACAGAAAGTTAGTTTTATGTTTGACATTTATGAAATGGGTCGCTTTTCGCTTGAACAAAGTTGGGAAATATTAAAAAACTTATTTCCAAAGTGGTGAGTCTTCTACTCAAACTGTAAGAAATTTACGGAAAAAATTTGACAAAAAGAATGTGCCAAAAACGCAGTTTGTGGATCAATTTGTGAAGCGAGTTCGTGAAACTGGATCGTTGTTGGATAAAACAACCCGTGTAAGTACTCGTCCAGTGCGCTCAACCGAAAACTTCGCTCCTGTTGCTCAGAGTGTGCGTGAACAACCATCAACATCAACTCGTCATCGTTCTCAAGAATTGAACATTTCACGCACTTCTTTGAGAAGAATTTTGCATAAAGATCTCCGTATGAATGCGTACAAAGTTCAATTAGTGCAAGAGCTGAAGCCGCATGACCATCCGATGCGTTTTCGGTTTGCTCAATGGGCCGAAGACCGCTTGATCGAAGATGGGGATTTTTACCGAAAAATCATCTTTTCAGATGAAGCTCATTTCCACCTCGGAGGATACGTCAATAAACAAAATTGTCGTATCTGGGGCTCAGAAAATCCACACGTCATTGTGGAGAAACCAATCCATCCACAACGAGTGACTGTCTGGTGCGGATTTTGGTCTGGCGGCATTATTGGGCCATTTTTCTTCGAAAATGAGCAAGGAAACGCCGTTGCAGTGAATGGCGATCGTTACCGCGCCATGCTAAGCGATTTTTTGTTTCCCAAAATTGAAGAGTATGACATAGACGACATTTGGTTTGAACAAGACGGCGAAACGTGCCACACAGCCAAAGTAACAATCGATCTTTTGCGCACTGTTTTCGGAAATCGCATAATCGGCCGAAATGCTGATGTCAATTGGCCACCTCGAAGCTCCGTTAGACTTTTTTTTTGTGGGGAGCCGTTAAGCACAAGTGTTACGCTAACCATCCAGAGACGATTGACGACTTGAAACGTGAAATCGAAGTTGCCATTGACGAAATAGAGGCGCAAACAATCGAAAATGTACTGAAAAATTGGACTGATCGAATGGGGTATTGTAAGGCTAGCCGTGGCAGTCATTTGAATGATGTTTTCTTCCATTCCTAAATGGAAAGGTTCAATCTTTCTAATAAACTCATAACTTTGAAAAAATATTCATTTGTTTTTTTTTATAGCCGATTCAAATTCCAAATCTTAAATGGCCCACCCTGTATGTATTTGAATTATTCTGATCGAATCAAATTTACTCAATACACTCGGAGCTAGCCACGATGTAATTTAGAACGTGCGCAATATTTTGTAATTTGCATAGATATGGATAGTGATTACTTCCCATGTATGATGATTAATTTAGTTCAGCACATCAATTCTCAAGATGAGAAGGGGAGGGGAGATTTTTGGCCGACAGTGTATATTAACTGTGTCATCAAAAAAATTATCGAAAATATGCTTTTTTTAAAAAAATTTGCTCTAACTTCTCTCTTTTTGTTGGTGTAATTATGTGTTGCAGTGGGGTCTTAATATCCCTTTTGGTCCCTTATAAAAAAATAATTTTATAATAATTGTTTTACGGGCTCTCGAGTTATGTAGGTGTAGCGAAATATGACCGGATACGGGATTTTACCTTACCTTACGCATTTTTGTGGTAATTATCATCATGTTGAGTAAAAAAGTGCTTTTTTAGAAGCAATTAATCAAAGCAAATTAAATGTGCTTTAGATAAATGGTTGGGTAAGCAAGTAAGCACAATATAATGTGTTTGGTGTGTGGCTGTGGAAAAGGCATCCTGTAATGTTTTCATAGAAAAGTTTTCTAGTAAAACTTTTTTATGAGGTGCATTCTGCAGGAGTGTTCCATTTTCGTCCCAAATTGTTGTCTTTCTCTCACCTATGCCTTCTTTATTACTATATATTTCTAGCAGAAATTCTCATTTCTTTCCTGTAACGGTACCAAGGTCGAAAAGAGATAAGGAATAACTGCTCGAGTGTCCCCTCTTGTTACAGATATTCCAGAGAAGTTTTGTCAGACACTTGACTCTCAATCCATTCTTTTATCTCATCTTTGATCGAAGAACGAAATGATCAACCTTCCCTAGCTAGTTCAACAGCGACCTCCTTTTCTTCAAAACAGGAGTGTCCCGGTGCCTAACAGACAGTAACCAGCTACCCAAGTACTGAAGGGTAAAAAGCGCCACGACAAAAGCCTTGAGGCCCGCTTGGCTATCGCAGAAGAGTAATTACAGCATCTTTAACATGAATTTCGGTCTGGAAAACACTGGGTGCTTTGCAGATTGCAACCGACACCTTAGTATTGGGTCTATAGACGCAAACACCAGCACTATGTTCTGATATTGAGCCATTTGTGTACTAATTAAAGATTCTGGAGTCCTTTCGTTTTATTTATTATACATATTTGTAATTCCAAGAACCAAGGAACAAATCTGTTATATAGCTACTATGAGTTGAAAGATATTGCAAAGTTTGGGAAGTAAGGATCGTAAATCACAAAAATTCCTCACATTTTCTGGAAAGTGTTTTAGGAATTGCAACATTCTAACCGTGCGTGAGAGGAGATAGTGGTTGGGCGATAAATTTCAGGCAGTGTGTAGACTTTTAATCTGGATGAGCGTTTAGTTGTTGGCTGATAATTAATTGCGCTAAACTCTACCGAAAAATCAAAGCAACAGATGTCTTTACGAGCGAATTTAATTATACTTAATTCAGTGGGAAGCCGATGAGAGGGCAACATGAAAGAATATTTATGCGCTGACTCAGCTTGTGTTCACTCAAAGAACCTCTTTTGCAGCAAACGAAACAAGTACACAAAATGTCCAAATTGTTGAGGAAATGATCGCTATGTACTCTGTTGATGTTTTTAACAACTCCGGAGAAATGTAAATATTTCTATAATTTAACCAAAAGGGAATGTTTTTGCTATAAATAGATTATTATTGCTTGCCGTGAAAACATTTACATGAAGTAGAGCAGAGATATAAAAGAAAAATAAAGTTCTAGAAATGGACTATTAGCTTATTAATACTAATAGTAAATTTCTAATTAAAATTAGGTATATCACGCACATTACCAAAAATATAGAATACTTTTAGAATTTAATGCCAAATAACTGTTCGGTCAATAGTTTTATAATGCTTTTATGTTTCTATTTTATTCTTATTCCTCCAAAAATATTGTTATTTGCAAAGTAAAGAAGAACTAATTCTTTTGTTAAAAGTTTGAAGTTTACTGCATTAATCTTTGAGAAGCAAACAAAAAAAATTCATAAAATCAAAAATGTATAGCAGACTGAAAGTTAGTCACCAAAAAATGTATTACTCAAAACGATTGGGGATTTTTATGAAAGACTTGATCCCCTTAATTATTATTTTTTGATAGTAACAAATACATAGTTTCTTAATTTAAAATTGAATAAAAAATAATAGAATTGTTGTTTCTAAACAATTGATTTTTGCATTTCCTAATTGAAAAGTAAAATTAGTATATGTCAATTTTAAATTTTCGACCACTACTTGGCTTCTTCTCAGTTTTAAATTATCTTGGATTACTTATTAAATTATTATTTTCTTTACATGTGCTTTACTTACGAGTTAAAATGATAAGTTGTTTTTAAATGATTTGGAAATTATGCATAAATAAAGTAACGATGATAATAATATGTAAAACATCTGGCGTTGACCGGACAAAATCATTCTTCTAAAGAAAACAAAATTTAATCAAAGTACGACTTTAAAGGTACAAAAAGTGCAATATAGATATAACTTACCGGGATGGTAAAAGTGGGCTCGATAACTCAAGTGAAAAAAGTCTTGTCCTGAAAAATGCATCAAGACCAAATTCGAGTCCCATTCTCCTACCTTGCATTTAATATTACTGGTCAAGTGTAACAAATGGAATGAAATCTTTATATATATAAAAATCTCGTGTCACGATGTTTGTCCGGGATAAAATCCGAAACTACTCAACCGGTCTTGATAAAATTTGGCTCATCGTGTGTAGCTTGGTCCAACTTAAAAGATAGCTTAGTTTTTATCTCGATTATTGACCTCAATATTTCTTTATTGCACATTATATGTAGTATTTGTAAGTTCCATAAGTTTCTAACAGATGGCGATGTAAGTTAATTTATCGACACAACACTTCATTATCTTTCGATTTTTAGGGTGGGTAAGCATCCAGTAGATGGCGTCATGTGTCGATTTCTTTACATGCCGCGAAAAAAGTTTGATCTCAATAATGCGTGTAGCAGAGAAGCACGACGCGAGCGTATTGAGAGAACTTATCAATTAGCAGAAAAAATCGCAACAAGTAACGCGGCGGAGAAACCATCCTGTTGCCACGTATTCCAATGATACCGTCAGAATTATCAATAAAATTTAAAAGGCTTCAATTTCCGATTGGCTTTTGCGATGACCATAAATAAATCTCAAGGCCAAACAATTTCCACTTGCGGCTTGGATTTGGAAAATCTGTGTTTTTCCCATGGGCAATTATATGTTGCCTGCTCACGTGTGAGGAAATCATCAAATCTATTTGTGTTAGTAAAAGACAGGTTAACCAAAAATATTGTGCACCAATTAGCACTTCGATAAATAAAAATTATGAATTGTAATAATTAAAAAAAAATTTTAATTATTATTAAAAATAGTTATAAATTAACGTTATCTACCTCATTCATAAAATTCAATTTTTATATGTTATTTTATATGTTTTTATATGTAGTACTTAATAAATGAATCATTAATGTATATACAGGGTGTTCAGAGGTGGGAGGTCAATACTGAAGGGGGTGAAAGGTCAGACCGAGACAAGCAAAAAATCGTATGGGTGGGGGGGGGGGGGGGGGGCATCTCGCACCGTTTGGCAGTTACAGGGTGATTCGTAAATCAGGATTTTGCCTTATATGGGAACCGCTCTTGTATTTTTATCTTTTTTTCTACGCATCGCAGTGGCCCCAAACTGATTTCAAAAAATCACTATTTGGAAGCCCTTTCCAAAAAAGTTTACACCACCCCCCTATCCCCAACCCCTTGGCCACAATCCCCCCTGCAAGTTGAAAAAATTAACTTTTATTTAACGATTTTTCACCTTTCGCCCCACTTTTCTCCCAAATTCATGTTATTAACATACCTACTTTTTATTTTTTTTAAGTTGCCTATCTAATTACCTTTCCAAAAAGGTGCAACATGCCCAGGTAGAAAAGGGTTGCAAAAGTCCTGAAATTAAAACATCCTCACAGGTACCTAATTTAATTACTTTATTGCACCATAATGGAAAATGTCGTTAAGTAAACAATTTTTATGACAGCAAGTTCGGAAATGTTTGTTTAGGAAGCAGAGGTAATACATTTTTATTTTTTCAGCAAAACAGTAATAAAATAATAAATGTAATCCCGTTAAATAGCGTTATTAGTTTATTATATCCAGTATTGACTCTTAAGTATCCTGACGCTCCGTTTCTAATACCTCCTATGAATTATGGTATAAAAATGGGTGAGTTTGAAAGGACATTGACCACAGTTGAAGAAGCAAGCGAAAAGAACGGGTGTTTAATAGAAAAAATTAAGATAAAATGGCAGAATTCAGTGTTGACGAGTATGCCGATATAATTTACGTGCACGGTTTAGTAGAAGGAAATGATAGTGAGGCCGTACGTGAATACCAAAGGAGATTCCCGAATCGGCGGGTACTCAACAGAAGGGTATTTTCAAGGACTTTCAGAAGGTTAAAAGAAACCGGAAGTGTAACCACCCCCAGAGCAGAAACCCGAGCAGGAAAATCGGGCGATTCAGCGGACCCCGACCAACAAATCCTCAACATCGTCAGGAACAGCCCTGTAATAAGCATCAGGCAGGTCGCACGAAGGTCAGGATTGTCTTCAGGGAGAGTTTGGACCGTTGTGAACCGAGAGGGACTACATCCATACCACCATATCCCGGTCCAAGCACTAGGGAAGGAGATTCCGAAGGACGATTGCAATTCTGCACTTGGCTGTTCGAGTCTGACATCGAAAACAGAAGGTTTCTAGACCGAATTCTGTGGACGGATGAATCGCAATTCACCCGGGATGGCATCACAAACTTACACAACCTCCACACCTGGTCAGATGTGAACCCACATAGGACCAGGTGTCGGTCCTTCCAGCAAAGATTTAGTGTCAATGTCTGGGCTGGCATCATCGGCAACCAGTTGATAGAACCCTTCATCTTGCCCCAAGTGCCGAATAGTCAGCTATACTCGGACTTTTTGGAGAATATCCTTCCGGCTCTGTTGGAGGACATCCCCCTGGCCACCAGAAGCGCAATTTATTTACAGCTCGACGGAGCACCTGCGCATACTGGGAACATTGTTAGGGCAAGGTTAAATGAAAATTACCCAGAGCGCTGGATTGGACGAGGTGGACCGATTCCTTGGCCTGCTAGGTCACCGGACCTTACTCCACTGGACTTTTTCTTATAGGGAATGATGAAAGATGAAGTTTACTCAAGACCAATCAACACCAGAGAAGAATTAGTTACCAGGATTGTGACTGCAGCCACGAAAATACGGGAGAGACTGGCTACCATAGACCTCAAACGTGAAATAAAACGAAGGCTACTTGCATGCATCGAAACTAGCGGAGAACATTTTGAACAGCTTTTAAAGGACAAACGTTTTAATTGTAATTAGTTTTTAAGCGAACAAAATGTATTTTTTAGTTAACTTAAGTATAATTTCTTAAAAATTCGAATTGTCATGATATTCTGTAAAAGGATTTTTGTAAATAAATTTTCGTATCCTTTTCCTACCTGGGCATGTTGCACCTTTTTGGAAAGGTAATTAGATAGGCAACTTAAAAAAAATAAAAAGTAGGTATGTTAATAACATGAATTTGGGAGAAAAGTGGGGCGAAAGGTGAAAAATCGTTAAATAAAAGTTAATTTTTTCAACTTGCAGGGGGGATTGTGGCCAAGGGGTTGGGGATAGGGGGGTTGTGTAAACTTTTTTGGAAAGGGCTTCCAAATAGTGATTTTTTGAAATCAGTTTGGGGCCACTGCGATGCGTAGAAAAAAAGATAAAAATACAAGAGCGGTTCCCATATAAGGCAAAATCCTGATTTACGAATCACCCTGTAACTGCCAAACGGTGCGAGATGCCCCCCCCCACCCATACGATTTTTTGCTTGTCTCGGTCTGACCTTTCACCCCCTTCAGTATTGACCTCCCACCTCTGAACACCCTGTATACTATAGTTAAATATGAGATCTATAAAATAAAAATTTTAACTCTTCTAAATTCTTTACCGAACACTTTTAAATTTGGCGTAACGTTCCATTCTCAATCCCATAGATTTTTGATCAGCTAAAATGTTTTTATCTTTATCAGTGAAATCAATGACTGTATTAAAAATATAAGGATAAAATTAATTCAACGTAGTATAACTACTTAGCCACAGCAACGTGTGGTCGGGTCTGCTCGTAATATAATAGATTTTTGTGGCATACTTCTCATCTTTTTGCTGGGAATATTAACCCAACTCATGCCATGTGTCGTGTCTTGTGGTATGTAATATGTCATGTCATGTGCTATGTGTCATGTGTTGTTATGTGTCATGGCATGTAAAATACTACTGTACGATTTCATAACAAACAAAAAACCAAACTTTTCTTCTATATACTTGTCATGTCATGTAACGTGTCATATGTCTTGTCATACGAAATGTCATGTGATATGTCACTTGTTATATCATGTGATGTTAAGTGTCTTTGCGGAAGTTTTGCACAATATTGTAGAAGATCTAGTTAATGTGGTCGATTCTGACAACCTATTTAATTTTCGGTTTATTTGCATCATTGAAAGATCGTTGGCAAGAGGGAATTACCGGGAAATGCGTTAAGTGATTCTAATTTTGGAAAGCATGTTTTTAAATATTGCAAAGTTAAGTGAGGTCAAATCGAAGATCAGATAGCCAGGGAAAAATCCGAAACCCCTAGCAGTTTACTTTTCTCTTACCACTTCAAGTTTTGCAGCTATTCAGCGGTAGCGGAGTTTTTGTAGGGGAGGACCCCCAAGATCAAGGGGGAACGCTCAAGGTCATATCGGAACGTAAAATTTGCCTATTTCCCATTTCTGGGGTCAAAGGTACCTATGTCTTCCAATTTAAGTAAATCAACTTGACCTTGAAATGTCTCTGAAGGTCAAGCTCAAAGTCAAATTTAAGATCACCACCAGATAGCCAGAGAAAAATTCTACAACTTCTGTGTTTATCATTTTCTCCCAAAATCCGTTCCCGCAGAGTTATTCTGCCGTTCTGGTACTTTTGCCACACCCGGTATTTGCGTGCGTTACTAGTTAGGTGTATTACTGGTAAATTAATTCAATATACAATGTATATGATATTCCTTTTATGTAGCTTAATTGTTTCTTAGAGTCATCAGCAGAATCTTCTTCCCATCTCGAATAAAAAAAAAGAGAAAAAAAAACAGCATGCTACTTTCGACTTCATACTAAAGGGTCATCCAAATGTGACGCCTAGATGTCAGCACTACATAATTTTTACACGTGACATATTTTCAAATGACATAAGCCATTTTGTTTTATTAGAAGGTAGTACAATTTTAACCATGGACAGGTACACATTGCAATAACGCGTTTACATCATTCAAACTTTTTATGAAAATGGGCGTTCTTTGAAAAATACCCATCGCAAAATTCGTGATTTTTTTGGTGTAAATAATCGGCCAAATCAATCTTCAATTCAAAGATTAGTGAAAAAATTCGCAGAAACTGGTTGTGTTACTGATAAACCAAAAAGTGGAAGACCAAAGTCTGTACGCACAAATGAAAATATTGCTGCTGTTAGTGAAAGTGTTGAAAATGAACCGACAACATCAATTTCGCGTCGTTCGCAAGAATTGGGCATACCTTATGGCTCCTTATGGAGGATTTTGCATAAAGATTTGCATTTACACGCTTATAAAATTCAATTAACCCAGGAATTGAAAGAAAGAGACCATTTACAACGTCGTAATTTCGCTAGTTGGATTATTGAACAACGAACGACAGATCCATTGTTTTCAAGCAAAATTTTGTTTAGTGATGAAGCTCATTTCACAATGGATGGATTCGTCAATAAGCAAAATTGTCGTATCTGGGGTGATGAAAATCCTCGTGTTATTCATGAAAAATCTCTACACCCACAAAAAGTTACTGTTTGGTGTGCATTTTGGGCAAATGGAATCATTGGGCCATTTTTTTTCGAAGATGATGCTGGAAATGCTGTTACTGTGAATGCTGAGCGATACCAATCAATGTTGAGAGGCTTTTTATGGACACAGTTGAGTCATATTGATGTGTCTGACGTCTACTTCCAGCAAGACGGTGCTACATGTCACACAACTCGAGAAAACATTACGTTTTTGCGATCAAAATTTCCTCAACGTGTAATTTCACGAAATGCAGATTTCAATTGGCCTCCAAGGTCATGTGATCTAACACCATTAGATTTTTTTTTGTGGGGTTTTTTGAAAAGTCGAGTGTATGCTAACAAGCCACAAACAATTAATGATCTAAAGAACAACATTCAAGTTGCAATTCGTGAAATAACACCAGCAACATGTCGGAAAGTCATTGAAAATTTCGATATTCGGATTGATGCCTGCAGACGCAGTCGTGGTGGACATTTGAATGATATTCTATTCCACTTATAATTGTAATGGATCATACTTTTAATAAAAAAAAACAGCTTGAAAAAATTGCAAATAGTTTGTGTTTTATTTAAAAGAAACATGTAGGCGCGTTTTTTGGATGACCCTTTATATGCAATCGATAATTGTTCACTTATTGCGTTATTAGCACAAAAGATCTGTACGTAAACTAGTGTAAAATGTAAAAAACCTTGAACGCTAAGAAGAGTCCCACGCAGGGATAAAAACGAATTCATGGAGTCCTAATTGGCCTCGATGCCAAGAATGTAACTCGTTAAGAGGAACATTTACACCTCAACCGTGTGGAAAATTAGTGACTCATTCATTACACAGCATTTAGCTGTCCGTTGACTTCAATAAATGACATACATATTTTTGTCCTGCAGAGAGGCAATGTGTTAAACTCCATCGCCCAACTTAAAGCAAAAATTTGCATACGGAATTTGCATCGCGGCATCAGCACCTCATCAAGACAGTTACTGCACTAAGCATCTACGACAGCGTCGTCAACGCGCATCCGCCGTGAGCTCTTCCTAACCAGCGAGTAGCTTTTTCGCGCAGATAAGGGAATGAGGGACAAGCATAAATAACACGAAATCGCATAGGAATTTCCTTAATCTTAATTGCACGTAATTTAATTGCATGTTTCGGACAGCTGAACAAGGTTTTCCACATTTTTCCAATTTCGCCCCGCCATCGGAACGGCCAGCTCTCGTGCTGCCCGGCTGCACTGCACTCATTTCGCTGGACAGCAAGTGTCTGCCCATGTTTGAAGCAGCACTCTCGGGCAATAATTTCTTCTTAATCATCTCGATCTGGCTCGTACTGCAATTTGCGTTCTCTTCCACACATCAAGCCACCTCAGTCGATTTCCTCTGGGCCAGGTAAATGCGGTCCATGTGATAAGAGTTGCATGCTCCATCTTTCCCGTGCGCCGGCGGCGCGGCCCGGCCGCGGTCTGGGGCCTTGTATAGTTTGCTATGGGCATCAACAAGTTACGCCCAGTTCGTTTGTAATCATCTTGAAAAATGATTTTCGTAGATAGTCTGTATGTCTGTCGACCGTGCCGTGGAACTCGCGGGTCTGTTGTTGTGTTGTTGCATGATTAGCAAAACCGAGTTTAACGATCTTCGTTCGTTGGGCACTGGCTGATCCCAGTCGGACGGTAATGTTTTTGCTCATTTCAAATATCATCAATATGGTTAGTTCATCAAGCACTTGGGCTTTGAGGTAGGTGTTCCTCGGTCGTAAAAAAATTATACCTTTTGCTGTGTTTGTTTATGAGGACAGGTATTTTACAAGTTATTCGCAGTTTTTCTGGCTTATGGAATATGTAATGAATCACAAATAACTACAGTTAAATAAATTACTCCACAAGATCACTTATATTCTTTCTTGATCAATTTCGTTATTAGAATTTCTCTGTTTAGTACTTTCTACATATTATTATTAATTATGCCGCCTTACAGGTTTGGATATTGAATTCTTTGAACTTGTTATATACAGCACCGTGCACAGAGAGAATTCCGACAGATATCAAATTTACATATCGAGTTAACCTCATAATTTTACAATTATTTTGTAAAAGTGTGTCCAAAATTTCAGATGTTTTCTATTGCTGAATTTCAAACTTTATTATGATTATAATAGGTTATTGCAAACAGTAATTTGACAAATTATTCACTTAAAGGGTAATTAGAGAATTCATCTTTATATGTTCTCGGCTGTGTGAAAGGTTCAGAAGCTCTAAACAGAATATTGTCAAGATAGACGAATATTTTCGGGCATTTAAGTTTATGTAAAAATTAAAATCCCAAGTATTCTTGGGCTATTAAGATAAGAGCAAAGAGTATCTAAAAAAGACGGACACTCGACGTTTTTCCTTATCTTTTTTCGACCTTGGTACCGTTAGAGGAACGAAGTGGGAAATTTTGCTAGAAATACCACTGTGATCAAAAAGTAAAGCCAAATATAAATATAAATTGCGCGGGGGTCACATCGATTTGAGACAATCTTCTTGTTTTTAGGCTAGCAGCACTGTCACTCATATCTGTGTAAAATTTCACGCCAGTATGTCATTTGTTCGGTTAGTTTCGTTGTGTTTTCTGAGCAACTAAAAGTGAATTTTTCGATTTCTACAATGTGTGATTTTATTGAATAAGTTCTATTAAGTTTTGTTTGAAATTTCTGCTGCAGAAACGTTTAGAATGTTGCAGAAGACCTTCGGCTTCAGGTTTTATCTGAAAGAAATGTTTACAAGTGGTATAAACAGTTCAAAGAAAGTACAGAAAGCGTTGAAGACAAAGAGCGTCCCGGACGACCATCAACCTCAATCAATGAACAACATGTCCATGAAATCAAAGATTTGGTGCTCAAAAACGTCGGTTGACAATTAGAGATCTTGCTGATACTGTAAACATTTCATTTGGATCGGTCCAAACCATTTTGAAAGAACATTTGTGCTTGAGTAGAGTCACATCTCTATTGTTTCCAAAAACACTAAATTTCTTGGAAAAACAACGTCGTGTTGAAGTCTGCGAAACAATGCTTTCTGACTATCAGAGCGAGATGAAAAGCATCATAACTGGAGATGAGACATGGATCTATACTTACGACCCGAAAACAACCGATCAATCCAAAGAATATCGTGGAAAAGGCGAGGCAAGTCCAAAAAGATAACGCCAAATTCGTTGAAAAATGAAAGTCTTGTTAACAGTTTTCTTCAATTATCGGTGTGTAGTGCATTATTGATTCCTTCCACCAAGCCAAACTGTTAACAAGGAATAATATTTGAGTGTTATGTGTCGTTTGCGTGAAGCTATTGGCCTCAAAATGGCAGATTTATGGAAAGACAGGAATTGGTTTTTGCATCACGATAATGCGCTATTTCACACTGCATTGGTTCTTCGAGACTTTTTCATCAAAAATTCGATGCATGTCGTTCCACAACCATCGTATTTGCCAGGTTTAGCTCCATGTGACTTCTGACTATTCTCTAAGCTCAAAAGACCGCTTCGGGGCACAGTTTTGAATCGACTGATGAGATAAAGAAAAAATCGAAGAAGGAACTAAAGGCCATTTCAATCATCGAGGTTTCAGAAGTGTTTCGAGGATTGGAAAAATCGCTGGCATAGGTGTATTGTATCGGGCGGGGATTATTTTGAAGGTGATGATATAGATTTGGAAGAATAAATAAAAATTTTCAAAGTTATAAACAAATTGGCTTTAATTTTTGATCACAGTAGTAGGTAGTAATATAGAAGGCATAAGTGAGAGAAAGACAACAATTTGGGGTGAAAATTGGAACACTTCTGTTGGGTGACCTCACAAAACTTTTTTTTGAACGCATTACACGCTGCCTTTTCCACAGCCACAAACCAAATTTAAAGTTTTTAATGTACTTTTGAAGAAAAAAACCAACATTTTCTTCAAAATATTTTTAAGTTTTAAGCTTTAAAACTGTCTTTTGAAAGTGAGTGCATATTTTAATTTTTTGGAAATTTGTTCTTTTTTCTTCAACAAACATTGTTGTTCTCAACAACAAAAACATTGTTATCTTTAGCATTTAGCATTCACTTTCACTACTTACATTAGTTGATGTAGATGCAACTGAATTTAGGGATCGCAATATTTTTCTACTTACTGTGTGCATTAATAATCAAAACGGCTCAAATACCACTAATCTTGTAATCTTATAGAAGCTCGTCTTAATCCCTTACTTAATGGATGATTTTCTAATTTCAATGGATTACATAACAATATCTATTAAACCAACGTTTAGACTCCATAATTGAATTTTATTATAAACCACAAAATTAACACACAAAACTGACTGAACCGACCAGTATTAAATAATGTAGCGAAGGTTATAAATGTACGGATAAAAAAAGAATGTAACTATCTGTATAAGGAAGTAGTCAACCACCGCGTGAATAAGGGTATTCTTCAAGTTGCGCGGCTCTTTTTAAAGTTAAAAAAATTTCTCAGGATACTATTATTAAAATTAAATAAAAATACTTATAACAAAAACTGGCATAGAAAATATAATTTCAAGAAATGTTTTTTTTTTAAAATACGGAAATAAATAAAAATTGACTATTGTTTATAAACAGACTTAACGACTAATTATTAATTTTAAACGCCTGTTAACAATGAAAAAGTGTAAAAATTAAAACAAAATAATTAAAAAAGAAAAACACAGTGATTGGTATTCAAAATGATTAATAGGGAAAAAATGTTTTTCAAATTTTCAAAAATCGAAAAAAATAATAATTATAAAGATCAGAATCTTAAAAGCTTAAAAGTTGTTAAATGGATAGTAGTTTGTGAATATAAAAATATTTTGAAAACATTTTCTTTTTTTTTTTTGAAGACTACATAAAAACGGAAATTTCGAAAAAAAAATCTAATTTGGTCCATTATTCAAAAAGTTATAGGCAAAAAACCGAAAAAAGAGCTATTTTTTTCCAAAATTTGATATCTTTTGAACGGGTGATCAAAATAATCTCAAAATTTACCTCGAAGGTAACAAATAATGTCAAAAAATTGAGGAACACAAAAATAAAATTTTTTCAAACTGTCCTTATTTGGCGTGGGACGAAGTGCACATATTTTTAATTTTTTTTTCATGATGAATATATATTGTAAATAGTAGTTATATAAAATGTTTGTTACGCTATATGTAATGGTTGCGTTCAAAAGAAGTGTTTTATTTTTGATGAATTTTCTAAGGGCTCTGGGACTATATTAAAATAGTTCCTTTATGTTGAATCAGATGTTGGGAAAAAAAAACATGTTTTGAACACTATACCATAACGGAAAACTTTATTGAAACAAAATTTCACATACATTATTGGGTATTTTTGGATAGGTATTTTAATGTAATACAAGATTTTTAAATTTGTGTTTAAAATTTCTATTAAAAAATCGTAAATGTTAAGATACCAAGACAATTTCCCATTAAGCTTTGAATCGTGAACAGTTTAAAACGAATCTTCACATTTTTTTAATTACGATAGGTTTTTCTCAGGATCGTCGATCAGGTTAGGGAAGATTTTTTTCTTTTGTGTATGTCCCCTTCAACTTGACTTTGACTAATTGTTTACTAAAACACTTGTACAATGTTCACCAATTTGTGTACTTAGAACTTGAATCATCATTTAGGAAATTGGCCCTCACGAGCATTTCTGTATTGCTTGTGGGCAAATATTTACCAGTACTAGATATACGTTAGAGAAAAATGGTATGAACAATCTCAGATCACGTCACGAGTTTGGCTGCCGTTCCTGAAAGCTGTCGTAAACAATTGCACTGAACCGACTTAATATATTACCTTTCTCTGATGCGTTTGTGTTCGTGGACTGACGTTATGTTTATTTTTCCAGGTGGTCCATACTTTGTCTGGAATGGCACCGCAGCATCAGGCGCATGAGGAATGATCTCAGCGAACCAGTAGCTATCAATAATAACATCAATAGCAGCAGCGGCAACAAGACTAATAGCACCAAAAAAGATACCTACAGCACGTTATCGCAGTTGGCAGCTTGGGGTCTGCCGGCTCTTCAAACGGGTGCTGTACTTGTAGCACGTCTTGTAGACGCTGACGAGCTTTTAGGTAAATTTTCACGTTTTTGTTTGCTTTTAGCCGCCGCCACCAGTTTTAGGAAATTTAGATATATTGAAAATAGCCTATAAACTCGCATAGGTGCACCATTAACCGTTTCTCTCTTGTTTGCGCACAGACGGAATGCAGGGTTCTTTTTTTTCTATGAAGCTGATTGTCGATATTTAGTAGTCGGCTCGAGATATCAAATTGAGTGCAAAGCAAATTGAATTGAACACGAGGGATATGTTTATTTAGGATAAATATTTTGCTAGACAGCTGCCCTTTTACAGCTCAACAAATGCAACAACACGTCTGTGAGAAATGTTCCAAAACGGTGTGCACTTCATTGATTTGTCATTAGCGAACTATTCTTCTAAAGGCTGGTTTGAGTTGTCCTAACGTAATTAAATTTACACCTATCTATATTTGTTCCTTGATTGAATTGTAGAAGTGGAAAATTCTATAACTGAACAACTTTTCAAAATAAGCGCACACTACTTAACATTGGCAAATAATACGCCTTCAATTTTTTTTAATTTTATAAAAAAAAATATGTTAGCAGCTAGATAAAGTAGTTGTTGGAAGAAGAACATTCGTCTGCCTTGTTACATTTTTAAGCAAATGATATACTGAAATTTATGCAAATGATAAATAACAGGTACTTTTTCCATTTTGTGAGATTTGTGAAGTTGAATCCCAAAGAAATGTATACATAGAGAATGGTACTTCTTCATCATATTATTATTTTACAAATATTATTTTGAGATAACTCGAAAACTACCCAACACAATTTAAAAGTTCTTACTCTCTGAGTTTAACTATACTTAGAAAATCAGTTCAGTAATTCCCGAGATACATATGTTACAAGCATATTACTGTAAAGTATATATTCCGGAGTATTTCGAAGTCGGAAAAAATCTTTACCATTGTGAAAAAATATAAGCTACAATATATCGAGTTGGCACGAAAGAAATGAGACAGTTTGTTTTTACATTTTAAATTCTAACATTTTTATTTTACTATACATTTAGTCAATCAAATACTCGCCGTGAGCGTCTATGACTTCTTGCCAACGTATAGGCAAGGACTGGATGCCTGTTGCCCAGAACTCAGCGGGCCGTGAGTTGAAGAAGGTGGCTACGTAGGTTTCAACTTCATTAAAAGTGTTAAAGCGTTTATCACGCAAATCATTTTTCATGGCTCTGAATAAATGATAGTCTGAAGGGGCAATGTCTGGGGAATATGGTGGATGAGGTACCGTCTCCCAGCCTAAACCCTGCAGTTGTTGGCGGGTGGTGGATGCAGTGTGCGGGCGAGCGTTGTCATGAAGTAAAATGACATTGGCTCTTCGTCTTTTTTCTTTGATAGGTGTGGCTAGTTTATCGAGCTGCGCCGCATATGTGTTAGCATTAACTGTTTCATTATGTAATAATTCATAAAACAGCATGCCCTGAGAATCCCAAAAGTAGCACAATAGAACTTTTTCGCCGCGGTTTTGATATTGCTTTGGTTGAGTTGGTGGGTCTTCCTTTCTTGGCAGCCAGAAGGCACGGCGCGTATTGTTTTCGTAGAGAACCCGCGACTCGTCCCCTGTGACCAAATCCTCCAAAAACTCCTTCCGGTCGAAGTAGTAGCGATTGGCAGACGGCGACCCGAGCAGCACGAATAGCGTCTGTGAGGGCATGAGGTGTCCATCGGGATAAAACTCTCCTATATCCGAGCTCGTGCAGGTGATGTTCTATAGTGTGATGGCTGCAGTGGAGTTTTGTCGCTAATTCACGAGTGCTTGCATCCGGCTTCTGTTGCAGTTCATGGCGCAAATCATCATTGTCGAAAGCTGGTGGTCGTCCCGAGCGAGGCTGACTTTCGAGGCTTCGGTATCCTGTACTGAAGCGTTTGAACCAACGAGACACTGTTGGGTGACTTGTAGTATCTGAGCCAAATCCAGTGTTGATGTTGTCTGCCGCAGCTCGCGCACTATGGCCTAACGAATACTCGTAAAGGTATAGAGTTCGAACTTGTCGCTCGTCCATTTTTCTTCAAACTGACTGAATTAATCGTGCGTGCGCTTTTATATACCCCTAGGACTGAAGCACCTAGAATATTCTATAACATACTAGAATATGGTCGAAAACAATTGATTAGAAAAACAACATGAGTAGAGTTTTCTAGAGTATCTCATTACTTTCGTGCCAACCCAATACTTTTTATGCTAGGTATACAGTGAGTTTTTTATTGTGGTATTGGGCTGAACTTTTGTCTGGAACATGTTTGCATTCGATTTAAATTTTGTAAAATATTTAATAAAATGTATGAAAAATTGTTCAATAGTTCGCATTAATTTGGACGTCGTGTTGGGTATAATATGAATAGTGATTAATATCGCTATGTGTGTATATACAATATTTAACCGATCTTTGTTATTATAAAGCTTAATTATTATTGTTGAATCTTACAATTAGTCAGTTGCGTCTTGTCGGGTCCTCTCTTGCGAGGTCCTCTTTGTTCGAGGATGAAATAAAGTCAATTCAGGCCAGAAGTTTCAGGGCGAGAAATAAAGAGATGAACGGAAATTCAAACACAAACCTGACGACACAGTTCAGGTCAAGGCCACCTGATTGGATTAAAGAGCTCGATGAATTGATAGTCCGACAATCAACATGTTGCAGCAGTTCGTCCGCGGAGATCAGAATAATCACTCAGTGGTAGCACATGGGTAGGCGGGAGATCCTTGAAGAATTCAAGTAAAATGAAAACCCGAGTAGTTAGCCAGCAAACTCCAATATCTAAAGATCAAGGGACAAACCGCACACGATGAGACGGTCGATAGTGAGTATAGTCAGCAAGGCTCCAAAAAAAGTTCAAATAAACTTAAGATAATTCAAAGGTGACTTCAACTTTAACAGGTGTTGACAGTAGACCTTCAACGCTAATGTTTAGGATTTTCAGTAGGTAGGAAAACGTTTCCTTATATTCTTTTATTTGAAAGACCTACAAATGAAAAGTGATTAAGAAAAGACGTAGAACTCTTACTCAAATCATTGAAATTTACTTGTCCCTATTTGGTTTAGTTTGTCTCAATGCGCAAATGAAAACTAATTTTCAGGAAGGGTCTTAGGGAAACGCTCGATTAATAGCACTTCGCCCGCTTTCATAACATTAAAACTCTGGTAGTAATGAACCCAACGATCCGAACATGAAACTTGAATCCGTGATGGCTGCAGTACAAGTGTCAACAATCCCAGCCAACTTCTCGCACCTAAAACTGCAGCAGTGTAGTTGAGGCTTCGGGATAATTTTCTAGAACTGGGACTGGGAGACGACAAAAATACCTCAACCGCGAACGTACTCACACAATGCTAATGAAGTCCTCTTCGTATAAAAGGGCTAAATAAATGAGCTTTACAAGCCCATGCAGCCAGAATTAATCAGCGTCAGGACTCTAGATTGCGGCACACTTTAGCATTCAATGTTAACTATGTAAGTGCTAAACATGTAAATTTCCCTATTACGAAAATATTGGAGGCACGAAGTAATTCGAGAGGCCCTACATTTCCCGTGCTTCTTAATCCACTTAAATCAGTCAACCAGGAAACGGGGCTTCGTTTAATTTTCCACAAGAATTTTTCAGCTTCCCTTCCGAATGACTAGTTTCGCAGCTTATTTTTACTGGACTTCTTTACTGTCCGTTCGCTGGAACTCGTTACTCTAGGGAGGCAAATCTGCTCTTAACCTTAGAGTCAACGATTCGTTTCGGGTATGCGTATTAAATTTCTTACCCATTTGCTGGAAAATAACTTTTTTCTATGACGGGGCAAATGCCAGACAAAATATCTTATATCACTAACGTAAATTCGCTCGAAGTTTCAAGAGATTTTAAAAAATTCGCGAGTAGTGGTATTTTTTTTTTCTATTGTATAATTATGCTGGCATTAGGCAATTCATCCGTTTTCTCACATTTTAAACTATAGAATAAATCTAGTTAGAGCTGAGAGATTTAAAAGTTTCAAATTTATGTACTTTTTGGTGATTGAACATAGCCAACAGATTCTTAAAAAACCCTAGTTGAATCGATAAGAAAGAAGAAACTTTCACAATTTTTTTTAAAACAAATTATTTGGTTGTCATCGTCTTTGATTGATAACATAAGTTAAAATAAAATATTGAAAAATTGGTATGAAAAGTTTTGCAGATGCACTTGAAAAAATAAAATCGCGCTCTTTCAGTAAAATATATAGTTTTTTGTATGTAGTCGATATAAATTTTGAAAAAAAAAACACGTTTAAAGTTCCAAGTTACAATTATATTATATCATCCAAAAGTATGGAAACGGCCAAAAGTATGGAAACGGCTAAATAACTTTTGTGGAATGCATTTTGGAGAAAAAAGTTTTAGACAAAAGTTTTAGGAATTTTCCCTGGCTATTCAATGGTGGCCGTAGATTTGATCCTGACCATGGTCTTGAAGGTAATTTCAAGGTCAAGTTGACTTTTTTAAATATAGGCTCCCATATTTTTGACCACGGAAATGGAAAAAGTGGAAAATTTTACGTTCAACTATGATCTTAACCATGACCTCGAAGGTCATATCAAGGTCTAGATGGCTATTTAAAGGGGAATCCGCATTGTTACTGCGGATTTGGAAGGAGTGGAAGTTTTGCGTCCAAATGTGACCTTGACCTTGACCGTGGCCTTGGCAGTGACCTCGAAGGTCATATCACGGTCAAGGTGGTTTTTTGAAGGGGAAACCATTTTTTGGCCACGGAAATGGAAAGAACGGAACATTGTACGTTCCCCTTCAAAGAACAATCTAGACATTGATATGACCTTCGAGGTCATGGTCAAGCTCATAGTCTTTCCATTTCCGTCGGCAAAAATATGGTTACCCCTTCAAAAAACCACCTTGACCTTGATATGACCTTCGGGGTCATGGTCAAGATCAAGGTTGCGGTCAAGGTCACATTCGGACGTAAGAGTTCTGCCCTTCCCAAATCCGCAGCAACAATACTGGTTCCCCTTTAAAGAGCCATCTTCAGTTGATATGACCTTCGAGGTCATCGTGAAGGTCATAGTCGCACGTGCAATTTTCCGCCCTTGCTATTTCCGTGGTCAAAAGCATGGGGTCCCATTTAAAAGAATTAACTTGACCTTGAAATGATCTTCAAGATCATGGCCAAGGTCAAATCTAAGGTCACCATTGAATAGCCAGGAAAAATTCCTAAAACTTTTGTTTAAAACTTCTTTCTCCAAAATGCATTTCTCGAAAGTTATTTTGCCGATTCCATACTTTTGGATAACTCTGTATATTAATTGATTGATTTTTACATTTTTTGGGTAAAGCGATGCATACTTTCTTAATGCTCAGTTTATACACTTCTCCATAAGAACCGTACAATTCCATTCCGGATATTGCTTTAAAAATGGGGTACAAGTTTTCACATCGGCTGCATCACGTGTTCTACAGTGTACAATATCCTAATTCGGTGTGTACCAGCAAGGTGGGATCGATTGCACTTCTCATTGAACGTCAGATTTACTCGCAGGCATTGGCAACCGGCTCAATTGGTGAGATTATCGAAGCATCAATTCGAATGTCGCACGTTTGAATCCTGCCCGTGTCCTATCCGGCTTTTTCGAGTTATTCCCGCATATGGTGTTAATAGTCCAGGCTACCAAGGTAAAAAAGAGGTATTACCTCCGAATTTTTTGAGCATGCATCGATTTTAATGAAATTTTGACAGCATGTAGGGAATACCTCAAAAAGCAAAATCTACCCTATCCCGATGTGTGCTTTTTCCCTGGGGGTGAGTTCCATCCCAACTAGGGGGTGAAAATTTTTTTGTGGAAAATAACCACGGAAATCGATAGAGGAACAAATTTTAAGCAAAAATTGTTCTTAGCATTTTTTTTGAAAACTCAATAGTTTTCGAGTTATACGCGATTGAAAATTGGCATTGTTCGTGAAAAAAACCACGTTTTTAATCGATTTTTTATGAATAACTCAAAAACTATTCATTTTATCAACAAAAGTGTAAGAACCAAAAATGAAGCTTATAAAAAAGCTTCAAACTGAGGGTTACTAAAACTCTCTAGCATGAAAACTAAGAGAGTTATGGCCGAAATAAAATTGATTTATATAAAAAGCTGGTTCTTACACTTTTGTTGATAAAATGAATAGTTTTTGAGTTATTCATAAAAAATCGATTAAAAACGTGGTTTTTTTCACGAAAAATGCCAATTTTCAATCGCGTATAACTCGAAAACTATTGAGTTTTCAAAAAAAATGCTAAGAACAATTTTTGCTTAAAATTTGTTCCTCTATCGATTTCCGTGGTTATTTTCCACAAAAAAACTTTCACCCCCTAGTTGGGGTGGAACTCACCCCCAGGGAAAAAGCACACATCGGGATAGGGTAGATTTTGCTTTTTGAGGTATTCCCTACATGCTGTCAAAATTTCATTAAAATCGATGCATGCTCAAAAAATTCGGAGGTGAAAACCTTGGTAGCCTGGACTATAAAGGTAGGGATCAGAAGATCGACGAATAGGTCATTCGCAGTTAAAAGTTGTACACTTTTAAGGTTTGCTATACCACTTATTACAGCAGTCTACTTAAACGATACTTGGTATTTATGTGTTAAATACGTTTAATATTTAATATGTACTGCCTATATTCAGAGCCGTCGCGTTGTGTACGGGGGCCTGGGGCCATTTTTTAATTCGGGGCCTATGTAAGGACAGCGATTGTTGCAAAATGTGGAATAGATAAATCAATAAATTATTATTATTAAGATTTTATTATTATAAAAGACGGTTTCTAAGCCCTATCTAAAATTTCTAAAGCAGAAGAAGTCATTCCTGGTTCGTTTGGAGAAATTAAATTTTTATTTTTCGAAAGTAAAAGTATTTCTTGTGTTAGTAGATCTTCTTTGATGTCCACTGGATATCGAGTTTGCAGTATTTTAGCTGTCTGTAACGCATGTAGCGATTTGGGGGTCTATGCGACCCTGGGGCCTGGGGCTGAGAAACCCAGCAGCCCCCCCTCGCGACGGCTCTGCCTATATTTAACAGTGGGAAAATACTACAACTTAAATTTTCTTTTCTAGAATTTTTATTGCGAAACTCGTTCCTCCATAAATAAACGGACATTTGTCCAAAAAAGATTGTTTATGAAACTTTGGTTAATTTAAAATACTTAACTAAATATATAAAGAATTTAATTTTAGATAATGCTTGTTCACAAATTATTTTGAAATGCATAAATCGTTTTCGATTCTTCTTTTTTTTTTATTATTTATTGAAGTTAAATGAAAGTTATAAACATTCTGCGACTCGTATACAAAGTGAAGAAATCAAGACAAGCTGATCATTACTGAATATTGGATTACTATTACTGTCGACTTCTAGTAAAATTTTAATATTCAACACTGAAAATAATAGCAGAGGATTTTTTGTAAAATTAAAAAAGATTCGTTGCGAGGGGAGATATCATAACTCATACAAGCTGAATTTTGTATATCGATTTAACCCGGTGTCGATGAGGTGAAAATAATTGCGCGGACAATGACGCCGGGTCACCGTGACCCGAATTTTATCGATGCTTTGTACTAAAACTGAAAGGGTTATCTTGATTTTGAAAATTATTTATTATCTAAGGGTTCTTAGTGCATAAAAAAATAAATAAATAATACGGGGTTGTATCTCCAGCTACGTAAATGCTCAAGTAGAACGGTTCGCGGGAAAAAAATATGGCCGTTTTAAATCGCTTCGGGTCATTATGACCCAGCGTCATCCACGCCGGGTTAATAGTGTTCTTTTTAAAATCTAAATATGTATTACATATCTTGAATTTTTGAAAATTTGTATATACTTATAACGGTCCTTTTGTATTAAAATAATTTAGTAGGAATGTTTGTATAATATTACTTTGATTTCCCAATATCGTGGGAAAACAACATAAAATAGCGAAATGTTTTTAGCTTTAATTAGGGCAAAACAAAATTCTAATATCTTTCACATGTTATCTTCGGAGTTATTTTCTTGGACTCTCAATTATGGGGTAGCTCAGTTTTTTATGATATCCTCGCACGAACCACAGAATTAGCTTATTCGGAGGTTTGCCTCGTCTTCCACCCCACGGAAACATTTTCTGTGTGCATAAGTACCACTACTTGCCTTTCACGCCCCAATTAACTTCGAATTATCATGCAAATAGCCATAAGAGGTCGCGATCTAATTGAGAGTTCTCTAATCGCACAATGTTAAATTTATTGCCCAGGAAACTTGACATCGGAATTGAAATATGGGGATAACTGGGACTTACGAGCTAAGAAAACATTGTCAGCTTAAGGGGGTAGTCCAGTGAAAAAAAAATTTTTTTTCGTTTTTTGTTTTTTTGCTTAAATCTACTCTACTACACCTAGAAAATACTCCCTTAAAATATCTAAGCAAAATATTGAATAGTTTTAAAGATACAGAGAGTTTTCGAGAGACGTATAATCCGAGCGCTCGAAGGTCCCCTGGCTTGTTTCGGAGCAAGGAGGACTCTTGTATTTCTGTTTGCTTCGCCTATTTTTTTTCGATTTATAACGGTCTAGGTCCTTCTGCTTTGCATTTAAGGTTAGTTATGTATGGAGGAGGCATCGCGTTATGTATGGAGCAGGCATCGCTGACTAAGGTAAAATTAATTTTTTTAGCTTTTTTCCGCATAAAAAACTTTAAACGCGTTTTTCTGAAAACAGCATGTTTTGACTCGGCGGACGTCATATCTCAGAGTCTTTTGCTCCGATTGATCTAAAAATTTAGCTGTATATTTCTTGATTGTGTATCTATCGTCGGAACTAGAATTATTAAAATCCATTGTTTATTTACAAAGTTATAAACAAATTAAGCACCCGAAAAACACCCGAAAAATTCGAAATGCCGCCATTTTGTTATTTTTTATTGAAAATTAATAATTCTAGTTCCGACGATAGCCAATGTTCTACAGATTAAAACCTCATTTGAATTTTTTGTTTCAAATGACCCGTTGCAGAGATTCGACGTCCGCCAAAAAAAAAATTTTTTTTTTGAGCGGCCATTTTGTCGGGATGACTCATCGAAAACAAAAAAAAAAAATTTTTTGTGTATTTTAATAGTTGTACTATCATATGTCAAAAAGTTTTTTAATAAAAATTGACTTCCAATATGAAATAAAAATCGTTGAAAAAACAGTTGTTTTCACTGGACTACCCCCTTAATAGCTCCCGGAGCCAAAAATAATGTGCGCATGAGACGAGAACATGCGAATTTTTTTTTCTGTATTAAACAAATATTGTCGGGAGCAAAATCCTTCTTAGACGGCTACTGCTTTTTACACCAGCGAGTCGTGTACTTCGTACTGGCACATTGACTGTTTACATTCGCTGAGGCTCCAGACATGGCACGATTTCTGTCACTGCCACCAGGAAACTATTTACGGTCTTGAATTATTGATTTTGCCATTTTATGGCACGCAGCGTCGTGCAACAACCTCCACTCCATGCTCATGTTTATATGAATCGTCAACTCTCTCGGCAGCACGTTATGTGCAAACATAAACTACAGCAAATATGCAAACAAATGTCGTTTTATGAAGCATTACGCCTATCATTGCTGCAGCTGAGGAGACTCGTCATAATGTGTGGAGGAAATTCGAAATTCGCATTGCTTACCGGCCGGAGCTCTTGTTATCCCGGATTTGTTTGGAAATTGGCAGCGGTCCGACATACGGTGGGCGCATCGCAGAGCTCCTTCAACGCGATCAGCTCATCTCGCGCAACGAGGTTAAATTTAGAGCTGGAAAATTACTACGTGTCGATGGAAAATTGCTTTCGGAAATGTATTTCAATCAAGCAACTGACGAAGGAATATATCCGAACATATGGCTGTCGGACTATATTTTGAGTCGACATTAGGTAAAAGTTTTAGTACACACAAACTAAAATTAATCCTGAATTGTGTATGCAGAAAGTCGGAAGAATATTATTTTTAAGCCATGAAAACGCCTCCAAAAACGTTTGTAGCTCTAAAAAGTATCGAATAATTTTTCTTATAATATTATTACATTATAAGATTTGACTAGTGGTGCGCCTTAGTGACATATGTAACATGTCAAAATCCCATCCAAATCGGTCAACACGTTCAAAAGATATTCAATTTTCCGTAATTTTTAAAATTAATTCTCACCCCTTGGGGGTTAATTTATTAAAGGATGAAACTTGGCCAAATTGTTGCTTGTGTTAGTCCTAACGATAGAAAAATATAACGACCATAATCGGCGCGGTGGAACTTTACCCCTTCTTATTCCCCCATGGCCTTTTTATTTATAACTAATAACTACAGCTAGATAAATGGCTGAATTTTTTTTTCATCAATCACAGAGTCAGTTTGTTATCAAAGCCAATTAGTTAAACTGCCTAAATTCTTTGTTGTTGAAAGTTGTTCTATAGGACCAGCTTTATGCACTCTGAGTCTTGCTACAAGGATAACTACCTAAAAATACTATATATTATTTGAAATTGGCAATGGTCATGGAGATAGGATGAATAAAATAAATATTTGTAAGAACGTATTTTTAAATATTTTTAAACGTATTATCGTTCAAAGTTAGCAGTTTTTTTTTTTAATTAGAAAGCAGTACTTAAATATCCGTTTGGTTTTTTACATTAATTCACATCATAAATATTTTTTATTAACCCATTAATGCCTGAATAACAAAAAATTGTACGGCAACTTCGAGGCGCTAACTTTTATCGAAGGGGTGGTCAATTCTCATCGAAACCAACTTTTCTAGACGTATTTTGAGTCGCCCGACACGATCCAACCAAAAAAAAAAGTGAAAAAAAATTATTATTATTGTTTTTGGGCAATATTATGCAAATAAATACCTTTTTCACGTAATTTTTTTTCGAAAAACGACTGATTTTGTCGGGAAAAAGCTACTTTTTACTGCAATAAAGTGCATAAAACGTGTTATTAGGACTTAAACTTCAAAAATATGCAGGCATTTAATCAGTAATCAGTGACCCCAAAAACTCCGAATACCCAATTTTTTTTCGAAAAAATTGAGAATTTTGCCAAAAATTATTGAATTACGGAAATCTGATAGCAAATTCGTAATCAGTGACCCTTAAAAATAGTTTATATACATTTTTGGGAATAGTCGAACATAGTGAGGTAAAAAAAAGTGATCGAAAGTAATGCAAATATGCGTTACATTGTTGCAATTTTTATGCAGCCTAATATTTTTAACGAAAAAAATACCTGCATATTTTTGAAGTTTAAGTACTAATAACACGTTTTATGCACTTTATTGCAGTAAAAAGTTGCCTTTTCCCCACTAAATCTGTCGTTTTTTCGAAAAAAATGACTTGAAAAAGGTATTTATTTACGTAACATTGCAAAAAAACAATAATAATAATTTTTTTTCACTTTTTTTTTTGGTTGGATCGTGTCGGGCGACTCAAAATACGTCTAGAAAAGTTGGTCTCGATGAGAATTGACCACCCCTTCGATAAAAGTTAGCGCCTCGAAGTTGCCGTACAATTTTTTGTTATTCAGGCATTAATGGGTTAATTTATTTACAATATGAGTTTTTAGAATTTTTGTAATTTCCCCAGATTCCGCAAGTAAATTGGAATTCTGTGCCGCTTGGGAAATTATTCTACAGGCTTTCTCGACGGAGAAAAAATGAAAAATGAATTTAGCGCAGCGGGAAAATTTGTATTTTTCCATGCGCTATACATATGTCGAAAACGCTAATTCCGTAAATGAAAATAAAGTCGGAGACTTTATCCGCAAATAAAGGCGAATTGTTTAAGCCATGGTACAGGGTGGGCCATCTAACGTTTGGAATGGGCACTATAGGTTATTTTGAGGTTGGAAGGTTTGATGACATTTCCGATGTGACAGAAAGTTAGTTTTATGTTTGACATTTATGAAATGGGTCGCTTTTCGCTTGAACAAAGTTGGGAAATATTAAAAACTTATTTCCAAAGTGGTGAGCCTTCTACTCAAACTGTAAGAAATTTACGGAAAAAATTTGGCCAAAAGGATGGGTCAAAAACGCATTTCGTGGATCAATTTGTGAAGCGAGTTTGCGAAACTGGATCCTTGTTAGATAAACCACCTGTGTACGTACTCGTCCAGTGCGCTCAACCGAAAACATCGCTGCTGTTGCTCAGAGTGTGCGTGAACAACCATCAACATCAACTCGTCATCGTTCTCAAGAATTGAACATTACACGCACTTCTTTGAGAAGAATTTTGCATAAAGATCTCGGTATGAATGCGTACAAAGTTCAATTAGTGGAAGAGCTGAAGCCGCATGACCACCCGATGCGTTTTCGGTTTGCTCAATAGGCCGAAGACCGCTTGATCGAAGATGGGCATTTTTACCGAAAAATCATCTTTTCAGATGAAGCTCATTTCCACCTCGGAGGATACGTCAATAAACAAAATTGTCATATCTGGGGCTCAGAAAATCCACACGTCATCGTGGAGAAACCAATGCATCCACAACGATTGACTGTCTGGTGCGGATTTTGGTCTGGCGGCATTATTGGGCCATTTTTCTTCGAAAATGAGCAAGGAAACGCCGTTACAGTGAATGGCGATCGCTACCGCGCCATGCTAAGCGATTTTTTGTTTCCCAAAATTGAAGAGTATGACATAGACGACATTTGGTTTCTACAGGACGGCGCAACGTGTCACACAGCCAACGTAACAATCGATCTTTTGCGCACTGTTTTCGGAAATCGCATAATCAGCCGAAATGCTGATGTCAATTGGCCACCTCGAAGCTGCGATTTGACTCCGTTAAACTTTTTTTTTGTGGGAAGCCGTTATGGATAAGTGTTACGCTAACTATCCAGAGACGATTGACGACTTGAAACGTGAGATCGAAGTTGGCATTGACGAAATAGAGGCGCAAACAATCGAAAATGCACTAAAAAATTGGACTGATCGGATGGGGTATTGTAAGGCTAGCCGTTGCAGTCATTTGAATAATGTTGTCTTCCATTCCTAAATGGAAAGGTTCAATCTTTCTAATAAACTCATAACTTTGGAAAAATATTCATTCGTTTTTTTTTTTAGCCGATTCAAATTCCAAATCTTAAATGGCCCACCCTGTAGAAAAAAAAGTAATTAATTTCAAATTTTTTTTCGCTAACTTCACTGTAGCTGTAGATGCTCGACGATTTATCAAGAATCGTATAATTTAAAATACGAAAACATTATCTTCATGTCAACAATTTCTACTGTTATGAAACATATGCTTATAGAATGAAACTAGAGCGTGATGGTTGAAAATAAAAATAATGTTGGGGCTTTTTTCTTATAATATTCTCCTCCAAGTATGTACAAAATACATTAATAAGAAAGTTTACTTTTATTACAATATTTGTCTTAAGCTTGGTGATTTTTCTGGGGAAATTTTGAAATTTTTCTGAAAAATACAGGAAAAAGAAATCTGAATTACATATTAATTTTTTCTTGCACTCGGTTTGATATGAGACCTTAATTTTCAGTCGTATAAACGGAAAGCTTTTCAAATTTTAAAATATTTGTTTAGATTCTTTAGAATTATTTTAAATGCTTATTAATCGCAAAGGCGTAAAAGTGAAATGCCATTCTGTTTAGTTTGCCAAATTGAATCAGGTGTTGATGTTAGTTAATTGAACTTTATAAGATTAGTGATTGCTGATAATATTTAATTATTAATGTTGTTTTCAATTTTCAATTAAGTCGCTAGGCAAAATTGTAAGGTTTTTATTTCGCCTTTGAATATTCTACCATACAGGGCGTCTCAGCTAATGCGGATTTGCTTCATACCACAGAATTGTGTATGTAAGATTCTTCAAAAATCCTAACGCATATTTCTTTATCCGACGTACATTATTCAAAATAACTAAGATTTTTGCGTATGTTTTTATAAATCACCCTGTGACTTTCTTATTAATCACCTTATTCACCGGATGGGACGGAAGCTTAACCGTCTCTCTAACCTGTCTTGAAAAATTATAATCCTTTCGATTAGAAAAACTGGATTTGTATCGTAGAGAGTTGGAGTGGAGAGCCCAGGATTATTATAGTGTGAAGATTATAAACATATAGCGAAAAATCTTAAAGTATAGCTATTTCGAATAATGTCCGTTACATTCAAAAATGCCTAACAACATTTTGAATTATGGTATCGGAATTACCCTGTATATATTTTTGATTGTTTCGTTTCGTATGTACGTAAGGTAAGACGAGAAAGAAATTAATTTGATGACATTTATGTAAGTTCGAGAACTTCTCCAAGAAGTTAATTAGGTGACTGGACCGATGCCAAAGCACTTTAATCGAGTGTAAGAAATAAATTTCGACAAGACCACCGTTCGGCGTTTCAAAAATAATTGGGATTCCAACTTTTTAGGAATTTTGAATCGTGCCTCGTTCGCAAATTGCTTCGCTTTTAGACGGCTCGATTTCGGGCAATTTTCACCGCCAGACCAGAAATGTTTCGTCAACTACCACGCCGACGACGAGGCGAATCCATGCGAAATGATTTAAGGATGCAGACGGGTGCTATTCACATAGTCGCGAATTTCTTCATGTTGATGGATTAGTGGTAGCCGCGTCTATTCGCATCACATGTTACCGCAGTGACTGAGCCCCAGGGTCGGGGGACTAATGTAGAATGCGTCGGAGGACCGACGGCTGACATAAGAAATGGGCGCCCGGGAATTCAAAACTTCTCTCTGTCGAATCGAGGCGTTATTTTTGCGGGAACGATAATCGCTGCATCGGTCACATGTGTATGACTTCGTTAATTGAATTCACATAGTGGTCCTTTTTCCGCGCTTATTGAGATGTTGTGGAAATTAAATCGTCTTTGGCGTTTCAGTTACAACGCAATTTGCAACGGAAGTATGACCTTAATATCCGTAACCGTGCAAAATTTTCATTGTCTTTTGTTATTATATTACATTACTTAAAGTATTCACAAGAGTTTAAACTGGATGTAGAGTTTTGACTCTTTGATTTTTATTAAAAATGCGTGCATCTAGCATGAAACGAAGGATAGATTTTTTTACTCATTAATATGACCAGAAAATACCGGTTGCTGAAAATTTGAATTGCAGTGGTATTGCACTCAATTAAGAAAACTCGTCAAGCATAAATTAGGGTACTGTGTATGTAAGAACATTTGCTCTTCTGATATGTTTCTTAAAATTAATTAATATAATTATATACGCTTAAAATGGCGATCCACGAAAAATGTTTTCCTCAAAGATGGACACGATTTCTTTGGCTTAGTTAATTTCAAAACAAAAAGTCTAATATTTTCTCATATAGGGTAGGCCATCGGCTGGTTTCTTTTTAAAAATACTATAAAATAAACACTGTTCAATAGTTTTCAAAGTTTGTTGATTTATTGAAAATAGTAAACCTTCCGATTAGTTACGGAATTGATTTCATTTAATGGCTATCTTGGGTGGCTTGGCAGAAGCCTATTCTGTCAACCTAATTTTACAGCACATTTGGAAATAAGTTTTAAATATTTGCTAATGTTATTCAACTACTGTATAACTATGTATTTGTGTCAATTTTTTGAGTGTGAACAAGCTGTCTGTGTCAAAAGAATATGGAGTAATTTAAAAAGAATGTAACAAATGGCCCAGCCTTTTTTATGAGACAGTCTAATTTTAAAATTTTTTTTTTTTGTAATCAAGGGAGATAAAAGTTACTAATTTTCAAAATAAAGCTACCCTTAATGATAGTCACAACGATTATGGTAATATGCGTAAGAAAAGTTTTTTGATCGGACTTTTATGTTTGAGTTTTCATGCTTCCTCGCTCGAACAAAAGTCGCCAACCGACTCGCTCTTCCTATTTTAACATAAATTTCGGTGGATATACCTATGTATATATTTTTACAAGTATGTACATACATCTACATACCTTAATGAATATAATGTAAATAAAAAAGAAATACATAGTTTTTTTCTCTCACAGTGGTGATGTGACTTGGAATTTTCCCTTCTCCATTACTTTAACTTCAAAAAGGAGTGGGGAAGATTTCTGACAAGGAAACGTTCTCAGGTATGTCTCACCGATTTTGATGAAATTGATATATGTTGTAGAGTATCGAAAAATAAGAAACACGTATTATTTTATCTGCGGATACGCACATTTAGGGGATGAAAACCAATCCTAAAATTTGCCCCCAAAAACAGTTTTTCCTAAGTATTTCAAGTTCTAATGAATTTTTTCGAATGAAACAAAATGGAAATAATGTCTCATAAATATACTAACCTTTTGTAAGAAATCCGGTTCCCGGGGGTGGCAACTCTTATTTTTATTGCAGAATATTTCATATTTTTGCTTCACAAAAAACAACAGTTTTAGTTAAAAATCATCGAAAAATATTTTTTTACATACAATTGTGAAAAATAAAGTTGACGTGTTTTTGGGTTTTCTTAAAAAAAGCTTCTCGAGGGGGTAAACAACCCCCAGCACTAATACATAAATGATGTATATTCTTTCAGACATCAGTTTTTTCGTGAAAACCAGTTTTAATGGGTTCTTGGAGTCGCTGATTACGAATCTGATATTAAATTTAAAAAATTCAAAATGACGGATCCAACAATAAATAAAAGTACCCACTAAATGTGCGTATCCGCAGATAAAAAAAAATACGTGTCTCTTATTTTTCGATACTCTATAACATATTTCAATTTCATCAAAATCGGTGAGACACACCTGAGAACGTTTCCTTGTGAGTCGGAGAGAGGTAAGGGAGAGTGGGGCAGTGTGTAACAGATTTTGGAATTTCGGCCTAAGACCCAAAATATGAATGAATTAATGCTGGAATGAAGTTATATATCTAGTTTAGAACCTTACGAAGGTAATTTCTGACTACCATGCACATCTAAGACCGTTAAGTACCTCTTGGAGCTCGATATTCGCAGACCTGCATTTGTTACACACTGCCCCGCTATGGGGCAGTGTGTAACGATATAAGGGGCAGTGTGTAACAAAGGGAGACTTAGGTTCAGGAAACAGCTGGTAAGGATGGCAGTGGTTCCCTCTTCCCTTCTGTGAGTGCGGCTATCATATTATGACAATTATCAGATCTTTTTACTATAAAAAGTTAGGACTGAAACTTAAGATTTCAGGATTAGATTTAAAATTTAAAAGATCAAATGTAACTTGCAAAATTAAAATCTCCCGCAAAAAAACTTAAACAAATATCGTGACTTTTAATGTTAAGATACATTAAAAATGACAAAGAAAATATTCCAAAAATCTTAGCCTAACTGAAAGCCGAAATCATAATTGAAAACAATATAAGATTGTTGAAATTTAGTCAGGGCAGCGTGGCTTGTTAGCTTTGGTAGAATAGTCTTAATATCAATTATAGGAACTGAGCACAAATCAGGTACATTAGGGAGTACGAACCTATGTTTGGCCTTGGAGGAAAGCCGATAAAATGACACCTCACAATCTCCGTCTTCATCAGCCCCCTTTATTATCTTACCAACATAATATTTCATACCTTTGCAAGGAAACATGACTAGGATATAGTCGCCTTCACTAGGAGAAATTCCCTTATTAAGGGAGAGTGGGGCAGTGTGTAACAGATTTTGGAATTTTGGCCTAAGACCCAAAATATGCATGAATTAAGGCTGGAATGAAGTTATATATCTAGTTTAGAACCTTACGAAGGTAATTTTTGACTACCATACGCACCTAAGATAGTTAAGTACCTCCTGGAGCTCGATATTCGGAGGCCTGCGTTTGTTACACACTGCCCCGTTTGTTTTTGTTACACACTGCCCCGAGGTACAGAGCTTTGGTCTAGGCTCCGTGAAACAAAGGACCCTCAGGTTATGTTATCGACAACGGTCATTTTGCATGACCAAAGTGTTAAACTTCGATAGAAAATCATTACTTGGGGAGTAATCGAGCCCCGATTGACTCCAACCCGAAAAAATTAGGGGGTGAAATGTTGAGAATTACCTGTTTGCCAGGCGAGCCTGATTTCGCCCCCTCCTCTTCGCCATGACACGTTTCCGAGCACCGCTTTCTCGATTGCAAACGAAAGAGGTCGTCCAATAGGAAGAATATACAAATTCACATTTGGTTTTGGACGCGCCATATTCAAAATGGAGCTATCTGTTACACACTGCCCCTGTTACACACTGCCCCATTCTCCCTTACTTCTTATCAGTTTTTTGATTTGGGATAACGGTGTTATTGTTATTTCTCGAGATTGTCAGCTGTTTCGATACACTCTGTTCACAGGGCTATAATATTTATCATTTGTGGTAACATAGATATGTTGTGTATATACATGAATAACAAACAATTTATGATTTGCGTGATTCTTTATTATTATGGGTACGCCAAATGCAATTTATGATTCATAAATTTATTCCTTAAATTAAAGTGACGGCATATGGTGAAAGCGCAGCGAAAAAGACGGAGAAAACTTAATGTGTATGAGCGTGTTTCTGAAAACTCAACATGTTTGTAAGTGATTTATAGTGATAAAATCCAAATAAGTTCGTATGAGTTTTTAGTTTGTTTGACAGCTTAGATCTTCCTTAAAAAGTTCATTCTCGCAAATTCGAAGTATAATTAATATAACGAGATAATGCATCATAACGATACCCAAAAGTGGGTCATTTTTGACGCTTGGAGGAAGCTTCCCCAAGGACAGAGTTTCAGCCGTGTTTGAAACGGTTTTTTTTTTAAATGTCTCACTACTAAAGGTAACATCACTTTACAATAATTTACGTCAGAGATTTCGTGTTCGGAATGTTCTCTTGTTAATAAATATGATAGTACTCTGAATATGTATACAAATATAAATAATAATAAAATATAATAGCGTATCAAATGCTTCAGTGCCTTCGAAATGATGAGTGTGAGCCAACACACTCTGGCTTACTTGCGAAGCAAAATACTCAATTATCGGATGCTCGAAAAAGTTAAATAAAGGCTCGGACCAAGAATTTCATCTTTCAACTACTTTAATGTTGCTTCCTGTTGACGGATTTCAATTTACCGGGGCTTATTTTAAAGATTATGAAAAAACGCTTCAACTGAGACCGGTAGTATTTTCATTGAATGTGTCGCCTTTGGCGGCAATCACAATTTTTCAATTTTTTGTAGTTTTTAAATCATCCCGCAAAAAAGAGGTTAATAATTGAACAGGATCACGAGTTATAATAGTTTGAAAATAGGTTTAAAAAAGGTTATATCTGGGCCTTTGAAGGCCACTATCTCGGGCCCGGGGGCATCTAGAGGGCTCTAATTTGGGTTGTAGTGTCTCTTCATAACCTCCTGCGGCCCACGGTCTTACCAGTAGTACTAATTCTTTATAGTAATTCAGACCCGGACCTCATAAGTGCAATGTACTGATTACAACCCAAGGGCCTACTTATAGGCCTTAATATAAAACGTCAGATTTCCGATTCAAATTAAAGTGTTGGGTCTGAATGACTATAAAATATAAGTACTACTGGTACGTCCTTGGGCTGTAGACTAGTTCGCTAGTTAGTGGTCTGGGCCGCAGGAGGATAAGGTATTTTAGTTTTGGTGAAAATCCATAACCCGTCGGCACAAAACTTGTCGAAAAGTATTTGAATTACACTTGTATATATTATTGAAATTTATCCCTATCCCTATATATATAAAAAAATGAAAGTTTGTTTGTTTGTTTGTTTGTTTGTTTGTTTGTTTGTTTGTTGCTCAATCACGCCTAAACGCTTGCATCGATATTTTTCATTTTTTGTCCGAAGGTAGCACATATTCCGACTTAACATATAGGCTAATCTTTTTACGGATAATACGTAGGGTTTCAAAATGGCGGATCCATTGGTACATAGGGGTTTTGCGGAATGGTGATTTAAAATCCGTTGTCCAAATTTAGAAATTCAAGATGGCGGATCCAATATGGCGACCAAGATTTCTCGATTTCAACGGATTTTAATGAAAATTAGTACACTTATTGTTTTGAGGTCACTGATTTTGAATATTATCAAAATTTAGAAAACCAAGATGGCGGATCCAATATGGCGACCGAGATTTCACGATTTCAACGGATTTTAATGAAAATTAGTACAATGATTGTTTTGAGGTCACTGATTTTGAATATTATCAAAATTTAGAAATCCAAGATGGCGGATCCAAAATGGCGATCATATTTCTCGATTTCAACGGATTTTAATGAAATTTAGTACTATGATTATCTTGAGGTCACTGATTTTGAATGTTATCAAAATTTACAAATCCAAGATGACGGACCCAATATGGTGACCAATAGTTCTCGATTTCAACGGACTTTAATGAAAATTAGTACAATGAATATCTTGAGGTCACTGATTTTGAATGTTATCAAAATTTACAAATCCAAGATGGCGGACCCAATATGGCGACAAATATTTCTCGATTTCAACGGATTTTAATGAAAATTAGTACAATGATTATACTGTGGTCACTGATTTGGAATGTTATCAAAATTTACAAATCCAAGATGGCGAGCCCAATATGGCGACCAGTATTTCTTGATTTCAACGGATTTTAATGAAAATTAGTACAGTAATTATCTTGAGGTCACAGTTTTTGAATGTTATCAAAATTTACAAATCCAAGATGGCGGACCCAATATGGCGACCAATATTTCTTGATTTCAACGGATTTTAATGAAAATTAGTATAATGATTATCTTGAGATCACTGATTTTGAATGTTATCAAAATTTCCAAATCCAGGATGGCGGATTCAACATGACGACCAGAATGTCTCGATTTCAACGGATTTTAACGAAAATTGGTACAATGATTATTCTGAGGCTACAAGTTTCGAATATTATCAAAATTTGTAAATTCAAGATGGCGGATCCAATATGGAAACCAAATGTCTCTATTTCATCGGGTTTTAATTAAAATTAGTACAATGATTATTCCGGACCCACTAATTTCAAATATTATCAAATCCAAGATGGCGACTAACCTTTCTCGATTTCAACGGATTGTCATGATTATTCTCAGACCACTAATTTTGTATATTATCAAAATTTCTAAATGCAAGATGGCGGACCCAACATGGCGTCCAGAATGTCTCGAATTCGACGGATTTTAATGAAAATTGGTACAATGATTATTCTGAAGCTACAAACGAATATTATCAAAATTTGTAAATACAAGATGGCGGGTCCAATATGAGACCAAATTTCTCGATTTCAACGGATCTTACTGAAAATTAGTACAATGATTATTCTGAGGCCACTAATTTCGAATATTAGCAAAATTTCCAAATTCAAGATGGCGGATCCAATATGGCGGCCAAAATTTCTCGACTTCAACGGATTTGAATGAAAATTGGTATAATCATTATTTTAAGGAACTAGCCCAAGATAGAAACGGATGGAGAGACTTTGTAGACGCCCTATGCTCCCGAAGGGAGTAAGGACAAAAAAAAAAAAAATTCTTTTAATATTATTAAGATTTTGAAATTCAAGATGGCGGATCCATAAAGGGGTTTTCTGGTTGAAACAATTTCTAGGATATAACAAACTAGAACATTTGAGAAGTGTTTAATTAGTAAATATTTACCCAACGCCGGGTGAAACCGGGTAACCCAGCTAGTTTTAAATATATTAATATCATTTAACTTATAGTAAGATATATTTTTAATTCCGTATTTTTTGTCTATTTGCAGGTGCTTGTTTTGTGGGCAACCAGTCAGACAAGGCGCTCGGACTTTTAGTTGGAACACCCTTCTTCTGCTATTGGATTTTTGGGTCAGTAAATCTCTTCGCGGGCTACTTGGTACATAAACGCAATAAAGCATTGCCCGTGACGATACCTGCTATTATTCAGAATTCTTCAATTGCAAACTTGCAAGGTGTTGGGACATTTTTATTCATCTATGGTTTTCCTAGCGCTATACTCCTGATCTCAGTTTTCTACGAATTCGCAAACAACGATGTCTGGCTTAATTGGCCCCAACCCACCTTTGAACCCATATCTCCGGTGAAAGCACCTATGTGGCCGTTTATGGCTCGAGCCTTCATGGAATTAATGTTAGGCGTAATTTCATCTTCTTGGGTCTTGGGACCACGGATCTCTACCATTTACAAGAACCGATTTGCTCCGAAGTACAAGCAGACACCAACAAAGTATCCACCAACTGCCTACAGCACTGCCTCATATCAAACTGTTTGCCAGCCAAATACTGTGATTACTTTGGATAAGATATCGCGATGTCCTCGGAACTATCTTCCGCATCCACCAAGGAAACCTCGGAATGGCTACAAGATGTCCTCGCAGACTCTAAGTTTTGGGGGGAACGAGACAGTATTGTAGCTGGCTAACTCTTCATAATATTGTGATAGACTTCTTGTTTCCTTGTATATAGAGTCGTGTTAAAACACTAGCAGTAGCACTGAAATTGTCCACGCACTGAGAAGCAATAAGTACATTAAGAGGTTATTTTTGTTTATCTATATTAACTTATTTGTTCGGTCCATAGGTTAGACTCTAACGCATTTTTTAGAAGTAGACTTATACAATGCATTTAATGTAAAACCCCTCATCCAGTTGGATTTTCCGATGAACACTTTACTTGCCTTAATTCTCGTTTAGGTCATGTGCCATTTTAATTTTTTGTATATATTTAATAGATGTAAGACCGTCATAGTTTTATGATTATTCTATTTATTTGTGATATTATATTAATATCTGATTAAAATATTGTGTAATTGTTATTTGCTTGTTTTATTGTCTTTATGTTGTGTTAAAATGAATTACAAAGCAACCTCTACGTAAATTTAAATATTATCGATTTATTTTCTTTGGGAATCTAGCAGCAGATTACATTGATATACAGGGCATTTTAACTAAGAGGGATTTATTTCATCCCACGAACTTCCTGATTGCTTTAAACAGCTTTTAAAGGACAAACGTTTTAATTGTAATTAGTTTTTAAGCGAACAAAATGTATTTTTTAGTTAACTTAAGTATAATTTCCTAAAAATTCGAATTATCATGATATTCTGTAAAAGGATTTTTGTAAATAAATTTTCGTATCCTTTTCCTACCTGGGCATGTTGCACCTTTTTGGAAAGGTAATTAGATAGGCAACTTAAAAAAAATAAAAAGTAGGTATGTTAATAACATGAATTTCGGAGAAAAGTGGGGCGAAATGTGAAAAATCGTGAAATGAAAGTTAATTTTTTCAACTTCCAGGGGGGATTGTGGCCAAGGGGTTGGGGATAGGGGGGTGGTGTAAACTTTTTTGGAAAGGGCTTCCAAATAGTGATTTTTTTAAATCAGTTTGGGGCCGCTGCGATGCGTAGAAAAAAAGATAAAAATACAAGAGTGGTTCCCATATAAGGCAAAATCCTGATTTACGAATCACCCTGTAACTGCCAAACGGTGAGAGATGCCCCCCCCCACCCATACGATTTTTTGCTTGTCTCGGTCTGACCTTTCACCCCCTTCAGTATTGACCACCCACCTCTGAACACCCTGTATATTATATATAAAAAATTTCTCGATTTCAACGGGTTTTAATGAAATTTGGTACAATAATTGTGTTAATGCCACTAATTTTAAAAATTATCAAGATTTGGATATTCAAGATGGCGGATCCATAAAAGGGTTTTCGGGTTGAATCAATTTCTAGGATATAACAAACTAGAACATTTGAGAAGTGTTTAATTAGTAAGTATTTACCTAACGTCGGATGAAACCGGGTAATTTTCCAATATTTGTGAAGTGTAAAACGGTTTACTTAATATTAAAAAACGTGTAAGTTTGTTCAATTAATTAATTAGGGATATGAAACGGAAACACTGTTTTCTTATATTAATGGTATTATTTGTAGAAACATGCGAAAAGAAAAAACACGATCAAATATTGGTCAACGCACAGGGCATAATGAAAATGTACCGGAAGATGTAGAGATGTAGATTGTTGTGGCTGTCCGAAGACACACTTAGGCCATTATTACAGGCCCATTGTGATACCACTTTTTTGTAACCAGGGTTTCTCGTGGGAATCGAACCCACAACCTCTAGCGTCCTGCTGGCTCGCAGTAAACACGTCGCGTTACCAACCGGCTATTGAGGCCCCCAAATGTACCGGAAAGGGCAGTACAACGTCTGCCGGGCCAGCTAGTCAAAATATATAAATTAAAGATGGCGAATTTATAAAGCTACCGAAAATTTAAAAAATCTCCTCCAGCAAAAGATTTAAAAGTATATGAAAATAGATATAAAGATTTTGGGGATTGGTAATTTTAAATTCCCTATCCTGGGCACAAAAGCAAAGTTTTTTAAAAATCATGTCAATTTTCTTCACTTGTAAGGCGGAAGCAATGAGATATGACCACGGTTAACTGAATTAATGTCAGTGTTATACTCGCAGATTTATTTAAAAAAAACTGAATCCATTGAAGAATTAATTACTGAAGCTGATTATTTGAAACTAGTTAAATTAACATTAACTTTCAAAGAAAAAGAGAGTCACTTAATTTAATTTTGTACTGCAATGTACCTTCTTAGTTTATTAAATTATATACAGATGGCGCAATATTTGCGCAGTTGCTTATTCCGGTTCATGCCTGGGTGGTGACAGTTCTTACCGGCGGGAAATGTTGACAGACACTCTGTAAACAAATTAGTTGTTTTTCGGATAGAAGGGTAGAGTTGAATTTTGTTAGTGTTTTGTGCTTGCGTGTTACAATGGACCAATATCCCACAGAAGAGGAGGAGTTTGAGCTCATGTATAATGAAGAGCTGGAGATGATTGATGAAAGTAACTGGGGAATATGTAAAATTACTGTTAACTCCTGATTTTAAATTAATTCTAGCCCACGGGAGTGATGCAGTCAATTTTGATCCCCAACCGGGGCCTTCCAAACCTTACAATCATAATTCAACAATGTCCACCATTTTACAAAGCCCTCAACTTTCCCAAATTTCGCACGAAGGGAGCGTCCACCTAGTCAACAGACGACTTTTTGAGACTCGAATGGGAGAGAAACGAATTGCTTCTACACCTCTAAATAAAGGAAAGGGGGAAGATGTCCAAATTGTGCTTCAAAATGATGGACTTAGTAGAAAACGTCGACTGGAGAACTTGTTCGGAGATATCCAGGATATTGATGATGAGGTCTATGTGGATCAGGAAGCCAAGAAGCTAAAGAGCGAGGAAGAACGAGATTTAGAATTGATTGGTAAAATTTTAGAAGCTCGGAAAAAGTTGCGAGAAGTGAAGAATCCTTCGAAGAAGGACCAGGTCGAGCGGCTCAACGCATTGCTTGCATTTAAGAGGAGAAATCTTTCCTTCAGTGTACCAAAGTAAGTTATCTTAATCGTATGCGTAGGATTAAGTCGACTCGTTTATTTTTGTCTAAGGAAGTAGAGAGACAGAATCGGTAGAAAAGTACTCACTTCACCAATATGAATCGCTTCGAAGTAATAAGTATATTAGAGAGGTCAGATGGGATCTATCTGAGAAACTTTAAGTCAAACCGTCTTAAATTGAAATAAGCGAAAAAGCTTTTTTCATCAAATTTGTATTGAACGAGAACCAAACTGATTGCCTATGATTTTCTGAATATTCCTATAAAGTTTTTTCAAACATTGTTGAATATTCTTAAATCAATTTTTTCTGTAAATAACTGCAAGAGTCCATAAAATAAAAACAAAGAATATTGTTAATTTCTTAAATCTGTTATTTTTTATCACACGGAAAATGCGTACTTATCCCCGTCGATAAGTCGAAAAATAAGTCTTTAACCCTTTAAGTGGACTTTTACTTTCTAAACTGGAAAAAAAGACAATTTTTAAATATATAAAAAAAAAAAATATATATATTTTTTTTTATACATTGTTTACGAGGTTTTGAGGTATACTTTGGCACTTTTAGTTGTTTTTCACTACTGCAGAGGGCGTCTTCCAAAAGATGCATTTTAATTAGGGAGAAACTTTTCTGCCTTCCTGTAACACTTTTTTTTTAAATTCCAACGGGGTTCAATTCGTGAGACTTAAAACTAATAAATAAACCTTTAAAAGGTAAATTTTTTTATATTTTTATGGCCTTTATACGCGATTTTATAAAAAGTTCGAAAAAACGCAACGAATATGAAAAAAATATCACTACTCGAAAATCGCTGCTATTTGTGCAAATCAAAAATATCAGTTTCTGATAGTTTTAGTTTCATGTACTAATTTTATTGTTCAGAAATTTTTGTATACTTATATTACTGTTCAACTAATTTTTTCATTAGAAGTAATTGTAATACCAAATCCTCTGTGCACCCATTATTGCTAGATTTTAATAAAAGTTAATATTAATTGGATGCACAATATTAAATTGTAAAAAACGGCACCAGATTTTAAAGGGTGGTACTATCTGGTGTACACGAACTCAAGGATCATTTTTGGGATTTGTTTTAATGAAAATTGTTTTATATAATGTAATTCGGTTTTGTGTACATGTTTATATAAGTCGTAAAGTACTTAAAAAAAAAAAAATGTTTAACAATTTTTTAGATGCGAATGCAGAGTGCGGCAGGTGTCGTGAACTTCCTTAGCGTATCTCCAGCGCTTACAACTTTTTACCGATTGATCTGGAATTGTAGCTTAATATGTAATAAGATTCTCTAATGAAGTACGTAGGATTTTTTTGATTGATTAAAATTCACCAATTCTATTAATAATTTACTACCGATCTTTGTATTAAAAAGAAAGGTTTACTTTCAAACTAACGTCACTATTTTAAAACAAATATTTCGACAAAATCCTACGTACTTCAATAGAGGTACGCTAAGGTAGATCACGAAAAAAAACTGCGACACCTACCGCATGCTGGATTTGAATCTAAAAAATTGTTATAAATTTTTTTGTAAGTATTGTAAGTGCTTATAATTAGCCAAGGGACATTTTTGAATTGGCCAAATTGGCCAAATCCAAAAAATCAAAAATAGTCACGTACACACACGTTTTTATTACATCACAAATTTTTTATTACATTGCTGTACTAAATGACCATTTTGCAAAAACCAAAGCAAAAAGAGTTTCAAAATCGTATTTTGAGAAAGTTTAGACATTCGGACCGCGATTTCTGGTGGTTATATGATCATTCAATAGCAGCAACGTCAAGATAATCGACTATGAAAAGAAAAAAGACCGTACAAAATCAGAATTTTTTTTTTTAAACCCAAAAAAATAATAGGGTAGATACCAGGTTCTGAAAAAGCATCCCCAAAAACCCCCTGTATACGATTTTGGAAGAAAATCGCCCCAATGTGCTATTCGACTCGTACAATTGCACTTGCGTGCATAAAATTCTCGTTCTGCGCATTAATGGGTTAAACAATTTCCATAAAAACAAACTCCAAAAATAAGCCTTGATTTCGTGCACACAAAGGAGCATTACCCTTTAAATCATTGACTTAAAAACCCGCCATACCTCTGATTGTAAGATTTCAGTAAAATTTAGGATTAAAAGGTGTGTGTGTGTACATATGAATGAGTGTGTCAGTATGTATGTCAGTATATGCATATTTATTTATTAGACTTTGCCAATAGATACTAAATCACGTGACAATTTAAAAAACATAATACCATAATCGTTTTAACCCATTAACGCCCAAAGAACCTAATTTTTTATGCAGTTTGAAACCTCATTCTTACAATTAAAGGAAATTTATTTTCCAATAAAAACCATGAATCTTACTAGTTTTGAGTGTGCTCTTTCAGAATCTGTCGTCAAAATTGAGTTTTTTCCAATAGGAAATTAAATATGGCGACTTTTTGGAAAAAAAGTATCAACAAATTTAAAATTTTTTTTTTGTAATTTTTTTTGAAGTCAATAGAGTTTTGCAATGCAATTCTTACTATGATCAACGGTGATCGGAATGTTTGGACTTACAGAAAAAAGTTTTTTTGCTGATCGCAATCACTCATAACCTTTTCAAAATGGCGGCTTTTCTATAGTGCAGATTCTGAAAATCTGAAAATCTGAAACTCTGAAAATCGTACAGATTTTCGTGAAATTCTGTACCAAGGGGTTTTTATCGTCACTGATTATGAGATTAAAATCAGATTTTTAAAATTCAAAATGGCAAATTCAATATGGCGGACAACAAATTTTAAAAATCTCACAGATTTTCATGAAATTCAGTATACAGGAGTTTTGGTAGTCGCTAATCACAATTTTAACATCAAATTTTGAAAATTGAAAATTGCGGATTCAATATGGCGGACATCAAGTTTTGAAAATCTTGTAGGTTTCCATGAAATTCGGGGTTTTTGTAGTTGCTGATCACGAATTGAAATTTCTACTATTTGCGTAATCCAGAGACAACGGCGTGGACGTGGTAGAATTTTGGCTCCTTTGGGGTGCTTTATTATAGTGAGACCCCTTGCCTCTCACTTCTCGGGGTGCTTTATTATTGTGAGTCCCCTCCGCCGAGGGGGAGTGACCTCCATTATTTTTACTACTTATGAGGCTATAAAATCGGTCGTATCATTTCGATCAAAGTCTACAAAGGCCCAAATGAAAGCTTTTGACATCTGGTTTTAGCTGCCATATTGGGGTCTGTAAAGGCGGATTCTTCGAAAGCCAGCGTGCAAGTAGAGATCAAAACCTTTCTTTTGAGCCTTGGTAGACCTTAAATCGAGCTCACCATTTTTGGACAGCAGGGAGTGGTCCGTTCACAAAGAATGCCTCATATATATACTTCTTTTCAGAAAATAATGGAAATGATAAGTAATACTTGATAAGGGTTTTTTTAATTATTGGATTTTGTTGCTAATGCTTAGACAACATTGACTGTTATGTTTTCTATTTTTATTTACTTTGTTTTGAAGTTATCGTATACAATTCTGAATCAGAAGTCTAATTCGCTTGATATTTAGTTTGAACATATATCTGTTTTTTATAGTTGGCCTTTTATTCCGGTTGTACGAAGTGATGAAGAGAGAATCTATGTACGTTTTCACTCAGAGGAATATGAAACTCAACATATAAACCAGATTAACTTATTTGCTAATGGATACAGTGGACTGCTGGGTGATGCTAAAGAGTCTATTTGGAATGTAGCACGGGAAATGGTAATTGATTTATTGAATAAAAACATATAAGCCACTACACAATTCTATTGAAGAGTATTAAAAGATTGACCACCGCGCGAAGACAAATGCAACCAGAAATAGTGGAAGTGGTTAATGAAGACGTTTCCAAACTTGAGAAAGATCTATGGGTGGAGAAATATAAACCAAAAAAATATTTGGATTTACTTTCTGACGAATCTACTAATAGAAGCTTACTTTCCTGGCTAAAAATGTGGGATAAGATAGTTTTTGGCAGGTATTTTTTATAAATTCATAATATTGACGTGAATACTAACAGTACATAATTAATTTTCACAGAGAATTTAAACAAAAAGTAGACGATAAAAAAGGCCAGCTAAACACGTTTAACAAAAGAACTGGGAAATTTGAATCAACGGGTGGATGGAATCGAAGATTGAAGAATGCTCTCTCGGACGAGAGGGATGAATATGGCAGACCAGCTCAAAAAATCGCCCTACTGTGCGGTCCTCCCGGCTTGGGCAAAACGACTTTGGCTCATATAATTGCTTGCCACGCGGGGTATAATATTCGAGAATTGAATGCATCTGATGATCGTAGTCCAGAGGCTTTTCGGTTGGTGTTGGAAAATGGAACTCAGATGACATCAGTTCTTAATGAAAATAGACTTCCTAACTGTATTATTTTGGGTAAATCTTTTCTATGTAATTTAAGCAAATAATAACATTTAACGATTGTAGATGAAATTGATGGTGCTCCAGTACAGTCGATTGATTTCTTGGTGAAATTTGCTACCGACAATGTCGTGACGAAAGCGAAAAAGAAGAGTGAAAAAATTCAGAAACATATTTTGAGGAGGCCACTTATTTGCATTTGTAATGATATGTATGTCCCCGCTTTGCGGCAACTTCGACAAATAGCTTTTGTAGTAAACTTCCCATCAATTGACTCGTCCCGACTTGCAGAAAGGTTTGCTTTAAATACTTTTGTTGTAGTAAATTTACTCGATCATCGTTTAGGCTTTTAGATATCGCACGTAAGGAACACTTAAAAACGGATCTGGCAGCCCTGCTTGCACTTGCAGAGAAATCGGGAAATGACGTACGGTCGTGTATATCTATGATGCAGTTTTTTAGGTACATTATTTGTATATTAGCAAGTTTCGACCTAAACTTTGTAATCTTTTAGCGCTAGCAATAAGAGATTAACTCTCCAGCAGGTTCTGGATAGTAAACTGGGCCAGAAGGATAGACACCGAGGGCTTTTTGGGGTTTGGTCTGCTATCTTCCAGGTATAGTTCTTATAAAAATTGTAATAATGCAAGCATAATTTTCAATATTGGGGTAAATTGCAAATACTATGGCCGACGTATTCCTTATAGTTAGGAAAATAATCAACAGATCTAAAAGTTTCGGCCAGACATGTATTGCGGCGTTAGCTGTTTTTGCCTAAACGTGTTTTAACTTTCTCAACTGAAGCCTGTAATTTATGTCAGTCAAAATAAAACATGTAGTAGAATCTTAGGGAAAATATTGTAAGAAGCCATGTTGGGATCGCATATTGATCATCCACTTACACATCAAACCACAATTATACAAACAATTTTCAAATATTAATAAACGTTACGCAATAGGTTGTTATCCCAATGAATTAAAGCACTAAAAAATCGAAAAGATCGACTAGCAGGAGCATAGCATAGTAAATTCACTAATGTCGGTGCTAAGCATCATTAAATCACTAAATTTGTTCGGCATGGAAGATCTTTATAGTTTTGAGGTCTTTGTTTACAACTTAGTGCAAGCGAAAATCTTTCTTGACCGACTATCTAGGATACAGTGAAAATTTTTTAAAAGTCCTTCAATGCTTATTGAGTTATATGGTACCAAAGGTTCAGACAGATAGTCCGACAAACATTTAAAAAAAGTACTGTTTTCTAATGAGCATCATCATCTTTTATAATATGTGCAGATTGCGTTTAAGATCTATGTTTTTATTTTGTCATTATTAATTTTTATTCAACTAATTAACAGATACAGCGTCCAAGAAAGGAACTAGCTGATTTAAATGGGACCGAAGGTTCAAAGATCGTTACAATGACAAACATGTCTGTAGCATCACGAGTGAAAACGATTTCGGAAATAGCGCACATGGGCGGAGATTACGAAAGGTGATTAAAAAAGCAAAAATACTTTTATGTTCTAACTTATTTAATTACGATTAGATTGATGCAAGGCGTACATGAAAATTATCTTTCACAAAAGATGCCAGATCCAAATTTGAATGGCGTTGTTGAAGCGACCAAGTGGTTTTGTTTTTCAGATGAAATTTTGAAAATGATTGGTTATTTACAAAATTACACTGTATATCCATATTTGCAGCATGGATTTGTCGCTTGGCATTTACTTTTTGCTGGACTTGCTTGGCCTAAAATCACATTCCCAAATAAGAACTATGAGGTAAGTAGCGAAAATTACATTATGATTTATGTATCCATATTGAGGTGGTTTATTGATTTTATAAATTAATAGGACAGATATAATATTTAAAGCACAATTAGGATATTTGTTTTTTTTTGTTTTTAAATATTTATTTCTTATGTATTACACTTTCTTCCACCTGGCGTCTTGTATCACTATCATTCACTATTAAATGTGTGCTTTACTTGTGTCGACGTGCATTTTTTGCATTCACTGAACGAATGAAGGATAAATTATAAACTTTAGCTGTCACCGCTAGTTGAGCTAATTTCAAAACATGCCAGATGTTAGGTGCATTTATTATGTTACTGGTGTCATAGATATGCGAGGGGAGTATCCTTTCTGAGGAATGAATTTATTACCTCATACTGTCACCCGGTGATTACCAAAGACTATTCTACTTACGGTACAAAGACTGTTCACTCCGGCAATTGATTTCTTATCTTTTTTTGACCAAAGAATATCGAGTTACAAAGAATGATCACTCTAAATTTAAGACGCAGTTACCCCCTCCACTGCGAACAAAAAAATAAAACAAAAATTTTCTTATTAGTAAGAAAGGGCCAAAATGCCTGTTTTGTTCTATACTGAAATTCCAATGCAAATCGCTTAATACTGGGTTAGTAGGTAACTACATTTTTCAAAACAATTCTAAATAACTTAATTCTTTATGAACTCACAATTTTGCTGTGACAAAATATAGAAAAACAACTAGCGACTGATTAAGATTTAAATACAGTTTAAAGTAAATTTCTCTGATGAAGAATTCTAAATGCCAGAACAGAATTCCAGCACCAAACCTCAGCGGATTGTAATAAATCTTCCCATTAGGGCGATTAGGAGTACCATATCATAGGAATTTTGCACGTAAAACTAATTTAGATTTTGTTATTTTCATTATTTTTAATAATGACAATACAAAAATATCAAAAAGTTTCAAGAACGACCACCGTGTAGTGCTGTCAGTTATCAGATTTGAGTTATTTTTTGGAAGGTTGCCACATCTGTCATGAATCCCGCCAAATTGCAGTGTTATAGCTTCATAATTATAAAAGTAACGCAGTCTTGAATACATCTGCTTCTGTGCATATTTTCGATTTGTACGAGTTTAAAAGTGGAATCGACTTTGCATCAACGAGTTTGTATTAAATTTTGCGTTAAAAACGGATTCAACGGTGCGAAGGCCTTGGAAATGTTGGAGAAGTGTTTCGGCAACGATACTCTATCGAACACAAAGGTTTATGTGTAACACAAACGCTTCAGAGGTGGACGTGAATCCATGAGGGATGACGAACGCAGTGGCAGGCCTTCGACATCGAAAACCGATGACAACATCAATAAAATCAAAGAATTGATTGCCGAAAACGACAATGCTCAATTAGAGAAAAATTAAAGTCCTTGGTTCGAAATGACAGATGGTCTAATTTATAGGAAAGAAAAAGATTATGTAAGGTTTTATGTGCCAGAAAATATTGAAAATAAGGCTATACAGACACACCACGAGGCTTTGTTTCATATAGGAATGGACAAGTGCTACGAAAGTCTAAGCTAAATGGTTTCCGAACATGAAAAGGAAAGTTAATGGGGGAGTATACATTTATAGGACGTTTGTTAACATTTGTTTTTTTTTTTCATACGAAAATTTATTTTAATGATACAATATTTTAAGAACTTAAAATATACATATGGAACTTGGATATTAAAATATAAATCAGTCTCTGTCTATAATTAGAATAAAGTATTTTTTTAAAAGAACAAAATATCGGACTTTTGAATTTTTCTATTTCTTATTTAGTAAAGAAATGGATATTTGTAATTCTAGTTCGCATCATAGCCACACATGTGTAGAATAATCCCTGAAAATTTGAGCCAATCGGTTGAATAGTTTTTCCAAAAAGTTGCCAACAAGGTGAAAAAACGTGGTTTCGAGTAAAACGCGTTTAAAGTTTGTTTTTCTATAATTTACGCGCTTGGACAACATGTTTTATATCACGTTATATATATATTTCTCGACATTTTGACTAATATGTATTTCCCCCCCTTAAGGCCTACATTAAAACCTGTTTGAAGTGTAATTATTTTTACCTAACTATGGAAAAGTAGAAGGCACACTTCACAACAAACTTACTATTCGACACATTGCATATTGACCATTACGGTTCACTATAATCCTCGCGTATTACGTATAAACATATGTACATTGGTAATTCATGGTTTTATATAGAGATGCCACGAATATTCGGCAACTATTCGGTATTCGGCTATTCGGCCACTTTTTTTCGCTATTCGGTATTCGGCCGAATATGGTTAACTATTCGGCCGAATACCGAATAGTAATTTATTTATTATTTTTTTATTACTAGCTGTTTTCTCGCGACTTCGTCCGCGTAAATTATAGCCCATGTCCTTTCTAAGGCTCTAGAGTATGTATCTGTGTACCAAATTTCATTTAAATCGGTTCAGCAGTTTTGGCGTGAAATCGTGATAAACAGATTTAATTTCGTATTTATGATAAAATATAGTAAGGATTACCAAATAAATCATGAAAAAAGAACTCAAAATATTACTCACAAAGATATAGTTATTTAACCAAAAAAAAGAGCTAACAAATTAATATTTAAAATCTACCAGTGGTAAGTTATGATGAATGAAAACAATTTTTTCAGCGTTTGTTGATAGCAGACGATTGCGTTTTTCCTCATAAATTATACCTGCTTCCGAAAACAGCCGCTCACTATACACACTGCTACCGGGAGATGATAAATAAATCTTAGCAAATTGTGAAAGGGTTGGATATTGTTTCGCGTTTGCTGACCACCACTTGTAAGGGTTTGCTGTCCGATCTAAACGAACAGATACCATGTAAAAATCAAGTTCATTTGCAACAGAATTTTTCTGTTCCACACCTTTATCTGAACGAACATTTTCTGCAGCGACGAGTTGTGATTTGTCGCCCGCGGAAAGTACAAAGTGTGGCCGAATATTCGGCTGCCGAATGTTCGGCGCTTCGGCCAAGAACCTCGCCGAATATTCGGTATTCGGTATTCGGCCAAATTACTATTCGTGGCATCTCTAGTTTTATAAAATTCGTAATGTTGTTTTCAGTATCTAACACCGAATCTCTAAAATTTCTTAACACCTTTTTTGAAAATTATAGCAGACCTCTTACAATTGTATCAGACCGTGATACATGTTAGCATATCAAACACATAAAAATAGCGACGTTTTCACCTCAATCTAATGGTCAAGTTGAGCGTGTGAACCGTTTACTCATCCCTATGTTGGCTTGTTTGTTGCAGAGTACCTGCAATCCCAGTTGAATGAATTTCCTGATAGGCAGATCGACTTATTGGACAAAAGGAAAGAGGCTGAAGAAAATATCCGAAAGATTCAGAATTATAATAAAATTCATTACGATAAGCGTCACAAGTTGCCCTATAAATATTCCAAAGGCGATTATGTATTAATAAAAAGTGTTACGTTACCTGGTGTGAATAAAAAAATATTCGCTAAGTAGAGAGGATCTTACGAGATCAATGAAGTACTCAAAAACGACCGATACTTAGTAAAGGATCTTGACGGTTTGCAAATTTCGCGAATTCCTTATCAAGGTGTATGTTCAAATATGAGACTTTTCTTGTAAATGCGATATCGAGATCCAAATTTCTTTTAATTTATGCTAGATCAATTGTATTCACACTTTGTTGATGCATTGCATATCCAATTGTAAAAAAGAAAAAGAAAACGAACATGTTATGGTTTAACTTATTGTAATAATTTGTCCTTATTTTCATTTTCGTTGTGTAGTTGATTAGCTATGCTCGCAGGTTAAATCTAAAAAAGAATTCTTTAAATTTCAAATTTTGTTACATTAATTTTAAAATAAACGCTACGAGCGCTGTCGAATAGGTAGATTTGAATTAGCATCAATATGTAAAGTATCAATCGATATGTTTTATTAAGTAATCGGGTCGATTACTCAGTCAGGATGGTCGAACTGTAGAAAACGCTGTAAAATATCGTAGCTATCGTCATTTTAAGACCGTTAGGTATATGAGTTACTGAGCGAACAATGAGGCGACGATCATTCTGCTCTGGGCACTCAACTAATAAAGAGCCATTCGACCTAGTCCGAGTATTTTTATTTTAAAGTCCCATTACTAACAGTCATTTTTTGCATTTCCAATTACATACAGCAGAAATGTTACAATTTACTACCTTTTAAAAGGCAACACAATACTTATTCTCATTACTGTGTTTATTTATTCTTGTCTGCTTTAGCCCTTGTGCAATAAAAAAAGCAGAATGGAACAAAAAGCTGTGACTAGAGGCACCTCAAGATAGTTATAAATTAATGAAACAGTAATGAACATAGACGGGCCTTTAAATTACCGCTCAAAAGCAGTAATTAATACTAGCAAAGGCTGTTTACTCTTGTCTCATTAATTCCTCTGAGGAAGGGAGTATGACCTCTTTACATTGTGTGCAAAAATGCTGTTACCATGCATTCAAATTAATCAAAACGAAGCTCCACTAAGGAAATAAGCAAAGAAGGTAACTTGAGATGAGTAATTATTAATTAGCAGCAGCACTACACATGTGTTGCGCCAGGGCAGAAGTACAGACCCCCTGTGCTCTGTGTGATGAACCTAACAGCCGAAAGAAAGGAGTACCAGGCAGGGGAGCTCCTATTCACGTATAACAAAATTTCATTTTCTAAAACCATTTAAGAACCAAGTTCCACTCAAACGGACGAATGAATAGCTCGTGCTGCTCGAGAGCCAACAGGAGATGAACGTGTACAAAAACGATTTCAATTAACTCTTCATGAAATATTTTTTAACGGTGAAGGACTCAAGGAACGAGGAAGTGTACGCCGCCGGTACTGTTGCCCCATGGCTGGCTTGTTTTATGGCTGTGCTGTAGGTACGGAACAGCCCAAATATAAACATGTTCGTTAATAGTGTTTTATGTTTTATGATCTTATCCTCTGTTGCACACACTGAGGCCCCGGAAGGCGCTTGTAAGTCATCCGCTCCTTGTGCAGCTTCCCCCGGCAGGCATGCGAATAAATCTCATAAAAGAAGCTGACAGGCTCTTATGAAATGATATTTTTGGCTGTTGGGGCAGTTTAAATATAATTTTCGTCGCTTATGATTTTGTATGCAGCATGGAGGAAGATAACAATGACAAACGCTTTACTAACCGAATTCCTCTGCTCAGAATCAGAATTCTTGAGTAAAAGCCCATGCTTTAGTACTTTTCGCTATAATAATAGTTTCAATAACTAAATACAACTCTAAGGACATTTTTATGATTTGTGAATTAGGTAAATAACTTATGATAAATGATATATTAGAATCTAATAATTAGATTAAGTATTCTTTGAACTCTACGAAATCTATAGTAAGTATTATTTTAATTCTACAATATGTAGTTGACTTATCTCGATAACTATTTAAAAATATTTTTTTTATTACCAAGAAAATTGCCAACATTCAGATGGCTGTCATTTTGGTTGGTAGGGAATGATGAACCTAGCGGGAGTTTAAAAAAAGCATTCTTAATATTTCCAATAAATTTAAAAATTTTACTGTATCTTAATTAATCTAGTAAGTAGTGGCGGCGTCAAAAATGTGCGAGCTCGAAAACTAAATATAAAATATATCCCAAATTGGAATTCAATGTATAATTGAATGAATTGATGTTATTTAAAACTAAAGAAAACTTAAGAATTATAGTATATACTGGTATAAGAGGAAAAACAAAATATCTAGTTATCTATTAAATAAAACTTAAATGATGTAATTTACAATCGAGTCTGCTGAGTGCCTCAATTGTGGTAAAGCACTGATTTAATATTTTGTAGGTCGTTGAAATTTCATGATTTTCAATTTTCTTAGTATGATAGGCAAACATTGTTTTTGTTGCTTTTTTTACTTTACTAATTTTTTGTTTCTTGTAATTAAATAAGCCTTTTAAACATTTAAGGGGACCTTTACTTTCAAAATCGAAAAAAACACACTTTTTAAAAGTTTTTTTTTGAAAAGACTATTATATTTATTATTCTGAAACCTTTTGTACATTATTGGTAAGATTATGAAATATATAAAAAATTTTTTTTAAATGGAACTTTAGTATATTTTAATCCCTGCAGAGGGTGTCATCCAAAATGCATTTTTACGGCCGCATTTCTCTAGGACTTCCTGTAACAGATAGAGTAAAAATCTTTAGTGGATTGTTTTCATAATACACAAAACTAGTACCTAAACCTAAAAAACCTTTTATTTTTAATAAATATATCATTTTATACACATTTTTCTAAAAAAGTTAAAAAACGACTATAAGTTAGGGGTAAACTACCCCTCCGCATAAAAAAGGGGGGGGGGGGGGTAAAATAATATTTTTAAAGGTTTAGTTACTAGTATATTTGATAACGAATCGAATGGCGTTTGGTTTGTTGAAATCGGTTGAATAGTTTTTGAGATACAGATGCGGCCATTTTCAAAAATGTGATTTCGAGAAAAACGCGTTTAAAGTTTTTGTTATATCATTTTTGCATATAAAACGCGTAGAAGTACCGTTACAAATATAGGTATAACTTTTTTTCTTTTACGTATTTCTTAAAACGGTTTTAGGAGAGTGTTTGTGTGATGTTAAATTAATTAATTAATAATGGTATTTTTATGAAAAAAAAAACTGATTTTTTTTCGATTTTGAAAGTAAAAGGTCCCCTTAAACAAAGTATTTCGGAAGTAGGACACTTTTCTCCGTGAATATCCATTTATCGCTATTATTTTACCACAAATATAGTATATGGAAGAAATGTATTTGGGGAATCCAAATCAATTTTAGAATTCCGAAGCATCTAGGGACCTTCCTAGTTTTTCTTGCCGGTCCGCCTTCACAAAAGGTTCCAGCTTCTACAACTGGGTGTTATTTGTTTATTCAGTAAGCAAGTCAACGATTATTTTTATTCTTATTAGTTAGGAATGACCCTTATGGTGGGCATTGCTCCCTAAGAAACACCATAAGGTCTTTAACAGAAGAAGAATTAACCGAGCCGAGCTCAAAAACTCCTAACTGAAGATCGTTCTTCTTAAAAGTGCTAAAGCAGACAATCACACATGATATGTGATGTAGTTTCACCGTCTTCAAGACACACATAACATTGTGTAGGTGGTACTTTAGCTTATGATGGTCTGATATGTGTGATATGTCCCGGTTCCCAACATGAAGCATATAGGATCAAGGTCCAGACAGTACTTTTTTATAAAAAGTATCCGGACGGCCGTAGACGAGTTGATAGTGAGATTCTCACTAGTCTGTGATTGCACACGGAACTCATTATACTTATTGCTGTTCAGTCAAACTTTGGCGTGACGATTATTACTAGATCATTCGTATAGCCGATGGGCTCGTAGCCAAGCGCACATATCTTGATTAGGATGTCACCACTGACCAAACATCAAAGCACAAGCGATAGCGCCTCGCGTTGCGGGCACTTTGTGACTGGCTTAATGTACATAGAGGTATTGCCCAGCATATATGAGATATCTCACTCTTTTAGTATAGTATCCATCTACTTGAGTCTACTTTATATCCCTGTGCATAATATCCCTTGATATACAGGGTGTTCAGAGGTGGGAGGTCAATACTGCAGGGGGTGAAAGGTCAGACCGAGACAAGCAAAAAATCGTATGGGTGGGGGCATCTCGCACCGTTTGGCAGTTACAGGGTGATTCGTAAATCAGGATTTTGCCTTATATGGGAACCGCTCTTGTATTTTTATCTTTTTTTCTACGCATCGCAGTGGCCCCAGACTGATTTCAAAAAATCACTATTTGGAAGCCCTTTCCAAAAAAGTTTACACCACCCCCCTATCCCTAACCCCTTGGCCACAATCCCCCCTGGAAGTTGAAAAAATTAACTTTTATTTCACGATTTTTCACCTTTCGCCCCACTTTTCTCCGAAATTCATGTTATTAACATACCTACTTTTTATTTTTTTTAAGTTGCGTATCTAATTACCTTTCCAAAGAGGTGCAACATGCCCAGATAGGAAAAGGATACGAAAATTTATTTACAAAAATCCTTTTACAGAATATCATGACAATTCGAATTTTTTAAGAAATTATACTTAAGTTAACTTAAAAATACATTTTGTTCGCTTAAAAACTAATTACAATTAAAACGTTTGTCCTTTAAAAGCTGTTCAAAATGTTCTCCGCCAGTTTCGATGCATGCAAGTAGCCTTCGTCTTATTTCGCGTTAGAGGTCTATGGTAGCCAGTCTCTCCCGTATTTTCGTGGCTGTAGTCCCAATCCTGGTAACTAATTCTTCTCTGGTGTTGATTGGTCTTGAGTAAACTTCATCTTTCATCATTCCCCATAAGAAAAAGTCCAGTGGAGTAAGGTTCGGTGACCTAGCAGGCCAAGGAATCGGTCCACCTCGTCCAATCCAGCGCTCTGGGTAATTTTCATTTAACCTTGCCCTAACAATGTTCCCAGTATGCGCAGTTGCTCCGTCGAGCTGTAAATAAATTGCGCTTCTGGTGGCCAGGGGGATGTCCTCCAACAGATCCGGAAGGGTACTCTCCAAAAAGTCCGAGTATAGCTGACTATTCAGCACTTGGGGCAAGATGAAGGGTTCTATGAACTGGTTGCCGATGATGCCAGTCCAGACATTGACACTAAATCTTTGCTGAAAGGACCGACTCCTTGTCCTATGTGGGTTCACATCTGACCAGGTGTGCAGGTTGTGGAAGTTTGTGATGCCATCCCGGGTGAATTGCAATTCATCCGTCCACAGAATTCGGTCTAGAAACCTTCTGTTTTCAATGTCAGACTCGAACAGCCAAGTGCAGAATTGCAATCGTCCTTCGGAATCTCCTTCCCTAGTGCTTGGACCGGGATATGGTGGTATGGATGTAGTCCCTCTCGGTTCACAACGGTCCAAACTCTCCCTGAAGACAATCCTGACCTTCGTGCGACCTGCCTAATGCTTATTACAGGGCTGCTCCTGACGATGTTGAGGATTTGTTGGTCGGGGTCCGCTGAATCGGCCGATTTTCCTGATCGCGTTTCTGCTCTGGGGGCGGTTACACTTCCGGTTTCTTTTAACCTTCTGAAAGTCCTTGAAAATACCCTTCTGTTGGGTACCCGCCGATTCGGGAATCTCCTTTGGTATTCTCGTACGGCCTCACTATCATTTCCTTCTACTAAACCGTACACGTAAATTATATCGGCATACTCTTCAACACTGAATTCTGCCATTTTATCTTAATTTTTTCTATTAAACACCCGTTCTTTTCGTTTGCTTCTTCAACTGTGGTCAATATCCTTTCAAACTTACCCATTTTTATACCATAATTCATAGGAGGTATTAGAAACGGAGCGTCAGGATACTTAAGAGTCAATACTGGATATAATAAACTAATAACGCTATTTAACGAGATTACATTTATTATTTTATAACTGTTTTGCTGAAATAATAAAAATGTACTACCTCTGTTTCCTAAACAAACATTTCCGAACTTGCTGTCATAAAAATTGGTTACTTAACGACTTTTTCCATTATAATGCAATAAAGTAATTAGGTACCAGTGAGGATGTTTTAATTTCAGGACTTTTGCAACCCTTTCCTACCTGGGCATGTTGCACCTTTTTGGAAAGGTAATTAGATAGGCAACTTAAAAAAAATAAAAAGTAGGTATGTTAATAACATGAATTTCGGAGAAAAGTGGGGCGAAAGGTGAAAAATCGTGAAATAAAAGTTAATTTTTTCAACTTGCAGGGGGGATTGTGGCCAAGGGGTTGGGGATAGGGGGTGGTGTAAACTTTTTTGGAAAGGGCTTCCAAATAGTGATTTTTTGAAATCAGTTTGGGGCCGCAGCGATGCGTAGAAAAAAAGATAAAAATACAAGAGCGGTTCCCATATAAGGCAAAATCCTGATTTACGAATCACCCTGTAACTGCCAAACGGTGCGAGATTATAAAATTTCTTTTTTGATCATTCCTTTGTCAGGTTTCATAAAAAATACGATTATTTGTTGTTGTGAATGAATAAATAATTTTGAATTTAGATCGCTCATTCTATGCATAGACTATACGGAATGAAGCATTCACCTTTGTGGGAATTTCCGTTTTTATCTAAACTGGTTTTTGTAGGTGAAAAATGAATATAATCTTCTTTTGTTGGAAATTTGATTCATCTTTCATTTTTATAATAACACTAGTTGAGCTACCCGGCTTTGCTCGGGCGCAATAATTCTTCTAAACAAAGCAAAACTTGTGTGATTTCTAAACGTAGGAATAAAAAAATAACTAACCGGGTATAACAGTGCTAGGAAATTTTAAATGAAGAGCCAAAATTCAAGCCCAATTCTCCTACCTTTCATTTAATATTACATAATAGTGTATTTTATTTTAACACATTGTCGACCGCGAATTTTATGCAAACTACTGCCTATTTTTTCCTAATTGGACTTTGCTGTCCATAAAGATAAAAAAATCATTAACTTAATTAATGATTCATTAAGTAATTAAATTAAAGTTAGTAATTGTCTATACATTTTAATTCTTTTTCTTGGTATGTTAGGCTGTATAACATTCACAAATATATCTCGTTTCGCTGCGACTTGCAAACACGAGTTAGCTCGTGACCGGTTAACAATGTGTTAATATTATAATAATAGATTTTTCTGTCGACTTCTCATCTTCTTCTATGCCTTGTGTGTGTGTGTCATGCAGTGTACCATATTAAAGTCTACAAAAGAGCCCATCGAAGAAAAAAGTAATCTCTCTATCATAAAAAAGTAGTGTAAATTATAGACCAAGAGCCAGTGACCAATTTTGGGTGGTCATTTCAAAAGTCACGAAACTTTCCACAGTGATTCCTCTATACCTCCTGAAAATTAAAAGCCATTTCTGGCAACCCTCTGTGGCCAGGTTAGACTACCCTAAAATTTTAAAGAGGGTAAGAAATAAGGTTCATTTTAGTTAAAGTATCAGTCACAAAACTTCGTGAAATTACTGTCGACAGTATTTTGTCTTCATGGAATTTTTGCCAGAACATTTACATCCCTCCTAATTGTTGCCAGAACGCTTTAAATATTTATAAAAATAAAATTCATTTTTGTCATTTTATCAGTCTTGGAATTTTAACAGAATAAATAAAATAAATAAACAATAAATAATATACAATGCCAGAACGAAATTCCATCACCAACAATCTGCCAGAGCGAAAAACATGTTCGTGCGAGTGCAAGTAAAACAGGAATATGGAAACCTGCGGGTTAGAGAAAGAGCGCTAATTGGGTATTTATGGTGTTCATTAGACGTAGATTTAAAATTATACGTAATGCAATAGATTTTTCTTAATCTTGTTGAAACATCACTTGAGAAAGATTTTTCTGTACCTTTGACACGGATATTCTCTAGGTCATTTTCAAGGCTACTGTGGAAAATATTGAAACGCTGAAACACGTACTATCCTAGATATTCTTTTCTTCTATATTAGGAGGGACAATCTGTAAAAGGTCCAGTGCTCGTACCTGTACTTGTGACGCAGTTTTCTATTCCTTACTTTTTGTTCATACCTGTGTTAGGACCAGGGCCGTAATTTAAATTTGTTTTTGTATAGCGTTAAAATATTAATTTAAAATAAAGTTTAATTTTTACATCTTCAATATATATTTAATTAAATCTTTTTTAAAATATATATACTACAATGTAACTCTTATTGAGGGGTTACACCATCCTGACGCTCGAAAAAATAGGCATAAAAATAAACTTTTTTTGGCTCGTTCAACAAAATTGTGAATTATTCTGTATTTATATAATATAAATAATTTATTTATAAACAACTTCCAATACTGAAAAAAAAAACATTAACAATGGCGGTGCTGAGTTACTGTTAGTTTAGTCTTTCCAAAGGAATTATATTATTGTTAAAGATAGATAGATACGTAACGGTCCGAACTCTACCTGAGTTTTGGGTCGGCTCGCTGACGCGCTCACTTCTTAATTGCTATAACTTCGGTAACAATTTGAATTCTGAAATATTGGAACGCTTAAAATATTCTTAAAGGTATAACAAATTTATTAAGCAAAAACAAAAACAGTCTTTTTTTTTTGAAAATTTCACCCCTTAAAAAAATTCAAAATACAAGTTCTAGTTTATTAAAACACTTAATTTTTTTAAAAAGATATCTTACAAACGTAAAAAAAAAGGATTTCAAAAAAGAAAACCTAGTTTTCGACTTTTTGCAGCGAAAGAAAGAAAGAAATATTTTAAAAAATATGTTTGAACTTCTTCAGTTATCAGTTACAGTCAATAAGTGCTAACGAAGTTCGTTGATCGCATCGAAAATGTACTACTTATAATATTCCACTACTTTCAAATTGAGTAAAGGCGCCAATATTTATTGCCTAGTGGAGAGGACCTATTACTTTATTACCTTTGTTAATGAATTTTGCGATGAGTCATCTGAAGTATTTTATTTTTTTCATTCCGAGAGCATTTTTTCATAAATGAATTTTTTTGATGGACATAGCGTTTTTTTTAAAAGACCCTTGAAAAGGTAAGTGCTACCTTCCTTTATGGTATGAGAAAAACATCACTGATTATTTTTAAAAAGTTACATCGATATAGAAAATATACTAATTTTTATATTGTATGTAAAAGAGAAAAAATTTACAATTATTACCTTTTATATATACAGGGTGTTCAGAGGTGGGAGGTCAATACTGCAGGGGGTGAAAGGTCAGACCGAGACAAGCAAAAAATCGTATAGGTGGGGGGGGGCATCTCGCACAGTTTGGCAGTTACAGGGTGATTCGTAAATCAGGATTTTGCCTTATATGGGAACCGCTCTTGTATTTTTATCTTTTTTTCAACGCATCGCAGCGGCCCCAAACCGATCTCAAAAAATCACTATTTGGAAGCCCTTTCCAAAAAAGTTTACACCACCCCCCTATCCCCAACCCCTTGGCCACAATCCACCCTGGAAGTTGAAAAAATTAACTTTTATTTCGCGATTTTTCACCTTTCGCCCCACTTTTCTCCGAAATTCATGTTGTTAACATACCTACTTTTTATTTTTTTTAAGTTGCCTATCTAATTACCTTTCCAAAAAGGTGCAACATGCCCAGATAAGAAAAGGATACGAAAATTTATTTACAAAAGTCCTTTTACAGAATATCATGACAATTCGAATTTTTAAGAAATTATACTTAAGTTAACTAAAAAATACATTTTGTTCGCTTAAAAACTAATTACAATTAAAACGTTTGTCCTTTAAAAGCTGTTCAAAATGTTCTCCGCTAGTTTCGATGCATGCAAGTAGCCTTCGTCTTATTTCACGTTTGAGGTCTATGGAGCCAGTCTCTTCCGTATTTTCGTGGCTGCAGTCACAATCCTGGTAACTAATTCTTCTCTGGTGTTGATTGGTCTTGAGTAAACTTCATCTTTCATCATTCCCTATAAGAAAAAGTCCAGTGGAGTAAGGTCCGGTGACCTAGCAGGCCAAGGAATCGGTCCACCTCGTCCAATCCAGCGCTCTGGGTAAAGTTCATTCAACCTTGCCCTAACAATGTTCCCAGTATGCGCAGGTGCTCCGTCGAGCTGTAAATAAATTGCGCTTCTGGTGGCCAGGGGGATGTCCTCCAACAGATCCGGAAGGGTATTCTCCAAAAAGTCCGAGTATAGCTGACTATTCAGCACTTGGGGCAAGATGAGGGGTTCTATCAACTGGTTGCCGATGATGCCACCCCAGACATTGGCGCTAAATCTTTGCTGGAAGGACCGACACCTGGTCCTATGTGGGTTCACATCTGACCAGGTGTGGAGGTTGTGGAAGTTTGTGATGCCATCCCGGGTGAATTGCGATTCATCCGTCCACAGAATTCGGTCTAGAAACCTTCTGTTTTCGATGTCAGATTCGAACAGCCAAGTCCAAATTGCAATCGTCTTTCGGAATCTCCTTCCTGTAGTGCTTGGACCGGGATATGGTGGTATGGATGTAGTCCCTCTCGGTTCACAACGGTTCAAAATCTCCCTGAAGACAATCCTGACCTTCGTGCGACCTGCCTGATGCTTATTACAGGGCTGTTCCTGACGATGTTGAGGATTTGTTGGTCGGGGTCCGCTGAATCGGCCGATTTTCCTGCTCGCGTTTCTGCTCTGGGGGCGGTTGCACTTCCGGTTTCTTGTAACCTTCTGAAAGTCCTTGAAAATACCCTTCAGTTGGGTACCCGCCGATTCGGGAATCTCCTTTGGTATTCTCGTACGGCCTCACTATCATTTCCTTCTACTAAACCGAACACGTAAATTATATCGGCATACTCGTCAACACTGAATTCTGCCATTTTATCTTAATTTTTTCTATTAAACACCCGGTTTTATCGCTTGCTTCTTCAACTGTGTCAATGTCCTTTCAAACTTACCCATTTTTATACCATAATTCATAGGAGGTATTAGAAACGGAGCGTCAGGATACTTAAGAGTCAATACTGGATATAATAAACTAATAACGCTATTTAACGAGATTACATTTATTATTTTATTACTGTTTTGCTGAAATAATAAAAATGTACTACCTCTGTTTCCTAAACAAACATTTCCGAACTTGCTGTCATAAAAATTGTTTACTTAACGACTTTTTCCATTATGGTGCAATAAAGTAATTAGGTACCAGTGAGGATGTTTTAATTTCAGGACTTTTGCAACCCTTTTCTACCTGGGCATGTTGCACCTTTTTGGAAAGGTAATTAGACAGGCAACTTAAAAAAAATAAAAAGTAGGTATGTTAATAACATGAATTTCGGAGAAAAGTGGGGCGAAAGGTGAAAAATCGTGAAATAAAAGTTAATTTTTTCAACTTGCAGGGGGGATTTTGGCCAAGGGGTTGGGGATAGGGGGATGGTGTAAACTTTTTTGGAAAGGGCTTCGAAATAGTGATTTTTTGAGATCAGTTTGGGGCCGCTGCGATGCGTACAAAAAAAGATAAAAATACAAGAGCGGTTCCCATATAAGGCAAAATCCTGATTTACGAATCACCCTGTAACTGCCAAACGGTGCGAGATGCCCCCCACCACCCATACGATTTTTTGCTTGTCTCGGTCTGTCCTTTCACCCCCTGCAGTATTGACCTCCCACCTCTGAACACCCTGTATAAGAATATACTTTTATAGAATTAAATATTATAAAATTATAAATATAAATAAAACTAAACTCAACTGAATGCAACTGAATATGTTGAACAGGTGCACATATTTTCATTAAAATAAAATTAATTAATTTTATTAAATTAAAAAATTGCAATAAAAAATGATTTGTCTACGATACAAAATATGTCTTTAACATATTTCATCATTGTCAAAGAAAAAAGAAGAGCGGAAGTTTTACTCATCAAAATGTTCAACCCTTATTCTGTTCTTAAAAAAATCATGTAAATTTTTAGTTAAGTTTCAAAATTTCGGGGGGGGGGGGGGGGGGGGGGGGGGTTCTAACCCCCTGACCCCCCTCCACGCTGGCTACGGCCCTGATTAGGACCTTCGAAATGTAAAGTAAGGAATAGAAAACTGCGTCACAAGTACAGGTACGAGCACTGGACCTTTTACAGATTGTCCCTCCTAATATAGAAGAAAAGAATATCTAGGATAGTACGTGTTTCAGCGTTTCAATATTTTCCACAGTAGCCTTGAAAATGACCTAGAGAATATCCGTGTCAAAGGTACAGAAAAATCTTTCTCAAGTGATGTTTCAACAAGATTAAGAAAAATCTATTGCATTACGTATAATTTTAAATCTACGTCTAATGAACACCATAAATACCCAATTAGCGCTCTTTCTCTAACCCGCAGGTTTCCATATTCCTGTTTTACTTGCACTCGCACGAACATGTTTTTCGCTCTGGCAGATTGTTGGTGATGGAATTTCGTTCTGGCATTGTATATTATTTATTGTTTATTTATTTTATTTATTCTGTTAAAATTCCAAGACTGATAAAATGACAAAAATGAATTTTATTTTTATAAATATTTAAAGCGTTCTGGCAACAATTAGGAGGGATGTAAATGTTCTGGCAAAAATTCCATGAAGACAAAATACTGTCGACAGTAATTTCACGAAGTTTTGTGACTGATACTTTAACTAAAATGAACCTTATTTCTTACCCTCTTTAAAATTTTAGGGTAGTCTAACCCGGCCACAGAGGGTTGCCAGAAATGGCTTTTAATTTTCAGTAGGTATAGAGGATTTACTGTGGAAAGTTTCGTGACTTTTGAAATGACCACCTAAAATTGGTCACTGGCTCTCCCTCTATTAGTGGTAAGGTAATTTATAGCCTATTTCCATTAGGAAGACATAAGCTTACCAACGTTGGAAGAATTATTTAAATTGGTTCAGTAGTTTCTGAGATTACCGCTTACACATAAACAAATTCAAACTCTATTTATATATTAAAAATTGCGAATTATAGATATTCCTAAAAGACGAAATTTTTGGATCTTTGACCTTTAATATTTTTTAACACATCAGCGATTTCACTCTGGATTTATAATATGTTGTTTAAAACGACCAAATAAAGCGATTGAAACAAAAAACAAAAGGTTCGGTTTTTTTGGAACAGAAAAACCAAAATGTCCCTTGACTATCGTTTATATTTATACTTGTTAGCAATTTCACCGCAAAAAGCGCAAAAAAAACGTTATTTTTAGGTTCGCGCGGAGTTCCGTAACTCCTACACTAAGAGATAAAAATTCGCTTTCGCAGACTATTCTGCAGCGAATTCGATGCTCTACAAAAAAAAAGTCTCGTACATTTCTTCGTATCTACATATTTCCGTTTCTGCTACGTACCGATGAAGGTTCAGAAAACGTTATTTTCTAAATTCTAACTATTATAAAAAAATTCTAACTATTATAAAAAAATACACAAATACTCCTCTCGTCGAGCTGAATCGTTTGGTTGTTGTGACCATCGGGAAGTTACTGAACGTTGTTATATGGGAGATTTAATAATTGCACTCGTGTATACAAACATTCGAAGATTGTTATAGTTGATTGTTACCTTATTTCATATTAAATTTTCACATTGGCTATCATTTTATATATTCTAAAATATTTTCTTCTTTCATTTTTGTACCTACTTAAAAGTTTTTAAATTTATGCTTTTGCAGTTCAATCAGAAGTTATCCACACACAGAATGGTTTTTCAGGCATTCAAACGAGGCATTTCTTGCGGTGTATTAGGTATTGGCCAGGGAAGATTTATACTATTGGATACAGTTCCGCTTCTTAAAAGAGTATTATCACCGAAATTGCGTGCTGTGTCTCTTCAAATATTAACACCAAAGTAAGTTAAATATCTTTTCATGTGAACTCCACAACTATATCAAAACCTGTTTAGAGAGAAGTATGACTTGAAACACACAGTAGAAGTAATGGCTGATTTGGGCCTAACATTTACACAAATAAAAGCTGCTGATGGAATATACCAATACCAAATAGAACCTGATTTGGATCTTCTTTGTAAATTTCAAGGTACGTAGATAAATAGTCCTCCTGTTAATATTTAGTCATTTTGTTTTTAGGATATCCTGGCATTTTGCTGAGTTATTTTGCTAAACAGCTAGTAGCAAGGGAAGTTGAACTGGAAAAAATGAGGAGAGCTTCACCTAAAGTAATGAATTCCACAGCAGCTCCGGAAAAAAAAATGAAGAAAAATAAAGCTGCTGACGTGCCTCCAACAAATTTACCTAATCACCTACAAACTCTTCGACCGAAAAGAATTAAAAATTCGAATTTGAAAGAAACGGTAAGTGCTTTTAAAAGGTAACTTTGCTATTCAAAGCGTGAACTATTTTCTATTATGGGGTTTTAGCATGCTATCAATTTTTAAATTTACATAAATGAATATGGACATATACGCTGTCGCAGCGAGGAATGCATTCGAATTGATTTCGGATGAGTGTTCTTTATCGTTTTTTTTCCATTTCAATATTTTTTTTCTACAAACAAAACAGGAATTTACCCTCAGTAAAGGTATAACCATTTGAATTTCAATTGTAAAGTGAAATTACATGCGAAATTGAAAATAAGCTGAATTGCAGGCAATATCTGCGAAGGAGCAAAACTTTGTAATACGCTCGTTCGTACGTACATACATGATGTAATGATTGCTTGTTGTTATGAGATTCCTCTGGTTGTTCTGGGTCGTAAAGCCTCTTGTTTTGCAAGTTTGTTGGAAAAGAAAGAGTTTTATCGTCGATTGAAGGGCTCTTCAAGGCAAGATATTCATCGGTCGAGCATTGTTATATTGGTTACAAACTCTAGGTAAATTGCGAGGAAGTATACAAAGTTTAGAAGTTTAGTATTTTACGGAAATATAAGGAATTTTAATTTGAATATCAATTTCCATGCAGAGACGATAGAATTATTTAAAGGCTTAAACTTAATATGATGTTCTACATAATAAAAATTAGGCTGTGGACAGTTGGACATATTTACAGACGGATGGACAACAAATTCATTTTCACGGGATCCTAAACAGTCTGATAATAGATTTAAGAGAACGATGAGATAATTTTCGAGATTATTTGCACCTTAGCGTTGAACAGTTAAAAATTAAGAGGATAGTTTTTTCTCCATCAATTAAATAACTTCAGAAAAATAGTCTGCACTTCCAAAACGTGGTTAGTATTGATAATTTACGAAAAACTATGCTTATTTAAAAACAAACAAAAGTGTATACATTAGAGTGGTACAATGTTTTTTCTTTCAAACAGGTTTAATAGTTGCAGATACATAAAAGAAAAATTCTGGTCCAAGGAGAGCTCATAATATTAATATTTACTTGTAGCTCATTTTTTAGTTTTCCATAAAAACAACATGGTAAAGAATACTTTACTAGACAGTTTCCTCTATATATCGTGAACAAAATCTTACACGAACGGGAGCAAGTCCATTGAAAAGAGCATACAATTTCCAATAAAAAAGTTCCCATACACTTGAAAATAACACGTTAGTTTATTAGCTCTCAAAGTTTAGGAATATTTTTAAGATTGAGAAAAAAAGCAAATTAATAAAAAAGTAGTTATTTCGAAAAAACCGCTATTGAATTCTACAGAAAAAATCATAAAAAAAAATTCCCTCTGGAACTTTTTTCAGATTTCCATTGGTGGTGTAAAATCGTTATAAACAATTGTATAGTGTCAGTTTATGTCTTAGTATCAAGCTCGATATATGCGCATATTAATAAATAATTAACAGGAAAGGTCATTTTATTTCATTACACTAATAATGTATTTACTACACATTGCAATGTTCTAATAATAAGAGCTGCCAGTAAACTTCCTATATTTGACGAAATATAAAAATATATTCCTAATTTTCAACTTGGTGTAACAGATATAAAATAAATAAAAACTAGTCATCATGTTGAAATTATGCAAAATTATCAAAATAATATTAAGCTGTTATAGGGGTAAATACTTGACAGTATCTGGATAAAAAGGTGTCTGAAGAAACCGGAAAAAGTCGTATGTATTGAAAACTATGAAAATATTAGTGATTTGAATACAGCGAATTTTTAAAATTCTTCAATTATAAGAGTCTGTTGTGCTTTTAAACTTACCTGCTTCTCAGCCACAATTCTTCTTTAATAAGACTAGCACAGCGAAATTAAGTATTTGCTTTCTGTGCTCATAACAATTATTCGGGCAATCACTCACTCTTATCCTGGTGGACGGACTGTCGCTCCTTGGCTAGAAGGTGAATGGGAATGACCCCCGCGATCACTCGGTAGGAGCTCTCGATGCGGAGCGCTGCACGCCGTTGTACCGCCGCCGTAAGTTTGCGGTACTTCTAGCACCACATCGCGTCGGCCCAAAATTCTGCGCCGTACAGATCACGGCCTCGACGGTGCGGAGTAGCAGACGTCTTTTGCAGGGCCCGGTCGCACAGCCAAGGACCCACCCGACGCATCATCTTGTAGTCTCATCTGAGCTGCCTCGACATCTCTGGCGGTGATGACCACCTCGGTGTCGTTAGCATACCCAACCAGGAAAGATCCTTCTGGCATCACCATACGAAGGACCCCATCATACGTATAATTCCATATGCTGTGTCTCAGTATGGAGCCCTGGGCCGCCCTTGCCGAGAGGACCCTCGTTTCCGGACCATTCTCCGTTTCGCAGGTGTGGGTGCGGTCCTTGAGGTAATTCCTCATCATCTGCAGGAGATACTAAGCGACCCTAAAATTCCGCTCTAGCGCATTTCTAGGCGTTTCAGAGTTAAAGGCGTTGCGTACATTCAGAATGACCAGCAAGCACATAGGGCTGGAGTAATAATTCCCGCATTAGGTGGCCTTGCCGCATTGACTACCTCCTGGACAGCGTGAACTGTCCTTTACGAAAGCTATACTGTTGAGACGAGGCTTCAGCAGGTTCTCCAGGAGCTTGCCGGCTGTGTCGAGCATACACAGTGGTTTTTACGACTCAGAAGACCCTGCTGGCCCCTTGCCCTTTGCTGATCATCACAAGACTTGTTGCCTTCCGGTGAGATGGAAAAGTCTCCGCCTTCAGGCAGGCGTTGTACATGTCCAGCAAGAGGTCTGGATGGCTGACGTTCCACATTTTCCCAATTTCGTCGATGGACGCTCCCAATTTCCCCAATCAACCGCCTGAGATGGAGACATATCCGCCTTAGTTCCGCGATCACATCCGTCCAGCAGTACGCCGGATGTCGCACTATGGGCTAAACGGCACTTTTTGTGTTTAAAACCTAATATCTCGGAAAAAACCGAAGATATTAACGTAAATTTTTTTTTAAATTGAAGCTGAGATTATGTAGATTACTGGAAAATTAACCAGAATGGCTGAAATGAAAATAAACCCTATGTAACATAACCTCAAAGTTGCATTTTTTTCTGAAAAATTGAATAGGCTCACACCAACAAAAAACTTGGTCTTTATTTTAAATGTCATATATGCTATCCGATGAACTTTAACCTGTTGATCACGAATCCGAGGTCAGAATTGCCCCCCACCCTACAGTTTTCAGAAAAATGAAGAATTGCCGTGCCTAGTATAAGCCTTTTTAACTCTTTGAGTTACAAAAGACGAGCTTAAATTAATTTTTACTATAACATACTGAAGGTTTTTGGGGTCGCTGATCACGAATCTGAAGTCAGATTTTGAAAATTCAAAATGGCGGATCCAATATGGCGGACCAAAATTTTTATATTTGATCGAATTTGGACTAAAAATTGATGAGATTTTGAAAATTCAAAATGGCGGATCCAATATGGCGGACCGAAAATTTAATATTTGACCGAATTTCGACTCAAAACTGTATACATGGGTTTTTGAGGTCGCTGATCATGAATCTGAAGTCAGATTTTGAAAATTTAAAATGGCGGATCCAATATGGCGGACCGAAAATTTAATATTTGACCGAATTTCGACTCAAAACTGTATACATGGGTTTTTGGGGTCGCTGATCACGAATCTGAAGAAAACCTTCAGTTAGTATGTTATAGTAAAAATTAATTTAAGCTCGTCTTTTGTAACTCAAAGAGTTAAAAAGGCTTATACTAGGCACGGAAATTCTTCATTTTTCTGAAAACTGTAGGGTGGGGGGCAATTCTGACCTCGGATTCGTGATCAACAGGTTAAAGTTCATCGGATAGCATATATGACATTTAAAATAAAGACCAAGTTTTTTGTTGGTGTGAGCCTATTCAATTTTTCAGAAAAAAATGCAACTTTGAGGTTATGTTACATAGTGTTTATTTTCATTTCAGCCATTCTGGTTAATTTTCCAGTAATCTACATAGTCTCAGCTTCAATTTAAAAAAAAATTTACGTTAATATCTTCGGTTTTTTCCGAGATATTAGGTTTTAAACACAAAAAGTGCCGTTTAGCCCATAGTGTGTCGCCCCTCCCTATACACTTTCTTCACTTTACTTCTTGCCTCTCGGTGGATTAGAATCATCGTTGAGTCCACCATCCGTTCGGCTCACTCGAGAGGCGGCAATCCTTGTGGAATCCCGTCAATGGTTTGCCCGCCGCGTGTGATGGCTAGAGACATTCTTTCATCGTTCATCCTGGCGACATCCGATCTGGACGGGCCTTGCAAATGCCGGACCCGCCCTGGTGCTATACCAAGCCCGCGGAACGTTATATATGTATTGGTGATCGCTGGCTGTATAGTCCTCGATCACCTACCAGTTCTGCACCCGTGCAGCCAGATTTTCCGTCGCTAGGGAGAGATCAATGATGGTTTCCCTAAAATCAGGGCGCCGAAAGGTAGACGTTGAGCCCGTGTTTAACACCAGTCCGACCGTGGACGCGAAGTCCATAACTCTTCCTCACTGGGAGTCGTGCCTGGGCTCCCCCTCCCCACTCCAAGGCCTTCGCGTTGAAGTTCCCAGCCACCACCTGCTCTCCATCAATGTCCGGGCCACGTCCTCAAGGCTATCTAACTTGGCCTGGAAGTCGACTATCGGCTTGTTTGGGCTGAAGTAGAAGCTGACGTAGGTAACGTTGTCACTTCTCACCCAGACGAAGCCAGCGCCCGCACCATGGTCCGCAGCGAATTTTAGGGCGTCCGAAAAGGCTGCTCAAGTCTGGATCGTTGCATTCCTCAGCTCGAGCAAAACCTCACCGGACCAAGTTTGTCGGACGGCCCTGATCGTGACCCGCAGATTTCAGAGTTGACCGTTTTGCGGACCGTATTAAGGATGTACATAGTGCGTTACCAGCCCCATCGAGTCCGTCGAGGGATCTGTAGAACCGCGGATCGAACCACTCGTGACCTCGCAAAAATATTGGCAAGCGCGCTGCCGCTTTCTTTCTCCGTCTCCTCTACACTCCCACCCAACCGATTTTTGTAAATATCCATAGAAAATGCAAATGGGTATAATGTTTCCTATATTAAGGCATGGGCTCGTGTTCTCGAACCACAGCTGAGGCTTTCGCCAACATTACGACTCCTGCTACCTCCGTGCTCTGTAGGAGAGCATTCCCCCTCCGGCCGTCCTTTCCCTTCTTTGAACGGTCCCCAAATAACTAGCGACTTGCCTACGAAGGTTCCGTAGACTTTCAGAGGAACGTTCCCATACCTGCCAAATTGCTTTATTTCAATTAATTGTGCACTGTACGCATATTACTTTAGTTTGATTGCGTTTCTGTTCTTTCTTCATTAGCCGTGAATGTTTGTTTAACCGTTTGAGTAATTTTATCTTTTCCTTGTCTAAAAATGCATTAAGGGGGTCCTCTAGTTTCTCGGCTGTTTATTTACGGCTTGTTCAATAATTTTTTACGTGCAAACCATCGAAATAATCAATCTCATTGTTTTTGCATAATCTTTATTAACATTTAAATAAGCTTTACACATTTTTTGAAATCAAAATATATAATAGAGTAAAAGTTATAGTGGCCGACAGGAAGACATCAAGTAAAAGAGGTGCTTGACGGTGACCAAGATTGCGGCTGTTCTACTTATCTGAAATCAATAAACCAAACGGCATTTTAATCTTCATATTTAAGACTAGCGATTGACCTAGAATGAATTCTAAATTACAAAAATTGACTTTTTTATAGACTTTTGAAAATTACATTCTATTTTTTACTCATTTTTTCTTAAGTTTTTCGCTCGTAGAAAAAAAACGACCGAAGCAATCATGATAATCCTAGTTCAATCGCTGGCTTATAACATATTAAAGATGCTGTATAAATTTGAACAAGATCGGTGCAGTAGTTTCTGAAATATCGTGGTCACCGTTTCGAAAAATGGTGTTTCGAGAAAAACGCGTTTGAAAGCTCGCGCAGCCCAGCGCGCTCTTCGTATACCTGCTCCGTTCCAGGGCCGTAACTTGTGAACCACTTCAAATATCGAAAAATCCTTTGGCACACATTTATGAATGATTTATGAAAAAAAAAAAAAAAATCGATTTTTTCGACCCGAGAAACTAGAGCACCCCCTTAAGTTGAAACTGCCATGAACTGTCATTGTCAGTTATGATGAGTTTACCCTTTCTATTCGAGTTATGATATTGGTTTAGGGCTATACGAATATCTATCCTATATATTCTCGTTTTAATTGGAAATGTAGTGAATTTATCTATATACGTTACATACATTTCTTGTTTGTCCTTAAACCAAATATCGATATGAACTTTTTCGTTGGGGTTTTCTGGAAGTTTCGATTTTTGAAAAGTGATCTTAGGGGGATTTCTATCGTATTTTACGATGTTGCAAATTGAACAATTGTAGATAAGTTTTGTTATTTCTTCCTTGAAGTTTGGGTAATAAAATGTTAGGCGAATATTTGTATATATTTCTTCCATACCTTTTTGATTGTTTTTGTAGTGTTCTCTCCATATTTCCTCGTGTAATCTTCGTCAATTATAAAATGAACATTATTTTTAGAAAATATATTCGTTAATATTTCTGCCGGACGAACTATATGAAACTTATGCTCCGCGTTTCCCAAATAATATATTAAGCCTTGACAGTCGAGTGCTTTATTCAAGTCTTAAAACGTTATATAACTGGAAATATTTCTTGTTAGTACATGATCAACTAACTATTTAATGTATGATAATAAGATTCAGTTTTTGATCAAAACCACAGCAATGATAAATAAATGAAATAAAAACTAAATTCTTCACATGTCCCCGTATTGGGGCCTACACATTTACACATTTTACATTTAAGGCAATTAAAATCAATAAATAAATCAACAGATATTTTTTACATTTTTAGGAATTATTATAGTTGTGTTGAGCGTTTTTAATAATGATTTTTTATAAGATATGGTTATATTAGTGTAGGTGGACGAAAAATCTTAAGAACATTGGCTTTTGTCGCAGTAAAGAGGAGTTATAAAGGATAAAAAATTTATGTATTATTAATTTGCATGACTTACCCGCGAAATAATTTACCGAAATTTACAAATGTTTAGAGATACATATAAGTGATATAATTTGTTCAGAGTTTTGTTTTCAAAGTGTTTCTAATTTTATAAAATTAATGACTCGTCACATTTATTAGTTTTCTATTTTTTGAGCCCATCCTTTTCTGTGAATTTCTTTGTATATCCATCTTCCACTTACAATTTTTTCTTTACAAAACTAATGTGAGAAATTCGGGAGTTTTAACTCTGTGATCATAGCAAGGATGCGTTTTAACAGCAGTGTAGGTATCATTAAGGCGGTAGTCCAGTGAAAACGACTGTTTTTTCAACGATTTTTTTTTCATATTAGAAGTCAATTTTTATTAAAAAACTTGTTGACATATGATAGTACAGCTATTAAAATATACAAAAAAAATTTTTTTTTTTGTTTTCGATGAGTCATCCCGACAAAATGGCCGCTCCAAAAAAAAATTTTTTTGTTGGCGGACGTCGAATCTCTGCAACGGTTCATTTGAAACAAAAAATTCAAACGAGGTTTTAATCTGTAGAACATTGGCTATCGTCGGAACTAGAATTATTAATTTTCAATAAAAAACAACAAAATGGCGGCATTTCGAATTTTTCGGGTGTTTTTCGGGTGCTTAATTTGTTTATAACTTTGTAAATAAACAATGGATTTTAATAATTCTAGTTCCGACGATAGATACACAATCAAGAAATATACAGCTAAATTTTTAGATCAATCGGAGCAAAAGACTCTGAGATCTGACGTCCGCCGAGTCAAAACATGCTGTTTTCAGAAAAACGCGTTTAAAGTTTTTTATGCGGAAAAAAGCTAAAATTAATTTTACCTTAGTCAGCGATGCCTGCTCCATACATAACGCGATGCCTCCTAAATACATAACTAACCTTAAATATAAAGCAGAAGGACCTAGACCGTTATAAACCGAAAAAAAATGGGCGAAGCAAACAGAAATACAAGAGTCCTCCTTGCTCCGAAACACGCCAGGGGACCTTCGAGCGCTCGGATTACACGTCTCTCGAAAACTCTCTGTATCTTTTAAACTATTCAATATTTTGCTTAGATATTTTAAGGGAGTATTTTCGAGGTGTAGTAGAGTAGATTTAAGCAAAAAAAAAAAATTAAAATTTTTTTTTTTTTTCACTGGACTACCCCCTTAACGTACGTGCACGTCTACAATCAGTTTTCGCAAGTTTTGAATATATGGACGATTTCTATATATTGCATACATGAGTTTTGCAAATTTTGAAAAATTTATCAGTTGGTTTAATTAAGCCTTCCTCTTCCTCACTAATAGTTTTATATTATTTAAGCAACAATAAAACTTCAGTAGGATCACTTCCGCTAGAGCCCTGTTGTGTCATTTGATCGCTACAATACAAATACAATATTTTTGGCAGTTTTCAAGTAGCAGTATCCAGAAAAATATCTCATAGCGGCGTTGTTAATTTCATATTCCTCAGAAGTAACATCACTATCTATTGGAATTTGCGAAATTGAAGTGATAGGGTTAAGGCATGTTTCATTCAATGTTCCATTATCATATTGATTTTTAGACGCATTTTCATTTGTCATCTGACATTTGTCTTCGCAATTAGAAAATTTAGATGAAAAAAAATTTAAAAAAAAAAATAAAAACCGACTTCAAAACTTTGTCTGTATGTATAAACTTAAACTAAAAAGTTAAAAATAATATTCTTTATAACTTTAAAGAAAAGAGCTTACAAGTACAATATACAAAATTATTGATACTTAAATATTTGCCATATTCAATCAGCTATTTTTGGAGTCGGTGTCAGCCAAGGCAAGTTTATAAACTTTATAAACAGTAATTTGAGTCAAATTAAAGCAACATTTTTTTACTTCTGTTAGCAATTTTGAAATAGCTTTATTAATTTCGAAAAGAACAGACTCGTCAGATTCTGCAAATAAACTTTTTATTGTGATCCAATTATGATGCCTCACTTCATTTGATAGCAAATTGAGACCCTAAACATCTCTTAAGAAACGATATCCGGCAGAAGATCGAAAGTATATACACTTCTCTGCATCTGTGTAGACATTATTTCTCAAATTCAAAATGAAATTTGAAAATATTTTTGTATTTTCATTTGGTTTCGACAGAGCATCAATGTGACTGCTTAAATTAATAGCACTTGTTTTCCTCAACAAATCACATTTCTTCTTATAATGATTTGCCTTGTTTTTCCAAAATTTGTTCTTAACAGCCAAACCTTTTTATAATTTAAACTTTTTAAATCGTTGCTCTATAATTTTAATTTTTTACCTTTTCTAGGTACTATTTATTGGATTTGAAATTCTTTATGCAGATTCATAAAATTGCCGTCAGAAGGCACACACTTTGAATAGGTGTTTAATTCTTGCACAGTGAAGTCCAATGTTTTTATATTTTTTCTTGATGATGAAGGCAACAAGCCTTTGTTAGATCGAAGCCAGAGGTTATTTCCTCAATAATTATCGAGGTTATCTCCTCAATAAAAATCGAGCTTTTCTTAAAATATTTTTTTCCCAACAAAAGTTTGATTCCTGCTATTAAGTACAGCAGAAGAATCACCTATAGCTTCAATCCAAGCAGGATAAGAAGCATTATTTTCTTTAGGAAACTGAAACTTCCATAAAAATGTTAACCAGTAGCTTGGCACGAAAGAATAATACATTTAGTTCTTTTCCGAGCCATCATTAATTAATAAAAGAAAGAAACAATAAAGTTCGCTAAATATCAAATCCAAGTCCAGTTAAAAGCAATCATCAATCAATTAATCAATATGGTTAATTCGGTATAAAAAAAGCATATTTTCAATAATTTTCTTTAACACAGTTAATATATATTTTTTTTATTTACTTAGTATAATAAAATGACATGTGAAGAATATTTTGTCAAATTTTCATTGATACTTATAAAGAAATGAGACATTGACAGCAAATCTTCGCAAACGCCTCTAAAAAAAGTTGGATTGCGGTGAACTGCGTAACGAATGACTGGATCATTTGAAATCAAAAAACAAAATGGATTTCATTAGTTGATAAGTTCTTTAAGGTAAAGCTGTCGATTTTTTTTATTGATTTTTAAATTTTTGGTAACACTTAGAAGTCAAAGTATCGATTTTTCATAAAAAAAATCGAAAACTTTGTTATTTTAGAAAAAAAAAAAAAAAAATACGAAAGCTTTACCTCGTAATTCATGTGAAGAAAGAAAGGAAAACGTGTAAAATTTCAAAAGGATCGGTGCAGTAGATTTTGAACTAGAGAATCACCGACTTTCAAAATGCTAAGTGTGAGAAAAACGCGTTTAAAATCTAAACACTGAGTTTATAAGGCACAGGAACAACTCGAAGCCGGATCGGAGGGGCGGAGGCTTACACCTCCATATCTCCGTTAGCTTTACTTCAATCGAATTCAAAGAACACAATAATCTTGAGATGTTGTACATTTACATGAGAAATTAAAAAAAAAAAATACCATACCATTCCTTTAAAAATTGTCCCATGATAAATTAAATTGCGTGTAATAACATTTTGCTAAGTAAAAAAAATGTTAAAATCGAAGAGAAAATCAATGAAAATCCCATCATGAAGTAAGACGATTTTCTGCTGGTGGATATTCTCCATCTCCACTTCAGTCGGGTCACGCTGAAGCGCATGAAGACATCGTCATTGCGTTTTAATATCAAATAAATCAATTAGACGAGCTCCAGATTACTCGTGCCGAAACCATTTTATATAGTCTAGCCCCTGATAAGCTAGCTCTGCTCCACATCGACGGGTATCCCCTTGTGGCTCTGTTTTACCCCCTTTCGCCACGAAAGAACCACTTTCAATCCATGAAAATAGAACACAAAATCCCTGATGGGATTCTGAAAAATGACTCGACCATAATGGAGGATTACTAAATAAATAGTATATAACTGAACTATAAAAACATTTATTTCGCTTAAAGCGCTGATCTTTTTTCCGCCTGGGACTGCCCCTCTGATAACTTGACGTGTCCCCCGCTGTTAGTTAAATTGAAAGGATGGTTTACATCAGCACAAACGTTATTATAAAGTTGAATTGAAAATGTATCCTGATAGTAGTGCTAACATTTGTCTTATTTCCAGACCTCCAAGGACTTCTTTGGCAGGATTGTGACCAAGCAGGCTACACTTACTGTGCAGGAAGGTAAGCAAGTTTATGCTCTTATTTTGATTATTTTTCACCTTTTTTATTTTTTCATTGGTAAAGGTGGGACTGATTTAATCGTTAAAAGTCCGATTTGGTACAAATACAAGGAAGGTTTTAACAACGCTGTGAGAAAAGATGTACTTGTTTCAGATATTTTGTAAATGTTAAAAATTTGTTATTTGTTGAAATAAAAGTTTTTTATTGTATTTATTTTAATGTTTACTAATGAAAAAGTCTCGAGCAGCTTTCAGAGTGAGGTTTTTAATAGGTGCATGAAGGAATCATGTCGGTGAAAAAAAAAATTAATTAAGTAAACATCGAAACTAAGCAGTATATGCTTATTTGCTTCCTTTTTTTCGTTGGATCGGGAACTCGCTTCAAAATTCATAAATATGTTGTAATTTATTGACTTTTCGTGTAAATTATAACTGGGTTGATTTAAATCCTTTTACCCATTCTCTACCAGGGTTTCAGAAAAATCGACTACCACACACCAGATTGTTCATTCTTCTAATATGACATCAATTAATCTTTTAAGGACGAGGAAAATTACGTTGAAATTGACCTTTTATTAGACATGAATATTATAAATAAATTCAATGAACTTCTTATGTGGAGTCCCCCCCTCCTTGCTGATCGATATATCGACCAAGCCCGTCCGCAACGGAAAGTCCCATGTAAAAAATTTGGCGCGACGGTTTGAAAGTATTTTTCTAGGTAATTTGATGCGCTGAATACGGGAAAAATCGTGAAAATTTTAATTTTTGACTTTAAATTCACCTTGCAGATGAGTTTCGCGATTCGTGGTACTATAATTTTCGTAATCAGTACGTAAAAAAGGTAGGTATGTCAACTTTCAGGGCGAAATAGCAAACAAAAATTTGACTTTGAAATAGAAATTTTCAAGGTCAAGGATGCTTCCAAGAATTTTTCCACTATTTTCCCATATTCAGCACATAAAAAATGTAGGTATGCCAACTTTCAGGGCTAAGTAGCTGAAAAAATTTGACATTTAAAACCGCTATTTTCAAGGTCAAGGATGCTTCCAGGAATTTCTATACTATTTTTCCCATATTTAGCGCATAACATTTTCCTTGAAAAATATCAAATATTATTTGTCCTCTGGCTGGTCTATATATCAACCACTCCCGTCCTTAAAAGGTTAACAATAATTTTTGTGAGATGTATTTATGACACTCAAGAACAGTGAAATAATTTTGCTTTAACCCTTTGCACTATGAAGTCACCTCTGTCGTGACAAAACTATTTTTCCCTAAAACTCTGAAGTCACCTCTGGCGTAGCAAAACTATTTTTCCCTAGAACTCTCTGTCTGGCGCGACACTTCATATATAAAACTGAATATTCGTATTTTGATACTATACATTCTTTATAAACAATCATTTTGTTAATAAAACATTAAACTTTAAATAACTGCAAGCCATTACTTCATACCTAACATGTGATATCAAAACCAGAAAAATTAAATCAGAGTTGGCCGAGAACAAACTAGAAAAACAATTATAGTGCAAAGGGTTAAATTTTGCTAGTGAAAATATCTTTTTATCACATCTAGGCCTTAGTCATCTGGGCTTTCCGGGCGAGATATTCTTTAGCGCTCTTTATGTATTATTATTAACTAGCATTCAGCGCAACCTTTGCAAGGCGATGTAAAAGATGAGTAGTTATTATCAGCTACACGCTTTGGACCAGGGATTCTCCAATTATTTCCAAGCTTTTATTTTAACTTGAGTCATTCGTGTATGTCCTTCCGGTTCAAAATTTGTACTCGAATTTTAACTCAATTCCTATTATCCGATTTTGATGAAATTTGGCAGACTTACAGTATTGGTCAAAACTAAAGCACCCCCTTGTAAAGTACGACGAATACCCCAATAATAACAGGAAAACAACATGAACAAACTTAGTCTTTAGTTTTTAATATTCAAATATATCTTTGTTATAAAAAAACTTAACAATAATAATTCAGTCTTACAAGGAGCAAAAATTAACACAAAAATATTATTCAATAGTCGAAATTTTCTTGGACAAAACTAAAGCACCCTTTGGTTTATAAAAAAAAAATTATAACATTTTTTAATATTTCGTAGGAAGGTTTTACTTCAATAAATATAGTGTCGAAATACATGAAAACAATTTTTTTTTTTTTTTTCTGATTTTTTGCTTCCCCCTGTTGATGGTATCTCCGAGACGGATGGAAGTTTTAGATTCAGTATGATAAGGGCTATGACATGAATAGACAGATTTTTGATTTTTTGAAAATTGACAAAATGGCGGACATTTTTCGAAAAAATTCCAAAAATCATAATTTTTTTCCCCCGTTTTTGCCCTTAAAAAATACTTAAAATCAAAAATTCAAAAAACTGTCTATTCATGCCATAGCTATAGTTATAGAGAACATGTGGTAAAAATTTGGTGAAGATCGGTTCAGTAGTCACCGAGATTTTATCAACAAGGTGTCGAAAAACGTTGTTTCGAGAAAAACGCGATCAAAGTTTTTTTTAATGAAAAATCGTAAAAAAATCTCACCTGCGCTTAATCAGCGATGCCTGCACCATACAGTATGCCTTCTGTATGTTCATAATTAACGTTTTCATCCAAAACAGCGTTTCTGCGGATGATTCTGGCTTTCTTAGAGGCAATAGAGCTGATGCGCGTCAGCATCTCGTACGCGCTGTCGGTCACGGTCATCAGCAAATTGTATGGCGGCCGGGCTGATTTTGACTCCCATTAATATAGTTAGAGTGCCAAAAATATAGTTAGAGTGCTCCGATCTTTACAAAATTTTAATATGATATTTCTATGTATATATACAGGGTGTCCCAAAAAAGACTGTCAAGCGGTGGTCCAGAGATAGAGCACACCCTGGGGAACCCGAATAACCCCCATGTATGTTCTACGATTTTTCGTAGTTTACGAGTTATGAATTTTTTTTTAATTTTTCACTTATTTTCGAGTTGCAAGACAATTATCGTCATACTGAAGTGAATAATTGATATAAATTCTCAATTCTTTTTTCATTATTTAGCTTAATATTGTGGCATTCCAGCATAAAGATAATCTGCCTCAAAACCCATACCATTACGGCATAAAATAAAATAGTTTTTACATAACAGGAAAAAGATAACCAGTACCAATACTTTCAAGGGCATTTTAAAAAAAAAAGTCACATAGCTTTCTTAATCCGAAATTATTTTAAAAACTTCTCCATTTCATCGGCTATTTACCCTGTACATTTTATTGAGCTACCTCTGTGGCATCATACTTAAAAATCGAAAAAAAGTGTATCAAGTATAAAAACCATAGAATTTGAATTCGTTCAAAATTTGCTTTTCTTGACAAAAAATTTCAGTGTTGAGTTTGTAATAATTAGAACATGACGAAAGAACTCGTTTTTCGCTAAAACAATGAATGCGTCATGCGACCGAGGCACGGTTACCTGAGTTGGATTTGGTTGGACAAAAGACCTTGCAAGAGTACAAAAGAGACAACTAATATAAATTTTGTATGAACTAGAGAGAGATGGTGAAAACTTCCCCATTTCATTAGCTACTAATTGAATGCGCAAAATTTATAAAGCAAAATATGTATAGGTAAGATGATATAGGTACATAGAGATACTATGGCATATCACCGTAATTTTGCTTTAAGTTTAATATTTAAAATTTTACTTATAAATAAAACCACGTGAAATGTGTTTAAAATAATTTTATTTTTTATAGCACTTACAAGAATTTTTCAAAATGACGACCTCCTTGTTCAATACATATGCGACATCGGCCAAAAAAAATTGGATTGCAGATGTCTGAACGCAGTTCTGTTGCTTTTTATTGTCCTTTCTGCACTGGTTAATTTTATTTTTAATTGTTCCAAGCTTTGTAATTCTTGTAAGTATACCAGCTCTTTGTAGTAACCCCATACAAAAAAGTCAATGGGGTTCAAGTCAGGTGATCTTGGGGGCCACGCAATTGGCCCGCTGCGACCAATCCACCTAGCTCTAAAATTTCTGTTTAAATAGGCTCGAACAGCACGCGCATAATGACATGTTTGCGCCATCGTTTTGTAATAACATATGCCTGCGAGTCTCCAGATCGACATCTTCTAAAAGCCCATTGAGTTCTTCGGTTAAAAAATGTAAGTATGACTCACCATTCAAGCGGTCTGGTATTTGAAATGGGCCAATCAGTTCTCCATTGATTACCCCAGAACATAGATTGACACTGAACTGTTCTTGGAAGTTTGATGGGCGTGCGAGGTGAGAATTTTCGAGACTCCACGAATGGTAATTGTGCATATTAAAAATTCCATTTCGTCGAAAATGGGATTCGTCAGTCCACAAAATAGTTTTTATTTTCTGTTTGTCGGCGTAACATTTCTTCACAGAATTGAACTCTTCTTGCGTAATCTTGCGACCAACGAGTTCTTTCGTCATGTTCTAATTATTACAAACTCAACACTGAAATTTTTTGTAAAGAAAAGCAAATTTTGAACGAATTCAAATTCTTTGGTTTTATACTTGATACACTTTTTTTCGATTTTTAAGTATGATGCCACAGAGATAGCTCAATAAAATGTACAGGGTAAATAGCCGATGAAATGGAGAAGTTTTTAAAATACTTTCGGATTAAGAAAGCTATGTGACTTTTTTTTTTAAAATGCCCTTGAAAGTATTGGTACTGGTTATCTTTTTCCTGTTATGTAAAAACTATTTTATTTTATGCCGTAATGGGATAGGTTTTGAGGCAGATTATTATGGCACGCCGTTTTGCTATTTAATAACATAAAAATAATTTATCAATCGAAAAATATTTTTAAAATAATTATCCGCAGGGAAATTAGTGATCATAAAAATTAAGTACAATAATATTAAACCATAATTTCAATTGAGTAATTTAAACTCATGCATATAAAAATTTTAAATTAAAAATTTGTATTGCTTGACAGTAAAATTTAAATTCAGTCAATTATTATTATATTTTAAAATCATATTCATTCGATACTGAAATTATTTTAAATTTCATTTAAAATTCATACTATTCTAGTTATGCTACGCTATAAAATAACTGAAAATTAAAGTTATATTCCTATTTTTTATTTTTGAATTTAAATAATATACATCATTTTAATTCGTGAATTTTTATTCTTGAATTAAAATTATGTACATAATTTTAATTCTTGAATTAAGATTTCTAAATAAAATTCCTAAATTAAAATTGTGTACTTAAACTTAATTTAAAATAAAAATTCACGAATTAAAATTCTTGATTATGTACATAATTTTAATTCGACAATAATAATTCACGAATTAAAATTAATAGGGATAAACATTTACGAGTTAAAATTCTTGAATTAAAATTATGTACATAATTTTAATTCAAGAATAAAAATTCTCGAATTAAAATTATGTACATAATTTTAATTCAAGAATAAAAATTTACGAATTAAAATTTTTGAATTAAAATTATGTACATAATTTTAATTCAAGAATAAAAATTCTCGAATTAAAATTATGTACATAATTTTAATTCAAGAATAAAAATTTACGAATTAAAATTCTCGAATTAAAATTATGTACATAATTTTAATTCAAGAATAGAAATTCTCGAATTAAAATTCTTGAATTAAAATTATGTACATAATTTTAATTCAAGAATAAAAATTCTCGAATTAAAATTATGTACATAATGGAAATACGGCAACACTGCAAATACTTAAAAAAGTACATTAAGTACGAAATTGCAACCTTACTGCTGTACGCACGAGCTAGTTGAACTGGTTCTACAGCCTCCCAATATGGCTCCTGAAATTTCTCGATTTCAACGGATTGTGTTGAAAATTGTTACAATGGTTGTTTTGAAGCCACTAATATCGAACATTATCAAAATCACAAATCCAAGATGGCGGATCCAATATGGCGTCTGAAATTTCTCGATTTCAACGGATTTTAATGAAAATTAGTACAATGGTTGTTCTGAAGCCACTCATCTCGAATATTATAAAAGATACAAATCCAAGATGGCGGATCCAATATGGCGACCCAAATTTCTCTATTTCAACGGATTTTAATGAAAATTGGTACGATGGTTGTTCTGAAGCCACTAATCTCGAATATTATAAAAGTCACAAATCCAAGATGGCGGATCCAATATGGCGACCCAAATTTCTCGATTTCAACGGATTTTAATGAAAATTAGTACAATGGCTGTTCTGAAGCCACTAATCTCGAATATTATAAAAGTTACAAATCCAAGATGGCGGATCCAATATGGCGACCCAAATTTCTCGATTTCAACGGATTTTAATGAAAATTGGTATAATGGTTGTTCTGAAGCCACTCATCTCGAATATTATAAAAAATAAAAATCCAAGATGGCGGATCCAATATGGCGCCTGTAGTTTCTCAATTTCAACGGATTTTAATGAAAATTAGTACAATGGTTGTTCTGAAGCCACTCATCTCGAATATTATAAAAGATACAAATCAAAGATGGCGGATCCTATATGGCGCCTGTAGTTTCTCAATTTGAACGGATTTTAATGAAAATTAGTACAATGGTTGTTCTGAAGCCACTAATCTCGAATATTATAAAAATTACAAATCCAAGATGGCGGATCCAATATGGCGACCCAAATTTCTCTATTTCAAAGGATTTTAATGAAAATTGGTACAATGGTTGTTTTGAAGCCACTAATCTCGAATATTATAAAAGTCAAAAATCCAAGATGGCGGATTCAATATGGCTACTGAAATTTTTCGATTTCAAAGGATTTTAATGAAAATTAATACAATGGTTGTTCTGAAGCCACTAATCTCGAATATTATAAAAGTCACAAATCCAAGATGGCGGATCCAATATGGCGACCCAAATTTCTCTATTTCAACGGATTTTAATGAAAATTGGTACAATGGTTGTTCTGAAGCCACTAATCTCAAATATTATAAAAGTCACAAATCCAAGATGGCGGATCCAATATGGCGACCCAAATTTCTCGATTTCAACGGATTTTAATGAAAATTGGTACAATGGTTGTTCTGAAGCCACTCATCTTGAATATTATAAAAAATACAAATCCAAGATGGCGGATCCAATATGACGCCTGAAGTTTCTCAATTTCAACGGATTTTAATGAAAATTAGTACAATGGTTGTTCTGAAGCCACTAATCTCGAATATTATAAAAGTCACAAATCCAAGATGGCGGATCCAATATAGCGACCCAAATTTCTCTATTTCAACGGATTTTAATGAAAATTGGTACAATGGTTGTTCTGAAGCCACTAATCTCAAATATTATAAAAGTCACAAATCCAAGATGGCGGATCCAATATGGCGACCCAAATTTCTCGATTTCAACGGATTTTAATGAAAATTGGTACAATGGTTGTTCTGAAGCCACTCATCTTGAATATTATAAAAAATACGAATCCAAGATGGCGGATCCAATATGACGCCTGAAGTTTCTCAATTTCAACGGATTTTAATGAAAATTAGTACAATGGTTGTTCTGAAGCCACTAATCTCGAATATTATAAAAGTTACAAATCCAAGATGGTGGATCCAATATGGCGACTGAAATTTCTCGATTTCAACGGATTTTAATGAAAGTTGGTACAATGGTTGTTTTGAAGCCACTGATCTCGAATGTTACAAAATTTACAAATCCAAGATGGCGGTTCCAATATGGCGACTGAAAGGACCCCGCACAAATTGTATGGAAATCGGGTCCCGGTCAAATTCGCTGAAACTTTGCAGAAAGGTAGTTCTCAACCTGCTGATCAAAAGTCTCCAGTGGCCCGAAGTCATCCTATGATTAGTTGCGGAGATATAGAGGGGTGAAGTGTGAAACATTTGCTGTAAACCCAAGTACACTTCACGAAGTCTCTAGTCGCTTAACTCGGAAACCGAGACCCCTAACAGAAATCTATGAACACAAAGTTGTGGGTAGTTATCAAGACGTGTCATTGAACCATAAACATGTTCGGTTGACCTTGACCATGGACCTTAACCCATTCATGCGCAAATAGAGAATTTTGTGCACCCAAGTTCAGTTGTACTATTCGAATAGAAAATTGGGGCAATTTTCTTCCAAAATCGTATATAGGGGGTTTTTGGGGATGTTCTTTCAGAATCTGGCATTTATTTTGCATAAGAGCTTCTAAAACCCTATTATTTTTTGGGTTTATTAAAAAAATTGCTAATTTTTGTTGGTCTTTTTCCTTTTGAAAGTTGTTGTTGCTACTGTTGAATGATCATATCACCACCAGAAATCACGGTCCGAATGTCTAAATATTATCAAAACATGGTTTTGAAAGTTCTTTTTTGCTTAAGTTTTTGCAAAATGGCCATTTTGTACAACAATGTAATAAAAAATTTTGCGATTTTTTTACACGAAAAGGATCAACTTTACAAAAAAATTGTATAGAACAGAAAATACTTAAAATTAGCCAAAGAACTCGCGTGATTTGTTTCAGAATTTTTTGGATTATTTTTGATTTTTGGATTTGGCCAATTTTTGAAAAATCCAAAAATGTCCCGAAAAATTCTGAAAAAATTCACATTTGTTCCTTGACCAACTATAAGCACTTTTTGTCCTATAAAATTTATTCGTTAAATTGATCCTTTTTGAGTAAAAATATTTTTATAGTTTTTTATGATGCTTTTTTGATTTTTACTTAAAAAGGATCAATTTTACGAATAAATGTTATACGAAAAAAGGGCTTGTAGTTGGCAGAAAAACACATGTGAATTTTTGCAGAATTTGTCAGGACATTTTTGGATTTTTCAAAAATTGGCCAAATCCAAAAAACCAAAAATAGTCCAAAAAATTCTGAAACAAATCACGCGAGTTCTTTGGCTAATTTTAAGTATTTTCTGTTCTATACAATTTTTTTGTAAAGTTGATCCTTTTCGTGTAAAAAAATCGCAAAATTTTTTATTACATTGTTGTACAAAATGGCCATTTTGCAAAAACTTAAGCAAAAAAGAACTTTCAAAACCATGTTTTGATAATATTTAGACATTCGGACCGTGATTTCTGGTGGTGATATGATCATTCAACAGTAGCAACAACAACTTTCAAAAGGAAAAAGACCAACAAAAATTAGCAATTTTTTTAATAAACCCAAAAAATAATAGGGTTTTAGAAGCTCTTATGCAAAATAAATGCCAGATTCTGAAAGAACATCCCCAAAAACCCCCTATATACGATTTTGGAAGAAAATTGCCCCAATTTTCTATTCGAATAGTACAACTGAACTTGGGTGCACAAAATTCTCTATTTGCGCATGAATGGGTTAAGGTCCATGGTCAAGGTCAACCGAACATGTTTATGGTTCAATGACACGTCTTGATAACTACCCACAACTTTGTGTTCATAGATTTCTGTTAGGGGTCTCGGTTTCCGAGTTAAGCGACTAGAGACTTCGTGAAGTGTACTTGGGTTTACAGCAAATGTTTCACACTTCACCCCTCTATATCTCCGCAACTAATCATAGGATGACTTCGGGCCACTGGAGACTTTTGATCAGCAGGTTGAGAACTACCTTTCTGCAAAGTTTCAGCGAATTTGACCGGGACCCGATTTCCATACAATTTGTGCGGGGTCCTTTCAGTCGCCATATTGGAACCGCCATCTTGGATTTGTAAATTTTGTAACATTCGAGATCAGTGGCTTCAAAACAACCATTGTACCAACTTTCATTAAAATCCGTTGAAATCGAGAAATTTCAGTCGCCACATTGGATCCGCCATTTTGGATTTGTAACTTTTATAATATTCGAGATTAGTGGCTTCAGAACAACCATTGTACCAATTTTCATTAAAATCCGTTGAAACTGAGAAACTACAGGCGCCATATTGGATCCGCCCTCTTGGATTTTTATTTTTTTATAATATTCGAGATGAGTGGCTTCAGAACAAACATTGCACCAATTTTCATTAAAATCCGTTGAAATCGAGAAATTTGGGTCGCCATATTGGATCCGCCATCTTGGATTTGTAACTTTTATAATATTCGAGATTAGTGGCTTCAGAACAACCATTGTACTAATTTTCATTAAAATCCGTTGAAATAGAGAAATTTGGGTCGCCATATTGGATCCGCCATCTTGGATTTGTAATTTTTATAATATTCGAGATTAGTGGCTTCAAAACAACCATTGTATTAATTTTCATTAAAATCCTTTGAAATCGAAAAATTTCAGACGCCATATTGGATCCGCCATCTTGGATTTGTGACTTTTATAATATTCGAGATTAGTGGCTTCAAAACAACCATTGTACCAATTTTCATTAAAATCCTTTGAAATAGAGAAATTTGGGTCGCCATATTGGATCCGCCATCTTGGATTTGTAATTTTTATAATATTCGAGATTAGTGGCTTCAGAACAACCATTGTACTAATTTTCATTAAAATCCGTTCAAATTGAGAAACTACAGGCGCCATATTGGATCCGCCATCTTGGATTTGTATCTTTTATAATATTCGAGATGAGTGGCTTCAGAACAACCATTGTACTAATTTTCATTAAAATCCGTTGACATTGAGAAACTACAGGCGCCATATTGGATCCGCCATCTTGGATTTTTATTTTTTATAATATTCGAGATGAGTGGCTTCAGAACAACCATTGTACCAATTCTCATTAAAATCCGTTGAAATTGAGAAATTTGGGTCGCCATATTGGATCCGCCATCTTGGATTTGTAACTTTTATAATATTCGAGATTAGTGGCTTCAGAACAACCATTGTACTAATTTTCATTAAAATCCGTTGAAATAGAGAAATTTGGGTCGCCATATTGGATCCGCCATCTTGGATTTGTAATTTTTATAATATTCGAGATTAGTGACTTCAAAACAACCATTGTATTAATTTTCATTAAAATCCGTTGAAATCGAAAAATTTCAGTAGCCATATTGGATCCGCCATCTTGAATTTGTGACTTTTATAATATTCGAGATTAGTGGCTTCAAAACAACCATTGTACCAATTTTCATTAAAATCCTTTGAAATAGAGAAATTTCAGTCGTCATATTGGGAGGCTGTAGAACCAACTCAACTAACTCGTGCGTACACCAGTGAGGTTGCAATTTCGTACTTAATGTACTTTTTTACGTATTTGCAGTGTTGCCGTATTTCTATTATGTACATAATTTTAATTCGAGAATTTTAATTCTTGAATTAAAATTATGTACATAATTTTAATTCAAGAATTTTAATTCGTAAATTTTTATTCTTGAATTAAAATTATGTACATAATTTTAATTCGAGAATTTTAATTCGTAAATTTTTATTCTTGAATTAAAATTATGTACATAATTTTAATTCGAGAATTTTTATTCTTGAATTAAAATTATGTACATAATTTTAATTCAAGAATTTTAATTCGTAAATTTTTATTCTTGAATTAAAATTATGTACATAATTTTAATTCGAGAATTGTTATTCTTGAATTAAAATTATGTACATAATTTTAATGCAAGAATTTTAACTCGTAAATGAATTTTAATTCGTGAATTATTATTGTCGAATTAAAATTATGTACATAATTTTAATTCAAGAATTTTAATTTGTGAATTTTTATTTTAAATTAAAATAAAGTACATCATTTTAATTCAAGAATTTTAATTCGTGAATTTTTATTCTTGATTTAAAATTATGTAGATAATATTAATTCAAGAATAAAAATTCAAGAATTAACATTATGTACATAATAATAATTCATGAATTAAAATTGTGTACATAATTATATTTGTTACATTTTTCTTGTAGCAAGATATAATGAACAATCGGATTTGAAATTATTCTATAATACAATTTCGGTAAGTGAAATTTACTTCTTGTTATAATCGTAATTCAACGATTTGATTTAATATTCGAATATAATATAAATTGCGATTAGAATTTTTACTAAAGTCCCATAATAATTCATGAAATTATTTTATTGTTAGACAGGCTTGAAGTTAATTCAATTATTTCAATATACATTTCATTTTTATTTCATCGGAACACAATTATAAACCTACAAGATAATATTGTAACCTATCAAAATATAAATCAATTGAATTATTATTTTGTCATGAGATAAAATAATATGCTACAATCATGTCAATGCATAATGAAATTAACAAATAATATGTCTATACAATAATAATAATTCAGGGTTTCTCCTATCTTCTCCTATGTACTTGGAATTAATTTTATCATAGTTATAATTTTAATTAATTTTTATTAGTTAAAACAAAATAAAAATGTTACGAACGAATTCCGTTTTTAATTTTAAATAAATCATTTATTTTAATTTTTCCACAACAGATTGCTCGCTATTAAATAGCAAAACGGCGTGCCATAGATTATCTTTATGCTGGAATGCCACAATATTAAGCTAAATAATGAAAAAAGAATTGAGAATTTATATCAATTATTCACTTCAGTATGACGATAATTGTCTTGCAACTCGAAAATAAGTGAAAAATTATTTTTTGAAAATTACAATTCGCTATGAAACCTTAAACTTCGATTCATCGGAAAATAAAACAGTTTTCCATTTCTGAACACTCCAATCCAGATGAACTTAGGCAAATTCTAATCTAGCTCTCCCGTTCCTTTCGGAAACAAAAGGCTTCCTTGCAGGCCTGCGACTGAATAAACCGGCCTCTATTGCTCTTCTCCTAATTGTCCGCGCATTTACCGACAAATTCAAATCTTGTCCAATTTGATTGGAAGAAACTGTAGGGTCAATTAAAATTCTTCTTTTAATTAAAGTGTCTTCAGCACGCGAAGTTTTACGAGGCCTTCCTCCAGAATGTAAAGGAGTGACACGATCCGTCACCTCATATTTTTTAATTAGCCGCGATATAACGGATCTATTAATCGAATATTTTTTACTAATTTCATCTCGAGATAAACCGTGTTTCCAATCATTTATAATATTATATTTAATTTCGGCCGTGTACTTGTTTCTTGCCATTTTTAGTTTTTTAATAGTCTTTTAACAATGAGTATAAACTTTTGTTATTTTACTTCCAAAACCTAATTTTAACTCAGCAGACAAATAAAACGCATTTCTGATGAAATTATCGTTTACAGTTAACAGCGGCGCAATGGAAATTAGAGCAATAAACAGTTTTGACAGTGGCACAACGAAAATTGGAGCAATAAACCAAAGGGTGCTTTAGTTTTGTCCAAGAAAATTTCGACTATGGAATAATATTTTTGTGTTAATTTTTGCTCTTTGTAAGACTGAATTATTATTGTTAAGTTTTTTTTATAACAAAGATATATGTATATGAATATTAAAAACTAAAGACTAAGTTTGTTCATGTGTTTTCCTGTAATTATTAGGGTATTCGTCGTACTTTATAAGGGGTGCTTTAGTTTTGACCAATATTGTATGTAAGTCACTTATCAAATGCAGTATAATATATATAATATATAGTATCTAATATCGTTCTAAATTCAATATGGCGGTCTTTTATTAGTAGTAACTGCAATGCTTTTATCCTGGAAGCGGTGTCGCTTAGAGAATCCCACGCTCAAAAAGCTCACAGTGTAGCTTCTTTCGAAAATTTCATAAAACTTGGAAATAAAAACAAATAAATTTTTTTTCAAAAGTACACTCTCTACCTTTAAAATTAAATTTTCATAATTGTTTGGTTGAGTAGGACTTAAAAAATTAAAACTTAAAAATATTGTTACAAATATGAGCTCATACACAGAAGATTTACATTTTTTGACGGGGAGAACGAAGTTCCAAAGTATTACTTTATCTTACCGTTACATGTTTAGAAACCATTGTCGTCTTGTTTAATATTGAAATATAAAATTATATTCCGTTGAAATCTATTTCTCATTCTTACAGGAGTTACTCATTATTTTTGTAAATGTATGAAATACTTATGTAAATTAAAGAAATATATATATGTTTATTTGATTAGAATGGAAACAATAGTTTCACGAGATGTTTATTCCTCCTTCTTGAACAACTTTGCATATTTGCTCACACTCTTCTATCGTTTCAAAACGGTTTCCATTTCCTTCACAACCACTATATACAAACTCCAGGCAGTGTCCTTCTGTTGCATTGTAATAATATCTTATGAGACCTCCTAGGCATCTTCCTTCATCTACTTCCAAATGGCAGTGTTCTAAAAGGTAAAATGTTAATAATAATTACTTTACCATTAAAAGTTGTTATCTATAAACTCTTTATTGAGAGGTACATATTCTTATGAATATATCCTCTGACCAGTTGCTTAAAACGTAGAACTTACTTCAAATCATGCTTCATATGATTATAATTCGCTACAACTGAATATGTTTATAGCAGGACATGAAAAATTAATTTCGGTGAAATTTTCTGAAATTTGGATATGCATGTAAGTATTACTATAGTTCTCATAATCCCATCGTCCTCATCAAAAGTAACTTAGAAAAGAACCTTCACAGAAACAATGGAAAAAAAACTTTTTAACAAAAAATTAAACCGACAAAAAATAAACTGAAAAATGAAAAATAATATAAACCTTTTTAACTAACTAACTAATTTGGACGTGTGGTTTGGCACAACATAGACACCGACCAGCAGCTCGTTTCTGTAATTTCGATTGAGAATATTCTCTATTAAATGACGTCACAAATATTGGTCGTCTTTAAATCGACTGAGCTAAGTTGATTTATTTTCGGATGTACCAGTAAAGAAAGGCATCGTGAATTGAATCAGGTGAAAATTAACGTTCGAATTTGAAACAGAATCTCAAGAGAGGAGAATACAAAAACACAGTGATAGAGAATGACGTCAAAGTGACGTCAAATAGAGAATTTGAATAGAGTTAAAAGTTACAGAAACGAGCTGCAGTTTTTGGTCTGCAGCTTGAAAACGGGCCCTACAAGCGGGGGGTGCGGCCCTGCTTTTGTTCATGATCATCTGAGCCACCTTTTCCCGAAGTTTCTGCCAATTAACTGAATGATTTTTTCCAGTTTTTATGAGCGGGGTCCTTTTACTTTACAAGAAATTCATCCATCTTTATATCTGTCTGTGGCGTATGCCCTTGAAAATCAAAAACGAAAAGAACAGAGCTTTCGCATTTTATCTCGTTTTCTCGTTCATCCTTTTTAGCTCACAAATATCTGCTTGATTCTATCAAAGGTTACCTTCTACAGCTATTGGTTCTATCATGAAAAATTGACAGGCCAAGAAATGTTAAATGAATAGATTAGTCATAATTATTACACGGGAGGATTGAAAAGGCAGTTCAAATAATTCTAATCTTTCCTACGTTTCCCTGTACCTTAAAAGTTCCTGATTCAACCCTATATATACAGTGACTCAACTTTTTGATCGAATCAAATTAATTTTTGAAAAATCATGAAACATTTTTTTATTCTTTGTGTTTTAAGCTGCAAAACTGGCGATTATATCCTCTTCTGCCAACACTACCACAATTCTGGTGAACATTTTGTGCAGAATTTGTATTTCAAAAATGCATTTACAGTTACTCATAGTAGTTAAAATTGTTTCAAAATAGTGCATTTTTATTGTGAAATTAAAAGGCAAGTGTTTTTATTTAAAAATTAATTGAAATTTCCGAAATTTCTGCTATATTATATTAAATTTTTAGATTTTACTTAGCCTATTTGTGCATGAAACACTGCAGAAATTAAGCGACTGCTCGAGGAGGGGAACACTCACCGAGAAATACCCAGTCGGTTAAATGTTGCTACGGTCGCAAAAGGGCGAAAAATGCACGAAATTGATAGGCCTAAGAACATGGCAGACAAAAAGCCTGTATTCACCGAAGCGGTACAGCGGCGAAGTGTGCCACAAATTCCATTTGGAGGTTGTGATCATGCCGTTCAAATAACAAGAGAGCTCAGCCGTAACGTTTCAGCTGAGGCTATGAGAAAAATCTTCCGGAAACATGATTTCCACGGCCGGGCAAAGGTGAAAGGAGTCTTAAATTCGCGAAAAAGTACCAACATGTTACTATAGAACTGGGCAAGTGTCATCTGGTCAGATGAAACCAAAATTAATCGGGTTGGCTCCGATGATCGGCAGTGGACGTGGAAAAAACCCAATGAATCCCTTCCAGATCGCCATATTCAAGTTTGGCGGTAGTAGGATTGAAGACGTGATAAAAGCCAAAGGAGGGCATGCAAATTATTAAAATGGTAAAAAATTGTTTTTCGATAAATAGAGTCAACTAATTGATCGCAATACCTTTTTTATATTTCCAGGAAAATAAAATGTGTGTTAGCTTCAATGCAAGGAACAAATTTTTTTTTAATGAAAAGAAAATGCTTTTATTTGTTTTTATCAGCTTTTTTCGGATAATATATAGGTTTTAAAATGACGGATCCAAGATGGCGGTTGAAAATGTTAAATTTGAACCGATTTTCATTAAAATTCGTACTTAGAGGTTTTGCAAAATGCTGATTTCAAATCCGCTGTCCAAATTTAGAAATTCTAAATGGTGGATCCAATATGGCGACCAAGACTTCATTCTTCAACGTAGGTATCAGTAGGTGTAGTTGTAAATTTCTGTTATGTAAAAACGCTCATCATCAAAACAAATTAAAACAAATCACAATTAACAAAAAATAGAAATATAAGTGTTTTCGTGAATTAAGGGGGTATCCCACTCTAGAGGCCCTTGCATTGAACGTTTTTTTCAGGGAGTTGAACAAGAAAATACAAAACATTTAGAGTTAAAAATAATAATCCTCTTATTACATGATCTTTAATGAATATTTTGTGAAAAAAAAAATTTTTTATTGAGTGGTTGGGTCAGGACAGGCCTGGGACTCATAACTTAGGAACGGTGTGCACCATAACAGCCAAACAAATAATCTGAAAATTATGAGATTGCACATTAGTACTCTTTATATATGTGGCTATGGCATGAGTGTGTCACATATTGAAAAAATGCGCACGGAATCGCCTGTAGCAGCGCGGGCTTTTCAAATTTCGCCGTAAGATATAGCTTAAAAGATTCAGGAAAGAACACAGAATTTTTCAAAACTAAAAAAAAAAAAAATGCATTTTTTGAACGTTCTAGAGTGGGATACCCCCTTAATTAGAGTTTTTCTATGAAGATTTTACTCAATTTGTTCTTAAAACAACCTCAACAATACTTCACAGATCAACTCAAAACCATATTTGAAAGTTCTTATTAAATATAAGAAGTTTTTGCAACTTTTTTTTCTCAGTGTACTAGCAACGACTGACTATATATGCTTATTGAAACAAATATTGATCATGTTAAGTTATAACAGCTGCGTTTTTTAATGATGTAATCTGTATCTGGAATTTTGCATTGATTTGAATTTTGTACACTGTCACCTAGAGCAACGATTTTAATACATTAAATTGCAATGATTTTTATCCATCCAAACTTCAAATATTGACTGAAAAATTATTGGATTCATTTTTTTACATAAAATGGGCATAAGTCAATGCAATTTGATGTTTCTTTAGCAAAATTAAAAAGTTTCGCTATTAGTAACTGCTGAAAAATTGCAATTCAATGCTCCGGATCATTAAAAAAACAGCTGAACAATACTTAGTCAATTTAACCTGTATACCATTTCTGTTTAAAAATTAACAACTGTATTCCACTATAGTAAAATTGACACATATTCCTTTTATTTCAACAATATTATAGTAAAAAAAAAAGCGGTCAAACATTTGAATTCCGGGTAATAAGCACATATGTAGATTACGAGAACTATGATATTTCCAAATTTCAACAAAATCCAGATTTCCAATATTTTTTTTTTTTTTTTTTCTTTAATGCGGTTTGTTTTAATTGCTGTTTTTGTGCCATCTTTTTTGGATTTGTGACGACATATATGGCGCTCTCCGAATTATTAATGCGCAATATTTGATTCACTTTAATTAAAGTAAACTAACTTACCTAGCTTTCCAGCAAAAATTGTGAAAGCACAGGACACTGTGATTATAAGCGCGGTTGTAGAAATATTCATTTTGTTGTTATTGTATTAAATGGCAACAAGCAGTCTACTAAACACTTTGAATGTTATCTCCTATTTATAAAGTCAAGACAAAGCGACTAATAAACTTACATTAATTATAATATCCAAGTTCAAGGAATTTCGTGCCACGATTAAATATGCTTCTAAGAATTTTCAATATTATTAATTGATGCACTTATATAATTATACTAAGTGATTGTTTTCCGATAAACGAACAAGTAAAGCGCCGAGTGTATATTCTTAAGACTGGTGTGTGCAGATCGATAATATCTGACATTCAGTTATGTGGTCTACGATGAGGTGGAATCTCTTCTAGACAAAATAAATGTAAATACGAAATACGTGTTTGTTTATTTGTTGTATTTTTGCATAATAATATATAAATAATCTCCGAAGTGACTACATTTGTCATTCTACCTGAAAAATGATGCCAACGCAACTGTTTTTGATTTTACGACATATCAATAGTGTTGAGCTCTTGAAAACAAGTTATTCTACTCACGAATCTGAAGGAGATAAAACTTACCTTCTTCTATTGACTTATTTTGTTTCGAAAACTAATTAAACTCTCAGAGAACTAACTGTTGTCTGAACTATTTATAAAATTATACTCTCTAGAGTGGCTTTTTCTCGGAAACCGTTGGAGATAGAAAGACATGACTCATGATCAAGTTTTTAGAGTAAAAACGAAGACAACTGTCAGTGATCTTCAAAACTAATAATTGAAGCATTATGTGGGTAATTCATCTTGAAATAAACAAATTTTATAATAGCTAAACATTTTGTAAAGCTCATGGTATCCTTTTTCTAAAGAAATGATTAATTTTTTGGAAATTTTGTGTGCAGGGAACTAATTTTTTTAATTTGCATCGACGAATAATTGCATTTTATTTCGTGACAATTTGATTACCTTTAACGTTTGTGTCGTATTTTTTCAATGGGGGCATTAATCGTGACCCACTCACATTTTGAAAAGCCAACGACAAGGCTAATGGTGATATACAACTTTTGTGATTTCGTATATGTATTTCACAGGCCTTTTTTTTTTATTATATACAAAATCCACTTTTTATCTGGATTTTCAACTTTACTCTTAACACGTTGAATGCCATGGGGTCACCGGTGACCGGCACCTACTAGCTGAATGTGTAGCTGAAGAAAACGCGGCATTCAACGTGTTAATAATTGACAAAGCACACCCAAAAAAATATCCAGCACAAACAACTAATCTTTTGGTTCATTTAACTATTTTTGTTATGATTTTCACGTAAGAACTAACTAGAGAAATCTGTTTAAAAATTATAAAACTATCTGGTTATTCAAACTCAACATCTTGTTGGAACGATATGCCGAAATTAGTTCAGACAACGAGGTCTTATATATAGAATAACTTGCGAGCTTGTTAAATCGTCATGAACATACCAATTGAGAAAATGAGGCTTATTATTCAGGGAACTGGATCCATTGTTGAAACATCTTGCGAGCCTATTGGCTTGACAGGAAGCTTCTAGGTTATACAACGAGACCCATTAGTAAAGCAACAAACGTGAAAGCTTTTTTTTCAAAATTGAATATTATCCTTGTGTATAAAGATTATAGTGATTGCAAGTCGCCAAAATCACAGTTGAGTACACTTCTCACTAGCGGCGCTGTCATCGTATGCTTAAAAGCGTCCTCAAAGTCCCAAGCTAATAAGTCGAGATGCCTTTCAAAAAGTTAAAAAGTTCTTAGCGTATAACTATTTTCCTACAAAAGCTGTATACTTTCTCATAATTAAATAAGACTGTGTTTGACGGTGAAATAATCTTTCTGTACGGATTATAAAAGGCCCCTTTTATGTGTTGAAAATTGCTTAATATGCGTAAATGAACGTGAGCAAATAAATGACGCTCTATTAAAATTAAAGGCTTATAAAAGTAAAAATAATAGTCTTTATGGTAAGCTGAAGGTACCTTCAAAGAAATTTGTTGACATAGTTGAGACTGTATATATAATATTTAACAAAACTATTTCACAACTCAAACAGGAGTCTCAACTAACTCAACAATATATGGAACATTTAAAGAAACATATAAATTTGAATTACTGTGAGGAACATCAAGACTGGATGATAAAATTTGTCATTAAAGTTTTGGTAAGATTTTATACGAAAAAATGTAATCAAATTCTTTCTTCAAAGTGTGAGATCCGGCGTGAAAAAATAAATATATTAAAAGGATTAAAAAAAATCATTAACTGTCGACAGAATTTCTATAGTTTATTTATCCTTTCTAGGTTTTGTCTGTTACTTTGCTTCTGTTTACTTAAACTAAACCCTTAAATAAAATAAAAGTAAAATAAAATGAAATCAAAATTAAATTGAAAACCCTAAGATATGAATGCTTACACAAAATGATCTGCTAGTAGGCTTTATAGTCCGAGAGCTGACTGCAAAAAATCTAGCCAATAAAGTAACAGGATGAAATGTTTTTTATACGTTAGTACCAACAGTGTTCGTAACAAAATTCATGGTGTGCCTAGGCAGAACTTGAGCACAAATCTTGTGCTAATACCTTGGCAGACCATTTTTTTAATTTTTTTTTTTTTTTTTGCACGTTACTATACCTATCGAGTAACAGCCTCAAACTGCTATCAAATTAAAGTTTAAACATTGTATTATTAGAAAAAAAAAGTGTGCCACGTCTATGCCTGTGCCAAATATCTGGCACACCACTTTCTATTTTTCAGTCTTACAGCCGGACCATGAAGAGAGTACGCCATTTCTTCGCTCAGACCAGCTACTCCACCACATCATTTTCTATCTGCGCATGAGCAGAACATTCTAAATCATATGATGGGGCAGCTAGTATTACCGAAGAAAGAACGTACTCTCTTTTTATTTTAATCCGACTATATCTTACGCTGTTATTAATACAACCTATTACAGAAGTATTTAGGGATAAAAAAATGATTGCCCAATAAACAATTATTATTTAAAAAAAATATTCTTTATTCATTTGGATATTTTATATATAAAAATTTTTTTTATACATACTGTTATTAAATTAATAAAAACTTACATATGTATGTAGAAACACAACATCAGAGTGATCCAAAAGTATGCAAACAGCTAATAACTTTGGAGGAATGCATTTTGGAGAAAAAAGTTTTAGACAAAAGTCTTAGGAATTTTTCCTGGCTATTCAATGGTGGCCGTAAATTTGACCTTGACCATGTCCTTGAAGGTTATTTCAAGGTCAAGCTGACTTTTTTAAATTGGAACCCATATTTTTTACCACGGAAATGGAACGAGCGGAAAATTTTACGTCTGACCATGGCCTTAACCATGACCTCGAATGTCATATCAAGGTCAATATATTTTTGTTTAACTCGGTAAATGCAAAATTTTAAAAATTATTTCAAGCTGTTACTCTATCGGTACAATTGCAATCCAAAATTTTCGTCCGGAAAAGGATCATACCAAATTTGTGCACAAGTTCTTTCTAGGCACACCATGAATTTTGTTACGAGCACTGTTGCTACTAACGTATAAAAAACATTTCATCCTGTTACTTTATTGGCTAGATTTTTTGCAGTCAGCTCTCGGACTATTAGAGGCATATTATCTTAACACACTATCTACGGGTAATAGCTTGAGCTTAACTCACACGTCGAGTGGGCTGTTATTAGTGAAAAAAATGCACTTTTTAGAAGACAAGAAATATCTTCAAAACTAATAGTAGAAACAGTGTAGAGTATGTGCTTCATCAAAAAATGCATTCCCTACACAAAATGTATAAATACTCGTACCGCCTTTCGACGCCAGTCGGCGAAAAAAGTACAAGGACCCACCGATTGGCATAAAGGATATTAATACCCGACCCGCCAATCGGCGCCAGCCTGCATAAAAGGTATTAATACCGTTCCCGATGAACATATAAAATAATAAAGAAAATTTAATTTCGCTCGAGTATTACTTTTGTATAAATGTTTTCTACTGGTATAATCGCTTTGAAATGAAGTTATGAAACTGGTATACAGTAGCAAAGCTTTTACGAAATCTTTTAAAATGGTGTAAGTATGGACATCTAGTGAGGACAGTACCAGTTACAGTTGCAATCACTATATATTTATACACAAGGATATTATTAAATAATGTTAAAAGATATTCCCATTTTTATTTCTTCATTAATTTAATTATATTTTAACCAATTATTTTCACACTTAAAAAATTGCTCGAAATTATGTTGTTTTAGCTGGCATCTTCGACTGGTTTCTCATATCTTGTTTTCTAAGAAGCAGTCATTTAGAGAGGTAAAATGAAATTTTCTTGCTTAGAAAGAGAAAGAAATTTGTGTTTTTCACTGCACTGAAACCAACAATAAAATCTTTTAACCCGAGATGCTAATTTTGCGTGTTGTGCTCCATTTCAACTAGCTATTATAAAAATACTACTCGAACAGAACAAAGTAACTAGCGCAGCTAGTTCAATGGACCAGGCTTCTAGTTAATCAACGAGAATTCACGTTATAATAACTATACCTACATGTAGTATATCTAACAACAAGGCTAGCCGGTCATAGTATTGGTTTGAATATCTTTAAGGGGGTATCCTCATGTAAACGCATAAATTTTACCTCTTTTTAGGGAATTTTTTTCCTGCATCACTTTAATTTTTTTATATGTTTTTATTTGTATCTTAAACTGTATACAACATTTTTTTTTCTTTTTTTTTTTTTACATTTTTTATATATATTTTTCTTTAATTAACACTAGAGCACAAGCGCCCCTCTGGTTGGTACGTGAGAGCACGCGTGGGAGGCATGTGTACCTCAACTTGGGGACAATTTTATTTAGCCAAATAGTGTTATTAATGAAACAATTATTATAATTATAGAAAAGCAACTTTATTTTAACCACATTTGTAAAGATGAATGTAAAACAGCTTGTTTTTATATTAAGCAAAATGAAACACTGGGGTACGTATGATTCCACGCGTGCGCTCTAGTGTTAAATTAGACACAAGAAAAAAAGCAGGTCACTAGTCAGGGTAATAGCGGCTGTTCATGTTGTCTGAAATAAAAAAAATCGAATGGATTATTGTTCAGTAGGTCTGTCGCTATCGTCCCTACCAGAATTAATCAATTTAATTGAAAAAAAAAAAAAAAAAAAAAAAAAAAAAAAAAAAAAAAAAAAAAAAAAAAAAAAAAAATGGCGGACTGTAGAAAAAAAAGTTACGAAAATCTTTTAGTTTAGGTTTAAAAAAAATAAGAAAATATTTTCGCAAATAAGCAATTATGGCATACTACACAGTGAGTCATTTGAATCACCTCAAATAACTCATAACCCAATAACCCAACAACCTTAACAAAATGTTTAGGGTTTCGAGGGGGCTACCCGATGGTGCAATTTGCAACTTCCGGTTTCGACTGGAAGTGGGTTTTTTTACCGGAAGGAGATTTTCTAAAATGGAAACTCCTATTTTTTATTCCGAATTATTGTTGCAAACCAAGAAATAAGTCCGGTGTGGTATTTAGCGACTTCCGGTTTGCACCGGAAGTGGACTGTTTTGACCGGATTTTAAGTTTTTTAAATGAAGAACCCTAATTCTGTCCCGGATTATTGTTGTGGACCAGATAATAAGTGCGACTTCCGGTTTGCACCGGAAGTGGACTTTTTTGACCGGGAGTGAATTTTTTAAAATGGAAACTTTTATTTCTATTCTGGATTGTTGTTGCGGACTAAAAAACAAAGTCCCTCCAAAGTGGCCCGCTCGAAACCTTGAACATTTTGTTAAGGTTGGGTTGTTGGGTTATGAGTTATTTGAGATGATTTAAATGACTCACCGTGCAGTATGCTATAGTAGTATCTGACACTTTGACTATCTCTAGCGGCGAAGGGGAGGGCATTTAGGACTTTGGACCCATTGCAACTTTTGACCAGCATGTTAAAACCTATCTTAATGCAAAATTTCAGAAAGATTTACAGAAAGACCTTTTTCCATGTATTTCCTGCGGGGTCCTTTAGTCTAGTGAAATTGACATGCATTCTCTTTATTTCAACTACTCTCTAGTAAAATTGACATTAGAGTAGTTAGATGAACTAAGATCCAGTTGTTTCAAACAGAAAATGCGGACCAGGTGAATTAACAATGCCTAATTGTTGAATCTACGTTACATTTGTGATATATAATACATAATTAATTAGTTCGGATTTCTTCTATTGCCATTGTGATAAAACTAGTGTGGAGGAGGTAATGTGTGAAATTGGCAGGTAGCCTTTGTTTTGTTTGTTTGGTTTTTGTTTGGATAGAAGTTGCTGTTTTAGATTGTTAATGTATGTATGTAGTTTTACATATTTAGTAAATACTACAGAGTAACTGATTTTAAAAATAGAAGTAAAGTTGACTTTATCAATGTAGTAGTATTGCTTTGTGTTGTTTTAGAAAATAAAAATTAGTCTCTACTGTCACTAAAACCAGAATAGATCAAAATTAAAATATCAAATATTCTACCACGAAATAAAAGGAAATAAATATTACCAAAAGAAATAAATTAATTTGATCAATAAAAACAATATAAGTTTTGCAGGTCAAACCAGGTAAACAAATTTCAACAAGGAAAGAAGCACAAAGGCACTCATTCAACAAAAAGAAAAAGGGAGCTTCTAGGAGATTCTACATCCCTTAACTAACTATGTAAAAATGGTAAAACAATTTCCGGTTAGTTTTCAATCACATATTAATCTGAAGAAATCGCAGTACGCATAATTCAGGTAAACTATAAACTATTGTATATAGTATACAAGTGAAAGAGATGAAAAACAAGAAACATTGTTTCATTAATGCGAAACATTTCGAGTACTATAATAATTATATTATTGTTAGTGTGAACAAATATTATCCTAGTCGGATTTTTCTTTGTTTTAAATAATCAGTTTTATTTGACCTTCCAAACGTTTTCTTTCTGTAAACGAAATCGCTAAGCCTTAAAATTCACTCGTAGTCAAATGCAACTAAAATCTTTTCACAAAAACGAAAGGCAAATGTCAAAACAAATCAAGAACGAAAATCACAATTTTTTTTACCACTATAATATGACCACATCCCAATTACGGTATGTGAAAAATTATTCACACCCTTCAAAAAGTCACATTAAAAGGCATACACTTTTTTTTCTAACACTTATTAACACTTATAATCTGTTTCTCAGTAAATCACACGTTCACTATTTTGGCAGTGTGCTTCAGGTCTGAATCTTGTTGGAATATGAATCCGTCGCTTAACACTACAACTACCACGAGCCGTCAAATAGACAGGTACTCAATTCCTTTCTTGAATTAATTAATTTTTTCAAAGTTATCCCTTATGACCACATTATTCGTTTCCATTCTTCAGTGGAGTAGTATATTTTATCGTTTGCCAATTGGTGTCTTTTGCAAACATTTTTTTGGGCTTTTTTACAGTTTGAGGATGAAGTTTTATGCCGTAGTCACTTCCTGTTTAAGGGGTTATTCTACTGTTAAACGGGTAAAAAGCAGTATCTTTTTAAAAGTGTTTTTTTTTTTTAGCTAAACTAATAAAATTTCATCGTTAAATTGATTGCAGATCACCTGGACGACCTGGGCAATGTACCGCGCAAACGACTCTGGCCGTCAGCGCGCGCTACATCAATCATAAACCGAAGCCGCCATTTTGTTTTTTTTTTTAATCAACTATGCCATTATATATTTTTTTCATTAATAAAGATGCATGCAAAATTTCAAATTGATATCTCTAATAGTTTTTTTTTTACAACACTTTTAAAAAGATACTGCTCTTTACCCGTTTAACAGTAGAATAACCCCTTAAGCAACAATTTAAGAAGCTGATAGACCACGATTTTATTGCACATTTCTTAAAATTTCTCTCTTTATTGTCTCTCTAGGTTTCTGTTTCCGTCCTCATCCTTTCAAATTTGGTACTACATCAGTTTTTTATACTTTTGAATGATAGATACTATAGTATTTTTATTAATATTCAATCTATCATTTATGTTTTTATACCCTGAATCCGAATTTTGGCATTTTACGAATTTGGTTAGAAAGCTCTGCTCTCGTGTCTTAGCCATTTTAATACACTTAACTGCAGACAATTCGCAACAAAACTCAACTAAATTTTAAGAGATGCATACGTGTTTAAAAAATTAAATTGACAGGGGTGTGAATAATTTGTATGTCTATTTTATACTTAATACATTATTGTTGTAAATTTATTCCTATTTATTTTGTTAAGAAATTTACTTTTTACTCTGTGGGAATACATATTGTAACAGATATAATTACATGCATGCATTTCTGAAAAATATCAGACTTAAGAGCATTATTCTTATCTCTAATAGGTGTGAATAATTTATTTACATACTGTATATTGAGTGCAGCCAGGTCATTTTCTATGTATTCTTTCCGAACGAAAGTGAACGCCAGGTTTAAATAAATGCAAATCTCTGAAAAAAATGTTGAAAACGTTTTATTGTTTAATTAGTTTTTTGTCAATTCCAAGCCTCATAACTTTTCAAATATTGTTTTTCAAAATATGGGTTACTTAGTTGATAATAGCCATTTGCAAATTGGAAAAAAAAAAAAAAAAAATGGGTTTGCACTTTGAATTGTCAAAACGAAATATCATCGACTCCTATGCACGTGTATCTTGCATTGAATGAACTAAATTCCGAGTGAATTTTCATTCATAGGATCTTCATTCAGCCGTGTCCGTGTATCTTGGGTATTCATTTTTAGTAGCGTGATAAGTTTGCTGCGCTTTCCTACTAATTCAAACTGAATATATACAAAACAACAAATTATGGTAAGAACAAATATTAAACATTCGCTTAAAGCAAAACCCTCGAGAATACATATAAACACAAGCCGTAAAGTAGAAAATGCATACGTAGTGATGTAGGCCGACAATCGCCGCGAAATAACATTGCTTCTTATGGCGGAAGATACGAAGTATGCCACTCCATTCGCCTGAACTGCTAAACTATAACTTTTACGCGAAAATGATGTTATACTAATAATAACTATTGAGGAATACCTTTCTTATGATCTGAAAAACGTTATAGTGACAAGAATAAAATATTCGAGTTTTTCGTACTTAAAAAAAAACTCTAACACTAATTCGAACAAAACAACAGCGGCAGCACGACTTTCCGTGGTAATTTGTTCAGTGGTTTGTAAGAGTAACTTTTGAACGCAAATATCTTTAACATTTTTTTCTCGCCCCTATAATGATTTTAATTCCATAAGAACGGTATTCTTCTCCAGTTATAATTAGTGGAACATCATTTTTTTCGTAAAAACGATAGTTTAACAGATTCGCCCTGTGGAGCGGAATGAATTGGCTACATATACCTCCATAAGAAGCAATGTTATTTCGCGGCAATCATCGGATTACATCACCCCACAGATGCGGTAGTGAGCAGGTCTACTTCACGGCTTGTATTTATTATTCCCGGGGGTTTTGCTGAAAAGTGATAATAGGCTCTTATCTGTGTGCGAAGATGTCCGGTTTCCTTATAAGCAAGTGAAAGCAATTCGTTTTTCAGATTTCGTTAGTAATCGCCAAAGTAATAATCAAAATGAGATTCTCCGTTTTACTCGCTGTTATCTTCAGTGTTTTGGTTTTCGTATCTGCAAGACCTGGTAAAAACCTAAATTAAGTTCTTTTATTTTAACTAATTGGTTTGTTGTGCTAGTAATGGATTAAATTACATTTAAACTCAATTACGTACATTTGTAAGCACGATTACACGCGAGTTTGACCGAATAGTTGACGAAAACACTTTTAAAAAATTAGCTGCTATTAATAATAATAATAATAATAATAACCGGCATCTTTACGGCCAAAATAACATTGGTAACTTACCTTAACTCAGTTTGAAAATAATAAAACGTTCGGTAAAGGAGCAATGAATTGTTTCGAAGATAAATAATGTGTACAATTTGTTATGAATTTCAGTGGTAACGATGTTTGTTTTGAATGGCATCATGTGTGAGCGTGTGTATTTATTATATTTATACGCGTTTACGCACACCAAGAATGCAAGAAAATCACAATTTTTTTTAAATCAAGATTATATAAACTGATTTAAGTTATAGTATTTATAGTTAGTATAGTTATTAGTATATATTTGTATAATAGGCTTATTTTTATGCTCGGCTTTTACATACTCTATTAATGACTCTTTATACATATATCTTTTAGATATTGTGTAATTTTCTGGAAATTGTGTCATGTTAGATATCAATATTTTCAGTTTTATGATATAAGTCCTTCAAGTAGGACAATCTTTGGCCTAGGAATAATTTCTTAAAACTTGATTGCTCTGCATCTTTATAAATTGCATTGAATTATTATAAATTGTAATTTATAATTAAATTCATGTAAATAAAATTTATCAAAGTGCTATACTGCCTGAAATTAGAGTGAATTCGGAATTTTTAAATTATTATTTTGCACCCGTAATGCATAGTGCGTATTAGTAATTTTCCACTTGTCTTTTAGAATTCTGTTATTTAACATTCAGAAGGTCATAGGCTGCTGGAGATAATTTCTTTATATGATATGCTCATCTTTGAAAACAGTTTTAAATGTGTATTTATACTATGGAGTTTTAGTCGTCTTTATTAATTCTTAATTGAATTAAGCACTAAAAATATAAATCACAAATGTGCAGATGTTTTATCCTTAATAGGACTAATAGGATTAACCAATTAACCAAATAACCAAAAGCGTATTAAAAATAAAGTATAGTAAAACGCTTACATGCTATATATCGGAATAATTTTATTTTAAATGTTTCCAATGTTGCCAATTGTTAACACAGCGATGATTTGGTGGCAACAGTTTATGGTTAGGTCTTTAAAATTAATAACGCCTGCCCGATGTACAAATCATATAGAAATGTTCGCCATTATTTCAAATTTTTATAGTATTATTTTATTATTGTTAAAAAGTCATCTTTCATATTTTCAGATCATTGTAATTTAACTCATGAGACTGGGAAATGCTTTGCTGCCTTCGAGAAATTTTACTATGATGCTTCAACAGGAGAATGCAAGTCTTTCATTTATGGTGGATGTGGAGGAAATGACAACCGTTTTGATAGTGAGGAAGACTGCAAAAAAACATGTGCCTAAAATGTTAACGTGATAAATCTGTCTTACACTATAGAATTCTTGAATAAACTATACTATGCTCAATTAAATTGTATATTTGTTGATAGTTTAATATATTTTGTAAAGAAAAGTGGGACCCCAAAAATCACATGAATGTAATCTTCATTTCTCTATTCCATTGTAATATTTATTTCAAAACTATTATGAAGGCGGATCAGTCTAAAGTTAACTTCGGCGGTTGGTGTCAGTGGCTTAGATAGCCCTGAGTATGCTCTGCATTAAAATTGCTTGGGGGCTCTTTTTCAGGAAATATACCAAAACATTTGCATAAATAAAATATATTTGAAAAAGCAATTTTTTATTAACAAAAAAATAATACATATTGAAATATTTAATATTTAAAAAATATTTTAGTTGTTAAATAGTTACTTTTCTTGCATTTTTTTTGCGAACTTCTCAAGTTCTTGTCGCACAGAATTTCTAACAGAAACTTTTATCGATATGAGTTAAATGTATGAAACAATATTTATTTAATTCAGTACTGATAAAGTAAACATGAATTTTTAAATGGAGTATCCACTTGATTTTATTCTTCAATTATACTAATCACATTTTAAGATTTTTTGCTTATGTATGTTTGGGGTCATCTAGCTCGGGGGTCTTGTATTATTGCTACAACTGCGATAGCGGTAGCTGCATCCCTGATTGGTGTAAATATTATCCTTGTTTGTGTTTACAACTAGAAATTCTTTAATTCTACATTATATTTTGGAACAGATTGAGTTTATTTAGCAATTGTAGATTTAGTAGCTTGAGAAACGTTAATTTGGGCTCAGAAAAGGAAATACATACGTTTTGTTTTTCTAACATTCTGCATATTTTCCCAAAACTTTCCATTAACATTCGCGGTGAAACCTATAAAACTATACAGGGTGTCTTGATTCAAGAAACGCTATACAAATCGATTCCTTAGAATGTCCTGAGCAAACTTTTGTTCTTTTTTTGTAACAACTTACTTATTTTTCAATTTTTAGTGGTAAGTAACTGTAGCCTGCCATTTCAATCATCAGATCAGCTCGAGGTCACCATAATATTTTATTTTTATTTGAAATACACTTTATTAAAATTGTTTAACGGGAAATCAAATTCAATAAGCGGGATTGATCCCCTAATTATAGATATAATATATATATAATTAATATAATAAAAAAAGAATCATTAAAATCGGTTCACAATCGGCGAAGACATCACGTAACATACACACAGATAACTACGGGATTACTGGGCCAATCCTCACAAAATTGGAGTGGAGGATCTATTTCAGTTAGAAAAAGATAAAGAAGAAAGAAATCGGTCTAGTAGTTTCGGAATAATCACTGGACAAACATAAAAAAAATTGATATAAACAGGTCGAATTGAGAACCTCCTCCTTTTTTTTGATGTCGGTCAAAAATGAATTTTCACATATTTCATATGTACATATATATGTATATTTGTTTAGATCAATTCTTGAAACTCTATTTTGAATCTCTTTCACTTGTCCAATTGCCTTGACATTTTGCATTAGGTACTTATGTTGTATGGAAGTGCCGATGATAATACAGTTATCTGATCTGATGACCATGACAGAGCTCCTTCCCACCTTTTTTTTATTTCCAAATATCTAATCAAATTTTAATTTTTTAATTGAAGAAATTGCTGTGAAAGCGTAATTATTTGAGAAAAATTATATGCTAAAATATTAAAAAATACATTCTCTCTCTTATGTTTTTGAGATCACTGAATCCGAATTCGGGGTCGGTTTGGCCCCATCAGATCAGGGTCAAGGTCATCTGATGGCCAAATTTACAAAGAGACAGTTAAGTCGAAATAAGAGGTTTACCTATATCTTGAGATGACCTTGACTCTGACCTGATAAGGTCAAACCGACCCCGTATTCAAATTCAGCGACCTCGAAAATATATAGATAAACTAAGAGGTTCAACTTAACTGTCTCTTTGCGAATTTGGCGTTCAGATGACCTTGACCCCGACCTGATGGGGTCAAATCGACCCTGGATTCGGATTCAGCCACCTCGAAAATATATAGATATACCTCTTATTTCGACTTAACTGTTTCTTTGTAAATTTAACCTTCAAATGATCTTGACCGTGACCTAATGGGGTCATACTGACCCCGGATTTGGATACAGCGACCTCAAAAACATAAAGATATAGTAGTCCTGTCCGTTGCACAGAAAACAATTTTTTTTTGTAATCTTAACTAATCGTTAAAATGAGAACTAAATTTTCATTTCACATCATCATTATTTTTATTGCCTCTCTTTTGTGTAACTTAAGTATTGCATTGCAGCTTCTATTAAAGTGGGTAGTTCATTTATATTATATTATTGAAGGAATTTACAAATGATTTAGTTTTTAGCTCGAAGCTATCTCCCACTAAAGCACTCTGATTTTCCATCTTACTATAACAATAGTCAAGATCTTACTATAACAATAGTCAAGATGAATATGTATTAGCTTTATATATGGGGGCAGTTTTAGTAATAACAAGAGGTTTCATTCAAAGGAGGATTGTGAAACTGTATGCCAAAATATACATAATGAAATAATAGACAACATTTCATGATAGTCTATGACTCTCATTTGAACTGGAACAAATAAAAGATGGCGTTTAAAAGTTATTACAAGTCAGTAAATTCGAAACAATTTAATTATGAACTGAATGATGCGTAATTATAAAATGAATGCAACTCGCATCATAGGATTTTTTTTCTTGAACATCGCTGACCTTAACAAGAAGGTCACGAATAATGATTATTCGATCATCTCTAATTTCTAGAAAATGAATACGAGGGCTATGCCGAAATTTTTTAGCAGAGTGTGTAAAAACATTTTATTTCCAGAACAACACTTACAACTTTTCAAAATACTTTCCATTAGCACGTATATATTTTTCCATTCTCTGAAAACAGAAAATATCTCAGTCCAAGCTTCTTTCGGGATGTCACTTAGTGCACTATTGTACGCTGCAATGGCCTCCTCATCTGACGAAAACCGCTGCCCACGAATATTTTCCTTGGTCTTAGGGAACAGAAACAAGCCACATGGGGCCAGGTCAGGTGAATAGGGGGGTGAGGTAACAGTCGCACTTTTTCCTTCTTCAGAAAGTCCAATGTTCTGGCAGCCGTGTGTGCAAATGCATCGTTGTGATGAAGCAGAAGGTGCCCACTTTTGGACTTTGAGTGCCATGACCTTCATGTGGCGAGGACTTTGGGAAGACAATCATTCACGTACCATTCAGTATTGACTGTACGCCGTGTGTCCAAGGTCACAGATGTGGGATGCCCCATCTTCGTAAACAAAGTTGCTACCATTTTCTTTCCAGAACTCCAACTTCGACGAACTTTTATGGGTAGTTCCTCCCCTGGAAAGCACCACACAGAAGACTGTGTCTTCTTTTCAGGGTCATAATGGTGAATCATGTTTCATGTTCATGTTTTCACCTCTGACGATACTGTAAGTGTCTTTGGACTGCCATCCATTAAATTTTTCTAGCATAAAACGATACTAGTTCACTCTCGCCTCCTTTTGGCTTTCTGTCAGGGAATGTGGCATGCAACGGGAACATCTCTTGGTAAGGCGTAAATGATTGTGAACGATGGTCTGCGCTGTTCCGATTTCCAACTGGGGCCCTAGAAGGGGCAGCTTCACCAAAAACACGCAGCAAAGAAGCATTCTTCGACACTTAAATTCTCTCTATAATCATAAAAAATCATTGCGCGAAAGTCGTGGCGAGACAGATCCATCTTGCATCGTATATGACTCAGCACTGCCTGTGCTTTCTTCCCGCGCTACGGAAGAATCACCGCTGGGAGAGCTTGCGCGCGCATGTTCCAAGGTCGTCGCTCTTTCAAATGAAGATAATCCCATTGCACAGTCCTCGTATATCACTTACACACAGATATGTTGCGTAAATGGGATTTACAAAAATGAATAGCCTTTGAATTTTTATTTAAAGAAACTATAAAGGACTAGACATAAAAATATCGTTGGTGGTGCCATTAATTGAGCATATATCTATATAAAAATATATTTTTTACATGTTAACACACTATCGGTAGGTAAAACCATGAGCTCGACTCACACGGCTAGCGGGCGAAAATCAGTGAAGTGTGAAAAAATTGTACTTCTTAGAAAACATGTAATATCTTCACAACTAATAGTAGGATTTCAATGAAATTTAGAAAATAGGTATCACATAGTATTTCAAAGATGTAGATGAAATTTAAAAATTAATTAAATTTATAATAAAGAAATAAAATATCTAGGTTCTATTCTCTTTTAAAATTAATTTATTGCACCAGGAAATGCATACGCGTATCTGGATTGTTTTTTTAGGACGAAGAGCCAGGCAGGGACTATGGTATGCCAAAACAACTTGAAGGTTGCTTACGTACGTTCTGCATAAAAGGTATTAATACCCGACCCACCGATCGGCACCAGTCTGTGGAAAGGGTATTATACCCTTCCCGCCGACAGTGTGCTAACATAGATGCAACGTCCACCGAAGTAGACAACCTCAAAAAAAAAAAATTGATTAGTGTTTCGATCTTATACTAAGCATAGCTGATCCTATCAATATGGTGCTTGGCTTCTCTGCCTTAGAAACTCCCAAAGCAGGGGTCGAAAGCTAATCCTAATATTTGCCCGATTATAACTCAAAGCGTGAATTATAAGCGAAGGTAACAATTTGTAACAATACTCCCTCGTCAGAAGCTCGAAGTTCTGTCCGAACAACCTCATGCGGCATTCAGGACGCCACGGCCGATGCAGCGACGGCATGGGTGTAGCAGCGATAGACGCGGTGGCAGCTGGATCGCGGCACTGCCACAACATCACTGCGGCAGTGAAAAATAGGCTGTTTGGCAAGAGAATAGCAGCGGTGCAGGCTGCGACGGCACTGCCGCTGCAATAATCGGCTGCCGAAAATAGCTACGTGATCGCTGTCATCGTCACACCCTGGACGCTAGAAGGTTTCTGGGGCTACCACAGGTTAGGAGACCTCTGGGAACCCCACACCTGGCACCACTGTTGTAATCTTTCCCACCAAGTGTTTCGATCCGAGAAGCCAAGCTGATTACATCAATATGGCACTTGACTTCCCTGCCATAGACACATACAAAGGAGAGATCGAAAGCTAATCCCTATATCTGCCTGATTACAACTGAAAGTGTGAATTATAAACGAAGGCAAATTCATTAACAATATGTATAACCCATAAGAATTTCTATAATTAGTACGTTGATATCTTGAGTCTGAGTGTTGTCTTCTTTTTTTCATTTTTCAGGTTTGTGATTTTTAACACCTTTAATAAATACTTTAATACACTTAAGTTGAGTGTTCCTAAATGAATAGAAGGTTAAGTGATTTCATAATGGCTTTTTAATGGTTGCATCACGGAACCAAATGTTACATACGATAAATTTCACCAGAAAAAACTATCAAAACTATATTTCTGAGTTATTTCGGTTCAAAGTTGCGTTGGGGCTAGTTTTAACTACTGACATATAACAACTGGACTGCTGATCCCTTACAAAAACTCACTTCGAAAGTAAAACCAAATTTGGACCCAAAGCTATCTCGCCCTTGCTTAAGTCCCGCAGGCAGACAACTATATAAAAAATCATTCCAATAGCCAAATAAAGGTGGTGCTATGTATGTTCACTTGTTTTGGGTTTTTCTAGTACCACCCCTCGATAAATAAAAGTAAACACATGCTTTTTGCACTATTACTTGCACCCACGACAACCGTTACAAATTGCCCGCCAACTCTCACCACTGCCCTCACCAGATGACCCAAATTATTTTCCGTTGTAATCAGCTGTTGGAATAGTTTTACGATGTCCAACAGATGGCTACGGCATTTTTTGATACAACTTTTAGCTTTGGTTGGTATATATTATGAGAAATATGAAGGTTAGACGAAGGCAGGAACAATTACTTTTACATCTATCTCTGTTATTCATAAGTCCCCAACTGATTGCTGCGAGGAACATTTTTGTGAAAAGACTTAAAATTGAGTGTGATATAAAAGAAATCGGTTCGTGAAAGTTTAATTATTTTTAATTTACGTCAGTTCAAACTTAATTGCGCGGTATTTTAGGGAATTTTGAATAGCATGATCTGCCCCATGAGGTTAGAGCCTGTGCTAAAATGGTTTCACTTTTTAGACGACGGTTAGTAGTCCAGTTCTTTCATGTCATCTGGTCGTAGCCCATATGAAGACGAACGTTTCAGGCGAGTGAAGCTATACTTCAGAGCTCCTAAACTAACAAAAAACTATTCCGAGATTTTCTCAAAACTGTATCAAAAGGAATCAAGCATACTATGTATATCGTAACATATGCGCTATGTATTATATACTTTCAAATTTAATTCATGTTTACTAAGAACAACATATGAATTTCAATTTTTATTGTGTACCAACGGGAGTAAATTTTGAGCACATATGAAAAACTATAAACTCAATTACTAGTACTAGGTTAATCAACGACTAATAAGACTTAAAATTATAATATTCCAAACTAAATAAATAACAGTAATAACAAAATCAAATAACAATATACACGAAAGTGAACAAGTTATAAAAAAAATAACTACAATTACCATTAACGGGTAAAATAGACTTAAAATAAAAGGAACATAAACTACAACAAAAAATTAAAACAAATTATACTAAACCTTTCTAAATAACGACGACACCGTACACGACAACAATAAAAATTAAAAATTAAAGTCAGCTGGGTATCAGAGCTCAATTGCTTAAACCACATTCGCCTGAAACGTTCGTGACCGAGAGCTTTTTTTAATAGTCTCAGGCAACGCATTCCAAAGCTTAGTAATGTGAATCAAGAACGAATATTAGTTTTATAAGAAATTCCTCTCAGATACAAGCAGATAGTTCACACGAAACGACGATTTCAGTTCACATGTCCAAATAATTTAAAACTACTTATAACCGTGGAATATTTGTAATTTTTTAATTTTACATTAAATAAAAAAGTTTATTATAAGTACTATTGGAATTTCTAAGTTATACTATATTGCATTTGCAGATATTCTTTTACAAACACTTTCGCATTCGCCTTTCGAATCAAATCTATTTTGATTCCCAAAGCATCCGCCATATATGAAGGCAATGCATTCATCTTGTTTGTTGTTATAGTAGTAGGAAGGAATATAGGCCAGACAAATTACACCTTTGTCATTGGAATACTTCAGTGGAAGATAACATCGTGCTGAAATAAAGAAATTAAAAATAAATTATCTGCGTAACCGTTGAGATAACATACTATAATAAAATAATTTACCCGGTTTAATATAAGCCGCATTACTGATGTTGCACAAAAGCACAGCAATTAAAACAACAAACATGTACACTTTGGTTCTCATTTTGACGATCTGTGGTAATTATTGCAACTAACTGCCTGGTTTTTTCAATGTTCCTTTTATACTTAAATAATCTGAGATGTAATATTAGTAATTCGGAGAACCAAACGAGGGGAACTCCATTTGATTAAGCAAACTAATTTATCTCTTAATGCTGAATAAAGTGAAAAAGGAAATAATCAAGTTAAAAAAGAACAACTTTATCTCTTAATGTTTTTTAATAGAATCGCAAAAAGAACACACATGTGTATGCATAGATAATTGAAGATATCTACTCTAAGCAGAAATTTTTTTCTGAATTTGAATTATCTCTTTTGATTCACGAATTTTTCATGCATAATGGGGAAAGTAGCGAAAGAAAGAATTGATCTTATTGAATAATTTTAGTTATGCTTGCGTTAATGTTTTATTTTATTATAAAAGCATTATTATGGGTGTGACGTAAGTCGTATTGATATAACTATTGTAAGTTTCTATAAAAAAGTATACAATATATTCCTTTAAAGCATGAGCCGATTTCGAGTCGCTTATGGTTGTTTTAATTCTATGTTCCAAAGAAGAAGTATTGTATTAGGGTGAAAATATTGTGTCTGATATAATGGTAAATTCTGATTGTATTCACTACTCACAAAATGTGCACATGCATGTAACATTTTCTTTTGTTCACGACAGTAATCTTGTCAATTTAACTTTGAATTTACGTTAAATATTTTTGATAACTTAATATGGTTAATTTTTGTTTGAGCAAGTATGTATAGTCTATTGAGAAAAAACAGACTAGGAATAACAAATCCATTTAACAAAAATAACTTTCAAATATGATTTTGAAGTTACCTCCAAATTACTGAGGTTGTTTTAAGATCAAATAGGGTTAAAATTTCATGGAATAACTCTAATTAACCTACGAAAACATTGATTACTGATTCATTTCTCCTTATAGTTTTTATTAGGGTTTTTGCTAGTATTTACTAGTTATGATTTCTGTTTATAAGTTGTTTTCCATAAGGAAAATTTACAACTTCACCTACTAATACTTCTGTCTTAATTTAATCTTAATCATTCTTGATTTGAGAATATAGTTTTTCTCTTAGTGTTGTTGTTAGATTTGGTTGCTTTGAATGTATGTATCTTATACCCAAACTCCGATCGATCAGCATTCTTGCTGATGTTAGATAACCAATACGAAAATTAAAAGCCAAAATAGTTAAATGAACTAAATTAGTTGTTTGAACAAGATTTTTTTTCTTTATATGAAGTTGTTTAACCCAATTTAAAGTTTAGGTGTGAAACATTCTTTTGTGGTTAAAATTAATATGTAAAAAGTTTTTGTAGGTCGCTTGTATTTTCCAGGATATTTAAGATTTCGCAAAATGACATCTTTCTGTCGAGAATTTCTGCATATTCCCTAAAGTTTCGATTCAAGCTGTGTAAATACCTTAAATTAAAGATCTTTCCACCTTTGCGTTGTAAACACATCTGCAAGGTTCCTAGAAATTAATGAATTAAATAAATTTTTTTCGACTTATCGACACCGACAAGCACGCGTTTGCCTTGTGAAATGGCAGATTGAAGAAATGAAAAATGTTCTTATTTGCAAGACTTTTGCTTAATGGAAATTTAAGGATTTGCTAGGAATTAGAGAAAATAGCAGCGAAAAAAGTCATTTTGAAAGTTCAAAATTAATAGACTAAACAGTTTACATTTGATAAATGATAAATTGTGCTACCGTTCTCAAATTAACTTTTTCATGCATAATTCTTTGGCTCTTTTATGTGTTATTCATTGATTATTTTTACTTTCATTGTTTTTCGTGATTCCTTGCAAAAATGGTAAAATGTGCAATGGCGAGCTCTCTGGACAGTTGATTATGTTGGTGTTTGTAATAAATCTGTTCATGCTTTATATGTAACGCGCATTATAAGGTCTGTTGCCGACCCTAAATACCATATATGAGACGAATGGGCACGCATATCATTTCTGTGGTCCTTTGATTTGAGAATGGTTTCTAAAGCATTTTCCGGTACAATGGTAAAATAATGAAAAAAATCTATCACGCACAGTCAATAGATATTTTGCAAAAGAAATATTTTCATTCAATAAACAATTTCTATAAGGAAAATCTTCAGTCAATAGGCAACTTTGTCTATTGACAGTTTGTATAAATAAAGAATCTCTTCAGCCAATAGGCATTTTGTAAAATGAAAATCTTCAGATTTGCGAAGAAAAAGCATTTATTGTATGGGACGACAAGATAAAATTTGTTTTATCTCGAAAACTATGCGAAACAGATTCTCTCTCTCTCTCTCCCTCTTGTTCCCTGCTATTTTTTAGAAGCGGTTCTCAAATAGAAGGACCACGGGAATGATAGAATCCCTAATTAATGCTTTGTGATCAATCAAGCTGTGCTACGACCTTAAGACGATATCGACTATCAAAGATTCAATTATTAATGAGGAAGCTCTCTTAAGTAACAAACATCAATTCATCAGTTCTAACTGGGGCAATCTGTAGAGTATTTTCGATGATTTGGTGACACTTAACGACAATTTTTAATGAGGCGGATTATCAGTCCTGTTTGGGTCGTGCCGAAGTGATCTAGGCCCGCACTTCGCGGTTTGTCTTAAGTCGACTGTTTGATCCTTTCCTCTTATATCAATAGGTATAAGCTGGAACCCTGGATTTTCTCGAAAAGGGACATAATATCTCTTGAAATAAAAGATTGTCTCTATATTTTAGCAAAAATTTATTGTAGACAATTAGCTAAACACACGTGGTTCAAGCGAAGGCGCGGAGGAGAAGAAAGAAAAACAGGAAGTTGATAAAAAAGAAAAAAAAAAATAGAATTGAAATTATCATGTTGGTACCTAAGTGTGCAGCTTGCTTTCTTGGGCGCCAGAATTCAAATAATGCGCCAACACGCCCCCTCAAGGTGCACGCTGCTGACATTCGGTTAAATTAATAAGTCCAAGGCCATCAATGCATCTCCAATGCAATTCCCTCGATAATGCTTTCGTTAAAATATCTGCCACCATTCTCTCGGTTGAAACATGCTCTAAAGTAATTAGTCCCTTGTCAACGACTTCTCGTACAAAATGATGGCGAATATCTATGTGCTTCGTTCTGGAATGATGCATCGAGTTAGACGCCAATTGTTGTGCTCCATGATTATCCATGTACAGCTTTATATGGCACAGCTCTGCGATTCCCATCTCACTCAGAAGACTACGTAGATATAAGGCCTCTTTCACGGCTTCAGACAAACTGACATATTCCGCCTCTGTTGAAGAGAGCGCCACTGTGCGCTGTTTCTGAGATTTCCAGGATACCGCAGATCCCCCTAAGATAAAAGTATATCCGGTATATGAGCGTCGATCAGCCTCGTTACCGCCCCAGTCCGCATCTGAATATCCAACTAAGGGTTCATCCGTTCTGGTGTAAACTAGACCAAGGTCCTTGGTCCCTGCCAAATACCTCAAAACTCGTTTGGCTGCCGCCCAGTGTTGTTGATTTGGACAGTTCGTGAATTGAGCCAATCTGGATACGGTATTCGCTATGTCAGGTCTGGTTACTACAGAAAGGTACATTAATGCCCCTATTAATTCTCTGTAAGGCCAAACACCTTCGGAAGAGGAAGCCGAAAAATCAGTTATTTTCTTGGCTTGACGCTCAGCCGGAGTCATCACAGTATTGCATTGACTCATGCCATATTTTTCTAAAATATCCTGAATGTATTTCGTTTGAGCAACCGTTATATATTCCTTTTCTTGTTTAATCTCCAATCCAAGACAGTAATTCACTGCACCCAGATCCTTAATCTCAAACTCTTGAAATAGATTAGACTTGATCTCATCAATCCACTTCAAGTCCGAAGAAGCTATCAATATGTCGTCAACATAAATCACAAGCAGCAGTAAACATCCATTGCGCTCGGCATGATACAAACAAGGTTCACCCTTTGTAGGCAATAATCCAATACTGATCAGCTTATTATTTAGGCGCGCATACCATTGACGACCCGCTTGACGTAACCCATAAATAGCCTTTCGCAATAGGCATGAATCACAACCTTCATCTATCTGCCTTAACATCTCCAAAGAACGCTGTTTCACCTCGAGTACTGTCTCTTTGTCCTTTATGATCTCTTTAAGCATCTCTGGTAACATCTCACGTATCTGCATAAACACGGTTTCCTCTAAATCTCCATTTAGGTAAGCTGTTACAACATCTAGTTGTTGAATTTTCATATCAAATTCTGCAGCTAGTGCCAGCATCAGACGTATTGATTCCAGGCGCGCCACTGGAGCAAAAGTCTGATTGAAGTCAACCCCATATCTTTGGCTATATCCTTTGGCCACAATTCTCGCCTTCCTTCTTTCGATAGAGCCATCAGGTAAATATTTGTTGGTCAATACTACACGACTTCCTACTAAATTTTGTCCTTGGGGCTTCTTAACAATATTCCAGGTATTGTTCTTAACTAAACTCTCAACCTCTGATTTAATGGCTTTCCTCCATTCACTGCTTTCAGGAGACATCATAGCTTCCTTCATGGATATTTCAGCCACGCCAGTGAAGACTTCATCAATTTCATCGTCTTGAGTCTCAGGCATTTCAAGATTTTTCTGACCAACTTCACCCTCACGAGTCGATGCAAACAATTTCCTAGGACGACCTCTACATCCGGTTCGAAGCAATTTAGGCCTACCTCTACCACGTTTTTCAGCCTCCACAGGTCCAGGTTGTGATGCTGAAATACCTTGCGACGATTTCTGCCCTTCAGGTGTCCCTCCCAAGGATGTATCCTCACAATTTGAATCTCGAGGAATTATCTCAATTGTGACTTCTTCTCCAGAGGTCTCATTTCCATTATCGAGCAGCAAAATACTTGGCGTGTTGTTGAGAGGTCCCTCTATGTTTTCTTCAAATCGAACATCCCTTGCAACTACGACCTTTCTTGCCTCCGGTAGCCATACTCTGTACCCCTTCGTTTCTCGTGGGTACCCAACAAATATGCCTTTTAAAGATCGATCAGCGAGTTTCCCTTTTGCAGGATTCTTATCCAGCACGTAAACATTTGACCCAAATATTTTCAGGTTATTCCATTTAGGTGCCTGGTTGGTCCACTTTCCATACGGTATATCTCCACCTATACCGCTCGAAGGACATCTATTTCGAATATAACTTGCAGTCGCAAGTGCTTCAGCCCAAAAACTGTATGGTAGCCCCGACTGTATTAGTAAACATCGCGCCATGTCTAGGAGAGTTCGATTAAGGCGCTCAGCAATACCATTTTGCTGTGGCGTCCTTGCAACTGTCAATCGTCGTTTGATGCCTAGATTATCAAGAAAAGAATTGAACTCTTCGTTACAGTACTCTTTGCCATTGTCTGATTGAATACATTTTATTTTTCTTCCCGTATGCCTTTCAGCATAAGCTTGGTAAAGTTTGAATGCTTCCAGTACTCCGCTCTTTTGTTTTAAAAAGAAAATTTCGCAATATCTAGAACAATCGTCTACAAAACTAACAAAATACCTCGCTCCATTTAAGGCCTGGGTCCCACCACATCGGAATGCACAATTTGCAATAACTCATCGCTCTGCCGTTCGCTACTCGGGAACGATGATGCAGTCATTTTGCCTTTTAAGCATACCTCACATCGTGCCAAACATTCCATATCCTTCGGAGCAACTTTCACATCGTTCGCTTGCCGGATAACCCTGAGAAGGTCCCTTGAATTAAGGTGTCCCATGCGGTAATGCCATTTTTTTACTTCAGCTTGATTCCTTGACTGCTCAAAATTGGTGGCTTCAATCCTTTCATCGATATAGTACAAATCACCTCTACGCTCAGCAGTCATCTTGATTTGACCCCTTTTATCGAAGACAATAGCGGAGTCACGCCTAAACAAGACTTCGTGATTTTTATTTGTTATTTTAGCAACCGAAATTAAGTTGGACCTTAGTCCTGGTACATACAGGGTATCCGAGAATTTGACTAGCCTGCAATCCGTACCATCGGACACAGAACTCAACGCTTCCCTTGCCCTTGATTTCACTAGATGCTTCACTAGCAAGGTTGATTTTTCCAGTTGCAGATGAATCAAATTCAAATCGCTCGAACGCTTGTTTATTTCCACACAAATGAGCTGTACAGCCGCTATCGAGTATCCACGACCTTTCATCACTCAAAACTCCATAAGTATGATAGGCAGCAAAAGTGTCATCCGTGACTTTTGCAGAGTGCTTCTTCTTCTTAAAGCAAGTTCCATCTTTCTTAGTTGGGCAATCCGGTGATTTGTGGCCGGGCTTGCCACACTTATAACATTTTCCCTTAAAGATATTTGAGGACATACCCTTTTCGCTGCTTCCATTTAGCACCTGACGACGCCGATTCCCAGAACTTCTAGCCACAAGAGCACCAGTGACATCGATTACATTTGACTGACTCCTCGCGTTGCTCTCCTCTAAAATTTTGATTTTCAGCGTTTCCAATGATGGCAGCTCATCGCGAGTTTCTATTGCACACCTAAAATTTTCGAAACTGGGGGGGAGACTATAGAGCAACATTATAGATAAAACATCCTTGTGAACCTCAATTTCCATTGCAGCTAGTCGATCAATCACATCGCAGAATCGGTTGATATGCTCCCGGACGTCTCCACCTTCGCTTAACTTATGCAGCATCAGTTGCTTCAGCAGCATAACCTTCCGAGCCGGTCCTTTTGATGCATAAATTGATTCAAGTTTTACCCAGACTTCATGTGATGTTCCACATCCTCGCACATGCTGCAATTCAGACGGATGTATCGACAGAATGAGATCTGATTTGGCCTTTTTGTCAGCCGCGATCCACGCGGTTCGCGCTTGAACACGTGCTGCAGCATCACTCTCATTCCCCTTGACTTCCTCTGGTAGACACTTTTCTCCGCTCAAATATTCCCACAGATCACTTTTGGTTAGCAACGCTTCGACCTGCATCTTCCAAGTCTCATAATTTTCCTTGGACAAAGGTTCAATCCGAGTAAAATTCGAAGAACTCGCAGCCATTTCTCACAGTAAAACAAAATCTATCCTTTACACAGCAACTCGAAGTTAGAATCAGCACAATCCGTTTTAACAGCAGTCTGGGCCCATAACCTCTTGAAATAAAAGATTGTCTCTATATTTTAGCAAAAATTTATTGTAGACAATTAGCTAAACACACGTGGTTCAAGCGAAGGCGCGGAGGAGAAGAAAGAAAAACAGGAAGTTGATAAAAAAGAAAAAAAAATAGAATTGAAGTTATCATGTTGGTACCTAAGTGTGCAGCTTGCTTTCTTGGGCGCCAGAATTCAAATAATGCGCCAACAATATCACTAGAATTCTCAAGATTCTTGATATCTTGAAGCAGTTTATCAGTTTCTCCGAATTATTGGCTGTGTGGTGGTAGGTTTAACCGCACTTCCTTTACTATCATTACCCGATAGTAAAGAGTACTAAATTTTAGCGCATCCGACACTCTAACACTGTTACAAATTTATAAGAGAGCCGAGCATGAAATTCGTCCACTAGATCACCAGCTGTCCGGAGCAGAATCCCAAGCAGAACAGTACTTGTTCAATTTGTACTTTTTAGCTTGAGTAGAATAAAGTTTATTTTTAACGTGCGAGCCTTTTTCATTCAAACTGGACTATGCGAATCCAGTATCAGTAAATTCACAATATACCTACGTTTAGTAGCTACGGATAAATCGTCGATCTGTTATTTATCAACCAGCTACACTGGTGAACAGTTACAGGCTGCAATATCTATTTCGGTTAAACTTCGCTTTTTGAGGACTCATGATTTTCTTCATCTTCTACACCATAAAACCAATAACGGAAAGATGAATGTACCCAAAGACTAAGTTGAAAAATCGGCACAAGAATCGTTCTCATTATAATGCTACTTATGGTAATCAGTTGTTGAAGAATATTAAATAAATAAATAAAATAACAGGTTCTAATGATAGATCATAGAGAATAGGATAGGACAATCCGTGTTCGTTGGAGACTTTAACCCTTTCGGATGAGAAACTGCGATTAGCGCGATTTTTAGATATTTCAAATATTTTCAATATATCAACAACAAAGTTGGTCAAGAGCACGGGAAATATTGGTTGAAATTAAATTTTCAAAGCAGTGTTTTCCCGAAAGAAAAACCGTGGAAAAATTACGAACAAATCCGCCCTTACAGTGGCACTGTGCGGTGACAAGTGAACGTTAAAGGTGACTAAAACTGAAGATAGGAGCATGCAGAAAATCAAGGCATACCTCCATCGAAAAGCAAGGCAGTGAAAATACCTATCAAGAAGCCTAGTGCACCTAAAAACAACTATTAAATATTGCTAAACTCTTGAGCCAAGCAAAAACATCGCGCTCACCAGAAGCACTACAAACGGCCACACCGGCGGAGGCAACAACACTGACAATAGGTGGAGCTGGGATAGGTCATGACGCCGGCAAGACCGCTTTATCCACAGCCCAACTAGCAACCCCATCAGCTGAGCTCCGATCGCTCAAAGAAACAAATGTCATCAGAAGCAAATGCCTGGAAAGAAAGCCAACCAGGTCTACTAGGATTCAGCCGAAGCAACTGGATACTTTCTTATTTCTCAAATAGGTCCTACTAGGTTACTTTCAGAGGTGCCAATTCGAGGAATAACCTAGTTACTGCAGGAGCCCCTCAGGGTAGCCATTGGGTTCTTTTCCTTTCACTTTGTCAATTGACGATATTACACAACTGTTGAAGTTCTTTCATACATGAATATTAATGATTGCTATATGATTTCAGAGGACCTTAATATCATCCACTCTTGGTGTACTCACAATAACTTTGAACTAAATATTGATTAATGTGAAATAGCATCATTTTATTGTGGAGGAATTTCGTTTTCCTTTTTTACTACGCTGTCTTGAGTCATACTCTTCGTCGTACTAAGTCTGTTCGTGATTAAGGTGTTATTCTTGACAGCAAACTTGGTTATGAGGGCTTATTATGTAATGGATTTCATAAGAAGACACTCATGTGAGTTCTCTAACTATAATTTTATATTGAGAAATGTACTTCACTATTATATGAAATCCACATTAATATCGTTGAGTTTGTCTAACATAAGGTCATTAGATTTACCTTGAGTCGATCCGAATCTTTGTTCGACATGTTATATGTTTTTTTTAACTAACAGAACCAAATGATGATAACAGTCAACATGTAGGTTGGACTCATCTGATGTTTTATAATGCCCTATTGTAATTTCAGGAAATTCTGAAAATAGCAAAAGTTCGAACAGTTCAAACCTCACAACTGATTTGATTACTATTACCTCAACTTCAAAGCCCAATATCTCAAGAAATATCGATGTTAGCGATTTGGTGAACTTTTTTTGTAGGAAATTGAATTTCCTACAAGTTTGTCATATGCACTTTTTCTGTAGCTCTTGTTATTTAGGAGATAGGGGCAAAAAGCGAGGAAAAATTGGGTTTAGTGATCCGTACTACCTCGCTGGTGGGAGTTAAGGTTACACCGCAATGGACACTTTTGTAGAGCATTCAATTCTGAAGAAATCCTATCATTGACGAAGATTATACCATAAAATGCCTCTGAGCTGTAGATTTTTGAAGAAGTAAAAAAAAAAAATAAAATAAAAAAAAAAGTTTACGTGTATTTTATATGGGAAATATTTATACGCCTGGGTCGAGCACTTAATATTAATATTATGGGCTCCAATTTTCAGGGAATTTTTGTTTAGGTATTTCCCACAAAATTTCGAGGTGGGACTGAAAAAAAAAATAGTCGCAAAAAAAACACCCTAATATGTATATTTTTATGGCTTCCTTTGGTTTATTTGAAAATTTTTGCAAATGTCATAAGAACGCAAGATGTCTTTATTAACCGAAGACTAAGTCGCAGAGAAATAATAAATAAGTGTAATATATAATATTATCTACAAAAAGCGGGAGGAGCGCTCATGATGAGCGATAGATAAAAAATAAGTTAACATTTTTTCCTGCGATAATACACAATGTATTATAAATAAGTAATACAATACGATCTAGAAATAAATACGCCGTGCAAAGTGCAAATATTTATTTAAGTTTTATAAAATGCAGAAGTTTAAAACAGATTATAACCATGTAAATAAATCTTTAAGCATGTTTACATTCTCTTTCACAGAGAGCTAGTGTATCGAATTTGTTGCCATTTCCACCACATCCACTGTACTCAAAAGTTTTACACTGATTTGCTTTGTTGTCGAAGTAGTACATTTTTCTATATGCCATACAATTTCTTCCTTCATCTCCGTCGGATGGAGGAAGTGAGCATACCGCTGAAATTAAGAAAGAAGTATGAGTTATTATAGTATTTTGAGGTAATATAATAAAAATATCTGTATACGTTTAATTAGAGTCTGGTGAGATAATTTTTTTACCAAAACCTATATAATATATTTACTTGTAAATTGTGACTTGTAAGTCCAGGAAATTGTCATGTTTAAAATAAAAAAAAAATATTTACGTCATAAGAACCTTCTTGCAAGACTAAAGTTTCATGATTTTGATGTTTTTAATGTCAGTACTTCAATTTATAAATACTTAAACGGAAGAAAAAAAAATTGGGAAAATGTAAATATTTGCATAAGACAAGAAGAAAAATATATTGCCGGTCATGCTGGGTAACTTTTTGTAATAGCTCGTTATCACAGTTCCGATACTACTGACTCAAAAAGCGCTTACAAATCCAATCTTAAGAGTAATGAAGCCACACATTAATCATATACAATCATCAGCAAGAATTAAAAATAACATAACACATTATTTATATAACTTTTAATAATGTTCATGCATACAAACAAATATTGTATTTTTGTATCTTTTATTATTAAAAGTGTATACCTGACTTCGTAGCAGTAGAAAAGCCATACAGGGAGAGGAGCACTACAATCACAAAAAGTGAGAACTTCATTGTGTATTTGATAAGTCGTTTCTAATAGTACCGAAAACTGAACTAAACCAAATTTTCTAGATTCAGTTCTATTTATATAAAGCTTTTAAGCACGTACAGGCTATTAGGTCATCAAGCTGCAGAATAAATAATTTCGAGCATCAATAGGTTAATAAAGTTTACTAAATAAGCGTTGGTGGAAAACTTACACTTATTTAATTTACTCGTTAATTTAAGCAATTTGATACGAATAGACTCAATGAGGTAACAAAAGATAACCTAATTGGCAAGTTCAAGCAGCGTAGCAAGAAATTCGAAAATTCGCAATAAGCAAATCTTAATATTGATATTGTCTTGTCTTTGTGTACATATATTCACATATTATTACATGCAATTATGAAACTAGTCCTATAAGTATTGACATACATATAATATTGGTAATTAGAGCATAGTAATTCTTTCTATTTCTCATTTAATTCTGCCTTTTGAATAAAAAAAACAATATCTTGTAAGCCATACATTATACCAGTATGTATAATATAACAAACTACCTTCTTATTAGCTCAAAAATGTGAGACGTCCAGACAATTATTTTATACCACAAAGCCTTTGTTGAAATTTTTTTCAAAATTAACGAATAATTTAACAAACAATTTTGTTGAGCCCATTGTAGAGTAACAAATCAGGGTTAATTACAATATATTTTATTTGTAATAACAAAAATGTCTTATTAGTATTTTGTAAGCACCTTTTGCTTCGCTTTTTTTACTTTTACTTTTGAAATATCAAAATTTGTTTGTTATTTTTAAGTACTACGGAAATATTATGTTGGAGACACTAGCAATTTTGTGCGTTTTTTTTTTCATCAACAAAAATTTATTTATTCTTTATTCTCATACCGCTTAATAAAAGCAATACAAAAAGACTTATTTTAATTTAATCAGAACAAATAAAAAACAAAAACCAGTGCTGTGGGCATAGATGGAAAGGGGGAAGGTTATTGGGTTAGCTTTAGGCAGGTTAAGGGTATGTTCGATTTTGTGAACGTGGAAAAAATAAGTTGTTAACTTTGGATAGAGAGAAAGTGTGTGTTTAGAGAATTTCTTCGACGAGAGTTTAACAAAGCCAAGAGCTGAGTTTGCTCTGTTTATGATATGGTTTATGTGAAAACGGAAGTTGAGGTCTTTATCACAGAAGGTAGCGGATTGATAGATGGTATAGGTTCAGCGGAGAATAAATAGTTCCGAGCGGTGGTAGAGAGTCGTTTACTGCAGTAAGTGATCGATTGGCTCTTGGAAATATCAAGATCAAGGAAAGTTTTCAGGCACCAGGTGGAGAAGTTGTTTGAGTCATCGTATAAGATTATAGAGTCGTATGTTGACAGCATAAATTAACAATTCCGAGTGTTTAATTACATTTTCAACTTCATTTATGAACAGTATTAAGATTAACGGACCGAAGGACCCCGGGATGGGTTACAAAGATGTAAGAAATCGAGGAGTCAAAACTCCTGTATTGGCGACTGTCAAGGTAAGATTTAATCCATGAGATAAAGCGGGGTTAAACGCCAATGATAGTAAGTTTGAGAATAGTAAGTTTGAATGATTTTGCGGAGGATTTTCTCGAAAGTTTTAATAAAGCCGGCAGCAATAACGTCGACCTCTTCTCTGTTCCACATAGCGTTCAACGTTTGCGACACGAAGATTGTCAGGTTGGTAGTTGTCGATCTACCTTTGATGAACCCGTTTTGGACTGGAGAGAAAATACACTTACACTGAAACTATAGAAATGGAGGATAGTTTAGTTAGGGAGCGGTAATTTGACACGTCACTTTTACAACCTTTTTTGCGGATAGGAATGAGGCTTTCCAAAACTTCCTTCTCAGGTTCAACAGCAGATGGCAATTGCTAAGTGCAACAAGCTACAACGGCTTGTTTGCCTCTCCATAACAGGAGCCATGAGGACTTGTCTAACACTCGCTATGGAGGCGATAGTAGGACTCGAACCCCTGCACGTTTTCATTCTGAAATCAGCTGCAATTAGTGCTCTGAGAGTGCAAATTACATCCAAAGTACAAATTGCTGACAATGGTCACATCAGCATCCTGCAGCGCATCCCTGACTTAAGGATCTGTTATATAACAGAATATATGACCAGGGAACTGAGCTTCGGGAGGAGATTCAGGATTCTCATCCCTGAACGTGCAGACTGGAATGGCGGCGGCCTCAGTCTGGACCCCAGAACTCTCAGTTGGTTCACAGATGGCTCAAAAACGGAACATGGTGCTGGTGCTGGTGTCTATGGACCCAACACCAAGGTCTCGATAGCAATGGGCAAATGGCCCAGAGTTTTCCAGGCTGAAATCCATGCCATTGAAGCCTGCGCCCTTCTCAACATTAACAAAAGACTTAAAGGTACCAATATCACTATCTTCTCCGATAGCCAAGCGGCCCCCAAGGCACTCTCGTCATGTCGTTTCTCGTCTAGACTTGAATGCTTTGATACCCTTCAACACTTAGCCACTTCCAACAGGGTTACCATCTGTTGGGTACCGGGACACTCCGGCGTTGAGGGAAATGAGGTTGCTGATGAACTTGCTAGGGAAAGTTCATCATCTGGATTCAAAGGTCTTGAGCCCTTCTGCAGCATTGGCTGGTCTTCGTCCAAAGCTGTGATAGAAGAATGGGCCAGGAATCTACAGTACATACACTGGGATAACTTCCCTGGGATCCGGCAAGCTAAAGAGCTCGTCAGACCCTATACCTACACTGAAATCAATGCTTTGAGTAAAGCGGATCTCGGACTGTTGGTAGGTTACCTAACTGGCCACCATGGGCTAAGATACCACCTATATAAAATAGGTCTGTCAAATGGGACGGATTGTCGTCTGTGTCTTAAAGATGAGATGTGTGCTTGTCCGACTTTAGCACGGTTAAGAAGAAAGATCTTCGGTTAGGAGTTCCTATACTCGGCTGAAGGTTGTTCATCTTCTGTAAAAGACCTTCTGGCGTTCCTTAGGGTAGGAGATCGTCTTTTACTGTAAAGGGGCTTCGGCACAAAAGACTGTCTGGTCGCAGTGCCCACCATGAGGGTCACCCCTAACAATAATAATAATAATAATAATAATAATAATAATAAATACTTCCTGTGAAGGAAAGAAGTTGCAAGAGGGAAGTAAGAGGTTGGACTAAGGAACCATTTTTTTAAAGACAATGGCGGGTATTCCACCGGGGCCAGGGTTCTCTGATTTTGGTGACAATAAGAGAGGAATCAATGTTGATCGATGGTTTCATCACTAAAACTCATGACATTTAGGACATAATTGACATTTTGGTAATATAAGGACAGGCAGTTCGTGGATTAATTGATATCGGCTGAAGGAAGATGGTGGTTAGGACATATTATTAGGAACATATTAGACGGTTGATTAGGAGCGAAAGCAGTTTTTCGAATTAATGCGGGTTTTTCGCAGGTGGAGACTCGTTTAGAGCTAACATAGGAAGAGTAGGGGAAACTCTTTTGAGGAAAGATGTTAAATACTTCATCTAATGCATTTGATCTGATAAAAATAATCAAAATATTGTCTGATTGATCAATTCTCAGTTAGGATAAAAGGGATTTCATAAACATTTGGAGTTTTTAAAGTGGAAGGTACAACTTTTATTTTAGACACATACAGTACATTAAATATGTCAAATTTATAAAATAGCAAGTGGTAAAGAATTAATTGAATTTGAAGGAGTATCTTTTTTACAAATACCTTAACTGATTTTTTATACATACCTTAACGGTTTCTTCTTTTCAGATATATTGGTTGTGGGAAAAAAGTTCGTGGCGTTTTTCCCGATAGATGGCGAAATTGATCAAAATTGGTGCAGTGGTTGGAAAATTGTTTGCGTTTGAAAAAAAAAAAAAAATATTAGTAGTAAAAGTACTTTGTCGAAATCTGCTACACGGAAATGGTTCACTTGCTTTCGTTCCCGTAATTTTGATGTGAAAGATGAATCACGCTCTGGTCGTCCAGTTACAAAAAAAGCAGATGAAATTCTTGATAAAGTGTAACAAGGTAAGCATATCAGCAGTGTCGATATTGGTATGGAGCTAGGCATTGACCACAAAACTGTTTGACCGTTTACGCAAAGCTGGCTACAAGAACAAGCTTGATGCATGGGTTCCTCATGAGTTGAGTGCGAAAAACATGATAGACCGAGTTAATATTTGTGATGCGCTGCTGAAACGCAATGAAATCGAGCCATTTCTGAAACGTCTAATAACCAGTGATGTCACATACAATCGGAAGCGTAAAAGATCGTGGACAAGGGATGGTGAGCCGTCACAAGCGTTCGCGAAGCCAGGATTGACGCCGAAAACAGTGATGCTGTGTGGGTGGTGGGATGGGAAGGAAATCGTCCACCATGAGCTACTTCCAGTTGGTCAGACGATTAATTCTCAAGTCTACTGGGGACAACTAGAGAGATTACGCCAGGCAATTGAAAGAAAACGGCTCGAATTCCAACACGTCACACACATCTTTGATTACTCGCCAAAAATTGCGGGATCTTGGTTGGGAGGTTTTGATGCATCCACCTATAGGTACAGACATAGCTTTGATTGTTCCGATCCCTGCAGAACACTCTCAATGGAATTAAGCTGGTTTCAAAAGAAGCTTGTGAAAACCACTTGATTTAGTTTTTCAACCAGAAACCACGGAAGTTCTTCACCATTGGCATCATGGTTCTACCCAAAAAATGGCGAAACATTTTCGATAATAATGGAGCATACTTGGTTTAAATAAATTCATTTTCACATTATAAGAAAACCAGTCTACATATTTTTCTTAATTCATTCATTCATTCATTTTTCGTCATGTTAAATAAATTCTGGTTTTGACGTCAATCAACAATATATTTGTAATATTTACATTTATTTATTTATTTACAAGCCAACATACATCATAACGAGTAATCTGGCCTAACAAAATTAACTACAGGAGAGAAGCTTTTGTTTAATTTTATATATATCAAGATTAAAATCTATAGACTGGAAATATTTGTTATAGCATCTACACATATCAGTTATTGGTTCAAAAAATCCATAATTTGTTCGATGACTTTTAATGTAGAGAAAAGTACGTGAGCGCACAGATCTGTTACCTGCATTAAAGAAAATAGAAGACAAGATATCAGGCGAATCCATTAATCCAACCAAAACTTTATGCACAAATAGACATAAGTGCATTTCGCGCCTTTTATAAAGTGAAGTCATACCGAGTAAGTACAAACGGTCAGCGTAAGGAGGAAGCACAAGTCGATCACTCCACGGAAGTCGACGCAGAGCAAATCGTAAAAATTTTTTTTTGTACCGATTCTAGCCTATCAATATGAACGCTGTAGTAGGGATTCCAAATTTGGCAACCATACTCTAGCACAGATCTTACCAATGATTCATATATGGCCTTCAAGGTATAAGGATCACGAAATTCCTTGGTCCAACGTCTAACAAAACCAAGCATAGATAGAGCTTTATTGATTACAAAATCTAAATGCTTTGAAAAAGTTAATTTAGTGTCAAAGATGACTCTCAAATCTTTAATATCATCAGTAAAATCTAGATGGATGTTATTTATGGAGTATTGGAATATAAGCGGAAGGAGTTTACGACTATAGACTACGGCATTACATTTACCAATATTTAAACATAAGTTATTATTCGTACACCACAAACTGAAAACATCAATGTCACTCTGTAAAAGGGAGCAGTCGTCATAATTATGAATCCGCTTAAAAATCTTAACGTCGTCAGCATAAAGTAAAAGTTCAGAATGTTTGATCACACATTCAAGATCGTTAATAAATAAAATAAATAGTAAGGGACCAAGATGACTACCCTGAGGAACGCCAGACTTTGTAATAACTACATCTGACAAGGCATTTCTAAAAAGAACACTAAAACTCCTATCGCTTAAATAGGATGAAATCCATTTAATTAAAAGGGAAGAAAAGCCAAGTTTGGAAAGTTTGAAAAGTAGCACCTTATGAGAAAGCTTGTCAAAGGCTTTAGAAAAGTCAGTGTAAATACAATGAGTCTGGGCTCTCATTTCTGGGCTATCCGAAATAAAGGATGTCAAGGCAGTAAGGTTAGTTAAAGTAGAGCGTCCTTTAACGAAGCCATGTTGCTTCGAACTAATCAAAGACTTGCAATCGAATGTTAGAAGATTACAAACTACACACTCAAAAAGTTTAGGTATTGCTGACAGCTTAGCAATTGGTCTGTAATGGTCAACCCTATTTTTCTTCCCCTTTTTGAAAGCTCGGATAACGAAAGACAATTTCCAAGCATCCGGGAATACCCCTGATGACAAGGACAAATTAAATAAAAAGAGCAGTGGCTCAGAAAGGTTAGTAAAACATTGTTTTAAGATTATGCTGGGAATACCATCTGGCCCCGAAGAACAAGATTCATCCAATTCATGGACACATTCAAACAACAGAGAGTCATCAATACTTGTTACATTAATATCATGGGAGGAATAGGAAGAAAGACAAGACGATAAATACGAATAATTAATATTAGTGTCATTCACGACATTAAAAGAGTTAGAAAAGAAACTAGCAAAAAAAATTAGATATCACAGATGGGTCTTGACTAGAGTTATTAATAAACGACAAGGAATTAGGAAAGCCGTCACTCTTCCGCTTGGAATTAATAAATTTCCAAAACAGTTTGGGACATTTTTTTAAATCAGACTCCAAATTATTTAAATACGTGGAATATACAACCTGTGCTTGATCCTTAAATGACTTTCTGAGATCAGAATATCTAGAGTAATCTTCCTCGGATTTAGTGGTTGAATAGATTCTCCAAGCTTTATTTCGTGCATTACGTAAAATACGTAAATTGTCATCAAACCAATTAGGAGCACAATCATAATTTTTAACTTTACAAATTGGCACTGCAGCAAGAAAACATTTAAAAATTAAATTATAGAAAATTGACAGACAAAGATTAACATCCGAATAATTAACAAGAATAGACCAGTCAATAGTATTAAGCTCAACCTTAAGTCTCTCAAAGTCTGTTTTCGCAAAATTAAAATTATATCCTGCACTAAACTGAGTGGGGTTGTCACAAAAATCGTCAACATGGACTACTAAAGCCGGATGATCTCGGACTTCCTTCACTAACGGGTCAGAGGAGTGGGAAACGCAGGTGCTACACTCTTCGTTAACAAAAACCAGGTCCAAAATCCTGTTACGATCATTAGGTACGCCATTAATTTGCTTGAGACCGCAAGAGGATAAAGTATCAATTACATTGCGTCCAGCCACAGAGGAAATCTCGGAAGGAATAAAAGCCCCCTCGTCACTCGAAGCACTCCAAGAAATTGAAGGTAGATTAAAGTCACCAAGTACAATCAGCTTATCCTGTGATTGACACATATCGAAAACTGAGTCGATACAGGACAGGTAATCTGCATAAGTAGCATTGCTCGATCCAGGGGCGATGTAAACAAGGATGATAAATAGCGAGGACGATGCTAGTTTAATACGGACGCAAAGGAACTCCTTATCCGCCGATCCGAGTACGTCAACACATTCAGCTAGCATATTATTCTTAATTGCAATTAAGAGACCACCTCCAACACGGCTATGAAGTTGATCCTGATGTCTGTCACGTCGTACAACCAGAAAATCGTTGGAAAATAATTCCGTGTCCAAAAACGATCCGCATAGCCAGGTTTCAGTGAAAGTTATAGCATTATAGTCAGACAACACTGAATTAGCGAAAACAGTGGAGACCTTTGTCTTAAGTCCATTTACATTTTGGTTGTAAATTCTTAACAGATTCTTTTCTTCGTATGACGGGAGTTCTTTCCTAAAAAATGCTTTTTCCGAGCAACGAACTCATGAACAATTGTCCCAGTTGGCCAAAAGGCCTCTTCAGACAGTGTCTCCGCCAGAGTGGTGTCAGCAAAAATTTTGAATGACGGCACGAAGCGATCATCAGCTGTAGCGTTCAAGTGAAAGCAGTTGAAGTTATTCCCTAGCGGGACATCACATTTAGAGGCAATGTACTGAGTTACATCGTCAGCTGTTGTACTGGGCGCCAGACGAGACACGAAGATGCACACGGGCTTAGGTACCGCAGACAATGTTGGTACAGATGCACTTTCCGATGCAGAGGTTGATGCCTGATGATCGGGGGCGTTTGTACTACTACATGCAATTTTAGGTGTCCTTAATGGATTTTCAGGTGGGATAATACCAACCTGCACCTTAGAAGATTTTATGGCTATTCCTGATGTAGGTTTAACGTTTGATGCAGTTTTCACGGATGGTGCAGATTTAGTTGAGCTCCGTGTAACACGCGTAGCAGGTGATGATCCCAGAGCAGGAACCCGAGCTGTAGAGCCGGTAGAGGAAGAGTCACTTGATGAAAAAGAGCAGCGCTTTGCAGCATTGTCCTTGATAAGTGCAGGTGATAATTGGGTGGCCAAAAGCTTGTTCAGTAGGATGGTAAGATCATCCAGTTTCTTCTTCAGATGACAAATTGAAGGAGATGAGCATGATGAGCACAACCAAACAAATCCACTAGCGGCGGAGAGCGCGGAAAATTGATCAGCCGTTACACCCGCACATTCAGCATGATATTTATTCGCGCATATTCCACTGCAGGTTAAAATTTTCGAGTTTTTAGATGGAGCACCTTTACAATCACTACAAATACTCGAGCTTGCCATGATTATTCAAATAAAAAATCATAATTATTCGTACCGTGAAAAGACTTTCTCTGAGTAATATAAGCCCGATTTAATTACTCATTACGTACCTTTGTTTTTCTTATGGTTTTTGTGTCATACGCATAAATTAGGAAGAATTTGTAATATGAAATACTAAAAAATCAATGCCTATTATTCAATGACAATATTTCTGTTAAAACTTAAAAAATTGTGAGAAATTTAAATTCAGTATCTCAAAATGGGCTAATTACATATTTGATTACTTTTTGAGGCGATAAGAAGCAAAACGAATTAATAACTAATCTTGAGTATAATTACTTGATGGATTTATGTTATTTAAATTTGAAAATGCTCCAAAAATGCATTTCGCAATAATTCGAACCTACCTAAGCGACTGCTTAAAATCCGTTAGAGGGTCAAAAGGGAAAGAAAAACGCACCATGTTCGGCTAACCATTTTGTATGGAACGAGTAGTCCATTATATAAACTGGTTATAACTAAATTCGATATAATTAACCTTTATATTAATTGTAATCAGCAAGTCCATAAGAAACTTTGCAATTGAAGTAGATTTTTCATGCAAATGCATTCTGTAGGAAGTGTGCTTTTAATTGTTGCGGAGTTTTTTACGTGAAAACTAATTGGTTTAAATTGAATAATAACCACATAAAGCTTATCTGATGAGCACTTAAGAAGAAACTGCTATTTCCGAATAGCAAGCTCGATGCAGTAAGGTCTGTCGGTTGTAGCCCCTGATAAGCAATCGTAAGCAGTTAATGGTATTTAAGCTTTTATGTTTTCAGTTTTCTACAATTTCAACATTATGTTAACTTGAGTCAAGCTCGTCTTATGCAAAGATTCACACCACTTTTTTAAAATCGTAATTATTAAAACTGTAAAATAAAGTAAATTTTTGAAATACGTGTGTTATTTTTGCGCATTACAAGAAAATCGAAATATGTTTCATTTCTCATAATTCTCATTATTTATAGCAAAGTTGCACAAATTTTTTGTTTTGTTTATTTTATCGGGTCATTCCACAAGTCCTGACATGTTTTGTTATGTTTATCGTTGTGAGTGTGTAAAACCTAAACCGGCACAGTTTAGTGCGTGCGACAGCCGTGACGTGCAGGTTTCTTTTAGTCATTGCTTTAGGTGAATATGAACATGGGAAACCTAAAAAAATCTATTTCTGTTGAAGAGCAACGGGTTTTTTAAAAGTTTTAGTTGTATTCTCAATTATTCGTCGGGAGTTTCTCATGAGTTGTTAGTGAAGTGTGTGGGTAATAATGATTTGGTGTTGGTCAGTAAGTTGTCCACAAGGGTGTCACACACACTGAATGGAGAGCAGAGGGAATTTTGGTGGGAGACCGTGTGTAACACCTTCAGCGATCTTCTAAGATGTTGCAATCTTTGATTTGCAGAGATGATGGTTGGGTGTATTTGGCGGTGAATACCTGCCTAGACTCTAATTCCAAAAATGTTAAAATACGGTGGAAACCTGCACTCGAACATCCTTGGAATCGGAATTCAATGTTTGTTTTGTTGTAACCAGTAAATGACTTATGGTGGAAACCTACAAGTCATTTATGGCATTTGTAGTGGTGGAAACCTGCCTAAATTCTAACTTTGAAAATGCTCAAATATGGTGGAAACCTACACCTGAACATTCCCGAAATCGGAATTTAATGTTTTGTTGTAACCAATAAATAGCTCATGGTGGAAACCTACAAGTCATTTATGGTGTATGGCGGTTGAAACCTACCTGGCGGTTGAAACCCGCCTAGATTCGAATGCTATCGTTGCCAAATGTAGGAAAACCAACATCGAACCATGCCGGAATTAGAATGAATATCCTCCGCGGCTCGTCTCCTTTTATACTAAATTTGGCATGAGAAAGAATTGCTGCGATTGAAATTCTCAAATAATTCAAATTATTAGTTTCAAATTATGATGCAGATGGCGCTCTGTGTGCAACAGAGAAAAATTGTTGCTGTCAAATGACAGTTGTTTTGTATAAAAATCTAAGGAGGAAATTTCATAGGAATCGATCAGGTTTGTTGATTATTCCTGTACAAATCTCAATTATAATCAAGTATTTTGTCTTTCTTACAATTTCAGATGATCTGCATGTCGCAGCTGCAAGTCAAAGCTGCGACACTATCATTATATTAATTATAAGAAAATCCAATTTCCTTAAAATAAGTTGGATCGGTATGAAATTAAGATAATGTTACTTGCACTTTAGGAAATGATCTCCTCAAATTAAATAAAAGATTGTTTATTTCAATGTAAATAATGTTCCTTAGGATAATGGATAAATTTGATTTTTAAATTAAAAAACAAATTACTTTGAATCAAAAGAAGTACTTACTTGATGTAATGGGCATGTTTTCTTGTTCTTAGTTTAGGCATATTTAAATTAAAGATCAAACATTACATTACATTATATTACATTACATTTGAGAAAGTGTAGACATTCGGACCGCGATTTCTGGTGGTTATATGATTATTCAATAGCAGCAACGACAAGATAATCGACTTTGAGACGAAAATTGACCAAAAAAAATCGGCACTTTTTTGAAAAAACCAAAAAAATAATAGGGTTTTTGTAGTTTTTATCCAAAACAAAAGCCAGATTCTGAAAGAGCACCCCCTTATATACGAATTTGGAGGAAATTCGCTCCAATTTGCTATTCGAATCGTACAATTGAACTTGCGTGCACAAAATCCTCGTTTTGCGCATTAATGGGTTAAGCACACACACCTAAGTAACAACAGTGGTTCAAGGTGACTTTCCTGAGGTACTCCAGAGGTATTAAATATTTCTTTGGACAGGGATTCACGGAACGAGACCTGCGGAATGCGTCCTGACAAATAAGAGCAAACCCAATTAACAAACAAATGTGGAGACCCAAGGGCTGTAAGTTTATGAATTAAAATGTCGTGGGTGATTCTATCAAATGCCTTACTAAAATTTATAAAAATGCAGTCAACCTGTTTACCAGCTTCCAGAGCAGAAAGACAGAAATGCGAAAATTCCAGAAGGTTAGTCGTTGTTGACCTGCCCTTTACAAAACCGTGCTGGAAAGAGCTTAAAAATGGTTTACAATGAAAACAGAGGATATTGTATATGACAGCCTCGAAAATTTTGGCAACAGAGCACAGTTTAGCAACTGGTCTGTAATTAGAAATGTGGTTTATATTACGGGAATACCGTCGGGACAACAAGGAAAATTATCAGCCAAGCTAATCAAGTGCTGCATAACTGCGTTGTCGTCTAGTAAAAGATCTTTTATTCCCAGAGATGTCACCGGGAAAGTCCTCAAAGTATTAAAATTATTAAGCAGTCTTGAAAAAATCGCCAAAGAGTTTGGCAATAGCCAGAGGATCGCCACTGTCAGAATCTCCGAACAGTGAAGTAGCCATCTGTTCCATGTTTAGAATTTACAAACCTCCAAAACTGCTTAGGCTCGGTCGATAAAATGCTCTTCATACTCTCAAAGTACTAAAAATATGCGTTTTCAATGCTTGAAGTATATTCTCCACGTAAGTTGGAATATTCAACAAAATCTCTCTCGTTCTTCAATACAGAAAATTGTCGGCTTTAGCTTTTAGGTTTTTGAGATGTTTTAAAGAATTATTGAGCCAAGGTGGACCTGCCGAAGTCTTACTCGGTCTAGAGTCTAGAGCACATAAAGAAAGACAAGCGAACAAATGCTTGTAAAACGCATTGACAGCGACATCGATATCTCGTTCAAAAAGTACATTATTCCAATTACAATTAGTTAATAAACTGTTCGAGTAATCAGTCTTCTTAAAATTAAAAAAATAATTATCAGCGGGCATTTGTAGTTGGCAACACTGGGTCGAAAGAAAACCCAACGTGAAGAGCCGGATGGTGAGAAAACTCGGGAAGCAAGGGAGTCAAACAACGTCTTACCACAGTGGAACTAGGATCGGAACTAAATACTAGATCCAAGAATTTGTCAGACTCATTGGCTACATTTGAACATTGAGTCGGCCCGGATGAACCGAGGACGTCGATAAAAGAAGCACAATGAAGCGGAGCAGATACATAAGTACGTAAAAGCTCGTTGTCATTTGAAGTCGTCCAGTTAATAGTCGGTAAGTTGAAATAGCTGAATAATAATATCTCGTCGAACTGGCACAAGGAACTTGAAAGCTCTTCTGTAATAACAGCAAGACTATTATAGATTTTACTTCCGGAAATATTGGTGGAATATATGCCGTTAAAATTAGTATGGACTTATGTTCCAGTTTTAGAATCACACCCAGCAATTCCAGGTCGTCAGGATTTGCAAACTCCACAATGGCACACGGAATATCACGATGACAATCCTGTCGGAAAATGAGGTACTCGGGCCCAAAGAGTTCAGCATCAGCCATTGTACCGCATAGCTACGTTTCAGTTATACAAACTACGTCGAAGGAAGAATCCATGGAGTTCAAATAGAGACTGGTAGTCCCGTTACGTTGGAGTAGTAGATATTGATTTCGCTGATGAGTTTTTTGAGGCTCTTGAAGCATTACCTGACCGGCTGCCTAGGTACAAATTTGCGGGCGATAACTCCTTCACGCCATAACGCCGAGGACGTAAGGCATTAAACTGTGTGTCAGGAGCAACTATTTTAAAAGACGCAGTCAAATCCATTTAGTGGTTTATTGATTCGATTGCAGGAAATAATTTCACCAGGTGATCCCAAGTTTGAAGTCAAGTGACGTTATTGAACCAATTCTACGTTAAATTGATAGATATTATTTTCTTTGACTACAACAATACATTTCTGCAATTAATAATAATAATAAACACCACGAACTTATAAAACCTCGACTAGAGAAAAAAAATTATATTTTATAATACAATATTAATTTTCAATAGATTTCCAAGAACTAAATCGTATTAATCCTTCCCTACCATCAAGAGGGAATGTATAATCACATTTGCAAGCCTGGTAACATTTCAACTCGGAAGCAAAATTATTTTGATTTCCTCCACAACCTTCATATTCAAAAGACTCACAAGTTTTGGTCTTTGGATTAAAATAGTACCGTGTATCTAAATTACCTCGTCCACAATCTCCAGGATCAGGTTTCAAATTGCATAATTGTTTACGCTCAACTAGAAAATTAAAATTGATTATGATTAACTATGTTGAATAGTAAAATTATAATCACTTACAATGACCGCAATAATCTTGACAGTCCTCGACCGAATCAAAGTTATTCCAGTTGCCCCCACACCCTGTCCAATACCATTCAACACATGTTCTTTTTAAAGCATGATAGTAATACTTCTTATGCCAGCCCTTCCAACAAATGCTTGGATTGGGTATATCTGCACATCTTTGGTGAGCTTCTCGTCCTTCTGAAATTATTCCATATATCACTAAAACGCAGATTAGAATGAGTTTCATTTTCTCTACTCTGCTACTCGCGTTGGCGTTTTGAATAAACTGATACAAAATGTCAAATGCAGACTTATTCAAGCCTACAAGCTGAATATTAACCAAGTTAAATAGAATTATGATAAAAACGTGGGAGTGTTTAGAACAATTGGTCAAATAAAAACGTTTCACCTATGTAACCAGATCGTACGCAAGTACGCACCGACAATAATGTTGTAGACTGGTTTCAAGAATTCAGTCCCTGCAAGCAACTTTACAATTCAGTAATTGCTTTTGTTTAGTTTAAAGCAAGTGTTCAAATTTGTTTGAGCAGTAGTTTTTACGTAGGAACAAGCAAAAGTGGCCAAGTGCGGATTTACAAAATCGCTCCAGGTGTTGGTGATCGATCCGACCACTTAGGGTGAGCAATGCGGATGATAGTCGGAAAAAAAATTATCGTCATGATCATTTTATTAAAAATTTTTTTAAAATTAAAATTGACTTATTTGCCGCATTTTAACAAACGTTAAATTTGCCAGCATTTTGGCAAATTTAACGAATAAGGTAGGTGCGGGTAATAAGGCCTAGCTAAGGGAGATTTGAAATAAAATAAAAAGTATGTATCCGAATCAACAAAAGCGTCGCAAAAAGTTTCAGGTGCCATCGATGAGTGTTAGCTACCTGCGATTATGACCTCGAGCGACATCGATCATTTTAAATTATATTTTATGTTACTTAGGCTTTATTAGCCAACAGGCCTTATTACCCGCACCTACCTTATATACAATGCACTCTATTCTGAGAGTCCTTTTTGTAGTAAATATTTTTAAGATTAACACGTTAGTAAAATAGTATATCATTCTAAACCGCTCGAAATTTCTAAAGTTAATTGTCAAAATTAATTTTAATTTTCTAAGACACATACACAGCAACGATTTGCCCGTAGAAAACTCCGACGAAAAGTTGAATTATCATGAAAAATTACGATACAACAGAGCACAGTTCTTAGGCTTTCAAGATTCTCAAAATTTTGGGTACGGAATAATGTTTGATTCACGGCTATGAGTTTCTCTAGTGTAAAAGTGGCAATTGAATGAAAGACAGATTTGATCAGTAATTTAAAATTTTTATTATAGTCAAGTGTGTTTGGTGGCACGTATATTCGTTCTTAAAGACTAATTCATTGGAAAATGTTAAAGTAGTTATAGTGTCCTTTAAATAATTAATACCTTCAAATTGCGTAAGTGGTTTACACGCTAAAGTTACTATTAGGGTACGCACAAGAAAATCTGTTTATTAAATTGTTTAAGTTGAATTGTACGCAAAGTCTGCTAAATACGCTTAAATTGCCCTTTTTAAAAATGAGTATTGGCCTACTAACACATTCAATGATTCTCATGCTATTATTTTACATTACCACTATTATTTACCATTACATTATTAATTTACATTTCAAATTATTACTAAGATTGAAAATTGTAACATGACTATAAGTATAAGTGGAAATTGCAGCGCTGTGAGAATTTCAATAATTTCACATCAAATTATCTATTTTACGCGATTTAATATATTTTTTACAAATTTAAAAGCAGAAGAAAAATTCTGTATTAATAAATCAAATTAGGGGATACCAAACAAACTTTACTTAATGATTTTTAAAATTTTCTATACATATTATGAAACATGAACGAGTTCTTTTGGCAGTAAGTTTTATTCATTTTTATTTTCCAGCATTTATAAAAATTTGCTATATATCTTAGCAAAAATATCTTTGAGAATTTGTGTTGCATAGCTTGATAATAATAAATTAGTAAATAAGAATTAAAAATTGATTTAATGTATAATATATTTAGTGTTTTGATTTGTTACACTATTATGAAGACAAAGAAATTGTTGAATACAATCGAGTGAGAGAATTAAGACCATTCACAGTAGCCATTTTCATAATATTTCGTATCGATTATTGCGGATCTGAACCGCTTGAGAAAGATGCAATTCATTTTTTTAAAGGATAAGATATATAGAAAGATTTAAGCTGTGTAGAAAACCTGTATTTCTGGTGGTTTAAAAAATATTTAAGAAAATCAAAACAAATTAAAATCAGGTCGCAATTTATACCAGTGCAACGAGTTTAATGCGATTACTTTCAGTGATTGTGTAGGTGAAGATGCTTTTAAAGAAAATCAGGATAGAGATGACAAAAATATTCCTTTATAGAACGAATACGGAGACAATTGTTTAACTTTCAACAATTTTAGAAGTCTCACAGTTACCTTTAGGAGAGGCAATTTTTCAGTTTACATGTTTTCACCGCACTATAAATGTATAGTTTTACCGTAATCTTTGTATAAGTAAATAATTTAAAATTGTTTCGGTCCACAAACTTCAGAGATTTGGGCCCCTATTTTTGACCCATAAATAGGAAAAAATATATCAATCTGATTCTTTATAATAGTACCCAATTTTAAGTCGATTTCATATTGCTGTGTAATTCCTGAGAAAAACAGCTGTAACATATAGACTTCGCAGTCTCACCACAGCGGAACTGTTTTAACCTTTTTGGTATGAAATCTTAAAAAGAACTTATTGTGAATGTTTGAAAATGAAGAAGATGGTGTTTTTATTAATTTTTTTTTGCTGATAGAAAGATTTGGTGATTTTGACCTGCATAAACCAGATTGTTATAACGCATCTAAAACCATTCAACCAGCCATGTAATCAAAACGCTCTCGGAATTATTATTAAGAGTGTCGTATCAATTTTAAATTTAATAAACAACATTTTTTAATAATTTTTCACACAAAACTTTAGGAAAGCCTGCCATTAATGTCCTTTATTTAATTAACTTCTACTACATTGCTTTTTAAAAATAAATAATGTTTTAAAACATGGGTATTTACTTAATCGGGTAAAGGCGATTTACTTGACTTTAAGTGAATAAGTATACATTACATAGGTAGTAATTTCTTTTTCTAAATCACTGAAAAAATCTAAGCCGTTGACTATTTTTTTATATGTGGACTCTTAATCTTCAGAAATTCTACTGGAATCACTTATCGCTCAATTAATTAAAGAAAATAGCAGTAAAGCCATTTATGTTCTGAGAACGCTTTGGGAATACACGATGCATGACGAAATATTATTTGTGTATGCAGATACTTAGTTTTACACTTTGAACAATACAATTGTAGTTAAATTAAACAATCTCACTTTAATAGCCGAAAGCTTCGTTCATGTTTCCCTATTAAAAATCAGCGAATTGTTGTTCCAGAACTCGCTAAAAGGAAAATCGCTTAAATGCATCTCTTGGGGCCGGATTGGGTCCACTTCTATTCATTTTTTTCAATCACCCCGTTTTGTTGGACTTCAATCGATGTGTTTCCATTAAGGGTTGTCATGTCATGCGGTTCTGTCTTTCGCGAGCTTAATGCTTGGTGGAGGGAAAGCGGGGGTAGATGTAATCCAGGGAAAGCGAGACCTGCTGCAGCAGCGGCATGAAGTGATTGGAGAAGGGCAGCAGAGTGCTCCTGGGCTTTCCTTCGCAATTCTGCTACAGAACTAGACCTAGGGTCCGGATGATTGGATGAGGGCGGGGATCCAGGAGCTGTCGATGTAACTGGGACGGTCGGCGGCTTGATGGGGCAACACGAACACAACCCCGGGAATGCTGTAAAATTAAGCAAATTAAAGGTTATCTGGATGGCACATCTTGAAGCGCACTCAAATCAATTTTAATGTCGTTTTTCAATAATCCGCGATAATGTCGGCATAAATCCTTATTAAAAGCTGTCAGTTACGTTCGCAACACCTGTGACCCAGGAGACTTTCACTACGTCAACGACCGCGCTGATGGGGCGTGAGTACATTTCACTGCGGACGGGCTGACTCAGGAGGGAATTTTAATCTGACTAAAAGCAACTTCCTAACCACTTTGTGCAACAATATTCATAAAATCTTCGCCATTGATATGATAAAAGACTAAATTTAATTAGAAGCTTGAAAATTGACAACGTCACGAGGAGATGGTGAAAACCCAACCTGTATCTAATTAAACGAAGCAACATTCCAAATCGCGCCTTTTGCGGTGGGGTAAAATTTGACTTGTATCTTCTATATTCTAGAGTTTAGTTCCCTAGCATTTTTCTTTACCATAAATTTTTTAAATGTATTTCAATATTTTACTTACCTTTTAGGCCTGGAAACAGCGGCTGGGGAAATTGCGAACTTAATGAAGCTAAGTGAGGCGGCAAAAACAGCGGGGGATTTGTACGAGGTGATCCACTATCGAGCACGGGGCGAAATCCACCATTACTGCAAAAAACAAAAACAAATATCCAATCTGAATTATTCTTATTCACTGACCAAAAGTATACAAAAAATCTATGATTTTATTATTCCAATGTTATGAGAACCCAGTTCGAAGGTTATAGATCTAAACTGTTCTGCTTTTTCTTCCAGGTCTGGGTGTCGATTATAGCTCCAAAATGGAAATATAACAACACTTTAATCTAGATATTTATCGTGGTTTAGATCAAAGAACCAAAAGAATAGTTTGAAAATATTCTAACAGCGGCCTTGCTTTAGATGCATTACTTCGTTTCTGAAATTTTGTAATATATTTATTTAGTCTACAGATTAGGGAACATGATGAACAAATGATTTCATGTACTTGACTGGGAAAGGGGGTGGAGTAAAATTATTACAAGAAATGAAGGAACCGACGGGAGGCGGCTTAGTTTGTATGATGTAATTGAATTTAGTATATTAAACGAGGGAGGGGTTTACTAAATTATCACCTTAAGTGACAAAAGGGGGTAAGGGAATAAAAAGCTAATAATTCGCATGACGTCATTTGTAGATGTTCCCTTAGCCAAAAAGTATTTTTAAATTCATTCGTAGACATATTAAATTCAAAGAAATCACAATTCTTATTAACTAAATATACATAGCATGATTTAATTATTTAAAAATGTCATAATTCACAATACATAATACTCAAAGGGCGGTACAGTAAATTTATTTTACGCGTATTCAAAGAAGAAACATAAAATTCAATTAGTCTTAAAAGTTCCTAACAATTTATATGAGATGTAAGGATCATTCTCTAAAGAAAAGAACACGAGCATAGATGCGTCTTTGTTCTAGTTTATGTAAACAAGTAACAGACATCTGGTGTCATATGATGGAAAGTCGTTCAAAATATGTAGGCAATGAAATTTAAGATTTTAAAATTTCAGGGTTAAGGAGTTCACTAGTATTTCGTTGTATAAAACTTAACATTTTAAGGCGTTGCACACGATTGATTCTATATATTTGAAAAAATAAAGCTTATTGTCAATTATAACTCCCAAGTCTTTGAATTCGTTTAATTTTGCTACGGAGATGTTCTAAATATTGCACGGATTCTGACGCGATCGTCGTTGTCAAGGACCTTTCCTCGGGGAAATAAGAAATAACAGCAATTATACAGAATTAAGCTAGAGTTGGAAAATAAAAATGAAACTCACATGAATTGTTTCCTAAAAAGTTGCAAAATTACTTTGCGTTTAACTAGTAATACTACAAAAAGAAACTGCGTTTATAGAAACTGCGCACTCTAAGATCAATTGTGAAAGATTGATCTATTGCATTCACGCATTGACTGATATTTGGAATTGTTTAATTGCTTTTATGAATAGTTATAAACTTTAACAATTGTGCCTGTAATGAACCTTTGTTACTATATCGCTTTATTTCAATGAATTGTGCATTTCACTTGAAAATCAGACGTGCGCTTATAGAAATTCAACATTTCACTTGAAAATCAGACGTGCGCTTATAGAAATTGCGCTCACTGTATGTACATTTACGTTCAATTTTTTATTAGTGATAATTGCAACTTCCCCACCTCTGGAATTTTCTGTTTTCTGTCTAATCTAAAACAATTAAAATCTCATTTGAGAAGATTAGATTGTGATTTAGGCCTGTTCCTGTTATTAGCGCTACAGCGATCTTATTGCTATTCATAAAGTTGTAAAAATTCAATTGATCGTATGCCTCTATCATTCCAAGCAATAATCTTAGTTTTATCACAAGCTATTGCTTAGATATTTCAATGCTAATTCTGTTATGACATTGAACTGTTCAAATTTAACCTTACATATCTTAATCTTGATATCAATTCATTGGTTAGCTTTTGAATAAATAAATAGTTTGGTATTACTTGTATTATTACTATTATGTGGGCTAGTACTAACTGCTTGCTGGGTAAACCTTTAACCTGACCAAACCAAATTACCGGCATTATGTTGATTGTTGTTAAACTGGTTAGTAAACAGTTATCGGTTGTGTGTACCTAGTTAAAATTCTTATGAAGAGCCTAAATATAATATTGTTTTATTTCTAAACTGATTTGAGTTCTATACTTTCATATGTAAAATTGAAATTTACATAAATGGATAGTCACAAGAGGATAGATACTGGTTCTGATTTTAATTTTTAAAATTGTGATTACAGTGCTGAACAAAATAACAAAGGTGAAAAGTCTGTTATAGCGACCAACATTTCTATGATACAAAGTGTATTTAATTAACAAAATTATTTAACGCATAAGTAGGATAGGTAAAAATAGTTGTACTTTTTACAAGAATTCTATAAAAAGACTCTCAGCCATGAAGGCATCGAGGACAAAAGAATCAAATTTTACCAGGATAACTTTTGGAGGAAAAAGTCTTCATACTATGGTTCCCTATCCCACCGATACACTGTATTTAAGTAACATTCCAATCCACTCACTGCGCAAAAATATTTATTGAATTTCATACAAACAATAAACAATAAATAGTGTAAAGATTGTGTTTTCTTAAATATTTTTCATGGTGAGAAGAAGGTGAAAGATGAGGGCTAGACCTACACTATAGGGTATATTAATTTTCATTGAAAACAGTACAGTAGTTGTTTTTGCAGTGTTTTCTAAAAAACATAATTTTGTGGGAGGCCTACAATCAGAACGCACCTTTAAAAAGCGATGATGATAAAATAAAAATAAAATTACATTACATTAGAAATTAATTATCTTTAATTCCATGAAATGAATTCGACAAAACTTGCGAACCGCAACGATGTAAGAACTGTCAGCACTTCCACACCGAGAAGCCCAAGCAAATTAACTTTCTCATAAATTTTATATGCAAACAACATAAATTTAAATTAAGTTTAATTAGAAGAAAACTCTCTTTAAGATAAATATTAGGACTACCGACACGGTATACGTGGATCCTTCAGGACTTTGTTATTAGTAGCGCGAAGGCTACAGAGGTAGCTGAGCACAGTAGAAGAGGGTTATATACACAAAGCTCATATTCCGGAAGGTTGTCGTATATCTTTTAAAAAGGTTTTCCCAAAATCCAGAAGAGCTACTTTCGCTTATAGGAAGGCAAGCGTTAATTTAATAATTACCTCGCGGATTAATTAGATATGATCAAAGGCATATAAAAGCGGGTCTGATGTTTAAATATGACACAGAGAGGGCAAGTAATATTGACTTAATTTATTTATTATCTTGCGCTAATCAGCAGCCAGCATCCAGCTCCGCAGATGAGTCAAAGGATGGCGGTGATATGCTTCAAAAAGGCGATGAAACTGGGAGGAACACTTGGCTTATGTAATCAACCCGTCAATTGCTGGGGGCTGCTAATGAAAATTTGTAAATCATTCAGGTAAGCTGTGCGAATTATCTCTGTCCCAAAATGCACATTTACAGTAGCACTTTGAAATTTTAAAGTAGGTAGGTATATTAGCAAAGTTGTCGAGTTTTTCCGCTCGTTTATTAGGTAATTCAATTTAAGAAGTAAGTAAATGCTGTGTTATGCTACTTTTGTGAGCGTCACACAAAATACCATGCTTTGAAAGAAAATTACTTTACTGAGAAATAAAATCCACTTAACTGGGCGCCAAAATTTGATGAGACGCATTCGAGAAGCTGCGCATGACACATACGCTCAGCCACTCGCGCAACCGCGGACATTTGATTAATTTCAATTAAAATTCATAAACGAATTGAATAAATTTGAACCAAAAGTGCCCCAGCTAATTCATTTGTAGTCTCTAACATAATTAAAGTAGCTAAACTCGGGCTATAAGAGCGGCCTCGGCGATCAGCCAAGCCTTTAAGGCAATCAAATTGCGTTCGTTCAACTGCTGGTACTGGGGCTGATTCTGTTGACGGTCCAAAATATTCAGCGTTCGCCTGCAGCATCCAGTCGTATCATCACCTCCCTTGGCTCGGCTATACGACCATCACAAGTCGGCCTCCGCGACCGACGGGACAATGATTTAGTAATTTTATTAAAATATCGAGGGGACCAGCAGGCATTGCAAGCAAATCATAAATTTTTACAAATAGCTCAAGAGGTCATAATTCAATTAAACTCGCTTTTCCACACATGATGAACATTATGTGCTCGTTGAGAGAACATTCAGCAGGGGAGTTCTCGCAAAAAAATAGGACTTTATTCTCTGAAATTGCATGTCTTGTTGACCTTTTTAAATGCCTGTTTGCTGACAAAGTAGGCTAATTCTAGTTGCTACTAATTTTCCCAAATAATATCTCAAAAATGATAAAAGGTTTTACTTGTACTTTTGCTTTTGAAGATTAATAACAGAAGATCGCAATCATTAACGTAGTATTCAACGCAAAGTTAATAAACAGTAGATGAAAAGATAACCAATCTGAACTCTCAAACAATGAATTACCTCCGGCAAGGATTAAATTGTAAAACTTGTACTAAATAAATAAATCTATTTCTGATAATATCTCAAAAAATGTATGTGAAATTTATAGATGTTATTATTGCATAGAATAGACTGAGATTTTGGATTTTACGAAACTTTGTGAAAACGTTAATTTTTGTTCAAAAGTGATGAATATGTAATTAATTTTTGAAAATGATGAATATGTAATTTTTGGTGACATATTTCCTTCGCGTATTTTTGCAGATTCCCTAAAAGTTACTTTGCAAATTGTATAAACACGTACTTTCAATTAAGGGGACACACCCAGATTTTCAAAAAATCAATTTTTTTTTCTGTTTTTGATAGGAATACCATCAAGAATAAGGATTTCATTATATTAAAGTCGAATTCGGTTTCAAAAATTTGTAGCGAAGAATATACCGCGGCGCATCAAGGTTGTATTTTTCATGATTTTCTCTCTTGCGTAACGTGCTTTTATTTAAAAAATATCTGCTCTATAAACATACGAATATATATATTAGGGTGCTTTTTTTTCGCGACTATTTTTTTTTTCAGTCCCACCTCGAAATTTTGTGGCAAATACCTAAACAAAAATTCTCTGAAAATGTTAGCCCTTTATATTAATATTAAGAACTAGACCAAGGCGTATAAAGACTTTCCATATAAAATACACGTAAACTTTGATTATTTTTCTTCAAAACTCTACAGCTCAGAGGCATTTTATGGTATAATCTTGGCCAATGGTAGGGTTTCTTCAGAATTGAATGCTCTACAAAAGTGTCCATTGCGGTGTAATCCTAACTCCCACCAGCGAGGTAGTACGGGTCATTAACCCCAATTTTTCCATGAAATTCTCGCTTTTACCCCTATCTCGTAAACAACAAGAGGTACAGAAAAAGTGAATATGACAAACGTGTAGGAAATTCAATTTCCTACAAAAAAGTTGTGAACACCAAATTGCTAACATCGATATTTCTTGAGATATTGGGCTTTGAAGTTGAGGTAGTGTTTCTACAATTTAGCTCAATCTATATATATCTATATATAAAAATGAAGCCCTATTTCTGTTGGTCACGCAATAACTTGAGAACGACTTTACCGATTTCATTCATTTTTTTTTCTAAAGTTTTCTAATACTTTGTAGATGGTTCTTACGGAAATAAAAGTTAAGAAAATTGCGCAGAAAATTGGATAATTTCAGAAAACTTAACGATTATTTTAACTTCGCAAGTTTGATCGTTCGCGCGTTCTCTATTTCAACGGATTTTAATGAAAATTAGTAAAATTATTGTATTGAGGTTAAATTTAGTAAAATTAGTAAAATTATTGTTTTGAATATTATCACAATTTCCAAATCCAAGATTGCGGACCCAGTATGGCGACCAAGATTTCTCGATTTCGAAGGATTTAAATGAAAATTAGTACAATGATTGTTTTTGGGTCACTGATTTTGAATATTAGCAAAATTTCCAAATCCAAGATGGCGGATCCAACATGGTGACTAAAATGTCTTGATTACAACGGATTTTAATGAAAATTATAACAGTGATTATTCTTATTGGGGGCCGTTCAAGTATTACGTAAGCACTATGGGGGGTGGGGAGGTCTTTGTTTTGCTTATTTTGGATGACATGGGGGGTAGGGGAGTCTAGATGATGATTACGTCATCGGTAGTTATTTCCTTTTTTACACGAATGGCAACCCTCACATTGTCTATGCTTGAAAACGAAACGCATTTTCGGGGATTCCCTTACTCTATGTTGAATACTGTATCAGTAAAATCTAATCTCTATCCTAAATCTATTTTCTTATTTTTAAAATTATAATTATAACATTATAATTATAATATAAAAAAAAATACATTTATAATTGAAAAATGTTTACGTAAGCATGGGGGGAGGGGGTAAGAGCTTTGCTTACTTTTGTTGACAAGGGGGGGGGGTAAATAATTGTAATAAATCTGCTTACGTAATATTTGAACGGCCCCTTGAACTAATTTAGAACATTACCAAAACTTCCAAATTCAAGATGGCGGATCCAATATGACGATTAAAATGTCTCAATTGCAACGGATTTTAATGAAAATTAGTACAATGGTTAGTCTGAGGCAACTAATTTAGAATAATATCGAGATTTCCAAATCCAATATTGTGACCAACAATTTTTCGATTTTAACGGATTTCAATGGAAATTAGTACTGTAAATATTCTGAGGCCAGTAATTTGGATGTTATCAAAATTTTCAAATTCAAGATGGCGGATCCAACACGGCGACCAAAATGTTTCGATTTATTTAATGCCACTAATTTTAAATATTATCAAAATTTGGATATACAAGATGGCGGATCCATAAAGGGGTTTTTGGGGTTGAATCAATTTCTAGGATATAACAAACTAGGACATTTGAGAAGTCTTTAATTAGTAAGTATTTACCCAACGTCGGATGAAACCGGGTAATTTTCCAATATTTGTGAAGTGTAAAACGGTTTACTTAATATTAAACAACGTGTAAGTTTGTTCAATAAATTAATTAGGGATATGAAACGGAAACACTGTTTTCTTATATTAATGGTATTATTTGTAGAAACATGCGAAAAGAAAGAACACGATCAAATATTGGTCGACGCACAGGGCATAATGAAAATGTACCGGAAAGGGCAGTACAACGTCTGCTGGGCCAGCTAGTAATACATGAAAATTCCGTTCTACCTCAACTTCAAAGCCCAATATCTCAAGAAATATCGATGTTACCGATTCAGAACTTTTTTGTAGGAAATTGAATTTCCTACAAGTTTGTCATATTCACTTTTTCTGTACCTCTTGTTGTTTACGAGATAGGGGCAAAAACCGAGAATTTCATGGAAAAATTGGGGTTAGTGACCCGTACTACCTCGCTGGTGGGAGTTAGGGTAACACCGCAATGAACACTTTTGTAGAGCATTCAATTCTGAAGAAACCCTACCATTGACCAAAATTATTCCATAAAATGCCTCTGAGCTGTAGAGTTTTGCAGAAAAATAATCAAAGTTTACGTGTATTTTATATGGAAAGCCTTTATACGCCTTGGTCTAGTACTTAATATTAATATAAAGGGCTAACATTTTCAGAAAATTTTTGTTTAGGTATTTGCCACAAAATTTCGAGGTGGGACTGAAAAAAAAAATAAATAGTCGCGAAAAAAAAGCACCCTAATACATATATATATTCTCCTTTAGTAAACACATGGGATCCACAGAAGTAGAGAGGAACCGGTATTACCATTAAAATATTTCGGCTAAGCCACGCGGCTTAGAGTACTAGTGTGCGCTATATGTTTAGAGTAGTATTTTTCTCAAACCCTCTTTCTAGAGATGGTGTACACCATTAAAAAAATAATAATGGACTGATCGGTTAGAAATTTTGATATGTTATTTGACTCATGATTTTCCAGGGATTCAACCACGGAAAAATATTTTCCGAAAACTTTCCGATTTTCATTACATTTTCCGGACCAAATTATGTGTTTTTTGAAAAAAAAAAAAAAAAAAAAAAAAACAAAAACGCCACCATTTTCTTATTTTTGTTTGACAATTCTTCCTTTTGGTTCAATCCCTAGAGATTTTCATGACAATTAAAATCCTCTTTTTTGTTTTTTTGCTAGTGACTCAAAATCACGTACATCGTGATTTTTTGAGGTTTTTTTGAGAAAATTCCACCAGCCAAAAACAATCTGGACCATTTTTTGTTTATATTCTTTGAAGACTAAGAAAAAAATATGCAATGATTCCCTTCAATTTTCAAAAAAAAAAACAAAAATAAATAAATTTAAACTTTTGAGTGTGTCAAGTCCTCTTAGGTATAATTTGACTTTTGCATTGTGAAAAGTCCTTGAAATTATCTACTTATGGGAAAATCTATTCTTCGGGTTATCAACAGTGACATGCATTTTTCTTGTGAAATGACAGATACCAGAACTGAAAATTTTTCTTATTTCAGGATTATCTATGAAAATCCGTGAGGCGACCTCAAATCTAGTCAATTAGTAACGGACACTACACTGACATGTAAAAGCAAAAATACAACAAAAAATGTAAAGGCTGAAATGTAGAATGTTCAACGAAATGGAGCTCTTTTGTTTTTTTATCCTAAATGTGAAGTCAAATGCAGTTCTGACTAATCACCATGAAAATTATTTTGCAACAGACTGCATCCAAACATTTGTATGGCAAATATGTGAAACTCAGACACTATGAATTTTATTAAGGAAGTGATTCCACCCTTTAAAAGCGTATAACCGCCAAAAGTTAAAAAAAAAACTGTCTCCTAGATTTTGATGGAAAATAATAAATCGGAAGAAGAATAAAATCGAATGAGGACATTCCGAACAGCTTTCTTGGAAGTTTATTTTACATTAATTATAGTATTTTATTCTTATTACTGTAAAGGTCGGGTGAGTTATTTAGGTTCTCCGAACTCTAGTTCGACGGAAAGAAAAGAATTTTTCCAGGAAAAGGGTCCAGGAAAACTGTAATCGTAGCCTTGCATTTTTTAGTTGTATATTGCTACATAAATCTTGACTTATTTTAATACAACACACTAACATAATAAATTAAATTAAATACCAATATTTCACATATATTCAGAAATTGAAATCAAGTTTCTCAACGTTACCACTTTATTAGGTGGTGATTATATGAAACCGTCCTAAAAGCAATAAAAGAAATTACCGAATAAACGTGGAAATTCCTTTATCGTTTTTATTGCCCAGAGGAAAATTCAAGCGTGAGCATTTCCTCCCCAAAATTCAACCTTCCTTCAGAAGAAAATCGCTTCTGTGAAAAATTCAGACAACGAGATAATTCCCTTGTTACTCTAACAGACATTATCTGATGTAGTTAATTTTCTTTGATCTCGGCGTCTCCCTTTGCATGCTCTTTACGATCCGGCCAATCTAACGAACCCGGAAGCGAAACTTCCATAACAAAATGGAGGCGGTGGCCATTCGCTCGGAATAGATGTGGGTGGGCAGGGTATAGGCTGTAAAATGTTCAACCCCTTTAAAAATTCATATCGTTCGAACAGGCGTTCACCCTTCTGTTCGATGCCCCGCTAACTGAGCTAAGTTTTTTGATAGAAAAACTGTTACCTATGGAAATAATGCTCAGCGATGCGGGGGCGTGGGCATTCAACCCTTTCGGAAATTCAGCGGGAGGATAGGTAGATATGTAAATGTATTTGCTTGCGAAGGGCGCCTTGAATTATTTAATTTGCTGTATGAATTTATAAGAGGCCGATAGACAGGGCTCAGCAAAATTGAGATAAATTTTTAAATTTTGTATTTTCCGATACCTTTGAGAGCCAGTCGGTGCTTTTCAGGATCATCTTTGCTCTCGCAGGGTATGTATGAAATCAAATTTTCCGAAGGAGGGATAAAATTGAATTTTTTCTTAAGCAGCTTCGTTTGCTAATACCGAGACATATCAAAGAATCCTTTGCCCTGAACATTTCACGTCTAGCTGTGGATTTTCGACTTCTTTTATCATTGATATGATATGAAGTCGAAAACACTTGGGAATTGAAGTGGATTGTATAGGAACACATCTTGTAGAACTGGCATTGGGTTAAGCGTTGATTCATTATTTAAAGAAATTTTAAGGAGCTTAACAACTTTAAATGCATCCAGTCAGCTTTGAAGGTGCCCAAGTCAGCAATGATGCACTTTTTGAAAGGAATTGTGGAATACAATGCTATTTATTTTGTGTTTTATCCATATTTATGAGCTGTACTGTGTATTAATTTAATAATAAAATTGCCATTAAAATCGTCCAAAGTATTCAAAGTATGTGTAGCTAACACTGCAAGAATATCTACATACAAATACGTATATAGGTATAAATCTTATTCTCAAGTTAATTACAATGATATGTTCATTATAGACGAAATTGGAACTAAATGTTTTTATTTGATCATTAATGGCTACTATATGTAGGATTTTTGAAAATAAAGTGAATTTTATTTAGTACTAAAAAGACAAAATCTCAATAATATTCGACAACAGTTATCTAGTCAGTAGATAAGAGTTAAAGAAGATTAGTCCAACCGTTTGTCATCATCCAGGTAGTTATTAACTTCACGATTAAGTTTATTCTGTCATATAGTTGCAATAAAGCAAGGTAATTAAATTGAGTATAATAGTCTCACTAAATCATTCAATACTACAAAGTATTCGATGGGAATGTATGATGTAATTTTTACCAAGGTAGAAAGAGACTGGGTAAAGTATAGTTTTAAGCTATCTATCGAATAAGGTAGTTATCATAGAGGAATTTTCTTCTTGAAATGTAAGTTCTCGACATGGAGATTTGGATGTTCGTGTTACACATATTTTGTATCACTAATTAGAATATTATGTATTACTAACTACAATCTTTTTTATTAAAAAGTAGATCATACGAGCATGCGAATAGTAAGAAGAAGCATATAACTATTTCCTGAAGAAAATTGTGAGACAGTGGCGAATGTAGCAGTTGCGGGCCCGGATGAATATAATTTTGTGATGCCTTTTTCAATAGAAAATTAAGACCCATATGTGTATATATTACATGATTTTAAGAAAATAAGTAGGAAGTAGTATGCCAGTTGATTTCCTGAAATGTTTTGATGAAAGGTTTGACTTTGGAGAGGACAAAACTACTACAGGGTGGGCCATTTAAGATTTAGAATTTGAATCGGCTATAAAAAAAAAAAACAAATGAATATTTTTTCAAAATTATGAGTTTATTAGAAAGATTGAACCTTTCCATTTAGGAATGGAAGACAACATCATTCAAATGACTGCCACGGCTAGCCTTACAATACCCCATTCGATCAGTCCAATTTTTCAGTACATTTTCGATTGTTTGGGCCTCTATTTCGTCAATGGCAACTTCGATTTCACGTTTCAAGTCGTCAATTGTCTCTGGATGGTTAGCATAACACTTGTCCTTAACGGCTCCCCACAAAAAAAAAAAATTTAACGGAGTCAAATCGCAGCTCCTAGGTGGCTTCTGATGTCAATATCAGCATTTCGGCTGATTATGCGATTTCCGAAAACAGTGCGCAAAGGATCGATTGTTACGTTGGCTCTGTGGAACCTTGCGCCATCCTGTTGAAACCAAATGTCGTCTATGTCATACTCTTCAATTTTGGGAAACAAAACATCGCTTACCATGGTGCGGTAGCGATCGCCATTCACTGTAACGGCGTTTCCTTGCTAAATTCGAAGAAAAATGGCCCAATAATGCCGCCAGACCAAAATCCGCACCAGACAGTCACTCGTTGTGGATGCATTGGTTTCTCCACAATGACGTGTGGATTTTCTGAGCCCCAGATGCGACAATTTTGTTTATTGACGTATCCTCCGAGGTGGAAATGAGCTTCATCTGAAAAGATGATTTTTCGGTAAAAGTGCACATCTTCGATCAAGCGGTCTTCGGCCCATTGAGCAAACCGAAAACGCATCGGATGGTCATGCGGCTTCAGCTCTTGCACTAATTGAACTTTGTACTTTTGTACCATACCGAGATCTTTATGCAAAAGTCTTCTCAAAGAAATGCGTGAAATTTTCAATTCTTGAGAACGATGACGAGTTGATGTTGATTGTTGTTCACGCACACTCTGAGCAACAGCAGCGATGTTTTCGATTGAGCGCACTGGACGAGTACGTACACGGGTGGTTTATCCAACAACGATCCAGTTTCGCGAACTCGCTTCACAAATTGATACACGAAATGCAGTTTTGGCACATCCTTTTTGTCAAATTTTTTCCGTAAATTTCTTACAGTTTGAGTAGAAGACTCACCACTTTGGAAATAAGTTTTTAATATTTCCCAACTTTGTTCAAGCGAAAAGCGACCCATTTCATAAATGTCAAACATAAAACTAACTTTCACATCGGAAATGTCATCAAATCTTCCAACCTCAAAATAACCTATAGTTCCAATTCCAAACGTTAGATGGCCCACCCTGTATATCTATTATATCAAATAACCGGTTTATAGAATGAATTTAGTGGAATATTTCGGAAAGCTTTAAAGTCATTTTTATATAAAAGCGTTATTTAATCCACGAAAATTCGTTATTTTTTAACGATTTTCCATAAATGGTCAAATAATGACCGTTTTTACTTCTTTAGTTTCCTTCTCTATTTAAGCCAATTAATCTACGAAAAAAATTCTGTACTGTAATTTTTTCGGCCGCAAAGTGGGTAATAAGGTGTATGTTTTTCGAGTTTCACAAGATCATTTTAGTAAAATTAGTTAAAAAGCTTAACACGTATTGTTCGGGTAATTGTGGTACTTGACTTTACTGGATATATATAAAAAATTGGGCATAATATAATAAGCACTGAAATATACAAAAATATAGTTTTAAATTAAATTTTGGACAATTTAATTTAGAGTATGTGTTTCAAAGGTACACAATTAAAAAAACACTGTTTGAGTTTTTGATTTGTGCTAAAGAAATAAGTACATATTTCATCTTCACAAGTTTTATTGGTGAAAATAGCTTTATTATAACATAACAAATAACAACCCCATGTTATATTGCAGATTCGGATTCTCTGGGCAAAATTATCCGATTTTTACTTTAAAATTTGTTTCGAGTTATTGTATCATAGATAGTCCTGTTCCTAATCTTTGAAAATTGTGTATTATGATCTTGTTTCGGGACGATTATTTCGAAAATTGTCAAGAATAAAAGTTCATTATTTTAAAGAGTTCAGTTTCCATTAAAATTACTTCCTACCCTATTATTTAATTTAGAAACGAAGAGGAATTTATATATATAGTTACGATGGTGATGCATACTGAAAATGTAAGTGGCATCTTAACAGAGACTAGTTGAAGTATGAGAGAAAGTAAAAAGTAAAACGCTGAGAAACATGTAATTAAGCGCGAAATCTCGACATATAGGCCAGTCAATCTAACCTCTGAAGCGGAAGTTTGTGATGGGAAGCTAATTTTTGGATATATTGTTGGGGACGGTGAGAAATGAAGCTCTTACTTTTTTCCACACTCAGGGGTGTTTGCGAAGGGGTGAAAAAGGGTGAAAAAGGGTGAAAAAGGTTTTTTGTTTATAACTTTGAATAAAAAAGTCAGCCTGGGTGGGAACGTTAGAGGGTGATATAATAAATGATTATTCATCTTGTATTAAAGTTTCAACAGGTTTTGTTTATTGCAAAATTGTTTATTAACAATTTCACTCTCCCAAACCGAAAAAAATCACGGCTGATTTTTTTAAAAATACTTAAGCTCGTACGATGTCTTTCATTTTCACAATATCACTAGAAGACGCAATCCCCCATCATATACCAAAAATTCAAAACGGTTCCATGCATTTCACCTGAGATAATCACCCAGATACCTCACCTGTTTTACACCGAAAAATGTACAGTTTTAATCCAAGTCAAGATATCCCCCACGAATCGTCGCCCTCCGACCAGCTATCGCTGAGCAGCACACATTTTTCACATTTTTTCCCAGCCCACGGCGGGGAAGAAGAAGATTTGCGACTGATTCAAAAACGGAAATCGCTATAACTTTCGATGTATGTAACGGAACTTAATGTATGATGGCTTCAAAAATCACTTATTTTTTTCTCCATCTTTTCCTCATACACCACTTTCACCTAATATTTTTACTTTTTTTTATATTGAATTAAACTTAAAAAAAAAATAAAAATTAATTACATTTTATTCCTTTTCTCCCACAAAACTAAACTTTTTTGAAATATTCTTAATTTTATAGTTATCTACAGATTCCACCCTTTATTCTCATAATTTTTATCATTTTCCACAAATCCCCCCCTGACCCCCCGAATAAATATATTACCCCTTAAATTTTACAAACAAAAAACTCGCCAAACATTTTATTTTTTTTCTCCAACAAAACTAAACTTTTTTGAAATATTCTTAATTTTGTAGTTATCTACAGATTCCACCCTTTATTCTCATAATTTTTATTATTTTCCACAAATCCCCCCTGACCCCCCGAATAAATTTATTACCCCTTAAATTTTACAAACAAAAAACTTACCAAACATTTTATTTTTTTTCTCCCACAAAACTAAACTTTTTTGAAATTTTAATAATTTTGTAGTTATCTACAGATTCCGCCCTTTATTCCCATAATTTTTATTATTTTCCAAACATCACCCCCTGACCCCCCCCGAATAAATTTATACTATTTACCTTTTTTTTAAATTATTCCCCATTTTTACTATTCAATTTTTTCCACCAATTCTCAATTAATCTCACTTTTTTTTTCACCCACATCTACTTCAAGGTCTTCCGAAACCAAATCTACATTTTTTCTCCATTATTGCTAATAGTTTGTCCCCAATTGGAGTAGATCTTTATGCAATAATCGTAAATCGAAACTGGGGAGAAATTAATATTTTGGGCGAAAAATGATCCGCTAGCACACACGGGGGCAGATTGGGGACAAACTATTAGCAATAATGGAGAAAAAAATGTAGATTTAGTTTCGGAAGACCTTGAAGTAGATGTGGGTGAAAAAAAAAGTGAGATTAATTGAGAATTGGTGGAAAAAATTGAATAGTAAAAATGGGGAATAATTTAAAAAAAAGGTAAATAGTATAAATTTATTCGGGGGGGTCAGGGGGTGATGTTTGGAAAATAATAAAAATTATGGGAATAAAGGGCGGCATCCGTAGATAACTACAAAATTATTAAAATTTCAAAAAAGTTTAGTTTTGTGGGAGAAAAAAAATAAAATGTTTGGCAAGTTTTTTGTTTGTAAAATTTAAGGGGTAATAAATTTATTCGGGGGGTCAGGGGGGATTTATGGAAAATAATAAAAATTATGAGAATAAAGGGTGGAATCTGTAGATAACTACAAAATTAAGAATATTTCAAAAAAGTTTAGTTTTGTTGGAGAAAAAAAATAAAATGTTTGGCGAGTTTTTTGTTTGTAAAATTTAAGGGGTAATATATTTATTCGGGGGGTCAGGGGGGGATTTGTGGAAAATGATAAAAATTATGAGAATAAAGGGTGGAATCTGTAGATAACTATAAAATTAAGAATATTTCAAAAAAGTTTAGTTTTGTGGGAGAAAAGGAATAAAATGTAATTAATTTTTATTTTTTTTTTAAGTTTAATTCAATATAAAAAAAAGTAAAAATATTAGGTGAAAGTGGTGTATGAGGAAAAGATGGAGAAAAAAATAAGTGATTTTTGAAGCCATAATACATTAAGTTCCGTTACATACATCGAAAGTTATAGCGATTTCCGTTTTTGAATCAGTCGCAAATCTTCTTCTTCCCCGCCGTGGGCTGGGAAAAAATGTGAAAAATGTGTGCTGCTCAGCGATAGCTGGTCGGAGGGCGACGATTCGTGGGGGATATCTTGACTTGGATTAAAACTGTACATTTTTCGGTGTAAAACAGGTGAGGTATCTGGGTGATTATCTCAGGTAAAATGCATGGAACCGTTTTGCATTTTTGGTATATGATGGGGGATTGCGTCTTCTAGTGATATTGTGAAAATGAAAGACATCGTACGAGCTTAAGTATTTTTAAAAAAATCAGCCGTGATTTTTTTCGGTTTGGGAGAGTGAAATTGTTAATAAACAATTTTGCAATAAACAAAACCTGTTGAAACTTTAATACAAGATGAATAATCATTTATTATATCACCCTCTAACGTTCCCACCCAGGCTGACTTTTTTATTCAAAGTTATAAACAAAAAACCTTTTTCACCCTTTTTCACCCTTTTTCACCCCTTCGCAAACACCCCTGAGTGTGGAAAAAAGTAAGAGCTTCATTTCTCACCGTCCCCAACAATATATCCAAAAATTAGCTTCCCATCACAAACTTCCGCTTCAGAGGTTAGATTGACTGGCCTAATATGTCCCTCGAAGCATTCTCAAAGACCCTATCAAAACTCAAATTAAATTTTTTCTGCAAGATACTTCTCACCCTATTGCGAACCATTTCTGGTAAAACTTAACTTTAGTTCGTTATCGCGTTGCAAGCACTAAGCAAAGACAGACTGAAGATAAGAATCCAGTCATTTTTACACACTCAGGCCAAACGGATTAGTTCCGAGGATTTGCAGATTATAAAGAAGATGCTTCAGGCGAGCGCGTATTATTGCACTGGAAGCAAATGCATTTCATCTGAAAAAGGAAACAGCCAAGGAGAATGTACGAGTACAAAAACAAATTCAACCTGCAGAAAGGCATCTCTCATCACAAGAGGCGGGGTGCTGATGCTGGTGGTAGAAAGAAAATCCAGTCCTTCGGGCGACTGCCAACAATGGGCACATGAAAAATAAGAAGACTTTGATATTCACTTGTGCCCGGCACCCCTAAGTTTATTATTTCTTTGCAGTTAGCGTAATTGTGTTTGTGCCTTGTTTGCCTGTTTAAACAAAAGCTCGCAAATGTGTCTACATTTCTGAGAAAACACAATCAAATATGAATGAAAAAAGACGCCATCAAATATTTATTTGATTTTACACACACAACGGCGCGCGCCCAGGATACTCGGTATGAAGAGCAAGATGGACTTTGTTTGAATAAAAGTCAAGCAGACCTCTCGCCCTCACAGCAGCAATCCATCCGACGATTAAAGTAAGCACAAGCATTTCGTAGCTCTTACTTAAAACACCACTGCAACATTAATGCATTATCTCAGAAATGTAAATTTTGCCGTCACCAGTGTAAAGTTTTACGGAAATCTTCAAATATAAATTAAAACAAATTTAATCTTGTTTTTATATTTACCTAGAAGCTTATAGTTAACTACAGTTTTAGATTATGAAAAAGGTTTCTTGCACTTAGAAGAAACTGTATGCGATATGTTTTATTAATAACTTTTAGCACACGCATATAAATTAACTTCATATCTACCTACCTTAATTATTGTATATAGTAAGTCGATATTTATTCCAGAAAATAATAAAAAATACCGCAACTTAAAATTATTCTATCAAAGAACTGCACAAACTGAAAAATTTGGTCGTTATTAACATTTCTGTAAAAATTGATGCTTTCAAATTCTTTGAAAAATGTCAAATTCAGTTAAACTACTTTTAAGTAAACTTACCCCCCGATTCTACATAAAAGCTATTAGCTCTTAACCTCTTATATCGTTGTCAAAAATCAGTTAACAGAAATTCGTATTCTACTTTAGCATTTAAGAGAAGTCAGTAATCAGCTGATCTCTTATTATTTGTGGAGACTTTTGTTAAGAGATTTTCGTATTCTGAAACAAAGTGTAATAGACTTTTTTAGCCTAGGAAACCTCTTAAGTTTAGAGGACCTCGTCGGGGAGCTGTTATAATATATTGACATTTAAAATAAAGTGATAGCGAGAGTAAAAGTGCTGTTACTGATAATTTTTAACAAGTTTCGCGAAAATCAGGAAAGTAATGAAATTATTGAATATGCAAGTTAACAAAAATTATTTCGTTTTACATAAAAAAATAATTTTACAATTAAGTAAATACATTTATTGCATTTATTCCGCGTTACACAAATATTCTACCGAATAACAGATCTATATTCACAATAATTGCGGAGCTACTAAAATGCGTCTTAATTACCCGAACTACAGTACAATTCTGATTTGCTTAAAATCTAACTTGGGTGGCCGGCCTATAGGTGAGCCAGGTCGTGACACTCGATCGTCTGGGAAGACGTCGGCGCGTGTGGATAGGTCAGCATAACTTGATGAGCATGTCTAGACAAGTTAGCCGGTCACGTTATTGGGTGCGTGATGGTTTTGCTATCCTGCGTGCTTAACTGCTCCCTCCTGAAGTTTCCGCGTCCCGCGGATCAGATGCTGATTTGTACTGGCTGCAAATCCTGGATGCTGGGGCTGGTTGCCATTGAAAATAGGGCCGGGTAGACTATTTCTGATTTAGATTTTTGGTTTTTTATTTTGAAAACTATAAAGATACAAAGAATTATTATAAAAATTGTAGATATGGAAATGTTCGTTAGGAAGGATATGCCATGGTTGGTGTGGAGCATTTCAAGTTGTTTCCTATTTTTTAGGTGCAAGTCGTGTAGGTATTCTACGTCGAGTTTCAGATTCCCTTCGACTGGTTGCCCCTGGAATATCGTCGGCAGGACTTGGAATGTTTTTATTTGTCTGTTGATATACTGTTTTCCCTTGATCTCAATTGTTTCGTTGCTATATTGCACAACAAAGGTCCCGTTCAATTTTCTGGTTGAATTATTTTCGAAAAGCTCTCCGTTAAAGTTATCGAGAAATATTGTATCGTCACTTATTATTTCAATTTTTTCGTCCTTGTTGTACTCATATTCACACTTAGCGCTAGTTCCTTTTAGTAGGCTACTAATGCAGTGATCCTTGGGTAGTTTTTCTAACTGGTTTTCTTTGCATATAGTGAGATTTTTTATACTGTTGCATTTAATTTTTATTCCAAACTCCTCCTCCTGGCTAACTAATAGTTCCGTATACCCTAGATGCACCCGTTTATTATTTCTCGTCGTTGGTTTGATGGTTATGTGATTGTACTCGTTTGCGCTTGTTTTTGGTAGCGCGATCACATAGAGGAGTATTGCATCTTTTACCAGTATTGAGGGCTCCGCATATTCTATCGCCTCTATTTCGTTTTCGTACGGAAGTGTTTCGATTTGGACTACTAACTGGTTTATCTCTTCTTTGTTCAATAGGTTTGTATTAATAATTCCTGCTTTTGCCAAATGTTCTGCCATTACTATTTCGTTAATTTCGTTCTTTAAGAGGCTCATTCTGTTAAAGAGCATTTGCTCGTGATTAGAGTTTATTTGATCGTCTAAATGAGTGATAATTTTGTTGTATTGTTGTAACATCATGTCCGTAGTTTCCATTAATTTGTTGTTGACTTTGTATTGTTCGTTATTATTCGATATTAGTTGGTTTTGACTTTTAATTATTTCATCCCAGTCAGCAGCGTCCGGTGATCCTGCTATCCACTTCCACGCTGATCCTATCCAGTTGATGGATCTTCGACTTCTTGAGTCCGTGCCCTTTAATTTGTGTATAAGTTGTTTAATTTGGATAATCTGATGTTCCAGTTGAGGTTTAATGATACTTGTTTTATCTAGATGCTTTACTACCGGTATTGTTCTGTTGAGTACTTCTTCGTAGTTGGTCAAATTAACGACGTGGACGAGTTTAATGCTACCACTTATTATTTTCCCATTTCCTTGTTTGATTGTTGCTACTGGTCCATGGTATTCAAATATTTTTGCAGATAGGGCTGTATGCACCCAAAGGAACCTGAAAGGTGAAAAATGTACTCTATGGGTTAATGTGTTTTATGTGTGACTTGTGAATGCGCCTTCCACTGGCGGTGGTAACGGTGACCCTATGATTTTGAGCGACTACTTCTTTTTTGTATACCGGTTTGTGTTTTCCTTGAATTTGTTTAACAGCCACGTAAATGGTTTCTCCGGGATTATACGTTATTGGTTTTTGTTTTTTTAATTTATCCCTGTTAAGTTTCGCTTGCTGTTGCTTAAGAATTTGTTCTTTCAAATTTTCGTTAATCTTAACCCTGATATCTAATAAATTTTGGTAATTGATCCTTTGTGAACGGCCAAAGAAAATGTCGCTGGGCTTCATTCCTGTCACTGAATGTATGGTATTATTGTACCTGTCCACCGCTATGTTCGTTAGTTCTTTTAATCTTAGGTCTGGGTATTCGGTTCGTAAGCATCTTATTATTTCGATTATGGTTGAGTGGACTCTTTCCACTATCCCATTAACTTCGCTTTTTTGGGTCGGTGTTTTGTATAGTTCGATACCTAGCGTTCTGATGTAGTTGGATATGATTGGGCTAACAAAACTTTTTTCGTTATCTACTACGAGCACTTTGGGCGCAGTGAAGAAGTGTAGAATTTTGGTAATTTTGTCTCTGAGATGTAATACGGATTTATCTTTTATTCTGAAAAATTTTGCAAATTTTGAAAATTTGTCCACGCAGGAGATGAATTTCTCTTGTTGGAATTCGATGATGTCCATGTGTACTATTTCTGTGGGATAGGTCGGGACGGGTGTTTCTTGTAGCTCAGGTCTGTTAGGATGTCTATCGTACTTATTTGAGTTACAAGTTTCGCAGGTTTTTATGTATTTCCTGATTTCCATTGCCATATGGGGAAAATAATACTTTTCCAAGATTTGTTTCCTGTTTTCGTCGTGGTTTCTGTGAGCTCTTTTGTGTTCTTTTTCTATAATCTCGAATTTTTTTGCCATCTCCGGAACGTCCTGAACTACTCTTTGTGTTAGTCGAATTTTAAATTTGCTAAAGTGGTCCCTATAGGTGTCTTGTAAAATTTGGATGTATTGTTCCGGTATCTTGAGTCCATTGACGATATTTGGATTCAATCTTCTTTTAAGTGTTTTCGTGAGTGTTTCCTTGGTTATGGTTGTCAATTTGATGAAATGTCGGTGGTATCCCAAGTGGGGTTGTTCGTATATGTACATGTCTGGACCTTCGGAGATGATTAGTTGGTTTTTAAAAACGTTTATTGGGGCTTCGCAGAATGGAATTAGGTCTGTGCTATCCTCTTCGGCACTGTGTTGAGTCTGTGAATCATGGGATGATAGCATATTGGTTTCCGTCTGCAGCCTTGATAATGCGTCGGCGACGTGATTGGTTTTTCCTGGCTTATAGATCAACTCGTAGTTGTATTCTTCTATTCGTGATTTCCATCTTTTTAATTTTGCGTTCGTATTCCTATTGCTTAAACTGAAGGTTAATGGTTGGTGATCAGTAAGTATCTTGATCTTTTTTGCGCCGTATAGGTAATTTCTTAGATTGTCCAGAGCCCAGACTATCGCCAACATTTCCTTTTCATTTGTTGCGTAGTGCTCTTCTGTTTTATTTAGCGATCTGGAAATGTAGGTAATAGGCTTGTCTTTGCCAATTTCCCCCTGCGATAATACTGCTCCGATTGCCTGGTCGGAGGCATCAGTTGTTAGTATAAATGGTCTGGAAAAGTCTGGGAAAATTAAGATTTCTTGGGACGTCAACAGTTCCTTTAGGTTTCTGAATGCTTTGAGTTCTTCGGGGCCCATGTGAATTTTAACCTTTCTCGATTGGGTCGATTTTATCTGTCCTTTTTCTCCTCTTGTCAAATTCGTTAGGGGTTTGGCTATCTTTGCAAAATCCTTGATGAATCGCCTATAGTATGATGTTAATCCAATGAAACTTTTAAGGTCCTTTAGGTTGTCCGGTGGCTTGATGTTTTTTATTGCTGCTATTTTTTTTCTCATCAGGTTTTATTCCTTCGCTGGTGATTATAAAACCTAGAAATTCAGTTTCGGTTTTTAGAAATTCTGTTTTGTCTAAATTGACCCGCAGGTTTGCTTCCTCTAATTTAGTGAAAATTCGTTCAATGTTCTTTAAATGTTCAGATTCTGTTTTTCCAAATATTATTATATCGTCAATGTAGACATAACAGATCTTTCCTATAAATTCTTTTAGCACGTCGTCTATCATTCTTTGGAAGATAGCGGGTGCATTTTTTAACCCGAAGGGTAACCTTGTAAATTCATACTTCCCGTTCATCGTGGAAAATGCTGTTTTCTGTATATCCTCCTCTTTCATTTTAATTTGGTGAAATCCGGACGTTAAATCGATGGTTGTAAAAAATTTAGAGTTTCCTAGGCTCGCTATTGTACTTGATATGTCCGGTATGGGGTAGGTATCTGGAACTGTTACGGCGTTGAGTTTTTTTAAAATCGATCACCATTCTGTATTTCTTTATTCCTGATGCGTCCATCTTTTTTTCTACAACCCAAATTGGTGCATTGTATGGGCTTTTGGAGGGTCTGATGATTCCATCCTGCAATAATTTTTGTACCTGTGTTTCCACTTCCTCCCTCATATTAGCGGGGTAGGGATATGATTTTGTGTAAATTGGTTCGTCCGTTACTGTTCTAATTTCCGCTTTCACTGTGGTATTTACAATTTCCTGGTCATTAATTGGTCCGAACAATTTTGAATATTTTTTAATAATTTCGTGTAGTTTGTGTTTTGTTTCTGGTTTAATGTGCTTGTCTCTTATTTCAATATTATTGACCTGGACTGATGGTTTTGCTTTTAAAGGGATTATGATATTTGGTTTTATGTTTAATACGTTATTTTTCCTGTCGATTATGGCTTCAAGCTCTTTTAGTGTATCGTCTCCGATGATTCCGTCGAATGATTTCAGTCCGGGTAGGACGAAAAAGTTTACAGTAGTATCATTTCCAATGCTGGAAAAAAATTTTCCAGCAATTTTTTCCCTGATCTCGATTTCCCCTCCAGCTGATTGTATTTTAAATGGTTCTCTGGTTGGTTTGGTGATGGGAGCTAATTCCGGTCTTATAAAATTTTTGTTAGCTCCGGTGTCGATTAGAAATTTCAAAATTTCGCCGTTTCGTGTTTTATACTCTAGGTAAGGTACACTAGAGAGGCTTGTGTCATAAAATTTATTTCTTGACTTTCCTGATCAATTTCGTCGTAGCACTCGTCACTTACCTCATTTTCGCACGTTTGCGAATATTCTTCAGGTGATAGTTCCTCCGTGTCTAGATAATTCAGTCTTTGTTGCTTTTGTGGGTAGTTTTCGGAGTTGTTGTCTCTTTTTACAGGGTAATTATTTCCACTAGGGCGGTTCATATAATTTACTTGCCTAGTTTGGATCGATCTATCGATCTCCATTGGGACTGGAGGTTTTGGTTGGCTTGGCCTCGGAGGTGGTTGTGTACTTCGTTCGTGCTGTATATTATATGCTTTGTTTCGTTGTTCAAAGGGTAGTGGCCTTGGTGGTCCTCGAGGCGCTGGCTTCAGCGGATATCCCTGGGTTGCTTGTCTTGTATCGCGTGAGAAGATTTGGTTTACCGGTACTGTTATAGAATTTCTCAAATTCGGCTTCTGGATGGCTATATTTCTAAAGCTTAAATTTTGAATATCCAAACACGAAGTGTACGCTTCTGGGAGTGTTTGGGGTCTCTGAATGATTAGCATTCTAGACAGGTCGCCACTAACACCCCTAATAAAGACGTCGAGAGCTCTATTCCTATACGTCTCTATCAGTACACTTACCGTTTCCGCGGAATAGTCCTCGGTTTTAATTTTGTTTACTATAAGGGAAAATTGGTGGTTAACATTGGCATAGAACTCATCTAGAGTCATGCTTCCTTGATTTAGCAAGTTGAGCTGATGCTCGAGGGTGCGTATGTCTCGCTTATCCGCATAATGCAGGGATAAACACTTCTTGATTGATGGCCAATCGTCGCCGAATATGTTATAAGATATGAGGGCCGAGTCAGCTGGACCTCTTATTTTTTGCCTGATACTTTGGAGTATTGCCCGGTATATGGGCTTTCCGCGGACTATTTCGTAATCTTTTAAAATATTTTCGACGTTGTGGACCCACGAAACGTAACTAGTTGGGTTCCCGTCGAATACTTGCAGTTCCTTTACACAGTCAGGTAACTTTGATATCTCTTTGAGTTCCTCCTCATTTCTAGGAGGTCGAAGTGAAACGGGGATAGGGTCAGGAGTTTGGGCTTTTTCTGACTCAACTTTTTGGAGCCTTCGATCGATTTCTTTTACAGTTTCGATCTGGGCGTTAATTGCCCCAGTCAATTGCTTTATTGCTTCTTGCAATTGCTCCATTTTTACTATTTAACGATAACTTTCACGGGAGGGAAAAGGAAATTGTTCGCACTTCACTGCTTCGGAAATTCCTCTTTTCACTTAATTCGTTATGGTTTCACTTTTGCAAATTATCTTATTTTTATGCAATTGCTAATTACTTAATGTAAGCGAATAATGGTTGTACTTACATTAAGGAGAATTTCATAGTCGGGAGTTCAGACGTTGAATTGGGACGGGTTGACCTTTATGTTGCTTATAGGTGGTTCAGTCCCTTCCGTTGATGCTGCGCTTGCCGGAGGTTTCGTTGTTATCCCTTTTAGCCTCTGCTTTGAAGTCGTCAGGAGCCTACTTGTGGAACGAATCTTCCTCACTGTTTTTGCACTCGCGTAACCGTTACCGAACTTTACTTCCGAACGATTTATTTTCGCACTCAACGGTCCCTGCTCGGGCGCCAGTTAACAAAAATTATTTCGTTTTACATAAAAAAATAATTTTACAATTAAGTAAATACATTTATTGCATTTATTCCGCGTTACACAAATATTCTACCGAATAACAGATCTATATTCACAATAATTGCGGAGCTACTAAAATGCGTCTTAATTACCCGAACTACAGTACAATTCTGATTTGCTTAAAATCTAACTTGGGTGGCCGGCCTATAGGTGAGCCAGGTCGTGACACTCGATCGTCTGGGAAGACGTCGGCGCGTGTGGATAGGTCAGCATAACTTGATGAGCATGTCTAGACAAGTTAGCCGGTCACGTTATTGGGTGCGTGATGGTTTTGCTATCCTGCGTGCTTAACTTGCATATGACTTTATATTTATTTATTTATTTGGGAAGAAACAGGCCGTATATAATACATATACATATTTACATTTTTTATTGTAATAATTTTGTTGGCTTAAAGTAAAACAGTTTCAATATATAAGTTGATGTGCCATATCACATTAAATTGTACAATAATTATCGATGATACATATAACAAATAATACAAATCGATTGTAAGTTACAATATGTATTCGTTAATACCAGTCGTGGTCTATTGCTCATCTCTGAGCAGTACCAGAACCACCAAAGTGCGTCCTGGTACTGTGATGAGCTTGGGACCGCCGCCATATGGGTGTACAACAGCCGGCTGGCGGTGACGGCGCACGGACGCGGAAGGGGCTTCGTTTGGGTCCAATGTGAAGGAGTGGCTTACATTAGCTGCTACCTCACGCCAAACGAGCCAATCCAGCTCTTCAGAGACAAGGTGGACGCCATTGAGGATGTGGTCCTTCAGTGGCGGAGTAAAGTCATCCTCGCGGGTGACTTTAACGCGAGGAGCGTGGAGTGGGGGATGCCTAATCCAGACTCCAGGGGCAACTACATAATGGAGATGGCCGCCAGAACGAACTTAATAGTTCTAAACACTGGCGGCACATCGACATTCCGTCGCCCCGGGTATGGAGAGACCATCCCCGATGTCTCTTTCGCCTCGGAGGATCTTGCTCCTCTAGTGGAGGGCTGGAGTGTACTGGAGGATTACACGGGTAGTGATCACCAGTACATTACCTTCCGTGTCCGCGATCTCGGGGGAACCCCGCAGCGAACTCCACGGCCGCGACGAGGTTGGAACGTCGGGAAATTAAGCGAGGATAAGCTATCCTCGTACCTTCTCGGTGTTCCGATCGGCGAGTCGACCGGCGGCGGTGGCCGAGATGGGGCCGAGGCTGTAGTTGGCGAGACGATGGGTCTTCTTCGCAGAGCCTGTGATCTGTCCATGCCTCGATTAAAACCGAGACAAACCAGACGCCCCGCGTATTGGTGGACAGAGGAGATAGCAGACCTGAGGAGGGTCTGCCTCCGTCTCAGGCGGAAAGCTCAAAGAGCTAGGGGACGGGAGGAAGCTAATCGGCTTTCCGCCGAGCACAGAGCGGCGAAGAAGATACTCCGGTATACCATCAACCGGAGTAAGGTCACCCAATGGAGAAGGCTGGGGGAGGAGGTAAATGCCGACCCCTGGGGACTTGGTTACAGGATAGTGACCAAGAAACTTGGGGCGGCAAAGGCCTCCTCTATAAAGGGCGCGGAAGAGATGTCTCGCATCGTTGACGCGCTCTTCCCAGACCACCCCACCCGAGATGACTCCCCGTTGATGGAGGCTGGGGACATCCCCCCCTTCACCGAGGAGGAGTTAAAGGTAGCGGTGACCTCCCTTCGTAACAGGAAGGCCCCGGGACCGGACGGAATTCCAGCGGAGGTCTTGAAGGTCGCCCAGCGCGTACGTCCTGAACTTTTGCTCAGGATGTACAACGCGTGCCTTAGGGCGGGTGTCTTCTGTTCCCGCTGGAAAGTGGCCCGCCTGGTGCTGATAAGCAAAGGCAAGGGGGATGCGTCGGATCCATCGAGCTACCGTCCCCTTTGCATGCTGGACACGGCGGGTAAGGTCCTGGAGAAACTGATACAGCCTCGGTTGCTCTCGGCCATCCGAACAGCCGGAGACTTGTCGGAGCGGCAATACGGCTTTCGGCGAGGGCGCTCGACAATCGACGCTGTGAAGGAGGTGGTTGCAGCTGTGGAGAAGGCTGAAGCTGGCAGCCACCACACTCGCCGGTTAGTCCTTCTCGTCACCCTTGACGTGAGGAACGCGTTCAACTCGGCGAGGTGGGGTGACATGCTGGAGGCGCTCGAGACATCGTTCAGGGTTCCCGAATATCTCTCGAGGATTATTCGGGATTACCTGAGTGGTCGATCGCTGACCTACGAGACAAAGGAGGGCCAGCGCAGGAAGGTCGTTACGGCAGGCGCGGCACAGGGGTCCATACTGGGCCCCGACCTGTGGAATGTCGCCTATGACGGCCTCTTGCGTCTGGAGATGCCGGAGGAGGTCAGCTTGATCGGCTACGCGGACGACGTCGCGGTGCTGATAGCGGCTCGCACCGTAGAGCTCGCTCAGCTGAAGTTGAGCGCGGTCATGGAGAGGGTGAACGCTTGGATGACTAGTCACGGTCTATCCTTGGCTTTGGCCAAGACCGAGATAGTCATCCTCACGAAGAGAAGGATTAACACTATCCTGCCGTTTGATGTCGGAGGGGAGCGTGTGGTATCGAAGCCGGCGGCTAAGTACCTGGGGGTGATGATTGATACGAAACTCACCTTCGGGGAACAGATCCGCCGGGCGGCTGACAGGGCGGCAGCGACGGTTGCCAACCTGAGCAGGATTATGGCAAATGTCCATGGTCCCCGCTCGGGAAAGCGCCGGCTGCTGATGACCACGGCGCAGTCGATGCTGCTGTATGGTGCTGAAATATGGGGCGGGCAAATGAGATTCGACCTGTACAGAAAGCGCTTAGCCTCTGTACAGCGTCGTAGTGCCCTGAGGGTGGCCTGCGCCTATCGGACGGTCTCGGAGGCCGCGGTGCTCGTCATTGCCGGGGTAGTACCGATTGGTCTCCTGGCAATGGAAAGGATGGCCGTCCACGGACGAAAAGCCGAGATCGGCCGATCGCGGGCCGCCAAGGAGGGGAGAATCGGCACCATGCAGAAATGGCAGGAGTCCTGGGATAACGAATCTAAGGGTCGTTGGACATACAGGCTCCTGCCACGCATTGAGCCGTGGGTCAGCCGTACATTCGGCGAGGTGAACTACTACCTCACGCAGTTCCTAAGCGGGCACGGGTGTTTTCGGTCATATCTCCACAAAGTGGGGAGGGCCGAATCACCCGACTGCCCATACTGCGTAGGTAGTAAGGACGATGCCGAACACACGCTCTTCTCGTGCACCCGTTGGGCGGATGGTAGAGCCGTAGTGGAGGCGGAGCTCGGCCCGCTGTCGCCCGACAGCGTGGTTGGGCTCATGCTGGGGGGAGAAAAAGAATGGTGCTTGGTGGCCGAGTTTGTGGAGAACACTCTACGCACCAAGCACCAGGAGGCCTCCGTCCTGCGCCCCGCTGTAGAGGGGCCAGCTTGAAGAAAACCCACTGGGTTAGCTTTTTAAGGCCCAGCCCGAAGTAATGTGCTAAACGGTACCGGGCTGGTGTCCTTGGAGCTAGGGGGTGGGGGTTTTAGCCGGTAGTCCACCCGAAAGGGTGGGAGTCCGGCACATCGTTCGTAAAGGAATCTCCCCCACCTCCACAAAAAAAAAAAAAAAAAAAAAAAAAAAAAAAAAAAAAAAAAATACCAGTCGTGGTCTAAATTATAGAAACAAAAGCATCTAAAACAGGAATTATCAAAATCGCCAATATACATCATGGTCATGAGCCATGACACCGCAGAAGTTGTAGATTTTATTTAATTTTAATTTTAAAATATTATGGTTTATATAATTTATTTAAATAAACAGAGGGTGAACGACCAATTTGCTCATGGCAGAAATAACTTCTTTACTGACTTTTTAAATGGTAGGAGGTGATTTAAAGAAATTATGTCATCATTTCACAGCAATCAAAAGAATTTTTTGAAAACATTCTCAAAGAATCGTGTGAAGGAATCTGCGAGATATCGCTGATCCTTTTTGTGTGTCCAGTACAGCATTCATACGAAATCTTAGAATACCTTAACGAATTGCTTTTAAACCTAGAGATACTCTTCTTAAACCTTTTGATAACCAGGAATATTCGAGAATACCCTATCCTCTATTTCAAGGTGTATTACTTATGTTTCGCAATTAATAATAGAACATTTAAATTTTTACGTTAAGGTCCCTTCAACTAATTCGGAAATAAATGAGGTAAAAAATAGTTTTCGGTCTAAATTCGGGATAGAAAATACAGTAGGGTGTATAGACTGCACCCACATAGCTATAATAGCCCCTGCCGTTTCAAACGAAATGCACCCGCCACGAGCACAACCAAACGGAAAAAGGTTTCTGCAGCATTAATGTGGAAGCGGTATGAATTCGGATTTTAAAATTTTATTAAATTTATTTTAAACCTCTGGTTTGCGATTCAAACTCAATATTTTTGGCCGTTAATGCAAGGTACCCCGGAAGCTTTCATGACAGTGGAATAGGGATGACTTTCGCCATTCGTCGTCATATTCAGGAGATAGAACCCCAGGGTGAATCTTGGCTTTTCGGAGATTCGGGATATCCATGATTGAAATGATGAAATTATGTATCTCTTTTTGTTCTTCAGCTTATATTCCCAGCTTTTCAAATTCTATGGAATATTAAGGTGGTAAATACAATTAGAAGGTCAAAAAAATCGATTTTTTTTTGTTCCTCTAAATTCTAAAAAGTTAGGAAATTTCCCGCTCCAAAAAGTTTCAGGTCGAAAATCGAACTCCTTATATATTTCTTCTTCATTTTTCGAGAACGCTTTGTTCAGCGCATAGCAAGTTTTCAAAACTTTAAACGCTTTTTTCTCAAAACCACATTTTTAAAATTTGCAACCACGATTACTCGAAAACTACTTGTCCAATTTAGCTGAAATTTTTAGGGTTTCTTCTTTATACCTTAGGCTTATCTGTAAGCCTAATTGTGTTGGAATTTTTTGTTGCAAAATTGAATTATTAATGCAAAAATGGCTGAAAAAATAGTGAACATTATCGATTTTTTACAAAAACTACTACCAAACGCAGAATTTTTTTATTTTTTTTCTAATTTTTGAGGTTTTCCGACAAATTACATGTATATTTAAGCCAAATTTTTATTATGGGCTGTTACAGATCAATAACACGACGCCCAGAGAGGTTGCATTTTTTTTTTTTTTTTTGTAGGTCAACTTCACGCCAGCGTACAGCCGCCATTTTGTTTTCAAAAATTAAAAAAAAAGATTTTTACATTCCTCATCTATACCTTAACAAGTGTACAAAGTTTTACAATGATTGCATTAAAACTTCTTTGTGAAAAAAAATGATTTCTAATGCGCAATTTTTGCCCGTGTAATTGTATTTACCCCCTTAATTGCAGTTTTTTCATTTCACTATCGCCGATATGAAATATTTACCCAAAATCACAGCATACTTTGTTTGAATTTCATAGCGTTCCGATTCTCCAAAACCTCTTAATCTCTAAAACTTAAAATTTCTCCAAAAACTTTAATGCAGAATATCAATTTTTTTAATATCTCTTATTTGAGATATTAAAAATCTTTTATGTAGAATCGGGGGGTTGGTTTCTTCTACCTTATTCTCTCTGCTCTATTTCTACAACTAATTCATATACAGGGTGTTCAGAGGTAAGAGGTCAATACTGCAGGGGGTGAAAGGTCAGACCGAGACAAGCAAAAAATCGTATGGGTGGGGGGGAGGGGGGGGGGGGGGCATCTCGCACCGTTTGGCAATTACAGGGTGATTCGTAAATCAGGATTTTGCCTTATATGGGAACCGCTCTTGTATTTTTATCTTTTTTTCTACGCATCGCAGCGGCCCCAAACTGATTTCAAAAAATCACTATTTGGAAGCCCTTTCCAAAAAAGTTTACACCACCCCCCTAACCCCAACCCCTTGGCCACAATCCCCCTGGAAGTTGAAAAAATTAACTTTTATTTCACGATTTTTCACCTTTCGCCCCACTTTTCTCCGAAATTCATGTTATTAACATACCTACTTTTTATTTTTTTTAAGTTGCCTATCTAATTACCTTTCCAAAAAGGTGCAACATGCCCAGGTAGGAAAGGGTTGCAAAAGTCCTGAAATTAAAACATCCTCACAGGTACCTAATTACTTTATTGCACCATAATGGAAAAAGTCGTTAAGTAAACAATTTTTATGACAGCAAGTTCGGAAATGTTTGTTTAGGAAACAGAGGTAATAAATTTTTTGTATTTCAGCAAAACAGTAATAAAATAATAAATGTAATCTCGTTAAATAGCGTTATTAGATTATTATATCCAGTATTGACTCCTAAGTATCCTGACGCTCCGTTTCTAATACCTCCTATGAATTATGGTATAAAAATGGGTGAGTTTGAAAGGACATTGACCACAGTTGAAGAAGGAAGTGAAAAGAACGGGTGTTTAATAGAAAAAATTAAGATAAAATGGCAGAATTCAGTGTTGACGAGTATGCCGATATAATTTACGTGCACGGTTTAGTAGAAGGAAATGATAGTGAGGCCGTACGAGAATACCAAAGGAGATTTCCGAATCGGCGGGTACTCAACAGAAGGGTATTTTCAAGGACTTTCAGAAGGTTAAAAGAAACCGGAAGTGTAACCGCCCCCAGAGCAGAAACGCGAGCAGGAAAATCGGCCGATTCAGCGGACCCCGACCAACAAATCCTCGACATCGTCAGGAACAGCCCTGTAATAAGCATCAGGCAGGTCGCACGAAGGTCAGGATTGTCTTCAGGGAGAGTTTGGACCTTTGTGAACCGAGAGGGACTACACCCATACCACCATATCCCGGTCCAAGCACTAGGGAAGGAGATTCCGAAGGACGATTGCAATTCTGCACTTGGCTGTTCGAGTCTGACATCGAAAACAGAAGGTTTCTAGACCGAATTCTGTGGACGGATGAATCGCAATTCACCCGGGATGGCATCACAAACTTACACAACCTCCACACCTGGTCAGATGTGAACCCACATAGGACCAGGTGTCGGTCCTTCCAGCAAAGATTTAGTGTCAATGTCTGGGCTGGCATCATCGGCAACCAGTTGATAGAACCCTTCATCTTGCCCCAAGTGCTGAATAGTCAGCTATACTCGGACTTTTTGGAGAATATCCTTCCGGATCTGTTGGAGGACATCCCCCTGGCCACCAGAAGCGCAATTTATTTACAGCTCGACACAGCACCTGCGCATACTGGGAACATTGTTAGGGCAAGGTTAAATGAAAATTACCCAGAGCGCTGGATTGGACGAGGTGGACCGATTCCTTGGCCTGCTAGGTCACCGGACCTTACTCCACTGGACTTTTTCTTATAGGGAATGATGAAAGATGAAGTTTACTCAACACCAATCAACACCAGAGAAGAATTAGTTACCAGGATTGTGACTGCAGCCACGAAAATACGGGAGAGACTGGCTACCATAGACCTCAAACGTGAAATAAAACGAAGGCTACTTGCATGCATCGAAACTAGCGGAGAACATTTTGAACAGCTTTTAAATGACAAACGTTTTAATTGTAATTAGTTTTTAAGCGAACAAAATGTATTTTTTAGTAAACTTAAGTATAATTTCCTAAAAATTCGAATTATCATGATATTCTGTAAAAGGATTTTTGTAAATAAATTTTCGTATCCTTTTCTTACCTGGGCATGTTGCACCTTTTTGGCAAGGTAATTAGATAGGCAACTTAAAAAAAATAAAAAGTAGGTATGTTAATAACATGAATTTCGGAGAAAAGTGGGGCGAAAGGTGAAAAATCGTGAAATAAAAGTTAATTTTTTCAACTTCCAGGGGGGATTGTGGCCAAGGGGTTGGGGTTAGGGGGGTGGTGTAAACTTTTTTGGAAAGGGCTTCCAAATAGTGATTTTTTGAAATCAGTTTGGGGCCGCTGCGATGCGTAGAAAAAAAGATAAAAATACAAGAGCGGTTCCCATATAAGGCAAAATCCTGATTTACGAATCACCCTGTAACTGCCAAACGGTGCGAGATGCCCCCCCCCACCCATACGATTTTTTGCTTGTCTCGGTCTGACCTTTCACCCCCTGCAGTATTGACCTCTTACCTCTGAACACCCTGTATAATGCCTATTGGTAACTGCTAAGTAAATATATGGTAAAAAAATGTCAAAAATGATCAGGCACCTCTAGGGTATGAGTAGAATTTGGTAAGTCCTATTCAGACCTAAATTTTGCCCTTTCGCGCGACGAATTTAACAGACCCTAGCAACTAAAATGTTTACTCATAGATAAGAACAGATGGGATAATAATGATTCCATTGTACTTAAATCCATCTTTAGTTTTTGTTATAGTCTATTATATGAATAGAAAATGTGGGAACACTTTCAAGAAGTTTTGTATAAAAATGTTTGATATTATTTATTGAATAATATAATTGATTTTGATGCTTAAAAGACAGGCGTACATTTGATTAGCGTTAATATTCCTTATTAAAACCTAACTTGATTAAAATTGATTAATTTAAGAGAGACAAAATATGAACGTATGAACGCGTCTTATTGCCCTAAGGAAAATCTGCTGCTTATACCAGCACCATCGTGGAGGAACACTTCAGAGCAAGCGAATCCATCTGCCTTTGGCGCACTTAATACGTTCAGTTGTCGTAATTGACACGGAACATGCGATGCGGGTCTACCGTACAACCCTAGGAGCACCCTTTCGTCTAACGACATCGGTCCGCCGATTAAAGTTTCAGGGAGCTCTGCGGCTGTTATTAATAATCCGTCGCTTGCTTGATATGATTAAACACGTGTTTGTTTACAGTGTTGTCGCTCTCGCTGAATTTTTAATTGAAAGTGATTAATAAAATTTTAATTGCATTAATAGACAGCGGGAAGCAAGAAGCGAGTTCGATTGAGAGCGTGGGCCTTGTTTGATTTCATTTAATTTCATGGATTTGTATCACGAAATTCTGTCAATTAGTTTCATGTTTCCGGAGGATTTTAATTATAGATACTGGAACTGTAGTATTGGCCCTTCTTCTAAGTATCGTAGTAAGAAACTGATAAAGTTCCAAAGGAGCGCAACTGTCATGTCGATGGAAGTAACTAATCGATACATTTTTACTGTTTTTTGCAGGTATTCGGTTAATTTTAATACTCATTATAATCGCAACAAATTGTAAAATTGCAACGTATGTAAGTATAAAGTAAATGTATTAGTTTCAGGCCACATAACGCTTTTGCCAAAGATAAATAGTTAGTCTGCGCACAATCGCAGATTTAAATAATTTTTTGTTTCTTAGTCAGAGCAATATGATTTTTACCTCTGGAAAGTATATAGTGAATGGATTTTCTTAAAACTTGTTTTATTGAGTTTCTAATAATTAAAACTATAATATTAAACGTTAAAAAATTACACATGCAATCTAACGAAAAGCCGTGCACTCATGGCCATTATGTAAATTATTATCATATATTGGTCGCACATTTGTATGTTATTTATGCAAACAATTTTAATTTTGTTTTATTTTATCTTTTATTTCGAACTTTTAGTATTAATTGAAAGCATTTTGGAAATCTACGAGTAAATACAATAGAGTTTACAATATAAAAAAAGTTTTTACAAAGAAAAAGGCACTTCTACACAGTTTTAAAAGCAGACTTCTAATGTAAAAGTTGTGTTGAGGTTCATTTGTAAGTAGTAGTGAAACATTAATGCGAGAGCTATACACATTTCAAAATGGAGTATTCGGAATTAGGTATATTTATCCTATATACCATAATATAATAACATACTAGCGTAAAGGGTATTTTTCAAACTGCTAAAACTTTGGAGCTAATGAAATTTAGTAGAAAATTTATCGAGATATTTTTGTAACTGATGTGATATACATACTTTAAAATCAAAAAAGGGTTTAGCAATTTCCTAAAATACGGGTTTTCCCTAAATTTTCTCCGAAATCTATGTAATTAATATACCTGTTTTTTATTTTTATAAAATTCTCCATCTTATTACCTTTCCAAAAAGGCACAACATGTCCAGGCAGAGGAAGGACATACAATGGCAATAACCTCCTGTTTAAGCTGTATTGTATCCAGCCTCAATTAGGTTAATTAATACCTCTCTAGTGTTAACAGGCGTTGAATAAACTTCATCCTTCATTGTTTTCCACACGAAAAAGTCCAATGGAGTAGGGTCTGCAGATTTACCGAGCCAAGGAATCGGTCCACCTGGTACAATCCTGCGTTCAGGACATTTTGCATTTAATATGTGTATATGGACAATGCTAGCAGTATGCGCTGAGGATCCATCCTGTTTGTAAAACATTGCCCTTCGATTATCCAGAAAGACGTCCTCTAGTTGATCTTGAAGTTTATTCTCCAAAAAGTCCGCATACATTTGGTTATTAAGCCTAGCGGCACAATGAATGGTCTTATTAAATGGTTGCCGATAATACCAACCCATACATTAACTCTGATTGGATACCACCCCATACATTAACTCTGATGCTGGAATGAGGTAGCCCTTGTCCTACGTGGTTAGTATCCGACGAGGTATGGAGGTTGTGGAAGTTTGTGATACCATCCCTGATGAATTGTGATTCATCCGTCCACAAAATACGATCCAGAAACCCCTGTTCTTAATGTTGCATTCTATAAGCCAAGTGCAGAACTCCAACCTTCTCTCGGAATCTTCTTCCAGTAGTTCTTGGACTGGCTTATGGTGATATGGACGCAATCCCTCTCATTTCAAGATTTTTTCTGACGAGGGTGTTTATTTGCTGCTTAACATCAATAGACTCTTTCAATGTGCCAGATCGCGATTCCCTGCTTTTTGAAGTTACAGTTCCGGTTTCTTCTAATCTCCGGAAAGTCCATGAAAATACCATTCATTGAGGTATACATCGATTAGGCAATCTCCTTTGATATTCTTGTACAGCCGTTTCGTTTCTTTCTACTATATCTTAAATGTAAATTATATCCACGTATTCCGCAAAAGTAAATTCAGTCATTTTTTAGTAACTTTAGCGTAAGAACATCCACAGTAATCGAATTGTTTTTCAACTTTGATCGATATTCTTTCTGACTGGCCCTCTTTTATAACAAAATGTCCATCAGGTATTAGTAATAGAACGTCAGGATACTTGGGTACACTGACTGACACAAAGTAATAACGACAATAAAATAAATTACACTAACTTTTTCTAGCTTGTTTGCAGCAGTAATTAATAAATTAATTACCTGTGTACCCTAGACAAACAATTTCGACAATATTTCAGAAAAATGTTGTTTATTTTACGAAATTCTTAGCTACAATGCAATAAAATAATGTTATCAGTCAGGTTTTCTAAGGAACAGGTTTTTCTACCCTCCTTTTACCTGGACATGTTCTACCTTTTTGGAAAGGTAATAAAATGGGGAATGTTATAAAAATAAAAAACAGGTGTATTAATAACATGAATTTCCGAGAAAATTTAGGGAAAACCTGAATTTTAGGAAATTGCTAAACATTTTTTTCAGTTTCGCAAGTGACTGTAGTAGTGGTTCGAGGTAGATCAATATAGTTAACATTTTTGGAAAGGACATTGCAATAGTAGTTTTTTGGTGTAAGTTTCATGTCGCTGCGTTGAATAGATCAAAAGATAAAAATAAACTGATCATACTATGAAAATTCCGAATTTATGAATCACCCTGTAACTCCCAAAAGGTTGAGATGCCCCCCTCCCCCTGTCCTATATTTCTTTGTTTGCCTAGGTGAGTTCTTTCACCCCACTCATTTTGGCATACGCTATATCAATATATACAAAAGGCGTATATTTACGATCTCTGTTATTGAGTTATAAATGCGAGAGGCTTACATATTCGGAAAATATATTTGTAACAATATTCTGCCTGGATTGTGCAAGCATTGTAATATTGATGGCTCTGAGATTGATTGCATCCGAGAGTTTTTTTTCCATGAAAAGGTCCTCGAAGGCTCTCTCAAGTCAGGTGAGATTTTTGAAACGCTTCACTTGCAAAATAATCTCCATAGAGATTGGAGAATAACAACAAATGTTCTTCTAATTATTTATTTTCATATTAGTGATGACACTAGGTTTTTTGTATCCCACTCTGCTAAATTTATATCAATGAAGGTATTCGATAGTAGTAATAGTAATGCCTCCTGACTAACATTTTTTTATATTAAATAAATTTCAAAATATGGTTCTACACTCTTCCTTTTAGGATTCCGTACCTCCTAAGGAAAAGAAAATTGAACCCTTATAATATATACTCGCGTGTCTGTCTGTCACAGCCAATTATCTGCGAGAGAATTAGATGTGGAAACTTGAAATTTTGCACAATAATACATCTTATTAACTCACAGATTTTGCACTAGTTAACACTTTAAAATATTCATATAAGAATTAAAGTAAATTAGGTACTCGAACATTTTTTTTTAAAATTTTATCATCCATGGTATTATTTAAAAGAGCTTGTAATGTGAAATACAAAAATATTTTTATCAGAATTTTTTTTAAATGCTATATTTGAAAAGATATAAAATATCTGAAAATACAGATTCCGCCCCCCTCCTATTACCGAAACTTTAGGACCTAAACTTAAAAAAACAAAAATTAGGGAATATAACACCTTATTTGAAGTTTACAGGGCAATTATAAAGAAAATTCCAGGTCTTATAGACTTCCAGAAATTCTAGAATACATGGTACGAAGCCCTCTGCACGCGAGCCGAACTCGCACTTCACTAACGTGTTTTAATATTCAAAGAACACCGAAGTTTTTTAAACACTTAACAACAAACATTTGATATAACAGAGACATCGGTCTGTTAATTCTAACATTTTGATTTGAAAAAAAAATTTTACTTGAAAGTATCTGTTAACCTCGAAGCTACAGAAAAATTTAGCTCTTGTAGCACTTATCTAGATGTAGGGGAGAGTTGCCTAATTTGGGCCGGCTCCTATTTCGGGCCACCCATTTTTTTCAATGTTACCGAGTTTTTGAAAATTAATTAATGTCAAAATTTGATTGAAAATGAATGTAGAACAAAATAATGAAAGAAATACTAATTTTAATACAAAATTAATAATGTTACAACAATCTCGTAAAAATGTATCTGCCGACTTAAAAATCTGACATTTTTGCTCGTCGATAAAAACAAATTGATACATCTAATGAATCTAAAATTTGTTCTGATGCGAAGTGTATAATATGTTTATATAGTATATAGTGTATTTGCAATTTAAAAACTATAACAATACTAATTAATTTAAACAATCTGGAAAAATGTCATTTCCCCTAATTTGGGCCACTGTGCAATTCGAAAGGGCGCCTAATACGGGTCACTCACGCGATGTAAACAAAGCAACACTATCTTAAGGAAAAATGTTTTTTTCATTAAAACGGTAAGTGTACATGAGATATTTAGTAAATTTAGTATATTAAGCCTATTGTTATTATTTTAGATTATAAAATGTTACATGTCATTGAGTAAATACTTAATTTATGATGATTAACTCTTTATTGAGAATTTAAATTTCAAATATATTTCTGATCAACGAATTAATTAACGTCAATTCATTGTTTCATTAAATATAATAAGTAACGGTGTTTTAAACAATATGTCGAACCATTTTCGCGTTTTTCAGATATTTTACGTGCTATTCAATAGGTGGCCCACATTAGGCGACTCGTCACCTAAATTGGGCCACTTGCACGTTTTTTTCAAACGTTATTTTCTATTATAAAAGAAAGTCAAACTTGCCTTAAACTTTCCACAAAGGTAAATTATCATCCAAATTTTAATATTGCGCTATTAATTATGTAAACGAAACGTTTACAATAATTTTAAATGCATTTAACCTTAGGTGGCCCATGACTGGCGATTCTCCCCTACTCAGACCGCAAAGAACGAATCAGCTTTAATTTTGTTTTTCATACCCACTATTTTTTCAGATGTTTACTCATAAGTCACCGGGCAGAGTTATGATAAAAATTCAAATGTTCTCATTACTGATTTTTTCACACTATCTGTAGAGCCGGATTATCAACTTCACTGATGGTACGCCACCGATTTTTTGCCGCCCCAAAAACTCCGAACTTGGACCAAATATAATACCTAACAATTAAAACTAAACATTTATAGATAAAATCAATTTCGGAAAAATGTATGGTATACTTTTTCATCATGAGCCATTTGCTTATACCCAAAAGCCAAGGGCTAAAGCAAGTTTTACACTCCTTGAATTTTAGACCGCAAAGGTTAAGAAATGCCAGGAAATGAGTTTTTATCTTTTAATGGAAATATAAGTGCACGTTTTTCTCAGGTCAGTGGATTAAAAATGATAGAATTAATTTTTCTTTTTTAAGGTTTAAGGATCCGTATTATCTACATTATTTAATTTAAATTTTCCTGATAAGGTATAATCCTTTGCTTTACAATTTAATTTCGAAGAATCGTGTGCATGCACACAAATAAATTTAGCGCAAATCTAGGTATGGAGTTATAAAGCAATGATAATAAATATCATAATAATGTTTTTTATTACAAGTTAGAAAAAATATATATGGTTTTTAAATTTTTAAATATGTGGCGGGCGTAATCAGTCAAAGTCGAATTTGACACAGAAAATGTTTGCGGTCGAGACTCGTCATTTTCACTTACAGTGTTAAGGAGCAATGTACAAAGCTTGGCGAACTGATATTCTGAAAGGTTCTTTGGAAATTATCGTGATCGACTAATTTCGGATTGTGTCTCAAAGATTCTTTGAGACCGGCGGCGGGAAATTCAAACTGAAAGGCAATCGTTCTGAATGAAATCTAAATTTATTAACGATAATACCATAATTTATATACACTAAACATTTACAAATACATTGAATAATAAAAAATTACAAATGACATGAATTTCACTTATGTTTAAAATTTCACAACAAATCGAGTTCACTGATTCACGTGTTGCCACGAGGTTGCTGGTCGCGAAATGCGAAGGAGGCGAGATTGCAAGAAGTTTGCGTTGCAAATATATGTTGCGACGTGAATCAATGAACTCTGGAATTGTTGTTAATTTGATTATTCTTTAAAGTATTTGTAAATGTTTAGTGTACATAAATTATTAGTACTCGCTTTCCTCCCAGCTATTGGGTTTGTCAATTTTTTCTTCTCGATTTTAGATACACCCGTAAAATATTTTATTACTTGATAAATATTTTCTGTAATTTTTTAAATTTTCTTTCCATCAATTCTTTTAAAATGTTTGGCAATTTTTGTAAATTTTTCCTGAAAATTTGCGCCTTTTAGAAATCTGAAGCTCTACACCATGACGCACTTGGCGTTGCCTATAACCCGTTTCTCACTATCGGTGATTTACATTAACTTGACTCCACTTCATTCGGAAGAAAGTCCAAAATAACAAGTTTCATTGCCGAATTGTCTCAATCAACAGCCACACCACTGCAAATTCCAAAATTAATTACGAGAGGCATTAGCGATAAGTCCTAATGAAATGATTACATCTCATTGCCAAGGAGCCCTTTCAAAGGGACGAACATCTTAGAAGTCAAGTTATTTATCACACTCAAAGGAAGCAGAAACAGGGCAACCAATAGCAGCAAATACGTACGTGCTTCAGCATTAAGCCGGAACCGGAAACATCTACAAAGTTTCTCCAACGTTAAAAACAAAAACAACGAAACGCGACTGCGGCATCGATCCCCAACCCCTCACCCTTGGTCTGCCTTTGCTGCCCAGATCTGGGCTACGACGGATTCCCTCGAAGGATGTGTCTGACGCTGTGCGCCCAGCAAATCGTATATTCAGCAATGATCAGGCTGTCTGATTGCAGGGAAAACACAACCCCTCCGCCACCAGGATTTTGCTGATATTCAGGGAATTGGATGCTACTAAATGACTTCCGATTTGTACAGTCATTGGATTATTGTTAATTTTCGAGTGGGAGGGCTGGCACGGATAACTTTGCACCCCTCAAAAGAGCGGGTAAGGGAAGAAATTCGATTTTTTCTGCTTGCTGCGGAAGGAGTGTCGGATCAGAGCATGATGAAGTTACACGCGAGTACTGCTTTTAGCCGGAATAAAGTACCTTTGTAAGGTTCATGACAGTTCTGTTTCAGAAAATATTATGTAAACATATACTACTTTGTGAAGTGACCTCTAACAAACATATATACAAACATAGGTACGCAGAGTTACAATACATATTACCGTCACATACAAAAAATACTTTTCTGCACTCCTCTACACTGTTCTAGTATAGCGTGTATGGAATAGAGCCACGTATGCCATAAGTGAAGAGTTTCACCAAATTAAAGCAATTTTAAGATTTGATCTGATTAGGGTAGGCTGAATCACTTTCTAATTAGGATGCTCGAAAAGACATTTGGTGTTAAGAATTATTTTTCAAAAAGTGATCATATATTTGGCTTAATATTATGCATTTGAAAATGAAAAACCCTTTTTTATTGATATAGTGTTTGTTCTAAAGACAGCCAATAATAAATTTTTCACTCTAATACTCATAACTAGACTTGGCTTGTTATTATTTTAGTTTATTATTAAAATTACTAATTTATTTTTATATACAGAGGAGAATAATCATTTTTACTTGTTTTTTGTGTTTCCCTTAACAAAATAGTTTTAAAATAAATAGGTCAATTAAATAACACCTTCATAAAAATTTATTCAGAAAAATAAAAATAAAAATGTATTCATCAAAATAGATTGTCATTGTCATTGTACCCTACAAAGTATTCTCAATAAACTGCAACGCACTTATGCCAGCGCTTTATCCAATCCTGAAACATTTTTGATACTCCTTTGTCAGTATGACCATCAGAGCCGTATTGGATGTCTCCATTATCTACTCCTGGCTGCTAAAACGCGTTCTTTGGAGCGGAAGAAGTCGCAAGGAGCCAAATCTAGAAGATCTGGTTGCCTGCTGGATGGTGTTCGTTCGGTTCTTAGTAAAAAAAAAATGCGGATAACGATGGCATTATGCGACGGTGCATTATTGTGATGCAAAATCCAAGTTGTTTGCCTATAAATCCGGTCTTTTTTGGCGAACTGCTTCACGCAAACGTCTCATAATTTCCAAATAATACTCCTTGCTAACTGTCTCACCTTGCGACAAGAATTCATGACACCATTGTAATCCATGAAAACCGTGAACATCGCCTACTTTTTCGACTGAAAACGACTAGGTTTTTTTGGTTTTGGCTCATTCGGTGAACGTCATCACTCGCTTGATGCCTGGATTGCGTGTCACATTCATAAACCCACGTCTCGTCTCTAGTAATTATGCGCTGAATGAATGTTGGGTCGGATTCAGCCATCGAAACCATGTCTTTCGCGAAGCCAACACGGTCGCATTTTTGCATGAAATTAAGTTCTTTCGGCACCAGCTTTGCACAGACACGTCTGAAGCCCAAATCATTATCCAAAATGTTTTGAATGGATCCATAAGCCAGTTCAAGTCCTCTGCCAGCTCTCTAATGGTCAATTTGTGGTTTTCGGCAATCATTTTTTTGATTTTATCGATGTTTTCGTCGGTTTTCGATGGCCTGTCACTGCGTTCCTTATGCTCGACGGAATCACGCCCACCTCTGTAGCATTCGTGCCATACATAAACGTTTGTTCTCGATAGAGTATCGTTGCAAAAACACTTCTCCAACATATCCAAGGTCTTTGCACCATTGAATCCATTTTTAACGCAAAAAAAGTTTGTATTAAACTCATTGATGCAAAGTCAATTCCTTTTTTAAACTCGCAAAAATTGAAAGACGCGCAGAGGCAGATGTATTCAAGACGGCGTCACTTCATATTTGTAAAGCTATAACGCTACAAGTTAGCGGAAATGTCAATAAAAGATGTGGCAACCTTACAAGAAGAAAAAAGAAAAACTAAAAAAAATCGGGTGACTGACAGCACCTCACGGTGGTGTTCCTAAAACTTTTTGATCAAGATTGTATGTTATTCGGAAAAAAATATATAATTATATAGTATAAATTAAAATGTACAAATAACCATATTCTGATAAGTTTTGATAAGTAATTAAGAACGAACGGATTTTTATAGAGCAAGCGGTTTAAATGAAACCTTGAATATTATGCTATTATATCAAATTACGAAAACAAAAACGCATTAATAAAATGTATCAGTTTCAGCAAATACGGCGCTATTGTCGATGAAAATAAGGATAACCACTTTTCAAATGAAAACCCCCATTTTTTTAGATACGGTTCTGGGAGAAAAAACGTAACTTTTACATGAAACAATTAGGCAATGGAGTAAAAAGGGGTAATTTTACTTTCATTAAAAGTCGACTGTACTTTACATTCAAGAAAACCACAAAAAGGCTGATTCTGGAGGTCTCTACACACGTACCAGGATGGTAGCGACCTTTAAGCGTTCATCATCGGCAGCTTACTCATTTACATTAATATGAATTAGGAAAGTGATTCAATATAATTGAATAATGGGTATAATGATCTGCAAAAGTATAATATTGTAATTGGAAACTATCGATTTTGATAAACTCTAAAACAACGATGATGAAGCAGAATGATTAACCATAAATACAGTATAAATATAAAACATAATTCCTAAAAAATTTCCAATTTTATTATACAAAACGCATAAAGCTCTTTGTTGTACGTCTACAAGAGCCACAATTTCATTTATATTCCTCTTATAAAAAAAATTAAATAAAAATCTCCAATTTGGCATCTCGCAATATAATTTGGAGAAAGCACTTCGAATTAAAGCAGGAAAGCAGTAATAAAGGTGTAGTCTCCTCGAGTGCAACTAAACGTAATTTGCAACTTTAGAAATAGCAAAGAAAATCGAATTATTCAGAAAAGATGCAAAAAAAAATCATGTCCTCTTCTTCTTGCTGGCAAAATTGAAGAATATTCAGCAACGCTTGCATCATTTATGCATATCGCAGGGCATACAACTTTTTTATTGCATATTGCACTCATTCTATCTCGAGATAATAATTTCCCAACGATATCAAATTTGTGTAGCAGCCGCCCAGACTTGTTACAGCCACAGATAAATGCGAGAAAAGGATCCCAGACCGCCGGAATAAAGTGAAAGCCCGGAGGATATTTAAAATGCAAAAATTATTACATTTTCCAACTTTTTCCTATCTGCTATGAAAATTTCATAATCAAAAAAGGGAAAATTTCGGGACGACGTTTTGCATGAATAAACATTAGAAGCGGGCGAGAGGAGCCGTCCGTGGCTTGGATCCTGCTAGATCAGAGCTCAAGTGGAAATGGCAGTGAAATTTTATTTTTTTTATTTTGTTTTCTCTTTTCGCCCAGCTGCCTTGCTCCTTGACGCGAACGCGGAAATGGTGGCATAAAATTTTATACTTTCGACCCAAGATGTAATTGGATTTCGCCGTTCCTCAAATGCCGCGTACTTTTTTATTTATTTATTAAATTGCTTACTATCTATGAGAAGCACTGACTCTCAAGATTCGAGTACCTCTGTTGAGGGAGTGAAATGAAAGATAAGCTTTTAAGTAAGAAATTGTTATGGCAGCGTAAAAATTTTAGAGCTTGTGATATATTCTCTAATACTGAAAGCACTGGACGCCTGATTCACGACATTTAAAATTATTTCATTTCCAAGTACGTGTATGCCAGACTTTATAAAAATAAATAAAATTGTAAACTTATTTTATTATAATATGCAGAGCTTGACGAAGACAATAGAATCTCAGTCTCAAATGCCTTAGCATCCTTGCAGTACGTCTCTGGTTAATTACAGGTCAAATTACCCAAAAACTTGTATGGCATGTATATCGAAAATTACATGGTCAAACAAGTTCTGAACGAATTCCTCTATCATCTCTAAAAACATTCTGCATCAGAACGGGAATCAAACCCTTTATTTTTATTATTCAATTTTTCAATTCAATTGTTTTATTAGCTCAATTAATCCATTACATATAGTAGAAGGCCTATTTTAGAGTTCAGGATACTTTCCTATACAACTATGATGATTAAGTTAGCTAGCTGAAAGTTTATTTGGTTTGATGTGTTAGTTGAGGAAAAAATAGCTATTGGAAAAAAAACCTCCAAGATTTATTTTTATTATAAGAAAGCGAGCAATTACGATATTTTTCATTGTGCCTATGTTAACTTTCATTTATGGAGAATGTTTTTACTCATTTGATAAACGTTTTTTCAAGAAAGGCTTAGGAGATAAACAAGAACACCTCCTGACGAATCTGCTGGAGTTACAATTCTTGGTCCAAAAGAGGAGGTTGCAACCACGATTTTAGTGGGAATTTCTTTGCTCCTAATTTTTAACCATTGTAACAATATATTCCCAAAACTCAAGCGTAAATTGTTTGTAATACAAAGTTGAATTTGCCTGAATTAAGAGTTTTATCTAGAATTTTGTAAAAGTTTTCGGAGCACTTCACACAGAATTCTAATATATTTTAAGAATTTTTTGTATGTATGTAGAGGAGAGCGGGGCTGGAAGTTCCCGGGGTAAGTTTTTCCGACAGCAATAACTTTGTAAGGGAAAGAGATAGCAATACATGTGAAGTGCGTCGTTAAAGTGTCAGGTGACGCGCCACGTCGGCAGTCATTTTAGTTACTCCGTTGACGATGGTTGAATGGCTGTGTGCACGTAGCTGTCAAAACGTCACGTAAGTAAATTTTTTCGTGTTTAAACTATATGGTCTATCTCTGTGTATTATAGACCGATTCATATGTAACTCTCCTAAATTGTAGTGACATAGGTAAGGTATCTTGTTGGATAAGTATTTTTATAATTGATTATATTAGTTTGTGGCAAAGTTCCTACCATAGGTTATAAATCCAGGTTAGTGTTTACCTTTGAACAGGAAAAAAAGTTAGCGAACTACATTTTAAAGTGTTCCGCAATATACTTCGGTCTTCTGCCCGGAGAGGTCCGAAAACTCGCATATGAATGTTTAGTTATGAATCTGATAAGATTTATAAGTTTATAGATCTCAATTATAATTTAACTAAGTAAAGAAACGTTTATCTGGAGCTCTACATTTATGTTTTGTTATTTTTTAAAGTTAAAAAAGTTTATCTGGACCAATAATGTTTTGTACCAATAATATTTTGTCGATTTTTAAATTTATTTGTGCATAGAATAAACATTACATACATAAATTTATAGAAATGGTTGTTTTATTTCAGAAAACCTATGTTATTCTGACAGTTTATTGTCATAATCTAAGCGACAATTTGCCTCAAAGGTGGAACAACTCGCCCCAAAGCGGGGCTGAATGTTCTGCTCCGAAAGTTGACAAAAATTTGCTTCTGTAAAAAAAACTATTGAAATATTAGTAGAAATGACTATAATATTACAAAACCCGATAAACATCCATTCAATATTTGCACATGAAATGAAATGAAACCCTTCATTTTTATAATAAAACTTCATGTTATTTGAAAATCGGAACATCCAACCCCGCTCTCCCCTATATGAGATTCTTTATATCCTCGAAGCATCTCAACGGCTCCATGGATTTTAATCAATAATGTGTCTATCGATTTGCCTAACCCTACGATGGTTATAGGCTAGGTTTTGTTTTTATAAAACCGCAAAATGCAAAATGGCGGTAGAAAGAAAAAAAAATTGTGTGGTCTTTGAAAATTAAGATGATGTTTTTTACACGATTTTACAGCCAAAGCTTCGTTTAAGAATTACACAACCTGAAAGTTGTGTAGGTAAGATCTCTACATATTTCTTGTTGCGTGTAATGAATGAATCTGTTGTATTTCCTAAAGTACTCATTGAAATGACATTGTGTATAAAGGACTAAGTTGGTCTATATGAAATGCCTAAAGTAAATAACCTATTTATTTTTATAAGGATTAATACAGTATTGGTAAAAACTAAAATTTGTCGATAAGGTGAATTAAAAAATTCAAAAAACTCAACTAAAAACGAATTAAAAAAAAAAGTAAGAAAATGTCCTAGGAACATAGTAGAATGTATAATGGAAATCCTTTTATCCTTAAATTAAAATAGCAATTGTTATTATGATAAATAATTACAGTCGGAGGCATCAGATTCATTTACTTGTTTATGTTAATTTAAGGAAAAAAGGATTTTCATTATACATTCTATTATGTTCCTAGGTCATCTTATTTCCATCTTTTAAGTTCGCTTTTTACACAGTCGGGTTTTTTGATTTTTTTAATTTACTTACTTTCTTCATTATATAGTATAGTGAATTTTTTTTCCCTTTGAGTCGTTAAAAAAAGTTACTAGACGAAATACGAGAAAATTGCATTTTTCAATGATTTTCAAGCATTTTGTATCAAACTTTAGCTCACCATATCATTAACGGGTCAAGTTTAAATCTGTTTCATTATTTTTTTACTTTTAAAGAGAAACTGTTTTGTTCTCATCGCAAATATAACACAAGCGTGTGGAGCCACAGAGGTCACTTTGTCAATAATAACCGTGGTATAAGGTATAATCAATATGATTCATTATGTTGGACTGGGGACGAGACTTGTCAAATATATTATAAAAAAATTAAATTCACAAAGAAATTACTCCTTTGATGGATTTCCACCTGGACCTTCATAACTAAAACTTGTATTCTTCTGATTGTACAAACAGTTATGAAAATGTTTAAATAGAGAACGGTTCTAAGACAAAACACTGAAATTCATTTTATATATCATTTGTGGATAAAATTATGAAAAAATTGCAATTTTGTGAAAAATTTGGGCCAAAACTTTGATCAAATTTCGAAAATCGTTCAAGATATTTAAAAAACCTTTTGTGAGCTATTGCTGAAGTTGTCCATTTAGATTTTGAAGAACCGGGCATTAAGCCTCACATTACATTTAGAACATGTGGTCGATGGGGCATACTTCAGGATTAATGTCTGTCATCCAATTAATTTGATAAATCATCAGTAATTTGGTTCAACACTCAGTATTCCGATAGTAGGCTCTATTTATAGTGTATTTTAAGAATATACTCGTAAAATACGATATTTTTATAATATGTGACAAATTGAGATACTCTTTTGCGTAGCGTGCTATCCTTGATAGTCACTCAGAATGGAACTCACTGTAATTAACTTCATTTCTTAAAATTCTTCTGTGGATTTCTATTTGAGTAATATTCACTAAATGTTTAAATTTGTACCATGAATAAGAAAAAAAGAAACCCTTATCGTTTATTTACAAGACAGCTTGTGAATTCGTTGTACACAAATTTACCATCACGTTTGAAAACTGAAATAATCAAGATTTAATATAAGAAGAGATGAGAATGAATATGATTTTTATTTATTTCGCCCAGTTTATTATATAATGTAATATCGCTACAAGTGTCCTTAGAGTGTAAAACGTTGGCGACTATTAAAAGGAATGGAATTAAACAGCCAATGAAAGACTTCAGAACGTGCAACTATTACAAATTTTAAATTTATAGTTAGACGTTGTATCTAAGTTTTCTTATTACAAAATTTTCTCATTATATCCCTAAGATAGCAAAAGCTTTTATCTGATATTCATATTCAATGTTGCTTGAAGAGCACATAAGCTACTGATCCACATTTCCCGTACCGCAATTTGTTTTGATAAATAGCCATCGGACATCCGACGTCTCACTTCATAAAACTCAATGAAAGCCGAAATCCGTGCGGAACACCCGCTTAGGAAAAAGTAAAAAGTAATCCCTCGACCGCATAGGAGAATGGCACTCATCCTTAATCGCTGTAAACAACCCGCAAACATATTGGCAACAAACTAAGCAGACGCAAGAATCTTCACCCTTCGAGTGGTGCGTGCTCGGCAGGGCGAGGAAGTGGCCCAAATGTGTAAAAAGCCCGCCACTCGGGACAATACGCTGGTTTTTTTGCAAGTTATTTGAGCATAAGTTTCCCTTTCAGTTTTTAATGAATTCGAAGCACCCTCCGCACGCCCCATTTGTTACGAGCCTGTTTGAATAACAATTGCGCAAGAACATGTCGTTACGGGGATCATTAGGGCGTCCGAGAAATTTGCACTTGAATCGAGGGCACTTTGTGTACATTGTAGGGAAAAGTGCCCGAGTGGTTATTGGGGAAATTGACCCGCCTGCGGTTTCGGAAGTCATTAAAAAGCAAACTGCGCAGGCTACAAGAGCTGGATAGTAAGATTTTCTCGGGCGCAGTCATATATAGTACATACAATAAGTTTGCCATCTCATGTGCCGGCGAAAGTGCTTCTTGGCTTTTAAGTTCTTTACAATACAATATTTTCATTTCAAAACTAAGTACCCAATTTTGTATGAGAAAAATTTAAAAAAAAAACTGGCATCCTTTGCAGCATTTTAATGGAAAATAGGTCTCTTTATTATCATTTTCCTTAATTTACGACTAAAAGTTGTGTCAAATTAATACGCAAACTTTTTACACATTTAAAATGTTAATTCACACGAGTTTAATAATAAATTTTCAGTTTTATAAAATATTTTTTTTCCATGCAAATGCAAGAAGTATTTTCTGAAAACATCTTAATTAATCTTTATAAACATATAAAAATTAAGATTAATCAAGCTATTTTCAAAAAAATACGGCATGGAATTTCTTGCAGAAAGTAAATTTAAAATAAACTTAAAGGGGTCAAAATGGGTACAAACAAATCAAATTTTACGAAAACTTTAAATTAAATATTGATTTGGTTGTATTTGAATTTGCTTTGATTCTTTGTCACTGATATGGTTCATTTGAAGTATAAATGCTATACATAAAAACATTATATTATGAAAAAAAAAACACGTTTATAAGAAAATCGTATGCGTTTCATTTCGAAATGATACTGAAACAGTCACTTACTAATATATCATTAAAGAAGGATTACTAAGGGGCTCAATAATTTTGGGTTCATTAATGCCGGTCCGAAAAATAAAACTCGCTTCATACAATAGAGAAAATTGTTTTCTTTAAATCAATCGAGCAACAGCAAACCGAAAAACATGCTATGGTGAAATGAAGTGATTCAGAAGTATTTCGGAAACGTAATAAATTCGACACGGGGCTGAGTGTTCGTCCTTAATCTTCTTCGTTTCAATCTAGAATGCTCTATCTGTCCATGATCTGTCCTTTGAATTCCCATCCAGGCCTCCTAAACTCCGTGTCGACCTCAACCAAGCCTACTGCACGACGTCTACGAACTAAATAGTTCCACAGGCGACTATTTGTATGGTATAAACTGTAAAGTGTATCTTCAAATTAACTAAAGGTAGTTTCAACTTTACGACGTTACAACATAAATTTTAAAATTCGAAAATTTCATCTGATGTGATTTAACAGCAAATCTATTCTATACAAACTATTTGTAAGGAACGGCTTCTTTTCCAAAAGGGATCAAACCTTTAAATTACTTATGTAAGTATATTGTTATATTAACAGTTTAATTACTTTTCTTGTTAATATGTATATAGACAATATTTAAGTTTTTTATTTGAATTAAAATTGTTAAATTTCAAATGGCATCTGAAATGCCTTCATAAACAACATTTAAGAGTTTGTAGTAAATTTTAAAAATTTGACTTTTTTATGTATGTATAGTACGTAACACTTCCATTAACAACTCTCCCATTTCGACAGTGAATCATGAAGCATGTGTATTTTAGTTAATTTTATATGCAAAGGCCCGATAAATAAAATCTTGAAAATATACTGCCCTTCTTCCTTAATCGTAGCCAAATCAATTCGAGTCATTAAATTGAATCTAATCAGGTCGAGCGAAACTCATAAATATTACAGACAATCTGAGAATGTCGCTTATCAAGACACCATCAAATCGGCAATTGATTTAGGGCCATTAGGAGTCCTCCAGGACAACAACGGCCGGAAGTCCTCAGAGTCTGGACTTCTTTCGGTCTTGGAGTGGAGCTGCATAAACTGCCAGTCACCCGGCAACCCTCCCTCAGACGACTGACAGACGCTCTCAGCCAGCCACCCGGTGACGTTTGTTTGGTGTTGCGCACGCGTTGGCCCTGCGGGCGGTCCAGCAATTATATTATATACCCGCCACCGGGTAGTTTATGTGCTCTGCAACACTCGGAGCGGAAGTGCGACTAGCAGTGTCTTTTGTTATCCTGCATGACTCCTGCCTTCTTCGACTAAACGTCCGCTCCCAGTCAATTTTCGCAAAATCAAATGACTTCAATTGCCGCCACGTGCGATTATTTTTATTAGCGGGTGGATAATAAATAGCGTTTCGCACAAAGGACCGCTCAGGGAAAGGCATTGTTAAAGCAAAGTAAAATGCTCTCCGCCGGCTACCTGATAAGATGTCAGTACACAGCCCACAAGACAGTTCAATTTAATTCAAGTACTCACCTATCACTGAAGTTGTTAAAAATATGATTGCCGAATGAGGGGGTGGTCAGGGTGGGTGCACGTGACGTCAGCGACATGGGACCGCCAACTTCAATGGGTGAGTCTGGATTGTTCGATGTCGTCGGACTAGTGGCTGGGTTCTGCGGCGTTCGCATTCCTGGTGATGGCGATCCGGCACTTACTGATCCCGACTGAGATGCGGTCTGAGTTAGCTGGGTGGAAGACAGGGGGCGTTCGGTATCGGAGTCCACTCTGGGACTTGTGGGAGGTCCACTTGGACTTCGCGGCTCGTCATCTGTTTCTCCAGTAATGTCAGGCGATGATTCCCTACTATTGCCAATCTGAGATAATATCGGCTAGTTATAACATTTTACAACATAATTTACCGAAACAACAACCTTTTCTACAGATACAGAACTTTCGCCACCATTTTCCCGCTTGCGCTGCTCTTCTTTCAGCCGTTCTGCTTTTCTCCACTTGGCACGCCTATTTTGAAACCAAACCTGAAACAAAGAAATTCAATTTGAATAAAATTTGAGAAAGTTAATCTTAGAAGGAAATAATATATGATATTCCATTGGTCAGATATGGAAAAAAAAATTAAAAATCTTTAAACAATTATGCCATTAATCGAGCCAACATAACGATAACAGCGGATCAAAATTTTTAAATTTTACACGGAAAAAGTTCACTATTTTATAAGGTGAATGAACGAAAAACCAACTACGAAATAGTTTTATTTTTATTTAAGTCTTTAACCAGGATTGCAAAAGGAAGACTTTTGACAGTTTTTTTTGTTGTTATCCTATTCGTTGTCTCAATGGTGGTCCAGCTTTCAAAGGGAATATCCCGCGACTGAAGGAGTTCAAATGAAAAAGTTCTATAAGTGTTTTTTATTGAATGTAAAAGATGTACGACACCTATCTCCCACTCGAAGGATTTTTGTTCTTAGATTTTCACTGTAACAAGTTTTTCTTTTAATTTTCTTCGTTTCTGGTTTTGGGTAGGGGAGACCGGGGATGGTTGACCAAATTTCAGTTTAGATGCTTATATGTTTTTTGTTTTAGTGTATATTATTGTAAAAACCAATAAATTTGATAGGTACACTATTAAGCTATAAAAACAAATGACAAAAGTCTCGCAATCAGTTATAATATAGAGTACAAGCATGATCTGGTGGAATATGAAATTTGAGTCAACCTACCCCAGACATGGGGTAGGTTGACTTGTCACTGGGAGTAAGTTGACCTACAAATTAAATAGTGCAAGATCTACGGATATATAAAATTAAAATAACAAGAAGTAATTGAAATAACATTTTCTTCATTCAAACATATAATTATCAATTCTATCACAATTTTGTTAATTTTAATTATTTGGTAACAGTCTTAACTGATATAATTATTATAATTATATGATTTAAAGGAATAGATACATCATTTATGAGATCAGATTATGAAACCAGTCTTCTAAATCAGAGGTGCAATATTTACATTAAACAAACAATAGATTGCCATTTACACATTTTGTATGGGACTAGGTAGTCAACCAGCCCCGGATTACTTTGCAATTTTTACACACGTGTCATAACCTCAAAACTGCAGCGAAATTAAAAAGAATGATATGTAACATAAAGATTAACGATCAAACTTTTATTTTAAATTATTTGCAAATGAACAATAACAAGTATATAGGCGTCATTACAAATAATATAACAAGGAAAAAAATTACTTAAGTGTATTCTTTTTCAATATTATGCTGCTTCTCCCGAACTACGTGCGTACGCGATGCCGCATTCGAGACGACTGAGGGGGAGGAGGTAACGGTTTCTCACGCCTAGTTGGATGATGCAACACTTTTGAACTAGTCGAGTTTTTCACAATTAGTCAACCTACCCCTATGGTCAACTATCCCCGGTCTCCCCTAATCTATATATGACTTTACATCAAATATCACAGGTATAAGGCTAAGAGTAAGAGTGCTGTGCTTCATAGACGGATAGAAAAGCGGGTGAAAGTGGATTTTTTTTATTATTTTTTTATGATTTGGCATCAAAAAATACTTATAACCCTAAATTTTCAACCACCAACCCCTATTTTTTAATAGCGATATTAGTATTTTTACTGTCATCCACAGATGCGCAGTTGCAAGACGACAATTGATTAATCATTGTCGTACGATAAATTTTTATGTATTTAACCCAGTGAAAACAGAAAGTGCGATTGTTATAATTGATTGTAATAATTATTGTCGTCCAGTCGATATTGCGACTTTAAAGTTAAAATCTTCCCCTCTCACTGGATCAATTATCAATCGATCAGTTATCCCCGCCAGGCGTCTACAGGTGTCACCTCTCCAGAAACCACCACCAGAAAGAAGGCGGTCTCCTGTCTCTCTCATACAATAAGCTTTCTCTCACTCCCTACAGTTTCCGGCCATTATTATTGTTTGTGCATCGATCGTAGCAGTGACGTTTTATTTTCTCAGTGCAACTCTCATGTTAATTATATTCAATAGTAAATTTATCATCAATTTGCAGTGCTATCATTATTTATTCTTATTTTATTAATAATTGCTGAAGATAGTTCTCAAAGGCTACAAATACGGCGGTATTATTGATCAAAAATTGCTAAACAAATTCAAGCTCATTATTAACATATTTATACTACTACTAGCTGGCCCGGCAGACGTTGTATTGCCCTTTCCGCTACATTTTCATTATGCCATGTGCGTCGACCACTATTTGATCGTGTTCTTTCTTTTCGCATGATTCTACAAATAATACTATTAATATAAGAAAACAGTATTTCCGTTTCATACCCCTAATTAATTTATTGAACAAACTTATACGTTGTTTAATATTAAGTAAACCGTTTTACACTTCACAAATATTGGAAAATTACCCGGTTTCACCCGGCGTTGGGTAAATACTTACCAATTAAAGACGTCTCAAATGTTCTAGTTTGTTATATCCTAGAAATTGAGAATTAGCGAAATCGGTTCAGCTGTTCATTTATAATACAGTAATACTGTATCTTTGTTATGATTTAACATTTATAATATTTATGAAAAATTAATTATATATTTAAAAAATTTTGTTTTTTTTCCTAAATAACTTCTAAGCCAATTTATTATATCTTTTTAATCTTTACTTTTAAACTGTATTTGAAAAATTTCGCTCGACGAAAGTTGCTATTATGCTGCTCCCAAGCGGAGGAGTTTGGCAAAACGGAACCCCATTGATTAGCTATCGATCGGGGTTAAAAAATAAAAAATGTTATTAAAAAGTAGGAGTTGGTGGTAGAAGGGTAAAAATTTAGGACTAACTGTATTTTTTAATGCCACATCATAAAAAAATTACCAAAAAAAAATTTGTCCAAAAAATGAAAAAAAAATTTTTAGGGTGAGACACCCTTAACACTTAGGGGTATAAAAATTAGTTATAAACCTATTGTCATACCTACTGAATATAAATCTTAAATTTCATCAAAATCGGTCAAGCCGTTTCGGAGGAGTATAACCACTAAAACTGTGACAGAAGAATTTTATATATTAGATAGAATGCTAGGAAGGAAAAATAATTGCAGATGATCAAATTATTATTGTTCAAAAATCAAATTATGTCCTCTATGCATCTCTTGAAGGCACCCAGTGAGGTAGCAAAGTGGGCAGAGGCTGGGAGAGAATCCCACAGCCGAGCGATCTGGACAAATGGATCCTGAAAAACGGAGTACGAACACCGCAGGACAAGTACCTTACGATATCTGGCTGTGTTCAGAAACTGTAGTAGCTCAAGTAGATAAGGCGGCTGAAGCTTGTAAAAAAAGATAAGCGACCTACGTTGCAGATAGGAACTGATAGATACTTCCAAAATACAGTCTTTATAGGCAGAAGTCCCTCCTACGCCAAGAAAACATGAAACGCACACAGTCGTTAAATGCTACATTATTTCTGCTAATGCAGCAGGCATGATGGCTTTGGATAAATTCGACTACCATATGTAAACAAAGAGGTGATTAGCCTCCTGACTAATTTTAACAGAATGTTTGTGGGAAGTATTGAGGCTGAGAGCCATAATTGTCTAAGGCTTGAATACACTTTTCTGGTGACTTCAGTGACGTAACAACAGCATTTCATACTGGAGCTAAGTTTAATACCAAGACTCGTAACATTATCAGAGTAGAGAATGGTTATTTCATTAACCCTCACAGGGGGTAGATCTAGTGAAGCAGGATTTGTGCGATAGAAAGCTATGCTTTACGACTTGTTTGGTTTGAGTAGGAGACCGTTTTCTTGAGACCAATGAGATATTCGGTCCAAATCAAGATTGAGTTTTTCCACGCAATCTTCTTGGAGAGAGATTGGTCTACGTATGTATAGTTGTACATCATCAGCATACAGATGTATTTTGCAGTCCTGAATAACACTGACTATGTCATTAGCAAATAGCATAAAAACAAGAGGTCCCATTATCGAACCCTGAGGAACTCCGCAAGGAAGAGTCTTAACCCTAAGCATCGATTTACCAACACGCACCTGTTGTGTTATGTTACAGAAGAAAGATTTTAATAGCAACTAAAATTTAAAATATACTGATAACTTATTTAGCAAGCGAGTATGGTTGATGCAATCAAAGGCCTTGGAGAAATCAAGCAGACTCAGGAAAGCAAGCTTATCTCTGTCTATGGCAGCCCTAATATCCCTTGATATCTGACAGCTGTGAAATGGTCTAAAGCCCGACTGCCAATTAGAGATTAATTTAAGTGATGATACATAGGTAACCATTTCAAAATCTTGATTTATGCCGACGACATGGAAATCTTCAAACAAATTACCAATGCATCTGACTCTACACTCATTCAAAATGACCTGGATAATTTTTCCACGTGGTGCTCGAACAACTTTCTAGAGCTCAACGTATCCAAATGCCAATCGATCACCTTCTCCCGTAAACGTACCTCCGTCTCCCCTAGATCCTATGCACTCTCTGGCGAACCTATTCCATCTGTTAGCTCCCTCTAAGATTTGGGTGTCATCTGCGATACCGAGCTCAACTTCCGGTCCCACATTGACCATATTATAAGCAGAGCTAATTCGGTTCTTGGCTTTGTTAAGCGTTGGTCTAAGGAATTCTCTAACCTCTACGTAACAAAATCTCTCTATATCTTTTTCGTTAGGCCGCTACTGGAATATGCCTGTCAGGTTTGGTCACCCTCCCAATCTACGTTCATCAACAGGATTGAATCGGTTCAGCGCCGATTCATCCGCTTCGCGTTACGTGACCTTCCTTGGGTAGATGACCTCAACCTTCCCCCCTACGAAAACCGTCTAAAGTTGGTTGATCTTCAGCCCCTCGCTCTCCGTCGTGATGTCGCTGATATTACGTTCGCCCATCAAGTCCTAACTGGTTCACTTGATTGTCCCGAGTTCCTATATAGTATTTCCCTCAACACTAACCCTAGAAACATCAGATCTTTTCCAACCTTCCGACTCGAAAGTCATCGGACCAATTATGGTTATTTTGAACCTTTCACCAGAATACTTCGTAAGGCAAACAATACGGCTGTCTTCGACTTCCATCTCGATAAAGTTTCCCTCAGACGTGCCCGTTACTCACCCTACCCTCCTTCACTGTAAACCCTTCTACATTGTGTTTATCCCCTTTTTCTTCCTTCTCGATTTAGCTTATGTTCTGCAGTTTTAAGTTTATTGGTTTGTTTTTGTAGCTTTTATTAAGCGAAATAAATAAATAAATAATTATCTGAGTATACATTAATTTTTCCAGGGCCTTAGAGAGGAAACAAAGGATACTAAATGGGCGAAAATCTGAGACTTCTACCGATGCAGGCTTTTTCGCTATGGGGATGACAGCATACTTCTACGAGCAAGGAAAAGTGGAAAATGTTAAGCAAGAGTTGAAGATATGTAATATATCAGGTTGTAACATAATAATCTGATAATTTTTTAAGAAACTTTATTTTGATATTTTTGTAGAATTTAGCTTAACATTTTATTGAACATATAGTCCATCATTATCAGTGATCTCCTCCCAACGTTGGAGAAGCGACATTATTCAATTCTCGTAAAACTTGGGCTCACGAGAGTTAAAAAATTCCGACAACCACTGTTCCAATGCATCTCGGTCATCAAAAGATTTTACGCGAATATGAGCCTGCAACGATCGGAACAAGTGGTAGTCAGAAGGAGACATATCCGGCGAGTATGCAGGATGGGCTAAGGAAATCCAGCCTAGCTCCATAATTTTTTTACATGTCATCGAAGCGACGTGAGGGCGGGCATTGTCGTGGGGGAGGTATACATTGCCTTGTTCTCCTTTAAGATTTAAGGCAACCTTATCCAGCATATCACAGTAGCGTTCACTATTTATAGTCGTTCCTTGTGGTAATAGTTCCCAGTAAATAATGCAGTGCACGTTCCACCAAACACTCAACATAACCTTGTGTATAGTAATTTCAAATTTAATTGTCGGTACTCCTCTTTGACCCGCGCTAAGTAATTGTCGCTTATTGTTAAGGTTAACATATAGCATCCACTTCTCATCCCCGGAAACCAAATTACGAAGCCAAGCAAAAGTACGATGTGAAGTGCGTAATTGCGTACAAACCGCTACTCGCATCATCCGTTGACCATCCGTCAATTCGTGGGGTACCCATTGACTGTGTCTGTACACTTTACACATCACTTTCAAATGTCGAGCGATAATAGTATGGGAGCATCCGAGTAGTCCTCCTTGGATCTTCCTCGATGAGCTGGGCTAGTCGGTCGACATCAACCTCAGCCGGCCGCTCTTCGTGAGGTTTATCTTCAAGGTTGTAGTCGCCATTTGAGAAACGTCGAAACCAATCCACTGCTGTATGATAAGAGACCGCATTTTCTCCCATACATTGACATATATTTTGTGCCGTCTGCTTAGCTATATGCTTCAAACGAAACTCATAAAGTAGAAGGACGCGGATGTCTCGTCTTTTCAAATCGAATTTTTCCATAATGCTACTCGGTACGCTGTCGATTATTGCAATGATGAACTGAGCGCGCTCGCGGGTATTTATACTCATAGTCACAGAACTTTCTCGAAGTTGTAAAAATTTCTAGAACGTTTCCGAAAAAATTATCAGATTATTATGTTAGAACCTAATATATATATCGACCAATGACTGGGAATAAGATCTTTATGAATCGTGGAGGAATGCCATCGGCGCCCATAGCTTCTGATTTGATAGAGTAAAGAGCGTTAAAAACTTCGTCAAGGGTAACCGTACGAAAGCCAAAGGACTCTGCTAAGAACTGATCAGAATCTGCTACAGAAAAAATTATTGAGAGTATCAGGGTTACAATCGGCCTGGCCTTTACCATATACATTGGCATCCCTTTAATTTTTCCATAGAGTCTTAGCTGGGAGTTCGGGATTGAGCTTAGTCTGAAAATAACGCCTTTTCGATGGTGACCTTATTACGGGTATCAACATAAAGACTCCGTGTGTGATCTGTTTTTAAGCTCTTATGTAGACTTAAAGGAAATTCTCGTTGAGCTATTAACATTCGAATTTTATACGAATTTATTATATAGGGTACAGATGAATTTGTTGAAATAGCTAACCTGATCATCAACAGACTGAGCACTGAAAATATAGTCCCACGGCAGCGTGGCATACTCCACAAACAAACTGTCAACATCTATATTATTGAAATCTCTAAAGGAAAAGGTAGTCTCAATGGGGCACGGCCTAATAGGTTAAAAATATTATGTCATGGTCATTGTATCAAAAGGATCAATCTGGTTAAAAAATAATGAATTCTTCATTTCAGCCACCAGAAAAACATTTAAAAGTAAGGAACTTAAAGAGCAACTAAAAGGAGGACAGTAGGCTGCAATAACTACAGTGTGCGCAATTTCTATAAGCGCAGTCAGTTTTATTCATGTTTAAAGAAAACTACTTTTTATTTTTCAAAACCGATTATATTGCATAAATTCCCCATTGGTAAATATTAATTAAATAATATAAAACATTCATTAAAGTAAGTAATTACTTTATAATAAAAATGAATATAATTAAAAGTCTCTTTTGTCTGCGCAATTTCTATAAACTCACTTTATATTATAGTCTTTATTTTAAAAGCTTAACGAAAAGAAAATTTTTTTATATTTTCTAAGTATTGTGTTTTACCTCCTTTGTTAGTTATAACTTGAAAAAACCTGTTAGACATCGAATTTATTAACTTTTTAAACAAATGTTCATCAATATCATTCCAGCATTTCAAAATATCGGCTTTCAGTTGAGATAACGAAGAAAATTGTCCACCATTTGCGTAAACTCTTCGTGCCATGATTCCCCAAATGTTTTCCATTAGATTTAAATCCGGACTACGTGATGGCCACTCCATTACAGGAATATTTCTTTCACTAAACCATCGTCTTGTTTCGGCAGAAGAATGCACAGCGGCGTTATTCTGTTGAAAAATCAAATCTTTTTCCATATTGTCTTCTAAATATGGAATAAGAGATTCCTCCAGCAGGTCTGTATATATGGCAAAGTTCATTCGGGTGGGAACAAAACGTAAATATAACTTTCCTTGATAAGAAAAGGCACCTCATAACATTAAACTACCAACACCAAAATTACTACTTAGACGAGGCGAATCGGGCTTCCTTAATTCATGCCAATAAGTACTCATTCCATCTGCGCTATCTAAATTAAATTGTTTTCCGTAAGAAAAAATAACGTTTTGCCACTTTTCGTCCCAGTTCATGTGGCTTCAAGCAAAATCTAGGCGCGCATATTTATGATGCTGTTGCAGTTGGAGAGATTTGGCCGGTTTCTTATATTTAATATAAGTAATGTCCTTCAAAATTTGTTGGACTTCTCTTCCTTTAATTGGGAGTTGTAATTCCGCTATAATTTGAGCTGCACTTAACTTTTTTTTCATAACTTCTTCTCTTATGTTCCCAATATTTTTTTTGGAAACTTTGGTGCTCCCTCTTGGATGATCCCATAATCCATTACGATTGCCCTTTTTAATAAAATTTCGCACTAAACATTCTGAACGTCCAATTCTCCTTGCAATTTCTTTTATACCAAGGCCAGTTTCCCTAAACGCACGGATTCTGACGCGATCGTCGTTGTCAAGGACCTTTCCTCGTGGCATTACAATAAATCTTAAGAAATAACAGCAATTATACAGAATTAAGCTATAGTTGGAAAATAAAAATGAAACTCACATGAATTGTTTCCTAAAAAGTTGCAAAATTACTTTGCGTTTAACTAGTAATACTACAAAAAGAAACTGCGTTTATAGAAACTGCGCACTCTAAGATCAATTGTGAAAGATTTATCTATTGCATTCACGCATTGCCTGATATTTGGAATTGTTTAATTGCTTTTATGAATAGTTATAAACTTTAACAATTGTCCTGTAAAGAAATTTTGTTACTATATCGCTTTATTTCAATGAATTGTACATTTCACTTGAAAATCAGACGTGCGCTTATAGAAATTGCGCGCACTGTATCATGTTATCAAGATGTCCTTTTATTTTAACATTAATATATTCAATATCCGTGTGCGTAGATTGAGGGGTCATATCTCGCCTTGCACAAATTCACGAACGTAGACTGCAATACCGCCCCCATTCTATCTACCCGATCCTTTCTGCAGAGTTTGAAACCAGGGAGGGATACTGAGTTCAATGGTACTTCCTCCTTGAGCCAGGTTTTATTTACCAGGATAACATATTACATAATATCAGAGTTGACAAAGATATCACAAAAATTATGTATTTTATTTCTGATGCTCCTAGCATTAACACAGCAGATATTATTAAGACCTGAAGTCTGCTTACAAAAAACACTCAACAAGGCTCTCGTAATATCCAGACCAATGGCACTACCCTCCGCCATCATCCACCAGTCCCCGAAGAACCCCCAAGAGAAGCATTAAAACTGTAAAACATATCCCACCAAAAACATTCTGTAAAAAACTAGCCAAGTCTCGATGGAGCTGCTTGTTTATCTCTAAAAAGTAATGAAATCTAGACAAAGTCGTACCAAATCTAAGGTTCCTTACTGCGATTTCTTTATTATTATAGTTGTGTGACTTGGCCGTTGAACATTCTTTATACGTTAGTGGGTACAAGTCAATTTTGTTTACACGTAATGTTATACCTGTTGTAACTACCTATGTTTGTTAAGCGAGACAATAGCCCATACTGGTATTGGTAATTGGACGCTAGTGTCTCATTTTAGGCTGTTGTTGATTGTGCAACACATGCATTCAGCATTGACAATGCTGACTTCTGCTCTCTTCTTTTTGGAGCGTCAAATCGACCACCGATCTAACATAAAATAGACGTACAGACGGACTGTACTGGAAATAATTTTTTATACTGTTTGTTTCAGGCTCGCCTATACATAAGTATTATTGAAATACGCAACTTTATCAAGCCTACAATTGACTGGTTATTGAATCAACGTTTTCCAAGTGGCAATTTTCCATCGTCAATGGGTAGCGGTTCTGGCGACAGATTGGTGCAATGGTGTCATGGAGCACCTGGTTTTGTACCCTTCAACGGCCAAGTCACACAACATTAACTATAATAATAAAGAAATCGCAGTAAGGAACTTTAGATTTGCCACGACTTTGTCTAGATTTCATTACTTTTTAGAGATAAACAAGCAGCTCCATCGAGACTTGGCTAGTTTTTTACAGAATGTTTTTGGTGGGATTTCACTTCTTTTTGTAGAAACGTGGGCATATTGATTTATTTTATTAGATTTGTTTATTTAATTTGTGTAATATTCGAGTAGAATAAAGTTAATCGTTCGACTATTTCTTCTTGTAAACTTGTAAGTATAAGTATAAAAGCCAGTCTAGTCTTATCCAGAGTTTTCCTTTAATTTTATTTATATGCGTATTAAAAACAGAAGGGGGCCCCCACCAGTGGGACGCTATAGGCTAGATTAAATTAGAAGATGTGTCCCACTACGCTGGATTTTTGCAATGACAGTCGATTTTTTTATGTACCAATAGTAGAAGGGGCCATTACCATATCTCTAATACAGCTGAGACCAGCTGAGGGTTCTTCATCAGATACTTCAGACCTTCGATTTTTGACATCAAATGAAGCGGCCTACCAAGTTGAATATTTTTTGTAAAGGCGGTATGTCGATCTCTAATAGTTTGGTTGGGCTCTTGTGTTTTCTAATCAGGGTCACCAGGTACTCCAGATCTTCGATTATCCTAGTTTTTATAGTTTTCCCTTTATGTGGCCATTAAACCCTAACTCTGTATCAAATTTCAGCTCTCTGAGTTTATGGGAAGTACTAGTTCTATTCTGATGATCATGAGTGAGTGAGTGAGTGAGTGAGTGTCATAAATGCGAAACTTTGCTTTCGCTTAACTTCGGAACTAAATGACCTACAGACTTGAAATTTTGGATTTTAAGTATGTGATTATAGCTTACTGGATGACGAAAATTTCTGCGTTCTGGTCTTATCCAGAGGTTCTCAAATAGGGGCCTGAAAATGCGGCGAAATGGTTCCAGTAAAGGATGGTACGGCAGTGTTTGATTCGCGCTCGACTTGGTGTTTGGCTAATTCATCAATATTAGTGATCCATTACGAATTTCTATTCGGAATAGAGCATAACAGCCTGACCCTTCGCCACGTAGTGTGTGGTTTATTTTCCGAAGAGATCTACATTTGTAGCCATATAACGTTCAGCTCGTTCAGGAACTTTAAGGTAAAGACCATGAATGACGTTGTTTACGGAGTAGTGGATTACTCAACGGAATTTTGATGACGCTAAAGTTTGATGCTCTTTGATGACATTGGATGTAGTATATTTCTATCTATCTGGCTGCGTCAAATCAGATACACGAGACCCACTTCGTGTACGGAAAGTTTTTTTTTCTGGGGATACTTGAAGAGTAAAGAGTACGCTAAACAGCCCACCCCATTGGAACAACTCAAAAACAATAGTCGTAATGAAATTACTGCAATGTGACGAAAAACTTTATCGAAAGAGTCCGCCCCCTCGCGTCTAGAGGCGGTAATTTGGCCGATGTTATTTTTCACACATTACTCCCAATAACATTGTACATAACGAACAACAGTTTTTATTTCCCAGTCTCGAAAAATCGCAAAGCCAAACATCCTGTATAAATAACTCATCATATAATTTTTAGAATGCTTCCATCTTTATCCTGGATAGAGTTATAGCAGCCAATTCGGAATCATTCAATAAAATATGCAAAATAAGGTCAAAAGTGAAAATGAAAATTACTTCACCATAACTTTGTCAAATACCTGAACTTATTAATTCAATTTTTTTTAAAGCAAGTTTAAGTTTAAATCAGTGAAGCCAGTAAATTCTTTACTTTTGTACTTTCATTTAAATAATTAAAAAAATTCAAAATGTCTTTGTAACAAAGTAAATATTTTAAAAATTTCAAAAAGTCTTCATAACGAGAGACAAAACAGTAAATCTAATTTGTTTTCGAATAAACTGAGGTGTCAAAATAACACAAAATCCATGGTAATAATCACCATCGATTACCCTCTATAAGCTCAAAGTTGTAGGAATATTTTTGCAGCGAAAAAGCATTGTGGCTTCTGATAAGCCCTGTACCAAAATATATAAAAACTCTGCGCACACAAGACCTAATAATTTCCCGTCCGTAGCATGAACTGAAGTACACAACCCGCGTATATACCCTAATGGCATGATAGCTCCAGGGTAATAGAAAATTATGTCCTTATTTAAATTCGACTACAAGATAAATTGAGCACCACCCTCCGCCCTCGAGACAGATTCAAATTGAAGCTGCGGATCACCATAGGGGACTGGTTAGGGCAGAATAAATCTGCCAATAAAAAGGAGTCTGCCGTCTCCTCCAAAGGGCGAGCGAGAAATTCAATAAAGTCCGGACATAACAATTCCAACCCAGGTAAAAGGAGATTTATGTGCAGCTCACGAAAAGTTTCTACTCCGAGAGCTCGTTTGCCTGAGGTCCACCTCTCGCTGTACACGATCCCCTCCACTCTTTGGGGGACTACACAATTCCGTTGCAATACACCCCCGGCAAGTGTTCTCCGTATATAAATTACAACTTATCTCAACTCCTTATAGAACTGCGCAATTTTATTTGCACAATAAAAGGAAACGCGTCCCACTTCGCCTCTTCCCCCAGAGGAAGTCTTGTAACGAACTCCTCATAAGCATTGTTTTCAGCCAGGGCAGGTCCTTGGTCCACCCGCACACAGCGGCGTATCAGTGCTTCCACATTTTCGTAATAAATTTTGTAACACAATTTCTTACAACAATTGGAATTACAGTTTATCCTCCTTGGCAAATTTCTTGTAAATGTGTGCTGGCAATCAAATGAATTCGTCATTAACTGAACAAATACGAGGAGACGATAACGTCGTTGCCGTAGATTTGGTCCTGAACAAATAGACGTTGGCTTACTTCGTTGCGCCGAGCCGCAGAGCCGGCAGCCAATGGGGAGCATTGTTATCACGGGCCATGATTTGGAAAATTAAATGGGTTTACCTTGGGATAATTTTCAATTTGCCAGTTGACTGATTGGCGGGTAATTGAAGTTGTCTCCGCTAGGCAAATCAATTTGGGCTCCTGGGTACCTTCCACCGTTATTGTGTTTACCTATTTAGCTCGCAACGTGAAGCCCTATTGTCTTTCTTAAAATAGCATTGACCTTCAACTTCGTTAGAATAAATGGATATCACTGTTAACTAAATAAATAGAAATTGATAAATTAGAATTGTTTCAGCAAAAGCAAGAACAACGAACGACAGCTTAACTCTGTTATTATACTGTGACTCCAAAAAGTATTCTCATAAATGCGATTTTCTAAAACCATCTTAAATTCTAGAATGTAACATTTTAATTTATTGATAATATTCCTAAATTATTACATATAAAAAAAAAGTATTCAAAAGGATTCTATTCAAAAAATTAATGGAGAAAATGCTCAAAAACAATTCGCACATTTGACATTTTCAAGCAAACAACGGTTTTTCTTTACCTATTGTCATAAAATTCAGTTATTTTTGGCCCGCAGTTAGGACATCTAAGAGTAAATTATATTAAAATAATAATTTGGAAACTTGTACAGTAAAATTGTCTCGTTAAGATGAGACGTAAACAAAAAATCAATGAGAAGGAAAGGAAAATTATATAAAATTTGCGAAAGAGTGGGAATACACTGCGGAAAATTGGAAATTGAATATAGCAATCTGGTCAACGGTGAAAGAAGTGATTGAAATATGTATAATTTTATTACTGCTCACAAATGTGGTCGGCCGTCAAAGCTCAGTGAAAGGGACAGGGGAAATATTCTGGGGAAAATTAAGAAAACCTCTAAAAATAGCTGCGAAGCGTAGACGCAGACATGACTGTAGAAACTATTATATTTGCAAAAAATTCATTAATCAGTAAATAAAATCGAAAGAATTTGCAAGAACAAAAACTTTTCGCTGGAGTCAGGAATCAAATAATATTTAGTGATGAGAGAAAGTTTAATGTGATTGGTGCAGAATAACAACTTGTGGGGAATAAAAACACAGAGTTAAGCTGGGATCACACTAACGGCAAATACCGTTGATTATCGCATTTATAATGGATATTAAACGTAAGTGTAACCACGACGCAACGCTATAATTTTTCAACGTCATTGGGCCATTCCACACGTGTATTCTCGCAGCAGTATTCAAACCGTTTTGACAACAGACAGTGGAGAGTCAGCTTTTCCACACGGGTATTCCTGCTGCTGACGCACATTGCTGTACGAATAAGAATTTACAATGTGTGTGTGCTGTATTATTTAAAAATCCATCAAATCAATCAATCAAAACAACCCGCCTGCTCGTTTCGTTGTGTTAGTTCGTGACAACACGATAAATAGATTCGATTTGTGATGCACATTTACTCTCCAAAGTTCAGCGCTTTTGTAGAGATTTCTCCTCGCATCGCTTACTTCTCCCCTATAAAATTGGTTTGAATACGCTGCGAGAATACACGTGTGGAATGGCCCATTGTTAATGCCGTTTGACGTTAGGCGATAACTCGGGTGGCGGTCTTTTTTGACACATCCTTGTGTGGCCACAGTGACGTTTGTTCATTGTGCACCGTATTTGTTTTCTGACTGGAGTGACTGACAGTCGTGACGTGACAGTTGATCGACGATAACACCGGTTGAGTATTCTATTGCTATGAATTGGTCAAATGAAAAAGTGATTGACTTCCTTGAAATATTTCAAACTGAACCATTGCATGACGGCGATGAAGGGCATTGACGTTGAATTTGTAGTGTGGCCATCTCGTTATCGCGTTGAATTTGTAGTGTGACCATCTCGTTATCGCGTTAATTTTGTTTGTTGTTGTTAATGGCATTGATAGGTATTGACGTTTGCCATTAATGTGGCCCCAGCATTAGAAGAAAACAATTTACGTCACACTGTGAGACACGGATTAGGCTCTGTATTTGTGTGGGCACGGATGAGTGCCAATGGGGTAGGTAACCTGCATATAGTAAATGGAATCATGGACCACAAGACGTGTATAAATATTCTAAAAGAGCGTTTTCACAAAAGTGCTGAGGAAATGGGTATTAAAGATAATTTAATATTCACTCAAGTAACGATCCTAAGCACACGGCAATAAATACCAGTTGCGGTTAATTTGCAATACATACAAAACCCCATTGATTGCGGACGCGATTTTGTGCGTTTTTTAACGTGGGGCAAAATCAGTTTTTTCACGTGCTTGTCAACTTAATAATTTACGAATATTATTGATGTGAAGGAATTTAACTTAATAAAAGATTAACTAATTACTTCACTGCTGTATATCATGTAACTGCTATTACAGTCCGCCGCTTTCAACGTTTGTTACTTTTCTGACTGTGATCACAGTCTCCCGCCTGCAGTGTGTTAAAAGTAGATTTAGTAGAGGAATGGAAACTTATTTTTAAAGAAACCTAAAACTTGGTCAGCTCAATTTCAGAACAATGAATGGTAGAAGCACTAAATATTAACACGGTGGTCACCAGTGACCGGAGCTTGACCACTCAATGTGGCTATGGTGATCAATTCTGACCGACGCTACTAACTTTTAAGTTTATATTTATCTTGTTTAAAACAACTTTAAAAAAATTTGAACAGCGTAAATATTAAGTAGAGAAAATTGTGCAATAAAAGTACACTATTAAAAAACTAATTTTTTTTAAATATCATTATTTTACCATTATATGAAAATAATGATATTATATATACAAAGTGCATGGCAGTTAATGTGTTAATTATGGTAATTGTTGATCAATATGCTATATAAAAAAATAAATAAACTCAACATTATTTTTCAGGGAAAAAATAAAATGTGCGAATATTTTTTGCGGTGCGATACACAATGCAAACCCTTAACGCTCGCCGATCACACTTTAACGACTAATCAATATCCAAGAAATACGACCAAAAGCAAAATCAAAACGCTGCCTTGCTCTTTGACTATTTTCACGAAAAGTGCAACTGCAGTTTAATATAAAACAAATTTCCTGAACTGTCTCACAATGTTTCAAGAGGAAAAGAATGTGACGTGGACGAAGTTTAAAAAACTATTAATCGCTTGTATTACGTGCAATATTCTGATTTGAAAAAGGAATTCAATCAATATTCGATGTATCTATATAATTTATCGGATGAAAACGTCCATAAAGTCCAATACTAAGTTCTGGAATTTTGTTAATACCAAACAGTTGTTTAGAATGACAATGAATCTGTTCACGATCCTTCGATTATTTCAAATCTTTTTGGTAATTATTTTGCTAATGCTGATATACATTTCGAATATTTTAATTATCGTGTATTACTTTTGACCATGAAATAATTTTAAATTATATAAATAAACCCATAAATTGCTAATTTCTATTCTCATTATAGTTCAATGGATTAAGTGTTACCTTTCTCATAGCTCATTTAGAGTGAATTTTTCCTCACATTTTTCAAATGTTGTTCATGTCTATTCTGAAGTTCTTGAAGGAAGTGACCTTGGTCCTCAAGTCTTCGCATTTTTAAAAACAATTTTTTTTCACTTATTGTAGGTTCTCACATCCTTGCCTATCCTGATAATTAAATTTTTAAAACTATCATTGAACACTATGATGCTTTGATCCAGCAATCTGATCTTTCCTCTTTCTTTGAGTGGTGTTTGAAAAGTCATACAGGGTGTCCCATAGGAATGTGTGAAAAGTAATTAGTCACTATTTTTTAACAAATGGAGAGATCGGTAAAATGTAAATACTTTTTAATAAAGGAAAGTCGTCATTTTTATTTCATGTCCATTTTATTATAAAAAAATTAAATGACCCATTAGTTTTCACACATTTCTATGGGACACCCTGTATAAGTCTGAACACTAATAAGTGTTCCATTATAACTTTCAGCAGAAAATTATCTTACGAACTTCACATTGTAGAGATTCAGAGTAGTTATTTATCGTGGTGTGATAAGGTTGTTGACCATGGGATAATTCTTGATTCTAAGTTGTCCTACCTCACATTGGCCGTGCTAATTTCTATCTTGGTTTAATCAAGCGCTGGTCTAACGAGCTTCGTACGTGCTAAAGCCTCTGTTTTATGCTTTGGTCCGTCCGATTTTGGATTCTGCGTCAATTATATGGTCACCTCACCACTTCCATGTTTCATGTGTTGAGTCAGTCAAAAACCGTTTTCTTCGGTTTGCTTTATATCACCTTCCTTGGGGTGAAAGACTTCACTTCCCGCCCTATGAAGGTGGATTAAAATTTTTAAATATGACTTCTCTGTACATGCGTAGGCAGATTTTATAGGCGTTTTTTTTCCACGATCTCATAATGCAGACTAACTTTCTCTCTTAAGCTCTGTAGATAGGAACACCCTTTTTCCATTTGACAAGCGCTTGCAGATTTATATATGTTAAAGGCCAAAGAACAGAATACGGATTTTATGAACCTTTTTGTAGAATTCTTAGTATTTCTAATCTTTGTTTTGATAGCGTTGATTTTTATTTTAGTCGAACGTCTATTAAGCATATGTCAATTAATAATTAGTTATTATTTTACAACTTTCCTAATTACAATGCAGTAAAATAGTAAGGTACCAGTAAGGTTTCCGAAGGAACAGGTTTTTCTACCCCCTTTTTACCTGGACATGTACTTTTTTGGAAAGGTAATAAGATGGGCAATTTTATAAAAACAAAAAAATTTTCCGCAGCATTTCTGCTCTCATGCATACACAATTAATTTTATCATTTAGAGTACACCATTTCACACTTTTTCTACATATTTCAAATAAAAATATCTGAAAGTTTTCAGTTTTCATTATATTTTATAAAGTCTAAAAGCTACTATCATCAACTAAAAAAGTAGATTTCGATTTTATGATTTTTTGAAAGCTTGAAACCACCACAATTTTGAAATTAGAGGATGGCTTTCGCCCATCTTAGAAATTTACAGTCCCCGCCTCCAAATAAACTTGATTTTTAATTTTTAATTTGCCTTATTCAGTAAAGCTTGCAGGTGCAAAACTCCATGCTTTGTGTCTGACGCTTTTTATCTCAACCGCCGATGACTGAACATGATTTTAACCTATGATTAGATGAAGTGGAACTATTGATATCAATTGTTGTTGATACTTTGAGGAATAATGAAATAAAAAATATCCGCTCTCAGCAACTAAACAAAGGTCTGCTGCGGACAATCAAAATGAATTTGAATTGTAGGGATTGCTGTGATAGTTATTTGATAATGGAATATTAAAAGTTTTTTTAAATGCTAGTGGACGAATGATGGCTTGTGGTACACCCAGGGAAAAAACTGACGAGGGGGTGATAGGGTATAGGAACGGGTTCATGTAAGGGTGGGTTGGGCAGGTAAAGAATATGTTTATATCAACATGGAAGTCGAGGAAATTTAAGTCGTTGACCGTTTGTAGCATTCTAGTAAAGGGTTCGTAGTGTCCGCAATTAGAGTGATGATTATCAAGACGAAAATTAGGGAAAGATCTGACATTGCGAAGGCTAGTATTAAGGTTTATTCAGTTCAACCAGTCAGGACCGGCGATGAAACCAGTTCGGACTTAATGGTCGAAGATTATATCGGTACAAAGGAAGAGGTTTAAAGTTAATCATTTTTAACCGACTTTCGTAAAGAGGTAGATTAAGGTTATCAGTCCAAAGATAGTGTAGGTTCTAGGAGAGGTGGAGGACGTGTGCGTCAGATCAAGAAAGTTATACATGTTCAAGGTGGAGAAACTGTTCAGATCATATTGTAGCAACAAAGAGTCTGATAAGTTGGTAATTTGTTCAAATTTCGGAATGATTAATTTCGGAAAGAATGGGATATAAAAGGCAACATCGTAGAATCAAAACCAGGTCTATATTGGTGACTATCAAGGCAGCATTTAATCATTAAATAAAGCGGGAGTGCAAACTTAAGAATATTTAGTTTAAGACTGATAATTTGATGAGATTTTATGGAAAGTTTTACTCAAATCATGCTCATTATGGAATACTTTCAATTTTGGATTTTTAATAAACTTTTTCATTTTCTTTTTTGTAGAAACAAACATTTCAACGTGAAAAGAAGTAATTATGCCAGAGTCTCTACCACGCGACTTGTCAATAATTTTATATGAAGGTAAACCAAAGCTTTAAAAGATTAAACTTAAAAACAATTTTCAATTCCATTTACAATTTTCCAAGAACTTCTGAAGCTATCGTGACTAATCCTTTTAAAAAAAAAAGAAAAGATAAAGAAATCGTCTAGCCTTTTCCGCAGGGTTCATGCTTCGTTTGATGATGTATCACTTGAGACATTTCCCCTAAATGCGACAGTTACGAAAACAAAAACCTGAAAAAGCCACGAAAAAATGAAACTTCTTTAAAAAGTGCTTTCCTATTCTCAAGGGGACAGGGTAAAATTGAATTGCTCTTAAAAATTTATTTTAATCTTAAGCTGGAGCGCAGAAAAAGAGTGTGCTGAATGGAGAAGGGGATGGTAACCGACTATTATGACCACTTTAGTCCCTCAATTACTCATACCCCAAATGGGGTGAAAGCCATAGGTGCATTAATACACGACTGCGGGAGTATTAGCTTATATATTCTAAACCACACGTAAATCGCTCTCACCACTATTCGGCACCCGCGAACAGCAACCCCTATAAGTAAACATGATTATGAGGATAATCTCGTGGAGGACTAGGAGGATACTCAGTGCAAAAAGAATTTCAAGTAATAACAAGTTGCGATAATAATTTAAACAGCCTTATCAGGCCTAGGGCCTAGGGGCGGTTAATTGCATTTGGCCAAGTAAGACATGATGCTGGTGGCAAAAATAAAGGGGTAGGTAGCGCGCTAGTTAGGTAGCACATCTGTTCACATGCCTTATGTCTGCGGTTGCGGCAACAGTAGCAATTCCCATCACCCCAGGCAAAATCGAATTTTTGATTTTCCAGTCAACCCCTTCTAGAATCAGCCGCAATTTGTCATTATTTACAGATTAGTTTTGTTTTATGTACCCGGTGCCTAAACTGGGGATTGACTGTAGAGGGAATCGATTCTAATTGTCCTGAATCCTATTGGTGTTTATATCATTTTACAGTTGATCAGCTCTTCAAGTGTATTCTTGGCCCCTCTATTTGCTGAAGGACTAAATGGCTTTTATTTAATCATGTGGTCCAGTTTATTACTTTGAATTCCAAACAAATACAAACAATTGAATATATGAATGAATGGTTTCATATAGTACAATGAAGCAGCAACCTAATTAATTTTTTAATTAGTTTACGCCTAGAAGGTAACAGCATAAATACGTTTAATGTGGATGAATTACTCAACAATTAGCGAAATGAATATGCAAGTATTTTTAGATTACATTAATTATTGACTAGAATATATGTAGTTGTTCAATGTCTGCTTTGCTCTTCAATTCCTGATACAATACGTGATGCGCCATTCTAAGATACTTTTTATCATGTTAACCGATTTTTCGGATATCACTTGGTGGAATATTCTCATGTGTAAAACTGCAGTTTTTCTTGATTCCACGTGTTCTTTAATTAGTCTATGATTTCATGAAAAGGGAGGTGAAGCTGACAAGATATAGTTTTCGGTTCGGCCTTTCATTTGAATAAAGTTGCGTGATCAATGGATTGATGAAATATTTCAAGAATTCCGAAAAATTTCCAAAATATGTTAATTTTTTCTATTTTCTTTAAAACAAGGACTGATTCCATAAAATAAAAATAAATATAAAAATTGCGTATTACATAAATATATATATGCTTAGTTCGGTGCAGAGCAGCAATGTACATATCTGTGACTTCTTGGCATAACCGGATAAGTCAATTTTCTTATCGAAAAAAAATGATCTACTTCAAGTACTCTAACAATAAAAAAAATATAATGGTCCAAATCAGTTCGTATTTTCTGAAGAAAATCTCCCATTAAATAATTAGATAACTCCTTCCCTGCTTAACCAGTTAAAGTCCACTTCAATTTTGCTTCTTCTGCACTTTTATCTTTTGTAAAGTAAAACAACGTGATTTTTATTTACCGTAATAAATGTCTATTAATCTATATTTTTTAAGTAAATAACAGACTTACTGTTTTTTTTAATGTCTAAAGGTTGAACTCTTTAGATGGTAAAATATTTCAGGTAACTCCATTTCCTTTCTGTAAATATTAATTTAACAAGAAATTCTTGGAACATGTTTTGGTTAAATATACAAAAATTAATTAAAGAAATTGCGTGTGGTAAGAATCTCTAAACCTGGCCATCTAACGTTTGGATTTGGAACTGTAGGTTATTTTGAGGTTGGAAGGTTTGATGACGTTTCCGATATGACAGAAAGTTAGTTTTATGTTTGACATTTATGAAATCGGTCGCTTTTCGCTTGAACAAAGTTGGGAAATATTAAAAACTTATTTCCAAAGTGGTGAGTCTTCTACTCAAACTGTAAGAAATTTACGGAAAAAATTTGACAAAAAGTATGTGCCAAAAACGCAGTTTGTGGATCAATTTGTGAAGCGAGTTCGTGAAACTGGATCGTTGTTGGATAAAACAACCCGTGTACGTACTCGTCCAGTGCGCTCAACCGAAAACATCGCTGCTGTTGCTCAGAGTGTGCGTGAACAATCATCAACATCAACTCGTCATCTTTCTCAAGAATTGAACATTTCACGCACTTCTTTGAGAAGAATTTTGCATAAAGATCTCAGTATGGTACAAAAGTACAAAGTTCAATTAGTGCAAGAGCTGAAGCCGCATGATCATCCGATGCGTTTTCGGTTTGCTCAATGGGCCGAAGACCGCTTGATCGAAGATGGGCATTTTTACCGAAAAATCATCTTTTCAGATGAAGCTCATTTCCACCTCGGAGGATACGTCAATAAACAAAATTGTCGTATCTGGGGCTCAGAAAATCCACACGTCATCGTGGAGAAACCAATGCATCCACAACGAGTGACTGTCTGGTGCGGATTTTGGTCTGGCGGCATTATTGGGCCATTTTTCTTCGAAAATTAGCAAGGAAACGCCGTTATAGTGAATGGCGATCGCTACCGCGCCATGCTAAGCGATTTTTTTGTTTCCCAAAATTGAAGAGTATGACATAGACGACATTTGGTTTCAACAGGACGGCGCAACGTGCCACACAGCCAACGTAACAATCGATCTTTTGCGCACTGTTTTCGGAAATCGCATAATCAGCCGAAATGCTGATGTCAATTGGCCACCTCGAAGCTGCGATTTGGCTCCGTTAGACTTTTTTTGTGGGGAGCCGTTAAGGACAAGTGTTACGCTAACCATCCAGAGACGAGAGTTAGAGTTAGTCATTTGACTAACTGAGAAATGTATTTGAAGTAACAAATGTGAGGAAGAGAATAAAACAAGAATGAATGCGATCGATCTGTTTTTTCAATCTTGGCTAACTGAAATGTATGACCACTTTTTATCCCGGACACCTCTTAAATAGGGGTGCTCCCTAAATATAACGCAATATGGTTTCCTGCTGAAGCAATGGAATTTAAAATTGAAAAGCAGAGAAAACTGATTGTGTTCAAACATAACAAATTCTCGGTTGTGAGCCAAACAAAGTCGGCAAAATTTCTTAAAATTCCAAAGAGCAACTATACAAAAGGTATTAAAAAATGTTAAGGAAAGGCTACTCAGAGGAAACCTGAATCGGATCACGTGATACAACAAAGGAGAAGAAGATTAAGCTTCTCTTCAAAAAACATCCAAACCTCTCGGTCAGGGATGCTGCAGCGAAACTTCAAATCCCGAAGTCTACCATTCAGGACATGAAAAAAGGCTGAAACTGAGAAGTTTCAAAGTGTCCAATGTTCTTGATCGCGATAACGTAAAACAAAAAATTTGTAAAATTCGTGCCCGAAAGCTGTACATGAAATTTTTAACGAAATTTTCCTGCTGCGTCATGGATGACGAAAGTTACTGTAAAGCAGAGTTCGGCCAAATTCCAGGTCAGGAGTTTATGTTGCCACAAAACAGGGAGGAATAGTCCAGGAGTTCAGAATGCGCAGAACTTCAAAAATCCCAAAAAAATACCTTATATGGCAAGTGATTTGTTCCTGTAGCCGGAAATCCATACCGCTCATCACAAAACGGAGCGTCAACGGTGGAATTTATTTAAAAGAATGTTTGTAGAAAAGGTTTCTTCCGCTCATCGGGTCACACAGGACTTCTGTAATGTTTTGGCCTTATTTCGCAACATCCCATTGTAGCAAGACGGCAATAGAATTTTACCGCAAAAACTTCATCAATATTGTGCCTAAAGACGCAAAACCTCCGAATTGCCCAAAGCTTCAACCTATCGAACGCTATTGGGCCCATGTGAAACAAAAACTGAAAAAGATAAAGAAACAAAGCAGGACTCTCAAAATTTTCAAAAAATTTTTTTATTTTTATATTTATCTTTTGATTTACTCTATCCAGCGAAATCAAGTTCAGGGCAAAAAATACTGTACCAATGTGCTTTCCAAAAATGTCAACATTCTCACTTGCGAAACTGAAAAGAATGTTTTGCAATTTTATAAGATTAAAATTTTATCTCCATGTAATTAACACACCTGTTTTTTTATTTTTTTTATTAAACAGTCCATTGTATTATCTTTTCAAAAAGGTACGTGTGTAGGAGTGAAAGGATATACAAATTTATTCGTAGAAAACCTTTTGCGAAATATTAAAAAATCTGCATTTTAAAGAAATTAAATTCAAATTAAAAAATGGTTTTTATAAAATTAAAAACAAGTTACAAGTATTCGTATTATAAAACGTCACAGAATCTGCTCGAAATGTTCTCCGGGAGTTTGGATTCGGTCTAAAATATAAATACGAATACATCTGACATGTTTTACGTCATCCTATTAAACAGTATGTCAGTCTGTGAAAACAGTCGAAATTCCTGAAACTTTAATGTGTGCGAGTAGTTGTCTCCAATTTGTCCGTATACTGTGCTTTATACATATATGTTACATCCTTCAAGTGTTATGCCATATGTAGTTATGTGGATAAATATGTAATTTCGTATTAAATATGTAGAATGTCTCTGTATAGAATTAGAAAGTTTTGGAAACCTTCCCTCAAAAATTCTAAAGAGGTTATCACCACTACCGAAAACCAAGAAATTGATGAAAAAATGTATTTGCCATTATAATCACAAATTCTATATTTAGAATTCCTGAAAAAAAGCTCAATTAGGCGCGCGAAAAATGCTAGATATCTAATGAATTGTTGGATCTTAACGAAAATCCATAGATGCAATACGATATGTTGCTTCTATGTATTTCTCAATACGTTTACATGCTCCAAGTACAAAAAAGTAGTTCTACCTCACGCAAGCCAATCACAAACATTTCTGAGCTTGACTTGCAAAATTCAAATGTAAATGCTACTTGATTACTTGAATTTTGTCTAGAGGTTAAGAATAAGATAGGGGGCATGACAGTCTATTCTACAGTTGTGTGTAAAAATATAAGACTATCACGAAATTTTGGTATATCCAGTTTTCCTCAATCTCTTACAAAAAGAAATTCGACCCGAATTCTTAAAATTTATTTTTAACAAAACAAGCAAACATTCATGTTTACAATATAAAATAATTCATTTAAAAAAAAAAAACAATATCTAAAAAAAAACTTTTCATCCAACAAGTGCTGTGTAAAATGATAAGACCATCACACATTTTCAAATTTAACCTTTGAAGTAATAACCTTTTGCTCGGAAACAACTAGCAACTCTGTCACGCAAATGTTCCGTTACTTAAACTGATATTGTCGGAAATGTTCGATGCATTTTGCGTTTCGTAATTTCTGTATAAAACATTTATTACGATTAAAGTGTTAGTCTAGAGCTTAGGATGGGTAAAAAATCGGTTGATTTTGCGAAATTATGTGAGGTAAGCCAATAAAGTTGTAAAAAACAATGAATTATAAACAAACGAAAATATAGGTAATAGGACTACACAAAAACGGCGTGGTCGAAAGACGGATTGCTGAGTTAGTAGGTGTAAGCAAAACTTGCGTTCACAATACTATAAAACGATACATCGAAACTGGTTCCGTTGAACAGAAAAAATTGCCAGGACGGCCAAAAAAAGTGACACCCAGAGTTCGGAGGAAGCTTATAAAAATAACAAAGCATAACCGGACAGCAAGCAGTACGGAAATTTCACGACAACTAGCGGATGCCAGTGGCGTAGAGATTTCTGCTAGCCACGTACGACGAGTCCTTTGCAAAGAAAATTTGAAAAAAAGAACAGCTACTAAAAAGGTTTATCTTACAAGAAGGCACGCAAAGGCAAGGCTTGAGTGGTGTATTGCCAGACGAAATTGGACAGTTGGTGATTGGAAAAAAGTCCTATTTTCGGATGAAAGTAGTTTTCAACTAATGCCCAGCCCAATCATCAAGTAAAAGTTCGCCGCTTTCCAACAGAACAATTCGATCGGTCCTGCATCAATCCTCAACGGCAATATGGTGGTGGAAAAGTTACAGTATGGGGCGGAATATCCTAAAACGGTTATACGGATCTAGAGTTAATTGTAGGCTCCGTAAAGACTCTTATATGGATATTCTCAATCGAAAGCTACTTCCATTTATGGAATGGAATATGCCATTAAGAGGAGCCATTTTCCAACAGGAAAATGCCCGTCCTCACGTAGCTCAGAGGACAATGAATTGGTTTAATAATAATAATATTACTGTTTTGCTGTGGCCTGCCTGTAGCCCGGACTTTAATATTATTGAGAATATTTGGAAGGTCTTAGGGGAAAGAACTGCAAAAAGAAAGCCAACAACAGTGGAGGAATTGAAAAATACCTTGGCGGAAGAATGGTTAAGCTTGCCAAAGGAAGCTCGAGAATTTATTTGAATCTTTGCTTCGAAAAATTACGGATTGTATTCGAGCAAAAGGTTATTACTTCAAAGGTTAAATTTGAAAATGTGTGATGGTCTTATCATTTTACACAGCACTTGTTGGATGAAAAGTTTTTTTTTTAGATATTGTTTTTTTTTTTTTAAATGAATTATTTTATATTGTAAACATGAACGTTTGCTAGTTTTGTTAAAAATACTACTAAAACTGGATATACCAAAAATTGCATGATGGTCTTATATTTTTACACACAACTGTATCTTCTAAATCCAGTTCATACCACTTAATTTCAATTAACAGTCATGAAAATATTTGTATTCTACAAAAAACACATTTAAGTACCTACTATGCGGACAACAAATATCACTTCAAATAGCTTTCGAGAAATTTGCAAGTCAAGTACGCATGGAAACATGACAACGTGGTGTCAGTTCCTCTAGGTTTTGTACTACTATTTTAAAAACATTTCCAGATGATACCACATGAACACTTCTTTATTCCAAAACCGCCTAGTCTCCTTTAAAATTTAAAAAGCATTTTCGAGGACCAGGACAAAATATTATATTTGAAAACGTCATGAGATATTATTTGTGACATTTGAAATTCCCCATTCACCTCAAAAGGAAGGAACTTTTACTGATAAAAAGTTAATTTTTTTCTTGCAGTACACTTTACTTCTCTTACCTTTTATAACTCCTCGCGATCAAAATCTTCGGGTAAAGAAATGCAAATGAAATGAATTATTGAGAAAGAATTTGTTAGAATCAGGCTTAATAATATTTTTGCTGTCTGGAGGACGCTTGTGAAAGAGGTTAGCGATAATTATGACAGAGCACTTCTCCCAAAAATAAATTCTCATCCCTTTTGGGATCTCTACTCAGAATAATTTTGCAATCTAGTTTTTAACCTTTTTAAGAAATTACGAGTTTCTACATCTCAGCGGGCTTTTTACGAATCAATTCTATTAGCTCTCCCGACACTCAAGCAGGGCAGTCAGGAGCTGGGTGAAGGAGCCCGGTGTCCTTCAAGTTTTTCAAAGACATTTTGTTTTTAAATTGAATAAAAAATTATCCTTCCCGGGTGGTCTGGGAATAATTTTTTTTTTTTTTTTCATGAATAATTAAATGAAAGGAAATGGGGAGGTATATAGGTATAATCCTTAGAAGGGAGGAATTTAAGTCTAAAACCGAGCTACAAACCATGCCCGGGCGAATGCTCTTAAAAATGGCTCACTTCTGGCGCTGGATTATTTCCCGTCCATGTTAATAATTTTCCTGTGGCTTTTATGAATTGCTACAGTCCCCCCCAGTCTAAGTGTGCGAAATTTGGACAGTTTAGATTGGTGTCAAGTTACCGGGTAGATTCGTGACCAATTCTCCTTGCAATTTTCTGTCAAAGGTATCTCACCCTCCGTATAAGAACAGAAAAGGGAAGGAAAAATTGCTCAAGAAACGAAGGGTAAATTCAGTAGCAGGCATAAAAATATAAGAAAAAAAAAAATTCTAGGGCAGGCGCCCTAAAAATCTGCAGGGTGAGAGATTGAGTTCTTGGTATAGCTTAGCTTTATGAAAAGAACTTCCAAATTTGATAGGATAAAGTGGACGTGCCCGACACGTGTTATCTTCTGTAAAATTGTTCGAATTAAATTAAGGGTATCAAGTGTCAAAATTTCAATCATAAAATTTAACCTTGTTAACGATCCTCTTGTGCCTATTCCCTCTGTTTCGAGTTGCGGTTAGTTTAGCAACTTTCGCCTTTTGATCAAAAATCAAAGCAGCTTTACTCAATGTAATAAACTTTTCATAATACAGTACTTTAAGTTGCAATTTATAAAATTTCGAAAGAAGATGATGTGCAAACTTCCAGATACATGAAAATAACACCAAGTTTGGAATAAATTAAACTAAATTTTGAAAATATACCGAAACTTTCGTCAACTCCGAATTTTTTCAAATTAAAACTCATCATGGATAGAATTTGGCAGTTAATTGAGGATTAATTAATAAAAAATCATCATGGAAAGTATTTGGCAATTAATTCAAGGTTAATTGGGTGATATGAAAGTAACAAGAAGTTGAATGAATTAAGTAAATATACCCATAGTAAATATTCTTCGTTCGCATATTCAAATTAGTTCTGCTAAGTACATATGCGAGTTCTCACAAAGCTTTTATTAGAAGAGCCCTTATTAAAACAGAGACTATTATATCCGAAAGTATGCAATCATTTTCTCAATTTCTACGAAATACAGGGTGGGCCATCTAACGTTTGGAATTGGAACTATAGGTTATTTTGAGGTTGGAAGGTTTGATGACATTTCCTATGTGACAGAAAGTTAGTTTTATGTTTGACATTTATGAAATGGGTCGCTTTTCGCTTGAATAAAGTTGGGAAATATTAAAAACTTATTTCCAAAGTGGTGAGTCTTCTACTCAAACTGTAAGAAATTTACGGAAAAAATTTGACAAAAAGGATGTGCCAAAAGCGCAGTTTGTGTATCAATTTGTGAAGCGAGTTCGTGAAACTGGATCGTTGTTGGATAAAACAACCCGTGTACGTACTCGTCCAGTGCGTTCAACCGAAAACATCGCTGCTGTTGCTCAGAGTGTTCGTGAACAACCATCAACATCAACTCGTCATCGTTCTCAAGAATTGAACATTTCACGCACTTCTTTGAGAAGAATTTTGCATAAAGATCTCGGTATGAATGCGTACAAAGTTCAATTAGTGTAAGAGCTGAAGCCGCATGACCATCCGATGCGTTTTCGGTTTGCTCAATGGGCCGAAGACCGCTTGATCGAAGATGGGCATTTTTACCGTAAAATCATCTTTTCAGATGAAGCTCATTTCCGCCTCGGAGGATACGTCAATAAACAAAATTGTCATATCTGCGGCTCAGAAAATTCACACGTTATCGTGGAGAAACCAATGCATCCACAACGAGTGACCATGGCCATTTTTCTTCGAAAATGAGCAAGGAAACGCCGTTACAATGAATGGCGATCATTACCGCGCCATGCTAAGCGATTTTTTGTTTCCCAAAATTAAAGAGTATGACATAGACGACATTTGGTTTCAATAGGACGGCGCAACGTGCCACACAGTCAACGTAACAATCGATCTTTTGCGCACTGTTTTCGGAAATCGCATAATCAGCCGAAATGCTGATGTCATTTGGCCACCTTGAAGCTGCGTTTTGACTCCGTTAGACTTTTTTTGTGGGGAGCCGTTAAGGACAAGTGTTACGCTAACCATCCAAAGACGATTGACGACTTGAAACGTGAAATCGAAGTTGCCATTGACTAAATAGAGGCCCAAACAATCGAAAATGTACTAAAAAATTGAACTGATCGATGGGGTATTGTAAGGCTAGCCGTGGCAGCTATTTGAATGCTGTTGTCTTCCATTCCTAAATGGAAAGGTTCAATCTTTCTAATAAACTCATAACTTTGAAAAAATATTTATTTATTTTTTTTTTTATAGCCGATTCAAATTCCAAATCTTAAATGGCCCACTCTGTATAAAGTGCAGACTCGCTAGTTAATTAATGCCCAAATATCCTGAAAGGTTAAAATAAAAGTGACAAGATTTAAGCTTAGAATTAACATAACCCTTTGATAATTCTATATTTTCCAGTATAATGAATGAATGAAAATCAATATTAAAAACAAAAGGTCTTTCTAATTTGTAAAATTATTACTGGAAAAAAGGGAGTAGTGGTACGAAGAGGGCGTAGTCGAATATTTTCTACAGAGGTATAGTTCTGACCTGCTTTATATAAAGAGAAATTTTTCTAGATGGATTTTTGAGAGCTTGCATATGGGTTGGAATTTTGAGAGCGTGTTAAAGTGTCCCTACTTGTTATGAATGTTCATCGAATTGTCAAGGGAAATTACATCACGAGTTTGATACGCAGGCAAAGAAAGAGGGATTACATTCCAGGGCGTAACTCATTTTCATTTCATCGACCCATTATTTTACCCCTCACTTCAAAAACTAAACCAAAACAAAAACAATTTTGGGTGAAATTGGTATTTAATAATGTATTTGAGTTTTTTCTTGCAACAACAAGCATGGTAACCTTAACAAAGAGTTAAAGGGAAATTTAACTCTTAACGGGAAAATATTTAACTTTCTTGATATTATAATTATTAGTAAATTCGAATTCATTACTATGGGAAAATTGGCAACTTACAAGTTTTGCAGCCAGTCTTAAGTTTTATATTGTATATGATCAGGATGGTACACTGAATGCAACATTAGGGATTACTGCAGCATTTACTGGCTTTCACTTACTATAATTTGTGAATTAAATTTTAGACGGTCATCGTTCGCAGGGGAAAAGGGCGTATACGAACGTTTCTCTTCTTATGCTTTGTGTTTCATCTCAATTTTCTTATGACAAGTCGCCTTAGGAGGAACCCTAAACGTGTGGGAGCTGAAATTCAATTTGCTGTGACAAGGTATCAAATTGAAGACGTCTGAAGAAACTTAGGACATATTTTGAAAATAGTCCCAAGTGTGTGAATAAAATTAGAGTAGTGGAAAATTGGTTTCTCGGCAAATGTTGTATAAGGTTTCCTGAGAGACGCTTAACAGCTTGGATCTCGCACAGGACCACCAACTAAATGAGACAGCAGGGGCGTAAAATGTGTGCAAACCTGTGAACTGCAGCAATCAAATTAATTGTAAAATCTGCACACGTCCTTCCGGGAAATGTGAGAAAATCCAAGCATCTGTGAAACGGGGTCTAGAGTTCTTGCCGTTCTCAAAAATACCTTCTGAGAGTTCTAAAATTATCCTGGACTTGTCCTGAAAGCGATCATTCGTTCTTCTAGGTCGGGGATTTGCGCTTAACAATCAGCGCATTGCCTTCTTGACACCTGAGCGCATTTGATAATTATTTCCGAGAAACTTTACCCCAGACCATGAGGCAAGGATCTATCCAATTAGGAAGATAAAGTTTCACATGATGCAACCACCCCCCATGGTTAGCACTCGTATCAAGATTCATTCTGTCCATTCTAAGTCGCTCGAGAGCTTTTTCTGCACTTATGCACTTATTTCCTGTTTGCTCGAGCGTGGAGTTAATTTCACAAAGCCCTGCAACGAGGCCGACGAAGTTGGTCGTAGAGAAGTGGCAAATACACAGAAACTAACGAGAAAATTTCACAATTTAACACTTTGGAACACCGACAAGAGTAAAACATCTCCGGGGCGTAAAACGAGAATTTCCTCACTTGGCTCAAGTACGCAAAACTTACAGTAATCAAGGAAGAAGTCGAGCATGTCGGAACGACTCTGTAACGAACTCTTTTCACACAAACGAGTGAGTTGTATCGCTGACTCGCGAAATGTTTAAACAATCATCGGATTAATCGTTCTTCAAATGTGTGCGCAACGGTCTTCGTCCTTTCCGAGGATCGAGCCCCTTCAAAATTTTGCAATTATTATGTTTGCAAAACGCTTGGCGGGTCCCGTAGACGGTGGCGCTATTGTTCAATTGAAGTAGTACCGACACTGTCGTCTGGACCCTAGTGGGCTTGGAGTGTGCACCCCTATGGAGAGCATTGCTTTTATTAACAATGTAACAAATTGTACTCACTCCAAGTACCGTTTGCTTTGTATGTCAATATATTTACAAACCAATTATGGAATTGATCGCAGTTGCTGGAAGTGCATCAGAACAATTGAGGTCTAATTTCAGTTAAAGCGAAAATTAGTTGTTTGCAGATCATTAAATTATAATACATTGCTTTCATTCAGAAAGTATTCACAATGGAAAAGAAATGGAAGCAGCAAATAGAACGATATTTTGTATTATAAAATCGAAATATAACTAAAAGTAAAAATATTAAACATTTCGTGCTTTAGTCTGTTATGTTATCTATTCATAACCATGGTTAGGCTAAGTAATGTTAGGTCAAAGACAAAATAAAACTTTTATTTAAAGATAAAAGTAATTATACTGCAATCATTTAGGTAAAGGAAATTAGTCGTTATTCTACACTCTAAAAGTTGTATGTAAATTCATTTGGAACTTAAGAACAATTTTACACAGTCAGTTTTTCATGGACTAATTGAGCACCATGTTAAACCAGTGTAAAATCAATACTTGAAAATTACTTTATGGGTCCGGAGGTATCTTGTGAAGAATTTTTCTTTAAGACATTGAGAATTACAAAAAGACAAAAATAGTAAAAACATAATTTTCAACTATGTAATTGCTTAACGATTCTGAACTTTTATAAAAGTAATGAAGAAAAGAATAGCATAGGTCAACAACATTTTTTGTTGTTATTTGACTTATCATTTGTATACGATTTTTCCGTAGATTTATAATCCAGAAACGAAAATCTTCCATTATTTTTGAAAGTTAAATAAGTCTACATTTTGAAAAAATCACATAACAACTATTCGTATCTACACGAAAGATTTAAATGGAGAAGTTGTTCAGATGATATGTCAGAAAATTGCAAAAATAACGGATAAAATGTAAAATGACAAGAACTTTTTCTAGAGTGTAGTTATAAGTTCGCCAATATACAAGCTTAGAAATCGTTTAACATCTAACCCTTTTAACAAGACCTCTTGACAACTCTCAATTTTAATTTAAACGTTTCTTGTGTAAAATGTTGCTTTTTGCACACTTTTTAAAGTTAAAACACAATAAATATCTTCTTCATAGTACTTTAAAATCGTGGGAACATTTTTAAATTTAACTATGTAATTTGCGTAAGAAGTTCAAGTAAGCATTCTATATAACACATTCATTACCTAGTAATTGTGTGCTAGACAAGAATATAAAAAATCCATTTATATTATCGTGATATATCATTAATATACAATTAAATACGTTTTGATGCAGAGATTTTTTTTTTTTTAAATAATGCCACTTTGATGTTAAGATGCTATTGAGCTGTTTAATTTGTTTGGATCTTCCTATGCTTGAGGCAGTAGACATTTATGTAGAATTAAGTAATTGTTGGTAAAAAAAAAATTGGCCCGGGACTTTAGAGCAGGTACTGATAAGGCCTTATTTTCGCTTCATACTATATTACTATATATTGACGAATTTCGTATTATATTCTGAAAATCATTTTGGGCAAAAGTGGAATTTAATATTATATGTATAATCAAAGTCTTTGGCGAACTTATAATACTATTTTTTTTTATATAGAACGCAAGTGAGAAGCAACCTACTTTTTATTTGAAATAAAAATATTTATGTTACATATGGTACAAAATAATTTGCAAACGATTTACGTTGCTTCCTACCATACGCTAATACAGGGTGAGCCATCTAATCTTTGGAATTGGAACTATAGGTTATTTTGAGGTTGGAAGGTTTGATGACATTTCCGATGTGACAGAAAGTTAGTTTTATGTTTGACATTTATGAAATGGGTTGCTTTTCGCTTGAACAAAGTTGGGAAATATTAAAAACTTATTTCCAAAGTGGTGAGTCTTCTACTCAAACTGTAAGAAATTTACGGAAAAAATTTGACAAAAAGAATGTGCCAAAAAAGCAGTTTGTGGATCAATTTGTGAAGCGAGTTCGTGAAACTGGATCGTTGTTGGATAAAACAACCCGTGTACGTACTCATCCAGTGCGCTCAACCGAAAACATCGCTGCTGTTGCTCAGAGTGTGCGTGCGTGAACAACCATCAATATCAACTCGTCATCGTTCTCAAGAATTGAACATTTCACGCACTTCTTTGGGAAGCATTTTGCATAAAGATCTCGGTATGAATGCGCACAAAGTTCAATTAGTGCAAGAGCTGAAGCCGCATGACCATCCGATGCGTTTTCGGTTTGCTCAATGGGCCGAAGACCGCTTGATCGAAGATGGGCATTTTTACCGAAAAATCATCTTTTCAGATGAAGCTCATTTCCACCTCGGAGGATACGTCAGTAAACAAAATTGTCGTATCTGGGGCTTAGAAAATCCACACGTCATCGTGGAGAAACCAATGCATCCACAAAGAGTGACTGTTTGGTGCGGATTTTGGTCGGGCGACATTATTGGGGCATTTTTCTTCGAAAATGAGCAAGGAAACGACGCCGTTACAGTGAATGGCGATCGCTACCGCGCCATGCTAAGCGATTTTTTGTTTCCCAAAATTGAAGAGTATGACATAGACGACATTTGGTTTCAACAGGATGGCGCAACGTGCCACACAGCCAACGTAACAATCGATCTTTTGCGCACTGCTTTCGGAAATCGCATAATCAGTCGAAATGCTAATGTCAATTGGCCACCTCGAAGCTGCGATTTGACTCCGTTAGACTTTTTTTTGTGGGGAGCCGTTAAGGACAACTGTTACGCTAACCATCCAGAGACGACTGACGACTTGAAACGTGAAATCAGTCATTTGAATGATGTTGTCTTCCATTCCTAAATGGAAAGGTTCAATCTTTCTAATAAACTCATAACTTGGAAAAAATATTAATTTTTTTTTTTTATAGCCGATTCAAATTCCAAATTTTAAATTGCCCACCCTGTAGTTATATAACAATTTCGCATTAGTTTTATTATTGCGACTAGTTATGTTAAAATCGTTTGGATTCGGTACTTTCGCCCGATACTTCCATTTTTCCGCATGATTCTGTTGTTCATTTCGAAAATAGGGCGAGTTGATGGGGAGGGAAGAGATTTTTTGCTCTTGATCGATTCAGTATTTATAAATAAATAGTTTTGATCAAACTTTCGTTATGTGTTCAAAAACTCAGTGATAGTGTACTTTCGAAATGGAAGCGATCGGTCAAAGGAAATTTTACGGAAAATTATAATTTATCTTGTTATTTATTAGCACAAAGCTAATGTAACAAGCACAAACATCGGGGACGGGAAAAACGGGTTAGTACTTGTAATTAAAGCACATGGTAATAGCCAGTACCCATTAGGCTTCTTTTTAGATATCGGATTATGCAATTCAAAATATAGCTTAAATAAGAATAACTCACCTGAACACGAGCCTCTGTTAAATTTATTTTCATTGCTAAGTCTTCTCTTGTGAACACGTCTGGGTAATGAGTCTGGGCAAAGGCAGTTTCTAGTTCTTCCAGCTAAATATATTTCGGAATATACAACAATTTGTCAATCTTTGTCGAATGACTAAAGTTATACAAATAGCACCTGTTGAAGTGTAAACGTTGTTCTATTTCTACGCTGTTTTCTTCTAACAAACGTTTCATCATGAATGGCAGGATGATAGGAATAACTGGTATCTGGAAACAAAAAAAAAAGAACATATAAACAATTATATGATAATAAAATATACTCAAATTTCCTAAAAATAATCCAGTCAAATACTAGTTCATATATTAAATTTTAACTTTTGATTGTTTTGAGAATAAATTCTCAGAATGATTAGAACTAAAGAACAAAATAGCTACCACTCAATTTTTGCCATTTGTGGACATGCGCTGTATTTTTCTTCGGACCCAAAACTATCGCTTCAGAAAGGTTTTTCTTAGCCGAAAAAATATCAATGGGCAAAGATATAAAAATATAATAAAATTTTGCCTAAAACACACACTTTCATATACTAGTTAGGTTCCCGTAGACATCGTGCAATAATAAAGACTCAAAATAAAGGAAAATAAATAGCAATTCAATAGGAAAACCATACAAGGTAAACTAGTAGTATTAAAAACTAAGTTTTAAAAATCTAATCACTAATTCCTTAAAATATCCGTCCTATTAAGTCTCCTCTGATATACTAAATAATCGTCAGCATACAGAGGAATAGAAGCAATTCTACCGGCTGTCAATAAGACAATAAAGAATCTATACAGGTGTCCCTCGAGATACACGGTATTTGAGTTGCACGATTTTCGAGTTACACGGAAAAAAATTGCGACGTTCCCTCAAGTTACACGCTATTTGAGTTACACGGTTTTATACCAATTTTCATAAAAAGGGCAAAATAATAAGGATTTATCATATATTCGTCAATGTTAGCTATCTGCGGAATCCTTTCGCTTCCTGCTCTTGAAAAGTGGAATATACAGGTCACTAACCGTAGTACTAAATCTGAGTTTCCACTTACACGGTTTCGAGTTACACGGAACCAATTAATCGTGTAACTTGAGGGACACCTGTAATTGAAAGTGGCAAACGCTCAGCTTAATATGGTTCCATCAGGTGCTATTTTGCGTTTGTTTCTCATCGAGATTAGCTGTAGAGCAAGGATGAGTCGAATCGACAAACCAGGTTGTCCTACGACAATACCCTCGGTCGATCCGAGCTAAGAGATTCTGCATTGTTGAGTTATAATAGAAGAAGAAAATTATTAAAATTACAAGGCAAATAAATATAATAAAACTTAGAAAACATAGTAAAAGTTCTTAAACTTCGACACTCTAACAAATGTTGGTCTAATTTAACTCCCTTCCATAATGGTAGTAAAACTATACTTATAAAAATTACACAAATGCCTGTATAAAAATACACTTTTCTTGTGTATAAATAATGCACTCATATGTGGGATATTAGACATAAAAGATTAGATAATAAATGTGTATTGTTTACCTCTATACCATATAGCAGATGCAATTTTTTGGAATTAAATACTTCTTTTAATACAGCATTTTTACAATACAGTTAAGGGGTCACGGACGTTATCTCTAATGAATGGGATAAAATGAAGGAAATAGTAGAAATAAGATTATTTTAATAATAAATTCTTATTGTTTGTTACGTATTTAATCAACTCATAAAAATAAAATATATGAACTTATGGTAAATAATGACATCCCGGGTAATATCAGGGCGTATGAGCTCGCCAGAAAAGGTACAACCCTACAAGAGGAGGATATCATCTGGGAAATAGGTAGTGATGTTAAATATCGCACATAAGTATCGATATTCAATATTTATCGTATCATGAGCCCATTGTATCGATAAGCCGATAATATCGGCGTAGTTGTATCGATATATCGATATATCAGATGAAGACTAGTCGCTAAACTAAAGTGTAATACATAATTTTCCTATTGTTAATTATTTAATAAAAATTTACCTGAGTGTCTATATAGATAATTTTATTTAACAAAAATAAATTGCTTTACATTTTCATGAGATAAAAAGCAACAAAAAACAATAATAAAAACAGAAAACGGAAACTCAATTGCATGCATGTGTATATCAAAATTCTAAGCATTACAAATCTGTAAAACATACAAAGTTATGCGTTGAAAAACAAGTCCTTTGATACACTATGTAAAAAGACTATCTTATTCACTTTTTCGGGCGAAAGACGATTTCTCCTTTCAGTTATTATGTTTGCCGTTTTTGAAAATAATCTTTCACATGGTACGGAACTTACCACTAAAGGTAAGAACTTACGAGCAGCTAAATACAGCTGCGGATAGATATTTTTTAAAGTCTTCCACTCTACAAATGGATTATCATCTATTGCTGCTAACGAACTTTTAATATATAATTCAATTTCAATTGTTATATTTCTGTTCTGATTTTCTTGAGCACTTTGGTCATGTGATTCTGCTAAAACTTTATGCATATCCCACAGAGAAACCTTATTTTCACTGTGCTCTTTAGCTCAAGTATTTCCATTCATAGCCTCATTTCAAAAACTAAGAATTGAATTAAGGAGCGTTCATATGAGTAGAGTCTCTCCGACATATCGTCAACAAACTTTCGAGCTTTTCCTCAAATGACGGATTTTGTTGACTTAATAAATGATGACTTTCTTTTCCTTGCTTTCGATATTATCGCCCATTTCGATATAAATATCCGATTAATATCGGATATGAAATATCGCCTTCTAGCACGATATTTTTGGGGAGAAAATATTGATATATCGATATTTCGATACGTATTGGACATCACTAGAAATAGGGGCACCGCTCGCCTATCGTAAGAAGGAAATCTCGCGCGTGTATTCGAGAATCGCTGAGAATAGGTTGAGGCGCGAAAGCACCTGCACGACCACCAAGCTTATCTGGCCGAGTTTCATTCAAAAGAGTGACCTTTGGCAACGTCGCGTCGTAGCAGTAATAACAGGACATTGTCTTCTAGGCAGACATAGCAGCAAGCTAGGCGTTTCAGAAAATGACTTCTGCAGAAGTTGTCAGAACGAGGAGGAAGAGGAGAGTATCAACCACCTCCTCTGTCATTGCCCAGCGCTTGCGTGGCATAGGTGCCAGCACCTGGGCGCTACCTTCTTTAATGACCTGTCGGACCTGAGTTCGAAGAACGTCAGGGACATTGAACGTTTCATCAAGGACTCGAAGTGGTTCAACGGTTAGTTTAAACGGGGTCGTCCCGTGTAGTATCACACCTTGGGCCTTGTGTTAGCCTAAGTATGCCTTTGGCAGCCACAACAATCCTACCTAACCTATGGTACATAAAAATAAAACAACAAAAACGTTTTTCTCGCCGTTGTATTGAAGTATTAAGATTAGTATAAATGAATACATATCATATTTCATTTTTTAAAGTTCCTCAATCTAGTTATTTGACCTTTAATGGAAATTACACCCTTCATTTTCGACAGCACTTCTTAACTTTAAGGAATACCTTCACAAAGTGATTGTGCAATCATTTTGTTTGAATAAGAGAATTTAGGTCGTAGATTTACATCAGTGTAACGTAATTTTACATATTCATGTGCACATTTCCACCAATTTGGTGTAAAATCATATAAAATTTACAAAGTTGAGTGAATATCACACCCAACGTTTTAAAATTATGTAATTTCACACTTTTTTGCTTAACCCCTGGAGGGGATACTTGTTTCGAACTTTGTCCCTCCATTCCTCCAACTTCATTTCTTAATTATCGTAGACAATTTTTCAAATTAAAGTTCAGACAATTCTGAAGAAGATAGTTTTTTCATATTTATCTTTATTCTACGCTAACTAAGTTACAATTGGTAAAGTAAAAATCATAAAAAATTTCATTTTTTTCTCTTTCTCGCCTCCAGGGGTTAATTACACCATAGACGACGCATTTTAGAGGGGACATCTCGGAACAAATGTTGATCGAGCGATTTAACATAATCGATTGTCATATGTTGGAACACATCGTTACAAGTCATCCTGTGAGTCGTCGAGTAAGTTTTACTATTTAATAGCGAGCATTCTGTTATGGAAAATTAAATTAAATTTTTTAATTAAAATAAAAAAAAGAATTGATTCGAAACATTTTCATTATGTCTTAACATAATAAATATTAATTAAAATTATTAAAATTATGATTATCATAAAATTAATTCCAAGTACATAGGAGAAGATAGGGGAAACCCTGAATTATTTTTATTGCACACACATTTAATTTCATTATGCTTCAACATGGTTTTATCACATTATTTTATGTCATGACAAAATAATAATTCAGTTGATTTATATTTTGATAGGTTACAATATGTTGCGATGCAATAAAATTTAAGTGTTTATTGAAATATGTAGTTTAATTAATTTCAAGCTTCAAGATTTTTAAATGAAAATCAGGATAATAAAAAATTACGAATTAAAATTATGTACATAATAGAAATATGGCAACACTGAGAATAAGTGAATACGTAGATAAAGTAGGCATTTGCAACCTCACTAGTGCACGCACGAGCTAGTTGAATTGGTTCTACAACCTCCCAGTTGGAAAACAAAGTCTATATTATGGCAGGTATTTATGATAATTCCAGAAAATTTTGAAAACTTCTTTCAACTTCTTTGAGAGGTACACAGAAGGAATTAAAAAACCTTTTTTTTAAACACAGAACCAAACCAGCGCACTATAACGTATTTGCAATTTCTATGTTGGCAACACTGCGAAAATTATGTAATTTGGTCAGTCTCAGTGTACGTGCAATGCAAGTAGTTGAAAGTTGCAAATTTATTGTTGCACTAATTTATCTACCTTTTTACATAATTTTCAAGAATTTTAAATTATGTATATAATTTTAATTCAAGAATTTTAATTTAGATAATAAAAATTAACGAATTAAAATTATGTACATAATTTAATTCAAGAATAAAAATTAGATACATAATTTTAAACTTCAATTTTTTTATACCATAGCATAACTAGAATAGTATGAATTTTAATTGATATTTAGAACAATTTAAGTGTCAAATGGTTCTGATTTTACAATATAATAATAATTGATTGAATTTAAATTTTATTGTCGAGCAATACACATTTTTAATTTAAAATTTGTTTATGCATGATTTTAAATTATTCGATTGAAAGTATGGTCTAATTTTACTGTAATTCATTTTTGTGAACACTAATTTCCCTATGAATAATTAAAAGTATTTTTCGATTAATAAATTCTTTTTATGTTATTAGATAGCAAAACGGCGTACCATACATTTTCATTATTGCGCTTAGCCAGACCGTACATTATTTGGCATTTTTATCTGCAGTACAACATTGGAGACACATGTGGTATGAGAATGTTACTTTTAATTATTATCCAGCTACAAATTAAGAGCTCATCACGAACATATGTGACAAGCGCAATATCAATTCAAATATATCTGGTTTTCTGTTTAAGTTGAAATTGATATGTTATGGCAGAGGAAAGTTTCATATTAGTCTGTGGATTTGCCTAATGTTTATCGAAAAGCATTGGAAAGTTTTATTAGTGCGCAAAGAGCCTCAAAAAGTCAAGTTGTATTTTCTAAACTTAGAAAAATGAAGACTTTATTTAGGTAGATTTTTATTTTAAACCATTAATGCGCAAAACGAGGATTTTGTGCAAGCAAGTTCAATTGTACGATTCGAATAGAAAATTGGGGCGAATTTCCTCCAAATTCGTATATAAAGAGTTTTTGGGGGTGCTCTTTCAGAACCTGGCATTTGTTTTGCATAAAAACTTCAAAAACCCTATTATTTTTTGGGTTTTTTCAAAAAAGTGCCGATTTTTTTTGGTCATTTTTCGTCTCAAAGTCGATTATCTTGTCGTTGCTGCATATAACTAGCAGAAATCGCGGTCCGAATGTCTACACTTTCTCAAACCATAGCTTTGAATTTTGTTTTCTCTTTGGTTTTTGCGAAATGGTCATTTTGTACAGCAATGTAATAAAAAATTTCGCGATTTTTTTACACGAAAAGGATCAACTTTACAAAACAATTTATATGACAAAACGTGCTTATAATTAGCCAAGGAAAACATGTAAATTTTTTCAGATTTTTTTGGATTATTTTTGGTTTTTTGGATTTGGCCAATTTTTGAAAAATCCAAAAATTTCCCGAAAAATTCTGACGTGTTCTTTGGCTAATTATAAGTACTTTTTGTCATATAAATTTCTTTTGTAAAGTAGCTCCTTTTCGGGTAAAAAAATCGCGAAATTTTTAATTACATTGCTGTACAAAATGACCACTTTGCAAAAACTAAAGCAAAACAAAAATTTCAAAACTATGGTTGGAGAAAATGTAGACATTCGGACCGCGATTTCTGGTAGTTGTATGATCATTCAATAGCAGCAACGACAAAATAATCGACTTTGAGACGAAAAATGACCAAAAAAAATTGGCACTTTTTTGAAAAAACCCAAAAAATAATAGGGTTTTTGAAGGTTTTATGCGAAACAAATGCCAGATTCTGAAAGAGCACTCCCAAAAACTCTTTATATACGAATTTGGAGGAAATTCGCCCCAATTTTCTATTCGAATCGTACAATCGTTTTGCGCATTAATGGGTTAATTAAATTTTACAGCAGGTAGTAATGGTAGTAATTTCACCAACTAATAGCTGGTTATATTGACTCGCCATCTCTTAAAGCTAAATTCGTCTTTAGGGATAGCCCTCGTAACCTAAGGAATCTGAGTCTTCTACAAACTAACAATTGTAGAACTAACTATGGTATCTATGAACCTATTAATCGCATGTGCATAAGTGTTAACAAGCATGCTGACTCATTTAACACATGTCTTACTAAGCATGCGCTGAAAAAATACTTGTTTTGTCAGCATTCTTAACATCATTTTTGTCGTGTGATACGCATGAATTCTTGTTCTGCATGTTGTATGATGGTTCTGGTTTTACTAACAGAACCAAGTGATGATAATAGTCTCATACTCATGCAGCTCTGCTGCTTGTAGCTTGGACTAAGCTGATGGTTAAAAAAAAAAAAAAAAAAAAAAAAAAAAAATGCAACAACACTTACGTGCAAGACGATGGATGACAAAAGTTGCCATCTTACTTGAAAGTTTTGGATGATTCGTGTGCGAGTGTTTATTAATAATCTCCTAAATTACCAAAGAAGAATCCACTGAGGTGTCTGGGGTGGGGTGTAGCAGGAGACCATCATTACCTCATAATAGAATATGACAAACCCTTGCTGTCAGGAGTAGCAGCGATAATCTGTACGAACAAGGGATTATGGGGTACAAGGGATATCACTGCTTTCGGGGTGTGTGTGCATGTGCAAGTCATAAGCCCCGAGCTAAATGCATAAGTAATACAGCAGCGAGGGAGACAAACACACTTACTAGTGCTTGTACCTGCGTAATATGCACTTGAGAATTATGCTCTGCAGGGACTAATAAGATAATCTGGGGGATGTAACTGCATTATGTGAAACGTTAAAACTATTAAGTCATATGTAATTTTGCCGCATATATCCTTTGAGGTGCTCAGGACTTACGAGAGGACCGGCACCAGGGATAGGTATTTCTGAAAGGGGCGGAGTGTGTCTTTTTGCACCCACTACAACTCTAGAAAGTCCAAGAGACTTAAGTATTCCATTAAAGTCACCCAAAGGAGATTATTCGGGATTAGAGCACTTGTGCAAGTTTTTCTCACACATTTGCAGTTAATTTTAGCTTCTGTCGGGATAAGGGAACATAGACGTGAGTGAGACTAGAAATTCATTAATTAGAGATGGCTCTGGGATAAGTGTATCTATAAAATTCGTAACGAAAGGAAAATACAAGCTCATTGTGGCAATATTAAGGCTTTTTGAAATTGTTTGAGCCGGACAGCAGCACAATCGGACCTGGTCGGTTAACGGACCTTTAACACCATGTACCGCTCTCATCTCGGTGATGGCGGTCGGACTCATGACAGTCAAGGCCCTCTTTGCATGATAAATGTCATAATTGAATTTCCAAATAGCCCGAACAACCGTCATTAAGGGATCAGACTCCCCTTAGACACATAGGTAATTGAATTTCTGCATTGATCTTTCGGCACCATCATGGTGGCTGTTACCCTTCCTCTATTATAAGTACGCTTTCATTTCGGAAGGTATTTCAAGTTATAGTTAGAAGCGTAAATCGTCAACTTTTGGTAGCATCTGATTTTATCCTCCGTAAATATTGACCTGCTCAGACTACTACAGCTGTACGACATTCAACTGAGCTGGAGTATCTGCATAAGGAGCTGTACAAAAATTCACCTTCACTTTAAAAACCCTGTGACACGTTCTTTCGCAATTGAATTTGAAATCATCCGCCTTGGGAATTTTGAACGTCCTTTCCGGGCCAATTCTGTAACTTGAACGGAAATTTAATTTAAAATGCAAAGTATTTTACACGTGATTTGAAAACGATGCCTATTTTCGTGATTTGCGCCCTATAAATGGAATATGATTCCTCAATATATTTGATTTGATAGTAGATAGATTGAAACATGAAGTTTATTGGATAATTTTTGTACTGGTAATTGGTCAACGACAAACATTATAACTTATTTACAACCCTAAATTCACATGTTAATGAATATATAAAGAGCCCCCCAGTACTTCCATAGGGCTAGTCCCTCAACATCCGTGATGAAATTCTGATGCTACCATATGATAGTGCACCTCAAGCAGAACTAATGTCTTAACAGGGCCATCCCTCTATTTCTTATAGATTTCGAACTATAGGGTCAAATATGTCTAAAAACAATAGCATTTTTCTCGAGTTTGGAAAGAGATCCAATAATGGGGCTTGCGGAACTTAATTGAGAGTCAAAAGCTGCATAAAAAAAAAAAATACGAGTGTGCTTTAGACCACACGACTGAAGTAAAACTTCTTTAGCTCCATCTATATGTATATATATATATGTTTATATATGTATACATGTATAATATATACCTATACATATATTCATTTTCTACAAATATTTAAATTTATTATCGGTTTTCATTGATAAATTGGTGCTCGCACCGCTCTCTCTTGCTTCTACAGTAATATACGAAACGTAACCCTCTTCTCTTTCTATCTTCACTAACTTATATCTACTTCCGTTCGCCTCGGCCCGATCATGCTTTTCCTAACGCTCTCGTTACCCATTCACCAGCTTACTCCCCAAGTCAAGCGTGCGTAAAGAAGTTTTACTTTAAAAAGCATCCCCACGATGGGATTCGAACCCGTGACCTCTGAATTCCAAGCCCAACTGTTCACCATTGCACCAAACGCCGCGTTCGTCTCGTCCGATCACACTTTTTCTAACGCTCTCGTCATGCATTCACCAGCTTACTCCCCAAAGTCAAGCGTGCGTAAAGAAGTTTTACTTCAAAAATATTTGTTCCAAATCTCGACCATCGCAGCATCAATATCTTTTTTAGATCACAAGACATTCAAAACGCCATAAAATCGTGTCTTGTTCAGATCATGCGTCACCGTAAACATATATTGTTAGGCATTTAATATGCTTTCAAATGATATATCATTTATTACTATTCATATGGGGGACTATGGAAAAAAATCGAATCAAAAGTCGAGGATCAACCTTGATTGATGATTGACAAATTTTATATGATTTATCATAAATTGAATGTTTTTGCTTGATATTATCATATCAATGGATAGATTTTAGGCCCATCATATTACTGATTGTGGACTAATCATTTCTTGAAAATCACTGGGATGCTTCAGGAGGGAGAAGATCTTCGAACTTGTCATCGAAAACCATATCTTCAGGATCAATCCGATGTTTGCTTCAACATCATCAAAGAGCAACTTGAACTTGCAACATGAGCACATACCCAAACTGTCTGCATACCAGAGTTACAATTACATGTTCAATCTGTGATTCCTCGATGTTCTACGCCATTAGGTTCTTATGCCAAGTAAGCAAAATAGATTTTGCTTTTCACATGTCGGGATTGGATCCTCGCGCGAACCAACTTCTCTTCTGGCTGCTGATCTCTCCTTCTTGGAGGCCCTCTATTGTAGAGCTCAAGTGGGAATTGTCCATTATGTTTTTGGAAATGCTCTTGGATGTAGGCAGCAGCTTGATGGATTTGAAATGTTCCACAGGTGATGAGCTTGATATCTAAATCAAACAAGCAAGGAAAGTCTATGATATCCGATGAATCAATTCTAATAAAGTGTGAGTACTTTTGATGGAATGATTCATAGATCTCGTCTAACCAATTATGAGTGATCAAAGCTCGCTCTTGCATTTCATAAAGAATTTCAGTTTGATAATCCAGATCGCTGACACTTCCACGATGAAAATATTTGAACTTTATCTTTAACACTCCATACATTTGCTCCACGATCCAGCGAGCTTTGGTGATAAAACGAGTGAGATGAGCTTCGAAGCAATGCAATCACACTTTTGAATGCTGCCCGTTGATTGTCTATCGGAAGTATCAGAATTGATCTGATGGTCCTTCTTGCCTCGAAAAGAAGCAATATGCATCGTACAATTTGCTATACTTTGATTCGAAATCGCTGAGACACGCTTCCGGTCCATGTTGGATTTCACACGCTTCAACTCTATAGTGAAGCCTACTTTTCAAACTAGATGCTATATTCGAAATGGCTTATCATATACATTCATGTTCATCATGAAATCGGTCAGAATTGTTTGGGGGACTGAACCCATGGAAGTGCCGGAGGGCTCTTTCTAATTTCATAACCTTCTGTGTGGTAATCCTCAAAATAAGTTGGAGGTCTCGTTACGAATTTGAAACATTTTCTGAAAATATCGTTAAAAACTGTGTAAATATCGAAAGTTAAAGACGTTCCACCTGTTAATTGTTAAAAACTTGCGGAAGAATTCTTCAAATAAACTTATTAAAGTAAAATATCCTATTCGGCTTATCGACGGCGACAAGCGCTCATTCGCCTTGTTAAATGACAGAACGAAATAAATATCCAAAGTAGAATTTTTCTTTAAATTGTTAATATATGTGATTTTTGTAGAATTATTTTTAAAGAAAGGATGGGAAATCTCTAACATGAGGATTTAGTAAGGTTGCCAACAACACTTTGAAGATATCGCGTAAAAGCGCAAAAAGTTACTGGAATTGAGAGATTTTAATCTTGTAAAGCCGGACTTTGTTCATGTGAAATTTTGATAATAATAAATTAACAAATGTAAGATTTCGGAAATGCGAAATATTATTTTCCCATTTATCTTTTATTTACATCCGAGATTTTAATTTCCGGACCATCGTACTTCTTCCTTTTGAAAAGCTTTATACTTACATAAATATATCCGCAATATTGCTCCGAGTTTTATATTAAAATTTCAAAATTAAAAAATTAAATAGGTAATATCTATAGTTGCGTTTTTTTTAATCGATCTTTATAAGATCCGGATCACAGATCATTAAAAAAAACTACGAAGGAAATATATGAGGATTGGCCCTGAACCTTTTTCATTGTCTTCAAACACAATATGTGTCATATAATGCACTACTCCGCTCACCTTATATACCTCTTTCTCTATCACAAGAAAATATAGACAAATGAGCAGTCAATGAAAGTTCATTAGCTGTGAAGTTTGCAACATTTGGAGATGTGTGATATTTCTAAAATGTCCCTCTGTTAGATCTAGATAAAAAGCTGAATCTTCAGTTTGCCTGAGGATATCTATATAGATCACTAAAAAAAACTTGAAATTCTTAAACCATGTTAAATAATGTTAGCTATTTGAAAACTCATTATCAATTTATTTGTGTACAAATTTGATGTGTATAATTGGACACCAAACAAAATAGTCAATTTATTTATGCCATCGTCTCGGTCAAACCAATCGTCTAGATCGTGTATGTCGTACGTTATCTTTTCGTTCGAATTTTTAAATGAAACGTTACTCAAACTAATAATGAGGGTCTCAGTTCAATATGTATAGATATTTACACAAAAAAATTGCATTATTGTTTTCATAAATACTTTCTATGTAAAGGATTTGCTTTTTTTTTTATTCATAGACCTCTGCTTTTTATATGTTTGGACATAATCTTCGGATACCCTTGGAACGGTGCGCTCCTCCTCTAAGTCCTTGCTCGATATCCTGCGATGTCCTTACAAGGACCTATCAAGACTGAAGTGAGTGAACCTCTAAAAAACCTTCAATGGCCATTTGGATAGGGAAGGAGGTATTTTAAGCGGAAGAGGGGGAGGGACGAGGGGGCTAGAACGAAAGTTTAGCTCAGAATACTCCAAGGAATCAATTGGTATAGCGTTTCCTACATTGACTCGGGACACCCTGTATAAAAGAAAACTTATATTATTGTGTATTTTTTTGTCGCGTTTTCAGGCAATGACATCCTGAGTGTGATGATGTGCATTAAAATTGGGGAAAGTGGGGGGAAGCATTGATGGTTATGGTGAATTAAGTCGGCATGAAACTGATCTTTGACAGGACGTGGTTAGTTTCAGAACAATCCAAAAAATATTAAAAAATAGTTCACTATCCTCTATTTAATTAAGTTGTACTTATGATACGTCCGGATAAAACTAGGTCACTCAGTTTTTAATATAATAAAAAGTACGATCTTCTCAATTTAATGGCAACAGGTAAAAAGAAGATATAGAAAATTGAACAGATAAATTTAACTAGTCTCTGTGGCTCAGGTGTTCGATTATCTTGTAAAAGACCCAAATTAAATAAATGCTTGAAAATCAAATTAAATGTTTTAACAATGAACACAGTTAACAGAGAAAAAGTGTGTACATAAGAGAAGAGAACTTATAAGAAATTGTTACCATTAGAGGCATTTATGCACAAAAACATGACTACATCAACTGATCAACATTTACTCGTTTGCATGAATATCACATAACATTTATATTTTCTTTGAGTTAAAAAATGTCGCCAAAAGATTTAAAATCAGATACTCCGAAAAGCCCTACATACACAATTCTACTAAAATTGTACAAACGTAATAATAAAATAAAAGTGTCCACCATCTTGAAAACTACAATCAGTAGATCTGCAATCATCATTAAGATGTGCATTTAAAAAAAAGGATAATTAAAATCGGACCATTTAAAAAAAAAAGTGGACGAGTGGCCCAGCCGCCGCAAAAACCCACATTTGCTCACATTTTGGAGTTTGTAGGTACCATAATTAGAATCTGCCGTAATTTCGGAAAACATTTGTTATTATACGATTATTTGACAGTCAAACATTTTTCGAAATTACATGTAGTGTGTTTATTGTACTACTTGAATACAACTTTAGAAAATAGTAAATGACTTTTTATGCCTATGTTATCTATCCTTACCGAATTTGAAGTCATGATAAATGCCTAACGTATTAAATATCACATTAAATTCTGCTGTATTTTCTGTTCAATCAGGCTTATTTTGCCATTTTCTTTATGAAATATGATCTCACTGAATATTCTAGTAAACAGCTTGTCCAACATTATATCTACGAAAATAGAATTAGGAGCGGATTTAAATTCAATAATTTACGGATATTTGAAACACAGTAAAGTTGCAAATGGTGAAGATAGGCCGAAGGTCGTCTTAAAGAAACAAACAGTGAACCTGTGGCCTTTCAAAATCTAAATCCTATTTGGCCCGGGGCATTAGCAGTGCTGATTGAACTTTCCATTCATGGATTATTCACGTAAAATAGGAAATTAATTTCCCATCTGAAAATTTTTAATTCCGAAATCAGAAAATCCGCTCAAGCTGAAATCGAAGGGAGCAGCGATAAGCGGATAGCAGCAACAGCAGCAGCAATATCGCTTGTTTGGGTGGCCGAACCCGGGTGAGCTAAATGTTTGGATACTTAGTTCCACGGCCATTGGCACAACCTTTCGCTAATTTATCTTCCCAGGAAAAAACGGACGACTTGCAGGAGCTGCTAATTAGAAAACTCTCTGGAGGAAATTATGGTACGCAGCAACTCCAGAGGTAGGACTCAAGGCACGGACACTTTTGAGAGCATTAGCGGAAGATCAAATTCCACTTTAATTTGTGTAATTTTTCAATTAACGCAAAATTTGTCTTTAATTATTCATACACCCTCGAGAATATCCCTCGGAGCATGCATTCCCATTAGTCCCTTCAATTAAGGCTAGCAGCAGAAGGCATTTCTAACACCAGGTCGATCTCGGAAGGGAGCCGGGTCGCAACATCCTGCTCCTCGTCCGACCCGTATCGTGTGCGTGTGAGGTAAACATGTTAACATGAAAAAGCAGGGCAATTCCCAAATCATCGTAAGCTAATTATCCCTAATCCCCATTTTACGGGTTTATGTGTGCGCACACACCAACAACCGTCCGTCCGTACCAGGCCCAGATTTAAGGTAAGGTTCTGGTGGCCGCAAGATGGCATGCAAATTCCTACAGAAGCTTTGGACCACGTCATGCAATCTGGAAAGGATTTGAGAGTTTTTCAAAGCTATCCCAAAGAACTTAATTTGGTCAACTGTCAGCAGCTACCTCAACAAATTTTCTCTAGGGAATTTGCTAGCTTTGGGGAAAATCTCTCCTACTGACGAAATGATGCCACCGTTTGCTACCCGTCTGTCCTCAGATGCTTTCAGCCGGACAGGTTGAATTCGACTCCATGTAGATTTGTTTCTAATTAGTGCTTGGGTGGACGGTAAGTTGGATTTCAAGGAGAAATATGATTTAGTCGGAGCATTTATGGCGAAATATGGGGCTTTAGTGCTGCCGTCCAAGGGAACGAATATAGTTATGGATTTAAATTTTATGGTGGAATGAGATTTTGAAAGCTTTATAATTATCTTATTAACCGAGTGAGTGAATTAACTATACCAGACAAGTTACGATTTATTTAAAAAAAGCCATATGATTTTACTTTGCTATACACATGTAGTTTTGCTTTTTTTCTTAGTTTAGCTACTTAAATTCTAATTACTTTTGTATTATAGTATATAGGTAGCGATAAGAGCCAATAAATCTGCATATGTTGCATTTCGCGCGAAATAGACCAACAACAAAAAAGTAAGTAAGAAGAAACAACATGAAATGGAATCGATATTCATTTTAACTTTATTATTATTTTGGGAAAGTCTTATCATATTTGAAGCATTGGCATTATCATATCAGGCTTGTGGACACATTCTACTCAAACATTTAAACACATACACTACTCAGAACAATTATGGCATCAACAAAGTTTGGTCATACATTTCTCAAATTGGAAAGACGATTACTCAGCGACAAATCAGCGCAGCAATACATTTTTTTTAAAATTAAAGTTTGAAACCTTAAATTTTCGAAATCGGTATGGATTTTTTGATCGGATGCAACCTTATTGCTCGTGACCTTGAGGTTCGGGTTCATAATTTCAGTTTCAAAACCTGCAAAATTTAGTAATGCATACTGACCTGGATAATTTTTTCCCGATAATTCTGATGAAGGAATGAGAAAGTACGATTCTTTCTTTAATAAAAAAAAAAAAAAACGACTCTACGATTTTTGTTCTGGATTTCTTCAAGGTCGCGAACTGTAGGGTTGCATCTGATCAACAAGTCCATACCGATTTCAAAAATTTAAGGTTTCCACCTTTAATTTAAAAAAAAATTACCCTGCTGCGCTGATTTTTCGCTGAGTAATCGTCTTTCAAATTTTAGCAATTTTTGACACATATGCCATAATAGTTTTGAGTAGTGTATCTTCAAATAGAAATGATTTTTATTATTAGATGGTAATACTTATGTTATTACATTATATACATTAATATATATGTTACCAAGTACATATATACTTAGTATATAATATATATATTATTATATCATAACATTTTATATTATACAGGGTGTTCAGAGGTGGGAGGGAAATATTGCAGGGGGTGAAAGGTCAGGCCGAGACACGCAAAAAATCGTATGGGTGGGGGGGGGGGGCATCTCACACCGTTTGACAGTTACAGGGTGATTCGTAAATCAGGATTTTGCCTTATATGGGAACCGCACTTGTATTTTTATCTTTTTTTTCTACGCATCGCAGCGGCTCAAACCGATCTCAAAAAATTACTATTTCGAAGCACTTTCCAAAACGGTCAATACCACCACCCTATCCCCAACCCCTTGGCCACAATCCCCCAGGAAGTTGAAAAAATTAACTTTTATTTCACGATTTTTCACATTTCGCCCCACTTTTCTCCGAAATTCATGTTATTAACATACCTACTTTTTATGTTTTTTAAGTTGACGGTCGATATATGGACCATACAGAGGACACATAATATTTTATGTTTTTCAGGGAAAATGTTATGCGCTAAATATGGGAAAAATAGTGTAAAAATTCCTGGAAGCATTCTTGTCCTTGAAAATTGCTATTTCAAAGTCAAATTTTTGTTGGCTATTTCGCCCTGAAAGTTGGCATACCTACCTGTTTTTATGTACTGATTACGAAATATATAGTAGCACGAAACTGCAAGGTGAATTCAAGGTCAAACATTGAAATTTTCACGATTTGTCTCGTATTCAGCGCATCAAATTACCTAGAAAAATACTTTCAAACCGTCGCGCCAAATTTTTTACATGGAACTCTCCGTTGCGGACGGGCCTGTTCGATATATCGACCAGCAAGGAGGGGGGAGACTCCACATAAGAAGTTCATTGGATTTATTTATAATATTCATGTCTAATAAAAGGTCAATTTTAACGTAATTTTCCCCGTCCTTAAAAGGTTAAAGGCGCAATCGCTGTAAAATTATTTTTGAATCTTATTATCTATTATTTTGATCAGCACTGATTGTGGTTGATGGGTAATGAATATGGTATGCAGACAATTTTTGTCAGTCTCTTGTACTTTCCAAGATACAAATACCCTAAAATGACATTTTCCGTCACGAAATTCCGTATATTGTCTAAAAGTATCAAATACCTTAAACTAAAGATCTTTCTAACTCGTTTGTACAATACATCCCGATATATTTGACTTAGAAACATAGAAAAGTGACATTTTTCCGTCGCAATCTTTAGCACATTCCCGCAAAGTTTCCTTCCAAATTGCGTTAAGTTAAAGATCTTTTGTAAGATTTGTAAACAAATTTAGATAAAAACGTTGGAATTAACGAATTAAAGGAAATGTCTTTTTCAGGAAGATATAATTGACACTTCTGAATTATAAAATCCCTAATCGTATATAAAATTTTCTTTTAATTTACTTATTTTCAGCATTCTTGTAGAATTATTCCCATAAGAAAGGTGAAAACATCTTTAATTTATGGTTTTTCATCAATTTTCAAAATTATGACAATATGCAAAAAGCATAACACAAAAATAAAGTCACTTTTCAAAATTTTGTTGTATCGGGAACTACAACCGACCGATAAAATTTTTTATTGTAGATCCGTCAATTTTGATTCAAAATTAACGTTCCTACAAAGTTTCATCAAAATCCGTGTAGAGACTTCAAATTAAATTTAAGCTTTTGAGTTTTTTCGGTAACAGCAGAATAAGATAATAATTTAAAATTAGTTAATCGAAATTTCAACCATTTTCATAATAGTAGTAGTAATAGTTTTAAATGTTAGAAAATTAAAGAATTGTTGCGCTGCCCACGCATGGCATTGCGTAAACAATTTAAATAAGTTTTTTGATGTTTCATTGTAAAGTATTGTATGTGAGTTAAGAGAAAGATTTAAGAAACGTTGTTTAGTACAATCGTAGGGGATTACAAAAATTCTCATTGAAACAAAATATTTAGTGAAAGAGTTTGTGAGCCAATAAAACTCAATAAATTTACTAAACGCACTTTGTTTATATTTCAATTTGTCGTGTTTGTTAAAAAAGAATTTGTTTTATAATACTTATTTATTTATCTTTATTAACAAATTTCATCGTTGTATAGTGAAAGTTGTAGAGAGAAGACTGACGACGGGGGAGTTAAACACCAATTTTACTACATTAAGAATTTTGTTTATGGGCCATTCTCTCTTTCGATGTCTATTTTCACCATCAAATTTAAAAAAATGCTGTACACGTTTGCGACCGATTATCTTTGATGTGTTTCTCCGTGCGCAGGAAGGAGTGGTTAAAGATGGGATAAGTAGTGCTAGAGCAATATATTGTAAAACGAGAAAAAAAATTATTATCGACAAAAACATTTTCAGAATGCCTTTTGTCTTTCTCTTTTCATTCAAATGTCAATACACATCGCTTAGGCTGTTTATGTTGTTGCAAATTTTGTAAAATTAAATTAATGTTGAATTTCTTTTAATGTTATTTAAATTTTTCTATTATCATCTCTTAATATGTACTTTGAATAATATTCGCCCTTCAAGAAAGACTCACTCTACAATAAAATAATCAATGTTTTTGAGTCATATAAGGACTAAAAACAAATTATCATGAGAACCACTTCAAAATTGCCAATTCTTTTTATACTTAAAAGATGGGAATTATATGTATACGTGTATAGTAATAAGATATTACGGTTTTGTTGTTAAACAACGATTAATTATTTAAGAAAGAAAATCCTAAGTTTGATGATCATCTAAAATATAATATGTATTTTAACTTACTGATAGCATCTCTGGATCCAGAGTTGGGGTTCGATCCCCAGCAATTCCATCGGCTGCGAAGTAACCGATGTAAAATAATTTCGTTCAATTGCCCACCTTTCCTTATCCAACTTTCAGTATCATTAGGTTGAGCATCGCAGGGCTGTTCCCCTATTTTTGAGAAATTGGTTAATTTGCCAAAGAACTAACATACAGTACAAAATTTACATAATTTTCTAACGGAATATCTGGCCCAGTGTTCAAGAAGAATCCGAAAAATTTTCCATCTTGGATTCAGCCGCACATACAATACAATTGAAATGCCATCACAGAGCCGATCATCAATCACTCGCCGAGAGTACTGGGCAATTATCAAATTGCTGAGGGCATTCTTTGCCGGCATCTACGTCTCTCTGCCGTTGGGAAACGAATCAACTGAGTATGGGCGGTAAAATTCAATATGTGACAGCAAATTGACAACAAGCGTACAAGAATGAAATAAAGGTGCGCTACGTTTTGTCTTAATATGAAATTAATTCAACGATCTGTCGAAATGTGAGGTATCCCATAATCAGTGCACTTTAAGCATTCCAGCGAACAATTGATGTTATTTGAACTTTTCCCCATCGATTGTTTTTAGAAATCAAATAATATCGACGATAGTCACCTTCAGCATGAATTGTTTCAAGAAACATTATTGTCTGAGGAAAACTAATAAAAAAAAAGTGAAAGATCTTTTTTAAAATTTGCCTTTATCTAAAACCTTCATGTAATATTACTCTTTACTATATAAGAACAAATCAATAGTTTAGAAGTTATATATATAAAATTCCCCTGTTAAATTCGTGAAAATGTGATCACGTGAAAAATTCCATCGTTGCCAGAGGCCACAGTGTCGCTAATTAAAATAATTTAAAAGCAACGGCATCAAAGCAAAAAATCTGATAATATCTGAGCGCGTGTTTAAAACATACCCAATTTGCATTTTAATCGGTTTTAATTGAAGCATGCGAAAAAATTTAAGAATTTGTTACAAATGGACCGGCAGAGCAATGGGTGCGTCTAGCAATATTGCTGGCAATTTAATGAAACATTTGTAAATATTACATGCCGCGAAATGTACAGAAATGTGTCACTGATTTTATGCTATGAACTGCGAATTTTTGTGCTTTTAATTTTTTTGTCGCTTACGTGTGAACTTTTAAATTATTTTCCAATTCAATGCGCTGGGGTTTTTTTTTTCTCAAATTGGAAGTTTTGCAATTTTATTATTTAAAGGACTCACAGACAAGTTTTTATACTGAGAGCGGTGAAAAATATAAATTTAAATGTTGTGTATTTTTATTATTTATATTTAGTCTAGTAGATACTACCTAGCAATATTTCATTACATCAGAAATTAAGCTATTAAAGATGAATCAATGTTAATAAATACAGATCCATTTGCATTTATGTGTTTAATTGAAGTAATTTTATTTCTAGATTTTATTGTACCTCGTACTTTATTGCAAAGGATATAAAAAAAAAGTTATTAAAAAAAAACATTGTATCGTCTCCAAAAGGAGAAATTTATAATTTCGACGATTTTTATTTATATATACCGATTTCGCCTAGGCCAAAACTTATGCTGATACTTTTTTGGGCTGCTACCACTTTTAAAAGACTGTATAAAAGTAGCCTGTTTTAACTACTTTAATGCTTCAAAAGCGTTTGTGCAAATATACTAATCTAAAGTTCCCTCCTCCTCAATCTGGGCAGTGAGCCTCACCCAAATAGAAACGTCCTCGCTTTTCTATTATTAAGTATCACACATGTCGGCAGAGCCACCCACGTTCCGCGATCAAACTTAAATGCAATTTCCCTTTGCGGTGTCTGATAATGGCGAAACTTCTAATTCGTTAACAAATTATACAGTTGATACGAATGCATTTTATCAGCGCGTTCAGATGCAGTTAAGACAATCAGCGATCCTACGTAGCGGGTATCGCGCAGAGTCTCGATTACCTTTTGGAAAATTGGATAATTGCGAGATTCATGTGGCGAGTGGTCATATTAAGCGTATTAGACTGGCTAATGTATCGCTGCGTGAGGCAAACTATCACATTATGCATACGGGCAGATTACATACTGTCTCTGCCGGACATTGCGCTTAGACCGCAGAGCAAAATGTGACAAGGTCGTTAGCTAGAGTTTTGAAAAAACTCGTCTGGATGATTTATGGTCATTGCTCATCCTGCCTTGTTTTCTATAAAATCTGCAATTTCCTATGCAAATTCTAATATCCTCTGGTGCAGTGTGTTTCCGTAAAATCGGAGTACGTTCTCGCCGGTCGCTGACGTTCGTACTCAATGAATGGGTATTTTTCTCCATTTTGCTGTGAAATTATCTACACTCTAACCACGCTGTGCTATTTCTAGACTGGCACTCTGCAGAATTAATTTTAACCGGTCATAAGAAGACATAAACTGGGATGATGAGCATGGTCAAACAATTCCATATAAATTAGACGAAATTGAATTTGATGCCGTCAAGAGACATAAACAAATGATGTCATCAACTCTGCTAAGCCGGGCGGTCCGCGGCGGCATAGAGTTTAATTTAAATTAATATGGTACTACAGCGGAGTCTATAACTCAATAAAAGACCCAGAAACCGACCGGGAACAGCTGTATCTAACGCGACTTAGACACTTTTCTAATATTAGCTAGAATCTATTAGTTGTTTCAGCTGGTACTTCTCGAGGGCGGGCTTGATTTGCTCTTAAGATTCCTCAACACGCCTGAGAAACTCTTTGTATCAGCTCGGATATAAAAAACTAGGGCGGTGTTTTCAATCAGAATTGTGATGCTGATGAAGGGTGTCGTAATTGCAGGAATCCTATCAAGATGACAAGTTTCTGCACTCTGTTAATTGGTCACTTGTCTTGCCTCGAACACATATCTCCATGAACAAGAATTCCAGCTTTAAATTAATTTAACTGTTTTCCTTAATTGAATAAGAACTGGTCCGGGAATTTCCATTATGCGTTTTTGTATGCTTTGTGGAAGGATCTTGGTCTCTATTTTTTAGATACCTTACATAGTTTTTTGTAAATTTGTGTAAACTTTGTGGATAAATGGACTAATCAAAATACATAGGTATCATATTACATTATCATTACAATTATATATGAAGAGAGAGAACTTTTAAAATTATCTTTATATTTAGTGAAAAAGTTGTGGAAAATAATTAAAATTACAGAACTTGTCGAAAAATTAATGTAAGCTTTAAATATAAGGGAGTTCGTAGATCCAAAAGACAAAACTTCTTTCCCCCACAGGCTCTCACACTGTTTCTAAAATTATTTATGGCCATATTAATGAGATCACTGAATTTTAAATTAGCAAATTACGTATGAATTCCTCTCAAAAATGACTCAAAAATTGAATTCCTCTCAAAAATGACTAAAAAACACTCTGTTACTATTTTCAATAGTACAATCTATAATTTTACCAGAAGTTTGAAATTGCCGCGAAAACTTTAGGATATTGGATATTAAATAGTTTCGTTTCTAATTAAAAACAAAAAGTTTTTATATAATTCTTTTTTAAATTCGCTATTTTTAAAATTGGGTAATAAATTCAAAATTAACGACTCCAAATATCCCCATGAATGCACCTTCCTAATATTCAAATCCAATTTAAAGCATATTGAGACGGTCATTTTAACTCCAATATTTTGAATTTTCAAAATTTGGAACCGGATTTGAAATTAATCGTTTAATCATTTTTATAAAATTTCAGTGAGATTTAGTAATAAGGGACCCATCCTTTTGGATCCAGTATCTTTAATAATGATCGAACCAGGCCCTTATGAAATAAACGTTGATTTTTAGAAAGAAATTCTCAATTTAAGTAAAATATAACTCACAACATAACTTTTCAATAAAATCAACCATATAATTTTCCCAAAAGATGTCGTTTTTAGTATTGCTTACGTCTACTAATAAATGGCAACACTTGTGTTCGATAGTACTTTATGTCAGCTGTTAAACCCCATTCGATTATAATACTCAAACTTGAAAATCTAGGCTTCTCTCCATTGCTTATCAATTGGATACGCTCATACCTGTCCAGCAGGACTTATCAGATTACTTTTCGGAATGAAATTTCCAGAAAAATTTTTGCCACGTCAGGTGTACCGCAGGGTAGCCACCTGGGCCCGCTCTTATTTATTTTGGCTATTGATGACATTACATATTTACTCAAAGGCTGTAAAATTCTAATTTATGCTGACGACATGAAACTTTTCCGATATACGAATAATATTAACGACTGCCACACGGTTCAAAGAGATCTGGATACCTTCCAAACGTGGTGTGTTCACAATAATCTTGAATTGAACATTAATAAATGTGAAGTTTTATCTTTTTGTAGAGGCCGCAATCCCCTAAGTTTTGATTATAATCTTTTGAACGTTACTCTTAGACGAGTTCACTCTGCCCGTGACTTAGGCGTTTTTCTGGATTGCAAACTGGATTTTGTTGAGCATATAAACTGCATGGTGACAAGGGCCAGTATTATGCTGGGTTTTGTTAAACGATGGTCCCGTGAATTTTCTAACGTCACTGTGTACAAACAGCTTTATTCGTCCTTTGTACGGCCAATTCTTGAATATGCAAGTCAAGTTTGGTCTCCCTATTACCAAGTTCATATAGACAGCATTGAATCTGTTCAACGGAAATTTGTCCGCTTCGCCCTTAGAGAATTGCCATGGAGCAATCCAGTTATCCTCCCTCCATACAAGGACCGTTTGAAGCTCCTTGACATGCATTCTCTGGAAAAGCGACGGGAAATCGCGGACGTTGTATTTGTGCACCAACTTCTGGTTGGCAATATTGATTCACCTTCTCTCAAAACGAGATTCAAGTACAGGGCGAATGAGCGAAACCTTAGGCATGTTCCGCTCCTACAAACTGATCTATGTAAAACTAACTATAGCTTCTTTCAACCAATTAACCGCATGAGGTTGAGTGTAAATAAGAATGCCGATTTGTTTGATGTCCGTGTTGGTAAGCATGTATTAAAAAAGAACTTGCTTGTTTGTCATGTCGCTACTAACAACGGACCAAATGATGACGAGTCTTATGCAGCAAATTAATGTTTTGTTGCCTTAAGCTTAGACTAAGCTGATGGTCTGTATAAACGCACTACATGACATTTGGTTGAAATATTAGCAACAAGTGCTTTACCTCCTTGAAAATATCGGTTTTCGTAGTACTATTACACTATTTTATTGCAAAGAAAAGTCCAGCGGAAACTCATCTTTTGCTTGTGGAAATTTACGGTGAGCATGCTCTATCTAATAGAAATTGTAAGGAATGGTTACGACGATTTCAAAATTCTGAGGACAAAGAACATGGAAAACCACCAAAAAAATTTGAAGATGCTGAATTGGAAGCATTATTGGCAGAGGATTCTTACCAAACTCAATCAGAATTGGCTGCAGCATTAAATGTTGAACGATCAACTGTTGGAAAGCGTTTAAAAGCAATGGAAATGGTTCAAAAAGTTGGTAACTGGGTTCCATATGAATTGAAAGAAAGAGACATCGAACGTCGAAAAATAATTTGTGAAATGCTACTTCAAAGACAGCAAAGAAAAGGATTTTTGCATTGAATAATCACAGGAGATGAAAAATGGATATATTATGAGAATCCTAAACGTAAAAAAGCTTGGGTGAAGCCTGATTGAAGCACAGCCAAAGAGAAATATTCATTGTGACAAGGTTATGCTCTGCATTTGGTGGGATCAGTGATATTTATTCTGTATACGATTCGCAAACCATTCATCATTTTAAATTCTCTTTATCCCTCTACTGTGGCGCCTCCCGTCCAAAAAAAAATACACGCGGATCGAACTGATCGGATTTGATTGTCCAAGCGGGTTAAAAACATACGAAAAACGATTAATAGCATTTTTAAAATTCATAATAGAGGTTAAAATTGTATATCCAGAAATGTTCAAACACAATTCTTCGAACAAATTTTACAAGTCAGTCGGTATATACTAATAGTAAGTGCTAGTCAAAAATGTTATATCAGAAACGTCACATAATAAGGTTAGGCATCTGTCAACAAATCCTCATCATTATATTTTGTAATGTTTTATCGGCGTCATATATTTTTGTTTGTGCGAATATGTCGAAATGTTGCTTTTTGTTTTCAATTCGAAAAACATCTGCGGCTGAGGTGTGTCGAATGATTATAGAAACTTATGATGACGTGTCGCGAATGGTTTCCACGCTACAAAAGTGGTGATTTCGGTGTGGAAGACAACGAACGTCCCGGAACGGTCAAAAAGTTTGAAGACGCACAATTGGAAACATTACTGGATGAAGATTCATGTCAAACGCAACAAGAACTTACAGATTCATTGAGCAACAAGCCATTTCACTTGAAAACCTTGGGAATGATCCAAAATCAAGGAAATTGTGAAAGAGTGACACCAAAAATCGCCAATTTACAAATTGTGTGCCAAACGATTGCTTATGACTAGACAAAGTTTCAAGTGGAGTATGTCTTTGGTTTTTGAGATATGAGTACTGGAAGATGTAATAGACCTGATGTGATATATGAACATAACAAAGTGTACACAATTGCTTTAACCGCACTTTCACTAAGATTCGATTGGATACTGAGATAGCGAGATAGAGTAAGGATCCGGCACGGTATATGCGATACGATGTAAAAGTGTCGTCGCGCTTAACTTTTTCTTAAGAGGAGGCCTTCATATGCTAATGTGATATCATATGATCACGTATATAAAATCTTTCATCACTCATATCTCAAAAACCCAAGAAAGGCTCCACTTGAAACTTTGTCAAAAACATGTTCTAATCATAAACAAACACTTAGCATATAATTTAAAACGAAATTTGGCAACTTTTGTCCTATATTTGGAGTTACTCTTTTGAAGAAAAACTAAGTTTGCCGTTTTTACTCCCAATAATTTAAACTCTCCATACAAAACAAAGAAGAACTGTGCCATTTAATTGTTTTCTGCATTTCAACACCTTTTCAGTAATCCCTTCTTTCTGAATTTTAGTTAATGTTAATTCTAACATGAATGGTTTATTAATTTCCTCTTTTCTTTACGCTTTGAAGATTTCTCAATGTGGATAAACAAAACCTAAATACTCAAAAACAAAATTTTAAAATTTTTTCTAATGAACGCAGGTGAAAACCTAAAGGGCGAAAACATAGAATACTTTAAAGTTTGAACTATTTAAGGATAATTTTGCCCTTTACGTGTAATCTCCAAAAGTACTTAGGTTTCTTAAGGCCATAATGGCTTCATGCATTGAAAAACTTTCCGAAATTTAAATTCAAATTTAATTTTACTTTTGAAAAAATTTTAATTTCAATTTTACTTTTTCAGATGTAATAATTAAATAAATTTTTTAATTTCACACAGTCATTCACAATGCAGGAAATCACAAATGGTTTTTACGTTTCCAATTGTTTGTGCGATTTTCACCTAGTAGATATTGTCGTGAAAATGAATAGGGTAGATCTGGGCTAAAAGTTGGGAGGTAAGTAGTCCTGATGATTATAATTTTAAGATGAAAATTCGTATCGTCATTTTATTAACAGTAGCGTTGTTGTTTCTTTCGTTTGTGCGAGAAAGTTCTTTCACTTCCAATCAGTTAATATTTTGTACTTATTCAGGTATATTTCGATTGTTTGAGGTGAAAGGTTTTGAAAGGTAAAGGTAATTCTTTCAGAAATCATGTGTATTAGTGTTTAATCAATAGTGTAATAGTGTTTGATTACATATTTTAATATAGATACCGACAATTTTCCAAATGGATAGAATGCGGGTAGTTGTTGCCTTAAATTGGGACAAATTGTCTTGAAATAATAAGTTGATCCGATTCAAATTGATATTTAAATAGGCGAGAAAGACCGAAACCCGGTCTTTTCGATACGAAATGGGGTGGACAAAATTTCTGTTTTGAAATTGATGGATCCAATTTACCCACTGAAAATTCTCAACTTTAAGGGGTCTATACTAAAGCTGGTATGCAAAGGAGCAACCATTATCTAATGGCAAGTTCGTTTTAATATTTTAGATGCCAGGAAAAATTCCATCGTACAAATATAAATTAGTTTTGCAATACGCAAACAAACACAGTTTTGTTTTATATGACGAGAGTACGGAAACCCCCGGGCACGTTTCCAACTCGCACTTGGACGGTTTCAAATAAAAAATATTATGAAAGAAGTTTCTTTTGTTTTATTTTCAAAAGAAAACATATCTCATTGCATCGCTATATCAATTTATTAGGAATAAATAACCCCAGTAAGGGAACAGTTAGCTTAATGACCGACAGGGTGAATAGTTCATCTCAAATTTAACACAAGTATAATGGCTTTGTATGTAGAAAGTTGAGCTAATTTGGAATACTTTTTTGTTTTCGAAGAATAGCAAAAAAAATAAAGCTACATCAAAAAGAACCTGTTCGAGATACCCTTACACTAACAAGCATAATAACCAAATGTAAATTGTAAATGTTTGCATTGCGATATTATAATGCTACTATAGGATCAATAAGTATTTAAACATAAAATGATAAAATTATTATCATCTTTGATCTCATCATCCCTTCAGGGTGCAATAGCCAGGAACCATGGACAAATTAAAAAAACCGTTTTTTAATTTTAGACTTTTTGTTTTTCATGTCCGATTTTGTTATGTACATATTTTAAGTTACTGGGGTCAAGCCCCTTTTATTCGATCAAAAACAAAGGAAGTAATTTGCTTTTAATTGTATTTCAAATGGAAAATAAGGATGTTCGAATTTGTTGATACTTTTCTAGGGATGGGTAGGAATTGTGACATTACGTAAATGTACCCATGTATACGACTTTTCTAAGGCAGATTATTCAGAACTAAATAACTACTTTTGTAGCATAAATTGGAACTTGATCTTCTTCGGACTCAACTTAGAAGATGCTGATCGTAAATTTCTTGAGATTTATCGTTCTGGGATATTTATGTTTGTTCCCAAAAAACGTAAAGCTTCTAGTTCGCATCCTAAATGGTATAATAAATAGTTTCTCAGCTTAAAAAACGCAAAAAATAAAGCACACAACATACTAAAATCCCAATATAATGAAGACAATGTAAACCAATTTAAAAGACTGAGAAAAGAATATGAGCTTCTTAACAGATTTTTATGTAATAAATATATTGCTTCAGTTGAAGATAATCTAGTGAGTGATTCTAGAAGCTTTTCGTCCTTTCTCAAGAATAAGAAATCATCTCCCATTTATCTTTTAATGAAAATGATATTAAGGATGCCATTAAAGGCCTGGATAATAATTACAAACCAGATACAGAACATTTTTGTAACTTACTCCTTAAAAATTGCTGTGAGTCGTTAGGAACTCCTCTAACAATGCTTTTTAACCTATCTCTTAATTCGGGTATATTTCTCTCCAAATGGAAACATAATTTTGTCACCCCGATTTTTAAAGCAGGATCGAAAAGTTGCATTGAAAATTATAGGGGAGTTTCTATAATGAACTCCATACCAAAGCTTCTTGATGCATTGGTATCGGCATATATCTCGTCGAAAGTATCGAACTTGATTGCTCTTGAACAGCATGGTTTTCTACCTGGCAGATCCACAACATCTAATTTGGCCTTATTTACTAACTTTTGTACAAAAGCTTTGGAGAAAGGAGATTGCGTTGACGTAATATTCACCGATTTCTCGAAGGCTTTCGATAAAGTCCCTATTCCTATTTTAATATGCAAATTGATGGCGCTTGGTGTAGATGGTTCCTTCTTAAGTTGGGTAAAGTCTTATCTATGCCATCGCATACAGTTTGTACGGTGATACAATCTCTAAACAAATCTGCGCAACTTCTGGAGTACCCCAAGGTAGTCATCTTGGCCCATTACTTTTTATACTTTTTATTAATGATATAACATCGACTTTTTCCTTCGCAAAATGCCTTTTATATGCCGATGATCTTAAACTCTACCGTACAATTCGTTCTGTTTCATGTTGCCAGGCACTGTAGAATGACCTTGATAAACTGCATCAGTGTTACTAAATATATCTAAGTGCAAAGTTATGACGATTCATAGACGAATTAATCCAATAGAATGGAATTATAATATACAAAACCTACATTTATCGAGAGTTTCTGAATTCAAAGATCTAGGAGTGTTTGTTGATGACAAACTTACATTTTCAAGTCATGTTGACTTTGTAGTAAGCAAAGCATTTAAGTTATTAAATTTCATTAAGAGAAATACTACAGATTTTTGTAATCTTGCCTCTCTTATTCAATTATATATATCTATGGTCAGATCTATCTTGGAATATGCTTCAGCTATATGGTCTCCACATCATATTAATCATATTAAAAGAATTGAATCTGTGCAGAGATATTTTACTAGATTCTTATTTCGAAAATTTGAATATCTCCAAATAACAAACGATTTTCCATCATATGATACCAGATGTTTGTTACTGGGTCTACGAAAACTTGAACAGAGACGCATTTATACTCGAGCTTTATTTATCAGAGACATTCTTACGGGTCATTTAAATTGCCCCGGACTTTTAAATTTAGTTCAAATTCATGTACCTTATATAAACATGCGCTCAAGAAATTTGAGGTGATAAATCATTCTATAAGACTTTTTAATCAGCACTGTGACTTTTTCGAGTTCCATATGTCAAGAAATGAATTCAAAGGAAATATGCTAGCATTAGTTGGTAAGTTATAGTCAAGCCTGCATTTAATATTAAGTATTTAGGTTTAGTTAAGGATTTCTTAGTCTGTACGATTTGTAAATCGGTAGACTATAAATAAATAAATATAAATAAATAAATGTACTTATTCCACATTTCGGTTCAATCAATGTACATAAATATTAAAAAAGACCTTTTTGTCTTCTTCCGTTTATGGGAAACCCTAAAGTTATTTGTGTATAATTTCTAGTACAGAAATATTAGAGGAATATGAGGTATTCTGCCAGAACACACAGACTTGTTATTAACAAAATATGACAAGAAAAATTGGATTAGCCTAACAATAAACATTCGTATTTTGTTAATTAAATAAATATCAGTTTCTTTCCTTATTTCCATTCAATGTGTGCATGCCAGTTAAATGACTAATTGAATATCCACGTTCACATATGTAATAAATATTGCTCTTTATATTATCGTGCTCGGTAAACTTTGTCCGAGTGCAAAACAATCTTGACCAGATACATATCTTAGTCTACTCCCACAGCAGTAGTATTGTAGTAGGCATAATCTAATCTTGTAGCTGTGCTAGTCCAACATATCGTGTTCACTCAAAAATTTAATATAAAAGTTTATCAGTAACAGAATTTGCGGATCCAAACTGGAAATGTTTGCCTCTACTTGCTCTCTTTTGGTGACACTGACCTCGCTGTATGTAGGGAGGAATGTTCAGGGCGATAGACGTATAAAAAAATGTCCAGTCCCGGAACCAGAAAGCCAGCGAACCTCTCTGGTCCTGTCTAACCAAAGTAAATTATGTTATACCCCGAAGTGTTCCTCGATAGCATTTTAGCCTGGTTGTGCAGGATTTGTATGTTTGATGATATTTTCTAGTTGCAGAAAATTCATTTACGTATACGCTAACCATCCAGAACTGGAAGGATCTGTTCGATGTGTTCTTCAGGCTCCTGTGTACCCGCCGGAGTATTGTAACTATGTTAAGTCGCCCCGCACCCGTGGCACATCGTGCTAACAAGATAATGAAATTCAGCCGATGTGAGTACGGGAACTTTCTGAGTCTTTGCCACCAACATATGGGATCTGAAGTGATGTTCGATCCGAGTGCGCACATTAATTGTAACTTGATATGTTTGATTTGGTAATTCAATCAGCACCCCTTCCTTATGGGCTACTTATCACTGGCTTTTTATCTAATTCACTCTCTGCACTCGCATATACTTACAGGGATGAGTTGGGGCAAAAGGATATTCCAGCGTTGGCAACCTTGGCGGATGTGGACCAGCCGGATGTAGAGCCGGAGGACAGTGGTAGCAAAACATTCCTCTGCCTGCCGCCGCAGGTCCCAGCTAAAATGTAGAAAACATTGAGGAAAAATTAGAAAATATGCCTTTAGTATCATTTTCTTATAAAGATAAACATTAGCATAAGCATAGCATTGGCCAATTTTGTATGTAACACTTTGAAATCTATCATATATCAGTGTGTTTGCAAGTATAATTATATAAAGAAAAGGTTGAATAAATCGATACAGAAGATAACACAGATATCTACAACACGGTTTGGCTCTTACACTATCAGAAATTTAAGGAAACTGTATAACACTGTATTTCTAATTTCTACTGTTTAACGTATGCATATATTTAGATATGCTTATTACACACTATGGACAAAATAGTTACGTTTGTTTATACCAGTGATGGATGATGAAGAAAATTATTGTATTAAAGTTATTAAAATGAAAATTGTTTTATTTTGTTTGTTTTCGTTCTGTGTTATGTTATGTTAACTTAATATTATTAGTAAAAATTAAGTTGCTTGTATGGATTTAAAAAATATATTTGTTTTTATAATTATTCCGAACATAACATCTCTTTTTGTACTTTCTGTGTCTCATATAACACGATTTTATACAGCAGGAAATTTTCTAGGAATTTATCTACCGTGTTTTAGAAGGGCTACCTTGGCTATAGAGGAGAAGGTGGTAATATGGCGGCCCCTGTAGGTAAAGTGGCCCCGCAGCCCAATTTATTATTGCGGAGGTTTTACCTGCGAGTTAGACATCGTATTAAATCAAACAGTTACCAAAAAGGATTTCAAAAGTAGCCAGACTGCTACTGTCGCCAAGTATTGACATTTATTTCATTTTTGTGAATGTGCTGCAATAAGAAATTTTTTTCCTGCCGAGAGGTCGTTCTTGTAAAATATTGTAAAAGCGTGAGACAAATAAACTGTGGCAATTATTGGAAAGTGCATTAACTCCTCTTTCAATATTTTCAAGGTAAAAAGATCATACTTTAACTAATAACTTATTCCTGATTTGTTATTGAAACTAAGCTCATAGGTCTAATTTGGCCCCCTGTATGTATGTTATATGTATATGTATATGTATGTATATATGTTGTATGTATTATGGCCCCGGGGGCCATATTGAGTGTATGCACGAAAACAGTTATTAACTAGTGTATTTATCGATACTACTAGATGCCTCGAATGCATATTTCTCCAAACATACAAAAGAAGAGGAAGACACTGGATTCAGATCTAAAGAAAAGGGCAGTCGAAGCAGTACAAAGTAAAACTATGTGGTATAAGAAGGCTTTCAGACATTTATCAGTACCAAGAGCGACATAGACGAGGCTGGTCAAAGATGCAGAGGAATCACTGGATTTATTAGTGCAGAAACCACTAGGTAGAAAATTTATACTACAATCTCATTTAGAAGAGAATTTGGTTGATTATGGTCTGAAACGTATGGACGTAAGAAGAATGGCTTATCAGTTAGCCACGAAAAATAGCATCCCAAACGTATTCAGAAATTGTGTTGCTGGTTGATCATGGTTATGGTTAGATCATTTTCTAAACAGGCACAAAAATCGATTGGCTCTCAGAAAACCAATGGGAATTTTGTATACTCGGTTTATTTTTTGTGCTTTTATACATTTATTATGGGGGGGCATATTACCCACACAATTTTATATCGCTGCATTTTTGCATTATTTTGAAAAATAAATTTGTTTTTGAAAGCTGTAGTTTTATTTACATTTCCGACCTTAATTACTTTGACTAAATGTGTGCATGATATTTTGGCATAAAGTTATTGTTAAAGTTATGGTCTAATCTTTTTTTATTACGTAAAAACCAAGTAGGGGGCCATATTATCACCTTTTCCTATATATATTTCTTCTTTCGTATGTTTTTGTATCGAAAACGATGTATTTATAATAAAGGGGGAAACATGAACTACTTGGGACTTAGAGAAAAAGAATAAATTAATTCGGATTATTTGAGCTTTCATTTGGAATGGGTCTCAAGTTATAAAATACTTAGGTACGAAATTCTAAACCTGAATCTGCTTTTTTTGTGTAATAAGTATTATTATTTTAAAGTGTTTTTTATTGCATGGCCATAAATACCTCATCTAATAATAATGTCGTGCTACCAACCGAGCTATTGCGGTCCTGTAAACTAGAGTTATTAAGTTTTCACCATATTAATAATTTTATCGATCCTTATACTACTGTGAACAAAATATAGTAAGACTTTTCCCATTTAAATCCAGCGAGCTTATCTAAACGAGTAGTTGTTTTTTTAAGGTTGCTAGCACTCTAGTTAATGAGATACGCTTGTTTACTTTCATCTAAAAAAATGCATTTTTCGATTTTTGAATAAAGAAGTTGCATTGAATTTTGCTTGAAAATTGGAATTTCTGTTTCCGAAACGTTGGAAATGTTAAAAAAAAATAAGGTTTTTGGTAACCATGCACTATCCAGAGCTAGTGTTTTTGATTGGTATAAGTTGTTCAAAGAAGGCAGAGAACGCGTAGAAAGCGATTAACTCCGTCTGATTTCTGGCTATTCTCAAAACTTAAAACATTGCTCCGATGACATCGTTTTGACTCGATTGATACAAGCCGAATCGAAGAAGGTTTTGAAGGCCATTCCGGAAGTTGACTTCAACAACTGTTTCGAAGACTGGAAATATCGTTGACAGTAATGTATTTTATCCGGAAGGGATTACTTTGATGAGGATAAGATAAAGGACCCCGCAAATTTCTTATGGAAAATGGGTTTCACTGAATTTTCTTCAAACTTAGCATAGTGATAGTTTTCAACGTGCTGATCAAAAGTCTCAATGGGCACGAAGTCATCCTATGATTAGTTGCGGAGATATAGAGGGGTGAAGCGTGAGACATTTGCTGTACACCCAAGTAATAAAAAAATTTCGCGATTTTTTTACACGAAAACGATCAACTTTACAAGAAAATTCTATATAACAGAAAATACTTTAAATGAGCCAAAGAACACGCGTGATTTTTTTCAGAATTTTTTCGACTATTTTTGGTTTTTTGGATTTGGCCAATTTTTGAAAAATCCAAAAATAGTCGAAAAAATTCTGAAAAAATTCACGCGTGTTCTTTGGCTCATTTAAAGTATTTTCTGTTATATAGAATTTTCTTGTAAAGTTGATCGTTTTCGTGTAAAAAAATCGCGAAATTTTTTTATTACTTGGGTGTACAGCAAATGTCTCACGCTTCACCCCTCTATATCTCCGCAACTAATCATAGGATGACTTCGTGCCCATTGAGACTTTTGATCAGCACGTTGAAAACTATCACTATGCTAAGTTTGAAGAAAATTCAGTGAAACCCATTTTCCATAAGAAATTTGCGGGGTCCTTTGGAAAAATAATGAGCCGTTTGTGTTTTATTTAAAAAGTCTAACTATCTTTTGATAACATTTATAATTTTTGGGCGATGGCGGAAAGGACACACGCATAAAAGTATGGCAGAAATGTAATTTGACAGAAATTAAATAATACAAATAACACAATGCTTGTAAAATATTAAATTAATAGGATATTCTATATAATATTTTATTAAATTGCAAAACAAATGTACATTAAAGTGTGATTTTCGAAAAGAAAAATGTACAATTTCCGTGTAATTATATAAAAAATTGTTACCGTGTTATAATGATTCTGGCTATATTAAATGCAATAAGTAGCCCCTGAGAGCCACGTTGTCAAAACTGGTGTAATTTTACATACCATGTACATATATGTTGCAATGTCAGTGTAATGTAAATCTTTTGTTAATTCAGTCGTCAGTGTGTACCGGCGTGTACCACCGGTGGCTCACCGCGAATTGTTTATCTGACGGCGTGTACCACCGGTGGCTTACACATGAATGGTTCACCTGGCGGCGTGTACCACCGGTGGTTTACATCAGCTTTTCGTAACACATAATAAAGAAAACGATTATGTCTTAATAAACGTATAGTAAAAGGAAACTGCACTTTTGAAGTTTTGCTAAACAACATTTTGTGCAAGGCGCTGCCATATAAAGCAAATTACGATATTTACTGCCGCCCGATGAAGTGAAACACAAAAAACTGCGCCGGCGTCAACGTGTTAAATATACTAATAGTGTGTTGAACTTGATATCGGATTTCCTTCACCACTGTTTGCAGAAAGTTGTAATAGATAAGGATTACTCCTCCAAGAACGTATTCTCGGCCCATTACACTGTTGTACACCGAGTTTTACCTAAGGTCGAGACTAAGCAGAATGGATTCATTGTATTGAAATATGACATTTCGCCAAGTTTCATGCAAATTCATAAAAAAATTAAAAAGTTATTAATGTTTAAAGTTTTAAAAGAGACGAAAAAAATATTGTCCAATTTACTTGGTTTTTGGTATACGAGTTGAGAATAATTAATTAAAACTGTTTACATTGTCAACAATTTTTTATAATAATTAATTATATAAGTTTTTTACACGAAAATTTTTCGAAAAATGAAAAGAAAAGTTATAAATCGGCTCATTAAGCAGAATGTTTGTCGAACAAAAAAATTTTTTTTTGCACATCATACATTTCTATGATCAGCTAGAAATTCTGCATACACTCATAAAAAAAAATATCTAATTTTCAATATTAACAATTTTTTGTTAATAACTTTTTAATTTTTTTATAGAATTGTTAAATATTTCGGATTATGAATCCTCTTGATGTCCTTCACAAACGCTATAAAGGGTTTGCTTAGGTAAAATTTAAAAGTCGATTCTGTACAACAGTGTTATTCTTCAGCCTATTCATCAAATTTACCTCAAGTACTACATGAAGTTCGCATTCACATACATACATATATGCGGATTGCAAGAATAAACGACGACAGAATACATTTGTGGTCACTCCATAAAAAATTAGAAGTAAACCCTTCTTAATGTCAGTATATCGCGCTTTCTTGCACAAATGTTGACCCAGCTAAACTTTCACCGATAATCTTAAATAATAACACCATCCCCTACGTAGAGAAGGTACGCAACTTAGGAGGTATTCTTAACTTCAAGATGACCTGTAGCGACCAGATTAATTCGAGTTTGTCCAAAGTTTATGGAGTATTGCGACGATTATGGCTTTTCGCTGACGTATTATCTCCGAGCATTCGGCTGAAATTAGTGAAAAAACTGTTCGTTCCATATTTTACTAATAATTCGTTCGTTCAAAGCCTTAACTTATATACGTCAGTCTTTGTTTTCAAATATGTATATTGACGTAATTTAGTCAAGGGACACACTACTTTTTGTTTTTGCTTTAGAATTTTTTTCTTTCTTTTATATTGTTTACTGTTAGACTCATCAGGTGGAAAAATTCTAATGAATCCAACAATATTCCAAATAAGATTGCATATCTTGCGAATTGTACCATTTCAAAGTTGTAATAATGATTAATAAATAATAATAATAATAATATGTGTTATGACACGAGACATAACACATGACATGACAGGACACGTTGCCTGGCACAACATGTGTTATGTCATCTATCATGTCATGCGTTATGTTATGTGTCAGGCAATGTGATGTCGGGTCGTATTATGCTGTATTATGGTGTGTCATGTCGTGTCGTGCCGAGTACCATCTCTATGTTGTCACGTAGCATGTCAAAGTATACAAAAGGGCCCACTGAAGCAAAACCCGTAATCTTTCTGTTATAAAAAAGTAGTGTAAATTAGTGTAACAATTTTAATTGGTGTTAACTTTTAGTTTGTATCCACTAGTAGATCATTAATTTGCCAATGGAGAAAGAATGGAAGTTTCTAGGGTACAAAAGTATGTTCAAGAAACTTCTAAAGCGTGGATATAATGACATTGACTAAGTACGTTTTTTTCCTCAGTTTTAAATAAAATGTTCAACTCCTTGATATTGGCAATGACTTTTGAGACAACCTGATATAATATATAAGTAACTTAACCGTGTTTGCAGGAAAGGTGCTTTTTGTACGATATAAAAATGCACAATTCATTTATTACATATTAAAGCTTTTACAATAGGGAAAGTCGGGTAGCCCCGGACATTTAAATTTCTTAGAAACTAACCTCGTTGCATAGGTATAGTTTTATTATAAATATGTGCCCTTTGTCCAACTTAATTCCGGCGTGAGCACAGAGTGAGTTACACGTGAGTGTGTGGTTTGTTCCCGACAAAACAATTTCGTAGCTCCTGTCAAACTTCATTGAAAGTTATCAAGTACAATAAGTAAATGTGCGTACTTGTTTTTTGGTTAATGTTGTAGGAAATTTTATATATTTAAGGGTTGTAATAGTATTTGTAACATTTCTTGTACAATTTAAGAGCTGTGTCTAAAAAGTTTGCATGATAGCGATCGGGTACCCCCGGACACGATAATGTCGGGTACCCCCGGACATGGTTTTAAGTTTTGAATTTTACGATATTGTTTTAACAAACTACAATTGTTTTGTCAGTTTGCTTATTTATGGAAATTACTTTAAAATGTTGTTACTATTGTTGCACAATTGAGATCTACAGCTTCTCTTGTTAATGACGAATAATAATCTGCTAGCCCAAATAAAAAGTCTGCCGTCAGTCCTTCTATCCACTATCGGTCCGCAGAGACCGACGCCGGCCAAACGGAAAGTTCACTGTCGGTCATAGGGGATTGACGCACGCCGCGATCAACGTGTTAAATATATAACATTTTCAAATAACATTTCACCCTTTCCCACGCAAAAATTTCCTTTTCCATTTGAAACGTATAAAAATCTATTTCAAAATTGCTCTTTTTTATATCAAAAATACTAAATTTCAAAACATTAGTATCAATGTTTAATTTCGAAAAGAGCTTATTATTCGAAATGCAAAGTATCAGAATTCAATTCAAAAGTGCATTTTTGTTCAAAACAAAAGTAAAAAAGTTGTTTGTAAGGCCAAAACACGATTGGTTCACCATTGATTACTATGTCCGGGGCTACCCGCCATATTTTGTGTCGGCTAAAAACGAAGGCCAAAGTATTTTTTAAATATTTCTTTGAAATAATTTGATATGATTACTAATTCTTAATTAACATAGATGAAGAAGTTCTTAGTTTTATTTTAAGAGTAAAATAAAGATAGGAATTTTGTTTTTTGGTATTTTTATTTGCAATTCATTTAAGTGTCCGGGGCTACCCGACTTTCCCCTATATAATTTTAACACACCACTATACAATTTAACCCTTATATTCAAGTGCAAATATTTGGGACGGGTCACACTCCTCATCAGAACGTCGCAATTACTCGAAGGCATCGGCAATCGGCCACCGTAGATAAGTTTTTTAGAGCATCCTAGCGCAAATCTGAACTTTTCTAGTAATTCCTACATACAATTAGGGTTAAATTACAATAATATTTTTTAGATTTTATGTTTCGCTTACTGGCATTACATTTTGAGTTAGTAAATTAGCTTGTGATTGGCTCTTATTTTATTTTTAATACTATTTTTAATTAATTGCAAAATCTGGAATGCTCAACTCAAAATAAAAATTTCACTTTACAGGTTGCGCTTATGAGGAATTGCACACAATTGCAAAGGTATAAGCGAGAACGGCTGAAGCACTAAGCACTTTATGACTTTTCAATAAGTTCACGGCTGTGTGAATAAACTGATGAGGCCGGGAAACAATTTGCGTAATTAGTGCATTAGTTGCTGTAGCAGCTAGAAAATTCAAATGGCGCTAACCACAAAAACGCAAAACCCATTGACCTCAAACGAATTAGAACATTCCGCAAATGCATTAGTTCTCGCAGATGAAATCGCCAGTACACACTGTGCAAAATTATAAATTGCCCACCCATTTTTGAATGCGGACGTAATTGAATTTAAAATTTTAGGCAACGTCCGCTGATGCGAAATCAGTCCACGACGCGGCGTCTAGTTCCCGTTCCCGATCGCGTCCAACCACCGCAGCCTTAACCCTGCCGGCATGAGAGGGATCCAGAGCTGACCATGCGCGCGGCATATTCAATTGCCACAATCAAATTCTAAAACAATTGGCTTAAATTATGACGGATGACGAGTCTGTTACGTGTAAATTTAGCGAGTTGACCACTTCGCTATGCGGACACCAGCAGTCTGGCTAATGTTGCCGCTTCACTGCAGTCGCACATGGACTAATTTCCTTCTATTCGCGGATTTGCTACAACATTTATCTAAATTCCAAAATTTCGTGCTAAATTTGTTGATTCCTGGGAGCTGGGCACCAAATGGACTCCGGCAGTAAACACGTCCCCCGAGCTCGAGCTAGAGCCCAGGCCCCGATTCAGATCAGCGGATTTGCCAAATTTGGATAGTAAGCGACCGGCCAACGTCCAGCGCTGCATCGCGTCGTGGCGGAGACACGCACATTTAGTGGCCGCTGTAGAGCACATCGGTAGATGCATTTAGGCTGATTCAATTAATCTCACACACATTGCATTTGATATTGGGCATATCCTCTTACGGCGGAGCCACTGCTAAAAATACCTTTGCCTGCCCCCGGCCGGTAGCCAAGTCAGCCAACACCAGTCTAATGGCTTATGTGCATTAATTTCAATTGTGGACGGCTAAATTGGATGTCACACTTTGTGAAATTGCATTTTGAGTGATAATTCTAATGGTAATGAGACTGCAATTCGAGCTCTGCCCCGTGCGTGTGTGCATTTCCTAGCTCGCACTTGATACGGCTCGGAATGGGAAGCAGGCCGTTCGGCTAATGGGTGGAGGATTTTTGCAGTTTTGTGGCCCATGACCAGAATAGGGAAAATTATAGTTAGTGATGTGGATTTGCAATATTCGTTCTCTATTCATGATTGCAGTTATAATATATGCAATTTTCGAAATTTATTGAACGTATAGTATAATATATAAATGCCTTCATTCAAATCAGAACTAAAATGTTCATTTTATGGGATATAAACTATAACTATAACAAGAACAACGGACAATGTTTCGATTTTTAAAGGAAAATGATCTCGCCTATTCTTTGCCTTAAGGCACGACTTTTCGACAGTATAAACAAAGATGCAATAACATCTCAATAATATGATACCAGAAACAATATATACAAGTAAGACGTCCTAACAGAGCAAATTTTCAATCTTAAAAGCTTTGAAATTAGGGATTCCACCTGAACGTAGATTTTGAAGGTATTTGTGTAAGCCACTGTTGTTATGTATTGAAGTTTACCGACTTTTTACCACTTTTTTAAAGAAAATATGTAACATTTTAACCCATATATTTAGTCCACAGATTTAATCAGAAACTTCTATCCAATCAGAAACGAAATCAGAAACTTCTATCCATTTTCACGAAAATCGCAAAAAGTTTAGAATTTGACACACCGCCATTTTAAATTCGTAGATTTTGACAGCCGATTTGAGGTCCATGACATCGAAATTTTTACGATTTTCACAAAATCGCATAAAGTTTAAAATTTCACAACTACCATTTTGAAACCACTCATCCAATCCAAACCAGAATCAATTCATTGAGATGGAATTTTGAAAAAGAAAAAACAGTGCATTTTTGCTAAAGGTATCGTAAACGAAAAACAAATCTGTACAGACGTCAGACGGAAAAACATTTTTTTTTCTTCAGATTTTGACAATAGTACAATTAGGATTTACTTATATCTCAGCGACGACTTTTTAACCTAATTTAATATCTCCATTTTCTTTGGATGAAAGTAAAAAAATTTTTCTCGATCATCAATTTTTCCATGAAATTCTCGCTTTTTGCCCCTATCTCCTATAAATAAAAAGAGCTACAGAAAAAGTGAATATGACAAACTTGTAGGAAATTAAACTTCCTATAAAAAAGTTGTGAATATCAAATCGCTAACATCAATATTTCTTGATATATTGGGCTTTGAAGTTGAGGTAGTGTTTCTACAATTTATAGCTCAATAATCCATGAAAATTCCACACTACCTCAACTTCAAAGCCCAATATCTCAAGAAATATCGATGTTAGCGATTTGGTGTTCAAGAACTTTTTGGAGGAAATTGAATTTCCTACAAGTTTGTCATTTACATTTTTTCTGTAGCTCTTGTTATTTACAGAATAGGGGCAAAAAAACGAGAATATCATGAAAAAATTGGGTAAGTGAACCGTACTACCTCGCTGGTGGGAGTTAGGTTTCCACCGCAATGGACACTTTTGCAGAGCATTCAATTCTGAATAAATGCCTCTGAGCTGTAGAGTTTTGAAGTAAAAATATCAAAGTTTACTTTTATTTTATACGGAAAATCTTTATACGCCTTGGCCGAGCACTTGATATTAATATTAAGGGCTTCAATTTTCAGGGAATTTTTGTTTAGGTATTTCCCACAAAATTTCGAGGTGGGATTGAAAAAAAAAAAAAAAAAATAGTCGCGAAAAAAAGCACCCTAATAATTATATGACAATTGCTGGGAAACTATTTTTACAAACAAATTATTCTGCTTTGATTTCCACAGCTACTAAATTATTAAGTTAAGGGGGAAAACATCCAACCTTATCAGTTCTGCGAAAAACACACCAGGTCGAAACGCATGTTAGCTGCGGTGTCCTATTCCAACGGGCAGAGTTGTTAAAAAATGCATTTTTTCAATTCCTATAAATGTTTTTCTTAAAATGAATTTAATCCAAGTTGGAATTAGATTAATTCCCATTCCTCCAAAAATATTGAGGAATGCATTCTATATTCATATTTCAAACAGAATGCGTTATTTCGAATGCGTTCCTTTGGAATTCCAGACATTCATTGAAGCCTTTGTGAATTCATTTGCATTCACTTGAATTCAGTGAATTCGTTTACATTCTATTTAGTTATTACTGAAAAAAAAGTGGAAATTCTCTAATCAAAACTTCCATAAAAAATATTTTTTGTAAAATTCGCATTCAAAATTGAAAAAAAAAATAATTTACTTATCTACTGCATAATGCAATAGAGGAAGTTTCTCCGGGAAAGCTGAAAATATGATGGAAAGGGACGTCAATTTAAAATTTTGTTGAATGCAATGAAATGAATTTTAAAAACAGTGCATTGTTTTCTCACTTGAAGAAAGTCGCAGTGGAATAAAAAGTGTTGCTTTTATTACACTGATGAATGAATGGAGTACAATAAAACATAATTTTTATTGCTACTGTGATCAGATTTCATTTTCTTATTAAAACTTGTAAGTAAAGCTGCTTCCGACGCGACGTCTCCTAATTCCGACCACTTTCTACTTTTACTTTTTATAATAACTTTTGTATTCTTTTAAATAAGTTAAGACTAATTGAAATCAGTACAAGAAAATTGCTATCATAATTTTTTTGAATTGACAAAGCCATTGGTGAAAATATTCTTTACATGTATGTACATATATTTCAGTTGAGACAACGGGCCTTCTGAAAGCAAATAGCCAGTGGCAGTGTTTTCAATCGTTACAAAGCTGACCAAAAATCTAAAAACTGAAGTCAATTATATACAGGGTGTCCGGGAAGTAGTACGCCAAAATTAAGGGGATGGTAGCTTGGGTCATGACCTACCAGAATATCAAAATATGATCTTAGTGAAAACCTCACCGTTTTCGAGATATTTGGGTTTTTATGAAAAATTAAATTTGATTTAAAATGAACATGGCAATATCTTGTTATTCATTAATAAAATGGGTGATTCTGAAATCTGCATTAATTAAGCAATTTTTTGAATTGCTTTCCCATCACTGCCTAGTACATTTTTTCTCACCAGTTAAGCTCAAAGTAGAGTCAAATAATTTTGAACAGCAAAAAAAAAATTTGATTATTTTTTGTTCTCGACGGTCTTGTGTTAGTAATAAAAAATGACATGCTTACCAGATAGGGCAACTTATCTAGAATATTTTAGCAAAAAAAAAATTAGAACATGTCTTTTTATGTGCACCAACTAGTCAATAAACTGAAATTTAATTTTTCATAAAAACCCAAATATCTCGAAAACGGTGAGGTTTTCACTAAGGTCATATTTTGATATTCTGGTAGGTTATGACCCAAGCTACCATCCCCTTAATTTTGGCGTACTACTTCCCGGACACCCTGTATACACAAATTTGCGTAGACTTTACTTTTTTTTTAATTCGATGAAATAAGCATTTTAGTGTCCGGTTGAATCCGTTGATTTTTCTATTTTTATGTCCGAAATAAAATTAGAAGGTCCCGGCTTCTGGTATTCACAAATATTAGAAAATATCTGAGGTAAATGTACATAATGTAAAAAAAATGTCTTTTTCATGGAAATAAGTAATGTTCTTATTTGATGAAATAGCTCTTTTAATTCAGGAATATGTTCTGAAATTTTATTGAGAAATTCACAGGATTGCCTATGTTACAACCACCTGCGTAATTCGGTTTCATGACTTGTGGGTGTGCAAAAAAAAAACCTTTAAAGCGTGTATCTCAAAACGGCATTTTGGAACCTAATTGAGAGCAGAAAATTCTATGCAGCCGATTAATATGATCTGCCAACGGGCCCACTCCTGTAAACTTTCGAAAAAATTGTTGCACGAAAATGCACGACATTCGATTGCTTTCACATTTAGTCTTATTCCTGAAATTCGTGCACGAATATTTTTCACGACAGTAAAAATTTTCGTGAAACTATATTTTATTATATAGTTTCAGGAGAAATTTAAAGAAGTAAGCTCTATAAAAGGGTTTTAAATCAAAGGGATTATGAACATCCTGCAAATTCCGAAAGTTCCTTTTCAAAATTTTAGATTTTTTTTTGAATTATTGCTGCAATTCTGATTTCCGACAGTCCCGTTCATCACAATTTTAGCATAACTAGACAAACCTGCAATGTGTAATAGTTCACCATATTTGAATGTGAAGAAAATAAATCAGAACGAACTCGATCAGATTCAGGAATATGCCAAATAAAAACGGGTCGAAACGAACCGCATAAAATGTCCTTATATGAGATTATTTATTTAGTAAGACTATTGTAACGTCTTTACAATTAGTTATATATTACTCTAGAGATTAGAAAAAAAAAATCATTATACAGGAGAAAATTACAGTATTTATAATAAACTGAAATTATAGAAATATAACAATTTCAGAAGATTCGGAAAGAAAAAGAAAATAAAAGGTGTTGAAAATGTCAATATTATTTAAGTGGGTTTCAAAAAACTTCTATAAACCAGTGATTTATTTCTTAAATTAGTGCGGCAGGTCGGTAAATAACTCCAGTTGTCTACAAATGGTTTTAGGAATTGGTCCCAGATCTAGGTGCCGGGCTATAGGCTATAGGAATTTTTTTAACAAAAAAACTTTGCATTTTTAAGGGTTTTAGGAACATTTTTTCAGTAGAAATTTGACAAGAGATTCATATTTGAAATTTCGGTTTCAAGAAAATGCGTTTTGTGCAATAATTTGCCATTAGCGTAGAAATACCCTTCAAAGAAAGGAATAAGATGATGAAATCTACCCCCAACGGTATCGTTACGGCTTGAGGTGTAATAATCTATACTAAAAGAATGTTTTCACTTAAAAATAATAATTATAGAGAGTTTGTGGTCATATGGGTGAAAATTACGCTCTTTAATTTTGAGGTTATATATTAAGTAAATGGTTAAAATACCGAAAAAATTAGTTTTTTTTTTAAGGGGTTAACCTACTGTTGAAAAAAAAAATTTTTCGACTTTTTTTTTTTGCATATTCAGGTAGAAAAGCGTCTCAAGAATACGTGTGTAAAATTTCAGATCGATATCTACATTCGTTTTGATGTTATAGCGCTTAGAAGCGAGTGCGCTCCCACTTTCGGGAGCAAAAATTTCGGTTAAAAAAACTTTAAACGCGTTTTTCTCGAAATGCACTTTTTTTGTGCGCGTCGTAAAAATGCGAAAAAACTACTCAATCGAATCACTTGAAAATTTTTTTACATACTCATGCAACATTTATCTATTGCATGAACCTCAATTTTCAGCAAAAAAATGTTTTTTTTTTAATTATGCGACCCTGTTTTTAACCTGAAAAAAATCGAATTTCGATACCCCACTTTTCAGAAGAGTACCAAGTCGCGGGAAATCGATTTTTTGTTCTGATTTGAGGTTCATGCAATAGCTGAACACATAAAGTAAACGAAACTTTTTCGTTTTTTTGTTCCAGATGGATATTTTTGGCTGATTTTTACGAGGCGCAATTTTAATTTTACGACGCAAGGTGCTGCATCGCTCAGCGACTATGGCCGCCATTTTGTTTTTTAATAAATTTTGACAATACTTTTTTTATATTTTAACCTTAATAAAGAAGCATGCAAAATTTCAAACCGATATGTCTTGTCAATTTTTTTTTATAGCTGTTTTAAAAAAAAAGGCGATTTTGCCATTTCAACAGTAGGTTAACCCCTTAAATCGATCCTGCGATCATGTTTTCACCTTTAAATTAGTCCTGTAATATTTTTTGGTTGTGTGGGTAAGTATTGCGCCCTTCAATTTTGAGGTTATGCTTTAAATAAGTAGAAAAAATGCAAAAAAACGGTTTTTTCGATTTTTCGGGATGACGCACCCTGAAATTCGATATTTTGATCGCGCCATTCGAACGAATGGAAAAAGCATAAAAAAACAATGGTTTAAAATTTGGCCAAAAACAGGGTTCCTAACCTAAAAGTAATTTGAAAAATTAAAATGGCTCCCTTGGCCCTCAATTTTAGAGGTAAAAATCTGTAAAAATGCATGGTTTTTTGCAACTTAAAAATAAAGCTCTGTTGAAATGTGTAGAATTTTTTAATGAAAACACTGAGGTTTAGCTTAAGAAGCGTCCAAAAGTATCAATAGATTAATAAAATTAAGTTAACATAGGTGATTGAAAAACAGGCATGACTCAAGTTTAAATGATGAAAATTATTTTTTTATGATTGGCAGCGATGTTTTCAAGACATAGCAAACCAAGTAGAGTGGAAGCAGTGTTCATATTTAATTAACTACTTTATTGAGAAAGTGGTATTCCAATCTATAGAAATGGAATTCAATTGAATCAGCCTTTTTCGCCGAGGTCCAGCACTCAGCCAACAAAGCGAGCTATAGCAAACTCTAATGTGTGTGCGTTCACGATTGAATTTGCTGCAGAAATATTCAATTAAGCGGTAAATTAAAATTAATTTAAAGCAATTAAAATGTTATTACATTTAAGTGTTTACATTAATGTCAACACGTCGTTCAACCACACTGGCAGCAGCCCCATTGGTTGAATTGAGTATTTTATTGGTTGATGTGCGCGATTGCCGTTGGGTATTTTTTGAGGGCAAACTACAACTACAGCAGAGGAGGACGAGCAGTATGATATGCCTCATTTGTGGAGCTCGCCTGCATTCTGCTTGCATATGAGTAAATTAAATTTATCGTGGAACTGATTTGTTTAAGGACAATTTAATAGATGCATTCAATCACATACTTCTGATTCTCGTAAACTTTTGAGCACAATAGAACTTTGTTCGTTTGAACGAGCGAAAATGCCAATTTATCCAAATTTGCATTACTCAAATTGCCTGGTGCTTTACTCCGGTTCGATATCGTCAAAGATAATTTGTTTGCCAATACACCGAGGGACCTTCTTGTCAGTTTTAGTAATTAAGTTCGGGGCCGTACTCGCTCGAACTTTTGTTTTCAATAAAATCCTAAAAGTGATGATTTGGTCCAAGCCTCTAATTGAAATTAGTTGCCAAAACGAAAAGCAATTAGGCAAAGACCACAGTACAGCATCCATCTTGAATAAAACACAAAGCAATTAGTAAAATTAACTCTTTTTCGGGAATTAATCATCTGGATGAATGCACAGAAATATAAATTACATTTCCAAATGGAAATTTATAGCTGTAGGAGCAAACCCTTTATTGTGGCTTTGCAAACCCTGAAAGCTCTGCACAGCTGTGAAATTGATACAAAAGGGCAAATGGAGGGAGTTGGTAGCTCAGGTGCACGACTTTGTAAATTAAAACTCGGAGATATGAATAAGCGCGCAAAATGCAAAAAGCAATTCTCTCTACATTAATTTGCAGAAAAGTAATTACGGTTAACGATCCAGAAGATTATTATTATCAACAATTACACAAATGAAATTTCTCTCGAACACCGCACCGCACAGCACAGCACAGCGCTGCGCCGCGTGGCTGCCTCCACTCCGCATATAAGCCCTCGTCGGTTGGACCAGACTTGAAATTTAGTAGATGTGGTGCCTACTGTGTGAGCGAAATTTTTCTATTTAAATGTTTGTGTAGATGATGGTTAAGCTTGTTATTTTTACTTTATATTAGGCAGCATTTAGTCTTCAGAAAATAAAGTAATAATAGCGGAATAAAAATATAAGGAAATATTTCCAAAACCTCTTTACATCGATTTTTATTCTATCAATATGAAGAAGTTATAAAAATTTTTATTAACTTTTGCGAAGTTAATGACTCCGATTTTATTTCTGCAATTAATGGTAAAACTGTATTATCTGAACTTGATTACACGGAAAGAAATGTGTAGGTCAAATTGAAAAGAAAAATGGTTCAAACCAAACGATTTCGCTTTCAAAACGGCGCCAATGGCGCTTACCGTTTGGTTTAACACTAAACAGATGTTCAACTTGAACGCAAGTATTTTGAATGCCAACATATTTATATCAAACAGCTATACGTTCATTTTGACTATAGTAAATGTTTAATTCAATAATTTTTAATATTCAAATTGAATGTTCCGCATATTTAGAATGAATGAAATTAATGTTTAAGATAAACGGAATGCACGTTCAGCGTGAACATTAAAACATTCAATATGAAGGAACTGAAATCTTTAATTTGAATTTTTAACATAGTCATTACAAACGTATTAGACGTTTGCGGTGAACATTTTATGCATTCTATTGGAACGCAATATATGTTTAACGTGAAAATAGTATATATATGGTGTCTTATAAATTAGCCGGGCAAAATATTGAAAGAAAATTTTCATCTCCGATTTTGTTAAAACAGAGGAAAAACAAATGCTTCATTACCAATGGAGTTGACGACGTTCACCGACCTTTTACTATAAATAAAAGATGTTTGTATTAGAAAAATGATTATTTATTTTCACTCATGAATAAAACAATATAATAGTTTGGTACAAAAATAAATTACTGAATAATAAAATATAAAATAAGCTTTCTTTCGACAGTTCGTACATAGTTTTTCTGAAGTTGAAAGTAAAGACTCATCACACTCTGACTACTATCCATATTGCCTCCTCAAATTAATCTTTATTCGAGAACAACAAGCCGGCTAGTGACGATTACCGTTTAAAAGGAGTACATACATTTTCAGCACCAAATAAACACAATAACAATTTGTTAATACCAACTCAAGCTGTCAGTCAATTTGAACGCGTTCATAACGAAAAAAAAAATATAAAAGAAGATGCATCCATACCAAGCCACATATTTTTCCTGTTCGCAATGAACGCTACATACGTTCAAATTGACTAAGCATTCGAATTCACACTGCGTTTCTCCTTTTCGTAATATAAATGTGTGGAAATAACGTTTTTACCAGTCCTACTGAACTCTGCAGTGTTCAATTTAAACGTTTTATCGTTTACCTATTAAATGACGAATTGAACGTGTTTTTTGAACGCGAACATTTTTCTGCGTTTTTGGATAATCGTTCTGTTTGAACCATTTTTCGTTCGATTTGACAGAAAAGCAGTTGAATTGAACGTATTTCATTGAACGCCGATTTTAAACGTGGCGCGCTTTTGTTATGAATTTTCGTTTTTCTCTCCGTGTATGAGCTTTGTTAAAGCTTCTCATCTGTCCCGCTTTACGACCGAATTTACAATCTCCCGGGCCCGGTACATACATAGAACACAATGTCTACGTAACCTCCTTATCAATTTATTTTTAAAAGGTCGTACTAAATAATTTTAGTACTTTATAATGTTTACAGCAACGTAAACAATATAATAACAAGGTGTTTTTCTCGAAATAGCTTTTTTTTGTCTTGGATTTAAAAACAATACTAGTGCATCGATCGGTCTGAAATATGAACAAAATACTCTATGAATTAGTAATTCTCGCTCGTAGTAGAATTATGATTTATCAATAATAATTTCGTATTTGTTTAATATCACCGAAAAAAAATAATTCGTATGAAATCAATATTTTCTTCTTATTAAATTTACATTTTAACAATTCTCTCCTAATTTTACACGAAAATTATCAAAATAATCATCAGATTTCAATCCCATTATTTTCTTATGATATCCATACAAAACATATAAAATCAATAATAAAAATGTCAATTTCATAAGTAAAAGAAATTAGTTTGTATGGTTTTGATACGTTTTCAGTATGAAAAATATATGCCAAGCGTATCAGTTTTAGAAGTCAGTACGGAAAATATACTATTTTTACGAAATGTTATTAATTTTCTAAGATAAAATATCATCTATTGCCAAACTTATTAATTTGATACGAAAAACTTACAATTTCATATGTTCAAGCGTAAGTCTAATAGTTTTCGTATCATCTTAAGCAGTATTCGTATGTGAACTATGAAACGTCACTATTCAAGTGAACGCCAGTTGTGAAGTAAAAGTTCTTATGAACGCGTAACTTAATCGGTGTATGCATTTTCTGAGCATTTTCAATCTTTCTATTAGGTTGATAAAAAAGTTTCATAATAATTTCAGTAGCATCTATTAATTCGTATATCTTATACCTACAAAACATTTCTAATCAACAATATATTCGCCATCTAATACTATAACACGCGAACATCTAGCAGGCAAGTCGTTAATTCCTTTTGCCCAAAACTACGGCGGCTGTGACTCGAAGAAATTGGACACATCCTTCGTGAGATCGTCAACGTTTCTGAAAATTTTGTTTCTCAAATATGACTTCAAATGTCTGAACAAATGTTAGTCAGACGGCGCGATGTCGGGAGAGTATAGTGGCTGAGGAATGGTATTCCAGTGAAGCTGTTATCATAAAAGATCCGGTCATAAGATCCTCTAAAAACTCCCCCGTCATGAGATCCTCTAAAAACTCCCCGGTTATAAGATCCTCTAAAAACTCCTTGCGATGATGACGAAGTAAGAAAGACTGACAGATGGTCACGCGGCAGTTCTTATTGTCGTCGGTGAGACGGTGTGGTATCTATCGAGCTAGAACTTTCCTGCATCCAAAGTTGTGTAAGTGGTTTACTATTGATGGTTGGATGCAGTCAAGTTCTCCTGTTAGCCTCCGGATTCGCTTTGATACACCGGAGTAATGCGTCATCATCGATGGTTGAGGGCCGTTCAGAACGTTCCTTAGCTTCAACAATTGCTTCTCCAGATTTAAAACGATTGAACCAACGCTGGACTGTTCGATGACAAATGATGTTTTCGCTGAATGTATATTTCCAGCAGTTGTGCTTGCGTTCATAACACGCTGCCACTCGTAGAACATGATCACCCGAAGTTGCTCCTGGGTGATCGAAGTCATTTCTGTCCACTGGAACGATTGACCGCCCTTTTATACCCAGTCACGCGGAAGAGTAGAAAACACTCTAGAATATTTTTGAAATCGCTCGATGTCATATTGAATCAAAAACGTAATAAATAAAAATTTAAAAATGTTGCGACAAAACTTTTTTATCAACCTAATATTTAGGAACAAATTTAAAATTATATTACTGTTTGGATATAAAAATATTTACAGGGCCTTCAATTCATATTTATTATATGATTAATGGAGAAAAAGCGAGTCACACTTAAGAAATTTAATGAATGAAGTAAGCATGTAAATATCTTTGTATTTTTATATATATTTTAAATATTAAATTTCGATAGGCCTCCTTATAATTTAATAAGAGTCGTATGATTTTGATATACCTGCCTGTCGTTTACTTTCAATATGTTTTATTATAAAAATAATACGCTGCCAGAATGTAATAAGTTTTCATATCAAAATAATACTCCATTCATATTGGATAGATTTTGTATCGGAATCTTATCAATTTTATAGCGAAAATTTCATATCTTTTCTTTAGGTGTAGATAAAAAGAATCAGAGTTTCTCAATTTTTATTTCCACCACAGTAAAATGTGAATTAATTATATTTATTATTGAATAAACTTAGTATGATTATTAAGATTTATAATTTTAGTACGAATTTGTAAACACCATTCTTTTATGTATAAAAACAAAAATTAAATTCACAGCAGTTGTCTTTATATGAAGAAACAAATCCTATAAAACACCTATTTTTGCAATATTTGCAGACTACAGAGTACCCCTTAAATGACTTAAAGATACACTTTTTGTATAAGCTATTATAAGTTTCAGTAGTTAATATAATTATAGTTACTTTTTCTCTGACTTCATTATCTAGGTTTAATGATAAATCCTAATAAATTTTGCAATCATCAATTATCTTTTAATTTTTCGCTTATTTCAGTTAGGTTGACTTCTTTCAGTAATTCTTCGAATGCTATTGAAGACGGGTCTGCTAAATATGACTTCCATCTGTTCAGCGGATATCATAGAATTATAACTGTGGAAGCTACTTACGTTATCCTCTACATTACTAAAACAACTTATCTTTTGCTTTGGAATTTATCACCTTTTCCTCTAATAGAAACCCCGAATCAAGGAAATGGTTGCGAAAAAGGTTTAACAAATGCGGGGTATCGGCGAAAGGGCATGTTACGAATAATACGAACAATTTTGGCTTCCAAGCTGTCGATTTTTGCTGGTTTATCAGCATAAGCCAGTTATTTCCTATAACAACACTACTTAGCAAGTGTATCTACAGTATGAAAAGATCATTCCTCACATTTTCTCTTTAGACAAAATAATAGTTACACTATGACTGCAACTGTCACTCACAGGAAGCAAGCGAAGCTACCAATTAGAAAAGTCAATTAATAGGCGCAATGCGATTTCCTCATTTTCAATTTTACTTAGGCCTTTAATGGCCAGTCAACATAAAAGAAATTTACAAAACATGCCGCCCAAAAGGACTTCCATTGGCGGCTGATCGGTGAAGGGCAGACAAACAACTTTGCGGCCATCGACATAGCTGGCCTATTGATTGCTGTCGGCCCCCGTGTCGCTCGGTTTGTCTGCTGGCTGGCTTATATCGTTAATTATCATCAATTATTCAAACTGCATTTTAATTGATCACTTTTGCGTTTTTCGGATTGAATTTCCAATATTGGGGAAAGCCATGCTCGTTCCTTGGTGGGAGGATTTTCGGTGTAGGCGAGGAAGCAGCGAGCAGCGCTTTTTTGAGTAGATTATTACGAGGGAAGTTCGATAGTGACCGAGCAAGTAATTAAAATTTTACGGATAACGTATTTCATGTGCGTGTAATTTGGTCGAAATGTTTTAATTTATTTTGCACAGAAATTAACCCGATTAATAATCTAAAACTCTTTCGTGGCATGGTCAGCGAGGCATTGATTGCCGCCGGATTTAATATTAATTTGCATTCGATCGTCGAAATTATCAGATAATTCAATATGGCAAAAGCCTCTGATCGAATTATTCTTCGAGTAATTTCGAAACTTAATTGCAATTATTTATAAAATACATTCCTCATTCTATGGATTATTTATATGCACGGTATCGATTGAATACTTTGTTTTATAACAACAATGATTTTGTAGAAAATTCTAATTCTAAAAAATAAAACTGAAGGGAAATAATAAATATAAACAAATTTCATATACCTGCTGACATTCAAATAAATAATAATAAAAGTAGCAGTAGCTGTAAGTCGTAAAAGGTAAGTATGTCAAAGAAAAATAAATTCTGTGTATTAGCCACAATTGACATTTTTAAGGTATATTTAGGGACATTATTAAGTAAGTTTAGCATCACATATTTATTTATTTATATAAAAAGAGTACAATACATCACACCCAACCCTTAATTTACACGATAGATACGTTCCAAGAAAGTCGTATAAATCGAAACCACACATATAAATCGAGACCCCCGCCGCGCCGTATACATCTAAAAAACTACAAGTTGTCCACCGGGCAAATTGAATCAAAGAATGTGTATAAACAAAAGTCGTACACTGAAAATGCTAAGTGTGTTATACAACACATATATGAGTATTATTTTACCATACGTATGTGTGTAATTTGGCTTTAGTTTGACAAAAAAATTTGCTAAGCGTGTTACTGTGTTATTGTTTGAAAATCACATAATTTCGAACAATGCAAATAAATCAAATTTCTTATTCTTATATGTGAATATGTATATATTCAACTTCTCCGAATGTATGCATACTATTTTCATTACATTCTATTGTTGTATAATTTATAAATTATAGTATTTTGAAACACGCTACTCCCTAGAATTGAATCGGTAAAAATTCACTGATTTTCAATGAGAAGTGAACCGTTTCCAGAGAAATTAACTGAAAGGCCCTGTTAGCATGACGAACGTACCCCCAATGGGAACCTATATTGCTACACACACCATCATGTAGAGTAGGTTACTCATAGTCAATATAAGCAATAGGTATGCAAGTAGAAACGCGGTTTCTTTTTGGTCAAATGCAACTTTATTGAAAAGATACTTGTTAAAAAGATTAATAATCGAAATATTCCCCATTACTATCTATGGTCTTTTGTCATTTATCAGGTAGATGATGAATGCCTTGGCGATAGAAAGTTAGTCGTTTCGAAGCAAAATAGTCATCAAGTCATAGTCAAAATAAGTGGTAATCAGAAGGAGCCAAGTCTGGAAAATAAGCCGCATGCTGGATAACTTCCCAACCTAATACTTATGACACCGAAAGATTGGTTAGCCAACTATTCTACTTAACCAACGTCGAAACCACAGTTATACCATAGACACACTATTTGGTTAACCAAGCACCTTCTTGGTTTAGCGCTTAACCAGCTCAAATCAGGTGGTTTCGACTTAATTCCCCATACAAACGAAATGGTCACTGTGTTTGGTTTCGACGTTTGCTAACTAGAATAGTTGAAACACCAACCTATGTGTGTCATAGATTAGTTTCGAATAATATTTGAATACTACTGTCTGACTTTTGGCTACTCCCGAAAATCAAAAAACCGATCCGAGGACATCGTTTTGACTCGATTAAAGAGGTGCAAGCTGAATGGAAGAAGGTTTTGAAGGCCATTCCAGAAATCGACTTCAGGCATAAATATCCAAAGGCGTTTACTTTGTAGGGGATGAAATAAATTTGGAAGAATAATAAGCCGTTTGTTTTGTTTGTTTTATTTAAAAAGTCGTACTATGTTTTTATCACAGTAGTATGTAATAACACTTTATCAAATGAAATCTTAAAAACCTATACGAACAAGATACTTTCAACAATAAATTGAATTTGCAGAGCGGCGTTCAATATACGTTATGTAGGCATGTAAAGTAATAGAATTACTTCACATAAGTATATATATTTTTTTTTTGTATTTGGAAAATTATGACAAGAATCTAATATTAATTAAAAAATTATTAATCATTGTCATAACCTCCTGCGGCCCACTGTCCTACCAGTAGTACTAATTCTTTATAGTAATTCAGACCCGGACCTCATAAGTGCGATGTACTCATTACAACCCAAGGGCCTACTTGTAGGCCTTAATATAAAACGTCAGATTTCCGATTCAAATTAAACTGTTGGGTCTGAATGACTATAAAATATTAGTACTACTGGTAGGTCCTTGGGCTGTAATGACTAGGTCGCTAGTTAGTGGTCTGGGCCGCAGGAGGATAATGGCTGCGTTTTTCCATTATCCTATTTGAATCAGATTAAATAGGAAATTTTGCACTGAACTGAATTTTCTAGCCCAGTACGTATAGCAAAGATTTAAAAATGTACTTAACCCTTTCAGACACAATGTCCAATATATTGGACAAAAGTTGTCACTGATTTTAAAGCTATTTAACGTAGACACCAATATTAAATCTGCAATGGTTGGCAACTCTGTTAATAAAGTAGCTTTTAAACTTTACAAAAATAAGTTTTGTACCGAACTCTGACCATTTCACATGGTTCAGTGCCCTTTTTGTGAAATTATATTGTGCGGCAGTAAACAAGTGGTCCTTAGTGCTCATATAAAGGTTGTTTTTTTTTTTTTAATCGAGTTTTAACAAAAATCGGTAAGTACTCTTTAACTATTTTTTAAACAATTTATGCAGAAAAGTGTAAAAAAATACGTTTTGATTGGCCGCCACGCGCAAAAAAAAGGCATGTCCCATATATGGGACATCACCTGGTGGCCAGGTGAGGCATCCTACCTTAATTGTTTTTGCATATTCGTGTTTATTAGTGTCATATTTGTGTATAAGCAAAAATTCAGATTTTTATCTCAAACGCCTGATTTTTGTGTCTGAAAGGGTTAAATAACCACTAAAAACGTTTTTGCACATAAATTCTTAGTAATAAAATTAATTATTTAACTATAGTATAAACTAAAAATAAACGAACAAGTGCGAGGCAGACTCGCACACTTCTGTTAATTTTAATTTAATTTAATTTTCAGGGCTTATTCATGGAATTTTAGAACGATTTTGACTTTCTTAAGTAAAGAAAGGATAAATACATAAATAACAAAGGTCAACGCCATTCTTCTTAGCGCATACCTGATATGTAATTTTCATACGACTTTTTCTGTAGATTACGAATCTGAAAATCACGTTTGTGAGAAAAATAGTGTTGAGAGTGAGAAAACTCATATGGTGATTGTTTTAATAAAAAATAAAGGAACTTCACAGGATTTCAAAACGTTATTCGATTTGGTTTGAAGAGTTATTTACTTCTAACTTTTATTAGGATCTTTGGAAAAGCTGGTTCTTCACGAATGTGTGTCATTAGTGGTTTTAATTCACTATTTGTTGTTTGAGATTATCCGTGTATAAAGGAAAGGAATATCGCGGAAAGTTTTAGAGTTTTAGTATTGTCATTAAAATGCTTAAATTTTAAGCATTAATTTCAGCCTAATAATAAGCGTCTATAACATTCCGTTAGTTTTCTGAAAATTTCCAAAAATAGCTACAATAAACATAGCTTATTCCACTTTTTAGAGCTATTTTTCGCAAAAACTCCACGCCATGATAAATTTTCGTTTTCAGATTTGTATTTAGTACCCTAAATAAAATAACATGAAAAGCAGTTGTTAAAATTAAAAAACTTCTCATTGCTCGTATTTTGCAGTTTTGTGTGATCAAAGTATTTACATGGACCACATTCAACGAGAAGCTTAGAGAACAGATTGAGTTTGAGTCTCCTTACGTTCATTTGTGGTCAGAAATAATGAATATTTTAAAAAAAAATTTGTCGGCCATTTGTACTTCTCAAGATATTTAACTTGAGAGATCGGCAAAAAAATAACATTTCGTTTTCAATTTTTCAAATTGTAACGAATTGTTAATTACAACTAGAGAATTTTTAAATTTCTGGCTCATAAATTAGACATTGCTGGAGTACTCAGAAATTTCACACTGATAATTACGAACTAGTCGAGTATTTTCAAATTTCTGACCGATGTATTACCGATTGCTTAGGTAATGGAAAGTGTTTTTTTGCTGATTACCGAATATTTCTTTATTGGAAATATTATAATTATTTTTTTGAATATTTCTATAATCATAAATTATAGAAAACAAAATGTAATTTCTATAGTATTGTTTATAATCATCGAAAGTATTGACGAAAATAATATTCTTGCCTAGCACGAATTCAAAAATTACAATATGATATAATATAACTAAAAACAAAAACTAAATCTGCCCAATGGTTAATTCTGGCAGTTCGTCTGTAGAACAAGTTCTTGGTTAATTTCCATGTTCAACCCCTTCGTTTGGTAGAAATTGCTTGAAGAGATGTAGATCTATCTCGCTGGCTTAGTTATAGTTCCCAGCATGTGTATAATTGAATAGCTCACTACAATGGTCTTGACAAGTGTATAGCACATTTAATGCTTTAACTCTTTTAATAACACAGCCAAAAAAAAAATTTTTTATGGGCAACGGACTGGACTACTATGTATATCTTTATGTTTTTGAGGTCGCTGAAACCGAATCCGGGGTCGGTTTGACCTCATCAGGTCAGGGTCAAGGGTATTTGAAGGTCAAATTTACAAAGTAACAGTAAAGTCGAAATAAGAGGTATATCTATATATTTTCGAGGTCGCTGAATCCGAATCCGGCGCCGGTTTGACCCCATCAGGTCAGGGTCAAGGTCATTTCAAGGTCAAAGCGAAGGATATAATAACTATGCGTTTTTCGGGTGACTGAGTTCGAATCCGAGGTCCATTTGATGTCATTAAGCCAGGGACAAATATGATAACTATACGTTCATTGGGCAGCTGAGCTTGAATTCAATCATTTGATCCATCAAGTTAGATTCAAGGTTATTTCAAGTTCAAAGTAAATAAAAATTAGTAAATCTGGGAGAAATATGACAACTACATGTTTTGGATAAAAAGTCTATCCAATGATAAATGTTGCACTGAAACGAATTTTTTTAACACGATTATTACTATTTTTACCTCCGATTATTTAGGATATTCTTGCATTTGTAAATTTGTAAATTTGACCTTCAAATGCTCTTGACCCTGACCTGATGAGGTCAAACCGACACCGGACTCGGATTCAGCGACCTCAAAAACATAAAGATATAGTAGTTCAGTCCGTTGCACATAACATTTTTTTTTTTTTGTGGGGCTGTGTAATTGTAGTCAACTTCGCTGAATAGCTAACTCAATATATTAACTCGTATAGCAATCTAGCTGAACACAACAGTGTGGAAAGAAGTAATTAGCTAACTAACTAATGTTAGCCTGCATAGGAAAGTAGCTCAATGCGCAAAAAATATTGAAGAAGATTTCAAAATGCAGACTCTGAACTTGAAACGATTTTATTAACATTTTACCCTGTAGAGCATTTTTTGTCACCTTCTAACCCCAGTGATAGTCGTCGTTATATCAGATGCATTCTTTTCATTCAATGAACATTTTTGAAAATATTTCTAAAAACCTGTGTATTAACCCTTTGAGGATGAGCGTTTTTAGGGTTCCGTAGCCAAATGGCAAAAAACGGAACCCTTATGGATTCGTCATGTCTGTCTGTCTGTATGTCGGTCCGTATGTCACAGCCACTTTTTTCCGAAACTTTGAGAACTATACTGTTGAAACTTGGTAAGTAGATGTATTCTGTGAACCGCATTAAGATTTTCACACAAAAATAGAAAAAAAAACAATAAATTTTGGTAAACCGCAATTTACCTTTCATTCAATCAACTCAAATATAAAAATAAAAATAAAACATTTAATTTCATAAACATAAACCTTATGCACAAGAACTTTTATATTATGTTACTTGCTGCTACGGAACCCTTCATGGGCGAGTCCGACTCGCAATTGGCCGCTTTTTTTAAGTGTATGTAATGAGGATTGGTGGAGAATTGATCGAGTGTGATGGAATTTTCAAGCTACCTCGGCTCCTTCAACATGTGCTGAAGATGATGATCGGCTTAATTGGAACCGGAATTGAATTCTAAAATTCTTCTCGAAAAATCCCAAGGTATTTCTGCAAAGATGTCCCTCACAGCTAATTCCATTGATGACCTATATTCAGTGTTTTCGACTTCACCGGCATCTGTTTTACCAGTGGCCGAGGACATCCGCCGTGGAATGAGACAGGTTAAGAGTAACCTTGGATGTTGGTTTGCAGCGGTGACAGCTAATTCTGAGTTGATGGGCTCTGTTCCAGCAGACATTGGATCGCTCTCTGTGCGTCAGTCGTCCGTGGGCTGCAATGGCTTAAGCACTTCGCCTTCTCCATCACCTCCTTCGGCTGTACTTCCGGCTGGTGCTGTGGATGTTAACGATGCCGCGCAGTGTGCGTCGTCTGGTTTGAGTGCTCAGGTTGCTCAGGATTCATCGGGCGGTCAACATATTATGCTTCAGAGTCCCTCGGGTTGTTTTAATGCTGGAACCATCCGTTCTTCTGCGGATGCTGGCAAAGGACCTGTTACTGTCAGACCAGCAAAAATACCAAAATGCCTTTTCATCTCTTTCATCCAGACACCACTTAATCGGACATTGTTAGCCTCATTTCCTCACGTTCCGCATGATGTAGTCGCCTGCAGGAGGATTGGCCCTCCGCCCGGTCTCGAGGGTCGGACTTTTTTTGCTTTCTTTAAGGTGTTTGTTCCTGAGGAGGCTTACTCTGTCGCCGTTAACCCCAATATCCCTGAGGGAGCCATTGTCCACGAATTTCTCCCTAGACGACATTCCGACAATTTTGCAAAGATCTCAAAGACCTCAAGGTTTACAAAAAACATATCAACCAAATCTACATGTACTATTCAAATGTAACTGGGCTCCTTTCTAAAACTACCAATTATTGGGTGTTACTTTAAAACTGCAACACAAGGACGATTCTAACAGCATATATTCCCCCGGGGGTTGCTGCGGATGTGCTCTCAGGCTCCTTGTGTCAGTTTGACGAGGTGTTATTAATCGGCGATTTTAATTTACCTTCGAATGACAACGAGCTTTTGCCCATCTGTGTGTCCGCTCCGCCTCATCACATTTCTTTCATAGACTGCCTTACTTCGGCTGGGCTGACGTAATGTTCTAACATTGCCAATGAATCCGAGAGATTCCTGGATCTGATATTTAGCTCTGATCCCGGCTTCACCTTGGTAAGACGCAGCTTGGCTTCCTTGCTTCCTGAGTCATCCAGCTTCTGACTTCACATGTTATGTTTAGTTTTGCCCCGTGACAGCTACCACATCATTTAATAATATTTGTTTTAATTTTAAAAAGGCTGATAACTTGAAGTTAAATAGTTTATTAGCTAATTGTAACTGAAATAACGTGCTTCTTGAACGAGCTATCGATGTTGCGGTCGAGGCTTTGTATAAAAAATTATTCGCCTTCCTTTCTTTTTGTGGCTCTATGTCTAGGTCAAGTGACGCTTCTTCGGGTCACCTTGGCTTAACAATTCTCTAAGCACCTTAAAATTCTAAGAGCTAAGGCCTGTAAGAAATTTGTATTTCGGGGAACGACAGGGATTTCCTTGACAATTCCGACTTGCGCGATCGCTATATCTTAGTCATCGAAAATGTTTATTCGCACTATATTGATAATATGAAGGGCATACTATCGACCGAGCCTAAGCAGTTTTGAAGATTTGTAAATTCCAAACGTGGAACTGACGGATACGTTATTGTTGAAGCTTGGGGATTCGGAGGGCAGCAATCTTCTGACTATTGTCAATTTTTTCGGCGATTTCTTTCTAGTTAACACCTGTGACATTAGTTTTAAGGATTTTAGCACGTTGACGACTTTGCCGGCGCCATCGTTGGAAATGAAAGATATCTTACTTGACGACAAAAGATTTACGCAATATTTGATCAGGTTGCCTGATAGTTTTTCTTGTGGTCCCGATGGTACCCCTGCCTCTCTTTTTAAAATATATTCCAATTCTCTAGTTGGTGTTTTGTTATTTATTTTATTTATTTATTGCGAGTGGCGTTGACATAAAAATCCTCATTTATTATTCCTTTGCATAAAAAGAGCAACATTATTTATGTAAATGACTTGTCTGGGTGTTTAAACACTCAAACATTCTGTGTTATGCTGACGATGCAAAGATTTTTCGTGTTGTGTCTTCCCCAAACGACTTCCTTATTTACACCGCCTCAAACTTTTTAATATAGATTCTTTAGAATGTCAACGCATAATCTCGAAAAATGTTTTCACCTTTGACTGCCTACTAGATAACATTGATTCTTCGGTTTTGCTATCTTTTAATATTTCTCCTTCCTTCCTTCTCATTCACTGGGATATAGAAATTTTCTTCACGTTCCTCAATATCGTACTAATTATTGTTACAATGAACCTATCACATTGATGTCCCGTTTTTTCAGTAGATAGAAAATTATGAAATTTCGTAATTTATGGCTAGATAACTACGCGTTTTCTAAAAAGTAATTTTATTTTCCTACATCAATTCCCAAAAAAGCTATAAGCAATTTTGTAAAAAGTGGTTCAAGTGTCCCGGAATCCTCCTAGATATAAGGTCTGAACGTGAACCAAAAAATATGAAAAAGATCTCTTGTAGCTTCAAGAATGTTGAACAAATATGAAATTTCCGACAAACATTAACATAGAACATTTTCCTTGCAAAGTTCGATCTTTGCGACACTAGAGCTGAGCTAAGAAGTAGAATGGATGGAGTGATTACTGCTGAGTTCAGAACTTTGTACGCCGACAAGGGATGTGCGTGCAACCGTGTAGAATTTTACAAAGTGAAACGTGTGAATTTTAGCGATTTTTTTATTTATTTTTGGCGCATAGGCCCCATTCTCAGGAGCTGAGGCCCATCGGGCTCCAATCTAGTTACGCCAAAGGCAAAACAATGTGAAAATCAATAGAAAACTAGTCGCATGCGCCCCCGCTAGCTTTGCGGTAGCATTTACGCAGAACTTCTGTTCCCGAGCGAATGAATGCAAAAATTACATAAAGCATCTGAAGTGGCCATAAGTGATTCTATCGGCCAATTGCGTCTAAATTCACAGGAAAGGTATGAAGCAAAACACTTGGAGCCGTGTACTCGCACAATTCACAAAAGAGCAAGTGCGGAGCACGAAGCCACTTGAGACGAGGCACATTCAAAGCAGGTCGTTGCTTAAATCTTTGATTTCTATCACTGCCCATTCAGGCGGAATCAAAAGATGTGGGCCGTTGGGCCTTCCGCCACAGGACTCGGGACTCCTCTGCGCTTGTGAAAGTGCCAACAACTAATTTCCGGTGGCAGTACAGTCGGACAGCTTTGCTGCATTAGCCGGCGACGGACACACATAAGTCACGAAAGAGCTCATCGTCACATCATTGCATTACCTTACCGACGTAATAAAGTTACCAGACGGTAATGAACATGAGCTCAACTGGGTTTATTGCCCTAATTGCATTTTGGGCTATTACCTAACGCTGCTGTGTCGCCTCTCTAGTTCTTGACTCGGCGCTCCACAGCTTCGCCGAAAGCAATTGCAGTGCAATTCTCGTGTGGTTTAACCCCTTTTGAAACAACAATTGTCACCACACTTGAATTTCACGTCTAATTGAGCACGCATCACAATAATAGAAATAAAACTGGCACATAGACATCGGCACGCCATCTTGCCGGCACGGCCAGCTCCTTTGAGCGGGCGCACGTGTGCCTGATCGGGTCGAGGATGAGGGGTCGCAACGGGATTAACGCTGCTAAGGAAGACCAAGAGGATGTGTTGTCATTGCCGGTATGGTTCTCAATTACCCCTTTGTTTGGCGATCATTTCACCTCGATTCATTCGCAAGGAGTAATCAACACATGGGGGCTGGCGGCTGATTTACGGTGTCATAGGGTAAATTCTGATCCGATTAGTGAGCGCCATGTCCCTCTTAATCAGTCAAGAGTGTGTTGAAGTGCACATAATTTGCATAACTTTCCAGAAAATATAAAATAATCCATTTTGCCGATTGCCGGTTCACTAAGATAATTAATACTTACTGTTTTTCGTTTAAAGGGTAATCCTACTTTCAAATGTTGAAAAATTGTTTTATATACGAGTACATGTTTCTGAAGACTTGTGTCATAAAAAAAAATGCTGAAAATCATCTCTAGTAATTTTTATTGAAAAGAGCAATAATGCGAATTAACCACAAATTGTTAGTATATACATATGTACATAGTCGTGCCATAAGTTCTGTCTCCCTCCCCTCCACTAAAAGGGTCACGACGCATCTCGATTACCTGTCGCGAATTAGCTTAAATACTTCCCGCTTTGTTAAAAAAATATCATTTTGTCATTGGATTTCGAACGAGCAACATGGAGTGGGGCATTAAAGAGAACAGGATCGCCGTTATTGCACTATTTAAGTGCAACAAGTCAGCAAAGGAGATATTTGAGCTTCTTCAGCCACTACAAATTACAATAAAATTTGTGCATCGTACTATCAAACGATACCGTGAGACTTCCTCTGTCGATGACAGGTCCAGGAGCGGGAGGCCTCGTACGTCTCGTACACCAGCAGCAGTAGAAGCGGTGCGTCACCGCATACTGAGAAATCCGCTCCGAAAACAAAAGGTGATAGCACGGGAGATGAAAATACCCAAAAGGACGATGTCTCGTATTATCAAGGAAGACCTTAAGCTTAGTGCTTATCGACGGTCAACAGGGCAGCGGCTTACGGACAAGCTTCGTGCGATACGAGAGATGCGATCTAAAAGTCTCTTGAAGAAGTACGCGGGAAAAAATACCAACAAATACTTTTTTCAGACGAAAAACTTTTTACTATTGAAGAGAAGTTTAACCGACAGAATGACAGAGTGTACGCGCATAGCTCTAAGGAAGCGGCTGAGAAGATACCCAAGGTAGAGCGTGGCCATCATCCCGCCCCAGTCATGGTTTGGTGGGGAGTTGGCTATTACGGTGCTACGGAGCTGCATTTTTGTGAGCAAGGCGTGAAAACGAAGGCAAAGAACTATCAAAGTGACATCCTGGAGAAGATGGTGAAGCCGCTCAACACAACGATATACCATGGTCAGCATTGGGTGTTTCAGTAAGACTCAGCACCAGCTCATAAAGCCAAGACAACGCAAATCTGGTTAAAATTGAATGTTCCTGACTTCATTTCTGCTGAAGATTGGCCTTCTGGTAGTCCAGACCTAAATCCTTTGGACTACCGCTTATGGAATATTTTAGAGGAGAAGGCCTGCTCTATTCAACATCGAAACATTGAGTCATTAAAAGCAAGTTTGATGAAAGCAGCGAAGGAAATATCACTAGATGTCTTGCGTACTGCGATTGATGAATGGCCGAAACGTTTAAAAAAATGTGTAGCTGCAAAGGGTGGGCATTTCGAATAATCGTCTGCATTACTGTAAATTAGAATAAGTATATTACTAAACATAATAAATAAAATTTAATTATTTTTTTCTTATATGAGCTTTTTTTGATTTTTCCTTTGGGACAGAACTTATGGCACGACTATGTATAATTTGTAGCCCCTACTCATTAAAAAAAAAAAAAAACAACGTGCTCCTATCCGTTAAATTTGATAATTGAGTGTCATGGGAAACTACAATTACAAGTTTATCACGTAGGGCTTTTGAGGCAAATAGCGCTAAAAGCTGGAATAAGCAATAATCTAGCCATTTGTGGACATATAAAACTAATATTATAAGATCTTCTTACTATAAATATATAAATAAAAATACTAAAACCTTGAAGGTTTCTACAAAATATCCTGCGAAAATAAATGAACATGTAGCGATAATTTCATAAAACATGTAGCGATAATTTCATGAAATACAGTCTTTCCCAAAGATCTCAATAAAAGTTACAAGTAAAGTATATTTTATAGTTGTAGCTCAGCGTTCAAGCTTTCATTAGACCATCATTTTGAATTCCTGCGTAGCTTCATTACATTTTAGCTATGTGTAGAGAAATGGCCTCTGTCGAATTTGAAAAAAGGTATGCCAAACTAGAGTTAGTGAGACGCGTATTAAAAACCCTACTTCCTCTCTATCCCTTCATGTTTCCGAAATAACAGGAATTGACATTTTTGAGGTAAGCGTTTATTATTCACCCTATAATTCAGCGAGTGTGTACCCTATGAATAAAGATCAATCAGCATTCGACTCTCCAAGTATTCCACTGAGTTCTGAACCGTGTCTGAAACTTATTTATTGCATTACAAAAAAGGAACGATATCTTCTAAATTCAGCATCAACTAATGAGAGTGCTTTTATAAATTGATGACCGATTTATCTTTCTACAACCGTAAAAGACAACTTGAGTTTTAATTTAACTTAGTCTTTAGAGAATTTTAATTTTTATTATCACAATACCCAATAGCTCGGTTAGTAACGCGATGCGTTGGTTGCGAGCCACAGAAGCTGTGGGTTCAATTCCCACCAGAAACCCTGGTTACAAAAAGTGGTATCACAATGGGCCTATAATAGCCTAAGTGTGTCTTCAGATAGCCACATCAATCTAAATACATCTATCACAATTATACACCCATTATATTTAGAACAAAAAAAAAAAAAAAAACAGTCAAGAGTATGCCGGACATGGATATGGGGGTTCTCTTTCCATATTTGTGCAATTTCAGATATTTTATAATAGTATTAAAAAAGTTCAGAAGGTGACGCCGATAGCAACTTTGACAGCCAATATCTCTCAACTGAAGCGCTAAAATTAAAAAGTCCCAGAACTTTTTAATTGCATTTCGTAAGACGTATCCTGAGATATAGTTGGAAAAAAAACTGTTCTTTTGTTTAGTTTTCACTGAACGGCCCGACTAGAATTTATAGGGGGCATGCCTCATGAAGCGTGTGGGCCTCATGTGGCAGGTGAGGGGTATGCCGACAGAGGGATTTCCCCGTAGATTCCTCATAAGGTCCTCATGTGGCAAGTGAGGGGCATGCCGATAGAGGGATTTCCCCGTAAATTCCTCATGAGGACCTCACAAAATAAAATTAGCGATACTGAAGTGAGGTTTACCTTATGAGTACCTCACAAGGGTCTTATGAGGCAAACCTTACAATGAAATAGGCAATCCCACCTTTTGCTTTACAGGGGTTCGATTAGGCAAACATCACATATACACCTAGGCATACTTGACGTTATCTGCTAGTGGGTTATATTTGCAAATTATCAGCTGGGCTCGATTAAAGCACAAATCCCAGTATTATTAATAGCTGTCTTATCGGGTTTTCCTTACAAAAACTTCGTATTTCATAATCTATTGCATGAAGTATCAGCTTCTTGAGAATCCCTCGACGAATCCCCCTACGAGCTGACAGCTCATCGCCATATTGCGGCACTCGTTCTTTTTTGGATTCTACCCGCAGGACGGACAACATCAGGGCGCACTCGCCTCGGACTGAGTTTAAGTTTATTATAATAATTTATACTAATAAAGAAGTATTTCCACATGTATATAAGTATAAGGAGTTAGGATTATATTATTAAGTATTACAAAGAGAGCCTGAATGAGGCAAGGCGTTATTTGCCCTACGGCAGCCTCATGGGACCCACACGAAGCAGTATGGCTAGCCTCACAGGGACCCTAGCTGTACCCCACCAAAATTCTAGTCGGGTTTTGCCTCACGAGGCCCACATGAGGCAGTCATAATGATGCGCGAATGAGGCAAGGCGTTATTTGCCCTTCGTGCGCCTTATAGGGCAGCCTCATGGGACCCACATGAGGCAGTGTGGCTAGCCTCATAGGGGCCCTAGCTGTACCCCACCAAAATTCTAGTCGGGGGGAAGAGATGTAAAAAAATTAATTTCTAGTTTTGGGTTTTTAATATACATCTTTACAAAAAATTTCGTCTCACAAGCTGCAAAACTGAGAAAGTAATAGGGCTGTGACTGACAGACGAGGGATGGACGGATGGACGGACGGGCGGACAGAAAAGGCGAAACTATAAGTGTTCCTAGCTGGCTCAGGACCTAAACACAATTTAAAAAAAAAACCCCCGTCTTTCAGATTTGCGATTTTACTACGTAGCAGTGAATAGATTTACAAGTGGTTGCAAGTGGTTGAACACTCAGCTGAAAGCATGCAGAGTTTTCTGTATAGTGGCGGTTAAAAGTTTTACATATGCCAAACTTTAGTTTGGCATACAGCAATACCTCGACTTACTCTACCCAGACTTACGTGAACCCGGAATTACGCGATTTTCAAATCTCGTCGATTCGTCTTTTGTTTGAGCGCCACACAACTCTCGATTACTCACTCCCCCCACACTATTGTTTAGCTTATGTACATGTTCGGAAGTGTCGCGCGGAGTCGACGTATAGTAAAAATTTATTTTGTGTTGTTAATATAGGCTCCAACAAAGAGCGCATTTCTTCTACAAAACAAGGTAAAACAAGGAATAAAAATAGTATTAGCATACTACGAGGAAATTTTGCAGGAGAAAAAAATTTTGAGCCGTCAGACGACCTTATTAGTTTCTATAGAGCCTTCTACATTGAAATACCTTCGGTTTCTAATTTTGTATTTGCATTATCTAAGATTTTATTAAACATTTCTTTCTAAATTATTATTTTCTTTAGTCTCCGGCCCCAATTAAAAATAATTTGTGTGTATTTATATGCGAAATTATACCCCTACTTACGCGAATTCGACTTACGCGGCTATCGCTCAGTCCCACCCGTCGCGTAAGTTCAGGGTATTACTGCATTTTTTTCAAATTCAATATTCGTACATATAGTACGTAGAGTGTTAAAAAGAAATATATACCACTTTGATCAAGAAGTTTCAGGAATTTATTCAGAAAATTAAAAAAAAAAACAGTTTATTTATCAAAATAGACATTGTCCACTTCAAAGTACTCTCCATTAACTGCAACGCATTTAGCGCTTGATTCAATCCTCGGAACATTTTCGATACTCCTTTTTCGGTAAGACTATTAGAGCCGTCTTGGATTTCTCCATTCCCCCGGAGGTTTTTTTTCTAGTCATACTCATAAATCCGCCGTCTCGTCTCCAGTAATGATGCGTTGGATGAATGTTGGATCGGATTCAGTTATCGAAATCATGTCTTTCGGGTTATAATGCGATTTGCATGAAATTCAGTTTTTTTGGCACCAGCTTTGCAGCGACACGTCTGAAGCCCAAATCATTAACCAAAATGCTTTGAATGTTCAAGTGCTCTGCCAGCTCTCTAATGGGATTTTATCGATGTTTTCGTCGGTTCGATGCCACTGCGTTCGTTATCCCCGTTCGTTCGTGTTCGTGTCACAGATAACCACTTGTTTTCGTTAGAGTATAGTTGCCAACATTTCCAAGGCCTTCGCACCATTGAATCCGTTTTTAACGCAACATTTAATACAAACTCGTTGATGCAAAATCGTAAAAATCGAAACACGCACAGAGGCAAATGTCAAGACAGCGTCACTTTTATAAATATGAAGCTATAACCCCGCGTCACTTTTGCAAATATGAAGCTATAACGCTTTAAATTGGTGGAAATGTTAATGACAGATGTGGCAACCTTACACAAAAAAGAACTCAACTGACAGCACCACATAGTGGTAATCCTGAAACTTTTTGATCAAGGTGGTACCTTATTTTAGTTCTTAATCCTATTTTTCCGCAAACTGATGAAATGGAAAATATTCGTGTTCGTTATCTACGGAAAAGCCTCGTATATATATGTATGTGTATCTTATACGAAACAAAAATCTCGTCCACCTGTACCTACTATAAGGGAAATGCTATGCAGACTAAATGAAGCATTATTATCAACTGAATCTGATTTCCGTTCCTGAGTTTTTTTCAGTGTTGAGACTAGTACCTCAGATCAGATTGTAGCAAGCTGTACGATCGGGCGAGTATTGATGGTTATGTTAAAAGAAAATTAAATTTCGTTGCAGAGGTTTAAGGCAGATTCTTAATAAAAGCAAAGCGACAAAAAATATATTCAGCATAGTAAAACCATGCTGCTAACACTTTTTATAAACTAATTTGTATACATGCATTGCAATCCGCTGAACTCAAAGTAAGATAATTTATAACATATAAATATCCTTACATCTTAAAACATTACAATAACGAAAAGAAATGACATTATTAATGATAGCAAAAAAATTTGTTTAATTCGATAACTTTATTAAATAAACAAATAAAAATTACAAGCTTTCGTGCCGGTAAAACTAGTATTAATAGACGGTTTAATTAAAGTACCACCTTGACAATGTCACGGTTACAGAATTCCGGAACATAGTTTCGCTTCAAATCGCATAGAATAACTGATAACCTCTTTCATGAAATGGATAGTTTAAATTTCACATGAAATCCACGTTAACAATATAGTAATGCATCTGTGTGGCGAACACTTTGGCGAAAAATTCGTAGAAAACCGATTTCAGGTGCAATTTTGTATAGGGTCCGCCAAATAATTTTTTTTTTTGAAAATGCTATAAAAAAAAAAACTACTGAATATTTTTTCAAATTTCTTTTTTTATTTCAAATTACAATCCTTCCGGTTAATGATGGAAAATAATTTCATTCAAATGGCTGCCTCGGCTGGCCATGCAGTAGCCTACACGATCGGTCCAATTTTTAAGTACATTATGGATTGTGTGCAGCTGTATTTCACCAATGGCTTCACGAATATTGTCCTTTAAAGCGTCAATTGTCTCTGGCTTGTCGGCGTAACACTTATCTTTGACGGCACCCCACAAATAATAGTCTAACGGTGTCAAATCGCAGCTCCGAGGTGGCCAAACGACATCAGCTCTGCGGCTGATAATGCGATTTTCAAAAACAGGGCGCAAAACATCAAGTGTAGCGTCGGCTGTGTGGCACGTAGCGCCGTCCTGTTGAAACCAAATGTTGCCAATATCCTGCTCTTCAATTTCTGTGAACAAAAATTCGTTCAACATGGCCCGATAACGATCGCCATTGACTGTAACGGCCACTCCTTGCTCATTTTCGAAGAAAAATGGCCCAATTATGCCTCTGGACCAAAATCCGCACCAAACAGTGACTCGTTTTGGGTGCATCGGCTTTTGAATGAATGCGTGCGGGTTTTCTCTGCCCCAAATGCGACAATTCTGCTTGTTTACATACCCGCCAAGATCGAAATGAGCTTCATCTGAAAAGATGATTTTTTTGGCAAACACATTCTGCAACATTACCATGATTTTCAAAGTAATGTCGCAATATTTCCCAGCGTTGTTCAAGCGTATACACAACCATATTCGTTCAGCGGAAGGATAAAACTAATTATCTGTCAAATCAGACATGAGCTAAGTGTTGCCATCCACGAAATAAGCACTAGTTGAAAAAAAAAACGTTAGATGGCGGACCCTGTATAAGAATTTCGCTAGACTCTGAACATTTTTAAACTAAAGACACAAAATTATAAGAAAACAATCGTTGAAGACTCATACAAATAAAGTTGGTCAATTTAAACAAAATAAATTGTCAAAAGACTACGCTATACACATTGCTTAACCAACTTAAAACAAGCTATTGCTTGGAATAATTTTTATTAAAATTTTTCGCAGAGTGTGTTTAAAAAATGCATATTGTCACAATATTTAAATAAATATAAATAAAATGAACAATGTTTTAATATAGTAGATTGTTATCTATTACCATACTGACTTATTTGTAATTTAATGTAGCGTAATATTAACTACAATAGAATCCGGATATAACGACCCTCAAGGGACCGGCGACACTTAGTCGTATTAACCGGACGACGCACAAAACGAACGAACACCGATGAATGAATTTAAACTTGTTTTTATGTATTAATATTACTGTAATTATCAAATAATAATATACATAGTTAGATTAATTTCTATAAATAAATAAAACAAATTCATATTAAATCAATTAAATTTTTGCCTAAATTATTAAGAAATAAGCCATTGAGAGCAAATCTTTGGATCCTCTAAAAAAAAAAGCGGTGGACATCAGAACTCATTACTGGATTATCTCAAATCAAAAAATCAAATATATTTGGTTAGTTTATGAGCTTCTCGAGGTAATGACGTTGAGATTTTTTTTTTGACGATTTTTCAATTTTTGGCTTAATTTTAAATTAAAAAAAACGAATTTTAAAAGAAAAAAGCAGTAAAAATCAGCCTCTTTGTCATAGTAAAACTAATTATAATGCAAAAAAAAACATTATCTCGACTTCACTACCTCATATTTTATGTACTTAAAGAGTGTGTCAAATTTGAAGAAGATCGGTCAAGTAGATTTTATTATTATTATTATTATTATTATTATTATTTAGATTTTAGCGGTTAGGTATTGTTTGTGCGTAGGTATTGTAAACAACACTGCGCGTCGTTCTAAGCGGACGATTTCTTGTCAAAATAGGTCGCTATAAGCGGTTGGTCGCTTAAACTGGAGTCGTACTAAACGGACATGTTTTCATAGTAAGTCTATATGAAACCTAACTTGAGTTTGCATTTTCGTCACTATAACCGGTTGGTCGTTATAAACGAAGTCGTTATATCCGGACTCTACTGTACTTGTTTTTTTACTTGATTGCAGGACTGCAAAGACAGAGTTTTCACGCATATCTGGGTATGCATATATGTATGTATGTGGAATTTTTTATACCCTCGACGCATCCCAAAGGCCGAATTGATTTTAATCAATGAGGTGTCTATCGATTCGTCTAAACCGTGTGATGGTTAAGGCTAGGTTTTGTTTTTATAAAGCCATGACGGCCATAAAATACAAAATGGCGGTAGAAAGGAAAAGAAATTACGTACCATATAAGTGGCATATCACTGATTAGGAAAATCAAGATGATGTTTTCTAGTCTATTTTGCAGCCATAAGCTCCGTCTAAGAATTACACAACCTGAAAGTTGTGTAGGTAGGATCTCTACCTTCTTGTTGGGCGTAATGAATGAATCTGTTGTATTTCCATTGAAATTACATTGTGTATAAAAGACAAAGTTGGTCTACATGAAATGGCTAAAGTAAATAACCTACTTATTTTGATAAGGATTAATAGTGTATGGGTAAAAACTAAAAAGTCGTCAATAAAAAGGTATATTAAAAAAATCAAAAAACCCGATGACTTAGGAACATAGTAGAATTTATAATGGAAATCCTTTTTTCCTTAAATTAAAATAGTCATTGTTATTATGATAACTAATTACAGTGGGAGGCATCAGACTCATTTACTTGCTGCCACTCCTGCTACATATATGCCTCCGTCTTCAATTTTTCGTTTTGCTATGCAGCTGTAGTTTGCTTTTCACAACAGAGGGACAATTTATAGATCGCAAAGAGAAATGTATTATATCATGAGGACGAAAAGTCCTGGGAAATGATAATGATCTATTCGATGACGTCGCTATCTTTAAATCTACTGAGCTACGTTGATTCATTTTTATATGTACCAACAAAGAAAGGCATCGTTAATTGTATGGGGTAGAGAATGACATCAAAGTTAAAAGTTTCAGAAACAAGCTGCTCGACCTCATTGTATTGGATTTTAATTAAGAGTTTGTTTCTAGCAATGAAAGAATCAGGAAATTTGGATCTGAAGTACTTTATTTTTAAAGACACTTGTTTTCTCTGTTTATCGAGGAATTTTTCCACTATTTTACCTTTTGTGAAATCTTTATGGAATGCCATGTCAAAGTAGCCACATATGCATCATCGATTTGAGCAAGTTTGAGAGGTTGTTTCAAGTTTGAAGAGGAAATGTTTCTTACATACTTCTGCTCCGAGCCGACTCCTAACATGTGCCCACATTTATTGTTATACTGTAACACGTAACGCGTAACATACATGAAAAATTAATAAGTAGGCATTAAAGTTCAAAAGCTGTATAACAAAAACTCTTCTTAAAATCACTGAGTAGAACAAGAAAGTTTTATTAGTAGTGCATGTTAATTTATTATTAAAAACGATAGAACGGTCTCGAAAGTAACATTGCAAATATTTTCACAAGTTATTATGGCTACACTATAAAAAATAATTTTAAAATTGTTGTATAAATGGGATAAAGCTTATGCAAAAAAATGTTAACATGCAATATAATTTGAAAATTGCACCTTCAATGTATATCTGCAACTTTTCAAGCAATGTTAAACCTTTCGTTCTAATTTTATACAAAGTGTTGTGTAATTTGAGAAAACACCAAAATTGGTATAATTTCACACAACATACGTCGTAATTTGGTGCCAATATAACGTAAATGTTCCCTTAATTCAATCTTCAGTTGCGAGTTGACTTGTGAATATGAGTTTCGCAATTAAAAAGTGGAAAAATTTTGAATTTTGGAAATCAATCAACGAGAAAAAAAGTTATGCAATTTTCTGGCAGACTTAACGCCCAAAATACTTTAATTTTTCCACGAAGAAAAAAAATTGTTGTCTTTTATTTTATTTTAATTAAAAGATCAACAAATCAAAATTTATACTTCGTTGAATTATTTAACGTATAACCCCAAAAGAAAATATTAAAAAATTGCTATTTTCCGCCTTGGTAATATAAACGTTGTGAAAAGTGGACTCTGGCAGCAAAAATGTGCAGGTAGTTAGTTAGTAATGTAAGTATGTATATATGTATGTATGTTAATAGCTGAAAATCATTGCGGAATAATTCACCCGATACATTCTTTCAAGAAGTATGAAAAAATTTTTATTAATTTTATATTTGAGCTCATTTTCCAAGGTGTGGCTAAGAAAGAAAGCTGGTCTTATCTTAAGGGCATGAATTATTTCCTTCCACTGACTGATACTCAGTCTGAATGAATTCTACAAATTCAGGATTGCTTTATTTTCTTATTTCTGTTTGCGTTTTATTTTCAGGATCGAACTCCTTAGAAAAACCTGTGGACTGCCACTAAATGGCAATTGCAACAAATAAATCGTTTACCTTATTCCCGTCCGTGAAAATGTTGGCGATGAACTTAAGCGGGGTTGACCCGCCGGTGTAGTTCTTGGAGAAATAAACTGCAAAACCCGGAATTAAAACTGCAGCAGTCTTTACAGCACTGCTCTTTCACTGTGGCTGCATGAAGAAATTTCGGTGAAAGCGCTTAACAGCCAGGAAATTGACGCCCAAAATCCTAAGAGCCTAAGTACACGTGAACCTACAAGAACTTTGCGGGTAACCACCTCCGGAGCAGCGGAAACAATTGCCTTCAAAGTTTTCGAAAAGTTTACGAACTCGGTAACGGTAGTAGCGAAAATAACGACAGAAACAACTTCACTGAGGGACGTGTGGGTGGCATACACGCAGAAATAATCTCAGAAGTTTTTTCTCGGTGAGCGCCTGCTGATCCAACTCTTGCACGGGGGTGGAACAAACTTGGTAAGGAATTTTCACAGTAAATTGCACTCGGAACGCGCTCCAAAACTTTCGAAATAAACAAACTCCAATTAGGCCGTTAACTTTCGCCGCTGATTTGAAGCCGTTCGGAAACTAAATTTAGAAGCAGGAGCACTCGTGTGGCAATACCGCAGTAAGCACTTTGCGGATACTGCAAGGTGCAGGCTGGCAACTTGACCGCTGACACGTGATTAATGCGTTTTCCGTTAAATAATCAAATCAGTTTCAAACACTCACTTCTCGTAACATCCTTTAAGCGTCCGCTGGACGGGGACACTTACGCAAGCGAACACTTGACCGTTAAATCGCAGCTGGCCGAAGACTCGGAGAAAACGCTATGCGGCTCGGGAACCAGACGGGTTACTTTCCTCCTCGAAGCTCGCGAATCAAATCACCAAGAGAAACAGGCCGAAATGACAGCCTCATCTGAATTGATGGCGACTGGGCTGGATGCTGAAAACTGGGACGCACTCTGCATTGTGACGGCCGAGGAAGGAACGCCCCCTTGCTGGCACCCTATCAAGCAAGTGGGCATGCGCACGCAGTTCCCCAGCGCCATGACGACGGGAACCGATCCGGCTCCCTTTGAATCGCACCGTGGTCCACTCCACGCTGTGCCGCTTGTGATGTTCTCCCCTAACAACTTAATTTAATCGTTTGCGTGTGTTCGTGGCGAGCGGCGCGGCGCGGAACGGCAGGTCTATATAAATCTCGCAAATTTCATTTAGGGCTGAACCCACACAAACAATCTGTCACCAACACAAACCGGATTGCTGGGGTTTCAAAAATTTCTTTAGCAAAAATTGATTTCATTAAAACAATTGAAGATGTCGCACAATTCGGTTAAAAGAGATCATCGCCGCTCGCCGGGCGTGTGCCTGTTTGTGTGCGAGTCGAGATCTGCTGGCATGGCACGGCAACGTGGATGCCAAATTAAATTCAAATCAGAAGCGGGCGGGAAAGTGAATTGGCGGGCTCTAAATTCTTTTGTGGAGATGTGAGAGAGAGCTGGGCTGCAGGCTGTCTGTTTTCTCAGCGAAATATTTATTTAAATTTTAAATCCTCCTGGCGGACAACACCGCGGCATGGCGTGGGTAGGCTAGTGGTTATTGGATAGCTTTGTTTGCTCTGCATTTTTCTTATATTCCCTGCAATTCATGCAAGTTTTATTTGAAGATTGTGCTCGACATCCAGGGCAGACAGGGTGGATTATGCGGATTAACATTTCACGAACTCTGCTCCCTGCTGAAATGCAGAAAAACATCTTTTAAAAGCATGCTGATTCAGAATAAGATAGGTACCTATTTGTATTTCTAGACTTGAATTTTTTTCGACTCGAGTACTCGACCTTAGTAAATAAAAGGATAAATAGAACAGCGAAAAAAATTAATTTTTCTAAATAACCATCCTTTATTTCAACATGTTTATTATAACGTGGGATAAGCATCTCTATGCCTGTATAATAATTATGTATAATATTATAATAATCAGATTCCTTAGAGTCGAAATACTCTATCACTGTAGCTTTCAACTCATTGTCGGTGTAGCTTTCAACTCATTGTCGGAAGTAAATTTTTGGATTCTACAGATATTTTTATTTGTACATAGGAATGCTTGTATTGAAAATGGATCAATAATCAATACCTCAATTTTATAGGGAAAACTAAAGTAGGGGAGACCGGGGATGGTTGTGACATATTAATTATAAATTTTAAATATTTTTTATGTACCAAATGATTAGATTAGACATAAATGAACGAATACTGAGAAAGGAGGCCTGTCACTTTCACCCCCGCACCAGGGGCTGGTTGTTGTACTTCATGGGGCAAAATGTTACAAACAAAAACAAACGTAATAAAAAACCCTTTATTAGGAACATTCGTCACATACAGTTGCGTTTATTTATGTAAATAACAAATTATTGTGTCTACAAAGCAATCGTTTATCTCATTAAAACAAAACTTAGAATGAAACAGACTCTAAGCAAAATTAAAATTTTTACCATTTAGTTTTATAACTATATTTCTCACCTATAAGCAGTACCGGCCTTAGGGGGGAGGGGGGGGGGGGGGGGGGGGGGGAGGGCGCCGGTCGATTTGGGGCGCCAAATGAATCAGGAACATATTAAAATTTCTCAGAAGAATAAGTTTGTAGAACTGCAAAATTGAGTAAAAATATATGTAAGACGAAGGCAGGGGAGACAAACATGCGTTTTGAAGAATTTTTTTTTTTACTTCCCTAGGTGTTTTTGTGTTCCACCCAAGGAAAGTGGCAATTTTATGTATAAGTATCGAAAAAACAAAACCCCTACGAACAATATTATAAATTCAAGCCGTCTAGGTCCGATGATTGCTTCTTACGGCGGTATAGCCCATTTATTCTGCTCCACAGGGCGAATCTGCTAAACTATCGATTTTACGAAAAAGTGATGTTCTACTAATTGTAATTGGGGAAGAATACCGTTCTTATGGTACCAAAATCATTATAGGGGCGAGAACAAAATGTTAAAGATATTTACGTTAAAATGTTCGCCATAAGAAGCAATGTAATTTCGCACCGATTCACGGACTACATCACTACATGTGCATTTTCAACTTCAAGGCTTGTGTTTATATGTATTAGAGGGAGTATTGGTAAGAGCCGTTTTCCATTTTTTTGTGTATTTTCGAATAAATTTTTTCTTAGAAATTCGCGATGGGCTCTTTAGATTGTATATATTTGCAGACTGCAGCTATCACTCCTAAGCTGAGGACGTCGCTAGTGTTCTGGGCTTTCCTAAGAGTTCCATAAAATTTTTAAATAATATTTGCAAATCATTATTTTTAAAAACTCATTTGGTCTTCAAAAATATTAAAGGAAAGAGTGATACATAAGGTAAATGAACGATTTCATTTTTGGACGTTGTACCTTTTATGCATTCAGTTTTTGAGAGAAAAGCAAAATATAAACCTGATTATTATACATTTATGTTAGTATTAAAGTTATTCTAATTTACCTGTAAATGTTATTGAAATGCATAATTTATGAAACCTAAATACGAAATTGATTTTTTCAATTTTTCCAATAGTTTATTTTGAAACTGCAGATTTCATGATAATCTCAAACTGCGTTCGAAGTATTTACTAGTTTAATTGATTATTATTCCAAGTTTTCGTGGCAAAGATTCGTAATTCAATGAAAAAGCAATTGGAATGCTATACAATATTTAAATGCATATAAAGATTATTTGAGGAAATCCAAAATACATTTCGAAAATCATGAAGCCTTAAGATTCTCAGAGATACATAACTCGGATATAGTAAATTTTATTCTCAGATGAAGCATTGAAGATTCTATAATACATGAATCAACATTTTCTACTTACACTCTTTATTCTTCCTAATTTTTGACTTTTTGCTTTTATTATTGCATATTTCACTAGTATTTCAAAGAAAATTTTACGGAAGGTATATTCACCCATCAAATTTAATTTTCTTTATCCTGTTCTGTTCAATGTCACATCCAATATTAAATGTTGTTTTCATTCAATAATAGATTACGCAACGTTGGGAGTATAAAAAAAAATTTACAAAAAAAATAAAAACCGTCTCCGAAACTTTGCCTGTATGTACAAATTTAAACCAAAAAGTTAAAAATAATATTTTTTATTACTTTAAAGAAGAGAGCATTCAAGGATAATATACAAAATTATTGATATTTAAATATTTACAATAACTAATCAGTCAGTTTTTTAATTGGTGTAGGCAAGGCAAGTTTTAAACCTAGAGAATTTGGGTTTTTAAACTTGCCTTGGCTGGCACCGACTCCAAAAAGTAACTGATTAGATATTGTAAATATTTAAGTACGAGTATTAATAGTTTTGTATATTGTGCTTGAATGCTCTTCTCTTTAAAGTAATAAAAAATATTATTTTTAACTTTTTAGTTTAAATTTGTACATACAGGAAAATTTTGAAGTCGTTTTTTATTTTTTTGTAAATTTTATTTTATTTTTCAATTTTTAGCTGACGGAAAGTGGTTGAAATTCAATAAAAGGGATTCATCCCCTAAGTTTCTACCTTTAAAAGAGGGATATTTTCATCAAATTTAAACGGGACCACCTTCGAGAAATATTCTATTTAATAAAAAAAGAATTATTAAAATCGGATCACAATCGGAGAAGATATCGCGTAACACACACAAAAAAAGAACAAAATAAAGTCGAGTTGAGAACCTCCTCCTTTTTTAGCATGCGGTTTAAAATAAAGAATGGCCAACTATTTGATCTAAGGCCTTCTTTTTTAACAACTTTTAGTAACATTTACGATTTTTCCGTTCGAAGCCTACGCAAAGTGGAAATTTGTTTTGAGTGGTGGTTACAAAGTTGACACTTTTCAGATTTGGGATTGCAGAAAAATTAATTTTTTCTTATCAATATTTGTTATCTTTGTTTTTTTTGCTGGCTGATAATATTTTATTTTAACGATGGAAAACGAGACCTCTACGAAGAAACATAAACCTTCTGGTTATGAATACAGAAAAAGAAAAGCATCAGAACCAACTATTCGAAATGAAGTTAGATTTGAATCGCCTAAACCAATTTCGGATGGAAATAAGTTGAACGTAGATGAGGACGAGCCCAACAATCAAGATGCGGTAGATGACGGAACTTGTGAAAATATATAAGAATTATCTAAAAGTTTTTCGGATTATGCTTTATGGCCAATTCATCGTACCAAAAAAATCGTACTTTTTTTCCACTTGGGGAAACTATTATTTAACTTGACCATGTTGTCCGTCCGCCTGTGCATTTTTTGTGTAATTCAAAATTAGAAATCGAAGTTTAACTATGTTCGGAGAAAGCCCAAACCTTGAAATTGTTCACACTGCTAAATTTTTGATGACACTACAAGTTGAAGGAAATTTTGAACCTGCGATAATTGTTTAACTTTTTATTGCGCTACTTATAAAAGCGTGTTTTTTTGTTTTTTAACATAATTTAATATAATGTTTATATTTGTCTTTAAAAGGGGCGCCGAGGAAAAGTTTGCCCGACTAAACGCAAAAGCCTAAGGCCGGGACTGCCTATAAGAAGATAATAAACTTCTTTATTGAACAAAAATTTAGAACCAATCAACAAAACTTACATTATGTCTCAAAAATAAAAATGAAAATAAAAATAAATTATGCCAGAATTTCAAAAAATCAACAGATCCTACATACGAGGAAAAGAAGCAGTTCAGTCACTTTAGTCTGAATAGACACTTTCGCAATTCAAACAAACGTAGTGTGTAATATTTCCTCGAATACATTTTACATGTGACCAATTTTTACAAACAACACACTCTACCCATTTCTCACGACATATGACACAATCCAAAATCTTTTGCGATGCCACGAACTTTTTTAGTTTTATCCTCCTCGAAAATAGTTGCTGCTCGTTCGTAAACATCTTTAGTTATTTCGCCACGCTCTATTTTTCTTTTATATATCCTCATCCTACGCTATCGGTTGCAAAGAAAAAACACGGTGTAGGTAGTGAAAAGTCACAACCTGCCCGAGCAAATGTCACTTTTAGCCCCAACGCCAAAATTGATCTTTTGAGGTTAAGTAGTAAAAACGCAAATGAATATAACTGTAGAAACGTAATTTCATCACAAAAAGGAAGCATTAGGTTGCAAAAATGACATCAGACACCTCTCTGATTATTTGGAGAAAACAGGTTGTAGACCAATATTACTAAAAATCGAAAATTTTACTTCTTTCGTAAAAACTCTTGAGCTACTGACTCTTGCGCCGTGTGATCCGGAGTTATTTATCTCTTTCTACCGTCACTATAGCGTTATCTGTTTCGCCGCCGTTGCCACTGTAACTACTTACCCCTGTCACAACCAGCTCTGGCCTACCCTATTTATGCACAAAAGTCGAAATCTCGATTTCGTGATTTTTCGAAAAATCAAAAATCGCATCATATTCCACTGAAAAAATTTGAACTCTATAGTTTTCAATAAAAAAAATTCGTCAATTTTTTAACAAACATTTTCATTCTGGCCGCCATTTTGTTTTACTAAAACTTTTTTACATAAACATTTTTTTTTATCGGTTTTAGGCTTCATCGAGAAGATGCTAAAATTGCGTCCTGTGAGCGTTAATGGGTTAAGATATATTACTCAATTTAGTGCAACAGTCCAGTTTTTATTAAGTAACACTTTTAATTATTTTTTTATTTAATATTGGTGTTGACTGTTTCTTACTGACAATCAATAATTATGTTTTGGTAGATTAGCACAATAACTTTACAACAATAATTTTCAGCAGATTAACCAAATAAATTTATAATTTATGATTCATATTAATACTAGCTGAGTTACTCGGTTTCACCCGGTGCATCATAGGTACTTCTTAAGTAAATACATCTCAAATGCTCTAATTTGGTTTTTTGAGTTTATATTCTTGAAATTGTGTGAAATCTAAATAATGTGTTATTGAAAAATATAAAATTAAAAAAAAATGACATTAAAGATAATTCACAACAATATGTGATTCAAAATTTCATTCTTTTCTTCTGATGCTTCCATTACTGCAAAAAGAGAATTTTTAAACATATAAATTCCTTCGTCAACGAGATTTTGCATAGCGTAAGCCTCACATATATATTCAAAAAAACTGAAGAACGTAGTCATCAGTCGTACAGTGGTGGTTTGACAGGGGTTAACATTTTTTTTTCAGCTCATTGAAATGATAAAAGATGCGTTTGAAAATAATAATTTTGAAGCAAAATCAGAAACAGAGTAGAATGCAGTGGTAACGGCAGCTAATTTAGATTTTCAGAAGACGAGAGCTATGCTGCCACTGCCGCTGCCGTTGTTCTGTATTGCATTATGACAAAGCAATGTGCCTAATTTTCGATCTGCCACTGCCCTATGTTCTGTTTCTGGCTTAAGACCTCTGGTGTTGCATATAAAAATTGTAAACATTGTGATAAAAAAATTTTTAAGATTTTCAAACAACTGTAGTTGGATAAGATATAGATCTTATTGTTTCGCTTATTACATTAACATCTGAAGATAGGAAAATATTTTTCTACAAACCCAAAGTTGGAAAATCCAATTTCGAGCTGTATTCTTCAAAAAAACTACAAAATCAATTTGCAGAATTTAAAGAGTTCATTCTTCTTGCTCATAACTTCAATGGATGTGACACGACAAGTACAATACATAGAAAAGGAGAGAAGTATATTTTAGATGCGTTGAAAATGTGTATATAGTATTTTAGCAAAAATTCAAGAAAAGAAGAAAATTGTAAATAACTAGCTGTTGAGTTTATGTTTCTCTACGTATGCGTACAGGACGAAGAATGAGGTTTTTCTCGACAATCATAAGCTGCGTTTTTTTAATGATCTATATAGTATAGATCTCCCCATACAAAGTTGAAAATCCAGCTTTTTATCTGGATCTCTATCCAGATCTTGGGAAATTTAGAAATTTCCCAATTTTCGGAATGTGGCAAACTTCACAAGTTCACTTTGCAAATTCCAAAAAGTGACATTTATTCAAAAAGACATGGCTACATTGAATTCCATGTTTATTTTAATAAATTTAATTTATTTATTTAATAAGCGTCCTAAATATTTCTACAAAAACAATTTAAATAAAAAGAACGAGTATCGACATAAAGCCTTATTTTCGTCCCAAAAGATGATTACACCCTTTCTAGCCAAAAACAGGAAAAAGTGTAGAAGAAAATTTCGAAATTTTTTAACATGATAATTTTCTTTGGATGAACTTCACAGCAAAAATTAAAAAAATTATTTTCGTTTAAAGGGCGCTCCCTGGAGTGGTTTTTTGAGCGAAATCGACTAGAAATAAAATATATAAATTATTTCACCCAAAAAAAGAAAAAGTGTAATAGAAAATCTTTTGATATGCGGATTTTTTTTTGAATGAGCTCCTAAGCAAAAATTAAAAAAAATATTTCCTCTCAAAGGGCTCCCCGGGGCAGTTTTTTGAGCGAAATCGACTAGAAATAAAATATATAAATTATTTCACCAAAAAAAAAGAAAAAGTGTAATAGAAAATCTTTTGATATGCGGATTTTTTTTTGAATGAGCTCCTATATATATAAATTATTTCAGCCAATCACTAATTATTCGTCCCAGCTTCAACTTCAAATATCCAATACCAATTTTCTTTCAAGTTTGACACTTTCATTAAGCAGTGAAGGTAGGTTCGGTCCCACACTGGATAAAATTCCCTTGTCGTTTTTTTAATGATCCGGATCTAGATCCGGATTCAGATCATTAAAAAAACGCAGCAATAGATTCAATATCTTCTGAATTATAATATCAAAATATAAATATATAATACACATATAAAATATAGTACAACAAAATTAGAAAATTTACGACCAACTATTGTGGCTTGTGCTCAACTTGCATATCGATACTATTTTCAACATTTTTATCGGAATCCCGAACTTTAGTTGTGGGAAGGGAATATCATAACTTTATAATCTTTTATACTACTTTACTACTATCACCTGGATTATTGAATTTGATTTCATGCGACTGTTCAGGGAACTGTTTAAATTTAAGGTTTTTGCACGGAATGATTATTCTGAGAAGAAGAAGAAAGCGATGATTTATAAACTTGTGACTCTATGTATTGGGTGTGTGAATATGAGTTATGACTCCGCCCTTTTTTGTTAAAATAAAACACATTTGCTTTTTTAGAAAATTAAAGAAAAGTTTATTCAAAGTATGCTTCATCGGCAGCTACAAACTTCGCCCATCTTTCAGATAATTTACGTATTCCTTGTATGAAGAAATCCTAGTCTTTTGAGCTGATCCAATTATCAATCCAAATTTTGATACTTTCGTATGAAGTGAACTGTTCTCCCGTAAGATCTGACTACATTGTTCGGAATAAGTGATAATCCGAAGGAGCTATGTCTGGCGAATATGGCGAGTGGAGTAGCACTTCCCAGTTCTGTCCATCTAAATATCTTTTCACGACTTGTGTGGTATGCGGTTTGGCATTATCCTGTTGAAGAATTAATTTACTGTGCTTATTCACCCAATCTGGTCGTTTTTCTTCTATGGCTCCCTTCAAACGCATTAGTTGTCTTCGGTAAAATTCTCCATTAATAGTTTGATAGGGTTCGAGCAACTCATAATAAACAACACCTCTCTGATCCCACTAAAAAATCTTTAAAAATAATAGAATATTATAGGAACTTGTAACGTACTAAATGCTCAAATGAAATGAAAGCCTGAATCCTTACCTAAATATAGAAAATACCACTCATCTACGTAATGTAGATGAGCTGCCATCACTCAATTACATTTTATTTTAACACATTCACGACAGCGTGTACTACCGGTAGCACGCAAGCTGTATAAAACGTATAGAAAAACAAGTCGTGAACGTGTGTTATCCTATATCTAATATATAAAATTCTTCTGTCACAGTTTTAGTGGTTATACTCCTCCGAAACGGCTTGACCGATTTTGATGAAATTCAATATGTATATTCAGTAGGTATGAGAATAGGTTTATAACTAATTTTTATACCCCTAAGTATTAAGGGTGGCTCACCCTAAAAAATTTTTTTTAATTTTTTGGACACATTGTTTTTTGGTAATTTTTGTATGGTGTGGCATTAAAAAATACATTTAGTCCCTTTTACCCTTCTACCACCAACCCCTACTTTTTAATAGCATTTTTTATTTTTTAACCCCGATCGATAGCAATAACTTGAGAACGACTGTACCGATTTCATTCATTTTTTTTTTGAAAAAGTTTTCTAATACTTAGAAGGTTCTTACGGAAAGAAAAGTTAATAAAATTGCGCAGAAAATTGGATAATTTCAGAAAACTTAACGATTATTTTAACTTCGCGAGTTTGACCGTTCGCGCGTTCTCGATTTCAACGGATTTTAATGAAAATTAGTAAAATGATTGTTTTGAGGTTACTGATTTTGAATATTATCAAAATTTACCAATCCAAGATGGCGGACCCAATATGGCGACCAAGATTTCTAGATTTCAATGGATTTTAATGGAAATAAGTATAGTGATAATTTTGAGGGCACCAATTCTGAATATTATCAAAATTTACAAATCCAAGATGGCGGACCCAATATGTCGACCAAGATTTCTCGATTTCAATGGATTTAAATGAAAATTAGTACAATGATTGCTTTGAGGTCACTGATTTTGAATATCACCGAAATTTCCAAATCCAAGATGGCGGATCCAACATGGCGATTAAAATGTCTCAATTACAACGGATTTGAATGAAAATTAGTACAATGGTTATTCTGAGGCAACTAATTTAGAATATCGAGATTTCCAAATCCAAGATTGTGACCAACAATTTCTCGATTTTAACGAATTTTAATGGAAATTAGTACTACAATTATTCTGGGGCCACTAATTTGAATGTTATCAAAATTCCCAAATTCAAGATGGTGGATCCAACACGGCGACCAAAATGTCTCGATTTGGACGGATTTTAATGAAAATTGGTATAATGATTATTCTGAAGCCACTAATTTCGAATATTATTAAAATTTGTAAGTCCAAGGTGGCAGGTCCAATAGGGAGACCATAATGTCTCGATTTCAACAGATTTTATTGAAAATTAATACAATGATTATTCTGATACCAATAATTTGGAATACATATTATCAAAATTTCCAAATCCAAGATGGCGGATCCAATATGGTGATGCAAATTTCTCGACTTCATGAAAATTAGTACGATTTTTTTGGTGCGACTAATTTTGATCATTATCGAATTATCAAAGTTTCTATATTAGGTCCAAAATGGCGGACCCAATATATACAGGGTGTCCCATAGAAATGTGTGAAAACTTATGAGCCACTATTTTTTAACAAATGGAGAGATCGGTAAAATGTATATACTTTTTAATAAAGGACAGTCGTCATTTTTATTTCATGTCCATTTTATTATAAAAAAATTAAATCTATTTAATACAAAACAATTAATTTAAAAAAGTAGTGAAGAACGTTAGTTACTAATGATATATATTTTCGATATTTTAACCATCTAATTTGCCACAAATATCCATATGCTTTCTAAAATTATTAAAAACATGTTCTAACGTTGCATTTGAAATACCATTGACGATCTTCCCAATGTCTTTAATAAAATCTTCAACTGTTTTTTGGTTATTTTCATAGCAGAGATCTTTAATGTAGCCCCATAAAAAGAAATCAAATCGAATCAGATCTGATGAGTAAGGTGGCTATTCTATTCCTTTTCCCCTAGCAAAGCGTGGGTACCTTAGGCCAATAACTCGATTGCCATAAAATTTATTGATGATACTTCTTGTGTGCGATGAGGTGCTGCTCTGTCTTGAATAAAAAAAAAAAGATTTAACGCGGAGAAAGGATTTGGTCTCTAATATCTCTTTGTACTTCTCTCCGGCGACAGAAGATTCAAAGAAATGCAGGTAGATACCATTTATGTAGATGGTTCAAATTTCACAAATATATATTATTAATAATTCAAGTTTTTCACAATATTTTTAAATTAATGGTTTGTATTAAATATATTTAATTTTTTTATAATAAAATGGACATGAAATAAAAATGACGACTGTCCTTTATTAAAAAGTATTTACATTTTACCGATCTCTCCATTTGTTAAAAAATAGTGGCTCATAAGTTTTCACACATTCCTATGGGACACCCTGTATGATATATGATATACTCGTATATGCCTTAGCTATACTCATTTAAAAAAAAATTCGAATGAACATTTTTTGTATTTTATTTCGTACTTCCAGTAACTGCATATTTTTAATGATCTAATCTTCATCTGGGATTTTTCATTGAATTAACATTTTTGAATCGTTACTCATGGAGCAAACCTTTTTGGTCTTTATAAAAGAACAGCAAATCGTTTTCACTTACCTATGCCAGTTTTGCGTCAACAAATTAATTCAGTAATTATTTTAGTTAAAAATTTATTGCTTGGATGGTTAAATATCAACAATTTACATCAAAGTGCACATTAAAATCTTTGTTATATATAGGTCACGGTTTAAAAAATGTTATTTATTGCAAAATTCCAGATCCAGCTTATATTAAGTTAATGACACAAATTGAGAAATATTGAAATGCTGAAATCAAATTGGTAAAATGTAGAGCAATCAGGCTTTTATTGCTGTTTTGTAAAGAACATAATCACATAATCAAGTATATTTATGAAAATTTTTTGAGATCTTTGGGAGCTTTCTGCGATATAATTTAAAAGTGTTCCCTTTTCCTTTTTCTTTTATTTGGAAATTATGAAAAAATGTGTGGATCTCTTTTGAGTTAAAGTTTTTTTTTTAAACGAACGCATTAAAGTCAATCTATGGTAATTTTTAAATTTTTAATAGCTTTGACAATGTGTTCAAATCAACCCTAAAACAACAAAAGAATTAACACCCCAGCCAAAATACAAATGATACTTATCTGTATCTGGAGATGCCAAAGATAAATTTGATCTCGCCAACTAAAATGAAATAAATTAAATCTATTAGAAAATTAATTGAACAAGTACTAAACTAATATCACATTGATTTAAATTAACAACATACAGTTAAACCTTAAAACAAGATAAGAAAAAAGAATAACATGGTAATAATTTACTACTAAAAAGTAGGTAGTATTGAAATATTATTAAACAAACTAGCTGATAAATAATTATTACACATAAATTTTCAAATTATGATATTCGATTCGAAATCAGTGTCCCTAATATAACAATATGTGATTCAAGTCCTGATATTGTTGTCCCAGTTCTCGAAAAAGTATGAGTTCACATTTCTACCTATTCCATTTATTGTTTAGTGTTAAGGAAATATCCTAATTAATTTTTATAATTCAATTTAAATTTCATACATTGTGGAATGGCACAAAACAATGAAACTAAAAATAATATGCTAACCACCCAGACTGTAGAAATTGCTGTTTTCCTAAACATTTCGGCACGCCTCTAAATGCTCACTATTAAAATACTGAATATTATTATCTTTTATCATGTGCCTTGGAAATGTTAGTGGCTAAAATGGATTTGGAATCTTTAATATTCAAATTAGAACAGAAAATTCTAAATCTAACTGCCCTGAAAGCCCGTACATTGTGAGTTTCATAGAAATCCTTTCAATTAGAAATTTCGTGGCTATAGTCCGCTATGTTGAATTTCCAAATATTTACTAGATTTAAAACAGTAGTCTCGAGAACTCTTATGAGCTGATTTTCATTATATAGTCGAAAACAGTGGGCGCTGGTAAGTCTTTTGCGTTAATTTTCATTGAATTCCCTTAAAAATTGAGAAATTCTTGTTAGCATACCAAATGTTATATTTCGAAATTTCTATAGTAATTCGAAACAAGCGACTTGAAATCTCTTATGGATGGAAAATATTTATTTTCACATGATAGGTCGAAAATAAACCCATGGTGTGGGCCGGAAATCGATTTTCGAAAAACGCTTGGCACTCCTTCATCATAATCAATGTGTTTAGAGTCATGTGGGGCAAGTGTGCGCAGCGGGTAAGTGTACGCATTGTAAGTATCTCAAAAACGGTTTATAATTAAGAACCATCATTCCCCCCGTTCAGTACCCCACGCAAGGTCATGCAAAGCGTACGTGAGTCACTAACCGCCGGCCCGCCATTTTGTTTTCACAGGTAAGATTAGTTTTTAGCTTAAATTATTGCGATTTTTGTATACAAGTTAACGTGTAATATTTTATTGACGTGTATACTCTATGAAAATTGCTATATATCAATGAGTACTGCGTAATATCTAGTGTGATTACTGGTGATCATTGAATTGTTATGATAATGCAATCGTGAGCAATTTTGATTGAATCTCGTTTTGATGGTTTGGGGCAAGTGTGCGCATACGCTTTTCGAGTAAGTTTGCACATGCGCACACTTACCCGCATCGTTTTGGCTTTCTATTTAAGCTGCATTTTGTTGTTTCAGAGTATAATTATTTATTGAAAATGCCCCGAAATTATCAAAGAAAGGTCACAGACTATGGAAGAGCTCAGAATCTTTGATTTTCGATGCTGCGTACACTTACCCCTATAGTAGGGGTAAGTGTGCGCATATTGACTATGTTTATTTTGCTAGTTTTTCAAAAAAATGTGTAATTGATGAATATTGTTTCTATGTTTAAGTTGTTGATTAATAAATACTCGAAGTAATTAACCTTGTTTTGTTTCATTAAATATGCCATTTTTCATTTTATGACGCTTCAAACCTTAAGTGCGTACACTTGCCCCACATGACTCTATACCCAAAAGCCAAGGGCTAAAGCAAGTTTTACACTCCAAAATGCCAGGAAATGAGTTGTTATCTTTTAATGGAAATATAAGAGAATGTTTTACCGCGTTATAAGTTCAGTGGATTAAGAATAATATAATAGTCTTGTCTAAGATGTAAGTAACCATGTGTCGTACTTAATTAAAATGTTCCTGAGGTTTAAGGAGTGTAGTACTCGCTTTTCTCCCGGCTATTGGGTTTGTCAATTTTTTCTCCTTGATTTTAGATACAACCGCAAAATATTTTATTACTTGATATATATTTTTTGTAATTTTTTTTTTTCAAAAATGTTTTTAAATTTTGTTGTTTTAAAAATTTTTTTGAAAATTTACTGTCTTAGAAATTTGCCGCCTTACACAATGGCGTACTTGGCATTACCTATAATCCGATTCTGTTTGTGAAACCAAGGGAAAAAAGTAATTCAGTAACTTCAACTTAACGCAAAAAAACCCCAGTCAGTATATTTTCGTCATTGTTTTATTTTATTTTATTTTATTTTACTTGTGTATTTTTTTAAATTTCTTTAATAAAAATAAACTATTGCATGATATTATTTTTACTTTTACTTTAATTTAACAACACATTGTGTTGTATTATTCCGCATACTTACAGTGAATGCACTAATTTAATTATACATCGCTTTGTACTCACATCCTACCAAAAAAAAAAAAAAACAAAAAAAAAAAAAACCCTAAAAAGGGTGTGGCAAAATTATTTGGCGTAACTCATGGCAAAATTATTTTATCTATTATATGTATATATCACTGAGAGAAATCCCTGCGTTTGAAACAAACACGGTGAACATTTAATTCAAACGCGGACACAAATTTGTTTAAATCAAATGATTTTTATTTAATTTAAATGCAATTCCGTTTTGTTTAAATATTTTCTATTTGGATCAAATATTTTTTTCTAAATGCGCTACACGAAAGTGTGTTTGAAAATAGCGTTTAACCTACGTCGATTGATTTTTAAGTTGAAATTTGTTTAGTTCGAACATTTCATATTTCTGCCAAAAATATTCGCTTTTGATTTAAATATTTTTGTTTTAAGCACGGGAAGTATTTGAAATAATATAATTGGATGCGCGCTTGAATTAAATATTGAAATGTTTGGAGAAACAAAAAATATTTGCATTAACTTTAAAACATATCTCCATTTTAGTTTAACATGGCGAAAGTATTTTAGTCTGTGAACATGCAACCTTAATAAGTACACGCTAAATTCGCTTAGTGTGTCTGTTAAAAATAGAATTAACAATTCGTATCTTAGTACACTTATTGCTTGATAGCTTCTACACTACGTTTTACAGAAGAGTTTCATTAAAAAAACGGGCTGGTACAAAATTTCTGTACGATTACAAATCCTAAGATGTTTTATTTAAGGTTTGTATAACTGAAGAAGATGAATTGAAGAATTTAATTTTTTTTATCAGCTAACCTAAGAGACGCGCTTTAAAATTAAAGGCCTGGCCTTAAAATTTAAACTTTAGTTTTTAGATTTTGACTAAATTGTTGGAAAATCTCAGCAATGCAGTGCACTTCCATTTTCAGATTTAATTTAATCAAATCTATAATGCAGTTTGCTGAACTTTAAGTTTTTCCGGTCCGACTAAATTTTAGTTATTTGAGACTGTGAATAAAAACTGGTAAAAAGTTTGTTTAGTATGGACATTGCAAAGTTAGGAGAAGTGAGGGAATCAGGCAGTGTCTAAATGTTAGTTACAATAATTGGCACAAGCCCTAAATGAGTAAATTAAAACATTTTTAAGCTTTAACCCAACTAAAAGCGGATGATTTAAACAATTTTATGCTTTATTCCAACAACTTAACGCTTTTGAATCAAACACTTTTAAGTTTTAACTTTAGTTTACATTTACATGGCATCTATGTACACTAGGGTGCTTTTTTCTTTGTGACTATTTTTTTTTTTTCAGTCCCACCTCGAAATTTTGTGGCAAATACCTAAACAAAAATTCCCTGAAAATTGGAGCCCTTAATATTAATATTAAGTACTAGACCAAGGCGTATAAAGATTTCCCATATAATATAAACGTAAACTTTGATTATTTTTCTTCAAACCTCTACAGCTCAGAGGCATTTTATGGTACAATCTTGGTCAATGGTACGGTTTCTTCAGAAGTAAATGTTCTACAAAAGTGTCCATTGCGATGTAACCCTAACTCCCACCAGCGAGGTAGTACGGGTCACTAAACCCAATTTTTCCATCAAATTCTCGCTTTGTGCCCCTATCTCGTAAATAACAAGAGCTACAGTAAAAATGAATAAAATAAACTTATAGGAAATCCAGTTTCCTGTAAAAAGGTTCTGAACAACAAATAGCTGACATCGATATTTCTTGAGATATTGGGCCTTGAAGTTGAGGTAGAGTGGAATTTTCTTGGATTTTTGAGCTAAATTGTAGAAAGACTACCTAAACTTCAAAGCCCGATATCTCAAAAAATATCGATGTTAGCGATTTCGTGTTGTGAAACTTTTTTCTAGGAAATTGAATTTCCTACAAGTTTGTCATATTCACTTTTTCTTTACCTCTTTTTGTTTACGAGATAGGGGCAAAATGCGAGAATTTCGTGGAAAAATTGGGGTTAGTGACCCGTACTACCTCGCTGGTGTGAATTAGGTTTACATCGCACTGGACACTTTTGTAGAACATTTACTTCTGAAGAAACCATACCATTGACCAAGATTGTACCATAAAATGCCTCTGAGCTGTAGAGTTTTGAAGAAAAATAATCAAAGTTTGCGTGTATATTATATGGGAAATCTTTATACGCCTTGGTCGAGCAGTTAATATTAATATTAAGGGCTCCAATTTTCAGGGAATTTTTGTTTACGTATTTGCCACAAAATTTCGAGGTGGGACTGAAAAAAAAAAAAAATTGTCGCACCCTAATGTACACCGAAAGAAAAATGTTGGTCAGATCAACAAAAATATAGTATAGTTAAAACCTCGCCTGAATTTTACTACCACTCTCTCTGGAGGGGAAGGGGGTCAATACAACTGTCAATAATGGCGGTAATGTCAAATTGCCTTGATTATCGATTTATCGTAGCGCTAGAATCAGTATATAGCAATAATCAATAATAGCGGCTGAAAAATTAACAGAAATACTAATTTTTTCAAATTTTTGTATTTTTTTTCATAAATCCGACGCAAAAACGAACAATTTGAAAGAAAAAAATGGTAAAAATGTTGATTCTTCGATTTTATATCCTCAAAAACCAGGTAACTGTGAAAGTAAACAAATACCCAAATAACGTTCAAAGGAGGCTTTTCTGAATATCCACTGCACTGGCAAACGAAGGGTTAAATTCTGATTTTGCAAATATATACTTGAATTAAAGCCGGAAAGATGAATCTTCAACGCGGTAATATCTATAGATATACCATGTGATTGTTAAGTAAAGCTAAGTTGAATAATTTGGCAATAAACTCAAAACTTTTCTTAAATAAACAGCCAAGTAGCAGCAGCAGCAGCAGCTACTCACATTAAGTATTTAATCAAACTAAGTCTTGTACCCTTTCCACCAATCTGGGTAAAGCTTGCTCAGAAAAATGTTATCCTGTTACGTTGAAAAAAAATCCGTCCTCTTCGTCCTTCAAAGATCCAAAAATGTACCCAGTCTCGACCAACACCGACACTCCCAGCAGCCCAGTTGCGAGTGGCAGCGCACGGAAAGTACATAAACAACGGAATAAAATTAATTATTGTCCATTAAGCTTAAGTGTATATAAAATTTCCTCAGAAGGCATTTGAGCAGCCAAGTGCCCATATAAATTACATCTAAAGAGGATCATTCCCGACCCTCCGAAACCATAAAGGCAATAAAAGACGGGGGCGGACTGCCGGAGCGGCAATAACGGTGGAGCGGAAGATAAAAAATTCTCCTGATGGAGATAAATAAATAAAATGAATCATTTAAATCGCCCAAGACTTGAACCACGTGAATAAAATAAAAGCCCCAATTTTGGCGAGCAATTTGGCTGGGTGTGAAAAAACCGCCGGAAGATGGACCGAAGGGCGGGTCGGTCGGGTCGGGCGGCACCAGCGACTTAAGGATTCCACCCAGCCGAACAGCTCTTGCAGGGCGTCCGGGGGAGCGTCCGACATTTATCGCTGCTGAAAAGTGTGCGGCGCTATATCAAGTGCTGCGGTTGCCATCGCACGGGACGGCAACTCCGTGGAACAGTCATGGCATCCGAGCCCGAGCGGAAGGGTAGGACGGGCCCAAAGAAATTACTTCATCTGCCGCAATTTATTCGATTCCATCCCTTCCATTTGGATTCGGTTAAATTACCCTAAAGATAAACGAGAGCTTGTTTATTGCACTCCTTGCTCAAATCACATCTTCGGCTCGGGAGTATCGCAACTCAGGCACCCGACAGCCGACGACGGCTCTCGTGTTTCTTCGTTTCAATTTTCTCGGCATTCCGGATTCCGGTGCAGCCGGGGAGGCCACCCCATCCCCACCATGCGGCATTTACGAGCTCTATTGCATCCCGTGTCCTCAGTAGACAGGGGAAGCATAAATCCAATCATTTTGTTAAGACCACCACTCCGCCGCACTGCCCCAGCGCCACATAGTGATGGCAATGTTGATTCCGCCGAATCTCCTCACCTTGACTTAAATTGCGGCTTCCCTTTAAGGGGAAGCGGGCCTTAACGGCGAGGCAATGCAATAAGAACGAAGCGGTTAGAGCACATTATCAAGATGCCCCACCAATCGGACTAGATCGTGCGCAAATCCCGCACTGGCTATGTACTCATGGGCGGGGCTTGTGCTCTTTATCGACGGCCACCATTTTGCCTTCCCTTCGTACGTCTCCGCTAAATACAGGGCAGCATCCGGGAAGTTTCCTCTCAATTTCCCAGATCTACTCTAGACATAAACCCGTTATAAAAAGTCCCAAAATGCAGCTTTTAAGATACTGCCAACACCAAATACTCGCAAAAGTTTCGACGTTCGATGTTATCCACCTTCGGCGTTTAGCAGAGTTGTTAAAGAATGCAGCTTTTTTGAGTTTAAATTTAAAAGAATGACGAATTCTTTTCCATTCTTTTATTTCTCTGAAGAATTATGAATTAAAACATCAATTCCCATTCCTAAAAAAAATAACAAGGAATGCATTCTATATTCGATTTGCAAAGAAAATGCATTACTTCGAATGCATTCCTCTAGAATTCAAGGCCTTCGTGAATTCACTTGCCTTCACTTGAATTCAATGAATTCTTTTGCATTCTTTTCTGGCTGTAAAGTGACAATTTGTAAGAATTTTTTTAAGGAAACTATACAATAGACAGTTCTGAATTTTATTTACATTTGCATCTTGACATAGGAGAATTTAGATATCTGACAAAATAACGAAAAGGCGAATGGTTCTATTGTCTTTAATTGTGGATTAAAAAGAAGAGAAATAAAATAAAATCTTACGAAGAGTTGGGTTTTTCAAAAGAAAATAAGGTCGCAATCATATTAATCGACTGTATAGATTTTTTTACTATCTATTAGGCAGGTAATCGTTAATTATACAGCGGCACTAAACTGGAATAAAGTAATAAAAAAATATTAAGGCAAATATTTAAAAATAATATTAACTTTCAGTAGTAAGAGGTCCACAATAAATTGTAAAATAAAATAAAAGAATAAATTGTGAAAGCACCGGTATTATAAGCATTAAAAGAAAAAAATATGTCCAAACTGATACGGCTAAGAATGGATTTGGATGCAGTTTAATGCAATTGGGGAAACAAGTTGCATTCGCATCTCAAAGTTGAACTAAGTAGAACAGCTATACTAAAACGGAAAAAGAGTTACAGTGTAAACTCTCTATAACGAAACTCTTTATAACGTAAGACTCCCTATAACGTAAACATGGTTGGTTCGTTTGCCTTTGCCATATACATATTGACTGACTCATTCTATATAACGAAAACTTTATATAACGTCGGTCCCTTTAGTTTCGTTATAGGGAGTTTACACTGTACTTAGAAGACAAATTTCAAACTTTATTTGCAACAAAAATATTTATACAGGGTGTTCAGAGGTGGGGGGAAATATTGCAGGAGGTGAAAGGTCAGACCGAGACAAGGAAAAAATCGTATGGGTGGGGGGGGGGGGGCATCTCGCACCGTTCGGCAGTTACAGGGTGATTCGTAAATCAGGATTTTGCCTTATATGGGAACCGCTCTTGTATTTTTATCTTTTTTTCTACGCATCGCAGCGGCCCCAAACCGATCTCAAAAAATCACTATTTCGAAGCCCTCGAAGGTCAACACCACCCCCCTATCCCCAACCCCTTGGACACAATCCCCCCTGCAAGTTGAAAAAATTAACTTTTATTTCACGTTTTTTCACCTTTCGCCCCACTTTTCTCCGAAATTCATGTTATTAACATACCTACTTTTTATTTTTTATTAGTTGCCTATCTAATTACCTTTCCAAAATGGTGCGACATGCCCAGGTAGAAAGGGGTTGCAAAATTCCTGAAATTAAAACATCCTCACAGGTACCTAATTACTTTATTGCACCATAATGGAAAAAGTCGTTAAGGAAACAATTTTTATGACAGCAAGTTCGGAATTGTTTGATTAGGAAACACAGGTAATACATTTTTATTATTTCAGCAAAACAGTAATAAAATAATAAATGTAATTTCGTTAAATAGCGTTATTAGTTTATTATATCCAGTATTGACTCCTAAGTATCCTGACGCTCCGTTTCTAATACCTCCTATGAATTATGTTATAAAAATGGGTAAGTTTGAAAGGACATTGACCATAGTTGAAGAAGCAAGCGATAAGAACGAGTGTTTAGTAGAAAAAATTAAGATAAAATGGCAGAATTCAATGTTGAAGGGTATGCCGATATAATTTACGTGTACGGTTTAGTAGACGGAAATGATAGTTAGGCCGTATGAGAATACCAAAGGAGATTCCCGAATCGGCGTGTACCCGACAGAAGGGTATTTTCAAGGACTTTCAGAAGGTTAAAGGAAACCGGAAGTGTAACCGCCCCCAGAGCAGAAACGCGATCAAGAACATCGGCCGATTCAGCGGACACCGACCAACAAATCCTCAACATCATCAGGAAAACTCCCGAAATAAGCATCAGGCAGGTCGCACGACGGTTAGGATTGTCTTCAGGGAGAGTTTGGACCGTTGTGAACCGAGAGGGACTACATACATACCACCATAGCCCGGTCCAAGCACTACAGGAAGGAGATTCCGAAAGACGATTCCAATTCTGCACTTGGTTGCTCGAGTCTGACATCGAAAACAGAAGGCGACATCTGTATAGTTATTTATCTGTGACTCGGGTATGTTGATAAGGAGCAAATAGTTGGGTTCCCTTTGGATGATCTGTGTTGTGCTGGTGTCTTCTTGAAGTTCCTAACTAACCGGTTTATTAGTGGTTAGGTTTCCGATGCATTTGGAATTCTTGGTCTCCTCTCGATGGGAGGCCTCATGGCAGTAGAATGTTTTCTTGATGTTGTTGCATTTCTTGTCAAGGAATTGAATATAATTGGGGTTCATAATGACATAAGGCTTAGATTTTATTATCTTATTATGTATTACGCAAGTCGACACGATTTTTGGTTCTGATTAATGTGCGGCCATTTCTCATTGCTCTCGTCATACAAGTGAAGAAAATCGACATGATTTTTAAAAAACTTTGCTTTTGGGTCCAGGATAGGAAATTTAAAATTACCAACCCCCAAAATCTTGATGTTTTCATTTCCTTGTAAATCTTTTGTGAGCGGACATTTTTTCAATTTTCAGCATCTATATTAGGTCCGCCATCTTTAATTTATATATTTTGATAACAGGCTTAGACTTGTGTCGCTGATCCCTAAAAGTCCTTTGATTCATTTTAATAAAAATTACCATGAAATTGCAACTGTTCAGACGCCATATTTGATTCACAACTCAACCATGAGACATGTTTTGGCAAAAAATCAGAAGTATTGCACCATGCATTAAGTTGTAATTGAAGATCAAACTATCCAAACGAATGTCCATTTTTACTTCACAAAAGCAAAGTTTAAACACAATAACGGCATTCTTTCCTTTTGGACGCAAGCAATAATAAAATGACAACAAATTGACAACTCGAAATCCAAAATTTTTTTTAAATTTGTTGTCTTGTGTTATGAATTGGTAAGGGAATAATGTGAAATATGGAGTAAGCAGATTTGGTTATGACCGGTATTTGGATATTGAAAATGACATTAGCACAGACAATTTTGTGTCATCTATTTGTGTTAGACATTTTCAGTGTCAATTGAGGGGTTATTATTATTTTCGTGATAAGGGTAATAGTTATTAATTTGATTTGGTTTTTTAGGGTATTAATTATTCATCTGAATCAGTAGGGTAATAATAGTCCGGCAAATTTTGGTATTGATCGTAAATGTTATGACTGAAAGCGAACATTACAAACCTATAAGACCAAAAAGCTGTTGTTGGTAAAATTTAGGTGGTCTTTGCTGCGGATAGAACTAGGGTTGTCTTTGTTGGAAAGATTATGCGGGTTGTCCTGGTTGGGTGAAAAACGGAGTTTGCCCATGTGCGGAAATTGTGAAAATTGGTGGGCTTTATTGTAAAAATTTGGGTGGGTTAAAATTCGTATTTATATTAAGTCTCTGTGCTGTAAGGTTGAAAGTTTGATTTCTTGTGGAAAGATTGAGGAAGTTTAAACTGGAGTTCATTATTATTGCCGGATTGGTTGTTACTTTGAGTTGGCCTTGTAAATTTATTTCCAGAATCAGATTTATTGTAAAATATGTTTTGTTCCTTTACGCAGAAGGCAAAGGCCTCCGCAAGTGTAATAGGTTTCATTGGCATAATTGTTGAGCCTAAATCCTAGGTCTCTTTAGTCCCATCAAAAATCTATTCAAATATGTACATTTCCGTAAGGAGAGCTTTCTTTAAGACAACCACTATGTCGTCGATTTTTATGAAACATAAATCAAATGAATATTAATTTCTCGGACACTTTTTAACGAAATGTTATGAAAATTTTATGAGAGATTCTTAGAAGTTTACCTATATTTTCAAATGAAATGAACAATTCTCGTAAATTTATTTAGTTATCTATTTATTTATAATAATTAAATAAACAATTGAATTTTTAATAATGTTCTCATGCTTCGATTATTTCGAATCTAGGCGCAAAATGTTCCTCTGACCTTGTACTATAAGATTCCGTGCTCATTCTGTAGTTCGGCGTCAATTTTCTTCGATGCAAGTTTACTCTACGCTGGAGTTAAATTCTCGGTGTATGTAGAAAGTACGCTCAGGCGCTCTAGCGTAGAGTAAACTTGCATCGAAAAAAATTGATGCCGAGTCACAGAACGAGTCGGGGAGTCAAATTTTTCCGTGGAATCTTATAACTCAAGTCCGAGGGACATTTTGCGCCTAGATTCGAAAGAATCGAAGCATGAGAACATTATTAAAAATTCAACTGTTTATTTAATTATTATAAATAAATAAATTTACGAAAATTGTTCATTTCATTTGAAAATATAAACTTCTAAGAATATCTCATAAAATTTTCATAACATTTCGTTAAAAAGTGTCCGAGAAATTAATTTTTTCATTAAAAGTAATTAAAATATTTAAACATCTGTAAAACCAATAAAAATTGAAATTTTGCAAAATTCATTGGGGCTATGATTAGTATTGGTATAGGCATTCATTAGATCTATGTTTCATAAAAATCGACTACATAGTGGTTTTTGGTGGTGCTCACTTGACGTGTTTTGTCTCTTTGCTGTTATCAAGCTTTCCTTTTTTTCATGAATATTAACATCATTCGTGATGCTTCCTAATGTTTCAATTACTACACTATCGAATCTAGCGACTGTGTTATTATTCTGTCTAAGACGGTGTAAATCTTTAATTAAAGAAGTTTCATTAAAATATTTTTTATATTATCCCAAACTAGAGCGGTGCTACACATACCATATTTAATACTTCATTGGCGAATCGTACAATTTTAGCAAGGTGTCAAGTAGCATTTCCTACTGCAATTCCTGCAGAAGTTGTTGCTGAAGTTGCTGCTTCACCTAGGTTTATTCCGGCGAGCGAATCGGAATTAAAATTTATATTATGCTTAAACCAATTTAACAAATTGGAACTACTGATTGAAAGATCTGAATTCGCACTTATACACATTTCAATATACCTATGTACCTTCCAAACCATATACTTGTGATAAATTTAAAACTCTCGCACTATTGATCACTTTCTAACTCTGAATCTTCAGGACTTTCCGACAATTTTCTTTTATTCGAGGACATTAACTAGGGACTTCATTAGAGAGAGATATTCAAATCTAAACTTACATGCAACTGATAGCTACTAGTTTCCACATTCTCTGCATGGCGATGAGCCTTCGTTCCACGTTGAGATTATCTTTTCTTGGTGCGCTGATGATCCGAGGAGGATACTGATTCAAGTGGCGTCTTCAAGCTGTTTAAGATCAATAGGTCACTCTCATCGATTTCCCTTCGTTGATGCTTCCACAGCATTTTATAATTTGCGATATCACAAATTGCTACAGTATTAACCCGAATGATCTTCGATATTCTTTCGATTCCGTTCAACAAATTGCGTACCAGCGATACAAAAAGAAAAAAAAATCAATTCCGACTGCGCCAGTTAAGAACCTTCTAGGTTCGTTTATTAAAAAAAATTAATTTATGACAAAACGCATTGGACTTCCATTTAAATGAATTTTATTTAAATCGACAATTTTAACCAAAAAATTCCACGACTTCACAACTGCACGCAAAACTCGTCGATGACCAATGCGTTTATTTTATGGTATGATTGATCAAGAAAACGTCAGTAGTTTCATTGTTTATAATTTAAATGGTAAAAATTCAAAAATGAGTCGTAAAGATTTTATTTTTGAATTATCTCATACTCTAATTAAACTGTTTTTATTGGTCAGACTCACAACCCGTCTTTACGCATTCAAATAGAGAATCTTGTAAATTAGAAAGATCTACCAGATGATCATGATCATCTAGATTTGATGGCTGCAAATAACATAGAAAAATATACACGGTGTGGATTTCGTCCATATGTAGTAGATAGAAAAACTTGTTATAAGTGTGTGAGATGCATTAAGCGATGTGTAAGGATCATGCAGCGAAAATTTGTATTGAGTATAGTATACGTATACAATTATCATCTGAAATGAAGACTTTTTATTAGTCATATTCTGTATTTTAAATATACTTGAAGATGTTTTTTAAATATAATAAATGTATTCTTTTGCATTTTTCATCATGTGCTCTTATTTAAAAATTGCATAAGTTCACTTCATTAAATAAATATACTTTTTTATATGTTGCTTAAAGCATTTCATTTGGCGTCAGAGAAATGCTTTTGTCTTTATTCTTCGAGAGGATGTAATGAAAGCAAACAAAAAGTTTTCTCATGTCCATTTTCAATCAATTTTTTGTTTTTATCTTGCGATATCTCAAATAGGTAGAAGTTCTCGATATTTTGATAACTTTCTCATTTTTTAACGGTTCAATACTTCAACTGAAAAAAAAGAAATTAAAAAGAATGAATTAGAAGCTGAGATATCAATAAATAAACTTGTAAGGTATGACCTACCCAGGTGTGGAAGAATCGGGAGGCTGATGAAATGTGGGTCCTGAGGGTTAATTTAACTGGCGCCCAACAGACAAGGAGTTTAACTGTGAAGTGAAAGACAGTTTTTAACACAAAAGCCCTCAAGTAGTGTCGTTTAAAAGTTCAAATGCAAAAAGCCCTCAAGAAGTGCAGCGCGGGAAGCAAAGGCAAAACACAGTTCAGACGCCCTTAAACTTTTGATCATGCTTTGTACAACATATTTCCGTGTTTGGGGCGTACAACGCCGGTAGTGCATTTTAGAAGGGAATTAGCTGTTGTTCAATGAAATTCAACGAATAAATTCAATAATGTTAAGAATTATTAGTTTTTTTTAAAATGTTATTCTCATTTTGGCTTATATTAGACAAGAAATAATGGATTAAGTACCTATGTATCTTAAATATATGCTAATTATTGTTTTTTTAAGTTGAATTCTGCATAGAGCGCTGTACGCCCCAAACACGATCAAAAGGTAAAACAAACAGTGCCAAAAACACTATAAGCCCTCAAGCCAGGCGCGGATCTAGAATTTTTTTCCGGGGGGGGTCACGGGATAGAAAAAAATCAAAAATAACAAAAATAACAAGAATAACCAAATAAACAATGTAAGCCAAATTCCAGTGAATAAAAAACAAAGCCTTATGCAAAAACCCGTCCAATTTGTTTTACTTGAAAATTCATTACATTCATATATAAATTTATTGTTTATATAAAATTATAATTATTATGTACACATCCATCGAGACATTGAATTGGACATCGATGCGATCATTAACAGATTTGCGAAACAAAATAGAAGATTGGATTTTGTTCTATAAATGATGCTTTTATAGTTGGAACTTGTAAACAGATTGTAAACAGTATATGAAATAGATAGTATATGAAGTATAGCTAAAATCCAAATATAGAAAAAATAATAAAAAAGTCAGTCTTGTTTAAGAAAATTAGTCAATTTTGTTGATTTAGTCATTTTTTGATTCGAATTTTTCAGAGTGCAAAAAAGTAACTAAGTAATTAATTTTGGTCGTTTGGTTAGTTTCAGGTTTTTAAGTTTGCAAAACCTAGTTTTGTTCGTTCGTTTTTTGTTTTGTTTTTCGGTTTGCAAAATATTGTTTCAGCTCTATTTTTTGAAATTCAGGCTGTTTTGGGGGGGGGGGGGGGGGGGGTCATGACCCCCGTGACCCCCCCCCCCCCCCCCCCCTGCCCCCCCTTGGATCCGCGCCTGCCTCAAGCAGCATGCGCCTGTACCCTGTGCACAGAAGCAAGCCACTGGAATTGTTAAGCAGAAGTAAAACACTCGTCGCATTGTAAGTCATAGCATTTCAGGTCACAGAAATACGAAGTGAGCAAAGTCATAGAAATAAGAAGTGTGAAAACCTAAAGTGTTAATTAATTGAGAAAACAGCAAACGGATTCGACAAAAAATGTATAACATCAATTGAAATTAACGTAAATTAAATAAAAGCGTGTTGTTTTAAGTAAAATACAGGAATTGTAATGCAAGAAAAACACAAAATTAATCGGCATTGATTTTTACAACAATATAAAAGAAGATGGAAAAAATTATTATCTATCTTGTGAATAAAAATTAAGCGAGCCATCCGCTATAAAACTTTATAAGAAAATAACTCTTCAGCAACGGAATCATTTTAGAAAAAGCAAAAATAAATTTTAGTGAACCGCAATTCTTAGGAAAAATTAATATTTAAAGCAATTTAAGATCTTGTACAATTCGGAATGACCTTAATTTTTATTAAACGAAGAAACGACCATTCAATTCCTAAAAACGAGAAAAGTGTAAATACGGTCAAGATCGGAAAATTATCGTAAGACTCTTATCGAAAAAAATAGCAAAAGAAAGTAAATGTTTCACTATTTAAGTGTTTTTTCTTTGAAGAATATATTGATAATCATCAATAAAGTTCATTTTTAAGGCACATAAGATTAAAAAAGCACCTATGAGACATCCCTTGCGGGGATCGAACCCGCGACCTTTGGATTAGAAGTCCAACGCGCTATCCTCTGCGCCAAAGGGACAGGTAACGACTTTCGATCTAATATTGAATACAACTACCTCGCACGATTTTTTCAGTGCCTGCAAAGCTTTAGCTCCACATTAAGTAATGTTTTAGAAGTTTTAATAGAATCCACTCTGGTTCTTGGAATCGATAAGACTGGTTTTTGAATTAGATAATACTTTTTACAGATAGCGACGATATAGAAAACACAAGGTATGGCCACAGGCAATAAGATAGATAGGTGCACACGCAAAACCCCTAGGAATAGTAAATATAAGCCGTGAAGTTGGCCTGCTCACTACCGCATCTGTGGGCTGATGTATTCCGATGATTGCCGCGAAATAACATTGCTTCTTATGTCGGTATAGCATAGCCCATTCATTCCGCTCCACAGGGCGAATCTGCTAAACTATCGTTTTTACGAAAAAATGATGTTCCACTAATTGTAACTACGGAGGAATACCGTTCCTATGGTATCAAAATTATTATAAGGGCGAGTACAAAATGTTAAAGATATTTGCGTTCAGAAATTACTCTTACAACCCACTGAACAAATTACCAAGGAAAGTCGTGCTGCCAACTTGACCTGCCGCTGCTGTTTTGTTCGAAGAAGTGGTAAGGATTGTTTTTAAGTGCAAAAAAGTTGAATATTTTATTCTTTCCACTATAACATTTTTCAGATCATAATTACTCCATAGTTATAATTAGTAGAGCATAATTTTCGCGTAGAAGTTATAGTTTAGCAGTTCAGGCGAATTGAGGGGTTTACTTAGGATCTTCCGCCATAAGAAGCAATGTTATTTCGCGGCGATTGTCGGACATTTGCATTTTCTACTTCACGGCTTCTGTTTATATCCCGACTAGAATTTTGATGGGGTACAGCTAGGGCCCCTATGAGGCTAGCCACACTGCCTCATGTGGGTCCCATGAGGCTGCCCTATAAGGCGCACGAAGGGCAAATAACGCCTTGCCTCATTCGCGCATCATTATGACTGCCTCATGTGGGCCTCATGAGGCAAAACCCGACTAGAATTTTGGTGGGGTACAGCTAGGGTCCCTATGAGGCTGCCGTAGGGCAAATAACGCCTTGCCTCATTCAGGCTCTCTTTGTAATACTTAATAATGTAATCCTAACTCTTTATACTTATATACATGGGGAAATACTTCTTTATTAGTATAAATTATTCTAATAAACTTAAACTCAGTCCGAGGCGAGTGCGCCCTGATGTTGTCCGTTCTGCGGGTAGAATCCAAAAAAGAACGAGTGCCGCAATATGGCGATGAGCTGTCAGCTCGTAGGGGGATTCGTCGAGGGATTCTCAAGAAGATGATACTTCATGCAATAGATTATAAAATACGAAGTTTTTGTAAGGAAAACCCGAGAAGACAGCTATTAATAATACTGGGATTTGTGCTTTAATCGAGCCCAGCTGATAATTTGCAAATATAACCCACTAGCAGATAACGTCAAGTATGCCTAGGTGTATATGTGATGTTTGCTTAATCGAACCCCTGTAAAGCAAAAGCTGGGATTGCCTATTTCATTGTAAGGTTTGCCTCATAAGACCCTTGTGAGGTACTCATAAGGTAAACCTCACTTCAGTATCGCTGATTTTATTTTGTGAGGTCCTCATGACGAATTTACGGGGAAATCCCTCTATCGGCATGCCCCTCACTTGCCACATGAGGACTTCATGAGGAATCTACGGGGAAATCCCTCTATCGGCATCAGTGGCGTGGGGTCCATATAACACGATTCCTACCGGCTTCCCTTTTGGGAACTCATCCTATTCCCGTAAATTTAAAACTTGTTCTATGCCTGTAAAATTCCTGGAAAGCGCTCCCAAAATTCATCTCGTAAAGAAAACATGGCAAAACAAGTGTTACAACCAAAAACAACCATAATCTGTTGTTGCACTACGATGGAACCTTCCCTCGCACCGTAGGTTCTATCAAGGGGTTGCATCGGGTATGAAGCGCTCGCTCGCTGCTTCTGTAAGCCGGTCATTTTACGACTTACTCAAGCCCACACTTTTCTCCACGAGTAACAAAGAAATCGTGTGTGATATCCTTTGCTCACTAAAAGCAAATCCTATAAGCAAATAACACGATAGAAACCGGCTTCTTGGTTGTTTTCGTTTTGCATAAGTTGAAATTCTGGTCACTTCGGCGGTGGTTGTTTATTTGTTAGAATGTCAGCTGATTCGTGTCTTCTCTATGAACGGGTGTGAGTGTAGTGGTGCTCTCTTATTATCCCTATAACACGGTAGAAAGCGGCTTCTCGGGTGAGTGGGGTTGGTTGGGGTGGGTTTGGTTATTAATTTTTTTTTCATAAACAATATTCAGCTGACTGTAAATTTCTTTGATACTGAAGGGGCTGTGAATTGTAGGAGTGAATGCTCCCTTATTTCACAAGAACACGGCAGAAGTCGTCTTCTCGGAAGGGAGGGGTCTTGTAGTTTTGTTTATTATATTTTAATAAAAAAATTGTTAACTTGTGTCTCTTTTTGCCTTGGTGCTCAACGGATTGTGACTTATGAGTGTGGTGTGGTGCTACTTTATTACCTCTCGATAACACGATAGAATCCGGCTTCTCGGGTTTTTTCGTTAGGTTCGGCTATTCGGATGACGATTATTTATTTGTTTCAATTTGTCAGTTGAAGGATTTGTCGTGCATGTTTGATTTAAAGTGAAGTGTAATTGTACTTTAATATATAGAATTTAATTGTGAAAAGCTGGTGAGAATTTTGTAAGGTCTAGGTGGTCTGTTATAGGACATTTTAGTAGCTTTTTATTTATATCTTGTTCTCAGTCTTTAATTTTTGTTGGAAATGGCGTTACTTAGTGTTGAATGCTGCTTAACGGATTTTTTATTAGAACAGGCAAATGAATTTAATAGATTATCTTTTCAGCAAAAAAGCAGAGTTATCGAATTAGGTCGCGCTAAACCGTCGATGAAAATAGATTACACGCGTAAGGACGGGTTTTTCAAACATTTTAATAAGTCGATTTATGAAAAATATTCGTGGCTGACCGGAAGCTGCAAATTAAATAAAATGTTTTGTTTCCCATGTCTTCTTTTTTCGAATTCTTCGAGTGTTTGGAGTCGCACAACGATACACGCGACTATAACGGTTTTTTTCAAAGCCACTTATATTATTCTTGAAGTTCATTGTATATATGTCCATATTTATTCATAATATTCATATAGCACTTAACTTCCAATGACTTTAAGTATGATAGAAGTGGCCGACTAAATTCGACAAGAATACACGCAGTCACTGTTGAACACATTTTGTAATGTTTGACTTCATTTGGTAAGTTTTTTTTCGCTATTAAGTTTCTGATTTTTGCACCGGCTTACCTTCTCAAAAATTTCACCCCACGCCACTGATCGGCATACCCCTCACTTGCCACATGAAGCCCACACGCTTCATGAGGCATGCCCCCTATAAATTCTAGTCGGGATGCATTCCTGCCATTCCCGGGGGTTTTGCCACACGTTATAGTCAAATATGGTGCCACTCGATTTATATTAACCGGCACGACTAACCGACAAATCTTGACTAAATTTAGTTGAGCTTCGTACCATTAATGTGTTAAGCTGTGATTTATGACACAGCCGGTTATTTGGAGGATATTAACCTAAAAATATTTTAACCACAAATACAATGTGTACGGAAGTACGCCTTGTGACTCAGTGAGTGACACGTCGGTTTATAATCTCGTGTATCCCAAGTTCAATCCTTCCGAAAGCTTATGTGTTCCCTAGACTTTTTATCAATTTACCATTAAATTCATTACTGTAAGCCAAATTTGCGTTATTTCTTGATAATCAACAAAATTATTTCTCGCTGTTAATGGATTCAAATACTTTTGACGCGTCCGAAATTATTTAAACAGTCAGAAAATTGTTCCGATTTTGAAAACTAAAAACGACTTAAAAAACATGTTAACTAAAAAATACATTTTGTTCGCTTAAAAACTAATTAGGTATAATTAAAACTTATGTCCTACAAAAGCTGTTCAAAATGTTCTCCGCCAGTTTCGATGCATGCAAGTAGCCTTCGTCTTATTTCTCGTTTGAGGTCTATGGTAGCCAGTCTCTCCCGTATTTTCGTGGGGGGGGGGGGGGGGGGGGGTTCTCAAAATAAAAAGTGGAGGGGGGGGGGGAGGGGGATAATTAACAGTTTTGATCTAAATTGACAATTTTTTTATAGCGTTAAAATTTTAATTTAAAATAAAGTTTAATTTTTACATCTTCAATATATATGTATTAATTAAATATTTTTAAAAATATTATTAAAAAAGTAAAAATAAAAACTCTAATGTTTTGCAAAAAAATTTTTTACAAACTTAAAAAAAAACGACTTCACAAAAGAAAATCTAATTTTCGACTTTTCGCAGCGAAAGAAAGAGTAACAAATATTTTAAAAAATATGTTTAAACTTCTTCAGTTATCAGTTACAATCTGAGTAAATCAATAAGTGCTAAAGGTGTTTGTTGATCGCATCTAAAATGTACTATTTATAATATTGCATTATTCTCAAATTGATTTAAGGCGCCAATATTTATTGCCTATGCGACGAGGTATCTGAAATATGCTATTTTTTCATTTCAAGGGCATTTTTTCATACATCCATTTTTTTGTAGGACATAGCGCTTTTTTTAAAAGACTCTTAACAGGTAAATGCTACCTACCTTTGTAGTATGATAAAAACATCACTGATTATTTTTAAAAAGTTACATCGATATAGAAATTATTTCAATTTCTATATTATATGTAAAAGATAATAAATTTACTATTACCTTTTGTATATATAAGAATATATTTTTATAGAATTAAATATTACAAAATTAAAAATGTAAATAAAACTCAACTCAACTAAATGCAACTGAATATATCTAACAGTTTGCACATATTGTCATTAAAATAAATTAATTAATTTTATTAAATTAAAAAATTGGAATAAAAAGTGATTTGCCTAAGATACAAACATACCTTTAAGGGATTACACTACCCTGGTGCTCGAAAAAATAGGCATAAAAATCAACTTTTTTTGACTCAACTATTAAAAATATGAATTATTCTTTATTTTACGTATACATATAATAGAGTTATATACAATTTTCAATACTGAAAAAAAATAACATTAAAAATGGTATGAGTCGCTCAGTGGCACCCTCTTTACAAAATCCTTGCTGACGGTGTACATGATTTCTCCATTCAGCATTGTCCGAAAAAAAAATTGCTTCTTCAGAAGTAGAAGAAAATTTTTTTGGAGAAATGACAGCCAAACGAAAAAAAAAAACTTCTTCACAAGTATAATAGCTAAGGCATTACAAAGAGAAAAAATTAAAAAAATGTTTCTTGGAAAAATGACAGCTGTTTGAAAAAAAAACTTGAATTTCCATCAAAATTTTGATTTAAAAAAATACATAACTTTTGAATACGGAACCCCCTCTCGTCACGCTTTAGGTAATATTATAAAAAATAAGTGGTGCAAATTTCAGCGACATCGGTTCAGTAGATTTTGAGATATATTGTACACCAGTTTGAAAATAGTAATTTCTAGAAAAACGTGAAAGAAAAAAAAGGTCGACGTTAAGACCTTAAAAGCAACTTTTTTTAATTATTTTGAATCTGCGATTCCTGGACCGTCATAAGGTTTTCTGCTGCTTTTACGATGTCCTCCGTTACCTGAGTTACTGTTAGTTTAATCTTTCCAAAGGAATTATATTATTGTAAAAAGATAGATATATACGTAACGGTCCGAACGCTACCTGAGTTTTGGGTCGGCTCCCTGACGCGCTCACTTTAGCCAAAAAAAACAAAAAACTACTTTTTGAAAATTTCATGGTGGTTTAACCCCTTAACATATTTCATCACTGTTCAGCCCTTGTTCTGTTCTTAAAAAATAATGTAAATTTTTAGTTAAGTTTCAAAATTTCGGGGGGTTCTAACCCGGGGGGTTCTAACCCCCTAACCCCCCCGAATTTGTTCAAAACATTTTGAACCGAAGTATGTCTGGAAAAAGTAATTGAAAAAAGATGCTGCACCATATTTTTTCAATGATATTAATTCGCGGACTGAAATAATAAAAACACCGAAATTTAAAGTTAATTACAATAAATGCTGCATTCAAGGCTGTTCAAACACTTCTCCGGAATTTAATTTATTTAGATTCCCTCAAAATAAAGAAGGTAGAGACGCTTGGTTAAAAATATGCGGCATAACACAAGTCGTATCGACAAAAGTTTTACGAATATGTAATGTGCATTTTGATAAAAAGTACATAGGCAAGAAAAAACTTTTAAAAGGGGCCATGCCGCGCCTTTACCGAAATCAGAGAGAGCAAGGGGATATATATACTTTTGAGGAAAATGCGTGCAGCAATGAAATTTGTAATGCCGAAATGTCGGACCTGGGCAATAATGGCTTAAACACTTTATCTGAATGTAATGTAATTACTAAGATCGATTTAAGCTCACCCGCTTTGAAAAGAAAACGATTAAACTCTGACTTGCAATCAGTTGATTTAATTTTGAGTGAATCACCTGTCTGCAGAAGGTATGAGATTAATGAAAAGAATATTTCATATTATCGAAAAAAAACCTCTATATTAATGAAAAAAAATGAGGATGTTTTGAAAGAAAATGAGAAGTTATTGCTTGAAATAAAAAATTTAAAAAAATGTTTAAAAAACTCCAAAAATTTGGAGAACTTTATTGATTCCTTACCAGCCTGTGAAAATTCTCAGGAATTTTCCAAAATGATTTTAACTTCAAAGTCAAGAAAATGGTCCGAAAAACAAAAGATAATTTCTCAAAATTTAAATTATAAATCAAGCTCCACTTACAATTTTATGAGGAAAAACCTGGGTTTTCATCTTCCGTCGCAGACTTCTCTTCGTAGATGGAGTCCTTTAAAAAGGCTCAATCCTGGCTTTAAAACTGACGATAAACAATCTCGATAATAAATCTCGTGAAGCTTGTTTAATATTTGATGAAGTAGCAATACGACGAGATTTAGTTTATAACATAAATTCCGATCAAATAGACGGATTAGTTAACTGGGGTAATGGTGAAAGAGAAGCATTGATTGGAAAAAATATATGTGTTTTTATGCTGCGAGGACTTTATCATAATTGGAAATATGTTCTTAGTTATTTTGTGGTTGAAAAATCCATTCATGGTGAAAAATTAAAGGAAAAATTGGAAGAAAACTTAGAACAAGCATTTAAATTAGGCTTTCGAATTCGAGGGGTTGTTTGCGACCAAGGTGCAAATAACCAAAAATGTTTTAAACTTTTCGGAGTTGCTTCTTCTGTCCCATACTTTTTTTGGAATGCATTTAAAATCTTTGCAATATTTGACACACCACATTTGATAAAATCTATCAGAAATACGTTAATGAAAACAGCCATTATTACTTCTGATGGAATTGCTAGTTGGCATGTGATAACAGAATTGTTTGAACTAGATTCCAAGTCAACTAATTTTAAAATTTGCCCAATATTAACGAATAAACACATCAACCCGACAACTTTTGAAAAAATGAGAGTTTCGTTAGCTGTTCAAGTTTTGAGCGAAACTGTCGCTGCTGGAATTCGAACTTGCTTAGATCTGAACTTATTTTCAAAAGAAGTTTCTGAAAAGGCTGAAAGTACTGCGCTTTTTATTTCTAAAATCAATAAAGTATTCGACAGTTTAAATACTAGAAATTTAGCATATAAGAATCCGTATAAACAGCCAATCAAACCCAGCAATACCCCTCATTTATTTTTAAAAGAATCTGTAGAATTTTTAATAACACTTAAACTTGCACAGAAGAAAAAAATTTTTTGTATAAATGGCTTGCAGCAAACTATAAATGGTATTCTGTTATTGTGTGAAGATATTTTTAATCGTGAGGAAAATGATATAAATTTTCTACTAACTTCAAGGCTTAATCAAGATCCGATTGAAAATCTGTTTGCTCAAATTCGAGCTAAAGGTGGGAATAATAGAAACCCATGTGTATATGAATTCAATTTTATTATTGCGAGAATCATGTCGATGAAGTTTGTAATGCTAGAATCACCAAGTCAAAATTGTGAACATGATCTAGACCTAATGCTCGATTGGAATGAACCTGATTTAGTACCTGAAGAAGCAAAGTCAGGAAATGTAGAAATGGATCTTTTGCAAAGTCAAAATGGAGATATACACAACAATGAAATCATAGAAGAGATTGAGTTAGAGAAAAATATAAATGATATTTCCATTGAAGAAAATGCAAAACGTTATTATATTGGTTACGGAATACTTCAAACAATATTGAAGAAAATTAAATGCAAAGAGTGCGAGTTACTATTGACAAAATCTAAAACTCAACGTTTATGTCTTTCCTCTGAAATATTTATTTGTCACAAAAATTATTCTAATAGCGAACTGAATGCTCTCTATTTACAGTCGCCATCAGATTATTTTTATCGGGTATGTAATCTGCATTTTGAAATTTATAAATATTATTTTGAATATGAACTTCCTACTCAAAATATCAAAGAGAAAATAATCAATTCATGCATTTTAAAAACGAATGAACTGTTTTCTGATTGGTTTTCCGATAATGCACCATGTAAAGAACATAGAGAAAATATTTTAAAATTTTTAATTTTAGTTCTTTTACGGAAAAATTGCTCATGGAAAGCCAAGCAATCAAAAATTTGTGAAGTCAAAAGTGGCAGACTGAGGAATTTATTGGAGTAATTATATCGCTATTTATTTATATCTATAAATTCAAAAGATTTCCTAGCTCCAATATCTAATAAATGTTTAATTGTTAATGGAATGTACGAATATATTTAGCTTAGAGATAAATGCAATTTAAATTATTTTATTCATCAAAAGAACGTTTTCCAGAACTTCAATATTTTTTTTACATTTCACCCTCGTTTCTTCTATTTAAAAATCGTCACTGAGCCATCAAATGGTTTTTTACGTCTTCTCAGTAAAATGTTAACCTTTTGGACGGGAGTGGTCGATATATGGACCAGCCAGAGGACACATAATATTTGATGTTTTTCAGGGAACATGTTATGCGCTAAATATGGGAAAAATAGTATAGAAATTCCTGGAAGCATCCTTGACCTTGAAAATGACGGTTTTCAATGTCAAATTTTTTCTGCTATTTAGCCCTGAAAGTTGGCATACATGGGAAAAAGAGTGTACAAATTCCTGAAGGCATCCTTGACCTTGAAAATTGCTATTTCAAAGTCAAATATTGGTTTGCTATTTCGCCCTGAAAGTTGGCATACCTACCTTTTTTATGTACTGAGTACGAAAAATATAGTACCACGAATCGCGAAACTCATCTGCAAGGTGAATTCAAGGTCAAAAATTGAAATTTTCACGATTTTTCCCGTATTCAACGCATCAAATTACCTAGAAAAATACTTTCAAACCGTCGCGCCAAATTTTTTACATGGGACTTTCCGTTGCGGACGGGCGTGGTCGATATATCGACCAGCAAAGAGGGGGGGACTCCACATAAGAAGTTCATTGAATATATTTATAATATTCATGTCTAATAACAGGTCGATTTTAACGTAATTTTCCCCGTCCTTAAAAGGTTAAAACAAATGTTTTCCTCCACACAGTTGCATTGCTCATGCAAATACTATTTCAGAAAGAATATAATAGTGAATTTCCTCTCAGGCTGTTACGGCGCTAAAGTTCGCTCTTCGTCTTGCCTGACTTAAAGCTTTTTCTGGCCCAATGTAGGGACACCGAAGTCGGTGCGTTTTGTGTGTTCTGAAGCAAAGTGGCCCTTCTTATCATATTAAGGTTCTTTGGTTAGATATCTTGGTCTCGTTATAGACAGGAAGCTTAATTGGAAAGCCAACATTGCTGAGAGAGTACATAAGGCTACTATAGCCTTGTATTCTTGCAAAAATGCGATTGCCAAAAGATAGGGCCTAGAACCACGCATTGGACTCTTCGTGACCGTTATCAGGTGGTATACGGTGTGCTAGTGTGGTGGCCCGCCCTAGAGAGGGCATGTCATCAGAATGCGTTGGAGAGGGTCCAAAGAATGGCTTCTGTCCTGATAATGTGGGCTCTCAGGACAACTCCCACCAAAGCCCTGAATGTCATCCTCCATATCATACCAATGGAGCTCTGCGGCAAGCAAACTGCAGCCTCTGCTACAGCTAGGCTCAATTCTACACATCCCTGGACACGCGTGGACTACGGACATTCAAGAATCCTAAACACTCGTGCTTCTGGGTTAGATTACATTATCCCCAGCCCCTGTTTCGACATTAACTTCGACTCGCTCATTCCGACGACACAAGAGTGGGGGGAGAGGCTATTCAGCAAAGCAAATTCGGTGCAGATATTCACCGATGGCTCAAAGTTGGAAGGCATGGTTGGAACTGGAATATACTCGGAGCAACTAAGCCTCGAAGCGTCATTTAGACTGTCAGACCACTGTAGTGTCATTCAGGCGGAGGTTATGGTTATCATGGAAGCTCTATAATGGCTGCGGGAGAACATGCCGTCTACTGAAGGCATTTCTACCTTTACTGATAGCCAGGCTGCAATTAAATCACTCACAGGTGTGTATACGATATTAAAGGTAGTCGCAGACTGCTGCTCTCTGATTAGAGATTAGATTAGATTAGATTAGAGATTGTGTGATCATACTTAAGGATCACTGAAAACAGGCGAAGACACGAAAACACTTATGTGACCACCAGGCCAATCTGGCCAGCATTCGACCGCAATAGGTCAAAGAACCTAACTTTAGGAGAGATGGCATTAGTAACGTCGTGACGGTAATTACAGGGCACTGCCTTATGAGTAAACATGCCAGCAGACTCGGCGTAATCTTTGACGGCTTCTGTAGAAATTGTCACAACGAGAAGGAGGAGGAACGCGTGACCTAACCTAGTTTGTTTTCAGGATTGGGTATGCTCAGTGTCCACAGAAGATAATTCAAGATCCAACGAAGTAGCTATTTATAAAAAGCATTATCTGAAAGTTTGTTGCATTTTGATTATACGTTATTCCATTGTAACAGCCACTTTTCAGGGTAGGAAATAACTCCCTAATAATAACTCTGATTGCACAAATTTTGCAAAAATGAAGTTATAAAAAGGATATCAGAATTATGAAAAAAGTGTTTTATTTATTTAAGATCAAGCCTAATATTACATATGTAAATAGTGTCCCAAAAAGTTTCGAAACGGTTTTATAATTCAAAGAGGGGTTGAGTTTGTTTCACACAAGGGCTTCATGAATAAAAAAAAAATGAAATGAATTATGGTATTTGTTTCACCTTGAATAATCTTGAAAAACGCTGTTAAGATCAACTCTTTTTTTTCCAAATGTAAACCGTTTTTCGACTTCTGTAACTTGTGTCTGAACAATTTTTTCGATCGACTTTAATTTTTTAAGATATTTTACGATTAGGAAGAAAGTTCCAATAATTCACAGGAATCGAGTTTTTGAGAATAATGTTTCAAATAAAAGTTGTAAGGTCAAGGTCAAATTGAAATATTAGTTAGTGATCTCAATTGACTTTTTAATTATGGTAGCTTCATTCAATACCGAATACTTATAGCACTTTTTTGGAACAGCAACCTTGAAATGACGTATTTCTGCGACCATTTTGAGCAAATGTCATTTTTACGTTTGAGTTTGATGATGATGGTACAAATTTTGAGTTTTGAAAGTGTGTTACGGAAGTGATGAACTTCATCAAAATTTAGAAATATTTGACCTTCTATTGAAGTTGTTTATTTCGAGTGCTACCCATAGGGTTGCAGAAAAATATATAATTTTAAAAACCCACCAATAAGTTTTTAAAGGGACATTTGTAAGAGATGTGCCATTTTACTAATAGAGTTGATGACAAATCAAAAGGAGGGTTTTTCACTATAAAGCATTTTCGGAACGTCGACAAACGCGATTTATTTAAAATTCTATGTATAATGGAAAAAATGAGTTTTGTTCTCAATTACAGCTGATCTGATCTAAAATACTTCGCCGATTTTCCAGTAGATGCAAATGCAGGAGTGTATCGCTAGTGTGTTGAAAACATAATTAGATGAGTAATACATTTTGCTAATTCTACTTAAAGTTGCATATTAACAAAATATTCTTTCTAACATGTTTACATTGGTTAACCAAGAACTTAATAATTATATAAAAATAAATTTTGATCTTATCCAATTAGGTATTAACCCATTAATGCCTGAATAACAAAAAATTGTACGGTAACTTCGAGACCCTAACTTTTATCGAAGGGGTGGTCAATTCTCATCGAGACATATACCTTTTGCACTTCATTTTTTTTCGAAAAACGACTGATTTAGTGGGAAAAAAGCTACTTTTTACTGCAATAAATTGCATAAAACGTGTTATTATGACTTACGATTTTTTGTTATAAATTCGGCCAAAACATCATTGTAAAAATTAGACTGATTTCTAATTTGTAAAAGAAGGTGTTTTCTATCGATAAGAGTGCTAAATTTGAGAACCTTTCTTCGGTTTGAGAATTTCTTAAATAAGTATGTATTCTCTTAAGGGCTGAAAAAGATCTTTCCGCGGAAGCAACTGTAATGGGAAGAGTTAAAAATATACAACACAAGTTTAAAATTTGAGGAAAAGTATCTTTTAAAATGCCACATTTAATATGCGAGTAAAGCGCGAGAATATCAAATGGCCGTAATGAAGAATTTTTTAAAGCAGAAAACTGGAAAATTCCCGGGAAAACTGTAATTAAAGATGATATCTCTTCGTTAGGACTTGATTGAACAAAATAATCATATTTTGATTTATTAAGGAAATCTAAAAATTTTAGTTGACTAAAGGAACTATACCGAGTTTTAATCTGAGAAATGACATTGTCTTTTATTTCTACAAAAATTCTTCGATAATTAGTTTTTAAATCGATGTCAGAATTTAGCACTTGACGTTTTCTTGGAGGTTCTGTGCAATCCTTCACACTATCAAAAATCGAATCAAATTTATTTAAAAAGTCAGAACTCATCCAAAACTCGAAATTCTCTATTTCTAGCCTAGCAACTTCAATATCCATCTGTTTATTTTGTAATAAATTAAAAAGTACATCCGTTTTTGCAAAAATTTCCGAGGTGGTGTGTAAAAAAAAGCAGAACTCTTTATCTTCCAATTTCTGTAATAAACTTTCGGCCAGAGAAAGTGTGTCATTATCCCATTCATTCGAGTTTTCAAAAGTTGCAATTATATCTAATCTGCAGGTAAATAAAACGTTAATTATTCGCGAATGGTAATGCCAACGAGTTTCCGAAACTCCTGGCATACGTCAGTCAGCAATTTCTTTTAAAAGGTTAGAGCGCTTTGTTGATTTATTAAAAAAACGAACGATGCTATTTATGTAACCGAAAAATATTTTTAGCTCTGATATTTTTTCCAAAGATCGAGATAACACTAAATTAAGAATATGGGCATAGCAAGGAATGAAAATGGCCATTGGACATGATTCTCGCACTTTTGTTTGAACACCACCCTGCTCACCCGACATTACCGCGGCGCCGTCATAAGATTGACCTACCAATTTTTCTTTACAGTCGTATATTTCCAGTATATTTAAAACATGATCTGACAATTTATCTGCGTTACGACTTAAACTCACGTCAAAAAAACCAAGAAATCTCTCCTCTATTCCATTCTGTGATAAATACCTTGGTACGACACTTAGTTGTTCTCTATGACTAACATCGGGAGTTTCGTCAATCATTACTGAAACAAATCGAGCTTTACTAATTTCTGATTTAATTTCAGATCTTATAACCGCGGCAATACTATTTATCAAGTCATTTTGAATATCATTTGATAGGCCCGAAAAAATTGGATTTTGTGAACTAGAACACTGCTCTAAATGTGAGTCCATTAAAGTGTCGTACTTAGCTAAATACAACAAAGTTTCTATATAATTGCCGCGATTATCGGACACGGGTTTTTCATTATGACCACGGAATGCTAATTCTTGTTTGCCTAAAAGAATTACAGTATCTATGAAGCGTTTCATTAAATTACGATTTCGGTCGACCTTTCTATTATGAGCTTCATAAGTATTTCCTAAAGAAGTATCAATCCGATTCGCGCCAAATTCATGCAAAGCTAAGCAACTACGAATATGTTTTTCTGTTTGAATATGCTTACTTGAAGAGTTTACTAAATTATTAATGTCCGTAAAACCTGTGCGACTCGAAACACTCGAAGAATTCGAAAAAAGAAGACATGGGAAACAAAACATTTTATTTTATTTGCAGCTTCCGGTCAGCCACGAATATTTTTCATAAATCGACTTATTAAAATGTTTGAAAAACCCGTCCTTACGCTTGTAATCTATTTTCATCCACGGCTTAGCGCGACCTAATTCGATAACTCTGCTTTTTTTCTGAAAAGATAATCTATTAAATTCATTTGCCTGTTCTAATAAAAAATCCGTTAAGCAGCATTCAACACTAAGTAACGCCATTTCCAACAAATATTAAAGACTGAGAACAAGACATAAATAAAAAGCTACTAAAATGTCATATAACAGACCACCTAGACCTTACAAAATTCTCACCAGCTTTTCACAATTAAATTCTATATATTAAAGTACAATTACACTTCACTTCAAATCAAACATGCACGATAGACGGGACAAATCCTTCAACTGACAAATTGAAACAAATAAATAATCGTCATCCGAATAGCCGAACCTAACGAAAAAAACCCGAGAAGCCGGATTCTATCGTGTTATCGAGAGGTAATAAAATAGCACCACACCACACTCATAGGTCACAATCCGTTGAGCACCAAGGCAAAAAGAGACACAAGTTAAGGGGTTACATACGTACAGCATTTTTAGAAAATCGATTTTTTTTTGTTTACAGATTAATATTCTGTATAGTTTTAGGCGTATTTCTGTGAAAGTCGATTGTAAAAATTCCACATAGATCGAAAGTTATTATAGAAAACGTGACTGCCCGACGAGAGTCTGATGCGCGAATTTAGCTGTCCCTTGTTTGAGGCAGCTGGCCGTTACTTTCGGAGCCTTTCAGCTTGTTGGAAAAAATAAACAGCAACAATTGTTTACTGACAAGGAAGGCATACAATATGAAGCTAGAATGGGAGATTAGACGTAAGTTAACAATATAAATTAAAAAATTCATAAAGTTCTTTCTTTAGCTGCGCGCAACCTCGAGCGAAACGCACTTGAAAATTTAAATGCGTTTTTCTCAAAACTACTTTTTCCGGCACGGTTTACATGATAACTCATACAGATTTTAATATTTTTTTATGCTTTTTTTTTTTAAATATTCGAAATTGTTTTCTCTATCGTCTGTCGAGCCGGATTTTTGATATTGTGATTACAAAATTTTATAAACATAATTAAAGTGTGAAATTTATGACAAAAAATGCACTTTTTTTTTTAAACTGCCGTAAATTGCCAAATTTTTCGAATTTCAAAAATCCGGCTCGACAGACTATAACTACAACTTTATTTTACAAGAATTATTTTACGTTTTGCAGATCCATCAACATTTCAGGCAGAAATGATGTAAACCATGGACCTACTTTTTTTTTATAGAGCTTCGGGAAAAAAGATTGTTTATGTTATAATTTTTGCAAAAAAAAAAAGAAATACATTTTTTTATAAAGTTTACATACTAGTAAACAATGTGTAAAAGTTATTTTTCGTAATTTCTCTTGCTATCCCTTCTAAAAACAGTTTTACTTTTAGCGCATTTTTGGCGCTGCTGTACGTATGTAACCCCTTAACAATTTTTTTATTAAAATATAATAAACAAAACCACAACACCCCTCCCTCCCGAGAAGACGACTTCTGCCGTGTTCTTGTGAAATAAGGGAGCATTCACTCCTACAATTCACAGCCCCTTCAGTATCAAAGAAATTTACAGTCAGCTGAATATTGTTTATGAAAAAAAAATTAATAACCAAACCCACCCCAACCAACCCCACTCACCCGAGAAGCCGCTTTCTACCGTGTTATAGGGATAATAAGAGAGCACCACTACACTCACACCCGTTCATAGAGAAGACACATTCTTACAAATAAACAACCACCCGCCGAAGTGACCCAAGTTTCAACTTATGCAAAACGAAAACAACCGAGAAACCGGTTTCTATCGTGTTATTTGCTTATAGGATTTGCTTTTAGTGAGCAAAGGATATCACACACGATTTCTTTGTTACTCGTGGAGAAAAGTGTGGGCTTGAGTAAGCCGTAAAATGACCGGCTTACAGAAGCAGCGAGCGAGCGCTTCATACCCGATGCAACCCCTTGATAGAACCTGCTACGGTGCGAGGGAAGGTTCCATCGTAGTGCAACAACAGATTATGGTTGTTTTTGGTTGTAACACTTGTTTTGCCATGTTTTCTTTACGAGATGAATTTTGGGAGCGCTTTCCAGGAATTTTACAGGCATAGAACAAGTTTTAAATTTACGGGAATAGGATGAGTTCCCAAAAGGGAAGCCGGTAGGAATCGTGTTATATGGACCTCACGCCACTGATATATACTAGTTTTGAGGGTCACTGATTACGAATTTGCTATCAGATTTTCGTAATTCAAAATGGCGGATCCAAGATGGCGGACAATGTTTTGCAAAATTTTCAATTTCTTCAAAGAAAAAAGTGGGTATCCGGAGTTTTTGGGGTCACTGATTACTGATTAAATGCCTGCATATTTTTTTAAGTTTAAGTCCTAATAACACGTTTTATACATTTTGCTGCAGCAAAAAGTTGCTTTTTCCCCACTAAATCAGTCGTTTTAAAAAAAAATTACGTGAAAAAAGGTATTTATTTAAACATAAAATTGCAAAAAAACAATAATATGTAATAATTTTTTTTGCACTTTTTTTTTTTGGTTGGATCGTGTCGGGCGACTCAAAATACGTCTAGGAAAGTCTCGATGAGAATTGACCACACCTTCGATAAAAGTTAGGGTCTCGAAATTACCGTAAATTTTTTGGTTATTCAGGCATTAATGGGTTAATATAAAGTCCTTTGTATGCACCCGAGACACAGCACAATCATCAAAAATCAATGATTATTATTTATTAGTTTCAAAATGACTAATTTTCTTCCTCATACCTAAGTGATCTAAATAGAAATCAGCGGAACATAAATTCCTTTATATTCTTACTCGTTTGGTATAAAACTTAAATTAACCCTTGAACTGTTGTGTTAACTCAAATCGGAAAGGGCTATACAGAACTGGTTTGGGAAAGTAAGTTAAAGTTTTGTTGGTAACACTCATAGGAACCATTTCATCAAAAAATGCATATTCAAATCTTTTCCTACTCCAAAATATTATATTTGGTGGCTCGCTTTAAAATGCTCTAAAAGTCTTTATTTTCCGTATATGAATTAGATTAATCCTTATATTGTTAAAATAAAAAATTAAATGAGGTCTTCTTGCGTTGAAATTTGGTGAAACTTGTTAAGAGCGTTCATTTGTATAGAATATAAAGCCTTTCGTGGGTTGCATGTAGTTCCCCAGATATTTAACTTTAAAATTTCGAAAAATGATTTCATCAAAATCCGAAGGAATACCTCAAATTCAATCTGTTTCAACTTAATATAGAAATGAATCACATCACGTTACTTGAAGTGGAAAGATGTTTTTTTGAAAAAAGAATCAAAACTATATAGTTAAGATATGTAGGATCTATTACACTAAAGGAAATCCAAATTTGCAGAAAATCATCGATGGCAATGGATATCTTTAATGGCTTAGCGCTGATTGTTTGCACACGCTCGTAGTCGTGAGGGTGGCTGCTATTCACTTAGGAGCTTTACGATGGAGGAAAAATCCTAAAAACTTGAACCAGGCGGATGTATGCTATATTTACATATTTGCATAGATGAAAACTCATAACGCTATTTACGTTATGTAAATTTACCACTTTATTTGATCATAAATCAAAAACTTTCTTTTGCTTTGTTGGTAGTATGCATGTTTTTTGGATTAATGGAATTCTCCCTAGTGCCGGCTGTTGTGGACTGTAGGAACAGACGAGGGATGACCGATCCCATCCATCCCGACCAGACCTTCGCCATAATTTTTAGTTTTCCCGTACGGTGATACCCATTTCCACTAATTTGTTCGTACAGAGTCGCAAAACAACAAGAATCTCTATTTAGATAGATGAGATTTGATAGTTTTTGCGATGATATTTCGTTCATTTCGACTCATGCAAGCAGAACGGGTTTTATGAAATTGATGACTCTCTTCTGTATTGCGCCCAAGGATGGAAATCGGACCAGTATGATTTATGGACTCCTCGCTTTATCGGTTTCAGAATTAAATGCTCTCGATCCAATAATGCCTGACGACTCTCCAAGAATTACATAATACGTCGAATTTATCAGTGAGAGCATTGATAAATCGTCGTCAGAAAGTAAACAACTAACGAATGGAAAAGTCTCATGGACTATGGAAAGCATCTGGGAATCTGGGTGATATTTATATGTATAAAATATGCAATATATGTATAACTACACTATATGGTATACATGTACTATGTGAACTATGAATTGGGAAACGTTGTAGTCGAGAACGCTCTAAAAATAAAGATTGATCAATTGCAGATATCAGTAAGATTCAGTCGAATCTATGAAGCATTATCTTCTAACTGATTGGAAGATACAAGTTCTGCCTCCTTAAAAAGTTAAATTTAAATTAGGAGATTCAAATAATTTTAGGCATTATTCTGATTTTAGGATTTTTTCTGACTATATATTAATGAAAATTAAACGTGATCAATTTTTTCAAATAATTTAAAACAAAAATTGTGTAATGCTACAACACATTTTTCCAGTGGTTTCAGTGATATATCACTTACATACCTTATCCTGAAATAAAAAGCTATATGGGCAAATTGGAAACACGGAAAAAAAAAACGACGGCGGCACAGGATCCAGAGAAAAGTAGTTTTTATGGAGGTTACTTTTATCTCGCGACATTGACCCATTTTATTTTTTATATAAAAATGAAGTAGTTTTTTAATCTATTAAAATAACTACATATGTAGGTACATGTATACTTCTATATATACTAGGTAATATATATTATTGTAGCAAAGTCTCCCTTATTGGTATACTGTTTGTTAGGTTGTACCAAATGTCGATTGTATTCAATAAAATAATACAATTCGTTTAAATCTATTTAAAATGAAACATATCAAATTAAAATCTGCATAATTTCTAAATTACGCCACTTAGGAATTAGTGAATAAGCGCTTAGTCAAAACTTTCAATATTCAACTTGAGACATTTTTTAAAATCACTTCTTCGAGTTGTCTTTCGAGCTCTGTTACAATTACAAACAGATCACAGCAGCGACTTGAAACTTTGTGTGGAGCTTTTTGGGAATAGAGGTAGACTTGGTAGTGAGTGGTTATGTTTTCTGAGTTCTGCTGTGCGGCCATCTTGTTGTGAAACATAGGAAACATTTTTTATCTTGTTTTTTTTTTTTTTTTTTAATAGTCTCTCTATTTGATTATAGATTATCTCTCTGTTGAGTGCTCTCGAGTGGCGAATTTTGGACGCTTTTTAAAAAAACAAAAAAAAAAGGAAATAAAAAAGAAAAGAAGTCTGATAATTATGAAGGTTTCACTGCCCCGAGGTGGGGCTGTTGCATTTACCGGTTATTTGCACTAGGATTGTTGGTGCAGGTACACAAATCATAATCTCGTTAACTACAGCCTGTTTGGCTGGTTAGTTGTGTGTTCGGGGGGGCTATTGCTCTTATTCCTAAAGAAAGTAATTAAAAAAAAAAAAAAGGGGGACACGGAGTCCCATAAAAGGGAAATGGAGACTGAAGGCCCGCGCCCATAGAGTCCGGAATTCGTGCGGAATTCGTCCGACTCCGGCAAGCTTAAAGCTTTTGCCGTACGGCAAACAGAAGTATCGCCCATAGAATCCGGAATTTCTGCGGCAAGCTTTCAACGTTTTTGTCATCTTGACTTAAAAGCGCCCAAAGGGGTTCTCATCTTGGCTTTGACAGTTTGTTCAAACAAAGCGCGGCAGTTTTATTGAAAAAAGTTAAGTGCAATTGAAAAGACAACGATGGATATTAATAGAGTATTTAAATTTCTATTAATGGGACGGATTCTAACAGAAGCCGATAAATGTTTGACGTTATTGGAGGGAAGGCGCCGTTTTGGGTGCGCCCAATGTACCAGGTATTAACATATTTTCATTTTCATTTTGCTTCTATAAACTGCTAATAATTGTACCGCAGGACCGTGACAAACATGGCTTTTTCAATGTGAATTTCGAGCAGATGTACGAGGACGATCCAGAACAGTTCAAAATAGCTACCAGAATGAGCAAAGTAGTTTTCGATTTGCTTTTTACTTTGCTCGAAGAGAGGTTGACTAAGTGCTCCAACAGGCCATCTATATCGGCGAAATGCAGGCTGTTTTTGACTCTTGTGTAGGAATATTTTATTTTATTTAATATTATATAGTAATTTTTATCTTTAAAGATACTTGGCCCACGGAGGTAGCCAACGAATGTTTTCGATGGCATTTAAAATGGGCTTAACAAGTGTGCGCCGAATGGTTCACGAAACTTGTGAGTTAATTTGGGAGATTCTCGGCCCAATTTATATGTCTGCTCCAAATACTGCCGAGTGGAAAAGGATCGCGGCCGATTTCCACACAATTTGGAATTTGCCGAATTGTGTAGGTGCCGTTGATGGCAAGCACATCAACATCACATGCCCTTCAAACTCTGGATCCCTCTTTTATAATTATAAAGGTTTGTTTTGTTCTTGTTTTATACGAATAATGAATTATATTAATATTAACTCTCTTCTAAAAAGGCACGTATTCCTTAATTTTATTGGGGGTGTGTGACGCGAACTACACCTTCACTGGGGTCGATATTAGGGCATTTGGGTCCCAAAGTGACGGTGGTGTGCTGTGGCACTCGGACCTTGGGCAGAAATTGTTTAATGACAAATTGGGAATTCCGAGAGATGACGTCCTGCCAGAATCCCAAATACCGTTTCCGCACTACTTTGTCGGGGATGCCGCATTCCCTCTGAAGCCGTTCTTGATGCGACCATTTCCAGGTAAATTCTTAAAGGACGTATTCCTAAATCAAGTATGAAAATATCTGGGGTTTTTGGACTTAAATAACTCATTGCAGTAATTAAGTGCAATATTCCATTTATTTTTGTAATATTGGCTAGGTCATGCATTTTTAAATGCGGTTTATACTTCAATATCTAAAATTTATTATAGGACAGCACCTTCCGCCTGATCGAGAGAACTTCAATAAGAGGCTGTCTCGAGCTAGAAGGACGATTGAAAACGCGTTTGGAATTTTGACATCCCGTTGGAGAATATTACTTGCTCCATTGAACATGAACCCTACGTCAGCGGAAAAAATAGTTAAAGGCTGTGTTGTATTGCACAATTTTGTGAAAATGCATGACGGCAGCTATATTCCGCCTGACTATGTAGATCGGTTCAATGGAGAAGAAATAATCCATGGCCTGTGGAGGAAGGAAACGCCAACTCCCCTGAGAACATCTGGGCGGATTTGGAGCAACAACGCCTCAAGGAATGCATTCAAGTTGCGGGATCAGCTAAAGGAGTACTTGATGGCTCATCCAGTGTATCCACCGAGGACACCAGGAAATGCATCAACATTTTAAGGAAGGGATTTTTTGTTAGTTTTAAGAAAATATTTATCTTCAATTTTGAAATTATGTTTTATTTTTTGTAAAGAGAAGCTGGCCACTTCTTGGTTTTAAGGAAATATTTTTGTTGAATTTGTATTGGTCACTTCTTAGTTTTAAGGACTTTTTGACTTTTAATGTTAGTTTATGAGTTTCTCGAGGGAGTGATATGCATTTCTAGCCCGCGCCTTGTGGAAAGTGACAGTTTGCACAAAAGTAGCAGTAAATTAAAAATTGTCGAAATAAAACACTGATATTTTTTCTAAGGAGGAAAAAGCACTTGCCATAAAAAACCTCCTGATTTATTTAAAAAAAAATATATACATAAATGTAAAAAAAGAAATTAAAATTCAAAACTAAACAGAAGTACTTCCTTAAAACTAAATAATAAAAAAATAAAATCAATTCAACAAAGATAAATTAAAATTACAAATTCAAAACTAAACACAAGTACTTTCTTAAAACTAAATAATAAAAAAAAAACAATTCAACAAAAATAAATTAAAATTACAAATTCAAAACTAGACAAAAGTACTTTCTTAAAACTAAATAATAAAAAATAAAAAAAAAAACAATTCAATTATTTCGACGCGCATAAACCATATTTAGTATATCCATTTGCAGAGTGTCCTGGACTTCTTCCGGTAATCTCTGCATTAAGTTGTCCAGCATCTTGAGAAAGTCCGCATTTCTGCTTCTTCCCTCAAGTTCCGTAGTCATCAATGTCGTAAAAGACTCCATTATGTTGTTTAGTCTATAAAAATTTATTTTTATTTTTTCTGATATACAATTTAATTTTGTTATATGTATACCTTTCTTTCATTTCTCTTGTTTCGTCCGATTTCCGCTTCCCTGCTGAAGGTGTATTCGCGGGGAGAGGTGGCGCTGAGGGCGAGTCGGTCAAGCTAGTTAACATATCAAGGTAGCTGCTCGACGCAGCTACTTCGGGCTCTGGTGTTCTTAAAAGCTCGCATGTCAGGGGCGACTCTGGAGAAGATGTGCCGGTCTCCTCCAAATTCCAAAATGTGTTTGAAATGGTTCTGAAAAGAAATTGTGTTTATTATGAAATATGAAATATGAACAAATTGAAATTACCTTCTCGGCATTACGTAACTTTTTAAAAAGCAAAGTGGTTCGAAGAAACACCAAGTTATTTCTTCTGCAACCGCGCTACCAGATTTCGGTTTTTTGGCAGTCTCTTTAACGAAGCGATCGCGCAGGCACCTCCATCTATCCTGACACAGTTTTGCTGCAGTTTTAAAATCATTTTAATTAATATAATAATATAAATAAAAAGATAGTTTCGATTCATACTTTCAACGCCGACAACTTTGGCAACTTCCTGCCAAGCCTTCTCTTTCAACAGTTTGTTTCTGTACGACTTCAACGATTTGTCGTACAGGCAATTGTGGCTCTGGACAGCCCCAATCAAGCGGAGGGTTTTTTGTGCTAAAATTATTAAATTGGCTGCATAAATATTATTTGCAAATACAGTGCAACCTCGATATAACAAAGCTGAAGGGAATTGCAAAATATTCGTTATACCAAGTAATTTGTTACAATGAGGTTTGTTATACAGAGGTTAGGTTGGGCTAAGATTCGTTTTAACAAAGTCGCTTCGCCCTTCGATTTGCTCCATGGCATTTTTATTCAATCTGTGCCTTTTCAGCAATCGCACTATCGCAGTCCGCAGAAACACAGTGCTCAGCTCAGCACAGGCACATTTCCCCTTTAAAGACCACCTTCCACCGACCGGACAGGGCCCCATTACAGCGAGAATTTCGTCAAGCACGAACTTGTACTGGGTGCAACTTCTTTATGTTTATATTTTCTTTGTGTAAAGCATATAAGTTGACAAAAATCGTTAGAGGTAAATTATACTTTATATTTATATTCTGCAATGATTGAAAATTCGTTATAAAGAGGTTTTTAACAAAATGTATTCGTACTATAAAGGTATATTTTGCATTAACTCTTACGGGCAGTTCTAGGGGATTCCGAAGAATTTGTTATATCGAGGAAATCGTTATATTGAGGCTCGTTATATTGAGGTTGTACTGTATTATTATCTTACCTTCCATTTCCACGTTGAACTCGAACACTTATCACAATATAAAAACACAAACTGTAACGGCGGCAGTCTTAAAACTTGAAGTTTGACTTCTAGCTAAGGCTCACACCTTTTAAGCAAAGCTTTGAAGCTTTCCTTGCCGCATGCAGTACGGATCAAAAGTTAAGAAATGTTCAACTTTTCAATCCGGCAGCGACTCCGGCAACGCGTTTCTATGGGTGCACTCCCATAAGAAAGCATGTAGTTCAACTTACGTTTGCCGGAGTCGGACGAATTCCGGACTCTATGGGCGCGGGCCTTTACCCTCGTCAAAACGTCCGAGGGGCCCTGGGGGCCCTCTTTGTTAAATCTTGATATGCTGCAGGGAGTTCTGGAAACTGGCGCGACTGACTCTTGTGCTGGCGTCATTGAGGTGGCGGCTCACTGCGAAATTAATAGTATTCCTCACCGAACACGTGGTTCAGGTACTTCAAACAAAATTGTTGATAATGTTCCTGTTAGTGAAACAAGTAACAACAGGTTTAACGGGTTACTCGGCGAGTGGAGTCTGGATAAAGGGGCTGATGAGCGGGGTGTTGCTGTGGCTGGCGGTCCTGGCGGATTGGCAGGCCAAACTCACGCGGAGCGGGCAGCGTTTCTCATACTTGGACACAAGACTACAACGCAGCATTTGAGGGAACACATGATGACAACTCTACGCACACGGGGACACGAGGATTCGACGGTGACACCAGCAATGGCCGGGCTGGCGGCGCGCAGGTACAGTCAAAGACACAAATTTGGCTTCCTCCTATTTTTTTATTTAATTTAATCCTTAAAATTCCAGTGCAAGTATGCAAGGAAGAGGGTCATATCTTTGATTATAAAATTATTAGTATAAGAAAAAATGTATTCAAGTTGTTTGTCGACAACTGAAGGATCCACGGACTAATTTTGAATTTGGCTAAGGGAGCAGGGAGAACGGGGGGCTTTTCGTTCATCCCAAAAGGTTTGCGAGCCGAGGTTAGACTCCTCAGGGGAATGACGGAGGGATTCGAAAGCGGTCAAATCCTTTCTGAGATCTAGTCTAAATCACCTTTGTTGAATATTGAAAAAATTGAGCGGTTTGAAACCATAGCTTCTAGAGAAGAAGGGAGAAAAGTGGACATTTTTAAGGTTGTGTTGGAGCCGGGCGAGGATGTCAGACAATTGACATCGATTACCGGAATTTTGGGGCATAGGGTTTTTTTTTTTTGAAAAAATGAAGAGATTCAGGGAGCATATCCAGTGCTATCGATGCCAGAGATATGGTCACGACAGCACCAACTGTGCCTTTAATGAGAGATGTCTCAGATGTGGTAGTGCTTGCGAGAATAAATGTCCACGTAAGGGTGAGTCAGAGAACGCTAAGCCAAAGTGTGTCAACTGTGGGGGGGAGGGCACCCGGCCAATTTCAGCGAGTGTACATACTACACAAAATTTAAATCAAATAAAATTGATAAAAAATATCACTGCTTTCAAGAACACCATTAGAGACATTATAACTACCAATGCTTTTTCCAACTTCTTACCTGGTAAATCTTACGCCTCTGTCCTTAAGAACAATCTGTTGAAGTCACAAGGGAAGGCATTGAGGAATTCCTGGGAGAGACTAACAGAATTTTTGGGATTTCAATAACTAACTTTTTACAAAAAATTAAATCTTTTGTCCCGCAGTACTTCAACCTTAAATCTGATAATAAGCCTTAGTCACTTGTTAAATTTTACATCTCTCTATTTTGCGCATGAATAATCTTATTAAGATCTCAACAATTAATGTTAACTCACTTATCTCTCATGAAAGAAGAGCTACCCTTCAGGATGACCTCTCGATTGTCAGGCCTTTTGCATCACGTCGGAAAATAGACTTTCGGCTAAATTCAGAATTTACTTCGATGGCAACGACTTCATTAGGAATGACTTCGGCAGGGGAACTGGTATATTGCTTAAGCAGAGCTATAACTACAAACAAGTTCGTTGTGATACGTCGATCATGTTGGTAACTTTGATTTCGGTCAGTTTGAGGTTGGCGGAGACTGAGAGGAGGTTGTTACTGAGGGCTGTCTACATTCCGTGTTCTGCCGGTGTCGAATTGGCTCAGGATCTGGAGGTCCTGTCGGACATAGTGTCGGGCTTGTGTTATTATTGGGGGAGCCTTTCTGACTGTGTGGATGAGCACACTAAAATGGTTGAAGTGAGAAAGAGTGGGTACAGGGATCTTTCCCAAGTGATTCAGAATATGTACGCAACCCAGAGGTTGTGGCTCAAGCTCCTTAATAGGGAATATAGGAGGGAGTGGTCTAGGACATCTCAGGCATATGTTGAGTTCTCGGCAATAATTCGGTGCTTGAGTAAATGTATTACGGGGGCTATGTCGAGCCACATGAATTACACTTTTACTAAAAGAATAAAGAGAATTAAGCCCTCTCCGTGGGTATACAAAGAGATTGACAGAATTACTGGTAGAAAGCGTACCAAGTTTTAAGTTTCTTCGGATGGACTGACTTCTGAGGTGGCGATATCTCTCGTTGTGTTGAGGGCTTTCGAAGTGATGCTGGTCCCTTAACCACTTTTATGAGCGGCAACACGGCGCTGGAGCCTGCTAACCCTGAGTTCTTCACCACTTCTAGAACGGTGGAAGGTATTATGAGGCGTATCAACAATAAGAAATCTGCAGCCAGCGATGGAATTTCTAACTTTGTGCTGCGCAGGATTGCTAGGTCGGTGGCGCCTTTTCTTGCTGTGGTCTTTAACAATTGCATTAACCTGGGATACTTTGTTGATTGCTGGAAGATTGCTGATGTTGTGCCTATTCCTAAAGGCCCAATTACAATGACCGGATCTGAGCGCAAGGCAACAGGATTGAAATGTCAAATTGGTTTTCTCACCATATGTTTTCTACCTCAGCGATTATATTGAACGGATACAAGCGCATTCTATCGGAGCTACGCGCAATCAATTTCGTTTTGTGTAGAATTCGACGCATTCACGGATTGAAGTGTCAAAAGGATAAACTGCCATTTCTCAGTGAGTCTGATTATTTAGATATTATACAGAATGTTTTCTAACGAATTACTAATTCAAGAGGTTAAAGAACATAAAGTTTTGTATAATAAGGCGAAAAGTGGCTATAAAAATACTAAAATTAAACTGGAGATTTGGGAAAAAATTGCGCAGAAATTGCAAAGTACTAGTAAGTAATAGTAAATATATTCGCTTATTAGCAATTTGATGAGATATTTCACAGGCGATGAGTGTATAAAACGGTGGCGTAGCCTTAGGGACAGATTTGTAAAGTAACAAAGCAAATGGCAAGCCCGGTCTGGTAGTTCCAGTGAAGTGGAAATTATTTGGGAGTTCTATGAGCAATTGACATTTTTAAAGGATCATGACAAGCCTAGAAAGTGAATTTTAGATTAGTTTAAATTTGAATAGTTTGTTCAAATTATTGGTTTTTTAGAACAATTGGAAGTAAACCCTTTGACATCAACTTGGATGAGTCAACCGGCGAAGGCTTTTCACCATCCACAAGTTTCGAGGAGCCTGAAACTAGGAAGAGAAAAAGAAAAGATGATAATTTCAATGGAATAGCTGAGGGGCTTGAAAACGCCGTGAAGACGTTCGAGAATTTTTGCAAGCAGCCAGACACCACCGAAGTTCAGTTGTTCATGGGCAGTATCACATTAAAAATGGAGAAATTTCCTCCTCAAATTAAAAATCGGGCAATGCTCGAAATAATGCAGTATATTATCAAATTAGAAAATTTTAACAATGGTTTGTCAAGCGATATGCCTGAATTGAAAAAATGATTTAAGTCATTATCATTTAAAATTCAAAGTTAAATATTATAGTCCCCAGTACATCGGTCTCGCGGAAAGTTGATTGCTAAAGTTTTCTTACCTTATGGAAACGCTTATATATGACGAGTCCACCGATGAATTAGGTATATGACATTTATCGGTGGCCAAGTTCACCACTATATTTTAAATAATTTAATTAAACAACCCTGTGAAAATTAAAACTTTAGCTATCACCTTTCAAAAGCTGAGAGATTCTCCACCGCCCCAACATGTCGCTCTACGGACATGTTGAAAGGTGATAGCTAAAGTTTTAATTTTAACAGGGTTGTTTAATTAAATTATTTAAAAAATAGTGGTGAACTTGGCCACCGATAAATGTCATATACCTAATTCATCGGTGGACTCGTCATATACGAGTATAAGCGATTCCATAAGGTAAGAAAACTTTAGCAATCAACTTTCCGCGAGACCGATGTACTGGGGACTACTACAATTGCGCTTAAGGGGGGGGGGTTAGGGTTTCAGCGTGAAAAAAACACTTTTCTTTCCGATTTTTTTTTAGAAATATGGATTGAGCAAAGTTATTGAAACCTTTTGTACATTATTAAGTATGATGTCGATAATACTCAGTAATTTTTTTATGCGAAAATATCGACAAACAAGCCGGTAACGGAGCTTTTCCAAGAACGTTTTTGGAAATAGACGATTTGCGGTGTACACTGTATCTCAGCTGGAAATTATCCGAAATTAAAAACCTTTAAAATTTAGTCAGAATATCATTCAATCCTCCCCCCTACGTTCTCTGATTATTATTTTTTTCATTTATAAATTTTTGGTGGTAATTTAAAGTAAAAACTGCTATTTTTTACGAAAAATTTCGTCATTTTGTAAGTGGAAACCCCCCTTAATGTAAAAAAAAAATTTAAAACTCAACGTAGGGGGGAGGTATTTTATATATAGAAAGTGTGTACCAAGTTTGAAATGAATCAGTAATGTAGTTTTTAAATAGCAGTGTACACGGACTTTTAAAAAGTGGTTTTGAAAAAGTTCAGTCACCGGCTTGTCTGTCGATATTTTCGCATAAAAAAATTACTGAGTATTGCTGAAATCATACTTAATAATATGCAAAAGATTTCAATAAATTTGCTCAAACCATATTTCTAAAAAAAAAATCACAAAAAAAGTGTTTCTTTTTCATGCTGAAAACCTTACCCCCCCCTTAAAACAGCGTGTCATCAACCGTCCGAATTATTAAGTTTTTTTTAAATGTATAGTTGAATGAAATTTAAGTTTAAAGACTGAAATATATTTATATTTTTTTAAGACTTTGTTAAACTAGGTATCAAAAGAAAATATATTTTTTAAAGAAATCACCTGAATTAACGAATTTTTAATTTAAAATGAAAGTTCAATTTATAAACGAAGTTTGTTTATTTTTTTATTTATATATGTGAATATTACATATTTTGTTTTTTTTCATACATGTTTTATGTTTTTAAACATTTTAATAAAGTTGTTTTGTTTTAATTGGCACTTAATTTTAATCTTGAAATACAAAAAAAAATTATATTCCAGTTCGACAAATTAGATATATGTACAGTGCAACCACGATATAACAAAGCTGAAGGTAATTAGAAAATATTCTTTATACCAAGCAATTTGTTACAATGAGGTTTGTTATATAGAAGTTAGATTGGCCTAAGATTCGTTTTAACAAGGTCGCTTCGCCCTTCGATTAACTCCATGGCATTTTTATTCAGTCTGCGCTTTTTCCATGCGTTTCTCAGCAAGCGCACTATCGCAGTCCGCAGAATCACAGTGCTCAGTTCAGCACAAGCATATTTCCCTTTTAAGAACCCCCTATAAGAAGGTTTTAAGTTGACAAAAAACGTTAAATAGAGGTAAATTATAGTTTTTATTTATATTCTGCAACGATTGAAAATTCGTTATAAAGAGGTTTTTAACAAAATGTATTCGTAATGTAAAGGTATATTTTGCATTAACTCTTACAGGCAGCTCTAGGGGATTTCGAAGAATTTGTTATATCGAGGAATTCGTTATATTGAGGGTCGTTATATTAAGGTTACACTGTATATATAATATATAGAACACAAACAACAACAGTTATTCAAGATAATAAGAAAATAAGAAACAAAAACCTTATAATATTCAAGTTCAACAAATTAGATGTATATATAAGGTACAGTCGCCAAATATCGTCCCCAACCCTAATTTCGTCCCCTTCAATATCTACTCTTTTAAAAACCGCCATCTATTATCAGTGACCCGAACCGACAGCTAGTTGCAACAGTCAGCCATTGTGTAGAAGTGAGTGCGTCACGACGTTCGTACCGACAGAAATTCGAAAATCAAAAAAAATGTTCAAGGTGAGTTTTTCATTGAAATATTCTCGGGTTCCATAAAATATTGAGATACCTGACTTATTGATACAATTTTGTTGTCAAACTAACTATTAATATCTCAGATGTTAATCGATTAAGTAAAATTTTCAGGTTATGGACACGTGTTTTGCTTAAATGGATGCGGCAAAATAAATAGAAATTTCCTAATATCGTCCCCTTACGTGAGGCTTATATCGTCCCCGGGACGGTATTAGGATCTCGTATGGTGAACAAAACGCTCATGTCACTTAATACTTTAATACCTTACCAATGATTAAAATAATTAAGAAAGGGCTGATTAGATATTAATATGATAGTTAGGTTCAATTTTATATAATAGAAAAGGAGTAAGTACAACTCCAGTTCACGTACTGATTATTTTGATCTCAATATCGTCCCCGGGACGAAATTAGGAGCTCAAAAATATATTTTCATAATTTGAGTATTTTTGTTAAATTGGGCAATAGGAAGTTTGGTCATGCAGCATTATAAAATTATGCAGAGCTATTGTCGCAAGCACAATCTTCTCTGCGTTTTCGGGAAAACATTCCAAACGGGTTCGAAGTACTCTCCATCGAGACACAAGGATTCCAAAACAATTTTCTATAACCCGACGTGCGCGCGAAAGTCTATAATTGAAAATTTTTTCCTTATTCGAAAGTAGATTCCCAGGATATGGTCGTAATAAATTATTTTTTAACGGAAAAGCACCATCTCCAACAAAATAATGGGGGAATGAAGTTGTACTTTTAGGTAAGTTGCGATTAGCTGGCAGCGGTAAACTTTCTAGTAACAATCTTTGGCCAAAGGGTGACTCACGTAAAACTCCTGAACAAGTAAAAAAATGGTTATTTATGTATATATTGTTATTGTACATATATATAGTATTACCTCCATCGCTTTGACTGCCATACGCTCCGACGTCTACGGCAGTAAACGTATATTTAGCGTCACAAACTGTTCAGCGTCCGACGCTGAACGTCCTGCTCCAGCCCCTAAAAAATATATCATTCAAAAGTATGAATGAAATTTTATAAATAAATCAAATGACCAAATTGGTTGAAAGATGTGCAAATTATGCTAATTCCTTTCACGGTTTTCGGTTCGGTTACGGTCTTAGATTTTTTAGGATTTAGATTAGTTAACACCATTTGTGAAGATCATTGGAAAAAATGCAATTTTTGAAATAAAAATGCAATGAAATCAACGACACATTTTTTTTTTATAGATCCACTGCAACGTGTGATAAAACCCTTCACACATTTAACATTGGTCCTTCGAGCGCCGGATCTGTCGTTTTGATCATTGCATTATTCAAAAATAATTATTTTCCAATTTTCTACGTGTATTTTTACTAACCTAAAAAAAAAAAAAAAAAAAAAAAAAAAAACCTAACCAAAAAATTTTGTAAAATGGCTCCAAAATTAGAGCAATTATTGGCAGCGCAAGAATTAGCTGCCCAGAAGCTTGAGTTATCATTCAAAAATATTAGAACGGTAACTGGTGATAAACGGAATGCTGGATTTTTACAGACGACGAGCGAGCAACTCAAAAAAAATTGGCAAGAATTTGATGAAAGGGATAGTCAAATAAGAGAACTCATTATTGCTTCGAAAAGGAAATGCGATGATCTCTATATTTTAAACGATCGCTATTCCGAAATTCAAGTCACATATTTGCAATTTTTGGGCGAATTAGTAGATGGACTTGTTTCTAGTACAAGACTAGAAGGAAATACACCTTTACCAGGAACCACAATCGTGCACACTGGTCATGCAGACAATCAACTGCCTAAAATACATGTGCCAACATTTAATGGCGACTATAATGAATGGAGATCCTTCTACGATTATTTTGTATCGCTAATACATAATAATGCTCAGCTTCAACCGTTTAGAAAACTCCACTATCTAAAGGAATGTTTAGTGGGAGAGGCAGCAAACTTAATAAAAAATATTCCGATCACTGATGCCAATTATGGTCCAGCTTGGGAAAAAGTAACTGAACGTTACGAGAACAAACGGTTACTTATAAATTCCCAATTAAGAATTCTAGTCGAGCAACCGAAATTAAATACGGAAACCAGCAACGGTCTAAAAACGATGCTGGATACCACTCAAGGCTGTTTGCAACAACTGCTACAGTTAGGAGAACCAGTATATTCCTGGGACTCAATTGTGATATATTTATTAGTCCAAAAGCTGCCCATGCAAAGTATTAAGGCCTGGGAACAAGAACTTCGAAATAAGCAAAATAATCCTACAATAAAAAATTTTAATCAATTCCTACAAAGTAGATACCAAATACTAGAATCGGTAGCATACACTGTAGGAACAATACCAAAATCCAAGTCAAAAAATTTGCCAGAGGAAAAAGGGCAAAGGAGCCAAAAAGCCCAGACAGGGGCATATCATGTGATAATAATTAATGCCAGATGTCCTGCTTGCGAAGACAAGCATTATGTAGGAAAATGTGATAAATTCCTAAAATTAAGTATACCGGAACGCCGAAGCATAATAAAAACATCCAAAAGGTCTTTCAACTGCTTCTCGAGCAAGCACCCACAACGAGATTGTAGGCATACTTGCTCAATATGTCATAAAAATCATCATACTTTGCTGCATCTGCCAGAAAGTATATCTGATTCTAGCGCCAGATCCTCCTCAAAATTAACAAAACCAAATGAGCATACACATAATGATGCGAAAAATGCATCTAAGGAGTATAACCTAGAAATGAAGGTCCCTCCTGAAAATAATCATGATGAGAAAACATCTAGTGGAACTAGAAATTTTCTATCTACTGACATACATAATGCGCTGTTATCAACAGTAGTGATAAAAGTGCCCGATCGATTTGGAAATTTAATGCCCTTGCGATGTCTTCTAGATCCAGGGTCCCAAACGTCGTTTATTACTGAGGAAGCTTGCAAAAAACTGCAAGTCAAAGGACATAATACTTCAGTATTAGTTAAAGAGCTTAATACTAGCAACACTGCGCATGCAACGAAGCAAGTTAGGTTACAGCTATATTCACAAGAAGGTGAACCTGTCCTAACTACAGAGTTGTTAGTATTGAAGCAAATAACAGGCTTGTTACCCCCCACCGCTGTGACATATAAAGATTGGCATCATTTGAATGGCCTAAATCTTGCAGATCCTTCTTACTGGAAGCCGGGTCCGATACATCTGCTGCTAGGATCAGATGTATACGCCACTATACTTCAAGAAGGAATTAGGCGGGGAGAAGAGAATGAGCCTATTGCGATCAATACCAGGTTAGGCTGGATAATACTGGGAAAAATTACCCAGACATCAATGACCCAAACTTCAGCATTTAGTATAATTACTAAACTGAGTGATAATCTGGAAAATCAACTCAGGAAGTTTTGGGAAGTAGAAGAAATTCCAAGGAAAGTCATGTTTTCGCCAGAGGATCAAGAATGCCAAGAGTTTTATGAAAAAACTCATGAACGTTTACCAAACGGAAAATATCAGGTAAAATTACCATTTAGAAAGTGCATTCCTGAACTTGGAGAATCCAGAACGATGGCCTTGAAACGTTTTTCTTCACTTGAGAAAAAATTTAATACTAGTCCTCAATTTAGGGAGGAATATACAAATTGCTTAAATGAATACCTGGAGCTAGGACACATGGAAGAAGTGAAATCTCCAGGCCAAGGGGAACATAATTATTACATTCCCCATCATGCGGTCCTCAAAGATAGTAGCAGTACAACAAAATTAAGGGTTGTTTTCGATGCTTCTGCTTCAAGTAGCAATGGGAAATCGTTAAACCAACAATTATTGGCTGGTCCCACATTACAACCAAAATTATTTGCTTTATTGCTAAAATGGAGGAAAGATAAAATTGCCCTAAATGCGGACATAGAAAAAATGTACCGCATGATTCTTATTCATCCCGAGCACCGTACATATCAAAGGATTTTATGGCATGATCCAGAAACAAAAAAATTAAAGGATTATCAGTTGAAGACAGTGACCTTTGGCACATCTTCAGCTCCCTATCTGGCTGTGCGCACATTAATCCAATTGGCACAAGATTGTCAATTGCAATGGCCACTGGCAGCAGAAGTTGTGAGCTCATCATTTTATGTTGATGATTTACTCACGGGCGCAGATACCGTTGATGATGCACGAAAGCTACGAGATGAATTGATTCAGATGTTGAAATCAGGTGGCTTTAATCTCCGAAAATGGGCAAGTAATAATTCAAAATTATTAGAGGATTTACCTGAAAGTCAACGTGAATTAAAGGATGTTCTCCACATAAATGATCACGAAACGATCAAAACTGTAGGAATTAACTGGCAGCCAAACGCAGATTATTTTTCGCTAGTGCTTCCTAGCCTAAAAAAGGGCCAGTGCACTAAAAGAAGCATACTATCAACAATAGCCTCATTGTATGATCCACAGGGTTGGTTTTCACCTGTAATCATCAGGGCAAAATTAATCATGCAACTGTTATGGATGTCAGGTGTATCATGGGATGATGATGTACCTAACACATTGCGGGAACAATGGGGAGAATTTGAAAACAATATTTCAAAACTCTCGTTAATAAAAATACCGAGATGGATAGGATGGACTTCTTATGCTAAAACAGTATACATAGTTGGATTTTCTGATGCTTCGATAAAGGCGTATGCTGCAGCTGTTTACTTGCGGACTGAAACAGAAAATGGCCACATATCTTCAATGCTCTTAATCTCCAAAACGAGAGTAGCTCCAATTAAACCGGTTACTCTACCACGGTTGGAGTTAAGTGGAGCCGTGTTGCTCGCAAGATTAATTAAAAGCACTGTTGAAGATATGCAGCTAACCGATGCTTCGATCGCAGCATGGACTGACTCGACGATCACTCTCCAGTGGATTCAGGCCGATCCTGCAAAATGGAAAACTTATGTAGGAAATAGAGTGGCTGAAATACAAGAGACTTTACCTCCAAGTTGCTGGAATCATGTGAAGTCCAAGGAGAATCCTGCTGATTTAGCCACTCGAGGATGTATGCCTGAGGAAATAAAAAACAATGAATTGTGGTGGAATGGCCCAAAGTGGTTATTAGACTCACCTGATTTATGGCCGAAGAATATTATAACTGGTGAAACTGAATTAGAAGCAAAATCGCAACAGCCGTATACTTGCTTAGCGGAAATCGATAATGAATATTTTATAAAATATTCATCGTTCAATAAACTTATACGAGTCACTGCATTTATTCTACGGTTCGCTCATAATTCGAAAAATCCTAATTCGAAACGAAACGGATGGCTTAGCAGTGTGGAATTAAAAAATGCTAAAATAATTATTTTGAAGCAAATTCAGAAAATTTCCTTTCCCACTGAATATGCTCAATTACAAAATAATCAACCTTTGAATAAAGGCAGTAATTTGTTGAGCTTAAATCCATTTTTAGATGACGATGGAATTATTCGCGTTGGAGGCAGACTTAATAAGGCTTTAATGAATTACGCTAGGAGACATCCCATAATAATGCCAAATGATCATCACATTGTTATGTTAATCATTGACAAATTTCATTTGGAGAATCTTCACGGTGGACCAACCTTAACATTAAATGCAAGCCGTTCTGAATTCTGGATACTAAATGCTAAACGTGTAATAGCAAAAAGAATTCAGCAATGCATCGTTTGTGTTCGTCACCGGAAACAAAATAGAACTCAGCTGATGGGTGATCTTCCACCAGCAAGGATAAATATATCCAAACCTTTTTCCCATGTCGGACTGGATTATGCTGGGCCCATCCTAATAAAAACATCGCCTCATAAATCAACTAGGAAATATAAAGGCTATATTTGTATATTTGTATGCATGGCGACCAAGGCCATACATCTTGAAGCTGTGTCTGATTTAACGACACCAGCATTCCTTGCGGCCATGAAAAGATTTGTGGCCAGAAGAGGATTGTGTTCCGATATTTACTCGGACTGTGGCACCAACTTTGTCGGCGGAAAAAATCAGCTGGAAAGAGAATTGATGCAAGCCATCAAAGCCCAACATAATGAGGTGGGTGAAAACCTCGCCATGAAAGGCATATCATGGCATTTCAATCCTCCAGCGTCGCCACATCACGGCGGATTATGGGAAGCCGGCGTGAAATCAGTAAAGTTCCATTTGCGCAGGACATTAGCAAATTCCTCTTGCACGTACGAGGAATTGTCCACTCTCTTAGCGCAAATAGAAGCGTGCTTTAATTCACGCCCGCTTTGCCCAATTGAAAACTCTGTTGAGGACCTAGAAGTTTTGACCCCAGGACATTTTCTTATAGGCCAACAGATAAACGCTATACCTGAGCCACAAGCAATTGATGTTTTACCATCGCAACGATGGAAATATATACAACTCCTGACCCAGGAATTCTGGAAAAAATGGAAGAATGAGTATCTCCATAGACTCCAACAACGGTATAAATGGTCAAAAATTGAAGACAACATAAAAATAAATGATCTCGTGCTTGTTAAAGACGAGAATGCTCCTCCTACTTGCTGGCCGCTTGGAATTGTCCAGGAAACATACCCTGGCAAAGACGGTCTAGTGCGTGTAGTAAAAATTAGATTAAAAGATCATACTACACTCACAAGACCGATAAATAAAATTTGCCGGCTACCGGTGGAAACAGCCACAAATAGCATTAATAACTAATGTGTATAGTGGCGTCGTGTCATGTTGTGGTGTCCTATATGTTTTCCTTAACATAAATATTAAAATTAGCTTTGTTCCTGGATGCAAGCCTACGACGACGACGTGTTGGAGCTAGGCGACTACGACCTCGACTTTTCACCCATTGATGAAGATATGCTGGCGTACTTCGTGCAACCGAACATGGACATCCTTACAGGACTACCACGCAAGGTCACACATCATTCTGCACACCAGCCCAACACATCAAAGGTGATCGATAACAAGGAAGCCGATGTTCAGCCCACTACGTCAACAGCTCAACCCCGTCAAGGAAAGCCGTTCATAAAGCCGTCGTTAGAGAGCATAAAACTACCGGTGAACATCAACGGAGCCAAAGAAACTAATTTGGACATCCTTCGACCTTCAACCACGGTAGCGGAAATAAAAATGCGCATCGAAAATGATATGCAACGTTTTATAACGAGGGAAGGCGAAACGATTTTTATCCCGAAAAAGGTATTAAAACGTTTGGACTTCGGAAAGATACAAGCCAGCAAGAAGGATTTTATAGTAAACCTGCCCGACAGGTTTCAAGTTCGCTTAAAAATAAAGCCTGATGGTAGCTTAGTATTTCACCACCATCATAAACGAGGCTTGAAGCGAATTATAGCTGCTGTTGAACAAAGCGTTCAACGGGCGGGAGAATGTTCAGCGTCCGACGCTGAACGTCCTGCTCCAGCCCCTAAAAAATATATCATTCAAAAGTATGAATGAAATTTTATAAATAAATCAAATGACCAAATTGGTTGAAAGATGTGCAAATTATGCTAATTCCTTTCACGGTTTTCGGTTCGGTTACGGTCTTAGATTTTTTAGGATTTAGATTAGTTAACACCATTTGTGAAGATCATTGGAAAAAATGCAATTTTTGAAATAAAAATGCAATGAAATCAACGACACATTTTTTTTTATAGATCCACTGCATAACGTGTGATAAAACCCTTCACACATTTAACACAAACTGCGAGCAAAACGATGCTGAAGTCGTGCTTATAATTGTAGAACTGCGAACCGGAATTAGGTGGACAAGTTATATTGACATGTTTCCCGTCCAAGGCTCCAACACAGTTCGGCATATCCCACAAATTATTAAAATCCTGAGCAATTTGCTTGTAGTTCTCTACGCTTGGCTCAGAGACATAAATGGGTGATAGAATTTCCCATAGGACCTCGCACGTCTCCAATATAATATTTCGAACTGTTGTTTTTCCTAATTTAAAGCTCCATTCCAAAAACTGATGCGTTACCCCTTGTGATAAATAACTGCAATTTATAGGAGTAGAGAAGCTATTATTTAAGAACAAAAAATGTTTACCTCAATGTGATAACAAGTCGAACTTCTGGACCAATTGGCTTCCTTAAAGATTTTTTTTTCAGAGATTGCTTCACCAAACCTAATAGCAATTCATATATTGGTCGCTTCACTCTGGTGTGTATGAAAAATTGCTCATCATCTCTCATTTTAATTTCTAAAAATGTAGCGCTGAAATATCCCAGTTTGTCCCGATCTCTATTAATTGGTCGCACCCACCACCGCCTTTTTCTTCTCCTTTTTAATTTTTTAAGTTTCACTAATGCTGTGTACATATTACACAGCATTAGAAACATTGAAAATGCTTTTTTTCTTCGATTTACATCCATTTACTTTTGTGTATTTTAACTCTCCATTGATTCGTCTGCAGAGAAACCATGACAGACTCCAAATTGGTCCTCTGAACTGCTCATTTAGCTCATTTAAGCAAACTGTTTGTAATAAACTTAGTTTGTAATCATTGTATGTCCACCTTAGCTAATTTTTAGTACATTTTTATTTATTCTTATCCTAACTTTATTATTGTTTTGTGTAATAGGGAATTATTTAAATATTTCTGTACGAAACAAACTGACTAAAACTAATGTGAGTCGAGAGTGACGGACGTGTTTTGTTTGTTCTCGGCATTTTTTCATATATATAAAGATTTTCTTAGACAATTTTTCATAAATACAGTGGTACCTCGACATACGAGTTTAATTCGTTCCGTAACCTTGCTCGTATGTCAAATTGCTCGTATCTCAAAGCAATTTTCCCCATTGAAATTAATTGAAATGACATTAATCCGTTCCAGCTCCCAAAACACCACCTCAGTGGTTTTTGTTAAGTGTTTTTGAATAAAAAAAATTTATTTACAAGAAGAAACATTTATTTATAAATAACAAATACATATTCTATAAAAACATAATAAAAGAAAATGTGAAGTGCTTACGGAAGCGCTTAATTTTCGTCACTGGTCTTCGCTTTTTTCGTCACGCTTTGCTCATTTTCACTTGCAGATCGTTTAAGGTAGTAGTTCCCTCAAAATTTTCCAAAAAATCGATTTTTTGTTTTTTGCATTTTATGATTCCTTATATCTTCAGAAATCATCTACTAAATTTTTACAAAGAAATTCGAAAAAATCGAAGAGTTACAGCAGTTTTAGTGCGCGCGCATTTTTCACTACGCACACATAATTATATCGTAAAAAAACTTTAAACGCGTTTTTCTCGAAACTACATTTATCAAAACGGCGGACAGTCAATCTCCGGATTGGCTGAACCGATTTGAATAAACCTTATAGCGTTTTGTTGGTTAAGGTCTATTGTAGGGCAATTCACCAGAAAATTTTGAAAAAGTTGATTAAAAAATATATTTACAAACCGAACAAAGCGAAAAAAATGCGATTTTTTCGAAATTTTTTTTCAAACATCCGCCATTTTTTTTTTTTTTACGATTTTTTTCTAATTGTGGTGAATTGCCCTATAAACCATCTTCCTTTTTAACATTCTTTTTGGTTTTTTTGTTTCAGACTTGCCGTTTCTGAGATTGAGTGTCCGCCATGGAACCATATTTTTTTTAACTGCTCATTTTTGAAAGCCCTCTGTATATATAATAAAGTACTAAAAAAGGAAAAACAATTTTTTTCGTCAACTTCAAGACTTAAGTATCCAAATAAAAAAAGATGTAGTTAGATTTATAAAAAAGGAACTGAGAAAATAAATAAAGTTTAAACGTCTATTTTTCCCTATTCTACAGGGAACTATTACCTTAAAAAAACTGTCCAAGGAGGTTTGTTTCTTCCTCCCTTTCAGGATAGTCTGAGGTGGGTGAAACTGTTAGACGCTGCACACCACCCCAACATGCGCCCCGCATGTTGGGGTCGTGTGCAGCGGTGAAGCGTGCGATTCCTCGTATCTCGAATCTTGCTCTCATCTCAAAGCAAAATATCGCTCGCTCGGCGGCTCGTATCTCAAAACACTCGTATATTAGGGCACTCGTATATCGAGGTACCACTGTATATTGTTCACAATGAGTGACAATAATTGTGGCAAGTGTTTGAGTGAAGTATCGGACAAAGTCAAGATAACTTGCACCTTTTGTAATCGATTTTTTCATAAACGGTGCTCGAGGCTATCCGATGATGCAATTAAAATAATAGAATTGAACTCTTGCATTTTGTGGAAGTGCCATTCTTGTAATACATTGCCTATTAATTCACTATTATCGAAATTAACCGATGAAATAAATGTTTTAAAAAGTGAATTTGTGCAATTAAAAACGGAATTGATCAAAGAGCAATCATCGTTGGCTGATAGTGGTACGGCTCATCGTCGGGGTCTGCGGAAGAAATCTGCTTCGAAGTCTGTGGATAGATCATATGCAGATGCAGCAGGTTCATCGACAGCAATTTCTGTTGGTTCTGTGGTTGGATCATGTGCAATTGCAGCTGACTCGCCGTTGACAAAGTCGGGTAGCACATTGACCTCCACTATTAACGGCTTGAGTGTTTCGTCACATGAGCCTGCTGCTCCGAATATCGTAGTCACTGATGGGTCATCTACAGGCGATGACAACAACTGGACCACAGTGAAGACGAAGAGGCGCCGCAAGGAAATGAAGATTGTGGGGACTGCTGATGCCCAAAATTCTCTAGCAGTTGTACCCAGACATAAATGGTTCCATGTTTCTCGCTTACACCCTGATACAACAGAGATTGCTATTTTAGAGTTTGTGGCTTCTAAGGCGAATATTCGGATAGATTCCCTAATATGCAAACATCTTATTACATTTAAACTTGGAATTCCCGATCAGATCGTTTCTAAAATTCTTCTGGCAGATTTTTGGCCTGCTGGTGTTATTATTCGTCGTTTTGCTAATTTGCAAAAAAACGTCCAGGAAAGGATTGCTCCGACTCTTCAAACGTAGATTCTTTACATACAGATGTGCTAATTCCATTTGCTTCAGCTAACGACTATTCTAAAATTAATATGCCAATAAGTGAGAAAGTCATTACATCGAAGTCGTTAAGCATATATTATCAGAACGTACGGGGGTTGAGAACCAAAGTTAGAGAGTTTTCACTAGCCGTTATTGAAAATAACTATGACGTTATTGTTCTAACTGAAACTTGGCTGAAAAGTGGTATTCATTCTTCTGAACTCTTTGAAGAGAATCATTATGCCGTTTACCGTAAGGATAGATCTGCTAATGAAACTGGATGTGAACGTGGAGGTGGAGTTCTCATCGCTGTTGGGTTGGCTTTTTCCAGCGTGGTAGTCACTCTTCTAAATGATAGTGGGAACGTCGAGCAATTATGTGTGAAATTGCGCAAACCTTGCAGCCCCTCAGAGTCGATTGATATATGTGTAAGCTATGTCCCTCCGGGATCATCACCAGATATGTATATAAGTCATATAGACAATGTCTGTTCTCTTATATCAGAATATGATGTCAATGAAAATATGCTGTACCTAGGTGATTTTAATTTAAGTAATGTTAATCTACCGATGACGATTTTTTAATACCTTATAATGTTTCTGCAGAGTATGAACAAACTGTAATTGATTCTTTGAATAGTTCTGATTTGGTTCAAAAAAATTATGTTTATAACGAGTTTGGGAGATTACTTGATCTAGCTTTTGTAAGTAGTAATATTATATGTAAGATTCATGAAGTAATATCTCCTATTGTTAAGGGGTCATATACAGTCAGGAGGCCTAAAAAAGTCGATTTTTCAAGAATTTTTCTTGAGAAGATCTTTTAAGTTATTAATGTAAAATTCTGTACACATATAATGGTAACTCTCGAGTGTATTTTAAAGTTTTTCATTTGTAAAAATAATTATTTTAAAAGCTGCTACAGCTGATCTCCGGGAGCAACTGTAAAAAAAAGCGTTTTGCGGTGTGCACGATATCTCTCGACTGGATCATCCAAAATGAAAAAACTAAATATATTTAGTTAGTATATTGTTTTGTCTTGTAATTAATCGAAGGAATAAGCAAAATAGGAATTTTTGAGAAAATGGCGGCTTCTTAAAAAAAAAAATCGGTTTTTAACAACAATTTTCGCTCTAAATTGTATATAAAATGGAAAATATTTATCGGTGAGCAAAAAGCTTCGATTAATTACTAAAAAATATGCTTAGGAAGCCTGTGTTAAAATTTGAAACTGATCGGTTCAGCCGTTTCCGAGAAATCTTGCTCACCGACTTTAAGGACACAGTTTTGAGAAAAACGCGTTTAAAGTTTCAAAAGCACTTTACATATAGTACAAAAACTCGAACACGTCATTACAAATATGCGTGTAACTTCGAGAATATTCATCGGATTGACATGAAATTTTTTGTAGGTGTACTTAAATATATGTACATTACGAAAAAAAAAATAAAAAAAAATTCGATTTTCTGAAAATCCTGACTGTATATGACCCCTTAAGATAGATTATCATCACAAGCAGTGCCGGTTTTAGCACTACCAGCGCCCTGGGCGAGATTTCTACGGCGCCCCCTATCTGCCATTGAAACAGTAGGTAATGGGTCAGTTACCTACTTGAAACGCATACGAAAAAAAGGCAAGGGATATAATGAAATAACCATTTATAAAAAAAACTAATAACATTTATTTTCCTTTCTATCGGCAAACTCTTTTATTAAGACATCAAGGTCTATGTTTTCCGGAATTTCATTTTCGATTGACAAAATTGCTAAGTTTGTCAATCTAGATTGAGATATTGTGGATTGCAAATAGGTTTTTATCAGCTAAAGCTTAGAAAAACTCCTTTCCCCACTAGCCACAGTTACAAGTATAGTGATCAATATTCGCAATGCTATCCATTCATGTGGATACAGACAGCTCTTGTAAGTTGCGATCTTTGATAAAATTTAAAATAAAGACAGGATTAACCACATTCTGATCAGGCAAAAAAGATTTTAGACTTATGAGTTCATCTTTTTTATATTGTACAAAAAAGACCAAGATTCCCAGTATTCATTTAACTGTTCAAATCTTTCATTGAGTGAATTTATGGTAGTGTCCAAAAGACAATTGAAAAATTCAACTTCAAATTTCTTTTCTGGAGAAGTTATAGGCTCATCGCGAGTAGTTTCACCAGCTTGGCGTTTAACACGTCGAATTCTTGTCGTCGTTCTAAACATAGGTTCAATTCCAACTCCTTCGCAGTTAACCCATTAATGGGCGATTTCCTTCCAAATTCGTATACAGGGGTTTTTTTGGGGTTTTTTTTTCAAAAACCAAAGCAAAAAAAATATTTCAAAACCATGGTTTGAGGAAGTTTAGACATTCGGACGGCGATTTCTGGTGGTTATATAATCATTTAATATCAGCAACTTCAAGATAATCGACTTTAAAAAGAAAAATGACCAGAAAAATCAGCATCATCCTGTATACGAATTTGGAAGAAAATCGCCCAAATTTGCTATTCGAATCGTGCAATTGAACTTGCGTGCACAAAACCTCGTTTTCCTCATTAATGGGTTAAAATGGCGCTTTTGAAGCCTGTTTTTCTATATTCTTCCAAGAAAGCGCAGCATTTTTTCAACATTTCTGTGCATTTACCGAGATCCAAGTCTATTGATTGTAGAGATTTACTAATGACATTTATTTGAAAAAGTATATCATACCAAACAACCAATAACACCGAAGACTGCATTCCATTCTAGTGTTGCCGTCATAACGATTTTGTAACTAGATTTAGGGAATTTACTAATAAGTAGGACTCGCTCAATGAACAAGCGGATATAAAGGGGGGCCTGCGGCGCCCCTTCAAATCTGGCGCCCTGGGCGCCCTACCCTAACGCCGCTACTGATCACAAGGCAATCGAGTTGGACATTTCTTTCTACAATTATAGTACCAATATTGATACCCCTTTAATAGGTTACGATTTCACTAAGGCAAACTATACTAGCTTATATGAATTTTTTGAAAATACAGACTGGTCTCTAATTACTCAATGTGACTTGCATCATGCGTATAATAGATTTTTGGAAGTTGTGCATCATGGCATAAATTAATTTGTACCTAAATATAAGAAGTTTTCTAACAAGCATCCTAAATGGTTTAACAAAAATCTGCTAAAGTTAAAGAATGCCCAAACCAAAGCTCATAAAAAGTTTAAATTGACGCGTAGTTCTGAGGATTTATATAATTTTAAACGGTTAAGAAAAGAGTATGAGTTTCTTCATCGATTTTTGTTTCGTCAGTATATGTGGTCAATTGAGTCGCAGGTTAAATCTAATAGTAAGGCCTTTTGGCATCATATTAATAATAAACGAAATTCCACGGGATATCCAAAGGTTTTATCTTATAATAATATTAAATCAGTTGACCTCGTTTCTAGCTGTGATCTGTTTCGTGAATTTTTTGCATCGGTATACTGTTACAATATTGTTTCTCTTGATCCTGAATATTTGAATGTTATCCCGACCACAGTTGATATTGGATGCATCTCTTTTACCGACAGTGATATTTTGTCATGTTTGGATAAACTTAAGCTTAGTACAAAAGTAGACGCGGATAATATTTGCCCATCCCTTCTAAAATATTGTGCATTACCGCTCGCAACACTGTTAGCATTTATATTTAATCTCTCTCTTAGATCTGGATATGTCTTAGATGCGTGGAAGGTATCTTATATTACGCCTATACATAAATCGGGATCCAGGAATGAGGTTAAGAATTATAGAGCAGTTTCCATAATGTCGATGATCCCAAAGATTTTAGATTCGTTAGTTAGCTGCAGGTTGCATAATTTAGTTAATGATTGGATAAGCCCTCAGCAACATGGGTTTTGTTCCGGAAGGTCATGTGCCTCTAATCTCTCAATTTTTAGTAATTTCACAATAAACTCAATGGAAGATGGGGCACAAGTTGATGCAATTTACACAGATATCTCTAAAGCTTTCGATAGAGTTAACATCAGTTTGCTTATTAAGAAACTTGAACAAATTGGATTTCATTCTAGTATACTACAGTGGATTTCTTCATTTCTATCTGGTCGTAGGCAATTTGTTAGGTTAAATAATGTTCTATCAAGAGTCATTTTAGTCAATTCTGGTGTTCCTCAGGGAAGTCATTTGGGTCCTCTTCTTTTTGTTCTATTTATTAATGACGTATCAAATGTATTCAAGTCTTCTATGCATTTAATGTTTGCGGACGACTTAAAATTATTTTATAACATTAATTCTTTAAGTGACTGCCTATTGCTCCAACAAGATTGTGATTCTTTTCTTAAATGGTGCAAAAACAATGCCCTTTCACTAAATATTTCTAAATGTAAAGTCATGTCTTTTTACCAAAAAGCATCTCCCATTATTTTTGATTATAAAATTGATAGTGTCTCTATTTCTAGAGTGTCAATGATTAAGGATCTAGGCGTATTGTTTGATACTAAGTTATCGTTCAGTCATCACATTGAGCACATAATTTCTAAAGCGTTTACTACTTTAGGCTTTGTAAAACGTAATACAAGGGACTTTAAAGAACAATTTACATTGGTCACATTATACTGCACTTTGATTAGGTCTATTTTGGAATATTCATTTGTAGTGTGGTGCCCAGTGTATAAGAAATATATTGATCGGATTGAAAAAGTACAAAAGTGTTTTACGAGATTTGCTCTTGCCAGGCATTCATATTGGCGTGATAATATGCCTACGTACAAAGTCCGGTGTGCATTACTAGGCTTGCCTACACTTAACTTTAGAAGAGAGGTTGGGTGTACTATGTTTATAAGAGATATATTATGCCACAAAGTTAAATCCTCGGAACTACTTTCTTTAATTGATATTTATGTACCGGAAAGAGTAATGAGGCCTCGGCCGTTCCTTAAGGTGCCGTCACATAGAACCAACTACGGTTATCATGAGCCAGTCACGAACTGCATTCTGAGTTTTCGGGAGTAGTAGTCCCGGCTGTGAATGAATCTGTGGTGCCGGCGCAGCGGTTGGTGGAGTGCTAGCACCGCGCCGTGGACCGTGAGGTGCAAAATTCGGAAGAGGTGGGAACACCCCACGTAAGTCAGTGTGGAGGCGCGGCTGTGGGAAAGATTGGCAAGTAGTATGGGGAAAAACAAGCAGACCGGGAAAACCTTCAATCCATCCACGGCATCCGCTGTCTGATCAGCGGCGAAGCCACTGTTACCCCAGGTGCAGCCAGGTGTGTTTGGAAGTGTCACGCAGTTCGGCGAAAGCCTGGTATGCTGTTCCCAAGAAATTTCTTGGCCTATACAAAACACATGTAAAAAAAAGCTCAAGGAATACTCAAGGAATTTTTCTTCTGTTTCGATTACCAAAACGGTATGCTGTTCGGCAAGGAAAAAAATAGTTCAGATTTCACGAGCAGATGGCGTTATTATCACGGGATTCTAATTTCCTTCAAGAAATATGTATCCGAGCACATATTCCTTGAAGTAAAATTGACAGATTTGGATATTTGGATTTAAACTCTGGTGATTGTTAGATTGAGATTATATGGCGATTGTTAGGATGGATTATATTGAAATCAAAGAGTTCGTGGAAAGCTCAGTATCACAAGAAAAGATTATTACTCCGCCTGAACTAAAAAAAGTGGATGCACAGCTGACTTTTTTGAGTTGTCAAAATTCCTTGACCTACTGTCAAAATTCCGTTTGGGAATAAGTACACATTTTCCTTGAGCTGTTTTCTTGGGAACAGCATACTAGGCTTAAAAAAACACTCAAGGAACACTCAAGGAATTTCTTTTCTGTTTCGGCTACCAAAGTGGTATGCTGTTCGCCAAGAAAAAACACAGTTCGGATTTCAGGAGCAGATGGCGCTATTATCACTTAATTCTCATTTCCTTCAAGAAATATGTATCCGAGCACATATTCCTTGAAGTAAAAGTGACAGTTGTGCTTATTTGGATTTCTGGACATTGCGATTGTTGTGATTATTGAGATAAGACCTTATTTAAAATGGATTTTAATGAAATTGAGGAGTTCGTGGAATCACAGGAGGAAATTTATACTCCTCCTGAAGTGAAAAAAGTGTGTGCAGCAGGACAGCTGACTTTTTTGAGTTGTCAAAATTCCTTGACCTACTGTCAAAATTCCGTTTGGGAATAAGTACTCATTTTCCTTGAGCTGTTTTCTTGGGAACAGCATACTAGGCTGAAGGCGGGAAAATCGGGAGCTGTCAAGATCTCTGATAGTTCCGCTCCCGCCTTATCAACTGTGGCGCCAACTATGGGTGTGGGTCTTCGCTCTTGCGGGCTCATCCAGAAACCTCATGCGGTACAGTCTGAGCAGAAAGTAGGAACTCGAAAACGGCCAGAAAGCCCAAACCCCGGTGGACTTCACAACAAAATGCTTAGTGAGGAACATTCTTTTCCGGAAAAGCGGTCTGTAGGAGGACAGGACATTAAAAGTACGGCCATTTTGGAACCGAAAATTAAAAGTACGTCCAAACGTCCACTTTCGTCAGGCAGAACACCGGCGGGTGACAAACAGGCGAAAAAAAGGAGCAATAAAACAGACGTCAGCTGTGATCTTTTGTGCTCGCTATCCGGAGTAGAACAAGAACAACACAAGAGTTTAGTTTATTTAGTAAGTAAGCTTTGTACAGAAATAAAAATTTCCAATTATACAATAGCTGACAAAGGTATACAAATTTAAATGAAAACTGACTTAATCGCTTAACATTTCAAGGACAATCTGTTTGAATCTGCTAAAATGACAGTTCAGAGGACCAACTTGGAGTCTGTCATGGTTTCTTTGAAGGCGCACCATTGGAGAATTGAAGTATATTTCTAGCGAGGCTCTTGGTGGCATGAAAATATTATTATTCCTGCTATTGAATGTAGGCACCCTTAGACTCAATTCATCGAACAGTGATGTTTTGAGTAATCCGTTGTATATACGATAGAGCGCGCACTCATCGAGATAAAGTCTTCTATTAGCAAGAGATGGAAGGTTAAGAATAGAAAGTCTATCCGAGCAGGAAGAAAAGGATATATTAAATCTACTCAAAAGGCTGCGAGTAAATTTCCTTTGTACAACTTCCAATCTATCCACTTTCTTATAGTGATAAGGTGACCAGACCGGTAGTATTCGAGAATGCTGCGAACAATTGTCAGAAATAATAGTTTAGATGTGGACAAATTATGGAAATTAGCAGAAGTGCGTAAAATAAATCCTGCCAGCCTGTAAGATCTCTTGCAGATATCATCGATATGCCTGTCAAAACTTAGCGTATTATCAAAGATCACGCCCAAGTCTTTAAACTGGCTAACCTCTGACAGGGTCACAGAATCATGCAACAGAGGTGATTTTTTTTAAAGTAAATGACATTTTGAAACACTTATTAACATTTAGAGACAGACAGTTAGCATGACACCAGTCTTCAAGAGCGAAGAGGTCGGTCTGAAGAATATCACAGTCAATTTGAGAGTGAATCACTCGGAAGATTTTGAGACAGTCAGAACTAATCACCATGGTCAAGTCGTTAATAAATAACAAAAAGAGTAGCGGTCCGAGAATAGAACCTTGTGGGACACCAGACGACGGAACAAACTCACATGACGAACACCCGGAAAATACAACCCGCAATTTACGGTTAGATAAATAGGACGAAATCCAAGACAATAAAGGACCCTGCAAGCCATATTTATTTATTTTATTTAAGAGAATTTCATGTGAGACATGATCGAAGGCTTTAGAAAAGTCAGTGTAAATCGTATCCACCTGACTACGTTCCTCGAGGGCATGCGCAACAAAATGGTGGAACTCAAGTAGGTTGCTCATGGTTGATTTGCCTTTGATAAAGTCGTGTTGCTCAGGTGCGATTATGGGGCGGAAAATATTAGAAAGATGGTTATGGACCAATCTTTCAAAAAGTTTTCCAAAGCAACTTAGTAAACAAATTGGACGGTAGTTCTCAGCATTACACTTGTCGTCCTTTTTAAATATAGGAACAACATTTGCTTGTTTCCAGACATCGGGAAAAGTACCCTCGTTAAGCGATGAGTTATACAAAATTGTCAGAGGATAGCATAGAGTATGAGCAAGCTCTTTAACAAAGAAGTTAGGAATACCGTCAGGGCCAGCAGATGTTTTAGAATCAAGACTAATAATACAGTCAAGTACTTCATCAACACTAAATGACAAACAATACATAGATATTGCACTAGGTGGTAAAAAGTTATAGTCCGATTGAGTCCCGTGGTCAATATAAGATCTACTAAAAAATTTCGCAAACATGTCGCAGACAGATTGAGGGTCTGATGCAGTTTCATCGCCAAGTTTAAGAATAGAAGGAGACCCATCTCTGAATCTGGAATTTTTTATATAATTCCAAAAAGGTTTAGTATCATTGCAGCGTAATCGATCCTCCATACCGCGCACATAAGATTTAAAAGCAGCTTTACAAAGCTGTTTTGTACGGGCACGACTATTAGAGAAAAGTTTGTAATTATCTGGCGTCTTACATCGCTTATACAGCAATCTATGTCGCTCCTTCTCTTCAAGAGCTTTTTGAAGCTCAATAGTGAACCAGACAGGTTGTTTTTTCTTAGCTGCATTGCGAATAGGAACATATTTGGAAATAGCATTGTCAACAGTAGAGTAAAACTTAGAAACAGCTTCGTTACAGGAGTTATTACACTGTAGTAGTGAGTCCCAATCAGTATTAGCAAAATCTTGATTAATCGCGTCAAAATTGCACTTAAAGAAGTTATAAATACGATTACGACTAGAACAAGGACGTTTTTCATTTGTAGGTAATTTTAGTTTGAGTTCAAAAGGCGGATGATGAGGGTCAATAGGGACAAGACCGAGACTTTCCTCAATCTGAAGGTGCTCTGATGGAAGATTAGAAAGTACAAGGTCCAATATAGTGGAATTTTGGTTACAGAAACTGTTGAATTGACGCAAAGAGCAAAATACCATTAAGTTGCTTAGCAGCGAGCTTGCAGTACAATTAGATAGGAGCACGGAGGGACTGGAAGGCGACCATCGTAGATTAGGGAGATTAAAATCACCACAGATTACTAGATAGCTATGCGGATCAGTTATGTTGAGAATGCCCGCAAGACCATCGTACAAGCATTCCAAGCGTTCGAAACAAGAATTACATGGAACATACACACAACACACGTAAATATATAAGTTACCACGAAGTTTGAACTTAGCACAGACATACTCTATGGGAAAAGGATCAACAGGAAGAGAAAAAGAAGAGGGGGCAAGAGAAGACCTTATCCCGATAAGCACACCACCGCCATCCTTTTTTGAACTGCGGGTGAAATCACTGTCGGTACGGAAAAAGTCATAATCAGGAAGATGAAACTCCTCATTAGCTACTGATGAATTGAGCCAGGTCTCACTTAGACAGAAAATATCACATGAATCAATAAGGATGGACGCAGAAAGATCATCCAGTTTGGTCCTCAAACCGCGTACATTTTGATAAATTACGTTAAAATCACGACTAGCAGCAGAATTAGAATTTAAAACAGTACTATAATTATTATGAAACTTCTCAGCTAAGACGGTCTCTGATTGCTCCTTCCTTGTGTAAAATTTCTTCCTTTCGGGTAGCCTGTGCGAGGAGTAAATGGATGGAAAATTATACCCTCAGGCCAGAATTGATCACAGTTTATGGCAGAAAAAACATCATCCGGGGCAAAAATGCGGAATGAAGCAGTGCGACGATCGGGTAGATTGGGTTTCGTCAGTTTCCTGCAAGAGATATCCGTACCATGGCGTCCGAGTTTCGATTGAATATACTTCACAACATGGTCGCTGGTCGTTGAGTAGCTCAGACGGGAAACAAACAGGGATGGAGGAGCCCTTACTACCTCAAGATCGACCGCAGCAGAAATCGGAGGCGAGAGAGATGGCTGCTGTGAGTTAGCCACCAAGTTGGAAGCTTTTGTAGCATCATTTTTGCCTAGACTATTCGCTGGAAGCTGAGCATGTGATGTTGCTGGTGAAAGGGAAGTACACAGAGGATTCGCCGACACTGCAGAGTTGGGGGAAGGAGAGCTTTTCGAGGTCGAGGCAGTCCGCTGTGCAGTAACCGCGAGGGAGACTGAAGGAGAAGATCGAGCAGAAGACTGAGACTTGAGCCGGGTCATTGGTACCTTCGAAGAGCTCGAATCCGATTGAGTGGCAGATTTGATAACGTCTGCATCCTTTAAGAGAACGGTTCAGAACATAATTCCTATGAAAGCTCAAAGGTGTGTGTCTACCAGTGGCGTGGGGTGAAATTTTTGAGAAGGTAAGCCGGTGCAAAAATCAGAAACTTAATAGCGAAAAAAAACTCACCAAATGAAGTCAGATATTACAAAATGTGTTCAACAGTGACTGCGTGTATTCTTGTCGAATTTAGTCGGCCACTTCTATCATACTTAAAGTCATTGGAAGTTAAGTGCTATATGAATAAATATGGACATATATACAATGAACTTCAAGAATAATATAAGTGGCTTTGAAAAAAACCGTTATAGTCGCGTGTATCGTGCAATCACACTAAGGCGGTTAACAAAAACTGTGAAAAGTTGATATGAAATATAATTAATCTTACTTATACTCAAAAACTAATCTACGATTTTTTTTTTATAAATTCGGCCAAAACATCATTGTAAAAATTAGACTGATTTCTAATTTGTAAAAGAAGGTGTTTTTCTATCGATAAGAGTGCTAAATTTGAGAGCCTTTCTTCGGTTTGAGAATTTCTTAAATAAGTATGTATTCTCTTAAGGGCTGAAAAAGATCTTTCCGCGGAAGCAACTGTAATGGGAAGAGTTAAAAATATACAACACAAGTTTAAAATTTGAGGAAAAGTATCTTTTAAAATGCCACATTTAATATGCGAGTAAAGCGCGAGAATATCAAATTGCCGTAATGAAGAAGTGGTATATAAAACGTTCAATTCATTTTTTAAAGCAGAAAACTGGAAAATTCCCGGGAAAACTGTAATTAAAAATGATATCTTTTCGTTAGGACTTGATTGAGCAAAATAATCATATTTTGATTTATTAAGTAAATCTAAAAATTTTAGTTGACTAAAGGAACTATACCGAGTTTTAATCTGAGAAATGACGAGAAGCCGGATTCTATCGTGTTATCGAGAGGTAATAAAATAGCACCACACCACACTCATAAGTCACAATCCGTTGAGCACCAAGGCAAAAAGAGACACAAGTTAACAATTTTTTTATTAAAATATAATAAACAAAACCACAACACCCCTCCCTTCCGAGAAGACGACTTCTGCCGTGTTCTTGTGAAATAAGGAAGCATTCACTCCTACAATTCACAGCCCCTTCAGTATCAAAGAGATTTAATAACCAAACCCACCCCAACCAACCCCATTCACCCGAGAAGCCGCTTTCTACCGTGTTATAGAGCACCACTACACTCACACCCGTTCATAGAGAAGACACGAATCAGCTGACATTCTAAGAAATAAACAACCACCCGCCGAAGTGACCCGAATTTCAACTTCTGCAAAACAAAAACAGCCGAGAAGCCGGTTTCTATCGTGTTATTTTCTTATAGGATTTGCCTTTAGTGAGCAAAGGATATCACACACGATTTCTTTGTTACTCGTGGAGAAAAGTGTGGGCTTGAGTAAGCCGTAAAATGACCGGCTTACAGAAGCAGCGAGCGAGCACTTCATACCCGATGCAACCCCTTGATAGAACCTGCTACGGTGCGAGGGAAGGTTCCATCGTAGTGCAACAACAGATTATGGTTGTTTTTGGTTGTAACACTTGTTTTGCCATGTTTTCTTTACGAGATGAATTTTGGGAGCGCTTTCCAGGAATTTTACAGGCATAGAACAAGTTTTAAATTTACGGGAATAGGATGAGTTCCCAAAAGGGAAGCCGGTAGGAATCGTGTTATATGGACCCCACGCCACTGGTGTCTACACTTGTGTTTTAAAGTAAATACGTGAATTAAGGTGATAAATAAGAATAAAAAAGTTGAAATGGCAAGCAGGTATTTACTTTAAAACTCAATTTATTATGTCAAACTGTTTTTATTTTTCCGTTCGACAGCTAACAGCCCAAAATTTTACACATTGCGCCCCTAGTTTTCAATAGAACAACTAAGTGAACAGAACAAGAAATTTGTCCCGTTAAGCTTGCAGAACACGAGCAGAACAACAAATGTATGGGCTGTTCTGGAAGAAGTGCACAAAACAACGCAGCTGTTACCCCCAAGAAGGCTACGTTTGCAAAAATAGTTAGGGATCAAACCTTTAGCATGGTTATCGGCCCACAGATTGAAGACCTTCTCGTTACTAGCGAACAGGCTGAGGAGTTACAAGAAGCCAGCATGCAGAAAGTCTTCGAGGTGGAAAACAGGAAAATCAGCCGCAAATTCGGTGGATAAAATCACTTCCGGAAAGGAGCTGACGATCGCGGATATCTCCTCATTAGTTGAGAAGACAAGGAGTCCAAAGCATGGCTGCTGGACTGTGCCCGGCGATTAAAAGCACCTTGGAACCAGGCCAACTTCATAACGTATGAGGTTGATAAGATTTCTAAGCGAACCAAGGTAGTACTCTGGACACCAGTAGGAAAAAAACTACTCCCGAGCTGATGCAACTATTTCAATCGGAAGTCTTACCACTTCCTCATTGTTGAGGTTAGTGGAACACATGTAATTAGAAAACTTATTTCTTATTTATTTATCTACAGGCTGTATGCGATGATAGTGAGCTAAAAATCCTTGATGCATTTTTTGGGTGGCTTGGTAGCAGTCATGATGCCCTTGTAAAAGCCACATGGCCGATGGAACAGTTGCCTACCCAAACTTGGACTATCTTTTGGTGCCATATAGAGAGAGATATGTGATCTGACCAAGCAACAGAAAATTCATAACTTTAGACATAGCTCCACAAGAACATGTGTAAAACAACCCATTGGACTACTTAAAAGAAGGTTTCGCATCCTTGACAATATCAGCACAAGAAATTTTCAAACCTAAGCTTATTGTTATCGGGTGCATTGTATTATATAATTTAATATTAGAAAATGAAAACTTTGACTTGAACAACACTGAGCAACATACACATATTGATTAACAAAACGAAGAAAATCGCTACTAAAATTCTTCAGAAAGTAACTAGCTGGGGAAATAAAAACGGAATATTGTTTGTGCATCTATGCATTAATATTTAAAAAGACGATTCAAAAATAACAAAACGTATATTCTTCTCCATTAAAAAAAAATACATTTTTCCTTTAAAAAAAAAATTACTTAGGGGGGGGGGGGGGGGGTCTTGTTAAATGCTCACCCCAGATTTTGTACTTGAGTGAAGAAAATTAATATATAATAATGAGGAAAGTCGAGGAAGATTTAAAAGTTGGGCGGTATGATAGGCTGTCGTGCAGGAGAAAATGCGTTTTTTTTTCAAATGAAAAAAAAAAATATGAAGGACGCATTTCCGCGCCCTATCTATATCAATGTCTTCAGAATGACACTAAAAATGGCATATTTCAAGGTCCAGGTCATTTGAGAGTTGTAAGTTAAAGTATATAATTACCGAAGTTTTTTAATGTGTGAGCATCTTCCTTTTCTTCTTGTTGTTTTTGGATAGCTTCTTCTTTTTTATATCTATCTTCTAAGAACTGCAGTATTTCACTTGCTGAGGATGCTTATTAGGAGTTTCATCTGCACTTGCTGTATTTAAAGTTAAAACTGGAGAATGTTGGTGTTTCACAATCTTGGGTTTCCATCGAAGAAATTGTGGTATCTTGAGGAGGCCTTATGGAATGTTTCTTTCCAAAAACTTCGTCAAAATCTACAAACAAATTCCCACAATATTCTTCTTTCGTCAATCTTACCATGTTTTTATTTGGTTCTTTTGTACGTAGTCATGAGATTATGAAACTTTCTCACAATATCTTATACTGCAAATGGAAATTCAGGATCAATACACTTAATTTGAATATTGTTCCAGAGAACTGTCTTTTTTCTTATGCCTTGCTGAAATAAGCGGTCGACTGCCAGCCTTTCATTGATTAAAAGTTACGCCCGCGATCTAGTCGATTGTTTTGAAAGAGCCTCGTTTTAAACATCCTCTTCTCACAATAACTTTCTGAAATTATAGATTGTTTTTACTCTATTTGCTTATAAAACGTTTTTTGCATACTATATACATATATTTTGGAACCTGTGTGCCTTGACTGAATTTGTACATATTTTCAATATGTTCCTACCTTGAGTATGCTCGAACAGTTTATAAAGGTTTTTTATATATGTATATTAGGGTGTTTTTTTTTCGCGACTATTTTTTTTTTTCAGTCCCACCTCGAAATTTTGTGGCAAATACCTAAACAAAAATTCCCTGAAAATTGGAGCCCTTAATATTAATATTAAGTACTAGACCAAGGCGTATAAAGATTTCCCGTAAGCAATAGCTGAATGGCGCCCCAGAGGCGCCATTCGAGTGCAAAGGGTTAAAATTGGAGTCCTTAATATTAATATTAAGTACTAGACCAAGGCGTATAAAAATTTCCCATATAAAATACACGTAAACTTTGATTATTTTTCTTCAAAACTCTACAGCTCAGAGGCATTTTATGGTATAATCTTAGTCAGTGGTAGGATTTCTTTAGAATTTATTGCTTTACAAAATTGTCCATTGCGGTGTAACCCTAACTCCCACCAGCGAGGTAGTACGGGTCACTAACCCCAATTTTTCCACGAAATTCTCGCTTTTTGCCCCTATCTGGTAAACAACAAGAGGTACAGCAAAAGTGAATATAACAAACTTGTAGGAAATTCAATTTCCTCCAAAAAGTTCTTGAACACCAAATCGCTAACATCGATATTTCTTGAGATATTGGGCTTTGAAGTTGAGGTAGTGTGGAATTTTTATGGATTATTGAGCTAAATTGTAGAAACACTACCTCAACTTCAAAGCCCAATATCTCAACAAATATCGATGTTAGCGATTTGGTGTTCAGAACTTTTTTGTAGGAACTTGAATTTCCTACAAGTTTGTCATATTCACTTTTTTTGTATCTCTTGTTGTTTACGAGATAGAGGCAAAAAGCGAGAATTTCATGAACAAATTGGGGTTAGTGACCCGTACTACCTCGCTGGTGGGAGTTAGGGTTACACCGCAATGGACACTTTGGTAGAGCATTCAATTCTGAAGAAATCCTACCATTGACCAAGATTATACGATAAAACGCCTCTGAGCTGTAGAGTTTTGAAGAAAAATAATCAAAGTTTACGTGTATTTTATATGGGAAATTTTTATACGCCTTGGTCTAGTACTTAATATTAATATTAAGGACTCCAATTTTAACCCTTTGCACTCGAATGGCGCCTCTGGGGCGCCATTCAGCTATTGCTTACGCAAAATCTTCGAGTGCAAAGGGTTAAGGGAATTTTTGTTTAGGTATTTGCCACAAAATTTTGAGGTGGGACTGAAAAAAAAAATAATCACGAAAAAAAAAGCACCCTAATGTATATTATATAACACATTACTAATGACGAAATATTACAATATTATTACTCATTTTATTATATAACATATTACAAGCGACAACACATGAGACGCTACATAACACACAACGCATGATACATGTTGCGTGTCCTGCCATATCTCTGTACTGAATTTGAGGTCGCAAACTAAATTTTTAAATTCTCTGCCTTCTGTGTCGAGGAAACCATAAGCCGCCACTGATATAGTACTATACAGGGTGTTCAGAGGTGGGAGGTCAATATTGCAGGAGGTGAAAGGTCAGACCGAGACAAGCAAAAAATCGTATGGGTGGGGTGGGGGGCATCTTGCACCGTTCGGCAGTTACAGGGTGATTCGTAAATCAGGATGTTTTTTTATCTTTTTTTCTACGCATCGCAGCGGCCCCAAACTGATCTCAAAAAATTATTATTTCGAAGCCCTTTCCAAAACGGTCAACACCACCCCCCTATCCCCAACCCCTTGGCCACAAACCCCCCTCGAAGTTGAAAAAATTAACTTTTATTTCACGATTTTTCACCTTTCGCCCCACTTTTCTCCGAAATTCATGTTATTAACATACCTACTTTTTATTTTTTTTAAGTTGCCTATCTAATTACCTTTCCAAAAAGGTGCAACATGCCCAGGTAGAAAGGGGTTGCAAAAGTCCTAAAATTAAAACATACTCACAGGTACCTAATTACTTTATTGCACCATAATGAAAAAAATCGTTAAGTAAACAATTTTTACAACAGCAAGTTCGGAAATGTTTGTTTAGGAAACACAAGTAATACATTTTTATTTTTTCAGCAAAACAGTAATAAAATAATAAATGTAATCTCGTTAAATAGCGTTATTAGTTTATTATATCCAGTATTGACTCCTAAGTATCCTGACGCTCCGTTTCTAATACCTCCTATGAATTATGGTATAAAAATGGGTAAGTTTGAAAGGACATTGACCACAGTTGAAGAAGCAAGCAATAAAACCGGGTGTTTAATAGAAAAAGTTAAGATAAAATGGCAGAATTCAGTGTTGAAAAGTATGACGATATAATTTACGTGTTCGGTTTAGTAGACGGAAATGATAGTGAGGCCGTACGAGAATACCAAAGGAGATTACCGAATCGGCGTGTACCCAACAGAAGGGTATTTTCAAGGACTTTCAGAAGGTTAAAAGAAACCGGAAGTGTAACCGCCCCCAGAGCAGAAACGCGATCAGGATCATCGGCCGATTCAGCGGACACCGACCAACAAATCCTCAACATCGTCAGGGACAGCCCTGAAATAAGCATCAGGCAGGTCGCACGACGGATAGGATTGTCTTCAGGGAGAGTTTGGACCGTTCTGAACCGAGAGGGACTACATCCATACCCCCATATCCCGGTCCAAGCACTACAGGAAGGAGATTCCGAAAGACTATTGCAATTTGCACTTGGCTGTTCGAGTCTGACATCGAAAACAGAAGGTTTCTAGACCGAATTCTGTGGACGGATGAATCGCAATTCAACCGGTTTGGCATCACAAACTTCCACAACCTCCACACCTGGTCAGATGTGAACCCACTTAGGACAAGGTGTCGGTCCTTCCAGCAAAGATTTAGTGTCAATGTCTGGGCTGGCATCATCGGCAACCAGTTGATAGGACCCTTCATCTTGCCCCAAGTGGTAAATAGTCAGTTATACTCGGACTTTTTGGAGAATACCCTTCCGGATCTGTTGGAGGACATCCCCCTGGCCACCAGAAACGCAATTTATTTACAGCTCGACGGAGCACCTGCGCATACTGGGAACATTGTTACGTCAAGGTTGAATGAACATTACCCAGAGCGCTGGATTGGACGAGGGGGACCGATTCCTTGGCCTGCTAGGTCACTGGACCTTACTCCACTGGACTTTTTCTTATAGGGAATGATGAAAGATGAAGTTTACTCAAGACCAATCAACACCAGAGAAGAATTAGTTACCAGGATTGGGACTGCAGCCACGAAAATACGGGAGAGACTGGCTACCATAGACTTCAAACGTGAAATAAAACGAAGGCTACTTGCATGCATCGAAACTAGCGGAGAACATTTTGAACAGCTTTTAAAGGACAAACGTTTTAATTGTAATTAGTTTTTAAGCGAACAAAATGTATTTTTTAGTAAACTTAAGTATAATTTCTTAAAAATTCGAATTATCATGATATTCTGTAAAAGGATTTTTGTAAATAAATTTTCGTATCCTTTTCTTACCTGGGCATGTTGCACCTTTTTGGAAAGGTAATTAGATAGGCAACTTAAAAAAAATAAAAAGTAGGTATGTTAATAACATGAATTTCGGAGAAAAGTGGGGCGAAAGGTGAAAAATCGTGAAATAAAAGTTAATTTTTTCAACTTCGAGGGGGGTTTGTGGCCAAGGGGTTGGGGATAGGGGGGTGGTGAACCGTTTTGGAAAGGGCTTCGAAATAGTAATTTTTTGAGATCAGTTTGGGGCCGCTGCGATGCGTAGAAAAAAAAGATAAAAATACAAGAGCGGTTCCCATATAAGGAAAAATCCTGATTTACGAATCACCCTGTAACTGCCGAACGGTGCGAGATGCCCCTCCCCCCCACTCATACGATTTTTTGCTTTTCTCGGTCTGACCTTTCACCTCCTGCAATATTGACCTCCCACCTCTGAACACCCTGTATATAGAGATTAACAAGCTAGAAGAAACGTTGTGCGTTGTCATAAGAAGTTTATTTAAAAAACAGAAACCGAATTTTCTGTACGAAACACGATGAAATATTTGTAAAAAATGCATAATTCTGAAGAAAATAGGGTTTGGACCAAATATTACGGACTATAAGAAATTCTCAATGCATTATTTTTTTTTATAATGCAATTTTTTTTTTATCACTCAGATAGTCTGCTTAAAGAATATACTATATACAAAATAAACCCATATTTTACAGTACACGTTTTGTTTATTTTGGGACGGTAAAGAGGCCTTATCGATACTCGTGGGGATTTTCTAGAGTACGCTTTTTTATGTCTGGGCAAACTCGAACATTTTCAGTTTTTGTCCTCATCAGTTAATTCAGGTTAATTGTTTATCTACAAAAACTTAACTTCTCATTAAAAGCCATTCACATTAAAGATTTTGCAGATATTTTCAGATGCTAGGAGTATAGAGCTCTATAGTGAGTCCACGCTTCACCACGATTCGTTATTTTGTTCCTTTTTCTAAATTTTGCTGAAGCTGGCTTGACAAATATCTTTGTTATCGTTTCTTTATCCCTAAAAAAGTTGTCAGAATATGCACTAAGTAAGAAAATATGTAGATGAAATTGTGAAGAACAAAATTTTTATCTGTAACCGCAGTAACTTCCAGTTGTGCACTTGTTGCTTCCTAATCCATGTATCGTAAAATGTTCATCATATTAACCCTTTGCGGTCGTATTGTTTATAGCATTTTTACTTGAACAAATAATAATTCGTAAAATTATACATATTATAAAGGAAAAACAAAATTTATCAATTGCACTGCACTTAAACACATTTTGTTAAATATTATTTCGAATTTTACCTCCGAAACTTGTCGACTTACAATTACAATTAGTATAATATAAGATCTGCATATTTCTTCCTGTGGTGGCTGAGAGCAGACATACGACTGCAAAGGGTTTTAACATTTGGCAAAGTGCCGGCTTAAATACTTCTACGCTGAGCATACTATTCACAAGCCAAAGGCTTTCCTTTCAAGTAGAACTGCTATTCTCTCGATTTTATTCCTATTCTAGCCATCTTGAGGCTATTTCCCTACGAGCAGATCTACGCGATCGTCTATGATCGTTCTTTAGCCCTCTTCATAGTTGGATCTTTTTTGCTCACTGGTCTTTTCGTTTGTGTTCGTGCAGATTACAAGGAAAAGCTTTCGGCACGATGGATATGGTAAGCTTACGCTTTTGTCTTCGTTCGGTTTTTTTGTTGTCACTTCCTCTCTTTCTGGCCCAAGTCAAGACGGCTGACTTGGTTTGTCCGATGTTCACTTTATTAAATCCGCCGAGTATATGATATTTTGATATTAACATACTCGCGGTAGGTGATCACATGGCAAGGAAGGAAGTTTCATAGAGGTGAATCCGAAAGAACAGCCAAGTGGTAAATGAAGCTGAAAAAAGCGAAATACGAAGAAACGCGCGAGAAAAAAGCCAAAGTCGACACACTGCGCCCGAGCGGCTAAAATGTAACTAAAAGCCCACGAGAAGTGAGACTCGAAGACTCAGCCCGATAACCAGTAGTGCGATTTCATACATCGTTAGATGGAGAGTTAACGCGCGATTTCCTGGTCATTTGCTGTCCATAAATTTCAACCCGGCCGTAGTCGACGTTCGCCAGTAGTCTGTTCGATGTGTCAAAATTTCGTAAAGTTGCCGAATATTCTTTGATTCGCTGAAACGCAATTGCCGGACTCGAGCGAATCACCAGTGGTTTTGTCAACTGCGGTGTTAGAAAAATCAAATTCACTTTCACTTGGTTTGCATCGCGGCTTGTCATCTCGGCGGAAAGTCGCGTACGCATGTGTTTGGCAAGACAAGCGGAAGTGCGGGGTTCTTAGCGGCGACGAGTGACTTCAATGAGCTAAGGAAAATTTTAGGACTTGAACTGCGCCCTTGGATTATTTCACGCCTGGTCTACTGTATCTCCTCGAAATGTAATTTTGATTCACTTCACATTCTGTCCGTCCTCTTGAAACTGCTGTGGAAATTTTCTGCTAAACCCTAAAATGCAGTGTACAGTGATCTTTGATCATATTTGTCGAATTCAAGGAAAAATCCCAGAACTGCGAAAAGGCCACTTGCTTTTCTAGAGTGTCATGATCGATGGTTTGTAGAGATTCAGCGAAGAGAAAAAAAAATGTTTCGTAAAGATCAATTTGGTCAGTTTTTTCCTGCAAACAAACAAACACACCGAGAGGGCGAATTTTGTTCGAGGAAAACCAGTTTGCTCGTCTTCCGATTGTTAATTTGAACACCTTTTTCATACAAAGAACGTGTGCATCTCATGTGTGGTGGCACGTCGGTTATTTTTATCACTCAACGATCGTCCCATCTCTGCTACACAAATGCAAACTGATTTTGCAATAAAGGTAAACGTGGTGAGTTTCAACCGAATGGTCACTACGCGGTGCGGGCGCTGTCAATGTATTCTTGATAAGAGTTGTCATCGCGAGGCACCATATGCGAGGAGTTCTAATCAAAGAGCTATTAAACGAGGCCGCGTCTCTGTGGTCGCGCGAATAGATAGCACATCGGCTAATTATGTTACGTGTGTGTGATCCACGGAGTTACCAGGCAAAACATTATTTAACACTTACTTTGGTGGTTTGTACTCAACTAAACTGGCTTCTCCAGCGTTGTGTGCTGTTGGCGCTGTGGCCATGAAATATTTGAATAATTCTCGCCAGCTTTACTTTGGCTATAAATAGAGTCTCTGTGCACTTAAGTGTGATTCATTCTGATAACTTTGAGGAAATCATATTTACTTCTTTAATTGAGCTCGTTACATTTCTAGATCATACTCTTACTGGTCGTGAATATCTTTTCAGAAAAGCAGTCAAGAATTGTCGTCCGGCGTTTATCGCTGTAACATATGTTTATTACTTTTCTTGTTTTATTTTGTTTTGCACATATTTTGCTATGGAATATATGATATGAATGTGACATGGCAAATCAGATGAAATGTTTATTGGAATCACGTTGAAATTTGTATTTGTATGCAAATAAGGCACATATGTATAAGTGAGAAATGGGAATTCGAAGCGGTTAAGAATTATTTGTTAATGTTTAATCAACATACATTTTTTGGAGAACTTTGCCACTCTTTTGACGTGTTATACATATGTAGATACTTTATCACTTAAATAATATCAAGTTTTCATAATGTACTATTACCGTAAACTAAAAAATTAAAGAAAAACATAATAACAATAAATAAATTATTACAATTGACTGGAGTAACCATATTCTTCTTAGCAGAAAATACGATTTAAACTAATGTAATCATTTTAACACAAGTTATGATATACGAGTGTGTATAATTTTGTATGTTTGTATGTATAACAAAAATTAATGTTCTCTTTCTATAATTTAAGCCTGATTAGAAAGCCTTAGACTAGTGTCAGCTACGACAGTCTTTAGATCCAACCGTAATCACATATGCCAAATTAATAAAAAATCATAACTGAAATGGAATCAACCACAATGCAATGTAGTTTTACAATTTGTTTGCAGTTCTTAATTAACTTAAAGTTGCCGGTTTTCTATAATTACCAATGCAATCGTCCCAGGGTGCCTTTACAATTGTATCAAGTATAAAAAATACTTTACTTTATTGCTGTAGAGCTTGTATATTGGTTGGAGTTTTAAGAGCATGTGTGTCCAGAGTGTCCTTTTTTGTTATAGATACTCTTTGCCCACATGCAAGCTGTCAAAAATACACGCAGCAAAATTTACCTCTTTAAATTCTTATAAGGAGTATAGAGACAAAAATAGTCACCAACAAATTTTCAGACAGGTATGTTTTACAAACCATAAAGTTCTAAGGTGAATCATGAAAACTAAAATTTAACCAGCTTTTGTATTTTAAAAATACGGTTTTCCAAGTGTAGCTATACTCTACAAATCTAGGAAATCTATTGACATATAATTTGTCAAAATCCGTCAAGTTCTTCAGTCTAGGGGAGATAAAGAATCAAGAAATCAACTCCACGACCTTTCAAATAAACACAACTTGTGAAATTACAAATCAGTTTCAAATCTCCACAAAAAAGTGAAACCGCCCTGCTTTTGAAAATTGTTAAGTTTCATTTAACGATTATAACAACCTCTCCCATTACGAATGTTTTAAGAGGCAGAAAAATTATATTTGTTAAACTTATAGGAATAATTATATTTAAAACTATCTCTAATCTATGATTTAGCTAACCATTTTAAAGTGTTCACATATGTATGTACATATGTTAAATATTTTCTTACTCTGTATACGACTGACGACGATGATTTAAACTGAGCATAGCATACTATAATAGAGCGACGTAAGGCATGGAAACTGAAAAATCTTGGAACCCGGTTCCTATTAATTAACTTAAAAGAGACTTTTTGCTTTGTGTTGCTAACCTAATTCTAAAATATTTATAGATTTGAAATTAATGTTTTTTTTTCTAAAATTAAAGTTAATTGGAAAAATCCAAAAATTTAAAAATTACTTAACCCATTAACGCCCAAAAAAACTAATTTTTTTGTGCAGTTTGAAACCTCATTTTTACAATTAAAGGACATTTATTTTCCAATAAAAACCATGAATCTTACTAGTTTTGAGTGTGTTCTTTCAGAATCTGTCGTCAAAATTGAGTTATTTTTCCAATAGGAAATTAAATATGGCGACCTTTTGGAAAAAAAAGTATCAAAAAATTTGAAATTTTTTTTTTTGTAATTTTTTTCAAGTCAATAGAGTTTTGCAATGCAATTCTTACTATGATCAACGGTGATCGGAATGTTTGGACTTACAGAAAAAAGTTTTTTTGCTGATCGCAATCACTCATAACCTTTTCAAAATGGCGGCTTTTCTATAGTGCAGATTCTGAAAATCTGAAACTCTGAAAATCGTACAGATTTTCGTGAAATTATGTACCAAGGGGTTTTTATCGTCACTGATTATGAGATTAAAATATGATTTTTAAAATTCAAAATAGAAAATTCAATATGGCGGACAACAAATTTTAAAGATCTCGCAGATTTTCATGAAATTCAGTATACAGGAGTTTTAACATAAAATTTTGAAAATTGAAAATTGCGGATTCAATATGGCGGAGGAGATTCACAATTATAAATCATCCCGAGAAGTGAGAGGCAAGGAGACTCACTATAATAAAGCACCCCAAAGGAGACAAAATTCTACCACGTCCACGCCGTTGTCTCTGGATTACGCAAAGAGTAGAAATTTCAATTCGTGATCAGCAACTACAAAAACCCCAAATTTCATGGAAACCTACAATATATTCAAAACTTGATTTTGAATCCGAAATTTTCAATTTTCAAAATTTGAAGTTAAATTTGTGATTAGCGACTTCCAAAACTCCTGTATACTGAATTTCATGAAAATCTGTGGGATTTTTAAAATTTGTTGTCCGCCATATTGAATTTGCCATTTTGAATTTTCAAAATCTGATTTTAATCTCATAATCAGTGACGATAAAAACCCCTTGGTATAGAATTTCACGAAAATCTGTACGATTTTCAGAGTTTCAGATTTTCAGAATATGCACTATAGAAAATCCGTCATTTTGAAAAGGTTATGAATGATTGCCATCAGCAAAAAAAACTTTTTTCTGTAAGTTCAAACATTCCGATCACCGTTGATCATAGTAAGAATTGCATTGCAAAACTCTATTGACTTGAAAAAAATTACAAAAAAAAAATTTCAAATTTTTTGATACTTTTTTTCCAAAAGGTCGCCATATTTAATTTCCTATTGGAAAAAACTCAATTTTGACGACAGATTCTGAAAGAGCACACTCAAAACTAGTAAGATTCATGGCTTTTATTGGAAAACAAATGTCCTTTAATTGTAAGTGTGAGATTTCAAACTGCACAAAAAAGTTAGGTTCTTTGGGCGTTAATGGGTTAATTCACAATAGATTCAATAATTTTTGTTCTATAAGCAAGAAAATTGCATTTTAATAGTTTTTAGGTTTGTAATTATGAGCTTAAGGTAAACAAAATTAAAAATTTAAAATGTAGGACATAAAATGGCAGCCAGGAAACTACGAATTAGGGAAAATTGATAAAAAAAACTAATTTCCTACAGAAATAACTTTATTGTTAAATTAAATAATTTTAACTTTAACAAAATACATGATTTATCTTCAATTTCAGCTTCATCTATTTGTATAATATTGTAGGAGAAGGATTGTGACAACTTCAGGCACTAATGATGCCGATTATACAGAGTTATTTGTAGTTGTATCTTTGATAAAAGAATTGTATAAAAAGTATTTAAATCTTGTGAATAATGATGATCGCATTTCACTCCACTTTTACGAATATTTAAATCTTTATTGATTGACATTTGATATGAATTTGTAGTAATCAAAGCGTTTTGTTAACATATTTTTCACTCTCTTCGATTTTTAAAGTGAACAATGCCAAGCATTTGCACCATTATGCCACACTTTTGCGTGTCATAAATCTACGTCTCGTTAACTCAATCTCAACTTTGCAGTAGAAAATAGATGTGTAAAGAAAATCATAATTTTTTATTAAAAAATTGTAAGAATAAAAAAAAGTTCAAAAAGTAGAAAATCAAAATATAAACATGTTAGTACGTATGAATGTTGAAAACACATTACAATAGGTCACAAATTTATTTATAGGAAACGGGTTCCTAGGTAAAAACCTAACGGTGATATTTGGTAATATTTACCAATTTCGACTTTGAGTTGTTGAATGTTGTGAACTGGCAGAGTGGAACTTTTATTTCACGTATTCCTACAAAAACAAAATTCAGGGTCGTCCAATCATATGAGCTCGGTCAATTCACATTGCCGTTAAAGGCCATAAAAACTGGTTTATCATAACCCTATATCTCTCACAGTAATCACTCTACTTTCGTCATTTTCGAAAAATAACGGACAGATGATGCCTTCAATCGAAAATGCACACCAAAGAACGAGTACTACAGATGGTCTTTGGTCTAGCAGTGACTCAGATCAGTAGTCTCAGATTTCTTCATAATGTTTCGAATATTCTACTCAGTTCACCGATTATACTGACCAAAGGTATTACACAATGCATGATATGGAGCGCGCAAATTAGTCTGAATGGAAAATTTATTCTATGTTTGTAACTCGCTATTCTATACTGTACAAAACCATAACATGATAACAAGGGAGTAAGTTCACAGATTAAGAATGAAGTATTTCTCTTCATAAAAATGGCGGCGTGACGTTGACTGTTCAAATATGTAGAGGATGTGCGGCAAAGGAGACTGGTGAACATGGGCCCACTTTCTCATAAAAGCGGAGAGGAATAATATATGTAAAAAAATGTTCTTAGAATTGTTTACTAATTAATGTAGTTTTCAAAATAGTCATCCAATATAAGCAAATATATTATACTTATACGTTTGTTTATACTCAGAGTCTTTCGTCTGTGAGCCCAGGTCAGTCCGGGGAAGTTCTTAAAGGATTGACCCATTAGCTCAAATTTGCTATATGCGTTACACTTTCGTCTCCGATTTAAGATTAATAGCGTTATTTACAGATTGAACTCAATGCGCTGCAATTTATGCAATGGTTGCAGAAACATACATTGTAAGTTCAAAATAAGATTTTTTTATTACATCAGCTGCTTTTTTCTCATGATCCGGATCAGATTTAAGAGGAAAATTTGCGTTGAATTTATATTTATGAATAAAAACTTTATAATTCTGCGAAAAGAACATTAAAGTGCATTGACCTTTACCCCGATTTAGCGTAAAAAATTAATCCAATAATTTTTTAGTTCAATAATTGGATGGATAAAAATCTTGGCAATTTGAAGCGCTTTTTATAAACTTTAAAATCGTTGCTAGGTAACGCTCTGAAAAATACAACTCAATACAAAATTCCGGACCTAGATCAGATCAATAAAAAACTCCAGCATTTTTACCATTGGTCTACGTGGATATTGATTTGCAAATAGATTTACTCAAATTTGAATATAATTTTAATCATACTCGCGATTTCATTTTTGTCTGTGGTTTTCATGTGGGCCTAATTCTCTACGGCTTTTGCCCAGTTCGTCTCTTTCGAAATCTTAGTTTTTTGTAATAATGTAAACAATAAAATAAAACTTGCAAAAGGAATAAGATTTAATAACCAAGGAATAGTTAAAATTAAAAACTAGACACGTCAATAAGGTTTGACTAATTAAGTTAATGTGAAATAAATTTCTTTCAAATTTGATCTATTACAGTTTTGTCCTGTATTATATATTTTCCTAGATGAATTCAAGAATACTGAAATATTTGCGAAATAATATGTAAAAATTATAGCAACTTATTAAATTTTTACTAATTTTGTTCTTCTGTAATCAATATCAAAACACTTTACGTGAAATGTTATTTCTACCTGTCCTTATTCAGGTAACAATGTGTCTTAAGGTACTATTACCGTCTAGAATGCTAAAAAATTACATATATTCAACAATTTTTTTTCACTTTCTTTATTATATATGGTTATCAAACTTTTTTTACAGTATTACACAGTTCTTGAAGATTAGGAAAAAATGTTTTATTTTAATTTTCTATTAATTGTACATTTAATAGAGGGCGCTCAAATTTTCTTCTCAAAAAAACACTGCTGCATGGCGGACAGTTAATCTCTGGAACGGTAAGTCTGAAACATAAAATTCAAAACGAGTTACAAAAAGGAAGTGCTCTTACGTGATAGTTTACCAGAAAAATTGAAAAATCATTAAAAATAAAAAAATGGCGGACATTTGAAAATTTTTTTCAAAATTCGCCTTTTTTTCGACCTTTTGTCGGACTCAAAAATTTTGTATATTTTTTTTTGTGGTTAAATTGTGGTAAACTATCACACAGGATATAAAAACGAACAAAATGCTTCAAAGTTTATTAAAATCGGCCCAGTAGATCCGGAGATTAACTGCCCGCCAGTTATAAAAACCTAAACTCGAGAAAAACGCGTTTAAAGTTTATTTAGAACATAGAACAGCCGAGAGCGCGCTTCAATTGAGTCGTTATATCTCGGCACTGGCTTCGAATTTCGATTTAATATTTTAGACAGTTATTATTGAAGGTATAAAGAATCTAGAAATGTAACAAAAAAAAAAAGTAATTTTTTGAAAATTCTAGACGGTAATAGTACCTTAACAATTTACGTTTCAAAAGAAAAATGGCAGTGGATTAGTATCTGATATTTACAGTGAGAGGAAATCTCATATGAGTTTTCTTATTATACTGACTGCTAATTTCCAAAATCCTAACAAAAATTGATAAGCTTGTCAACGTTCAATTCGAACCCTAAACAATAAATGCGTAATAATACCAGGATTAACCTATTTGTTAAGTATATATAATTATGTTTCTATTAATTAGCGCTTATTGCACACATAATATCATAACAGGATGATTGATGGTACTTCGAGGTGTGAAATAGCCGCAAAATGCTCTGTAAATTGCAATTCGACAAATAAATAAACGTCAGTCACTAAGGCTGAGAAGTAGCAGATCAGATGAATGAGAAATCTATGTTTAGATTTCGCGAGTTAAGATCACTGAATAAACAATTGATCCAAAATTCGACCATTAGAAATGTTTACATTATTTCCATTGATATGTGGTGCTACTATTCGCCTTTGTAGCTAAAACAAACAATTTCCTTCTTCACGACCTCTTCGGTTATTTTCGTAGCATTCTTGCAAAGGTGCTGGAGAAATTATGACTTTTTATTTTCTTTTGCTTTAAAGATTGCAAAATTACTCTAAAGTCATGTAAAACTTTGCTAGGATCTTAATTGCGACAAAACACTAAAATAAAATTTTTTTGAATTATGTGTTTGGCTTAAACTGAGATCAGTCTACATAACTATCGTATTTCGATAAACTTTGTAGGAGCATTAATAGTAATTTATTAATTGTCACGTCGAAATTCTACAGGTTTATTTGTTAGTTACAATTTAATTGTTTAAAGTGGCTACATAATTGTTTGAATGGTTATAATTAATAAACTAAGAAAGGTATGGAAATTTTACCAAATACTTTTTGCTTCTTATGAAAAAGCGAACAGAAATTAAAATCTGTTAATTTGGACCGGGGATATTGCAGATTTAGTGCAAAAATATTGCAAATATGCCTTCACCTATTTCTTAAACCACCATATCTTGGCCCCTAGAGTAGCTAAGCAAATATGAAGGAAATACTTGCCCCTTTAAAATGAGCCTTGTTGGATGTCATCATGATTTTTTACAAAAAAATTAAAAAACATTTTTGCAAATTTTGTTAACTTATATCTATAATCTCAACAATTTGGGAGTTACAAGGTGATCCACAAAATCGGAATTTTCATGGTATGCACATAATTAGTTCATATTATAATTTTCTCCAAAATTCATGCAATTAACACACATTTTTTGTAATGTTATAAAATTCTCTATCTTGTTGGTCTTTGGAAAGGTCAAAAAGGTACAATATGTCCAGGCAAAGAAAGGGTATACAAATTAAATCGCAAAAATCGTTTTGCGGAATATTATAAAAATCTGTAATTTAAAGAAATTAAACTCAAATTAACCCCAAAATGCTTTTTATTAAATTAGAAACCTACTAAATTTAATGCTGATATGTTACAAAAACTGCTCGAAATGTCCTCCGCCACTTTCGATGCATGCCAATTACCTCCTTCTAATTCCCTGTTTAAGGTGTATTGTAGTGAGCCTCTGCCGTATTCTCGTCGCTGTAGTGTCAATTTTATTAATTAATTACTCTAGTATTAACAGTTCAACGCCTGTTAATTCATGTTCATCCTTAAGAAGAAGAAGTTCAGTGGAGTAAGGTCTGAAAATATAGCAGGCCAAGTAATCGGTCCACCTCGTACAATCCAGCGCTCAGGAAATTTTTTCATTTAATGTTGTCTTCACAATGCTACCAGTATGACCTGATGCTCTATCATGTTAGTAAAATATTGCTCTTCGAGAGATGTCCTCTAGTAGATCTGGCAGTGTATCCTCCAAGAAGTCGGCATACATTTTGTTATTAATCACTTGCGACAAAATGTATGCCGACTTCTTGATTGTCGATGATACCAGCTCAAACGTTAACACTGAATGTATGCTCGATTGAAGTCGATTTGACCTATATGGTTATTAACTGACCAGATATGGGGGTTGTGGAAGTTTGTGACACCATCTCTGGTGAATTGCGGTTTATCCGACCACAGAATTCGCTCCAAAATTGCCTTGTTTTCTATGTCTCATTCCAGAGCCCAAGTGTAGAACTTCAATCTTCTTTAGGAATCTCCTTCTATAAGTCCTTGGACTGGGATATGATGATATGGACGCAATCCCTTTCGATGAACAACCCTTCAAACTTTGGCTGAAGACACTCCTAATCGTCTTGCGACTCGTATTGTGCTCGTTTTAGGGTTTTGCCTGACGATGGTAATTATTTGCTGCTCGACGTCGGCAGAATCTTCCAATACTCCAGATGGCGGTTCCCTGCTTTTTGAAATTACAGTTCCTTTTTGGAAAGGTAATAAGTTGGTCAATTTAATTAAAAAAAAAAGGTATATTAGTAGCACACTGTGCACGTGCTATCCATCAAAAGAAACGGGAAGAGAATAAATATTTGAAGAGAATGCATTTTGTTTTTGATTCGTTTCGTTTCATATTCTCTCTGCACTCACTGTTCATATACATATTCTCTCTGCACTCACATTTCCCCTCACTCAACTGCTTAATAGAGTACGTATAAAACGATTGCTCAAATATTGCCGTCGACCGCCTCATTCTGGGATAGGTGGCGAAAAGTACCGCCGGATTCTGGGATGAGTGGTGGAAAGTCTGTCGAATTCCGCCGTCGTCCGCGTCATTCTGTTTAGGGCCTAACAAAAGCCGAAGAAATATAGAGTGTGGGGAAATGTGAATGCAGAGAGAATATATATAAGAACTTTGCACTCACATTTCCCCACACTCTATTAACACTTTACCGACCGAAATTTTGCTTAAGAGAAATTCTCTCGCACCAAATGCATTTTCTGTTCTAAGTATTTCTTAAATTATGTTTTGAATCTATTAACAGGCTTGCGGTCGGTAAAGTGTTAAGTAGTGGTTACTCTCTTCTGCTTTTTTTTAACAAGTGCCGATTTTTTTCTAATTAAGGAAAATCTTTTTTAACTTAAATCAAGTGGACGCGAATTATAATTACACCAACGGTTGAAAGTGTGCTTTCCGATTTATCTTTTTGTGGTTTTGGTTTGACGCTTATTATAATTGCGGCGAGTATTCTCCTTTTGGATTTTTTTTATAAGTCAGTTGAGTTTTTGATTTGACGCGAGAATTTTTTTTTATTTTAGATAGTGTGTTCCATTTTATTATAAATATTCCTCGACGACCTACTTGAACCGGTCGAATTGAAGGACGAAGTCATATCAATTCGAAATAGAAACAGAATCGTTGGTCGTAATATCGACAACCGGCGACACTAGTATATGTATATTATTGCATTGTGATCCAGAGCTCTTTTTAAAGTTTCAAGTCTCTAGCCCAGTTGGAAGTTAGTTTAAAATCGATTGCAAAATTTCTATCGAACAAACAAACGAACAGACAAGAAAGCGAGTTTATAGAATCATAGAACAACATGCAAAAGTTTAGTCTTAAATATTGTTAATTTATACAAGCAAAAAAAGCTTATACACAAATACCTTTGCGGTTTTTAGTAAAATTTTCAACTTAAAATTGCTTTAATTTTGTTATAAATAATCATAATTACATTCAACAAGGCTCATTTTAAAGCGACAAGTATTTATTTACTTCATATTTGAAGACTTTCTTAGCTTCTCTAGGAGCCCAGATATGGTCGTTTAAGAAAGAGGTGAAAGCATATTTACAATATTTTTGCGCTAAATTTGTAATATCTCCGGTCCAAATTAACAGATTTTTATTTTTCGAAATATGTAAATTCTGTTCGTCTTCTCATAAGAAACAAAAAATATTATTCAAAATTTTCGTATCTTTATTAATTTATTAATTATAGTTAATTTATATATATTAACTAGCTGGCCCGGCAGACGTTGTACTGCCCTTCCCGGTACATTTTCATTATGCCCTGTGCGTCGACCAATATTTGATCGTGTTCTTTCTTTTCGCATGTTTCTAGAAATAATACCATTAATATAAGAAAACAGTGTTTCCGTTTCATATCCCTAATTAATTTGTTAAACAAACTTACACGTTGTTTAATATTAAGTAAACCGTTTTACACTTCACAAATATTGGAAAATTACCCGGTTTCATCCGACGTCGGGTAAATACTTACTAATTAAAGACTTCTCAAATGTTCTAGTTTGTTATATCCTAGAAATTGATTCAACCCGAAAACCCCTTCATGGATCCGCCATCTTGAATATCCAAATCTTGATAATATTTAAAATTAGTGGCATTAACACAATTATTGTACCAAATTTCATTAAAACCCGTTGAAATCGAGAAATTTTTTTTATATATATTGGGTCCGCCATTTTGGACCTAGAAAATTTGATAATTCGATAATGATCAAAATTAGTCGCACCAAAAAAATCGTACTAATTTTCATGAAGTCGAGAAATTTGCATCACCATATTGGATCCGCCATCTTGGATTAGGAAATTTTGATAATATGTATTTCAAATTATTGGTATCAGAATAATCATTGTATTAATTTTCAATAAAATCTGTTGAAATCGAGACATTATGGTCTCCCTATTGGACCTGCCACCTTGGGCTTACAAATTTTAATAATATTCGAAATTAGTGGCCTCAGAATAATCATTATACCAATTTTCATTAAAATCCGTCCAAATCGAGACATTTTGGTCGCCGTGTTGGATCCACCATCTTGAATTTGGAAATTTTGATAACATTCAAATTAGTGGCCCAAGAATAATTGTAGTACTAATTTCCATTAAAATCCATTAAAATTGAGAAATTGTTGGTCACAATCTTGGATTTGGAAATCTCGATATTCTAAATTAGTTGCCTCAGAATAACCATTGTACTAATTTTCATTAAAATCAGTCGTAATTGAGACATTTTAATCGCCATGTTGGATCCGCCATCTTGGATTTGGAAATTTTGGTAATATTCAAAATCAGTGACCTCAAAGCAATGATTGTACTAATTTTCATTTAAATCCATTGAAATCGAGAAATCTTGGTCGCCATATTGAATACGCCATCTTGGATTTGTAAATTTTGATAATATTCTGAATTGGTGCCCTCAAAATTATCACTGTACTTATTTTCATTAAAATCAACTGAAATCTAGAAATCTTGGTCGCCATATTGGGTCCGCCATCTTGGATTGGTAAATTTTGATAATATTCCAAATCAGTGACCTCAAAACAATAATTTTACTAATTTTCATTAAAATCCGTTGAAATCGAGAACGCGCGAACGGTCAAACTCGCGAAGTTAAAATAATCGTTAAGTTTTCTGAAATTATCCAATTTTCTGCGCAATTTTATTAACTTTTCTTTCCGTAAGAACCTTCTAAAAAGTATTACTTAACTTAAAAAAAAAAATGAATGAAATCGGTACAGTCATTCTCAAGTTATTGCTATCGATCGGGGTTAAAACATAAAAAATGCTATTAAAAAGTAGCGGTTGGTGGTAGAAGGGTAAAAATTTAGGACTAAATGTGTTTTTTAATGCCACACCATAAAAAAATTACAAAAAAAAAATTTGTCCAAAAAATAAAAAAACTTTTTTTAGGGTGACCCACCCTTAACATCTAGGGGTATAAAAATTAGTTATAAACCTATTCTCATACCTACTGAATATATATATTAAATTTCATCAAAATCGGTCAAGCCGTTTCGGAGGAGTATGACCACTAACACTGTGACAGAAGAATTTTATATATTAGATTTCATCAAAATCGGTCAAGCCGTTTCGGAGGAGTATGACCACTAACACTGTCACAGAAGAATTTTATATATTAGACTATTAAAAAGTAGGGGTTGGTGGTAGAAGGGTAAAAATTTAGGACTAAATGTGTTTTTTAATGCCACACCATAAAAAAATTACAAAAAAAAAATTGGTCCAAAAAATAAAAAAACTTTTTTTAGGGTGACCCACCCTTAACATCTAGGGGTATAAAAATTAGTTATAAACCTATTCTCATACCTACTGAATATACATATTAAATTTCATCAAAATCGGTCAAGCCGTTTCGGAGGAGTATGACCACTAACACTGTCACAGAAGAATTTTATATATTAGACTATTAAAAAGTAGGGGTTGGTGGTAGAAGGGTAAAAATTTAGGACTAAATGTGTTTTTTAATGCCACACCATAAAAAAATTACAAAAAAAACATTTGTCCAAAAAATAAAAAAAATTTTTTTAGGGTGACCCACCCTTAACATCTAGGGGTATAAAAATTAGTTATAAACCTATTCTCATACCTACTGAATATATATATTAAATTTCATCAAAATCGGTCAAGCCGTTTCGGAGGAGTATGACCACTAACACTGTCACAGAAGAATTTTATATATTAGACTATTAAAAAGTAGGGGTTGGTGGTAGAAGGGTAAAAATTTAGGACTAAATGTGTTTTTTAATGCCACACCATAAAAAAATTACAAAAAAAAAATTGGTCCAAAAAATAAAAAAAACTTTTTTTAGGGTGACCCACCCTTAACATCTAGGGGTATAAAAATTAGTTATAAACCTATTCTCATACCTACTGAATATACATATTAAATTTCATCAAAATCGGTCAAGCCGTTTCGGAGGAGTATGGCCACTAACACTGTGACAGTAGAATTTTATATATTAGATAATAAACAATTACATAGCAAATTTAAACAATTAAATTGTTTATAACAAATAAACCTGCAGGATTTGGGTATAGTATGCTCGAAAAATTGATTCTACGCATAAAAAAAAATAAAAAGACACCAAGTTACCGAGAGCACCTCTCCATACAAACATTTGTTTTTCAGTTGCTTGTACCCTTTCTCGCGAGGAATTTTTAGAGACCGGATTATATGCAATATAAAAACGCTAAAATATGCATGCAAATATGCAAACAAAAAGCCGAAAATATGCAGGAATATGGCAATAATATGCCAAAATATGCAAGTAGTTTGCCTGAACTATAGACTTGAAAATATTAAAAAAAGCAGTAACAATTCAAAGTGTCTTTTATTATTTACATAAAATAGAAAAAATAATTAACAATTTCCATTGTTTTTAATTTCTATAAAGGTGTACTACAATAGGTCTGTCTGGTAACTATAAAGTTTTCACTCGCGGGTAAAATTTTTACCTGAAAGTGTCTGTTAACCTCACGGAGGGGAAAAACTGAGCTCTTGACAGCACTTCTCCTCTTACACAATTTTACCAGATTTTACCCACGCTGCGGAAACCGAGTAAATTTGGGTAAAATCACCACTGACCAAAGAATATCTACGGAACAAGAATGTTCTCTCTTCGCGATTATATAAATGCTCGCAGTACTGTCCCAGTTTCCAAGAACATATTTTCAACAACAACTGAAAGGCAGGAACGAATTGTTTCACATTTCTTAGAATTTTTTGAAGTTTTTATTTTGTATACTTTCTAACAGTGAAATCTGAAGAAATATGCAAAAAAGCTTCTAATATGATTAAAATATGCAACCCAGCCCAAAACTGTCGAAATATGCAACTGCATATGCAAATATGCATTTGCATATAATCCGGTCTCTAAAACTTTTAAATTGAGAAAAGTGACATATTCAAGTTGTGAAGAAAACCATATTTGAAATGCGTCCGCCATTATTTATTTACAAATTAACGCTAGAAATAACAAAAATTCTTTAATACCCACTTCTATGTGTCATTTCGTCCAACAATTGTACATTTTTTAAGGAATGAGGAATTATATTTACAATATACAATACAATATACAATAATCGATTCGGCAACATGTCACTTTTACTTCAAAATAAAATATTTCGTGAAGTTAAACTATGGCCATAACATTTGACATTTTGTAAGATATTTAAGATATTTAAGAACAAGATTCAGTAACCAAAAATGTCCTCGGTTGAATAAAAACGATTACCGCTTATCAATGTTCTGAATATGAAAATAATAAATACTTACTTCTATATTTATTATAATGACAAAATATACTAGGCAGTTAATGTTTTGAAAAAGGGAGAATTTCACATCTAAAATTGCTATATGTATGTATACTATTTTCGTGGCATTTTTAGTTTGATGTCGTCTAATTGAATTTAATAATAGCTGAGAATTTGTAGAATATTCCTTACCTAAAGAGATTGTGGCGCTATCAATTTTGGTAGATGTAGATTGATGTGGCTCTCCGAAGACACTTATAGTCCCATTGTGATACCATTTTTTGTGACCAGGCTTACTGGTGGGAATTGTACTAACAACCTCTAGCGCCCTGCAGGCTCGCAGACGACGCGTCGCACTATCTACCGTGCTACTGAAGGCCCAAACCAATTTTACCAACTCTTCAAAATAATTATTCTTATAATTGTCTTATTTCAATCTTTAAGACCCAAAGTTTTTTTTTTGCCGGAGAATTCGTAAATATGCAATTAAAAAGAAAAGTAATATCATTAGATTAATAAAATAAAAAAATGGTTCATTCGGTAAGCATATTATTACAAAAAGGTGCATTCGAGTATCACTGACATATTATACTCATCACGTAAAGAGTAAATAAGATATGATTTTTCGATAACATACTATATTTCTTTAATAAACTGGTTGGCTGGTACAAGTTGCGCACGTGTTTCATAACTTTAAATTTATTGTTTAACCGACTTCAAAGAAGTGATTTTTGCTTATTAAATAACGCAGATTTGTGGAAGGATAGAGTGATATAAATAAAAAAAACTCTGGAGGGAGAGATGACGTCATAGTAGAGGGATGAAGTGACGTGGAAAAAATAAATGTTCTGCGATTCGTATGCAAAATACTATGCGGAGATTTGTAGGATGGCCGATTTCAAATCCAGCTTCGATTTTCAAAATACAAGATGACGGATTTAAAGTGGAGGCTTCATAATATGACCAATTCTCATTGAAATCTCATAAAAATAATTATTTATAGTTCTTTACACTGTTAATTTCAAACTGCCCAACTAAAAATGAACGGTGGCTGCATCTCGGCCGCACCACAGCGGTATGAAAGCCATATCCATAGTGTTTTTGAAAAATATGAACCCGACCGCACGACAGCCGCAGGAGCAGAAATAATTTGTGAAAAATTTTAACGACCACACCCTTGACCGTATGACGGCCGAACTTTAGTACGAATGACCACGCCCGTAACCGAGGTGCCACAAATTATATAGATATATTTATAAATTGGTTCAGCTGATGCGACTTTATGGCCTTGGCAGCGTTTATGTAGCAGAGCTACGGTCTTATATGTGCTAGCCCCATTTTTTACATATTTTTTTCACTGCGGCCGAATTTGTCGACCGTGAGGCTGAATAAAACATGCAAAGTGCAGATCTCATGCCGCCATGTTGAGGTTTTCTTAAAAATGTTAGATAATTTTACTTGGGTAGGAGCTCAATTATGTAAATTCAAAATTGCGGAGCTAAAATAGATGTCTAAATATGTTTAAAATAGTACTGGATTAATATCAATCAGTTAAAACATCTGGTAATATCGTAGTTACAGAGGATTTGTAAGTTAAATTATTTGGAGGAGGTTATGTATATCTTTTTAAACTTTTTAAGTAGATATCATTTGTATACCAACCTCTAGAACCATGAAATACGAAACCTGATTGTGACACGAATTGTCCTCATTGTTAGTCGTTAAAAGTTAGAATTTCCGAAATCGTCTGAACTTGTTGTAATTCAGTGTTTAATCAATCGTACCACATGCATTACTCGGTAATTGCTCCTGACAGATCTAGATTCGCGGAGCTCTATTTCAAATTGCCAATGATACGAGCACGAGATTTAATCGTCCAATAAAACAGCCGCATCGACTCCCTGTATTTGTTGCAAACTGAAGCGGGGCGGGCGAGTGCATATATATATGAATTTATTGTGCAGTTGCATGCATAACCACTCCAACTGCATTGGCTGTTTCTCTCCACTGAGTAGCCAAGAAAGCGCACTACAGCGCCAAATACTTCGCTCGGTGGCGTAGGTGCAGGTTGCAGTATCGCGGTGCATTTAATGATTTGCGAAGTTATTAACAAGATCTCCCAGCAACGACAGGCTATGGCGGATATTCGGAGATCAGTGCTGTCCACTTGGCGCTGGTGAACGCCACTCGCCCTGGTAATTTCATTGAACGTAAAATATGCAGTTCATTAAAATTATGCCTTATTGGCAGAGAGGAATCACACACTTCGGACAAGCCGTGCTATTGCTGCTGCGACCGGCAGTCGGAATTGTCCATTTCGCAGCTCCATATTAATTGAGTCGCGAACGATCTGCTCGGCTGGCGTTTTAAATTGTCCATATTTTTACCTCGAATCAAATACAGCGTGCCCAATTCTGAGGTGATCAGTGGAATATCTCTTTGACGGTTTGTTGGTTGAGATTGCGTCCCGCCAACTTTTACCAGTGGAAATCTACATTTTCATGTGACAGCAATTGATGGGAGTTTCCGTTCTAATTAAAATACCAACAATAGTTCCAGCTCAATCTAATCACGTAATTTATACGTTCGTTATTATATTCAAATTGGTCTCACTTCGTGGAGGCACGTTTTATTCCATGATAGGTACAGCATAAGGCATGAGTTACAGCTTTATTGTAAACAATTATTGACGACAGTGTCGTAGCAATTAGTTTCTGTTTCTCAATGCAAAATCATTCAGTGAACAGTTTTAAGAGACAAAAAGCAATTCATGCTGTAGTGTTGAACTGCTTAGCCTGCGACTCTCTCTTTTCACAACTTTTGTGCTCTTCCAGCACATATTGTTTAGAAAGGAGATTTTATTTATAGAGTGTGCAGCTCTTGATTATGGGAGTGATTTTAAACTAATATCCAAGAACTCTATATAACGATTATTTCCAAAATTTTAGGCTAAGAAATCAATGTGTTAGATATGAAGATGGTCAACATAGATAACACTATATTTTTCGTTCTTAAGTCTCTAAGAGAAGTATGAAATGATTATTATTTTTAAGAGGGAAACAATATTACAACTATAAAGTAAAAAATTCTCATGGATTCAATTTTTTGCCCTCAATAAAATATTCCGAGCGATTAAAAACTTTTTGTTCATTCATAGATTTATTTATTTATCCAACCCAACAGCACTACTCTGACTGTACAAAAAATAATTAGGTAATTATTAAGAAAACAACCCCACCCCCCAAGGGGCTTGGAAATGAGGGGAGTGGTGGGGGGAGGTTTTCGAAACATAATCCTGTTGGAATTAGGCGGCGGTCACTTCTCGTTAAAAAAATATTCAAGGTAAAAGTTCAATAAAAATCATCGCTTAGAAGGCTGAATTAAAGAATGGAGCCTTTGATGGGGTCTGGGGCGAAGCCCTAGTAAGTACTATTCTCTTTATGCACGTTGGTTACTCTGCTCAGCGTAGTTTTTTTTGCAGAGATCAAGGGGCGAAGCTTCCAGTGCTGACAGGTTAGGAAACAACAGAGAAATTATGATAGGAAGAAAATAACCCACTTACCAATGATTACGCTGATTTCTACCTCTACTTACAAGATGTCTGATGGTGTGGGATACAGATGACGGAGATGCTGTGGCAAAGTCAATAAACGAATAGATTTCCTGGTATTTATGATCGTTACTCGATCATATGTAGTAGAAATTATCTATTTATAGAATTTCGATAGAAGAACTGCACATTCCAAGAATCGCTGATTCTCAAAACTAAAGGAGATGTAAACACAGGGTGGCACGTGTGTTTTAATTTTTGTAACACATTCATAGTCACATAATTATCAAAAATACACGATCTTTGCGAGCATTTTTCTTTTTTATGGGAGATAACCGCAACCTAATATCTTTACTATTATGTCAAGAACACCTTCCCCCACCACTTTCCACCATCTAACACCATCTCCGGGAATGGGGTTGTTTTTTTGATAATTACCAGTAATTAGATATAATATAAAATTATGAGCACAATAATTTAAGAAATTTATTCCAGACACAACTTTGCTTATCATAATCAACTACAATTAAAATCAAGTAAATTGGAATATATGTTGGGGAATTAAAAATGCTTTAACAGAACCATGCATCCTTAACTCATTTTGTCAAAAATTAATGTTTCTGAGATTAGAAGACTTTATATTAATGTTGACTAGCGACTATAACTCTGAACAATCTATATTTGTGATCAATAGCTGATGTATAAAAACTCTTGCGTCGACAACCCAATGATTGCAAATATAATAACACAGCCACACAAAAAAAGAAAAGTGGTCTGTACTTTACATGCGATATATGGTTTTCGATGTATTTTCGGGCGCTGAGCACGAATCTGGCCTCAGAATTGAGCCAGCACATCACAGTTAAAATAGCAAAAATCCGGATAAATGTACAAGGAAAAATTCAGGAATTTCTTTTTTTCATATCCAGATGTATATTTTTATGTAAAAGAACCCCGTGAATCTAAATCTAATGTCAGAGTTGAGGTGACACGTCATGTTTTTTTCCTAACCTCAAAAAACCGAGTCAGAAATATCGATTTCCAAAAGTCAACCGATTTACGCTTAATTCGGTTTGTGGGGGTTTTAGGGGTCGCTGATCACGAATCTGAAGTCAGGGTTGCAAATTCAAGATGGCGGACAAGATTTTCGAAAATCAACCGATCTATACCAAAGGACCCCGCAAATTTCTTATGGAAAATGGGTTTCACTGAATTTTCTTCAAACTTAGCATAGTGATAGTTTTCAACGTGCTGATCAAAAGTCTCAATGGGCACGAAGTCATCCTATGATTAGTTGCGGAGATATAGAGGGGTGAAGCGTGAGACATTTGCTGTACACCCAAGTAATAAAAAAATTTCGCGATTTTTTTACACGAAAACGATCAACTTTACAAGAAAATTCTATATAACAGAAAATACTTTAAATGAGCCAAAGAACACGCGTGAATTTTTTCAGAATTTTTTCGACTATTTTTGGATTTTTCAAAAATTGGCCAAATCCAAAAAACCAAAAATAGTCGAAAAAATTCTGAAAAAATTCACGCGTGTTCTTTGGCTCATTTAAAGTATTTTCTGTTATATAGAATTTTCTTGTAAAGTTGATCGTTTTCGTGTAAAAAAATCGCGAAATTTTTTTATTACTTGGGTGTACAGCAAATGTCTCACGCTTCACCCCTCTATATCTCCGCAACTAATCATAGGATGACTTCGTGCCCATTGAGACTTTTGATCAGCACGTTGAAAACTATCACTATGCTAAGTTTGAAGAAAATTCAGTGAAACCCATTTTCCATAAGAAATTTGCGGGGTCCTTTGGTATGTGGGGGTTTTTGGGATCGCTAATCATGAATCTGAAGTTTAGTTTGCAGAATTAAAGATGGCGGATCCACTATCGCTGACGAAATTTTCGAAACCAATCGATCTATGCCAAATTTGGAATGTGGAGGTTTTTGGGGTCGCTAATATATAAAAAATATATTTTGTCGTATACAGTAAATATTTGGATTTTACCGCTTTTCGTATCTATAAATTATATATGAAATATATATATATATATTATATATGTGACTTATGTTTAATATATATTTTACATATTCGAAAACATTACCTTATGCGATTTTAATAAAAATCGTGTACACCGCTGTCTATTGAATTTTTCATTTTTATGAACTGCCCCAGGAGTGTTCAAAACTTCTACGTATGAGAACTATCATTTTACAATATTAAAAATAAAATATGTGGACTAGTTGTTTTAATGTGTTCATACAATCCTTTTTAATTTGTCAACATTTTTCTTAAAAACTTCACTGTTCACTACGTATATATTGCATTTTCAATTCGCGAAGACTTCCATTAAATCTTTAAGCTGTTTACTTTCACTTTTCCCGAAACATTCATGATCACTAATTTTTCCTTTGAGAGCGGCTACTTAAAATTAACTTTAAGCCTTTGAAGGAAATAAGAAAATCCATTTTACTTTCCTAAAACATCTGTAAGCATGCAATTAAACTAAATGCCTGCTATATTAATACAATTTCCTCACAAACGACACCCTCATAAAACTAAACAATTAAATCCAATACCTGGGAAAAATTGACGATCGCTTTCATAATAAGACAGGTACCTCGGGCATCGTCATAAAAGCACCGAATGCAGTGCCAGATTTTAGTTTTTGGGGACCGGTGGGCACAAAATTGGTGGGCACCTACTTAAGGGATTCAAAATTTACATATTCAACTTTTTATTATGTTGTTTAAAATTTATTAATCGTAAATTTTACAAAATATATATGGGATAATCCATGTCAAGTGGATCAGAGCTGTGGCCAAAATTGTAGGTGCCCAAAAAAATCAACCGAGGGCTCATTTTAAAGCTTATGACGTCTACTTTCGAATGCCGTGTGCGCCTTTGAAAAATCAAATATGGCGGTTTCAATATGGCGACCGGAAGTGGAATGAAAATTAAAAATTTTTGGAAAAAAGCTTATAGAAAAAAAAATTTGCAAGCGACAAGACCGTATTTCGACTCAAATTGTAGCAAATGAACAGCTCTTTAAGGCTGGTGCAGTTGGATAAGAAAATTCAAGATGGCGGATCCAATATGGCTGTGCAAAATCCCACTTTATGGCCGAATTTTTCAAATCCAGCCATTTCGCACCAAATCTTGTATACGGGGGTTTTTGGGGTCGCTGACCACGAATATAAGATTATATTTGAAAAATTCAAAATGGCGGATCCAAAATGGCGGACGGTTGTTTTCGAAAATCAACCGATTTGCACCAAATTATGTAAACAAGGGTTTTTGGGGTCGCTGACCACAAATATGAGATTATATTTGAAAAATTCAAAATGGCGGATCCGCCATCTTAGTTTTTTTCGAAAATTAACCGATTCGCACCAAATCAGGTATACGGGGGTTTTTGGGGCCGCTGATCACGAATATAAAATCAGATTTGCGAAATTCAAAATAGCAGATCCAATATGGTGGACGGTTAATTCCAATCGAACGACTTTCAGAAAACCTTTTAGCCATATTATATTCTCATAATGTATTTTGCAAATCTGACTTTATATTCGTGATCAGCGACCCCAAAAACCCCCGTATACCTGATTTGGTGCGAATCGGTTGATTTTCGAAATAAACTAAGATGGCGGATCCGCCATTTTGAATTTTTCAAATATAATCTCATATTTGTGGTCAGCGACCCCAAAAACCCTTGTTTACATAATTTGGTGCAAATCGGTTGATTTTCGAAAACAACCGTCCGCCATTTTGGATCCGCCATTTTGAATTTTTCAAATATAATCTTATATTCGTGGTCAGCGACCCCAAAAACCCCCGTATACAAGATTTGGTGCGAAATGGCTGGATTTGAAAAATTCGGCCATAAAGTGGGATTTTGCACAGCCATATTGGATCCTCCATCTTGAATTTTCTTATCCAACTGCACCAGCCTTAAAGAGCTGTTCATTTGCTACAATTTGAGTCGAAATACGGTCTTGTCGCTTGCAAATTTTTTTTTCTATAAGCTTTTTTCCAAAAATTTTTAATTTTCATTCTACTTCCGGTCGCCATATTGAAACCGCCATATTTGATTTTTCAAAGGCGCACACGGCATTCGAAAGTAAACGTCATAAGCTTTAAAATGAGCCCTCGGTTGATTTTTTTGGGCACCTACAATTTTGGCCACAGCTCTGATCCACTTGACATGGATTATCCCATATATATAAGCGTGGAACTTGCTTCCCCCGAGCAGATAGGGCTTAGCGCTTCTTTTTCTGGTTTAGCACGCGTGGAACTCGCTTTTTCCCGAATTCATTGGATGATGGTGGGATAAAATTTCTTGAGACCTAAACTTGGTGTAGGCCTCAAAATGGTGGGGACCTCCGGACCAGTGCCAAAAGTGCCATTACGTAAATCCGGCCCTGACTGAATGCATCAGGCCAAACCCTCGTCGGCGCCCTTTGTTATAGTGTTCACAAAAAATTTGAAAACAACTCTATTTATGTGATTTCTTAAGTGAGATAATTTTCGTTCCGTTGTCCCAGTCCGTGCATGAGAATAGAAATAATAAAAATAAAAACATAAAAAATGTGATTCAATCCAGATTCGTACATGCTTAAAAATATACGAAAAGTATAACTTTTATACATATTGGAGGTACATAGCAAGATATATTTTGATAACAATTTTAAGTATAGCCAAATATAATGTTTCTGTAAGAGTGCCCTCTTAATGAAGTAAATAAAGTTGATTTTCTCGAGGGAAATCTTTTAAAGCAAGATTATGTTTTGATTGAATTCTAGATATATAGACGGAGTAGAGAGACCATATTAACTACATAGCATGTTTTAAAATGAGTCTGACAAGTCCCCCATATAAAAACTTCAAAATAGAAGTGTATGCAATTGTTATGATTTTAGTTTATATAATCCACAGTGATGATTGGAAAGTAATTGGGTAATTTGTTTTTGGAATATATGGACAGTTTTTTAAATTTGTGGGAACTACATTAGATCCGCCATCTTGAATATTTATATTTTGATAACAGATTGAATATTAGCGGCCTTGAGTTTTTTTTAACAGAAATGCAATGAAAATGTTCGGATGCCATATTGGTTTCTCCAATTTCTGGAACGCAGAATATGATGTACCTTCTGGCAAAAATTCAGGAATAGTCTACTCAAATTATTCGAACTGATGTTCAAACAAAATAAGAAGGTTTTTTCCCTCCTTTTTGATACAAGCAACAGAAAAATAACACTCATAATCCCGACTCAAAAAAAAGTTTAAATTTGATGACTTGTGTAATCGTTATAAGCTAGCAAAACACTTTTACTCGATTGGTAGGTTGAACAGCGAGTTGAAGTTTTTTCTGCTTCTATAAAGAGTATTCTAAAGCAAAAACAATATACTCAAGAAATAATTCTTTTGCTTTTGCAGTTACAGTCCCTGAGTGAGATATTATGTAATAAATTAGGAGCCATATTTGTGGCAAGACAAGATAAAATTTGAGTGGGTGCCCAGTATGTGATACTTGTATGATAACGTTTTCGATCGTCTAGATATTAGCTGGCTCGCTCAATATGTTATCGATTGCAATTGTAGCCGAAGTCAATGTAGAAGCCAATAAGCTTGGGTTGGGAGCCTCAGCTGTGCGCGAAGGCAGCAAAATTCCCAGCCGTAAAATGTATGTATAGTATGTCTTCGACTGGCATCGAGTGTTTGCATATACACGCGAGTGAAGCACAACCGCGATCAACTTCACTCTCCATTTCAGGCGTTCCTTCTCATGTTTTTAGTGAAGAACGACCACTGGCTGTTGTCGCGCATATGGAGCATGTGGACGGCGCTTTTAAATGTTCTGCCGCGGGGAATTACATTAACATCGTGGTGGTACCGGCCTTAACAGCCGAACAGGCAACAACACAACAAACATTTTTCACTCTGGAAGAAAAAAGACACTCAGTGCGTTTAAGACACTCCGGAGGGTCAGTCTGAAATTACCACGAGCCAGTTAAAAGGCGGTGATTGATCACGAATTGTGTGGTCCGGTACTTAAGTGCGAATCGATTTGACAGGTGCGCGCGCACTTTGCATCCACGGATTATCTTTCCGTCTATGGATGTGATACGGGCGTCTTTAGTGTCAAAGATAGACAATACCGATTTTTCGCGTGAGTTATCTTAAAGGGACTAGGAGTAGTAAAGGTATGCAGTTCGTTTTAAGTAATCGATGACTTGATTAGCTTATTACAATTAAATGATTTGTGAGATATCATCCATATTCGAGTACAGTGAAACACATATTGTGGCTTTGTAACATCTTCTAGAGAGCTATTGCCGGGATGAATGCTTTTTTGAAAAGTGTCATGTGACCATTCTGTTTAATCGATGATATTTGGTGAATTGATCGTTCCAAAGATCGGTGAGATCATACCGTCGTCGTGTCTTAAGAGGAAAGACATCACAAATTTTTTTCTTCGAATAATGATTTGCAAGTATTCAGTTTCTCAGTTGATACAATTAAAAAAAAACATTATTTCTCAAATGCGAAAGATTGTGGGGCGCGGCATAGCTATGTTTACTCCCACAACGCGATTGATAGAGGAATGATATCTGAGTTAAGATATACTTTAGATAGGTTCATATTCCACTAGTTGTTTCTGTTGCTTTATTCCTAGCAATAAATTCTCGATTAAAGGGTTGCGGCACAAAATTCACATTCATTTGATGCGAACGCTCAATTGATTGTTTGCTTTGTGAATTTCGAAAATTCTAAAGTTTGCTTTTGTTCACTTAGCTGAATTTTGTTTGATAGTCGGAAATGTTCTAGATTGACAAAGGGTGATGGAGTAGTACTTACTGCGAGAATTTCCATTAACTTCTGGGTCTCTTGTACACAAGCAAAAAGTGGAATCAAAGTGCACGACGTCTATTAAGATATTCAATTGACACCATTGTTCTTTGGCATTTATATTTATTACCGATTCGCTGTGCTTAAAATTTTTCACTTTTAGCGAACTTCCTCTACATGAACAACACAATGTTTAAAATCAGCAAGCTGAAATTACTTGGCAATTTCCATCTGTGGAGTATCCTATTTAAATTAGAGTAGTAGAATAAACGTGGCGACATATAGATACATACATAAATTTCGTTTTTACTCCTTTAAGGGGGTAGTCCAGTGAAAACGACTGTTTTTTCAACGATTTTTTTTTCATATTAGAAATTAATTTTTATTAAAAAACTTTTTGACATATGATTGTACAACTATTAAACTACACAAAAAAAATTTTTTTGTTGGCGGACGTCGAATCTCTGCAACGGTTCATTTGAAACAAAAAATTCAAACGAGGTTTTAATCTGTAGAACATTGGCTATCGTCGGAACTAGAATTATAAATTTTCAATAAAAAATAACAAAATGGCGGCATTTTGAATTTTTCGGGTGTTTTTCGGGTGCTTAATTTGTTTATAACTTTGTAAATAAACAATGGATTTTAATAATTCTAGTTCCGACGATAGATACACAATCAAGAAATATACAGCTAAATTTTTAGATCAATCGGAGCAAAAGACTCTGAGATCTGACGTCCGCCGAGTCAAAAAACGCTGTTTTGAGAAAAACGCGTTTAAAGTTTTTGTTGCGGAGAAAAGCTAAAAAAATTAATTTTACCTTAGTCAGCGATGCCTGCTCCATACATAACGCAATGCCTGCTCCATACATAACTAACCTTAAATACAAAGCAGAAGGACCTAGACCGTTATAAACCGAAAAAAAATGGGCGCAGCAAACAGGAATACAAGAGTCCTCCTTGCTCCGAAACACGCCAGGGGACCTTCGAGCGCTCGGATTACACGTTTCTCGAAAACTCTCTGTATCTTTAAAACTATTCAATATTTTGCTTAGATATTTTAAGGGAGTATTTTCGAGGTGTAGTAGAGTAGATTTAAGCAAAAAAAATAAAAAATTAAAAAAAAATTTTTTTCACTGGACTACCCCCTTAACAAACATTACCCATTTTTAATTTTTGCTACATGAAATAGCTTAAACTTTATTAATTAGTTTTAACAGTGAAAGATCCTAAATACTCTCATATTTTTTAATAAAAACTGTAATATTAGCTGCGTTTTTTCATCTGGATCTGGCTCTGGATCAGGATCAAATGAAAAAAACGATTCAGATTAATCACTGGGATCACGATTTTGGGTTTGAGGAGTTCCTGTTTTTGCTAATCTAATAAGAATTGGGGATTAGACGACAGCTTTCGTCAAAGAAAACTCAAAAATGGCCTTCAAAGTTTTGTTCTTTATTAAATCCCATAATCAGAAAAACGATTTGATTTATTTTGTTACTATAAATTACTTTTTTCTTTGTGTGCTCAGAACCAATCGACTACAAATTTCATTGCTGCCATCATTTCAGAAAAGAAAAACTACAGCAGCGACTCTGTTAGAAATTTCCAAACTATTCGTCCGACACTAGCACTTCACGTAGAATTTTTTGTAACCACTTCTTGCGAATCATTGATTCTAATCCAAATGAAAGTGTGGATCACGAGTTGTTGTTGTATGTCAATGTTAAGAGATTGATCCAGATCCTGATCCGATTGAAAAAAACGCAGCTATTATGATCCGTATGTATATGTGTATATTAGGGTGTTTTTTTTTCGTGACTATTTTTTTTTTTCAGTCCCACCTCCAAATTTTGTGGCAAATACCTAAACAAAAATTCCCTGAAAATTGGAGCCCTTAATATTAATATTAAGTACTAGACCAAGGCGTATAAAGATTTCCCATATAAAATACACGTAAACTTTGATTTTTTTAAAAAAAACTTTACAGCTCAGAGGCATTTTATGATATAATCTTGGTCAATGATAGAATTTCTTCAGAATTGAATGCTCTACAAAAGTGTCCATTGTGGTGTAACCCTAACTCCCACCAGCGAGGTAGTACGGGTCACTCACCCCAATTTTTCCATGAAATTCTCCCTTTTTGCCACTATCTCGTAAACAACAAGAGCTACAGAAAAGGTGAATATGATAAACTTGTAGGAAATTCAATTTCCTATAAAAAAGTTCTGAACACCAAATCGCTAACATTGATATTTCTTGAGATATTGGGCTTTGAAGTTGAGGTAAAAGACGTATTCATTTTTAATCCGGATAAAATGAAATAAGGTACCGGTACAGCAGAATAACTTGAAAAGTAGGCAGCACAGAGACAAATATCTTAGACAAAAGTTGTAGGATTTTTCCCTGGAAATTAACCGGTGACCTTAGATTTGAACTTGACCTTGGTCTTCAAAGTCATTTGAAGGTCAAGTCGATTTTTTAAAATTGAAACCCCTACTTTTGAACCCGGAAACTAAAAGAGCAGGAAATTTTACGTGCAAGGATGACCTTGACCACATTAAACATTTGACCTCTGGAGGTCATATCAGAGTAGGGTCAAAGTACGAAATGAAATGACCAAGGTCAAGATCAAATTTAAGGTCACCGTTTAATTGCCGGGTAAAAATCCTACAAGTTTTGTTAAAGTTATTTTCCTCTGAGATGCCTACTTTTCAAGTTATTGTGCCGTCCCGGTACTTAATTGACACTGTGTATAATATGTCAAGGTTAAATTAAATTAAAACAGCATTTTTCTTCATTACTACTTTGTTGCGTTCTTTTGACCCTTTTCAAGGCTTTGAGATATGTTTTTATATAAGCTTCTTTTTTATGTTTTGCACTGTAACAAATTTAATTTATTTTATTTTGTTTCGCTTAGTATAAGCGATACAAGAAAAAATAAATCGCATCGTTATTTTAACCCATTCTTGTTAAAGAACATTTTTAAGATGATTTTTTAAGTTCTTTAGACGCGTCCCTAAATAAATTTCGTAATTAAATTACGTGAGATGGATATGTTTATAGAACATTTTCAAAATGGATAATAAAAATGTCTTCAAAAGTGAACATAGAATTTCCCATATCTTTGAGATAGATGAGAAAGAAAAATCGTATGCATAAGAATTTTAAGGCATGCGTTTTGATAATAATTTCAGGTTTAAGCAAATTGCTTTTTTGAAAAATTGATTTTCAACGTGTATCAAAAGTCGCCAACTTATATTTTAATTTTAATTTTGCAATATGTAATATTAGAATCATGAATAAATTATGAAATGTCCAGGAACATCCGCTCTCGCTTGGAAAAGTGAAGAAGGGTTACTTCCAAATTAACCCATTAATGCCTGAATAACAAAAAATTTTACGGCAACTTCGAGGCCCTAACTTTTATCGAAGGGGTGGTCAATTCTCATTGAGACCAACTTTTTTGTTGGTCGTATTTTGAGTCGCCTGACACGATCCAACCAAAAAAAAAAAGTGAAAAAAAATTATTGTTATTGTTTTTTTGCGATATTACGTAAATAAATACCTTTTTCTCGTAATTTTTTTTTGAAAAAGCGACCGATTTATTGGGGAAAAAGCAACTTTTTACTGCAATAAAGTGCATAAAACTTGTTATTAGTACTTAAACTTCAAAAATATGCAGGCACTATTTTCGTTCAAAATATTAGGCTGCATAAAAATTGCAACAATTTAACGCATATTTGCATTACTTTCGATTACTTTTTTTATCTCACTATGTTCGACTATTCCCAAAAATGTATATACACTAGTTTTAAGGGTCACTGATTACGAATTTTCTATCAGATTTTCGTGATTCAAAATGGCGGATCCAAGATGGCGAACAATTTTTGACAAAATTCTCAATTTCTTCGAAAAAAAAGTGGGTATTCGGAGTTTTTGGGGTCACTGATTACTGATAAAATGCCTGCATATTTTTGAAGTTTAAGTCCTAATAACACGTTTTATTCACTTTATCGCAGTAAAAAGTTGCCTTTTCCCGACTAAATCAGTCGTTTTTCGAAAAAAAATTACGTGAAAAAGGTATTTATTTACATAATATTGCACAAAAACAATAATAATAATTTTTTTTTTCACGATCATGTCGAGCGGCTCAAAATACGTCTAGAAAAGTTGGTCTCGTTGAGAATTGACCTCCCCTTCGATAAAAGTTAGCGCCTCGAAGTTGCCGTACAATTTTTTGTTATTCAGGCATTAATGGGTTAAACACAAACATCCTTTTTTTGTTGTGTATTTAAATTACAATTACAGGTCCCGTGATATTTCGAACGCCCGTTATATCTGTAATAAAGTTTGTACATCAAATCTATTCAAGGGCTATAGCATAATATAACCTATAGTGAAGAACGCAATGGTTTTTTAAATACTTTGGTAGTCTCTCTATTCGCTTGACTGTAAAAAAGTAATGAACGACTTAATATATTGCTTTAAGATGCATTGATATCACATCGAGCGATAAAAATAATGAAAGATAATACGACAAAAACAATATCCATCTTCGAAAGTATCATCAATGAGCTTGTGTTCGGAATTTTAAAAATTTTCCGATTTTGTGTAATACTTCTTTCGTGGGTAGTTATATAAAGGCAAGTTTTTATCCGGATTTGTGGACAAGTTACTCGTTGTTTGTCGTTGAATAAAAAGACGACCTATTTCGTCAAGATTTTTAACGAATTTCATTTAAAACCTGAATTTCCAATACATTCTAGTGGAAAATATCGCAACTGCACTGAAACTGTTAATTATAAGAATAGTAAATTTAATACTATAGTAAATATAATGAACTTAATACTTACAAATTAGTGGGAGAATTCGCTGCAAAAGTTCGGTAAACAATTATTGAAGATGTGAGCGGTTTTTCGTCATGAAGTCTTAGTTGTTTTTGTGAAATAAAGACATACGATGCTAATTTGCATATTAATTGTAATCGCTAAATCCATCGCTTGAAGAAGTTACAGTGAAAAGGCTTGCACCCACTCGAATTATACTGAATTATAAACCACCTGTTGCGAAACAATTAATAAAAATTGGTCGTTCGATAATGAAATCGAGTAAATTACACTGGTCGGCAAAATTTAATATTTAATTTTTCCCACAACATGTCATACATCATTTCAATAGGGTTTTTACCGTATATTACGAATTCGCAAACAAAAATGTGATATCACGTCAAGTTTTTGAAAAAATAGTTTAGAAAGGTACATAATACCGTAATTTGGCCATTTTTAGATATTCTTTAAAAAATAACGGAACGTGAAAAAGCTCTTAATATAACTTAAAAGAGAGCCTAAATCCTTATCTATATATATTAGGGTGCTTTTTTTTCGCGACAATTTTTTTTTGTTTTTTTCAGTCCCACCTCGAAATTTTGTGGCAAATAACTAAACAAAAATTCCCTGAAAATTGGAGCGGAGAACTGAATGCTCTACAAAAGTTTCCATTGCGGTGTAACCCTAACTCCCACCAGCGAGGTAGTACGGGTCACTAACCCCAATTTTTCTATGAAATTCTCGCTTTTTACCCCTATATCGTAAACAACAAGAGGTACAGAAAAAGTGAATATGACAAACTTGTAGGAAATTCAATTTCCTACAAAAAAGTCCTAAACACCAAATCGCTAACATCGATATTTCTTGAGATATTGGGCTTTGCAGTTGAGGTAGTGTTTCTACAATTTAGCTCAATAATCCATGAAAATTCTACACTACCTCAACTTCAAAGCCTAATATCTCAAGAGATATCGATGTTAGTGATTTGGTGTTCAGAACTTTTTGGAGGAAATTGAATTTCCAACAAGTTTGTCATATTCACTTTTTCTGTACCTCTTGTTGTTTACGAGATAGGGGCAAAAAGCGAGAATTTCGTGGAAAAATTGGGGTTAGTGACCCGTACTACCTCGCTGGTGGGAGTTAGAGTTACGCTGCAATAGACACTCTTGTAGAGCATTAAATTCTAAATAAATCCTACTATTGACCAAGATTATACCATAAAATGCCTCTGAGCTGTAGAGTTTTGAAGAAAAATAACACAGGTCAACAAAACTAAACTTTTTTTTTGAGTCTGAGTTATGAATGCTATTTTCTTATTGCTTGTGTCCAAAAGGAAGGCAAAAGTGTCATAATTTTGTTAAAACTTTACTTTTGTGAAGGAAAATTTGACATTCGTTTGGATAGTTTGAACCTCAATTACAACTAAATGCGTTGTGCGATATTTTTGATTTTTTTGCCAAAAAGTACGTTATACTAGAGAAAACAGTATAGGTACATTTTTGTATGGCGTCGGAACATTTGCAATTTTATGGGGTTTTTTATCAAAATGAATCAAAGAGGTCTTAGGGTCGCTGAAACTTAATCTGTTACCAAAATATATATTAATGATGGCGGATCTAATATAACAACCGAAAATTTAAAAAATGCCCGCCCCAAAAGATTTATAAGGAAATGAAAACTTAACAATTTTGATGATTGGTCATTTTAAATTTGCTGTCCTGGGCACAAAAGCACATTTTTTTAAAAATCATGTTGATTTTCTTCAATTGTGAGACGAAAGAAATGACGAATGACCGCATATTAATCAGAATCAAAAATCGTGTCGATTTTGTGTAATCAAAGTTTACGTGTATTTTATATGGGAAATCTTTATACGCCTTGGTCTAGTACTTAATATTAATATTAAGGGCTACAATTTTCAGGGAATTTTTGTTTAGGTATTTGCCACAAAATTTCGAGGTGGGACTGAAAAAAAAAAAATTGTCACGGAAAACAAGCACCCTAATATATATGTATATATGTTAATTATTTCCACTATGATGATGTTATAATAACTTAAAATTGAATCCTGATATTTTTTAACTAAAGTGACCTATGGTTGAATCAAAGCGACATAATAAGGCCTGTCCACGAAAGTTTTTTTACAAAGAGAACAGTCGATAACTAATAAAAAAATTAAAGTTTTTTTAAAAATCAAAAATATATTCATTCTGTTCCTTAATTCTAACAACTTAAATCGTTCAAATTATTTTTATAAATTTTGTCTGTTGAATTCTCGGACTTTTCTTTTTATTCCTTTCATTAAATTTTGCACTGTTTCCTTATCGATTTTTTTGCTAAATTTCGTCCACTTTTCTTTGAAGTCTTCTACCGATATTGCTGCTTGACCTGTCTTCCGTAGCTCTGCTTTCACCAACGCCCAGTATCTTTCGATGGGTCTAAGCTCAGGACAGTTCGGTGGATTACTGTCTTTATTAACAAAATCGATATTTTTTGCTCGGAACCAGTTCAAAGTGTTGCGAGCATAGTGGGCACTCGCTAAATCGGGCCAAAATAAAACATTGCCATTATGCCGACGTATAAATGGCAAAAGACGTTTTTCGAGACACTCCATTGAGTAAATTTCTGCATTAATTGTACCTCTCGTAAAAAAGGCACGACTTCGTTCACCACAACTGCAGATTGCCTGACAAACCAGAATTTTTTTTCCAAATTTTTCAACTGAAATGAACTTGTCTTCATCGCTTACATCATCATCATTATCCGTAGTGTAAAATTGGTTATCAGGTAATGTCGTAAAATCCATTTTAACATACATTTCATTGTCCATCAAAATACACTTTTCACCCATGTTGCAAAGACAATGTTTTATTTTCACTCCACTCGCGCAAAATTTTTTTTCTCAATTTTTCCCTATCAGACGACATTGTTTAACAACGCGATCTAACCAACTGAACAATACTCACATCTGATCTTTTAAGAGCTAAGCCAACTTATGATGCAAAATGGGAAATTCTGGAGTACCGTTATTTGGGGAAAATTTACACATTGAGTTGTAAAAAAACTTTCGTGGACAGGCCTTAAATTGGATTTAATTCACTGCATCAAATGTTTTTCAACTATCGTGGTGATTTGTGTTCCGATATTTTGAAATGGATTGCTTTTTGTGCCATTTTTTGAATGATACCAAGCCTCATTTTAGGACAAAAAGGGAAGTTGTAAAAAAATTCACTCGTCAAATATGGCTTTCATGCAACGAATATTTGAGAGCTCGCCGGTATCATAGACATAAATACAACGAAGTTGTGTTACCTCAGAATTGGGAAGACGATGATATAGGTTATCATTCTTCCTGTTATAAAGAATTCAGTGTGAACAAAAAGTATCTACATTTATAATAAATCTATTTTAAGCCATTAACATAATTTTAAGTAAACCACATCGCGATTAGTCCGATTATTTATTGATAGTAAAATAATTTTTAATGATTAATTTTAAAATTTTTATAATGTTTACTTATATCCTAGTACTGCGTCTCCGTCAGAGCACGACTCGACTTCGATAAATTTTTATTGGTTGCGTATGGCACGAAATTGAATGTTCGCGAAAGACTTAATTTTGATTTTTTTGAAAATTTCACTTTTTCTGTCCGTCAGTTGATTTTACCCACTTTTTTTTGTCCGCCAACTACATCACTAATCAGTTAATTAACTATTTTACATGTTCATGTTCTTGACGGACAAGCGGTTGTAAATAAAATGTTAGCATAAAACCCTTGACTTTAGGGCGTCCGTCACCCCTTATGCCCCGAAAAATGTGTCCGCCGATACTACAAAAAAATTAATTTTTGTTTGTTTAACCAGTTCTCAAAAGATGAGCTATGCGGTACTAAATAAGTATGACGTCATAACTTACCCATGTTGCAGGTGGCGGTCACGCCGACTGACCCAAAACATTTGTCCGCAGTATGTTGTTTGGCTTTTTATACATAAATATCTTTCAATTAAATCAAAAGTAATACTACGGTCATAAATTTTATGCTCGCACCAAATCAATGACTTTGGAAAAGCCTCAAAGGAAAACGCCCCGTTTCCCAGAATTTTCCAAAATAAAAAATTTGTCCGACTCAAGAAAATGAAGCGTTATACGAAGTCTCGAGAGAGCGGTTGTCGCCGAACCCGGTAAAGGGTGGGCCCGAGGACTATAAGGGCCCCAGTTTTCAGGGAATTTTTGTTTAGGCATTTGCCATAAAATTTCGGAGTGGGACTTAAAAAAAAAAAATAGTCGCGAAAAAAAGCAACCTAATATATATAAAGTACTACTAATCTATAGCGCTTACGACGCATCTTCGGAAATACAATTTTCATGAGCGTGCGCAAGCAGTGATCTTCATTTACTATATATTGTATGAAGTAATCGACTTATGGAAAAAAGTGAATTCCACGGAATATTTCGTATTTAATATAATAAGTGTTCATGCTTTTATTTGAGCTACTTTACAAGCTCCTCCAAGCAATTCGTTATTTTTAAATTAATTTGCTACAATGGCCAAAATACGGTCTTTTGTACTTTTCAAACCTACTTTTTTCAAAAACGTGACGTGTTAGGACATTTTCGTTTGCGAATACGTAATCTGCGAAAAATTCCCATAGAAATGATATAACACTTATTCTATGGCAAAATTGGTGTCGACCAGTGTTATTTGTTGTATCACCTTTTGCATAAATTGTCTTCATAAGACACGATATAATGCATTTTATACTAATTTATATGTAGTTGAAAACCGTGGAAAGTCCCATTTTCTCCAGTTGATTTTTAATACTGAGCTTACTTTTACGTTTAAGAAATCACTGGAAATGAAAAATTTTAGACGTCGTCTTGTCACAACTCAATATATTTAAGTGCTGGTTATTACGCATTAAATTGGCCTCAAACATTTTGAAAGTGTTCCCGCATCATGACTATTCATTCGATTCGGTCAAATCTAAGTTTTCACTATTACTATTTTTCGCCGCACCATCGAAGACCACCACCAGCTTTGTGATGCGCTGTCTTCTATGGTCTTTGGCAGTGTCGTGGAGTAGGGGAGATGGGGGTAAGACGGGGTAGCGGGTAAGACGGGGTACCCAGCGAAATTCGCAGTTTAAACTGACCAATCACACTCGTTCATGCATCGTTCGATGCACCGCCATGACACCTGTCAATTGTCCAGCCATTATTTGTTCGCAAGTGAACGCGTGCCGAAATACTCTAAAAAAACTGTTTTACTGCAAAGTGCTTATCACATTTTCTTCCAGTTTGACACGTGACTGTGGTTCATTAAATAATACTAGCTGGTGAGGTGTGACTGCTATTGACGCTTAAACTAACCTACAATAAGATAAACATTGTGTTTCCTTGAGATTGCTGACTGTTTCTTTTTTGTTTTAATTATTATTAGAAAATGGCACGGTAGACAAGATGGGGTAATGACTACACGCCATGTATGTACTGTATAGAAGTATATTCTGCTTCCATCGAAGGGTGGATATCATGCTCAAATTGTGGAAAATGGGCACATAATAGCTGTGCAGGAATCGACGATGATGATGACGAAGCCTTCCACGTCTGCGAGTTGTGCCAGTCGAAATAATCATCATTCTGTCTGATAATTCTCATTACCCCATCTTACCTCAGGGGGGTACCCCATCTTACCAGCACCATGGGGCAAGACGGGGCAAAACACCTTTATTTTGATTTTAATTTTTTTTTCTAAAATGCATAATTAAAAGTTCCTAATTTCACCAAATATTAGAAGAGTAATAAATAGTTGTTAATTAAAAAATAAATATGAATGTCTCACTACGTAAAGTTTTCTTTTATTGATATTCAAACCTTAAGTACCCCATCTTGCCACCCTCTCCCCTACCTTAAGCACATGAAATACAAAAATCTCGGAATCCACTCACGTTGAATGAAATTTTATAAATTATGTTAGTAAATTATATTTGTCAAGATAATATTGAAAATTACATGAAAAGTTTATAACACAAAATTAAAATCTACTAGAATTGAAATTATTCAGTTACGCTAGAGCGCTTGTGCGTACTTTCTACGTACACCGAGAAATTAACTGTAGCATAGAGTAAACTTGCATCGAAGAAAATTGATGCCGAGTTACAGAATGAGTTGGGGAATCAAATTTTTTCACGGATTCTTATAGTACAACGTCCGAGGAACATTTTGCGCCTGGATTCGAAAGAATCGAAACATGAGAACATTATTAAAAATTCAGTTGTTTATTTAATTATTATAAATGAATAGATAAATAAATAAATTTACGAAAATTGTTTATTTTACTTGAAAATATAAACTTCTAAAAATCTCTTATAAAATTTTCATAACATTTCATTGAAGAGTATCCAAGAAATTAATTTGTTCAACAATAAAAATTGAAATTTTGCAAAATTGTTTGGGGCTATGTTTAGTATTGGTATAGGCATTCATTTGATTATGTATGTTTCATAAAAATCGACGACATAGTGGATTTTGGGGGTGCTCACTTGACGTGTTTTGTCTCACTGCGAAATGGTGTTTTATGCTCTTTTATATAGTCCTTCTGGTGCCAGCAAATTTTCCCCGTGTTGTTAAGTAATTGGTTGATCATTTGGTCTAACTTCCATTGGGAGGCTAGTAGTTCTTTTTCCAAAATCGCTGATTATTTGATATTTTTCTTCTCGAAGGACCAAAATGTATAGTTAGACCCTTACCTTTGGTAGGGAGAAGCTGAAGCGTCATCTTATAAATAGTAAGCGAATCAAAACTCTTGGTTATTTCCCTTAATTTCAATTAAATTAATTTATAGGTGTGGCTATACTAATACACCCAGGAAAAAAACTGTTCAAACGCAGTTTAAATCAAATGTTTTTACTTTAAAAAAAAGTTCCAGTAGTTAACGCTTTCGCTTCCACGCAGATTTTTTAACTTTTACCAGTGCGCCACAGAACAAAGTTTGTATTAAAAATGTTATACTAGCAAATTATTGCGCAATATAAATAACGGTATAATCTTCTCAATAACACATTTTATTATTGATTAGCACACTTTTTATTTTTAAGATATATACATATTTGCACACAAAAAAATTAATTTTGGTCACCGGTGCCGAACACCCTGTATTTGTAAAAAAGGTTTTTAACCCGTGACGTGCCGTTGTGTTTTCATTAGGGTGTTCCACATTAATTTGTTGTTTAAATATATTCTTAGTTTTCTCCAGGACCACGATGGGAACGTAATAAAATAGGATCTCATTTGATTTTTTTGTTTTTGTTATATCGTCGTTGCGCGTGCAATACCCCCGTGTTGTTAAGTAATTTTTCCCGTGTTGTTAAGTAATTGGTTGATCATTTGGTCTAACTTCCATTGGGAGGCTAGTAGTTCTTTTTCCAAAATCGCTGATTATTTGATATTTTTCTTCTCGAAGGACCAAAATGTATAGTTAGACCCTTACCTTTGGTAGGGAGAAGCTGAAGCGTCATCTTATAAATAGTAAGCGAATCAAAACTCTTGGTTATTTCCCTTAATTTCAATTAAATTAATTTATAGGTGTGGCTATACTAATACACCCAGGAAAAAAACTGTTCAAACGCAGTTTAAATCAAATGTTTTTACTTTAAAAAAAAGTTCCAGTAGTTAACGCTTTCGCTTCCACGCAGATTTTTTAACTTTTACCAGTGCGCCACAGAACAAAGTTTGTATTAAAAATGTTATACTAGCAAATTATTGCGCAATATAAATAACGGTATAATCTTCTCAATAACACATTTTATTATTGATTAGCACACTTTTTATTTTTAAGATATATACATATTTGCACACAAAAAAATTAATTTTGGTCACCGGTGCCGAACACCCTGTATTTGTAAAAAAGGTTTTTAACCCGTGACGTGCCGTTGTGTTTTCATTAGGGTGTTCCACATTAATTTGTTGTTTAAATATATTCTTAGTTTTCTCCAGGACCACGATGGGAACGTAATAAAATAGGATCTCATTTGATTTTTTTGTTTTTGTTATATCGTCGTTGCGCGTGCAATACCGCGTATCTGCGTTTGCACGATTTTACAGGAGAAAGAAAAAACTTTCCGCCAACTCCAAGCAAGCAAGTGTAACGCGGTATTGTTTCTATGTCAAAAATGAGGTTTCTTATAGGCTAATTTAAATTCTGGGAGATCTATAAGGAGCGAAACCATGTTAGGAATCCGTGGACGCGATATTTCAATTTTGCGCTTTTTGCTGTTACGCGGTATTGCACGCGCAACGACGATATACTTCTTTAGCTTTTTTCCTGAATATTTTTTGTTTATTCCTTTTTATTTTTTTTGCTAAACAGTTACGTACAATATTTATTTGTATTTGTATTCGATACTACTTTTTTTGACAAAATTTTCCAGGATCTCATCATAAAAGCTGTTTGCAAATCAAATCCGAAAGTGCCAGTGTCAGTTTAATGGAATTAATCACTTCAGTTTTTCCTTCTAAATTTAATCGAGAAAATGATTTTTCCAAAAATGTTTCAATCACGCATCAATAAGTCATAATTTACTTGTTAATATCCACTTTTTAGCGAATGAGACTACTTGTTCTCCTGCTTTGGGCTTCTCAAAAAAAGAAGAAAAGAAGGGAATACTCGATCTCTGTCGAATAGAATTAACTGCCATCAAATGGTGTTCGGGTTGTAACCGGTTGGTGACTGCTACGCTGGGTAACCATAGCAGTACGTACGTAACTATATATTATCATATATGTATTAAGATTTGCATACATCATGCGCTTAAGGGAGTAGAACGCTATCGGGAAGATACATAAATGTTGAGTGGATTGATGTGGTATGGTGCAACGTGTCAGGGCGAACATTCTTTAATTGTTAATATATTTTGAAAATCAAATCAGAACACCTGTGCACCTTAGAGTAAACGGCACTGTTTTTCATAAGATGGACTTTTTGATCCGGGAACACTGGGTATGTTATACTCCTTCTGTCTTTGAATATTAATTTGTGGATATTGAATGAACGGATTTTAAAAAAAAGTTTTTTCCGTCGATACGTCACACAATGTAGAAAGTGAAAATAGACATTAAAAAAACCGTAAATGAATTAGTTCATAAGATATTGCAAGAAAAATAGAAGAAGAATCATAAACAATTAATGATTTCTGCAAATATTCGTAATGTAAATTTGAGTCTTGGGAAAGGGAAAAAGTCACACGGAGTCTGGTTTGGAGAATACGGTGCTTGGCTGATGACATTAGTCGATATTTTGGCCAAAAACTCCGAAACAATCAACGCTGTATAAGATGGCGCATTATCGTGGTATAAAATTCACGAATCGTCTTTCCACAAACCAGGCCTTTTCTTACGAATTGCTTCACGCAGACGGCGCATAATGCCTAAATAGTATTCTTTGTTGACCGTTTGACCGTCTGAAAGGAATTCGTAGTGCAATACACCACGAATATCGAAGAATACAGTCAACAAAACTTCAATTTTCGAGCGATTTTTACGTGGTTTTTTGGTTTTGGGTAATTTTTTAAACAATTTCGGAAGATTGTTGTTCGGTCGGCACATCATATTCGTAAACCCATGTCTCGTCACCAGTTATGATGCGTTTGATGAATGTGGAGTCGCATCGGCGTTGAAAATCATCTTTTTAGCCACAGCCATGACGCTGTTTTTGGATAAAATTAATTGTAAAAATCGCCACAATACAATATTTCGTCTCACTCAAACAGACGCTGACAGAAAACTAAACATTCGATCGCCGTAAAACTTTGCAGATTGTGAAAACAGTACTGCCAACAATCGCTGCAACAATTTTTTACAGATTTGTGCAGCAAATTATTAGAAACGCCCGTATATTTTTTATTATAAGATATATTTGAGTATGCATTCGTCTATCTGACTTCATTCAGTAAAACATAATTATTTAGCAAAGTCGTTTTCCTCATATGACGTTCAATTGCTGATGCCTGACGAGTAAGGGAACATGTCATCATTAATTGAAGTATATACATATAATATATATACATATATATACATACATACAAATACATATATTTGCGTTGAATAAGTTTTCACATGAATTTCAAAAATTCTGATGGAACAGGCGCACTGGGTAGCATATACCCGCAGACTGATTTCGTCATCGGTTAGGTTAGGACATCGAATTTTGACATCCCATACTATTCTAGGCGACAATTTGTAATAGGTATAGTGAATTTTTTCCCTGCTATAGCTGGGCTTCCTCTAGTTTAGCATTCACAAAGGATACTCTATGCACCTTATGAGGGTTAAGGAAGCCTTCTAAATTGACTAATATATTGTGTGTCATGTAATAATTGTTGGCATCCGTGATTAAAAGTATCATCGTGGAATTAAGGCCGAGCATGAAATTAGTTCGAACACTAAACAATTGGTAAAGAAAACAAAAAAATGTCCAGTAGATAAATTTCGTACACGTAGTTAGGAACCGTGATACAAACAGCAATATTTTAGGAGTTAGGGGTAGTCAGGATTTTCAAAAAATCGACTTTTTCTGCATTTTCTTAAAGTATGATGTTGATGATTATGATATTATCTGAACATTTCAAGTAAATCCAATGAATAGTTTTCGAGATATCCCACAATTGCTGATTATCAGAGGCCGCAACTTGGTTTATTAAGAAAAAAAAAAAAGGCATTAGATTAACTATTAACCTAATGTTTTCTGTTTGTTTGATTGATTTTAGATGAACCAGTAAAATGGTATGATTGTCACCGCAAAGCACAACTTGCGGGATGGGGTCTAACAAATATGGCGGTAACTTAGCTTTCAATAAATATTTTGTTTTAAAATGTTTATAAAATAAAAATATATATATATAAATAATATAATAATTTCGTATTATTTGTTTTATAAAATAAATCAAACTACTATAAAAAAAAATTATTTAAAAATACTCATTTTTTCACGTCGCTTACTACACCTAACCCCTTAATTAACTGATAGTTACCACATTCTACAGCGCTTTAGGTGTAAAAAGCTAATTACATGGGTTGTAACTCAATTGGCACCGGTAACTAAGTTCTCTTTATAGGCTGACTGTATGTATTAATTTTTGCTATTGGACGGGACATTGAATACGATAATTGAAACTGATGAAAGATATCCAGTTGTTGCTGAGTATTTACTGATTGAAGGCAATTAAACCTCCGACGTTTATTTTCACTGTAGACTTATCAAAAGCGGTGATGTGTGCAGGCGGACTTTTGTGGACTTGTAGTCATTGACATTTGCATTTTCACTTTCATTTTTATTCCAGAAAATCTTGCTAAGCGTCTTGAATTCGATTGGTTTTAAATGCAAACTTTTACACGATTAAGTCAATTATTAAGTGACTTCGGCGGGACTTTATTAATATATACTACTAAAAATTGAAATCTCTTGTCTTTTTGCTATCGCTACTGTCTATCAATCCCAACAATTTAAACGTTAATTAGCCTTTGTATATTGCTGGTTCTTTTTAAACATTTTTTTTTATCTAAAAATGTATCTAGATATTTATAAAAAAGTAAAGTATAATAAAGTAAAGTAGAGAATTTCATGAACGTGTTGTAGATTTGAAATCTGGCGTCGGCCAATAATTGCCAAATTTAAGAATTTTCAATGAACAGAAGTATATTAAGTTCTCGGAGTCGTCGGTTGAAAATATGATAAGGGTATTTTAATGTATGACAACGTGTTTCACTTACCTGCGATTTCCGCCATATGAAGCGTATAAGATACTGTTCTTCAGTTTTGGATTAATTATTATTGCACGTGAAAAGGAGGCAAGACTTTTAGAAGCCCATAAAAGTTACAACTTTTAAGTTGGCAACAACATATATTATCTCCTTAAAAAATTTGTAAATTTAGCCCAACTTTAATAATTAAAAAGATTTTGTTATATTGCATTGTTTTGGGTTGCAAATAAAAAATAAATTTAATAATAAAAAAGTTATGAACAAAAACAAAAGAAAATTTTAAACAAAAAAATATTAAGGGCATAAACAAAAAAAAAAGAAATTTTGCAAAATAATTAGCCCAGTTATTTCATTTCCGTAATGAGATACTATAGGTTGGCAAATAGTACATTTTCACGAAACATAACGTCAAATAATATTCCCATGCTTACAATATCGTTGTCTACTAACAAAACCCTATCCAGAATATGCATTGTGGGATGAACCGCAGAAGAAGACGTGGGCTAGTGCTGTTAGTGGCATATCCATCATTACTTCTTATTAAAAATAAAGTAATAGCATCACTTTTCTCGGGAATTAAAGATTTAAAACCTCATGAGCTCAATATTTTAACATAACATGTGAGCCAACGTCAGTATTAGGTTGCAATCATACTCTACAATTATCGGTAATTTATTCGTTCTCTTTTCCTATAAAATTATTGGGTTGACACGAAAGTAATGAGACACTCTAGAAAACGCTACTCATGTTGTTTTTCTAATAAATTGTTTTCGACCATATTCTAGTATGTTATAGAACATTCTAGGTGCTTCAGTCCTAGGGGTATATAAAACCGCACGCACGATTAATTCAGACAGTTTGAAGAAAAATGGATGAGCGACAAGTTCGAACTCTATACCTTTACGAGTATTTGTTAGGCCATAGTGCGCGAGCTGCGGCAGACAACATCAACACTGCATTTGGCTCAGATACTACAAGTCACGCAACAGTATCTTGTCGGTTCAAACGCTTCAGTACAGAAGACCGAAGCCTCGAAAGTCAGCCTCGATCGGGACGACCACCAGCTTTCGACAATGATGATTTGCGCCGTGAACTGCAACAGAATCCGGATGCAAGCACTCGTGAATTAGCGACAAAACTCCACTGCAGCCATCACGCTAGAGAACATCACCTGCACGAGCTCGGATATAGAAGAGTTTTATCCCGATGGACACCTCATGCCCTCACAGACGCCATTCGTGCTGCTCGGGTCGCCGTCTGCCAATCGCTACTACTTCGACCGCGCCGGAAGGAGTTTTTGGAGGATTTGGTCACAGGGGACGAGTCGTGGGATCTCTACGAAAACAATACGCGCCGTGCTTTCTGGCTGCCACGAAAGGAAGACCCACCAACTCAACCAAAGCAATATCAAAACTGCGGCGAAAAAGTCCTATTGTGCTGCTTTTGGGATTCTCAGGGCATGCTGTTTTATGAATTATTACATAATGAAACAGTTAATGCTAACACATATGCGGCGCAGCTCGATAGGCTAGTTAGATAGCAGCTATCAAAGAAAATAGACGAAGAAGAGCCAATGTCATTTTACTTCATGACAACGCTCGCCCGCACACTGCATCCACCACCCGCCAACAACTGCAGGGCATAGGCTGGAAGACGGTACCTCATCCACCATATTCCCAAGACATTGCCCCTTCAGACTATCATTTATGCAGAGCCATGAAAAATGATTTGCGTTATGAACGCTTTAACACTTTTAATGAAGTTGAAACCTACGTAGCCACCTTCTTCAACTCACGGCCCGCTGAGTTCTGGGCAACAGGCATCCAGTCCTTGCTTATACGTTTGCAAGAAGTCATAGATGCTTACGGCGAGTATTTGATTGACTAAATGTATAGTAAAATAAAAATGTTAGAATTTAAAATGTAAAAACAAACTGTCTCATTTCTTTCGTGCCAACCCGATACAAAGCGTCACTGAAAACACTCAGCAAAGGATTTTCCTCTTAACAGTTTTTATATCTCTGTAGTGGTGGTAGTTTGCACTGATCGCCTCAACAGAGATTTCACCCTCTTAAGTGTCCTGGACTGATTGATTGCTTCTGCGTGGCATAAAGTACACGTAATTGTCGCGTTTAATTGAGACCGACGTTTCGTTCAGATTCTTTGGTATTTTGGGATAACCAATTTTGTTCGTAATTAACACTTTACCGACCGCAAACTTATTAATAAATTCAAAACATAATTTAAGAGATATTTAGAGCAGAAAATGCATTGGGTGCGAGAGAATTTCTCGTAAGCAAAATTGAGGTCGGGAATGTGTTAAATGCCCAAGTGCATTGAAACTTGCGGACGAAACTTCCGGTGATTATACACTAGACCAGTGATGGCGAACCTTTTTGAGAAGTGGGTCAAATTTTTTTCATTACTTTTTTAGTATTAGCTCGTGGGTCACTAAGTCAGTGGAGTCATTTGGAGAGGAAGGGGGGGGGGGGGGGGGGGGGGGGGGGGGGATGGTTAAAAACTACTTTTTTTGGTTCTCACTTTTAAAATCCTCTAAAAAGTTTACGTTTCCTTTTTGTTTTACAACTTTTACCTTTGTAATTGAAGAGCTAAGAATAAAGGTAAACAAATTGATATAAATGTAGTGATACCATGAATTGCAGCACCAGGTGATTGCATTGAGTGTACGTATTAGAATGAAAAAGACACAAAGAAAATCAGAAAAATATATTATGAAATATTATATATTAATAGATAGGTATAGTTACGGGTATACATAAGTATTATAAAGTGGAAGTACTTTTAATGAGAAATCTGCTATTGTTTAGTTTCATATAGTTTCTTAATATTAGGTTCATATTCCGTATTCATTAGTTTAACGCATTTCGCAGTCAATTCATTTTTATCGGTAGATTTTACAAAATTCATTGAAGAAATCAATTTTTTACAGGAATATGTGGGCCCAAACATAATTAGAAGATCATTAGCAGGTTCCTTTATTGATACAAAATTATTTGGTAAAGAATCCCATACGATTAATACAACATTTTCAAGTTTTAGTGTGGGATTATTATTATCTGCACTACTTTCTAACATTTTTCCTTCGACTTCGGAAATCAAGTTTTCAAATTTATTTTTCCACACTATGCTGCTTTGAAATTCAACTAATTCCATTTCTAAATTATGGATACCTAGCGACATAAATTCGATTATTATTTCGAATTCCATTTTGTATGGATATAAAATAAAGTGAAATGTACCCCGCGATTCTGGATTAAAATTAAGAGCTCTTAACCTCTTAACTACTATCAAAAATCCTTTTAAAGGAATGAATATGCTACCACATTATTGAGCAAATATTATAAATACACTGATTTGTTATAATTTATGAATTCTTCTACAAAAAGAGGTCAATCTTTTGAATTAAAGGGATTTTTCAAAACAATTAAGAGGTTAAGAGTTCTTAACTTTTATGTAGAATTGGGGGGGTATTTTCCAAACTTATTATTATTAATTTATTTACTTATATTTATATTTACTTTTATTTATTTAAATCTCTCCTCAAAATCTTATTTTTTAATTGCATTTTTTTGAACTTCAAGCGTATTTTCAAAAATTATTGTGTTTTGAAAATGTTTTTGTAATTAAGGAAAATATTTCATGATTTTCATTTCCAAATCCTTAGTAAAGATGTCAAGATTCGTAATAAATATTTTAATATTTTCAAACATCATTAAAACAATTTGTCCATTGTGGCCACATGTTTCTAACTTTTCTGGTTTTTTTGATGACGCAATAAAATGGTGTGTGCTAGTGAACTTATTTAGCACTATAAACACATTTTAATTTAAAAATATTTATATTTAATAAAAAAAAATAACTTCGTTTAAACAAAATATCATAATATAATTTTAATAGCGATGAACATAATCAACTGCATTTATACAGTCGTGCATGCATATAGTATTTAATATTTGGCGTGCAAAACTATACAAATGAGGTTGCCTACGTCCGTTGTTAACAATGTAATATTTTGCGAATTTTTTCTAAACAAAAATGTGTCTTGTGTTTTGTTTTACATGTTTAAATTGAAATATGTTTATTGAAATTATGTAATACCCATCTTTTGGGTGCGATATCATTAAAACCAGAAAAGTCACAACATTTGCATAAACCACTTTTGCTCGTCAGTGTACGTCATACACAGTACAGTGTGCAGATAGAAAATCAGCTAGCCAATGTCCACACGAAATTTTTTTTTTATAAAGTCGACATTAGATATATATATTTTTTAATTTTTAAATATTTTTGATTCTCTGTTCCCTCTTTTATTATATAAAAAATAAGTTTATAACAATCAACTCATGGATCATTTCAAAAGTCTGTGTGGGTCAATGTCTGACCCGCGGGTCATAGGTTCGCCACCATTGCACTACTCTAGACCATAGCCGGGCAAAGTTCCCCTCCAAGGGAGTCGTATACCTGCGTAAACTTCGGGACGCTCCATAAGTCCCATGAGTGTAAATGCAGGCGCGGATCTATAATTTTTTTCCGGAGGGGGTCACGGGATAGAAAAAAATCAAAAATAACAAAAATAACAAGAATAACCAAATAAACAATGTAAGCCAAATTTCTTCAGTGAATAAAAAACAAAGCCTGAATAACCTTATGCAAAAACCCGTCCAATTTGTTTTACTTGAAAATTCATTACATTCATATATAAATTTATTGTTTATATAAAATTATAATTTTTTTATATAAAAAATGTACTCTTATAACTAAAAAATGTCTGAATGTTTTTATTTCGAATTTTCTTCTGAAACGTTACCTCGTGTGTTTTCAAATGGCTTGGCGCCTTTTATGGCAGCGTGGCTAACTTCACAGTTTGCAATCAAAACGTTGAAACCACAACAGTCCATTGTTGATTTCAGTGTCGTTGAAACCAGGATAGTTTTTAGTGCATTTCGCAATAAAAAAAGAAGGTAACAAAACGAAAAGCAGAAAATAAACAACAAAAGTAAGAAGATAAAACAAGGATTCATTTGACGGATGCTTCAAGGTAAATTCATTTTCATAATATGTGAAATAACATTGGAAGGACCAAATGTATAACCATATTTGTCTAATTTTGAAATTTAAATTAAAGTGATGTTTTTCATAGAATCTTTTTAAACATTACATGGCTTTTATTTGTTTACAGTTTTTTCAACACTGCTTTGTAGTATGTAACCAAGTTTGTAATCAAGAATTACAGTAATTAGTGGCAAGGACTCGTAGGATTTCAATTTTGACGGATACTTGGTAAATATTTACACAGTTTATGAAGCAAAATTCAGATAAATAATTTTAATAAATTTATAGTTGGAACTTGTAAACAGATTGTAAACAGTATATGAAATAGATAGTATATGAAGTATAGCTAAAATCCAAATATAGAAAAAATAATAAAAAAGTCAGTCTTGTTTAAGAAAATTAGTCAATTTTGTTGATTTAGTCATTTTTTGATTCCAATTTTTCAGAGTGCAAAAAAGTAAGTTAATTTTGGTCGTTTGGTTAGTTTCAGGTTTTTAAGTTTGCAAAACCTAGTTTTGTTCGTTCGTCTTTTTTTTTGTTTTTCGGTTTGCAAAATATTGTTTCAGCTCTATTTTTTGAAATTCGGGCTGTTTTGGGGGGGGTCATGACCCCCGTGACCCCCCCCCTTGGATCCGCGCCTGTGTAAATGAGCAAGAAATATCAACTCATATTCTTCTCTATGGAATCGAGGAGACTTTAGATTGGAAAGGAGAAGAAAAAGATAGAAGGATGATTTTCTCACTCGCATCTGCAGGATCAGTTAGGAGCTGAGGAGAATCGACTTTGGGAGATCTCGGGAGCCAAAAGAGCCGAGTTTACCCGGCTCTGCACTAGACCTCCTTACTTTTTCTTTCTAAGCCAACCCCTATTGCTTTTGAATTAAATCGATTCCTTTTTAAAGCTCCTAATTGAAGCCAGATACATATGTATGTAAACGTGCAGCTTTCGAACTATAGCGGGTGACGATTCTTCCTTTATTTATTAATTTTCGCTCATTTTCGACTCCTTTTTGAATGTTTTCTTGATTGTGGGTCGTACACTTTTAGGTCTTTTGGATGTTCAGATGGTAATTTTCTTTATTTCCGAACAAACATATTTATTTCATGTATAGCATATTATTTTAAGTTAATTATAAAATTAACTGTACACTGCATAGTTCAACTAAAAATACAAAAAAACTGAATTTTGAAAATCCCTCATTTTTGCGATTTTGTCGTGTAGATATTTCAAAAGCGGGTATTGAGGGGTTCGAACTCGGCCCTTATTAGCCCTTCCCCTTTATTGTTGTGCAGCGCAGTTCGCTTCGCCTGACTCTTTGTTGTATTATTGGCGACTGGGTGTCACTCTGTTCGACAGCTTCGCAAATCTTTAACATTTATAGGTACGAAGTTTGAATAGGTACACGACTTTACCCCGCTGGCCCCTACGCGGATTTGTACAACTCTCCTCGGCATATAATAAAATAAAATTTCATTCCGCCAATTTGCTTTACCAGTTGTACGCAGTGTTCAACAGACATTGGGAAATATCGTGTGGGATTTTCCGACAGAGGAGCAATAAATTCTTATTTTGTTCGATTACCAGCGCCCAGTGGCGGATTAACAGAGAAACGCAACAAGCACATGATTGGGAACTGCCAGTCTCCAAGAGCCCCTATCCTGCCGAAGATGATTTATTTTATCATACTTGAAAGATTTGATATGATTTAAAATTTATTATAAATAAGTTTAATTAAGAGTAGATATATATTTAGATATTGAGTTCCAGCTGAAATGTTGAGAGGGTAAAATAATTCGGATGACTAATCATGGTTGACGCGTTGTAATTAATTGGGTATACTAAATTGAGGCCCTTTTTGGGAGTTGTCATTTCAACTGAATATCGGTTAGGGATTTAAAACAGTTTATTTCATGAATAAAATTTTAATAGTCTGAAACCAAGAATTTTTAAACAATTGAAAAATTTGTTTTTTTTTTGATTTTTTGTTGCTGTTAAAAAGTCAAGCATGCGATTTTGAATTGACTTGAATTTTTTCAGACTTTTCGAAGTTTATTAACACATTTTTTTTATGTAAGCAGCGAGTGGCGTACTCTGAGCAGATCGTTAAAAAAACTTGCAGCTCATAAACAACAAACGTCTCGCGGACGTTTTTATGGAGAATTTCGTGCTCTAAAGAAAGGTTCAATGTCTTTTTGGCATATTTAGCTTAATTTTGCAGCGTAAGCGGTTAAAGTGAGAACTTAATTTTTTTTTGTTTAAATAGTTCAAACAATCTTACTCATATAATAGTCCCGGCCAAAAACTTACCTCGATGTCCTCCACGCGCTAATACCACTCACAAATTTTTTTTCAGATGAAAATTAATGCAATCAAAACCAAACTAACTCTTAGTCTGTAATTATAGAACGTGAAAAAACAAGGAATGTCACTGTTCTAAAGTGTACACGATGAAACGTTTAAAATAAATTAATTTCTCAAAATAATTATTTATTCTTCAACCATTAGTTGATATCCACAAATGTTTATCAATATAATATAATAATCAGAAAATAAATTTCTAATTTAATAAATTACATTTATTTTGAAAACTATTTTAGTGATGTTACTTGTTTTTTCCTTCTTCTCTTCAATTAATGTTTAAAGTAATTTCTACACATTAAACATAAAAAAAATCTAGAAAATAATGTTTTATTCATCATACATGTTGCTTTCACTGTATCTCTTATCTTTCTTTAATTGTTAAAATCGTAATCCGTTGTCAGCGCCCTTGGGTTTGGATTTTTCAATCAAAATAAGATACATACCTGAGAAGAGTCAGAAATTTGTTTGGTCTTTTGCGAAAACAAATGGGTCAACCTTTTTTAACAAATGGAGAGATCGGTAAAATGTAAATACTTTTTAATAAAGGACAGTCGTCATTTTTATTTCATGTCCATTTTATTATAAAACAATTAAATCTATTTAATACAAAAAAATTAATTTAAAAAAGTAGAGAAAAACGTAAGTTACAAGTGATATATATTTTCGATATTTTAACCATCTAATTTGCCACAAATATCCATATGCTTTCTAAAACTATTAAAAACATGTTCTAACGTTTCATTTGAAATGTCATTGACGATCTTCCCAATGTCTTTAATAAAATCCTCAACTGTTTTTTGGTTATTTTCATAGCAGAGATCTTTAATGTACCCCCTAAAAAGAAATCAAATCGAATGAGATCTGACGAGTAATGTGGCTATTCTATTCCTTTTCCCCTAGCAAAGCGTGAGTACCCTAGGCCAATAACTCGATCGCCATAAAATTTATTGATGATACTTCTTGTGTGCTATAAGGTGCTGCTCCGTCTTGAATAAAAAAAAAAAGATTTAACGGTCCTCTCTTTTTCGCATGAGAAAGGATTTGGAAAAGAAATGCAGGTAGATACCTTTTATGTAGATGGTTCACATTTCACAAATATATATTATTAATAATTCACGTTTTTCACTATATTTTTAAATTAATGGTTTGTATTAAATAGATTTAATTTTTTTATAATAAAATGGACATGAAATAAAAATGACGACTTTCCTTTATTAAAAAGTATTTACATTTTACCGATCTCTCCATGTGTTAAAAAAATGGAACCCACTATTTTTCGCAATTTCCTATTGGACACCCTTTACATTAACACGGTCTAGTGGAGTACATAATTTTAATTTATAATGAATTGCTCTAGACATTATTTTAATTATTACGTCACTTATTAAATTATTTTTGTACTGAACAATATTTAGATATAATTCGAACAGATTTGTTACAACGGTTCACTGTAAGGTAAATTTCATTATTATACTAATTAGAATAAAGTAGCATACTCAGCCAGCATTATCACTGCAACCATTATGGCAATTGAAATGCAAATGATTATTTTATAAGCTAGGTTTTATACAGATTTTCTAAAAATTTAAGTATTACGGAATGAAGCACAATTACATATTTGTTAGATTGCTGGAGCGAGTAAATTTGACTAATTTACGATTTTATTGCTATATACATATATAGAAAAAACATAAATAATTTTTTCAAAAACAAATATTGGTTTTTAATAGAATTATGAAATGCATATAAATACTAATTGTTTCCCCTCCCCACTCCTTAGGTCTAAAAATCCATATGTGCTTTACCTATTTTGACGGATATGAGTCAAATTGACTCACTAAATATTTTTAAAGTTGATCGTTTTACACACATGTAACTTATTTCATGTGCATAGAAATTTTTTGTAAACAATGAGAGTTTTCATGTTCAAAATTGCCAATTTACTAGTTAGAAATTTATTGCCAAGTTGCGAATTTAATATTATGAAATTATTTGTTGCATTTCTTTTTTGTTGAAAGCTTTTATTAAAATTTTGATTGAAAATTCTACGTGTTCTTCCAATTCGATTTTTGGCATCTGAGTTAATAGTGCATTTTTAGTAACATAAAAAAGAAATCTATAAAATTTATTTTTTTTTTGAAGAATTTTTCCGTACCAAGATAATTCCAGTATTTATTTGTTAAATTCATGTACGAAAATGATAATAAATATTTCAGTTTTAGATAAGGGCTGCTATTATGGTAAAAATTCGAAGAGATCTTGAATTGCGTAAGAAATTTACTCAAATAAGAGAAAAGCAATCAGATATCGAAGATATGATCATGGAACCAAAAATACTTTCAGGCCTCTATCTAATATAGAGAATATGGAAAAACAGTTGAATTTTCAAGTTCAAGTATCATGCAAAAGAAATTGGAGTAAGGGCGTCTGTGTTAAATTTATTAAAAATTCTGCGGAAAATTTATTTTAAAAACAGAATGTAGGAATTGTTCTGAATAAAGTTTCTTTAAAATAATTTTTTATTTCTTTTTAAAAACTTCAATTTTGATGTTTGATTCAAATTGATTCATTTCAGGCAAAATAGGTATATACCCAATTTCCGGCAATCTAGTGTTAAAAGTTAGAGTAGTAGTAACTCTAAGTTCATCGCCGCTTTGTCATTGTGTTAAATGTAATAGACAAATTAGTCTTTTAACCATTGTAACCATTGTTTGTAAAAGCAGTTTTTATGTTAATTTCAATACTTGTTGGATTGCTTACTGCAAAGTTACTGTAATTATAGTGAAATGATCTAGAGCTCATAACGACTAATATTTAATTGCAATCGTAGATGTGATGTTTTAGTCTTTTCCGTCAGTTCAGTAAAATAGATCAAAAATAATTTATATATTCTAAAATAATATTGGTATCCTTCATAATAAAATGACTTTCCCGTGCAGTGTATACCCATCTCCTATTAGCGGTTACGATTTTGGTGCGCTATCATAAGTAATACTTATTTTATTGACTGTCACAAAATGCAGCTCAGCTGTCTACACCATTTGTAGTTCTCTAAGCCAAGGAAGAGAATCTTTAAATGGAGGTGAATCTATTTTAGTGACTATTATTGAGTAAAAAATTATTTGCTTAATATTTTTTAATTAGTACTTTTCTTCTTGCTTACCACAGAAGTGTTTCTTTATTTGGTGTTGGGAAATATTTATAATACGAAGGATGCCTTAACTTAACTTTTATTTAATACCTCGCACTCTGGATGGCTCAAATGCAACGATGCCTTTATAATTTGTATGAGATGATGACATCAATTGTGGTACTAACTCCGGGGGTTGTCGATGATTATGAGTGTTATAAGGGTTGTAGAACTGATCTTGCTGTCCTGGCGGGCCGGGATTTCCAGGCGTTCCGGGATTCCCCGGTGACCCAGGAGAACCTGGTCCTCCTGGAGGCCCTGGTGGTCCTGGTGGCCCTGGTTCACTAGGTGTTCCTGGCGCTCCAGGTGCACCGGGAGGGCCTGCTGGGCCTGGTTCCCCTGGAAAACCTGGTAACCCTGGTGGACCTCGTGCTCCTCGTCTAGACTGTCCAGGCGGCCCAGGTTGCCCTGGTGGTCCTGGAGGTCCCGGAGGTCCCGGTGGTCCCATGATGGCATGACCGCGACTGTGACTTCGGCGACCAGGTGGCCCTGGCGGTCCGGGTGGACCGGGTAGTCCAGGAGGACAGTTGCAGGAAACGACGGAAAGTCTATTATACCTGCTGTCTTCTTCGTCGTCAAAATCATCTAAGTCATTCTTATGCACTGCTTTCCCAAGAGCTCGGTTTGTAAGATATGAGAAAATGCCCCGATCTCGTTGTCCCCTACTTGACATAAAAATGGTACCTGCAAGACAAGAGGATATAATAGGCATAAATGACAAAAGAACAATGCATAACTCTTGCAAAAACAAGTACTTACAGGCCACTATAGCTAAGAGAGCTGCCGTCTTCATCTCGTGGAAGTCATCATTTGTAATACTTCCGCAGCAAAGAAAGAGCAGCTTTTATACAAATTTTTTTCAAAAAAAAGTTGTCCATGTATTTCAGATTTTTAAATGAGCGAAAATCTGCTTTACTGCCTGATTGATCATCCCAGAACAATCTAGGTTTCTAGGTTATACTCTTCTCTAGATAATTTTAGAATCACTAAAATTCGAGAACAATAAATTCGTGGTTTTCAGGCCATATTCAAATACTTCTCCTCTTACTAATTCCAATCGAGGTGACCTCTCGCTTTCAGTAGCCCTTTACGATAATCCCCGATTATTATTATTAATTTGTATGCGGATCATTTTTTTTATGGTTGTTCAGCTTCTACGGTATTGCAAATTTGCATGAGCTGATGGTCCGTTGGTATCATATGCTCATATGTGATATACGTATGTATGTACTAAAAAGCATCCCCAAGAATTACAATAGTATTTTTATTTTAACGGTCATTTCCAATAAGTAAGTTTTACAAATATACGCAATTAAAATATCCTCAAAATTCAAATCAAAATTTTATAGAATTTTCTCATTTTTCTTTGTGTATAATTTCATTATATTATTATTCACTTATATTCAACGTTAACTGAGATGCCCTGCTGATATTATACCATAAATAGCTCAGTTTGTGCTGCTATGAAAAATTCGTGCCTATTTCTGAATATTTATGTGTCGTTAAAAATAGATTCACGAAAATAACTACTTTAGTCCATAAAAGAAGACTTCTTTGGAATTATTAAGTCGGCCAAATAGGCCTAAATCTTTTTTTTTGTGGGAGATTAATTATGTGAACAAAAACTTGACTATTCAGATAAACTGAGTGAAAGATGAAAACCGTACTATGGGCAAAAACGTGAAATCGGTGCTCGAAAATAGGAAAATCAATACCTTTACTTTACTAGCGGCAAAGAAAGGGAAATTATCTCCTTTCAAATTATTTCCGAATATTTAATTTCGATTTCGAAGAAAACTATTAAGAATACCAGAGTTTGGTTTAAATAATTTAAAAATAATTAATTGTTATACAATGTAAAATAAATATAATAAAATATAGCTCTTTCTAATAATACCATTTTTCGCCTGATTTTAAAATTCCAAATAGCATATTTTACCTGGAACCTAATAGAAACTAGCATCGAATATACTGTAAAACAGATAATTTTTAATTAATAAAATAGATAATGACGCATAAATCAATGAAGTAATTTGGCCATTTCTTATTAATATAAATATTATTTCTATCATCATTTCTTGTATGTTGCTCCTGATTGGAATAAATTATTATTTTCATTATTAAATGATACTTCCTGTTCAATAAAAATATAAAAAAAAGATATTTAAAACAAAAAACATAATAAAATTAAATTTTTATTCTTTTAAGGACCTTAATTCATTACTATTTTATCATACTCGGCATGTTATAGCCTCTGTTTATATTAATAGATATTAATTTTAATTAATTAAAACAATGTTTATTCAAAATAATTTTCATTGCAGTTTAAAGCTACAAATATTACTTTTTAAATAACTTTTTTACGTATTAAATTCATATCGTTAAAAATAATTGAATGAAATTTAGTACGTAAAAAGGTAAGAGTAGTAGTTTTAAACTGCAATGAAAATAATAAAAGAATCCTCACTTCATACTTGAAACTGACTGCAAAGCTTATAAATTCTCAGCTTTGTCATAGTGATGAATTCGAATTTACTTATAACTAGCTGAGGTTAACCCATTTTGCTGGGTTTCTTTTTGGTATATCTGTAGTTTTTTTCTATATGTAATATAGAAGAAGTGCATTAAAAGACTTATTTTTTTATTTTATTTTTATTTTTTTGGTATACATAAATATCTTACATACTAAATAATTTTATCACAGTACATTCTTATACAGGGTGTCCAAAATCACCCGTCCACCCCTGCTAAATCTACAGACTTTTTTTTTTGCTAAACCGATTGCTCCATTTAAGTAAAGTGGTTACGCTCTATCGATTGGCGCTATGTTAAGCGTACGGTCTCGATCGGAAGTACGTTATTTAGACCGGAAGTAATTCTTTTTTTAAATAGCATGAGTATATTTAGACCTCGAATTCGGATTCCACGATTAAAAATAAACAACTTTCATTCGATACATTTTTCAAAAAAATAATATTTTCGGCCTCTAAATGACTTTTGAAGTTGTTCAAACCGGAAGTATACCTTTAACTCCGGAATTGCGTTTTTTATGGCGAGTCCATATTATACGTCATAACTTGTGCATGCTGAGTTTAAATGGGCACTTTATCGCTTCTGCCTCCTACCGGAATTGGAATATTCAGACTGGAAGTAGACCACCACCCACACATAATAGTCTTCGAACATTCTAAAACATTATCGATCCTTACGGTCCAGTACATTCAAGACGATTTAATTTTTCCATTGTATTTTTTGTCTGCACTTCACCATTCATTTTCTCACTTTATACTTTTTCTTTTATCCGTACCCTTTTATTTATAAAAAGTCAACTGATGTATGCGCTTCATGCCTTATATAGTGTCAGAAGCCATTCCCACCATCCACACATAATGGTCTTCCAGAACATTCTCGGTTGTTCCGGTCCAGTTCATTCTAGTACATTCGGGAACATTCTAGTTCATTCCAGATCATTCTAATACATCCGAGAATATTCTAGTGCATTAGAGAACATTATTAAACATTCTAGTATATTCGAGATCATTCTAGTACCTTCGAGAATATTCTAGTGCTTTGGAGAACATTCAAGAACATCTTGGCACATTCGAGAATATTCTAGTGCATTCGAGAGCATTCTAGTACATTCGAACACATTCGAGAACATTTTATTAAATACGAGAACATTCGAGAACGCTCTAATACATTCCAGATTATTCTAGTACATTCCCACTCATTTTAATTAAATTTCAGATTATTGACTAGTTGGTGCACATAAAAAGACATGTTCTCATTGTTTTTTTGCTAAAATATTCTAGATAAGTTGCCCTACCTGGTATAATAAGCATGTTATTTTTTATTACTAACACAAGACCGTCGCGAAAAAAAATAATGAAATTTATTTTGCTGTTCAAAATTATCTGACTCTAATTTGACCTTCACTGGTGAAAAAAAAATGTACTAGGCAGTGATGGGAAAGCAATTCAAAGAATTGCTTAATTAATGCAGATTTCAGAATCACCCATTTTATTCATGAATACACCCAAAATTGGTGTTAATGAACCTTGACGTTCGAGATATCAAAATGTTCGTCTGGACAAGAGTTTTCGAAAAATTACCGGCAAAATTCAAAATTCAATATGACGACTCCAATATGGCAGCCGGAAACTGGAAAAAATTTTAGTATACGACAAAAAAAGGTTGTAGAAAAAATATACGCGATCGATCCGGTCTGCTTTTGGCTCAAATTTTAGCTAAAGAACACCCTATAAAAGCTAGTGTGGTTGAATGAAAAAATTTTACATGACAGTTCCAATATGGCAGTCGAAAATTGTATATGGTGGACGAATCTTTAGAAATCAACTAATTTCCACCAAATTCGGTATATGGGGGTTTTTGGGGTCGCTGATTACAAATGCGAGGTTGGATTTACAAAATTCAAAATGGCGAATCTAAGATGGCGACTAAAATTTTCAAAAATAAGCCGATTTTCCCCAAATTCAGTATGCGGGGGTTTTTGGGGTATTTTAGTTAAGATTCTTAATTTCGATGAGCTGTGCTAGGTCCAGGCCTAAGAGGATCAGTGTTAACAATTGTGTTATGCAGCTGATTGTCTGTAATGAGTTTTTAGGTTTTATTTCTTTATTTTACCACTATTGCCTCTACTTCTATACATTTTTCTCATACTAAAAGTTGATTAGATCCAAATTCTGTTAAAATATAGCGCTGCTAAAAACACCAATGATTAATTGGGCAGGGGTTGAGTTTTCACACCCTTTTCTGTCAGCACTTCTTATTATTCTTTATGATTTGATTTTTCCTTGTGGTCTATCTTCCATCGTTTATCTGAATTCTGGAGTGAGTGAAGTTTTTCTGTCGCCGCATATGCCGATTTTCTTTCTACTACATATATTGTCTTTCAGATAATTTTATGGGATCTTATTCGGATATTCATTTCTGTCTCTATTATGTTTAGAATAGAACACGGGATTGTATTTCTGTTTTATTCCACCTACTGCGTTATTAACAGCATATTTTTTTAAATATTGTTATGGAAAAAATCGTTCTAAGATTTACCTTTTTACTGCAATCGATGGGCACGAGAATTTCCACAGCTTCTCCAATTGTCATTAGTTTCAGATAACTGTTTAGTAAACATTTTGATTATTTATTCTATTTTATTTTGCAGGGCGGCATTTGTGGGCACAGTTTTATCTCCTGAGTTAGTGATTTTAAAAAATCACTTGAATGCGTATCTGTTTTGATAGGCTGTGCTTCGCATCAAGGAGGCCAGCCGGAGACGATGAACAATTACCACAATTGCAGGGAATAGTAACGACATCGTCAATAGCGAATAATAATAATCGAAGCAACCTTTCCACACTGCCCTTCGATGGCGCTTCAATAAATGCACTTGATCCACCACAAAGAGAGTACCAGCGGATACTATTGGCGACAGACTCCGTATCGGGACGCGAGTCTATAAATAATAAGCTGTTACCATTACCTACGCAATTATCATCCGCTGATAAAAACGGTTCCATCAATTTGCACACACACGATAAAGAGGTCTGCAAGAGCAAGCAGGAGTTTCCGGCAAACAACGAACAAGGTGAGATCAAAATGCAGCAGGAGCCAAATCCAAATGTTCAATTGCAGCCCGAACTGGTGATAGTCAGCAACCCGCCGCCGGAGGTTTTACAACAGAACGTGATTTACGGTTCCGCGACCGTGAGTGATCCGAACGTCGATTCACAAACAATTAATTACCTGCAGCAACAGCAGCAACAACTGCAGCAGAGGATCCAGCAGCACTTACAGTCCCAATTGCATCAGCAGCTCACCTCACCTGCCCAGAACCTCTACCACCCACCGCTGCCGCCAGCGTTGCCCATTCAGCAGCCACCCCCCGGATTTGCGCAATCGGTCATTCCCCTCAATGACTTTAACAAAGCCACCCTAGGGCTGACTGACCAAATGCAGAACCTCTGTCTAACCGAGGAGCCCGCCGTCGGTATGATCATGATGAATAACTTCTCCCCATCGAGCGGCCCCGAGCAGCAGTATCTGCAACTCATCCAGGCCAGGGATCTTAAGATTCAGGAGCTCAAGATGATCCTCCGCCAAAAGGAAAACGAGATCGCCGAGCTCAAGTCCCATCTGGACAAGTTCCAAAGTGTGTTTCCGTTTAGTCGTAGTCGAAAAGCGGGTAATGTGTTCCCTAGGCAAAGGGCTCAAGGCATTTCTGCCGAGCCACAAAGTGAAAGTTCAGTGCTGGAGCTGTTGCATCACACTTTCCCGAAGTACGACAAGGAGGAGAGGTGAGTACGCACATGCATTCTACAAATTGCCTAATAACTGTACTTACATAAGGTCCCAGCAAATCGCAAAGTGCATTCACCTCAGAATTTCCATAAATCAGGGATAAAAAATAGCGAACAAAAAATAGCAAACAAATGACCGAGTCACTTCGGGAATTTACCTCATAGTGAACCAATGCTGACACATTTGCGACTTTTTGAGTTTACTAATATAGCGCGGAGCCGAGGGTGTTTCTTTGGATGAAACCCAAAGCATCCATCGGATGGACGCGAATTTGTTTATTATTTCGGCCGCCGAAATTTTTGATATATCTTTATTGAAGTTGGCTCCGGTCCGACGGTCATGCCATGCTGCACGTTTTATAAATAATTGCGAGAGTATTTGCGCAATCACAGCATCTTCTTCAAGTTTAGGTACTCACCACATCGCGTTGTTTTTAATCAGTTCTGTTAACCTGTATTGCATCGAATCACGTGAAGCCGGCAAAATAACATGAAAATTCAGTTCAAGGAGGCTATATCGTTATAGAGAGAGGTATATATTGTATATACACATCACCCATACTGAGGCCGAATACTGAAATGTTCAGATTTAAGATTTCTTTACTGCGACTTCATTACACACACACACACAAAATAAAAAACGATCAATTGTTAAAAGTTATGCCACTTTATTATGTGTTGAATGAAATTTTTGATGATTTTTTACGTCTCCGTTTTTTCACCTAAAATCAAATTTAAACGACAAATAAATAAAACTATACAATTTAACCCAATCCCTCAAGAAATTAGCTGATTATTCATAATACGCAAGGTGCCTGATCTCCGGCATGTCCGCAAGCATACCACGGGCCAAATCCTCGTCGGCGCCCCTAATATGCCGCCACTTTATTATGGTGTGCGCAGAAGATTTGAAAACAACTCAGGTCGTCTAAGTATGTCTTTTCGTAAAAGTATTTGAAGTGCGAAGGCTTTTGTTGTGTAGTCGTACGAGAAACCTTTTAATTTTCCACTTTTATACCTATTAGAACTGAACTCAGGAGTGTTCAAAACTTCTACGCACGAGAATTACCATTGTACAACATTTAAAATAAAATATATGGACTAATAGTTTTAATTTGTTCATATTGAGCATATAAAAATCTCGTTAAATAAATAATGAGCCTGAGAAGAGCAAGTTGCAAAACTATCATCATTTACCCTTAATAAAAAATGTGTGTTGAAGTATATAAAAATATATATTTTGAAAATACACAACAAATGTACTTACAAATATAACGTTTTTATATGTAAAATATACGCGAAATATATTCGGAGTGTATATGATAAAATTTATGAAAAATATATAAGCAATATATAAGTTATGTATACAAATATAATTCCCTTATAAATTAAATATATTTAATATATATATTTTTTAAATGTACGTCAAATATATCAGCAAAATGCATATTACCGTATATCTCATACAGGGTGTCCAATAGGAAATTGCGAAAACTAATGGGTCACAATTTTTTAACAAATGGAGAGATCGGTAAAATGTAAATACTTTTTAATAAAGGAAAGTCGTCATTTTTATTTCATGTCCATTTTATTATAAAAAAATGAAATCTATTTAATACAAAACAATTAATTTAACAAAGTAGTGAAGAACGTTAGTTACTAATGCTATATATTTTCGATATTTTAACCATCTAATTTGCCACAAATATCCATATGCTTTCTAAAACTATTAAAAACATGTTCTAACGTTTCATTTGAAATGCCATTGACGATCTTCCCAATTTCTTTAATAAAATCCTCAACTGTTTTTTGGTTATTTTCATAGCAGAGATCTTTAATGTAGCCCCATAAAAAGAAATCACATTAAGTGAGATCTGACGAGTAAGGAGGCTATTCTATTCCTTTTCCCCTAACAAAGCGTGGGTACCCTAGTCCAATAACTCGATCGCCATAAAATTTATTGATGATACTTCTTGTGTGCGATGAGGTGCTGCTCCGCTCTCTTTCGCATGAGAAAGGATTTGGTCTCTAACATGCCTTTGTACTTCTCTCCGGCGACAGAAGATTCAAAGAAATGCAGGTAGATACCTTTTATGTAGATGGTTCACATTTCAAAAATATATATTATTAATAATTCACGTTTTTCACTATATTTTTAAATTAATGGTTTGTATTAAATAGGTTTAATTTTTTTTATAATAAAATGGACATGAAATGAAAATGACGACTTTCCTTTACTAAAAAATATTTACCTTTTACCGATCTCTCCATTTGTTAAAAAATAGTGACTAATTAGTTTTCGTACATTCTTGTTGGACATCCTGTATATACGAAAATACATACATGTTGTAAAACATGTATGATAAATGTACTACTTAAATGTGCAAATTGTGAGTATTTCTGACTTTTGATCGCGTTTCCAAGTTGAAAGCGTTCTGCAATTTGCATACTTTCAAAACCATTATTAAGAATGATATTTTGTATTATACAGCGCAAATGATGTAGCAGGTGATGGTCAAAGCTAAAGTGACTATCGGATCTCTGTTAAAATTACAACTCGGATCCGAATTTGAACTGAATTCGGAGTTGACATGGAATTCGTTATGAAGGTCATTTTCGGTCGGAACCACGTGTTGGGAAGGCCTTTTTCGGGTCCTATGGGCCCTTTTCGGTCGGAACTGAGTGCAAACGGCCGAGAGTGCCCTTCACTCTCAGGGCACCTTTACAACTGGGATAGTTGTGGTTCCCCCGTAAAAAAGATGATGAAATGACTTTGGAGGTCACAGTCAAGGTCAAGGTCATTCTGAACGTAAAATTTTCTGCTCTTTCCATTTCTGGGGTCAATAGTAGGGGTTTCCATTTGAAAAAATCAGCTTGACGTTGAGAAAAAGTTATTCTGACCATTTGATTTCCACCTTGAAACCCTACAACTTTTATCTGCAACATTTTTTTGCAAGACCCTTAGTTTCAGTGATAGTTGGGTGCGTCAATTAAAATGACACACCCAGTACAACATCATGGACTTAAAATGTACAATATGACAAATGTAACAAAGTGATTTAATTTATAAGCACCAAAAATCTTTACAAACAGTTAGTTAACTTTCGATCCAAAAATGCTTAGTCGGGTTTTGGAAGCCTTTTATCTACATATACAGTATGTATATATGAATCTAGTGATCTGAAGCAAATCCGCCTTTGCAGGGTGTCCCTTACACTTAAAATTAACTACTTGATGCAAAATAAATCAAAAGAAACAAAAAGAATATACAAGCTTAATACACATTTTGCATTGATTTTATTGCCAAGGTTTACCATTAGCCAGTGAAGACATTCAGATATGATCAATTGTGACATAATTTGCGAAACGCTACGTGAAATACTTGCTAATTATTTCTAATGTCTTTTTTTTCCTTGTTTATAAGATTTTTTTTGCGGTAACGTTTTTATCGGTTTGTTGCTTAAAGAATTATTTAAGTAAAACCAAATAAAATTATGTAAATATATTACACTGAGTACTCTCCATGGAAATAATCTTCGGCTGAGAACCCGCTTTTTAAAACAAACTATGGACTTTAACGATTTTATGTGATTTAACGTAAGGTTAAACCGTCTGAATGAAATAAAATTTGGATGGGTATGTTAGTTTCATTTTATAGCTTGTAAAGCAATAAAATTATCCAATACGGCGACTTAAACTTGATATTGAAGGAATTTCTGGTCGCTTATTTCGTATCTGCTGAGTTGTCCATTAACATGACGACCAACCGTTCTCAATTTTAAAGAATTTCAATGAAAATTAATACAAAGAGGTTCCAAGCATCACTTTTTCTCAAATCTCGATATAACTCGAAAAACTTCATAAGAGTTTTGAAAGCCACAGTGTTAGAATAAGTATACTCGTATATAGGCATCAGAATTTGGAAATCTCAAATAGCGAATCCAGTACGACCACTAATATTTTTAATTCAAAGAAGATGTCACATCCTCGCTCAAATAAATTCACAACTCAAAAATCATAAGAATCCTGCTTTTTTTACAAATCTACTTACAAGATCTTGTTGTATTAAAATATCACAAGAAAATATCTGAGGTAAAATAAGAATTGTATATTTTTGAGAGTCGTGTTAATAGTAGCTTCTCTGAAGCTCTTCTTACGCATCGTATACTGTTTTCTCTCTGTTATGCCCAGAAACAGTGAAATTGCCAATATTGAAAGAAAGCAATTGAAAACAAAATACTTTTCAGTTCTCTGCACATTTTTTTTTGATCAAGCATTTGATTTGAAGAAGCATTATATTTTCAGTTCGTGATAGAAGAACGTACTAATGTTTTTTCAAATGCGCACAAAGGACGAAATTGCATAATTGAACTAAAACAGATGAAAAAATTATGAATTTTAAAAGTCTAAAGCTTGTCTCAGTTACTTGAGCAGCCTTCGAATCCTACTTACAAGGAGAATGCAACTGGTCGTCATGACCGATTTCGCTCAAATTTATAGCACATGTAGGGCTTGGCAACAAATAAAAGTACCCGAAGTGGGAACTCCAGATGGCCGCGCGTTTACAAAATAATAGTATACAAAAATTTTCACGCGGCTCTAAATCCCATTCATTGTAGCACATTCCCAAAGAGGCGGCTGGTGCAGTGGTGAGTACCTGAGCTTGGGATTCAGAGGTCATGGGTTCGAATCCCAGCGTGGGGATGCTTTTTTCGGATTTTTCCCAATTTTTATAAGATTCGAGTCCGCAATTAAGTGAAGTGATAAATTTTTATTTTTTTTTATTTATTTATACGCAAAAGGCATAAATAAGGAAAAAAATTGGGATTGCGGACTTTTCAGCAAAGGATTGTAATTAAAGCGAATACCAAAAGACTTTGTAAATTCAAATTCAAACTTTTATTATTTTTCATGATTTCATTTGTCGGGATGATATTTATTATAGAAGCAGAGGAAACAGTAATTATTTCTGCATTTAGCACAGGTTATAAACGCCGCATTTTTACAATCACAACATTGTTTCAACGTCTCCATAGAAAAACTTAATAATAAAATACAAAAATGCTCTTATCTCATCGAGCAAGAAAAAGAAATCACATCCCCTGAAGAATGTATAAAAGTACATTCGGTTGTTCATCACCAACTATCCGCTCCAATATTTGGTGACATGTTACATTACGCGTGGTTCGCTGCTAAACTTTGCGATAAGAGAGAAGATTTTATGAATGTGAATCAAGTTTGATTTTGTATGGAGGAGTTGAAACAATGTTGTAATTGTAAAAATGCGGGGTTTATAACCTGTGCTAAATGCAGAAATAATTACTGTTTCCCCTGCTTCTATAATAAATATCATCCCGACAAATGAAATCAAGAAAAATAATAAAAGTTTGAATTTGAATTTACAAAGTCTTTTGGTATTCGCTTTAATTACAATCCTTTGCTGAAAAGTCCGCAATCCCAATTTTTTTCCTTATTTATGCCTTTTTCGTATAAATAAATAAAAAAAATAAAAATTTATCACTTCACTTAATTGCGGACTCGAATCTTATAAAAATTGGGAAAAATCCGAAAAAAGCATCCCCACGCTGGGATTCGAACCCATGACCTCTGAATCCCAAGCTCAGGTACTCACCACTGCACCAGCCGCCTCTTTGGTAATGTGCTACAATGAATGGGATTTAGAGCCGCGTGAAAATTTTTGTATACTATTATTTTGTAAACGCGCGTCCATCTGGAGTTCCCACTTCGGGTACTTTTATTTGTTGCCAAGCCCTACATGTGCTATAAATTTGAGCGAAATCGGTCATGACGACCAGTTGCATTCTCCTTGTTAGTTTAGATAAGCGTTTTTGCTGTGAGAAATGGCTAATTTTACATCGACATCCTGTGTTGCCGACAATGTGCCAGTCGCATCTTCTATTGATGACATTAAACACCAAAAAAGGTTTACAGCAACGTTCATTCGATATCATCTGAATTGTCACAGACCATTAAGTTACTTCATTCTATAAAAGGCGACATTGAAACTCTTAAAAAGTTGTCCCATTACGAGAATTTTTAAGAGTTTCAATCTCGCCTTTTATAGAATGAAGTAACTCTATGCTCTGTCAGAATTCAGATGATTTCGGCCCAAGATGTCCCACACTCGATTACTCCCCCTTTCCCTCTGAAAAGGTGAATCTGTAAAAAACCTAATAATCGTCAAAAACGATCCAAAATTCGTTCATCAACAAAGAGCTCAAGTTCGAAAATACAAATTTTCCTACTTATCCTTCTCCATCAGTTTCGATGCCTCAAAACTGTGTATCCACGCTTGACTCTGCTCTTGCGCATCACCAGTTCCAACAAAGATAAATAAACAGGGAATTACTAAAAGTAGTTCCCCATCGACATACCCTATTTATTTCACACCTCGATTCTGGAATCTCGTCTGAGGCAATACTCACGCATATTCAGGATCGAAATATATCCACAAAAAATATTACATGCAGGAAATTTAATGAAAGATCGAGCCCAATTGCATCTTTTATTTTGTATGCATGAATCATCTTCCACTCTGTTAGACACTTCCTTCTGGCTCTCTGGTGCTCTAATTAAAAATTTTGTCACCCGTAGGCCTGCTGCTAAGCCCCCATTAACTAATTTGCATAGTAACTCATCGAAGCTAGTTATTTAAAAAAACTGAATCTCTAGACGATCAATTTATACTTATTATCAAAATATCAGGACTAAGTAAGACTAGAACTCTGTATCACTCATTCATAATTAGTAATTTTGACATTATCACAATAAACTAACTAACTTAGTTACACCACAGTTTTCTTAATGCAGAGCTTTTCGATTCTTCCCACCAGCTATTTCGTAATGATAGATATACTGATTCGGAGGCCCCAGGGGGGAAACTTATAACTTGCAAGTGCCACTTCAATTGCAGCTTGATCTCACTACCCGACATTCCTGCTTCTTCTGTCGTTGAGCTAGTCGCTGTTAAAGTAACATTAGTTAGAAATTCTCAACTCATTTTGTGTTACTACATCTTTGTCAATAATCTTGATAGGGACGGAAATAGCATATATAAGCTTCTAATCACGAAGTTGGACTTCGTTAACAATCTCGTCTTGTTGGGTGATTTCCATTTACCCAACGTACAAATTTAATTCTGATGACGAATGTTGACAACCCCAAAACAAAATAAGTACTAAAGAGACGTCATTTCTGGGATCGGTTTTCTCTTTTGGTCTCAGTCAAATGAGTTCCATAAAGAATGATATAGGGAGGCAGCTAGATCTTATATTTTCTTCTTTCTTTATATAACAACACAGTTGTTGATCACAGTCCAGTCGTTTTTTCTACTCTGGACACATTTCACCCGCATCTTCATATTGATAATCCAGATGATGCTAAACAGCATATTAATGATAGCGATTACGCATACAATTTCAGGAATGCGGATATTGACAAACGTTCCAGAAGGATATCCTCCACTGATTTTACTACAATGAAAATATTGACAATGCTCTATCCGAATTTTACTCCCTTCTTTTCAAAATGTTTGAGTCTTGCGTTTAATATGAGCGCCGACGACCCCTTATTTCTTTACCTGCTTGATTCAACACCGATCTTCGGATCGATCGGCGCTTTCGACTACCACAAATGAGACAACTACACATGTCAACCTGGAGGAGGTGAAACCTACTCGCTCTTTGTCAGCCACAATAACCAAGAAACTGTATCTTATAATCCCGCATCACCCAATAGATTGAATTTTTCATTGGGCTCTGATCAAATTGCAATAACATTATCTAATAATGATTCCAGTTTAATCCTTTGTAACAATAATCTAGTTTTTTTTTTAAAGGAGAGGGTCCCAAGAATCTAGGTATGGGAGAATGGGCCAGAGTGGGGAATTGACCAAGTTGTATTCGAACCGTGACCCGCCCAGCTACCGGCTGAGACATGGGCTTCCCCAAGGTGGCCAAAGGCCATTGGGAATCGAACCCACGACCTCAACAGTGGTAGCCTGGCTCTCTTTAGCACTGAGCTACCGAGGCCCCCATAATATAGTTAGTGTTGAATCTTGTCTTAGCTTAGCAAATGATACTAATTCAAATACTCACAACAACCTAGCAACCAATGTTTTTTCGTTCTAGATTAGCTTCTCTTTATCTATTGTATCAAAATGTTCGCAGTTTGAGGACAAAATTGATCGATTTTACTTCTTCTGTGATTTGTGTTAATGCTGATATGTTCTGCATCATAGAAACGGGGTTTAATGATTCCATACCGACGGCCGAGCTTTGCCTTCCTTCTTACAACATCTTTCGTTACGATCGCGATTTATCTCGCTATGCTAAGAGTGATGGTGAGGGTGCTCTCGTCGGTATCAAGTCTACTCTTTGTCTTACACCCTTTTTTTTCCCTGACGATGTCTTTCCGGCGGAATATGTGATAGCCAAATGTGCACTTTGAAGGTTTAAAAACTGCTATGTTTGTTTTGTTCCCTGTTCTGCTTGTTCTGATATATTGGAGCGTCTTCTTGATAATCTTGCATGTGTCCTTAGTGTTTTAGATCCTGATTGTTATTTATTAATTTGTGGTGGCTTTAACTGTCCTAATTTAAAGTGGTCCTTTGCACCAATTCCTAATCTAATATGATCGTGTAATTTTAGTAATACTCTTCTGGACTTTATGGAATTTACCTTAACTCATCAGTGTAATAATATTCTTAACCACAACTTTATTTTACTCGATCTTATAATTACAAACGTTCTACCTAATTCCCTTGTTCTCGAACGCTTTGCCGGGCTTGTGAACCCTGATCCTCATTATCCTCCACTAAAAGTGTCCCTTAAACTTCCTTTTGCTGTTAGACAATCAAGCTTGCCAGCTTCCCGATCTAGAAATGTTTATAAAACTGACTTTGTTTCCATAAGAGATTATCTTACATATGTTGACTGGGACTCGCTTTTCAATGACATGTCCTGAAATGCAGCTGTTGCAGTTTAACATGACTTACTGAATGACCTTATTAACTCCCACGTTCCCCTATACAACAATTTCATAAGGAGGCAACCTGTCTGGTTTACTGCCCAGATTCGGAGAGCATTTAAGAAGAAGGAACATCTTCGAGTAATTTACACTCGCTGTGGTTTATCAACTAAATATAAGGAATACTCCGATTGCCATTCTACGCTAAGAAGCTCATGAAGACAGCTCTCAATACGTACTTAAATAATATCAAAGAAAGTATATATTGGGTTGGTAAGAAAATAATGAAACACTTTGAGATGCTCTTGAATTTCTGAATTATTTTTTAAACTTTAAATGTTTATTCAATAATATATCAGTGCGGTAAGGGATTCACAGCAGATGGAACACAAATAGCTCCCTCGTCGCTTCGCTGTTCGATTCGCTCCATGGCATCTTTATTTAGTCTGTTACTTTTCCATGCGTTTTTCAGCATCACATTTCTCCTTTAAGAACCCTCTTGCGTTGACCGCACTAGGCCCATTACAGCGAGAATTTCGTCAAGCAAAAACTTGTACTGGGTACAAGTTCTTTATGTTTATATTTTCCTTAACCTACGTAACAATAACTCGAAACCTTTTTGGAATTTCATTATGAATTCCAGATTTTATGCAAGCCCTACCTCCGTGCTCCGTCTTGACAATGATTCTACTACTGACGCGCAATCTATGTGTGACATGTTTGCTAATTCTTTTAGTGGCACTTTCATTAATCATGATGCTCATGTGGAGCTTAACTTTAACCCTCCTTGTGCAATATTTATGTCTGAGTTGTCTCTTAGTGTAGACGAAGTCCTTGACTGTATGTGTGGTCTGGATTCTAAGACATCAGTTGGCCCGGATGGCATACCGAATCATTTCGGGAAGGAACTTCCTCACTCCCTATGTTATCCCCTAACATTACTCTTCAACCTGTCCCTTAATCAAGGTACTTTCCCTAATATTTGGAAGAAGGTTAATGTAGTTCCAGTATTTAAAAAAGATGATAAATCGAATGTTAAGAACTACTGTTCTATACATATGTATCCTCAGCTGTTTCGGCAAAGTTTTTGAAAGGCTGGTTCATAATAGATTGTCTAGTGCTCTTCTGCCTTTGATATCCCCTAACTAACACGGCCTCACTAACAGAAATTCTACTACCAGCAATCTGCTTGAGTTTCATAACTTTGTTGCACACTCACTAGAGCAACATAAGTAGGTTGACACAAATTATACCGACTTCAGCAAGGCTTTTTGATCACGTGTGCCATTCTACTCTTCTCTATAAGATCGAAAAATATAGGTTATCAGAATCCCTTTGGATTCCCCCTCTTGGTTCTCATCTTTTTTTGCTTGACCGCAAAATGCATGTTATGTTTGCTGGCTGTTCGTCATTTGAGTTCGTTCAGCGCAACTTACTCGTTCTTGAAGACTGGTGTGCTCTGAACCGCTTGTCGTTAAATGTCAATAAGTGCTTTAAGATGACTTATACTTTTAAAAGGTCTCCTACAGTGAGTTTATATCACCTTGACTCGGTGACATTATCTCATCTGCTATATCTCCAAGAGATCCTATAGACTTGCTGGCTTTATTCTACGCACCTCAACCTATCTTCAAAATCTGTCCACGGCGAGACTGGTTTTCCTGATTCTAGTGCGAAGTATCTGAGTACTACTCGCCGGTTTAGTCTCCATATCATATCCATATCAATGTATACCATCTTGTTGATAGGAGGCTGTATATCGACGAGGCACCTTATACTATATTTATCACAAATATCTAAATACTATTCTAATTAATAATCTAAATGTGCGTGTTTTTGTGTAGGGAAGCAGAAGTAGTGATGTCTTTTCACCAACAAGAGCTTTACACGCTGTATGCTATAACTCTCATAAGGTCAGGCTTCAACGTAACCATGACAAATTTCAGTTTGGTGCTCTAAACTGTCCTTTAGCTAGCTTCAAACATACTGTTCTTGTTAAATTAAACTCCTAAATCTAGCCTTTTTAACTGTATTCACGCTTAGTTGCTTGGTGTAACTGGAAATTGTATTACTTCTGTACTTAATAATAATAATTGCTATTAATTGGATACGCTCATATCTGTCAACCAGCACTTATCAGATTACTTTTCGGAATGAAACTTCCAGAAGAATAGTTACCACGTTAGGTGTCCCGCAGAGTAGTCATCTGGGTCCGCTCTTATTTATTTTAGCTATTGACGACATTACATACTTGCTTAAATGTTGTAAAATCTTAATTTATGCTGATGACATGAAACTATTCCGTTATGCGAATAATATTAACGACTGCCACATGGTTCAAAGAGATCTGAACACATTCTAAACGTGGTGTGTTCAAAATAATATAGAATTAAACATTAATAAATGTGAAGTATTTCTGAAGTTTTCCTGGATTGTAAACTGAATTTTGTTGAACATATAAATTGTATTGCAACTAGGGCCAGTGCTATGCTGGGTTTCATTAAAAGATAGGTCTCGTGAATTTTCTAACATGACTGTATACAAACAGCTTTAGTTTTTCTCTGTCCGACAAAATCTTGAATATGCAAGTCAAGTTTGGTCTCCCCATTACCAAGTGCACATAGACAGCATCGAATATGTCCAACGGGGAAGCTGACGATCTGTAAAAAAAAAAAAAAAAAGTTTTTTTTTTTAGGGAAGCTCATTCATAAGGTAATTATTTCGTTAAATCTTAAATAATTTGATAGTCCATAGGCCAGTCACGAACCCCTATAAATTTTTTTTCAATCTAAGATCTCCCTCATGGATCTACCTTTTGGTTGTAGGTCAAAAAACGCAAGTAAGTTAAAGTAGTTCATGGTCTATAAGCACATTGTGCTTATCACCACCATAAGTCAAAGCTTCTAATATTTCTAAAGCGAAACTGACTTGAATAGTAAATTCATTGTTAATGAATGAGCGCTTCCAAATCATTCGCATGTTTGAATACAGTCTTACTTACAACTATTTGCCACGCTCATTTGAAATTCACGCAGTATCACCGTATTGTTCCGAAAAAAAATCTACAAGTCGACACACTTCTGTTTTAATTTTAAAGTAGAGAACAATTGTATGGAAATTTTGCAAATATGCCAGATGGTGAAATTATCACAATCAGGCAAGAAGCGGGAGGACCCGCATAAATGAGGTCTATTTAGGGCAATTAGTGATTTGATTGGCTCATTATATTGTCACTAAATGGAAGACATTCAAAAATGAATCTGTTCATAGGAGGACACTCTACTGTTAAAATGCAAAATAAATCCCAATTTTGAAATTATGTATGTATTGTATAAAATAAACTACAAAAACTTCAAAACTTCATATTTTGTATGCTTATTTATTGAGCTTGAAATTAATGTATATATATATATATTAATGTATATATAGCCAGGTGACCGAGCGTGTGCCTTTTTGTGCGCTTGGCAATGCAGCGGTCGTGGTAGTGATCTGGAACATTAATATAAAAACATTTTCTTTAGATTAGGTTACCATATAATGGAGGGGCTACAATTTGAGCAAAATATTCTTTTTTCAGAATTTACATGTTTGAAGTCGGAATCTCGCTTTTTAGGTGCTTTCGAAATGAAAAAATTGTTACCAAATTGTGAAAAATTAATATTATGTTTGAATTTAGGCTATTCCTTCCGTTAAGGGGCACCACTAGCGGTGATTTTGCAATATTTTTAAAAAGAAAACTACTTCATGGAATGTTTTAATGCTGGAAGGATATGTTTGTGGATATAAAATAAATATATGGTAACATTTTTGGACCAAAAAATTGAAAATTTAGCGAGTTATTCGCAATCTCCCAAGACTACAAAAAAAAGTCCCCCCACAGCTGCAGTGAAATCAAAAAAACCAAAAAGTTTATTAAACTAGAAGGTATTGCCTGTACCATCACCCTTGCTCGAAAATTTGAAATTTAAATTTAACAAAATGGTGGAGTTTTTCAAAAAGTTCCAAATTTTGAAAGTTTGTTGATTTTGGGCCTGCCAAAATTACATTTTTTATTCGATCGGAAAACTAGCGGTTCATAGTATGCAGAATCATATATAAAAGAAGCTACAATAAGAATCAATTCGATCGGATAATTTGTCTTCGAGTTATAACTGAAGCAAATTTGAAAAATATTTTTTTGATTGATTGGTTTATTGGCAGGGGAGGCAAAACACCTCGAAAGCTTAGACTTTAATTAGTCCATTGTGCTCAAAACCCCCGCTCTATCTGAACTTTCCCGTTATCCTGATGTACCGGAGAATCTCAAACAGAGATCGAGAATCGAAATATAGTTTAGAGAAAAACGCGTTTAAAGTTCATACATTTCTCAATACCTCGATACGATGAGCGGCTGCTCTTCAGATGGCTGTAACTCAAATATTATTTGAGATATGCACTTGAAATCTTAGTATGTTATTTTTAAAGGTATAGACGACTATCGAAATATGTAAAAAAAAAAGAAAATCGTTTTTTTCAAAATTTCACACTAGTGGTGCCTCTTAAGACAATTTAAAAAAAAAAAGGCACACGCTCGGTCATCTAGCTATGGTGGCCGCCATTTTGTATTTTTTCACATTTTATATATGTAAACATTAATTTTCAATCTCAATAAATAAGCGTACAATAATGAAGATGATTGCTTTTGTAGTTTTTTTATATATCATTTCAAATTAGGATTTTATTTTGCATTTTAACAGTAGAGTGCCCGCCTTAAGAAAATAAATTCAAATACACTGCAAATGATATGCTTGAGTACAGAGCCGTTTGTCGATAATTTATTTTTAAATCGCATGAATTTATAAATTATTTTGATAAATTAATCGACTGACACGCTTTGTAATAAATGCACAATATAGGAAAAATCCTATAATTTTATTTTTGATGTTTTTAATTATTAAAAAAACGTTCATCTTGTTAATTATAAAACTGTTCTCTAAATTTTAATAATTTTCATTCTTTGAAGATAGCAATAAACTTATATACGCTATATAGCGGAGATCTTTTTAACCATCTAATTTGCCAAAAAAATCCATATGCTTCCTAAAACTATTAAAAACATGTTCTAAGGTTTCATTTGAAATGCCATTGACGATATTCCCAATGCCTTTAATGAAATCCTCAACTGTTTTTTGGTTTTTTTCATAGCAGAGATCTTTAATGTAGCCCCATAAAAAGAAATCAAATCGAATGAGATCTGACGAGTAAGGTGGCTATTCTATTCCTCTTCCCCTAGCAAAGCGTGGGTACCCTAGGCCAATAACTCGACCGGCTTAATATTTATTGATGATACTTCTTGTGTGCGATGAGGTGCTGCTCCGTCTTGAATAAAAAAAAAAAAGATTTAACACAGCTCCTCTTTTTCGCATGAGAAAGGATTTGGTCTCTAACATCTGTACTTCTAACATTTGTACTTCTCTCCGGCGACAGAAGATTCAAAGAAATGCAGGTAGATACCTTTTATGTAGATGGTTCACATTTCACAAATATATATTATTAATAATTAACGCTTTCCACTATATTTTTAAATTAATGGTTTGTATTAAATAGATTTAATTTTTTTATAATAAAATGGACCTGAAATAAAAATGACGACTTTCCTTTATTAAAAAGTATTTACATTTTACCGATCTCTCCAGTTGTTAAAAAATTGTGACCCAATAGTTTTCGCAATTTCTTATTGGACACCCTGTATATACAATCATTATTATATTCATTCAATATTAATTGTCAGATGTAATTTAAAAATAACATGAATAATAAGTCAAAAGTGGATTATCGTACATCTATATAATATAATAGATCTGAATTATTTTTAACTGTGACCTGTAATAAGAGAACAATTCATCTTTGACGTTTTTTTTATTCTAATTTTATTGCAATAATATTCTTACTCGTTTTATTTCAACATTTTTTTCATTAAATTCATCAAATTATTTCAATTTTGAGAGGAAAATCTGAAAATAAGTTACTATGATTCATACAAGAAAGTAAAACAATCAGATATAATAAAGTGATATTGATATCATATTCATCAAGAGTCGTGTATATCTTTTCTTGTCTCGGGTGCCCTAGTACCTTAGAACCGGCCGTCCTTGAGTATATAGTCATTTTTATGGACATAATCGTTTATTAATCCCGCAGAAAGCAAGTCAATCGTCCATTCTATTTTCAGAATTGTCCATTCGTGTCAATCTGTAGATCTGGCGAGACATAAATCACAGTCAGCGACAGTCTGAGTGTCTCTAGACTGCCTTTGTTGACAGTTAATTCATTTTCTGAGTTCAGTCTCTAGCCTCTGAAAAGGTGTTATAGGCACCATGCTGGCGTATCAGATATCGTTGTCTTTTGTGCTTCTAGCCAAGTTAATAGACCCCAAGCGAAAATCTTTCGCGTTCCTACCGAACTAATTGAAGTGACGCTTTGATTGTATGCCAGCAGCTGAGCTAGAGAATGGTTTTAATAACAATAGATGAATTCCATCGCAAGTCTGCTGGGTCTTAAATCATACCAACTAAGTAATACTCAATAGGTTAAATTGCTAGTTAGCCCATAAGGCTAGCGGCTGGAGAAACTGGCCACAGTTAATTAAACACTTGTTTCAAACAGTGAAACAATTAAATATTTATATATCATTTAAAACTGCGAATAGTGTAAATTATTAAGTCCTTAATGTTTTTATTGATTACCCTTTTTATCAGGAAATTGCTCCAAGCCGGGTTAACAAAAATTAAATGATTATCATTTAAAAATTGCAAACTGAGTGCATAATTAGGCTTTTGATATTTTTATTACAAACCTTTTATAAGCAAATTGTTTCAAGTGGGATAGTTAAAAAAGGAGCTGGGCTGGTAAGGCCCATTTTTGGCCTACTACCTGCGCGTGCTCATTCAATTTTGTTTACATAGTATCAGCCTTAATATTAACGAAAACAACTTTGAAGACCTTTAATTTCGTTCATGTTAAAAAATAAAAATAAATGAAAGTCGAAGTTGTAAATTAACATTTTAATGAATTTCAAGCGACTTGTTATAATGTTTAAGTGTATTATTGTGACATAATGACAGATAAAATAAACTTTTAAATGAAAAATAATCTAAACAGTAAAAATTAGAAACATTTATAGTGATTTCTTAAAGTCATGGACCAATTGAAACTTTTATGACTAAAAAATGATAATGCAAAAACATGCGGCTAAAACTTTATACTTTATCTTCGGTTTCTGTATCCTTTTTTTTTCGTCTTCACTTGAGCAGCCTCTTCCTGCATCACTTTTTTTTCCAAATGACGACCTGGGAAGAACATTGTTGTGTGTGCCGCTCGTTTACGAAAGTACATAGCGGTCTTGATTTAATCGTAAATATGAATATGTATCAAGATCGAAAACGTCACGAGTATCCCTTCTTGTTGTAGATATTTATAGCTATAGAGTAAATAGATTTATTTTTTAGATATGAACTGCAGATAGTACCACTTTATTTTTTTTTTTATTTGATAGCGTATAAACCAAGGATTATTATAATGCAAAATAGAAAGTGGTCTCCCGTCCACTTTATACTTAGAAAAATTATATATCTCAGAAAAGGGGGTAAAAATGGTCAAAAATAAATTTTGACCCATATTGGTTATATTACAGCCTTGTTCAAAAGTATTAGGCACCCCTAGTTTTCTTCAAAACAAACCGTTTAAGACATGTGTAATAAAAAATGCACATATTTTTTAAAAAAACATTATCATTTATTAATTTTATTAATATTTTGTATTTCCCCCGTTTGCTTTTATCACCGCTGCAATTCTTTTCGGCATATTGTTGACTAAGGTGGCACAAATATCTGGATATATTTTCTCCCATTCCTCAAACACGGCTTGGCGTAGGGATGAGCTAAAGATGCTAGATGGGGGATAAGGCTGGTGGACTGTGAAGGCCAATCAATGAATTGGATATTATTCTTCGCGAATAACTCGCGAATTTTCTTTGCTGTGTGGGAACGAGGATTATCTTGTTGAAAAATATAATTATCAAGTACTCCTCCGAGAATTTGTATTATGGGTGGCTTCAAAATTTGTTCCAGCATGGGCTGTATATTTTTCGGAATGCATCCTTCCTTCACACACAAATGGCTTTCCGATTCCTGATGTGGCCATAAAGGCCCAGATCATAATACTTCCGCCACCATGTTTCACTGTAGGGACGAGGCAATCCGGACGAAAAGCCTCCTCCTTCCTCCGTCGCACGAACTGTGCCACAGGTAATGTAAACAAAAAAAATTGAAACAATTAAAAAAAAATTTTTTTTCTTAACTAAGAGCCTCAGAATACTTTTTTTTTTTTTTTTTGTAAAGTGAAGAAGAATAGTTGGCATATTTACCTCAATATTTGATTCGTTTGACCATACTAGTTTTGCCCAGTCCAGGCTTTCCAATTTTTATATTTTTTCGCTCATTCAAACCTGTTTTGCTTGTTTCGCTCAGAAAGCCATGGATTTTTTCTTGCCTTGCAACCACGTAGTCCTGCGCCTATAAGTCGTCTTCTAACTGTTACTGCAGAAAAACTAGCTCCCGCTTCATCCTGAAGATCTGCAGCGAGACCATTCGATGTTTTTCTGCTGTTCCGAAGAGACATCAATATTATAAGACGATCCTGCCTTGATGTGGTGGCACGCTTTCGTCCGCTTCTAGGCTTATTTTCGAAGGATTTAGTCTCCTTACACCTTTTGAGTGTTGTTTGTACAGAACAACGTGAGCACTTTAGTTTTTTTGCAATAGCTGTTTGACTAACACCTTTTGCAACCAAAATAATTATTTCTGACCTTAAAGATTGGCTTAGTTCTTTAATTTTGAGCATTTTATCACCTTTAAGACTTCCTTATTAAAAACTTAAACCCAATTTTTAAAATCACTTGAAACCGTTTCTAAATTGCACTTAATGCATCTAACACCAAACCATAAATTAGCGAAAATTTGAAAAACATCCTCGTTTTTATAGTTACTGGGATTTTACGACCGGCAAACCCCATTATTAAACTAGCGACAGTTGGGTTTGAAAACCTACCATGTTAAATTTTTCTGGAATCCATTCAGACTCCATATATCAATGAATATCGAGGGTGCCTAATACTTTTGAACAAGGCTGTATTTTTGGTGCTTATCATCATTTCCTTAATATGCATATCCTGAAAAAAAATGAAACAGAGAAAACATTGCCATGAAAGTAATTTCCATTTTTCTTTAAATAAATGTTTGAGCACTTTCTATCATAAAATACACGGTCTAAATTATATATTTTAATAGTTTAAGAATTATATAAAAGTTCAGTCTAAAAATGTATTAATTCTCAAACGAAAAGTAATTTAGACGTTCTTTTTAAACCAAAAAAACTAAAAAGGTTAAAATTAAATACTTTGTTATTTATTTCTTTATAACTTACGAAGTTTATATTTCAAACGTGAAAAGTTAATATAATATAATAGTACAATAATAAATTAATTATTTGGAGGAGCAGATATAGTTTTACGTTTTCCGGAACGTGGAACCGCTCTCCATTCTGTTGCTTTCTTCTTTAATATCTTGCATTGCAAAAGATCTGCTTGGTCATACAGTTGAGAACATCTGGTTTGTAACGAATATCAAATGCTTATAATTTCAATTCGAAATCTTATTTAAAGTCTTGAATTCGTAAAATAACATAATGTATAGCGTACCTGATGCCGAAAAATTAAAATTTCGTTTCCTTTGAACGATTAATTTTTATTCAACATGGTTGCACAACTGCGCTTTGTTGACTAATGGAAAAAAATAAATTAGTTTTGCTTCCTCTCCAAACTAATACCCCCATAATTTTAATAAAGTCTTTCTGTCGTTAATCTTTTTCTGATAAGGAAAAACCAATGCTTGTGAAATTCCATCTTATCATGTGTGGGGTCAGTCCTAAATATTTTGTTAAATTATTTTCTTTTTAATTATTTATTTATTATCACGAAATAATTCGTAAACGTTTTCTTTTTAATTATTTATTTATTATCACGTAAACGTTGGTATTATAATGTAATTATTTTATTTTTAATATATTGTACAAAGTTTCCTTTTTTTATTAAAACTTAATAGCTCTCGTAACCGACCCGGGGTACATGAATATCCAATTCAGACTACTCAATATTTTTCAAAACAATATTTTTCAAAACAACAATATCCGGTAAATCGATATCCATATTTAATAGCAAGTAGATCTCTCAGTATAGGTATACTGAGTTGCACACATTTGCGACTGTGCCAATTCCAAAGTATACAAATCGCAAATTCTCACACATGTTAATTTATGTTAACCTGTTACTTTCAAACGATGATACGTTGCCACACATGCTAAGTTGCTAAAGGTTAGAACGTAATTGTTTAATTTCTTTTAAGCTTTGCAAAAGTTTCGAATTTAGCCTTTTCAGGTTAAAAACTAGGCTTTAATCATCCTCATATTTTTGACCGTGCATATAATATTCCTTTGGTGGCTTTTTATTTTAAAAATACTTGTTGCAATAAATACGTATAAAAAGTGATTTTAAATAGAGTACTATATATTAGACTTACAGTCCTATTCTAGCAACCGTCAGTGACCAGTCATAAGTCACAAGAGAATCACAAGGGTGTGGTGAATCACTATTTGTGATTTTTTGGTATTCTGAGTTGGAAGCCACAGGACACTGAGGTAAATTTATTGTGATTTTCCTAACTCAGAATACCGCACACATCAACTATCATAATCAAACATCACAAGAGCTTGTGACTTGTGACCGGTCACAATGCCAGAATAGGGCTATAACAATAATCGCTGAAAAGTGCTGGCGAATACCAAATATTACAATAATGTGATATTATTCTGATATACGACATGTGCAAGGTAGAGGAAAACCATAATTTATTTTTATTTTTGTTTCATTAAACTCAAAAAACCAAATTTTCATTTGCTTGCCAATCAAATAAATTTCTATAAAGCATACATTTTATTAAAATTTTTCAGATAAGGATCAGAATAACTATTGTTTCACATTTAATGATTTGTCCAAACTCTCGCCTTCATAAGGGATTAATTTCAGGGTAAGGAAAAATTCACTCATGAACCAAAAAATTCGAATCTTTTTCGTTCGATTCAGTTCATGAGTGAAGAAAAAACATGTTGACTCATGATTGAAATTTTTCTAAGAATCTTATCTTTTTCCGCTCATCGAGCGAGTGAATTTTATTATCTCCTTTGGTTTCCAATCGCTCGTGAGTGAGTAGAAAAATCCCTGTAAAAGAAATTTTCACTCGTGAAACATTCAGAGCAGAAAAGAATTATTCGCGGATGGTTCAATCCGATTTTGGAATTTGAAGTATTCAGGCGATGTGGATTATTTTTTCTTTTTGTGCTTAATCGATGTAAATTATCTAAAGATACCTTAAATAAGGTAGGTACTTTTAGTAAAACTTAACGGAAATATTTTAAAGGAATTAGTTATAGATGACATAGAATAAGGTCATAAAATTAAATAAGTTCTACCTTTTCTTACGTAATTTTAAGTCAAATTTTTAAAATAAAGAAAAAATAATGATTTTTTAAAGCCTGAAATGAATTTTTTCTCTTTTATTTTTGGTTCTTGAACTTCGTGAATCATTCGCGATTTTTTTCACATGCATAGCGATCATGAGTGAATTTTATTTTAAATCACGGTTTTAAAAATTCACTCGTGAAGAAAATGGATTTTATTCATGAGCCGATCATAACTTTTCACTCATGAGCGAAAAATAAAAATCATGGTTTTTTTTTCATTCATTGATTGGTTCAGTGATTGGTATTTTTTTGATTCTCCTTACCCTGATTAATTTGTAGTAAATATTGATTGAAGTGACTCATATATTCTTTAAAGTACCTCACATAAAACAATTTATATCTACAGACCAGTTTTTCTGATCACCTTTCGGAAGACCACCGGATTAAGATTCACTATGATAGAAAAGATTTTCACGACCCGTTTAGACATAATAACAGATCATGAGGAGCAATTTACATGTTGCTATAAAGTAAATCCTACTAAACGAGCACCACCTGTAGCAATCCAGTTGGTTTTGAGAATTAGATGACTTATTTTAATTACATGATTTTGAGATCAAGCCAGCAGAAGGTTCTGCGATCCTCAACTATGGTCTCAACGCCATGTGCTCTGCTCCTTCTTAATACATGCTAACTACTAATTCTCTGCGGCTTGGTCGTTCCAATCGAGAGCGGTAATAATTTTCCCGATCGGAATCAAAAGCAAAAAGCCAATCGAGTCTGGGAACAGATACAAAACGTGTCGATTTCGAGGCGACTGATCGTTCTGGTAGGAGGTCTCTGTGCCCCCTTTCAAGTACAGGTTTTGTTGTTTTTCGTGAAGTGCGCATAGAGGGGCCCAAGCAATTAGATTGGCTCATGGCTGCATTCTTGAATAAATTATCACAAAAGGTGCAATAGCGTGACAAATGATTTATGCTGGTGTAAATCGTAAGCAACTCCAATAGGGTGCTTGTTGTATCGCAATACTCTGAGGTGAGACCCACAGTCATTATCAAATGAGCGCGTGTTCCTAACAACTCGCGTGCTACAAAAAGGTCTTTTGTATTAATATGTATAAGCCCTTACAATCGTGTGGCACACTGAATGCTCGCTTAGCTAAATAATATTCTTGTTGATTTGATGCCCGGTGTACTTGGTCCTTTGGTAACATACTTTCACTTATTTAAGCCATCATTACCATCAATTTCGAAAGTCTGTGATTTCGAATTCCCCCGCTAGACATAAACTGAGTTATCCCTAAACGCTTGCTTTTTTTACAGAATTGCTTTCTTATGTAAATGGAATTCTAAACTAATTGCTCTATCTGTCTATTAATAAATGTCGAAATTAGCTCTCTTGGAAGTTCAAATTAGACAGGCTTTTGCAACAGAACTTGCCACATTTTTACTAATCAATGTAATTCTTACTTTCCGTGTCTTCCCATAAGAATTAAGAATGCCCACTAAGAGTTTCAGCAAATTGGTAATATTTAGGACCTCATTGCGTCTACGATTCGCGGCTTGTTGAGGGCTAAATGTTGTTGATGTGAATATCATTAAATCGTGTTCCTTTAGTAGGTTGCTGGACTGAGCTAATTATTTTACTACCTCATCAAATGGTAATAAAACTCTCCATTAATAATAGAAAAAGAAAGGGTCTAGCTGGTTAACCCATTAACGCCCAAGCGACCATTTATGAGTCGATTTGAAATTCACTTGACAGAACCGATCAAATATAGAAAGTGGTATATCAAAATATGGTTTTTTGCTTAAAATTGTTTGCTCTTTCATAATCTGCAACCAGAATTGTAATATTACGCACTCAAAAATTACTATGGCGGCTCAAAGATGGCGCAAATATTGCAAATATTTCTTTATTGAATTGATTGGTAATATCGAATATCAAACTTTAAATTCTGCACTAGAATATTTAAATCGATTTTTAGGATATAAACAGCATCCATCCAACTTTATGCATTTGAAAAAGTCTAAATTTTCCAAATATCAAATACGGGATTTTATCTATTGTCTTATGTTTTCAGGTTCGGCATAATACATGTCTTATGTTTTCAGACTTTTCTTCTTTTCAGGTGATCCTATATTTATTTTTATACTTATTAATTTGTATAATACAGTTTTATATTACAAGTGAGTGTAGAAGAGAGTGGAGCAATATTATTACTTTGTGAGGTCTTTTATTAAGAAATATATTGCAATTATTTGGAATTTTTATTACTCCGCCCAGTTTCAAACATGCGTGAATGAACAGTGTGCATGACAAATATGAATGAACGGTGGGGTGAGTGTAATTCAGCGATGATGTCACGCCAGTCCCAATCCTGGAAAAATCGCAGAGGGCAATCGTTTCGGTTTCATTTTGTCGACTCACTAATCTTGTCTTTAGGTAGAAAACCGTTGATAATATGATCTCTTTGTGAATTTCAAAAACTGCTTGGATCGTTTCAAGGTAGGAAATGACTTAAAAAAAATGAATACTTAAAAAATATTCAGACTTAAAAAAGAAGTAAAAATACCGAAAAATGCTGAAAAAACGGTTTTTCGATATTATGACTCTGTTGCACCAAATCTAAAAATCTGAAATAATTCATGGATATAGTTCGACATCCAGAGAATAACATATATTTTTTTTTCGTTTCTATTTTTTTGTTTTTTTTTTTAAATTGAATTTTGAAAATTTCGAACTTATATAAAAATTTTAATTTCCCGCCAAAAATTTCAAAAAAAAATACCATATTGTAGCTGACAAAGGCCCTATAATTAGAGAAAAAAAAGAATTTTCTATGTCTACAAGAAGCCGAGATATCGCCAAAACACTAAAAATCACGTTTTAATTTTTTTTGAGGTTATGTGAGGGTCTATGGGTCTGAAAATTTCAGCAAAGATGTACTTTTTCATGTACTATATAAGGATATTTTTTGTTTTTCAAAAGCGCTGGGGGCAATTTTCACCTCCTTAACCGGCTGGACCCTTTGCCGATAGTAGAAATATCGTTGTATAGATGAGGAATTGTAATTAATTTTTTAGAGCCCGAACATAAACCCCGTAAAAATGCGGGGAAATCTCAGATTTAATTTCCTCACCAACTATGCCTTTGTTATGTTAAAATTAACATTGTATTAAACCTATACTGATTATTGATGATGCTGCTTAACTTTTCTCGTCACAGAAGTTGTAATGGATTATTTCAATGGGCTTTTTTTTTTCTCTTATACTACGAATTCAGAACAATTATTACTTTTTGAGAAAAACAGGATCGGCAATAAAATTTGCCGAATGAAAATTTCTGATTTTCTACAATTTTTCCACAAAATATGATAATCTCTAGAGCACAAGCAACAAATATCTGCAGTTGTTATAGCAGCACTCATGAATTAGCTATGCTATCAAATAACAAAGTAGAATAGTAAAAGATACACAGTTAGCTAGAGGTAGTATAGTAGAAATTTTGAACAAATATTTGAAAAACTAAAGTTTCGTACCTCCGACTTCAGCGCAATTTTCTCACAAAAATTTAAGCTTTAGCAGATTCTTCAGTATACTAGCCTACGCAATTCTTACAAGTGTAAAAGCTCCCCAGAGTTTTCTTTCACGTAAAATTGTATTTTTTTGTATTGCGTTTTTTTTCTAATTTCCTCGTATAAATGTACAACATCTCAAGATTATTATGTTAAAATGTCGAAGTTGATTGAAGTAATACTAACGGATATATGGAGTTGTAAGTCTCCGCCCCTCCGATCCGGCTTCGAGCAGTTCCTGTGCTTTATAAATTCAGGCTTTAGACTTTAAAAGCGTTTTTCTCACACTTAGCATTTTCAAAGTAGGTAAACTCTCTAGCTCAAAATCTACTACTCCAATCCTTTTGAAATTTTACACACTCTTTCTTCGCATAAATCACGAGGTAACCCTGTCGAGTTTTTTTTTGTTATTTGTTTTTCTTTTTATTTTATTTTATTTTTAAATAACAAAACTTCCGTATTTTGACTTCTAAGTGTTACCATACGTAAAAAAAAAAAAAAAAAAAAAAAAAATCGACAGCGTTACTTCAAGGAACTTATCAAATAATGAAATCTTTTTGGTTTTTTGATTTCAGATGATTAAGTCATGATTTAAGCGGTTCACCGCAACCCAATTTGTTTTTGCGAAGATTTGCTAATAATGGCTCATTTCTTTATAAATATCAATGAAAATTTGATAAAATATTCTTCACATGTTATTTTATTATACACTAATTAAATTAAAAAAAAAGTATTAACTATATCGTCAGAAAAAAATTATTGGAAATATGCCTTTTTTATAGCGAATTAACCCCTCCTTAAGCCGTTTCTTCACTCACCATGTCGATTATTTTTTCTTCTATATTCTTCTTCACTTAAAATTCCCTTTTGCATGTAAACCACTGATAACACTTTTAAATTGTTGGCAAATGATATTTTGAAGTGACATCTGTTAATTATTAAATGCGTAAATATGCAGAGACCGAAAAATATTTTTACGTTCGAGCCAAGTTGATCTTCATTTAAAGAATAAAATTATCTGACAATTGAATAAATGACTAAACAAAATAAAAAATAAAGGGTTCCTAGCTATAAGCGTGTCCGCTTGGACCTAAGCAAGAAAATCCCATACCTATACCATACATGGATGTGTCCTTATGAGTTAAGTTTGGAGGTACCATATTTATTTCGTATATCAAAAAACAGGGGAACTAGAGGGCGAAAACCTTTTGAACATTAGGTCCTCCTAGTGTCCAACAGAGATTGAGTTTGGATTTTAGATTGCTGTAGTTGTATCATATACTAATGTACTTTGAAATGACAGTGAGAAAACATATATATGTAAATTGAAATGAGAAGTTTGGAAGCAGTGTGAATCTTCAAGGCCAGTAAGTAACAGCTTCCTTTGAGTGTCCAGAGCTGGAAATGAGATATATGATAAAGGGCGTCAAGATATACATGTATGCCAAAAATGATGAAAATCGAAGGAGTGGAAGGGTCTCATTTTTTTGAGCAATTATTCGTGTGAATCTTCAAGGTCAGTAAATAACAGCTTCCTTTGAGTGTCCAGAGCTGGAAATTAGATATATGATAAAGGGCGTCAAGATATACATGTATGCCAAAAATGATGAAAATCGAAGGAGTGGAAGGGTCTCATTTTTTTGAGCAATTATTCGTATATTCATTATTCCATTGATTCACTTGGTTCGAGAGCTAAGGAATTCCAAATCAAAAGTTGAGGGATTGGTAAGACTCAATCGAAAAGTCTCATCATCAAAAATAATGGTCCCCGGTGGGAATTGAGCTTCCTGTTTCGTTTTCATCATTTCATATGATATTCAAGTGAAAATGAGCGATTGCTACCCATAAAGTGCAATAAAAATGAATGAAGTGAGATTCAAGCTAATTGCTCTGCAATGACTCACATACATGCTCTTAGACACAAGATGATTATTGATTGACCTTCTATAAGGTCATAATTAATCATAATGAGCAATTATATTCAAGTATATGGAAGATTTGGTTTAGGTCCAAAAGTCAATGCTTATAGCTAGGAACCCTTTATATTAAAATAACAAAAACTCTTCAAATCTAACCCTTTATTGCATGACTTTTTTTTTTGGCTGAAAAAATTATTTTCAGAAGATAATAGCTTTACGGATCACAAGTTTAGGAAAATAAAGTTATTTTGATTTTTGGTTTTGTAAAAAATTTATATTTTATATTAATATCACATATGATATTTTATGCAGTAATGCAAAATAAATAAGAGTAAAATTATAACAACGAAAACAATTTCATTCCAATAGCAAAACAATATTCTCAATTAAAAAAAAACTTAAAACAATTAGTAACAATATGACGTGAAATAAAAATTAAGCAGGCTCTGTTTATCACATTCATTCACAGAAAAAAAAAAAAATGGTGGAAAAAAATTTCATTTGTGAAATTTGACGAAACAGTTTCTTTCTTTGTTGAGGCAGAGAGCTAAATTGCATTTTTCACATTTGACGAAGGTAAGTTTATTGCACCCTGGGTATTTGCATGATAGCCTTGACAGCATCCACTCAGGCCAATGACTAGTATTGTCGGTGCGCACTTCTTTTGGAGGAAGATGAGAAGCTGTTGCCCTTTTACGTTTAATGTCAATTTTCTTATTTAATTCAAATGATGGCCTCCCAATCCTTTGACTTGCACCCATTCTACAAAGCGTTTCTGCCACTTCAACTTTAAAATCAGCTAGCGATAAAAGATTGAGATCATTTCCCGTCCTCTGAACCTCAACTCGCCTTTGAAATAAAATAAAAAATAACACCCAACAATAATATGAAATCTAGATCAGATATACCTGTATAGAATCCACGCATTAGAGATAGTCATATCTAGTAAATGGTAAAATATGCGTATATACCATTTTTTGGACCGTAGTTTTATTTTATATCTGCCAATCAGAGAGTCTAAGAGGTCAACTCCACCCATGAACATATTGTATTCCTTTATTATAGCTGGGCAGTTAACGGTTACTGTTCCGGCACCTTTTACATGCCTTACAGATTTTTGAAGAGGTTGTTCGCCGATGAAATTTGAAATAACATTTACGATTTTTGTATCCTTCCAGGAGACAACAGTTAGATCCATTCCATCTACAGAGGTTACCACTTCATTAGAGGATCCACGCGGCATATTCTTCCACCATTTGTCCTCTGGTAATTTGCAATTAGGAAGGCGGTTTTTTCTTATAGTGCCCAGACTTAAAATACCTTTCTTGTACAATTCAGAAATTAATGGAATGGACGTATAGTAGTTGTCAAAAAATACTCGGTAATTCAAATTTGTAGGTATATTCCGAGTTAATCTCACAACTACGTTGGAGCTTGCGCCCAAGTTCTTTTCGATTTCGGGACGAACGAAATCATTATTTTCCTGCCCAGTATATACTTCAAAATTGTATGCAAAACCAGAAATTCCACAAAGGACATATAATTTATATCCCCACTTATGAGGTTTTGCTGGTAGATATTGCTTTAAATAGCTTCGTGCTTTAGTGGAGCACATTTGCTCATCGACGCAAAGGCATTTTTCGAATGAAACCTTTTGGAAGTTTGTAATCAAACTATTTATAAGCGGCCGAATTTTATGCAGTCTATCATGTAAAGGGTCGTCTTTGGGAAACATCTTTTCATTGTCATTAAAATGCAGAAACTGTCGAATTTTTTCAAATTTATTAACAGACATTGTGTTTTGTATTAAAACACTTCCAAGTGTACTATTCCAGTACCTTCTAATATTGGGAATTTGAACTACTGTAGTTAGCAAACAAATTCCAATATATTTGTATATATCGTTTTCTGTTACTATAAAAGGTCTACTTGGATCTCGTTGGCAGGAATATAAATTTGTTTGAAATACAGTTTCAGATAATATACTACGACCAAATAAGAAATTGAAGAAAGCGAAAGGTGTAGTCAGTTGCATCAAATTTTGTGATAACTCGGTCTGTCCATTGAATTCGAAATTGGCACTATTATTATTATCAAAACTCTTACTTTTCCATATCAACTTTGAGTATTTCTGTTTTATTTCTTTCAATTCCTCTGCTGCTGAAGGTTTAATTGGAGGAGTTTGATCACTGAGAAGAAATATTGTTGGCATATTGTTAATGTCGAACAAGTTCTCTTCATCATCTTCCTGCCCCGAAATTTCTTCATTTGACTGTTCAATAATAATGTTTTCGTAAAATTCTTCATCATTCCCATCATTTCCAAATTCATCCTCACTTTCATCCCAACTTTCTACTATTTTTAACAGTTCAGCTTCAGTTAAACCTTGTGCCATTTTCACTCTAAAAGAAATTCCTTCAGTGCATGATCTAACATTTGTGAAATAGTATCATATAAGATATGAACGGGAAAAAGATGTCATGACGCATAATATATCACATATGATATTAAACATTTTTAGTCCATTTCTTCGCCTTTATATTTATGTAAGAATCAAATTTTGATATGAAAACCGAAGTACTACTTTTTATTAACCAGAAAAATACATACCTATTAGATTTTAGCCCACTTTAAATAAGTTTTCACAGTAAAACTAAGAAGAACTTTATTGACAGGTGCAAAACCGCGCAACTATTGAACATTTGAACATTTACCGCCAAAATCTTTCATTTGCATTGTCTTGCCTGCAGCAGATTTTTATAAAAACTAAATGCACCTAGTGTTACCAATTCTATTTTTTCCTCAAACTTAACAAAATAACTATAAAAAGCAAATTATAACAAGCATATCATATATGATACGGCATGCAAAAAAGGGCTAAGACATCTCGTCTATTTCTGCTAATAATAACAAAGATCCAAAAAATTTGTGATGTATGGCACTCCATGATCTTTCCGTACAAAACCCCATTTGTTGAGAATTTCGTATTATTTTGCAAATTGATTGCATCTTAATTTACTACCTACATAATAACCACATCGACCACATAAAATATATATTGCATATTTGATCATATAAATTTTATGTTGAACGGACGTGATTTTCTCGTTCGTAATACTTTAAATCATTCGTACATTATGAATCAACTGAATCTGGATAAAATCCAGCTAGAGAGAGAATTCATTTATAGATTTGGAATTCTAGTTCAAGCCATACCATACAAAAAGATGTATATACAAAATTCAGGTTTTTATTATGATAACACGAGGATTAATTGAGTGCTAGATATTCGGCCTATGAAAAACTGAATAAGTTAATGAAAATCGGCAATAACATAGCCAATAAAATTCAGATTGTGAAAGTGAAACATACAAAGCAAATGCTTCGACGATTACGTTGTAATTAGCTGAATATGCTGAGAGACTGTTGAGTTCATATGAATGTGAATTCCTTCCGCACACTGCCTACTTATTGATTTTGTAAATACATACTTACAATTCATTGCTTTGATAAATTGTTGATTGGCTTGCAAATTGTCTCAGAATATTCATGCTAGTTAAACTTGTAGAAAATGAACGCATTAACTCACTAGATATATATATATATATTCGATAAAATTACTAAATTATTAATAATTACTGTGATGTGAAACTTATTACGTTTTCCTGTTATAAAAATGTTTTAACTTCAAAAAGTCAAAATTGGTTTTATTGAAGTAATGAGCCAAAAATTGCCAGTATATGTACTTGCTATGTTATAAAACATTAGACATCGATTGAAAAAAAAGTATTCCGGACAGAAAATTATAAAACAAAAAAAATTAAAATATTACGAGTGCGCAAAGTGACGAGTCTGCGAATGATCTTGATCATGACACATGCTAACCTAATCTTTTTACACATGTACATACGCTATCAGTATCAAATTTATGGCTTTCAGTTGGAGTTGCCAAAAATCCTTTTAGTTATGTCTTTTTGAAGCGTTGTAGTGTGTAAATAAGTTTTTGATCCCCAGAACAATTTCAGCTATTGTAAATCGGTTTAGACTTCGGGTACGTCCTCTATAAAACAAAATTATAGTTTTTATAGATACACAGAAGAATATACATGCTAGCATTTCCTTTTCCTTCTATATTATCTCCTCCTATAGAAGATGAAAAGTAAAAAGTGTTTTCCAACTTTTTTTTAAATTTTTTATCATTTAACAAACTTAATTAATTTATGTAAATTTTCATATTAATTTGCTTTGATCTTATGATCTGTATTTTGTGTACATATCTATACATGAAGAACCTTTTTAGCGTTTTATATTAACATAACATTTAATTACATATGCATGCCTTATATGTGTTTTACATATTAATAAGAATTAAGCCATATCGGCTTTGCCAATGAAAAAATCTAAAGAAATCAAAGAAATCTAAAGAAAGGAATTTGAAAAACAACAAACACCGTGACCCAAAAAACCTTGGAATTCACCTTCTAGAGCCATTTTAATCAGTTTTTAACCTATATACTGTTGCTGTTTAATTTAATAACTATGTCAAACTTTCTGCAACCGACGTTCTGTCTTATCGCTAAAATCTGATAATAGATCGGGTTTTTAAAGTTCCTAATGGAAGTTCTGCTTTATATTGTACAATCTTTCCACATGCAACGAGAAGCGTAACAGAAATTTTCACAAAATTTACATTTTTTAATATCAATAATTTATAAAACGAAAAACGATCTCCTAATTTAGGTGATTAATTTTCTCATTCAATGAAATCCCGGATAAATGTCCGATGTTTTTTCAACAAATTTGCAGCAATTTACACTTCATTGTAACCCAGTGGTTTATGTTAATGATGTTTCGTCTGGGGATATATAAAGTAGACAAAAATAATTTCCGTATTCACAAGCTTTTGTGAAGTCGCCAATTCAGTGTGTAGTCAGAAAGTAAAAAGACACTTTTTGCGACTTTTTTTCTAGATTGACCATATGTAGTGTTTTCACTAATATATTTCATTAATATTCTTACCATTTCACATGTTTTCTTTACTTTTGGACCAATTAAACCCTCTTACAGAATACTTATATAGAATATGTACTTGGTATTGCTGGAGAATGAATGAAATCATAGAATAGTAATAAATATTTTCATCAATGACAAGGAAACTTACCTTAAACAGCACTTCAATAGATCAGATATTCAAAACGTCTTCGGTCCTGAATAATAACATGCCCACATCCACGGAAGAGAGGTCTCTGTGACTTTTAGCATAATACTATATATTTAAATAATTTAATGAATGAATTTAACATTTCTTCCTATGTAAATTCTGTGGTCAATAATAAGGATTTTCATATATTGTAAAAATTAGATTGTCATGTAAATGTTGAAATGATCCCTGAATTTAATATCTAGATTAGGGTCAAGCTCATTATTAAGTCTTCCTCTACAAACTTTACCACTTTTGGCTATAGTATTTTTTGCCATATAGTTTCCCTTAAGACTTAACTATAATTAAAATGCGTCTCGGAAATTAAATCAAAAAGCGTCATTCTTTTGTTGCGATTTTTTGTATATTCCGACAAAGCATCATTACAATTTGTATAAATACCTTTAGATAAATACGTTTCTCTTCTTTTTTTTTTTTTTTGCAGACACATTTTTCAAGAATTCTTTAAATTAACGAATTCAAGAAAATTTCTTATTCGTCTTATCGAGCCACATTAGTCTGAAATTGTGAAATGGAAAGCAATGGAAAAAGATTTGATTTTTGTCAAAGCTTTCTGAGATATTGGGGCCTATTCTGCTAATCTTAGTCACTGGCTATGCAGTGGGTACTTTCGCTTAGCCACTACGATTGTCACTTTTGTCCGATTTCTTATTCTACTAATGAAAGTGGCTATCATAGCCGTTCTCCAGTTTACATAGCTGCTGTCAAAACTCTGTTGCTATGAATAGCCCACCTGTGGGGCATTTCACGTGAAGCGGACAAAAAAAAAAAAAAACAAATGTCAAGTACTGGATTTTGTTCATAATTGGGTTAATTGTATGGGACCTAAATAAATGTAGGGGAGCGAGGGGCTTGTTGTAACAATTTTAAAAAATAATGATATATCTTGAGGTGTATTGGTTAAATTACCACTAACTAAACTTTGATTGATACTCTAACTATTCTTCTATTAAGGGCTTACATACGTACAGAATTTTCAGAAAATCGACTTTTTGTTTTACAGATTATTATTCTCTATAGTTTTAGACGTATTTCTGTGAAAGTCTATTGTAACAATTCCACATAGATCGAAAGTTATTATAGAAAACGTGGCTGCCCGACGTGAGTCTGATGCGCGAAGGTAGCTGTCCCTTGTTTGAGGCAACTGGCCGTTACTTTCGGAGCCTTTCAGCCTGTCAGAAAAAAATAAACAACAACAATTGTTTACTGACAAGGAAGGCATACAATATAAGCTGGAATGGGAGATTAGACGTAAGTTAACAGTATAAATTAAAAAAAGTATAAAATTCTTGCTTTAGTTGCGCGCGACCTCGAGCGAAACGCACTTGAAACATCAAATGCGTTTTTTTCAAAACTTCTTTTTCCGGCACGGTTGACATGATAACTCATACAGATTTTAATATTTTTTTATGCTTTTTTTTTTTTAAATATTCGAAATTGGTTTTCTCTATAGTCTGTCGAGCCTATTATTAAGTTTCAATGAGTTTCTTTATCAAAGAATTTAGTCTTCATCTGAATTACAGTTGATACAAACAAAAGATATAGTATCTCCTGTGACACATCCTACATGTGCCCACATCTTACATACAATACATTCTACCCAATCACGTTTTGAATGACTATACGCTTCATCGCAAACAAGACAATGCCAATCTTCAGATTCTGAATTCTGAATTTAGAATCCTTTTTTTAACTCTTTTTATTCCATCTTTATTTTTCGCTGATTTTTTACCTTTTCCTTTCCCTTATCTTTATCATCTTTTTTTTTTTGCTTTTTCTTCATCTTTTCTTCATATTCCATTCTCAAAGCTTCTTTTTCAGGCGTGTCTGTCAAAACAGCAGACTTCCTTTTGCGTCTGCAATTTGTATTTTTTTTTCGTGGTGGTGCCTTTAGTAATGGTCTAATCTTCGATGGGGAAAATTGATTGGTAAGCTAGTTTCCTTATTTCGATAGGAAGTAATCCAAAATATATTTAGGCGCACTTAAGAATATATGAAGACATTTTATATTCTTCTTCTTCTGTGAATACTTGTTTAGGCTTGACATAGCCTACTTTTGGACTTTCATTATACTTCTTCTTAATGTATCTTTGAAGAGATACGTGACATAGACCGAAATTCTTACTCGCCTTCCGAATACTACAGTTGTTTTCTAAAACTTCAGCTGCAGCTAACTTGTATACCTCCTGGCTTTGTGTTGCCCGCTCTGTCTTTCTCTTATACTGTCTCATCTAAATGAAAACAAATAAGGTATATTACATTACAAATAATAACAGTAACTTACAACAATCTGTGGGAAAGTTGTAACATGTTACAACAAACCCCAAGATTTTGTTACAACTAGCCCCAAGGTATAGTTCTTAATATTTATCACGATAACTATTAAATCAACTTAGTAATCTCGAAAACTGTTACACAACATCATAAATAATTATATTTTAGCATCAAATAAAATACAGAAGGTTCCAATTAGTCGAAAATAGTAAAGCTAATCAACAATTTACGAAAGTAAAATTATACGTTACCTGGCGACAACGAAGCGCTTGCACACAACCACTCACTGCGCCGCCTGGCGGGACACTGGCTGTGATGAAGCGGCGCGGCGCGTTATAATTGTAAGATTAGTTAAAAAAAAATTCGTGAATAAAGTTTAAATTCCTATTGAAAAAGGTCTGTTAATACTTACCCCTGTTACAACAAGCCCCGCGCTCCCCTACATGATTATTTTTATTTTTTTAGCTTAGTAACCAATTTATGCAACTTTAAAGAATTGGCAAAATTTGAGGAAATGATTTTTCGAATGCTATTAATACAGTGAATCAAATGGATTGAATAATATAATATAATCGTGTTTATTTGGGAATATTACTTGTTTTTCTTAGAAATTGGATTTTTTTTCGTATAGTAAACCGGAGGTTAACATTAAAAATCTGATTTTTTCGAAACTTCGCATTGTTCTAAAATTTTTATTTTTACCAAAAAATATAGCTTGTAGTACAGAAATATTATGTAAAATTTTTTAGAATGGTATCTTGATTCGTTTAGAAGATAACTAAAGTACTAAGGTGCCGCACGGCGCGAAGGTGAGCGGTTCGTTAGTGTGGCTGTCTTACTCACTGCTTACGGCTTATTATTATAACTAATGAAATATGATTAAATAACCATAATTAAAAACAAAATTTAATTAATTTGTTTGGTAAAATTCATTAATTCATTATTAAATTATTAATCAATCAATTAAATTTTGTTCGGAAGGTTTCGGTCGGAAGGTTAAATATAATAAGGAGGTAATAAAAAATAGGTATAATTTATTTTGTAATATTAACTACTTTACAGTTCGTGGTATAACTTGTTCGTTTTACAATTATGCCCTCAGACGTTGGTATAAAGGCACAAAACAAAAATGATATATAGTACAGATGGGGACTTACATTACATTTTAAAAACAGAAAGAAGATTTTAGCACTGAAGCTGAAATTCATTTCCATGCGACCTCACATGGAAAGGGGTCATGTGTTAGTCTTGGCGGGAACCTCAAAAGACTTGAAGCCCGTGCCAGCCTTCAATTGCCTGCAAATAGAGCCATAACTAAACCTGTATGATTACATGATGGGACGAAAACGGCTTTAACGGAAACTGCAGTTTTTTATTATTCCAAAGAAGAGATATATCAAGACTTTTTTTGCAACCGCGATCTAAGAACTCTGTCACCATTTCATGGACTAAAAAGTTCCACGCCCTTATACCAACGTCTGAGGGCATAATTGTAAAACGAAAAAGTTATACCACGGGCTGTAAAGTAGTTAAAATTACAAAATAAATTATACCCATTTTTTATTCCCTCATTTTTATATTTAACCTTCCGACCGAAACCTTCCGAACAAAATTTAATTGATTGATTAATAATTTAATAATGATGATAATTATAATAAATTTAACCAAACAAATTTATTAAATTTTGTTTTTAATTATGGTTATTTAAACATTTTTCTTTAACGAAAGACGCTTTAATCGAAATTCGAACTGAGTCCGATTTGAGGGAAATGATTAGTACCACAAAAGTATTGGCTGAAGAGATTAATGTTGAGACAGAATTTCCCGCACAGATTCATCCCCCTCCCAGAAAACTAATGTTTATATATGTAAGCTTTAAAGGGCGACCAGGTCAGTTAGCTCAAAGACGAGTGCTCTTGTTAAACGGACTTTAATGACTGACTCGGTATGCATAAAAAGTGCAAGTTTCACTTATTGATAATGGTAGCGATTCTTTCCGGAAGAGAACCTGCTATATGAGTTCTTATATTTATGAGCCTATAGATGCACCCATAACAGATCCAAAAACGTAATTTAAAGTTTTTTAATATTATTTACTGGACACCGCTATAACACGAATGACGAACGTTTCGAACTTTCAAAGGAAAGCAACCTTTTTCTTTTAACAAAACCTACAAAATTGGAAAACAAAATGTTTCTCAGGAAAAAACAACGCTCTGTTTAAATTTACAAAATAAATTGAGGTGTGGCTTAAACTCTGATATTGATGAGAAATCTCTCTTCAGAAATTTAACTTTTACCAATCTTCTAATGATTACACAACCCTATTAGATATTTTGTATTATTTATTTTCAAGCAAGTTAATTTGGTAGTTAGTTGCAAGTATCCAAAACACAGAAATAAATTAACATAACATAACCCAAGCAGCCACCGCCACCCTTATCACTAACAATAAGAGTATACCATTAATTTTGTCTTTGACGTAGCTTTGCGATTGTCTTTAATCGATATGTTATCACTACTTCAGTTAATTAAATGAATTTTATTTTCTTTGGCGAAAGCGGAATAAATATAAACCAAAACCATGAAGGCAGATTCAATAAAATAAATTATTGTTGAGCGCAGCTTCTACCTGGATAACTCACTGAAATTGAGATATTTCCGCGAAAACATAATCAACGTTGGTTTTCACATAGTATTGCTGTCAAAATGTCTTGTGGCTTGCCACCTAGATAAGAGAATTTGCATGATTGAAAAGCAAACAAAACGTCCCAAAAAGGTGGGTAGTGATAATTTGTAGCGGACGCATAAAGTATAAATCAATCGCTATACTGGATAGATCCGCTCATATTGGATAAAAGTTGTCCCAGCAAGTTATATTGAAGACAGCGGCCACTGGTGGCTGACTTATTCAGTTGTTGCTTATACATTCTTCGCTGCCGCTTTGGAATAACACATGCATTGTTGCTGCACAGTCGATGATGAAAAATTGCATAAGATATTAAAGATCTGTTAATTTGGAAGGATAATTAATAAATACCTGGCGTAGGACTAGGGAATTTCAATCATTTGATAAATCGCATCATGATTCGGCTGCTAATTAGGCGGCTCGCAAAAGCAATTCGTTGAATTTCACTGTTCCTCGCTATTGGTTCTTTTGTTTAAGGATTGCAAACGGATTGATAAATTAGCTCAACCTCAATGCAATTAGTTTGTTTCTTGGCTTGTTTAGACAGATGTTACCTCATATAGTCAGCTTACAGAATTGTTTATTATACGAAGTTCCACCTCGTGAATAAATAATCGAATAATAATCCTCATGCAAGTGGGCGTGCTATAAAGTACAGTGCTGCATTATATTTGGTTTTTGAACTTTTTTGGTAATCCTGTTCACTTTAGTTATTTAATGATTTTTGTATATTTACCGAAGTGTTTTTACCCATTATTATTTGAAATGAAATGTAAAAAACTTAGATAGATAGTTACTATAAAATTAACAATGCAGCAAGTGCATACAGATTAGAGTTGATTCGATTCCTCGCGAATTTTGATGAAACGTTATAGAAAAGAATATGCAAAAAGTAATGTCAATTTGGTATCTCCATAAAACAACTCCTAGTGTTTTCTGGTAAGATTTGTTAAAATCACGTAGTACTACGACCAAAAAAAGAAGCTATGGGTGGATTCCCGCAACCCTATGGGAGTAGTTTTCAAAAATTAAGTCAGACCTACTGTAGATTCTTCACTTCTTCACAAAATTTAGACGTTTCGAGCTTTTTCAGCAATCACTAAAATTTTTTTTTATTTGCATATTGTATGGGGCTAGTTTTCACTCCTTCTGAGAACGCCACTGAATAACGTTGGTGGTACGTGAGTGTTTACCCAAGTCATAGTATTATGTGATTTTAGCCACTTTTACCATCCATGAAAATGGAGATCCTGTTAGCTTTAATGTTTTTTTCCCTCTTTCTCCTGCATCATCCTAATTTCGGGGTGGTTTCTCGCAACCCTGTGGGGGTAGTTTTCAAGCACAATATCAACCCTACTGCAGTTGTTTAATACCTCCGCAAAACTCAGACGTTTCGAGCTTTTTAAGCAGCCACTGGTGTTTTAATTTGAGTTGTGTATTATCGGGGTGGTTTTCAACCGCTATGGGGGCGTCATTGAATAACATTGGTGGTACATGAGAGCCTACATACGAGTCATAGGAGTGTGCGATTTTTGCCCATCGTAGTATCCATACCATTGGAACTCATCTTAGATTTAATGCTTTTTCCCTGGTTTCTCCATGCCATTTGAAATCATAAGATGTTTCTCGCTACCCTATGGGAATGATTTCGAGTAGTACGTCAAACCTACTGTAGTTTCGTGTCACAGCTTTTTCAGCGGCCATCGTTGTTTTTGATCATTTGGTTAAAATATGGGGGTCGTTTTGCAGATATTCTTACAAATGGACTTCTTAATTTCAAACATAGAAACTGACGAACATCATTAAAACTAAATACATAGATTAAATTGACAGAGGGAGTGTTAAAGGCAAACTGTTTGATCTATGGCAAATCTCATATTGTTAGACTTATAATCACACATATACTTATATTTGAAGTCATTTATACGAATATGTCCGTAGAGCGACATGTGGAGGTGGTGGAGAGTCTGTCAGCTATTGAAAAATAATAGCTAAAGTTTAAATTTTCTCAAGGTTGTTTAACTAAATTATTTAAAAAATAGTGGTGAGCTTAGCTACCGATAATCGTGGGGCGTTTGGGGTCACCACAGCCCCCAACATGTTGCATGTAAAAAAAATGTTCTAGAATTTTTCCGATTGTTCTCGAATATTTGAATGTACTAGGAATGTACTCGCATTTACGAGAATGTTCTCGAGTGTACTAAAGTTTTTCCGCATGTACTATACTTTTCTCGGATGTACGAGAATGTTCTCGAATGTACTGGAATGAAATGGACCACAAGGATCGAGAATGTTCTCGTACACTGAGAGGAATTTAACGATCATAATGAAAAAAATGCATATTGAATTGAAAAAACCCTTGTCAATATACGGTCAAAAAGAAGTGGTTTTTATTATCACAATATTTTTGTCAATTTCACAAAACCTCAAAAGTACGTTAAATATTTTCGTTTTGAAAATTATTTCTCACCATGACTACTATCATTCAATATGAAAATAATATCGAAATTAAACATATCGATTATAATATATCGAAAATGGAAGTGAAAATTTTGTCGATGTTACAAATTCCATTTTATTCTTTTGAAAATTACTTTTTCATTTGTAAAGTTCATTCGAAGGCTTTCTGTATCTAATTATAGATACCTTTAAAATAAGGCTGAGTTTTTCATTAGGTTCAGGGTCTAGATTAGCTACTCAACATGGGAATACAACAACAGCGCCACATTTTAAAGAGTTGTACAGAAAGAGAGAAAATAAAAAAAATACATTTTTTTAAGTTTTTATTTTTCCTACAGAAGGAATCAAGACATCGTTTTGAAGTTTTGCAAGTATATTTACTCCGACATTGAGAATGCAAACATATTTTTTCTGGATTTTTACATTGGTTTGTTTGGTGACCCGACTTTTTCTAAAAAAGAACATCCACAAATGACGGTTGACATGAATTCGGCCGTCTGGGACATCTAACTAAAAAAACAAAAATGGTTGCACACTCCTCTGCCATTTCCTGCTAAAAGTAACTTTTTAAGATAACAGAGAACCACTTCGAACAAGAGCACAAAATAAACTGATAGTTCTATAATACAGAACTCACATAAAGACATTTGGATTTTATAAAACCGACTTTAACTTCGTGAACAGCGACCCCAAAAACCCCCACTTACCAAATTTGGTGTAAATCGGTGGTCATTTACAAATTTAAGGATTTTTAGGAGTTTGACCCCATTTTGGGTCCGCCATCTTGAAATTTTGAAAAAATGACAAAAAGTGTTTGTTTTTTTGTCTAAAAACATAACCTGGAATAAAAAATAGGGATTCCCATTTAAAATACTGGACTTGACCTTCAAATGACCTTCAAGGTTAAGTTCAAGGTCAAATCAAGGTCACCAATTGTTGTCCCCCTCTGACCCCTACAACTTTTGTCTGAGAAGTTTTTTTCGATACCGCTTTCCGGACGAGATATTTTGAGTGGTCAATTAAAATGACTCACCCGGTATTTTCTACTCAAAAATGTATAATTTTCCATAAGATAACAAGTCAAAATCAAACATTTCCAGGGAAAATTTGTATAAACGAAGAAATTTTGCCGTGTCAACAAATATATATTTTGAAATGTACAAAAATCTTTCTAATGGTTTCATTAGTGGAAAAAGTAATTAAACATTTGAAAATATATTTTTTAATTTGATAAAACATTGTTAGTTTAACAACCGGACATTTGTCGAGTGAGCTTTTGTTTAATTTCCTGTAGAAATAATTGTTTCTTTGACAATTTTTTTATTTTGGCGATAATATATTTTCCGTTTAACAGCTCTTGTTGTGTTTTTGCAAAAATTATTTTTTCAATATGATAGCGATATTTCTCTCAGAGTATGTTCGAAGACCATTACGTGTGAGTGGTGGTCTACTTCCGGTCTGAATATTCTACTTCCAGTAGGAGGCGGAAGCAATAAAGTCCCCATTTAAACCCAGCATGCATAAGTTATGATGTATAATGTGAATTCGCCGTAAAAAAACGCAATTCCGGAGTTAAAGGTTTACTTCCGGTTTGAACAACTTCAAAAGTCATATATATATATAGGCGAATATATTACTATTTTAAAAAATGTATTGAATGAAAGTTATGTATTTTTAATCGTGGAATCCAAATTCGAGGTCAAAATAGAGCCCTTCCATTTAAAAAAAGGTACTCCAGTCTAAATAACGTACTTTTGGTCGAAACAGTAAGCTGAACGTAGCGCCAATCGACAGAGCGTACCCACTTTACTTAACACTTTACCGATCGCAAGCTTATTTATAGATTAAAAATATAATTTAAGAGCTACTTAGGACAGAAAATGCAGTAGGTGCGAGAGAATTTCTCTTAAGCAAAATTGCGGCCTTTAATGTGTTAATTGGAGCAATCGACCTGGCGAAAAAAAAAGTTTTTGGTTGATTAAAAAGCGTGAACAGGTGGTTTGGACACCGTGTTTAAGAATGTACTGTGATAAAATTATTTAGTATGTAAGATATTTATGTACCCCGAAAGAATAAACAGAAAAGAAAAGTCTTTTATAGCATTTGTTCTATTATATTAGATAATAGGTATAGAAAAAAAAACTGCACAGATGTACCAAAAAGAAACTCAGCAAAGTGGGTTAATTATAAGATAACTGGCAGAAATAACATGAAAAATATAAGTGACTTTATCAAACAAACAAAACTGGACACTTTTATTTAACAAATAATCCGTATTTCATTACCAAAACTGTCTGCTTTATTTATGACGAGATTATTGATTGTAATGTATATTGCTGATATTTTTCCTTTAACCCCTTAATGCGCAAAACGAGAATTTTCTGCACGCAAGTTCAATTGTACAATCCGAATAGAAAATTGGGACGATTTTCTTCCAAAATCGTATATAGGGGGTTTTTGGCGATGCTCTTTCAGAATCTGGCTTTTGTTCTGCATAAAAGCTTCAAACCCTTTTTGCTTTTCTATACAATTTTTTTGTAAAATTGATTCTTTTCGTGTAAAAAGATCGCGATATTTTTTAATACATTACTGTACAATATAGCCAATTAGCAAAAACCAAAACAAAACAAAAATGTTCAAAACCATGGCTTGAGAAAGTTTAGAAATTCGAACTGCGCCTTCTGGTAGTTATATAATCATTTAATAGCAGCATCGACAAGATAATCAACTTTGAAAAAGAAAAAAAAACAAAACAAAATCAGCAGTTTTTTTAAAACAACCAAAAAAATAATAGCTTTTATGCAAAACAAATGCGAGATTCTGAAAGAGCATCCCCAAAAACCCCCTATATAGGATTTTGGAAGACAATCGCCCCAATTTTAAAAATATAAATTTAAAATATTGTGCACATCTCGGGCTATCGGTCTCTCTATCTCTCTTTCTAGTTATTTAGCTAGTTAGTTTTGTTTTCTCTATTTCCTTTTATGAATTCTTGTACTTATTATCGGGTTGTTTTTTGTTTGTTTTTGTTTTGTTGTTATTAAGATTAATTTGAACTTTTGCCAATTTAAATCTTTCCTCCTGAACTTGGCATTTTTAGTGCTTTTGGAAAATTTTCAACGTAGTGATTCCCTAAGTCTTCGATTATTTTCATATTTGGCGCGGAATATTAATAAACCAAAAAATATTCATGCAATGGCACAAGTAATGACCCTAACACTTTACCGACCGCAAGCCTATTAATAGATTCAAAACAGAACTTAAGAGATAATTAGAGCAGAAAATGCATTTGGTGCGAGTGGAGAGTTTCTCTTAAGCAAAATTGCAGTCGGTAATGTGTTAATAATTGAATTTCAGTACATCTTACATCCCACAATAAAGTACAACTACTGCAACATAGATGGCACTTGAGGGGTATGAATAAAACCGGCGTTCACCTAAAACTTTTCGGCGTTCCGCCGTTGGGCGTTGTGTTGTAATCATACTCAGCTGGAATGCAAAGTATAGCAGCAGTGCTGAGGCAGGAGCTCGACCCCAAGTCTTTTCGCGACGTGCGCGTGGGCATTCCCCAGAATTTTAATTTCTGGATTTATAAAATCTCCGTGAAAATGATATAATTCAATTAAATTTAAAGTGAAAGGAAAAATAAGCCCTTCAGAGTAAGGACTTTTGGGTCTGGGCCACAATTTTTACAAGAGTTGCCGCCTTAATTATAGGAATGTCTTAAATTCTCACAATGAAAGTACAATAACTACCTAAAGGTGAACAGTTTTGAGAGATGTGTTCTGGGGCCTTACTCCTGAAAACGAAGCGAAGCGAAAACAATGAAGCGCAATGCAAGTAGTATCTAGCAATATGAAAAATTGTATTGTTTATTAATATAATGTGTTATTATTAGCTCTGTATAACTTAAAAATTACTGAGAAAAAACTTAAAAATAATAACTTACAGATGGCAATGGGGATAAAAATCAGTAAGATAACATCTTCAAGTACAAATTGTCTTGTTTGTGTATATAAAACGTCATATTGTCAGTTGATTAAAAATAACGACAATATATTCTAACCAGACGACCGGTCATTTTTAAAATTCGCCACTAAATATATTTACAGCTAACTTACAGTACAGTACAGTACAGTATGATTTTACAAAAATTTTCTCCTGGAAATTAAATCTGGTAAAATTTTGTAAGCGGGTGCTGTCAAAAGATAAAATGTACGTGGAGATAAAATACAAGTTCGAATAAAAAGTGTTACTCGCGAGTAAAAACTTTTAGAAGACATACAGACCTATTAAGGTAGAAAATATAACAAATTCTAAGCAGTATGAGATATATATCAGATATATGGAGGATCACCCCAAACTGGGTAGCAACTCAGTTATGAACACCGAGGCCAGCTACCTGAAAAGATAGCATTGGATGCAGTGCTGAAGGACCTCCAACTAGAGAAGTTTATGCTTGGAAAAAGCTTGATTTATAAATAATTGTAATGGAAAATATAAATAATTATAAAGAAAAAGCTTAGAAATAATGAGGTACAACGAGGAACTGGGGGTGGGGCTAAGAAGCATTAAGTTGTTCACCTCTAGAAGAGAAGGTTAGTGAATTAGTAAGCATGCGCTCTGTAGTTCCTCGGATAAGGAATATGTTCCTTTCACTTGCGTCATCGACAATAACACAGCCTCAAAAAAAAAAAAAAAAAAAAAAAAAAAAAAAAAAAAAAAAAAAACATCAGACCAGTGAATGAGACCGTCATATCCCTATGTATTTTTGGACGCTGAATCCGAATTCGAGGTCAACCAAACTCTTTTACCCCCAAAATAATTTGCTAGACCCAAAAAACAACTCCTAAGTTTTGCGCAGGTTAAAAAGAACTGCAGTAAGTTTGACACTATGCTTGGAAACCCCACAGGAAGAACGACCCCTAAATTCGAATGATGCAGGAGAAATTAAGAAAAAATATTAAATCTAATGGGATCTTCATTTTCATGGACTTCATTGACTGCTGAAAAAGCTCGAAATGTATGAATTTTGTGAAGAAGAGAAGAATCTACAGTCGGTCTGACTTAATTTTTGAAAACTACTCCCATAAGGTTGCGGGAATCCACACCTAGCTACTTCTTCTGTGGGTGGTTTTCAAAAATTAAGTCAGACCTTCTGTAGATTCTCCTCTTCTTCACAAAACTCAGACGTTTCGAGCTACGTATTGAATGGTCTTTCACCCCCTCTGAAAGCATCACTGCATAACGTTGGTGGAGCGTGACCGTTTACCCCCAAGTCATAGTACTACGTGATTTTAGCCAATCTTATCATCCATGAAAGTGGAGATTCTATTAGATCTAATGTTTTTTCCCTCTTTCTCCTGTGTTATTCGAATTTAGGGGTGGTTCCTCGCAACCCTATAGGGGTAGTTTCCAAGCACAATGTCAAACTTACTGCAGTTTTTTTTATCTTTGCAAAATTCAGATATTTCGAGATTTTTTAGTAGTCACTGCTGTTTTCCTTTGAATTGCGTATTTTATGAGGGTAATTTTCAACCCTCATGGGGCGTCACTGAATAATATTGGTGGTATGTGAATGCTTGCTTACGAGTCATAGTAGTTTGCGATTTTAGCCAATCGAAGTCTCCATACAAATGGAAATCATATTAGATTTAATGCTTTTTCCCTGGATTACCCGAGCCATTTAAAGTCAGGGGTTGTTTCTCTAAATCCTATGGGGGTGGTTTCGAGTATTACGTCAAACCTACTGCAGATTCGTGTCACACCTTTTTCAGCGGCCATTGTTGTTTTTGATCAGTTGGGTAGTTTTCACCCACTCACGGGATGTGTTTCAAATCTATTGAATGGACGTTAGTGTTTACTCTTAGTTTGATCGTGATACACCTGCAAATTTATATAATTCGATTCACTAAGACCGAACAACTATTCTCCAAGCTTAATCTCATTTTCACCCTATTCAGGGAATGGTTTGGCTTTAGCTTTAGGGTGTACGAGTTTATTTGACCTCGGATTCGGATTCAGCATCCAAAAATACACAGGGATATGATGGTTTTGTTCGTTGGTCTGACAATGTTTTTTTTTTTTTTGTGAGGCTGTGTAATTATGCTGATATGGTCACAGAAGAATATGTGCACATAGAATACTAATTTTGATACAAAAACACACCTAAATTACTCTAAAGTAGATAACGTGTATTTATCGGGTACTAGACCTAGTAAATCTATTTCTCAATTTGAAACAAATACTCAATCTGAAACAGAGCCAAGTACTTCAGTCGAAGGAACTACTCGACCTGGATTAAGTAGGCCAAGGAAAACTAAGGAATAGCTTAGATACAAGCGATTTAAAACTTTTGTATTGCTCTACAAGATCCAAAAAAAAGTTTTTTTTTAAAATGTTTCAGATTCGCTGAAAACAATAAGTGCATGTAGTAGAGGTACGGAAAAAATCAGTAGAAAAACGGCTACGACTTGAAAGACTGAAGGTCAAATGACAAAAAAAAAGGTTATTGAAATAAAGCACAAAGAAAGATTAGAAATAGAGAAAACAAAGCGTTTGCATTTACAAATCGAAGAAAAAAAGCTCGAACTCGAAGAAGAAAAACTAAAGCTTAAAGAGAAACAAATAAACCAAAAATGCTGAGAATATTAAGTTAATAAAACAGTTAACATAAATTCCTACATTCCGTCCTATATATATATGGGGTTTGATTTCACGAATTGCTTTTTTATTCCTCAAATTTCCTTCTTCATCTTTACTTTCTTCGCCTGAACTAGTGAAAAATTAAACATATTTATACAGCAAATCTCTTAAAAACCACAAACAAATTTAAAGTTTTCACAATTATCAAAAGTCGTTAAATTATTGAAGGTTTTCTGCCAATGTTGGTCGCTCTGGCGATATTTATGAAGCCGTATGGCAATTTTCCTCAAGTGGCCACTACTAAATTTCTCAACTATTCTTGCATTAGTAGTGGCCACGGTCAAATTCACCCGTAAAACACTGTTTTCAAAACAACACTTAAGTAAATTAAACATTATATTAATTTTTTATAGCTCTATGACGAAATACCCTCGCAAATTTGACAGTCTGAGGAATTTGTTTTTTGAAACTGATCTCCTTAGTCCAATTCACTAGCAAAACGGCATCCGGCGATCCGCACTTTAGTTTGTGTTTTATCAAGTGAAATTTCTCCGAAACAACTAATGACCTAAACAGGGGGTTCGGGTCTAATGCCACCAGAGGGTACAGGTAGGGTCCTATCGCGATTTCAAACTTCTACGCGCCTTAATAATCTTATTTTGTACACAAAAAGTACAAAGTGGCCACTACTAGTGCATTTACTTTACCAGGTTTTATTTTTTCAAACGAGTTTTTTCTCATGCAAAGTTTTGGTAGTGCGAGAATCTCAAATGCGAAATTTTGTTTTTTATGTTATTATTTTTGGTCAATCGTACCACGTTCGATAAGTACATTTTGGTGCAGTACTTAAAAACATAAGAAATAAAAAACTGTTTATGACGAATTTACATAAAACCAAGGGGATCAAAAGAATTGTTGAGTCTATATATTATCCTTAAATTATTTAAAGGCCGCCATATGTGCTTTGTTCCAGAGCACGGTTTTATTTTTACTTTTATGTTAAGCCCTAATTGTGAAATATTTAAATAAATAAATAAATATGTAAAGGCAAATATAACAAATAGAATCAGTTAAATCCTACTTAATTAGAATCTATCTATCCTTCATTTTGACTTCTTTCCTTTCATTAACTTCCTAAGGTAGTAAGTTTTCTGCAAGTCCCGGAAAGCTAATAAACATTTTTACAGCCAGTTGCAATAAACATAATAAAGATTTTGTAGGGCTCTTCACAGCTTCTTCCCCAAGTATATCCCAGCTTTGTCACATTAAATTAATTCCATTTCATCGCCCAGCAGACTTTTGGCGTAAGACTGCTCAATTATATCTTGAAACATAAATACTTCATGTGATCCAACTGCTAACAAGACATTTCTGCTTCTTGGCTGTTTCATTACACCTTCCGCGCATTCATGCATCAAAATTGCATTATACGCAGATCTGTGCATTCATATCTGATGGCGGCAAGATCAAAGGTTTCCACGACGAAATGAAAGGCTGGAAATGGTAGAATTTCGGCTTGAAGATCCATGCAAAAAAAGGAAAATAACATTTCGCAGTAATTGCTGAACGCTTTTGAAATCTGGAAATTTTGAAGGAATGCGTTTCAATGGATGTGTACTTATCGAATGCAAGTTAACCGGGAACATACATTTGTATCGTTACGCTGAAGGCAAGTCCTCGTGATTTGCCAGCTTACTTTCTCCAAAATTATAAGGCAATTTAGATACCGGTTGCAAAAATATATAACAAGAACATGTAAAACTGAATATATCTCAATGGCCCACTATGCTAACTAAGTGATAAGTATATATGTACATGGAACACTTTGCGTAATTTCTTATGGGTCTCTTTTATTATTAGCGAAAGTAAATCCTGTAAAAGTGAAGTACCACCTTGTTTCGTTGTTACTCAAGAACCTACTTTGTTTGCTTTTTTCGATATATTGAAAATAATTATTTTAGGGCAGTATCGTCGACAACGTCTCATTTTTTGGTACAACGGTCACACCCATTGGTAAATTAAAGTTAATCAATCATTTTGGAATCAGTACAAATTCCTTTTGCATGGACCTGTTATACAATTACATTCAGCAAGCAGTTGATTCAGTTCAGTTATTGATCCCGCAAAACCGAGCATGACCTTGTGCAACCGACCCGAAAGTTTTAATTTCTCGGTTTGTACTTGCTTATTACCAGAGAAAAGTAATAAAATGAACAAAAATTAACCAGGCAATTTTTACTGATTGTTGCATATGACTCAGAGTACCTTCTGGTTTCTTCAGATTTATTCAGTTGCAGTCGAAAATTTATTCTGAAAACAAATGCGAATGTGCCTTAGGTACTGTGTGAATTGTACTAATTATCATTTTGGCGTTAAATTACCAAAAAGTTGATTACTTACGATTTGCTTAATGCTTATTTTCTTTTTATCATTTATAGCTAAATAACGAGAAGTGTACTAGAAAGAATTTAGGTTTTTGCGTACTTTTAGGGTGCTTTTTTTCGCGGATATTTTTTTTGAAGCCCTTAATATTAATATTAAGTACTAGGCCAAGGCGTATAAAGATTTCCCATATAAAATACACGTAAACTTTGATTATTTTTCTTCAAAACTCTACAGCTCAGAGGCATTTTATGGTATAATCTTGGTCAATGGTAGGATTTCTTCAGAATTGAATGCTCTACAAAAGTGTCCATTGCGGCGTAACCCTAACTCCCACCAGCGAGGTAGTACGGGTCACTAACCTTAATTTTTCCATGAAACTCTCGCTTTTTACCCCTATCTCGTACACAACAAGAGGTACAGAAAAAGTGAAAATGACAAACTTGTAGGAAATTCAATTTCCTACAAAAAAGTTCTGGAACACCAAATCGCTAACATCGATATTTCTTGAGATATTGGGCTTTGAAGTTGAGGTATATTGAGCTAAATTGTAGAAACACTACCTCAACTTCAAAGGAATACGTGTGAATTTTTTTCAGAATTTGTCGGGACATTTTTGGATTTTTCAAAAATTTGCCAAATCCAAAAAACCAAAAATAGTCGAAAAATTCTGAAAAAATTCACACGTATTGTTTGGCTAATATTATTTTCTGTTCTATACAATTTTCTTGTAAAGTTGATCCCACCAAAAACATTCTGTAAAAAACTAGCCAAGTCTCGATGGAGCTGCTTGTTTATCTCTAAAAAGTAATGAAATCTAGACAAAGTCGTGCCAAATCTAAGGTTCCTTACTGCGATTTCTTTATTATTATAGTTAATGTTGTGTGACTTGGCCGTTGAACATTCTTTATACGTTAGTGGGTACAAGTCAATTTTGTTTACACGTAATGTTATATCTGTTGTAACTACCTATGTTTGTTAAGCGAGATAATAGCCCATACTGGTATTGGTAATTGGACGCTAGTGTCTCATTTTAGGCTGTTGTTGATTTTTCAGCATTGACAATGCTGACTTCTGCTCTCTTCTTTTTGGAGCGTCAAATCGACCACCGATCTAACATAAAATAGACGTGCAGACGGACTTCTATCAATGATTAGAAGTCCGTCTGTACTGGAAATAATTTTTTATACTGTTTGTTTCAGGCTCGCCTATACATAAGTATTATTGAAATACGCAGCTTTATCAAGCCTACAATTGACTGGTTATTGAATCAACGTTTTCCAAGTGGCAATTTTCCATCGTCAATGGGTAGCGGTTCTGGCGACAGATTGGTGCAATGGTGTCATGGAGCACCTGGTTTTGTACCCTTGTGTATCCTTCTACGGCCAAGTCACACAACATTAACTATAATAATAAAGAAATCGCAGTAAGGAACCTTAGATTTGGCACGACTTTGTCTAGATTTCATTACTTTTTAGAGATAAACAAGCAGCTCCATCGAGACTTGGCTAGTTTTTTACAGAATGTTTTTGGTGGGATTTCACTTCTTTTTGTAGAAACGTGGGCATATTGATTTATTTTATTAGATTTTCTTATTTGACACAATTTTTTTCTTTTTAGGAGTAGTTTTTTTATTATTACAAATCTTTCTTTTCTTTTTTTCCGATTCTGATTCTTGTACAGTAGCAACAGTTTTTCGTATTGCTAGATTAAATTAGAAGATGTGTCCCACTACGCTGGATTTTTGCAATGACAGTCGTTTTTTTTATGTACCAATAGTAGAAGAGGGCATTACCATATCTCTAATACAGCTGAGACCAGCTGAGGGTTCTTCATCAGATACTTCAGACCTTCGATTTTTGACATCAAATGAAGCGGCCCACCAAGAATAATATTTTTTATAAAGGCGGTATGTCGATTTCTAATAGTTTGGTTGGGCTCTTGTGTTTTCTAATCAGGGTCACCAGGTACTCCAGATCTTCGATTATCCTAGTTTTTATAGTTTTCCCTTTATGTGGCCATTAAACCCTAACTCTGTACCAAATTTCAGCTCTCTGAGTTTATGGGAAGTACTAGTTCTATTTTGATGATTATGAGTGAGTGAGTGAGTGAGTGTCATAAATGCGAAACTTTGCTTTCGTTTAACTTCGGAACTAAATGACCTACAGACTTGAAATTTTGGATTTCAAGTATGTGATTATAGCTTACTGGATGACGAAAATTTCTGCGTTCTGGTCTTATCCAGAGGTTTTCAAATAGGGGCCTGAAAATGCGGCGAAATGATTCCAGTAAAGGATAGTACGGCAGTGTTTGCTTCGCGCTCGACTTGGCGGGGGCACTGCCGTGCCCCCAGATCCTTTTCGTGTAAAAAAATCGCAAAATTTTTTATTACATTGCTATACATAATGGCCATTTTGCAAAAATTTAAGCAAAAAAGAACTTTCAAAACCATGTTTTGAGAATATCTAGACATTCGGACCATGATTTCTGGTGGTTATATGATCATTCAATAGTAGCAACAACAAGATAATCAACTTTGAAAAGAAAAAAGACCAACAAAAATTCGCAGTTTTTTTTAAAAAACCCAAAAAATAATAGGGTTTTTGAAGATTTTATGCAAAACAAGTGCCAGATTCTGAAAGAACATTCCCGAAAACCCCCTATGTACGATTTTGGAAGAAAATCGCCCCAATTTTCTATTCGAATCGTACAATTGAACTTGGGTTCACAAAATTGTCTTTTTGCGCATTAATGGGTTAAGATCCATGGTCAAGGTCAAGGTCAACCAAAAATGTTTATGGTTGTAATGACATGCCTTGATAACTACAAACAACTTTTGTGGTCAAATATTTCTGTTAGGGACCTTGGTTTCCGAGTTAAGCGACTAGAGACTTCGTCTACAGCAAATGTCTCACACTTCACCCCTCTATATCTCCGCAACTAATCATAGGATGACTTCGGGCCCATTGAGACTTTTGATCAGCAGGTTGAGAACTACCTTTCTGCAAAGTTTCAGGGAATTTGACCGGGACCCGATTTCCATACAATTTGTGCGGGGTCCTTAGAGCTAGAATGTGAGTTTATTCATCTATGATGGTTTTTGTAGTTTAACTGAAGAAATTATCAATTTTTATTACTAAAAGTTGGAGATAGCCAATATTTAAGGGAAACCCAATGAGAATTGTACTTAACTGTGTATAATAATACTAAAATTATATTAAGTATAGGTTAGACAGGGAACATTCCAAAATTGCAATTGCCTCAAACAAAAAGTTAGAAGTTAAACTAATGACAGCAATTAAAAGTAAAATCATTTAAACCACAGGTGTAAAAATCACAAAAAACATGGGTGAGCTAATAAAAATTATTTGTGCGTATCCGTGGGGGGTTCATTTAACAATTACATCAACACACATATCATGGCGTTTTATTAGAGCATATTGTTGGGGAAACATATAACACGAACTAAATTCAAATTATCCATTTACAATGCTATATCCTTCAGATCCCACTTGAATTCTTTTCACAACCAATTCTGCTCAGACCTATTTTGGGATTATTACTCGGCATCCTTTAACTTAAATAAAGACCCTTGATTACAAGATGAAAGGAAATTTAATCTAAAGGCAAAAAAAGTTTCAATATATCGAGCACGCATACTTGCTACAACTCTTTACGACGAAATGAATTGCGGCAGTCATCCCATTCTGCATCTAACGTGTAAAGATTACCGTGAGTTTACACATTTCTCGCCGATGTTTTGGACTCAATTTTCCGCTCAACACGATGTTTTGACCTACAGAGTTTGCGCGAAAGGTTTCGCGTCGCGTCGTATATTTATAGTCGTCTCAAGAAGCATTGCGATCGATCGGAGACATCGATTTTTCCTTGATTGGCTGTGGTTGTCATCGTCGCAGCGCGATCCGTGGAACTGAAAATGCGTCTGACATCATTGCCTCTCCTACCACCGAGCCGCAAATAAGGCTACTTTTGTATGAAATCGCTGAAATGCACCGCTGCAAGTCCAGAAATTAGCATAACGTACAAATGTGGGTAGTGTTCCGACCAGAGAGCCGCTGCACAGATTCACAAACTCTGGCACACAAAATTTGTAAACTGCGCGTTCGGGTGAGTTTGCTGATCTGCGCGCGAGATCGCTACGATAAAAATCGAGCAACATAATTTCACGTTTCATGACCAGTAGACGTAGTCACCAGTAGCAAAAGTAGAGCAACCACGATCGTACGCATCTATGTCTAATTACGCGAGGCAAAAAAACGTTTTTATCTGAGAAGAAAAAAGTAAAAATATTTTTGGCAAGTGCTAGTACCTGCGAGTCGGAGAATCAGTTCGCATACGTGCCGGTGCGAGTGCCATAAGACGCGTGGAACACCGGTCGTAATTTAAATCGCTAGTCGCTGCTTACATACAGATCGAACCGCATCCGTGTAGTCTACCTTGACGTCGCGGGTGAAGTCTCTGATAGCGTATCACTCGAACACCGAGTTTCCGGCTGCTAATCTCGCTAGAAAGTACTTCTGACTATCCCACCCTATTATAGCTCAGTTTCTATACGCTTCCAGTGATAGTTCCAAGTCTAGTCAGTGAATATTCGATTTGTGTGATTACCACTATTAATAAAAAAAAATGAGCAACAGGACCACAGTGAGGAGCAACTCGTTATCCTGCAATCGGCTAGCTGACATCTGACCGTGCACAATTACTCAAGTGATAAATCATCGCCGCCGAACGTGACTTAATCACTGAACCAGTTCTACTTTGTCACCTGTGGTCACGGGCTCCGGCGCGGATTATCTTTAAATTTTATGAGATGCACCCATTTACACTGTCGCTGCCTCTTGATTTTCGTCCAGTGATCATTTAGTGCGGCTAGCAAGCTTCTACGAAAATACCTTTCACTTTCATTTGAGTACTAGTAGGCCCGTGCAATTATGACATCTCCCGACTAACAACTTGCAGTAACTTCCCGATGCTCCAAAAAAATATTTGTTGAAGCCAATCGATTCAGCTCGACGAAGAGTGTTTGTGGATGTTGTTCTTGTACAAAATTGTTTAAACAATAAGAAAATAATGGTTGAAATTTTTTTTTTAAATATGGGTTTTTTGAACTTTCAGCCTACATAACAGCAATAAATATAGAAAATGTATAGTAAATATTTTGACTGCAAGCATTTAGGCGCTTTCCACAATGACAGCAATTTTTCTTAAGTACGCATTTTTAATGCAAAAGAGATAAAAAAATTAAAATTTCGGTTTATATATATTAACTTATAAACAATTAAAGGAACGTTTTTAATGCCATCAACAGTAGTTAAAACAAAAATCGAAACCCCCATAAATTTTTTCTTATTTAATGTTACAATTTTGTTTTTGATATTTCCCAAGAATAAATATCGAATCAATTAAATCTTACAAACTTAAATTCAAATTCAAGTTGTTCAGAAGCTACACGATCACGAAATGACGCACCAACGATTATATACCAAATATGTATAAAACAAAATTAAGGGCAATTGATTTCATTACATAACAAATCCTTCATAAACAAAGGACAATTAACATCCTTTCATTATATAGTTATTTATTGGTTCCAGATAGATTCCCAAGTCTGACCACTGTGAAACGATGACCTATTTACACGACGATAACTCCGAATTGGAAAGTCGAAAAAATGTTTTAAGGCCCATTAAAAACATAAACTGGCTTGCTCCAACCGCACACAATAAAAATCCGTGTATATGCAAGTACCCATACATTTTGCCTTTCCTGTATGGAAAAAATACCTTTTATAAATCCTCCGGGTGTAGTAAAATTGTAGAATAACACTAGATTCGAAAAAAGCGTCCCTGAAAGTCCTCAAACTCAAACGATTCTAACAAAAATTGGTGTACAATAAGAAAACGTGATAAATTGACCTTACCTATATTTTCAACTCTTATGAGGATACGAACTAAAACACTAATATTGAAGTTATTCATCTACCCTTGAAAACCACTTTATAACAATTCTCATATGATGAATTTTTGCGACTGGATACCGCACAGTGTCAACGTTGAAATTTCGAAACTGAACAGAAATTTCAAATATCCGTTCTATTTGGAGTTAAATAGTGTTGACACATTATACAGTCCTTATGACGGAAGCCATCATTTTGATGACGATTTCTTTGAAATCCCACCAAACAGACAGCATCACCTTTTTTTTTATGGTTTTCGAAGTGCTTTGAGCTGGTTCATCTCTTTTACTTCATGATTTCTTGCGTTTAACATTGCTGTAGACAACCAATTTCCCGCTCCAGTGACGATTCGCTTCAAAAGTGAGATCATTTTCTTGACGTTTGAGAAGCGAATCACAGACGTCAATGCGACGGAGCAAATTTCTTTCTGTAGGAAAATGTGGAACCCATATGTCGAGTTTTGAAATAACACCAAGACGTTTTACATGATCATGAACGGTCGAATTCGATAAATATAATCTCTCAGCGATCTCACGAGTTGTTGTATTTATATATTTTGTCTTCATCAGCTTCAACTGGCCATCTTCAACATCAAAATTGTCTGAACGAAACCAGTTTTGACACTGGCGTTCTAACAGTACATCTTCTCCATACACATCGACTAATTTTTTCTAGCTTGAACAGCATTTTTACCTCTTCGATAGTAAAAAAGTAAAATGTGCCGAGAATTCTGCTTTCCACTCTCCATATTTTATAGGGTATAAAACAAAAATTATTGCACAGAATGAAACAAAGTTTTTCACAAACAAGCCTTGCTATATAGGTTGTCAAAATGTATAATGATATTGCGGCTTAAGTGTAAAGTTGGCTGCGATAAAATACAAATAAGTCTTCTGTTGGGAAAAAAACGAAATTACTTTCCGTACAACCCAATAATTTTCAATAAATTCCCTTGAATTTTAGCAAGTTTGGTCCCCATATTTCATTCGCCATGTAGAAATTCAAAATTTTATTCGTATATTCTGAAATAAGCGCGCTCGGAAAACCCCAAGGTCCAATTTTTATAGTAATCCGATCAAGTTTAAAATTGTTGATAGCCATCTTGCATTCGTCATTTTGCGACTCTACATATTATCTTTTATTTTTATTATGGCCCAGCTAATAAGCTATAATTAAGATTTTTTAACCCATTCAAGACAAAGAATTTTTTTGAAGATCATCTCCAGAAGCGAAGCAAATTTTGTTGTTTACATTAGTTATTTTGCATTTCCGACGGTCTTGGCTGTGGGCTATTTATTTTACGGTCTAACTTAAAACCAATACAAACTTTAAGCTTTACACAATTTAAAACTTTAATTTTTCTCACAACGAACTTATCTTTCCTACTGCTTTTTAACTAATGACTGATAAATGAAGTTCAGTTTCATAACACATAATGTTTATTAAAATCCGTCTAATAGATTTTGTGTGGTGTACGAGGTGCCTGTACGGTGTCTATATGTATACTATATGTATGGCAAAGTTCCATTAAGATCTGTGTAAACGTTTTTGCGTGACACAGACAGAACCCTATTATTATTTTATTATTATTATTGTTAGGGGTGACCCTCATGGTGGGCACTGCGATCAGACGGTCTTTTGTGCCGAAGCCCCTTTACAGTAAAAGGCGATCTGCTACCCTAAGGAACGCCAGAAGGTCTTTTACAGAAGATGAACGAGCTTCAGCCGAGTCCAGGAACTCCTGACCGAAGATCTTTCTTCTTAACCGTGCTAAAGCCGGACAAGCACACAAAATGTGTGATGTAGTTTCGTCGTCTTCAAGACACAGACGACAATCCGTCTTATTTGACAGACCTATTTTATATAGGTGGTATCTTAGCCCATGGTGGTCAGTTAGGTAACCTACCAACAGTCTGAGATCCGCTTTACTCAAAGCATTGATTTCAGTGTAGGCATAGGGTCTGACGAGCTCTTTAGCTTGCCGGATCCCAGGGAAGTTATCGCAGTGTATGTACTGTAGATTCCTGACACATTCTGCTGACAGCAGACACAACCCTATTTGTCATATAAATTATATGTCATAAATTGCCACAATCACAACTAAAAAAGTTTCAAAATGCTGCTCTCCTATTCAAGGTAATGATGGCTTCCGTTACAATGATGAATAATTTGCCCATGGTATAAATATAGGTCCAAATATGTTAAGTTGATGATGAATACAAAGCTATCATATGGTATAAAATGAAGGAATTTTGTTATAATAACTGTTGCATATTCTAGGAAGTTTTAAATTTTCAATTTTCAATTTTCAATTTTTCAATGCACAAGTCGAAGTTCGACCGTGACCAGTAAGTAAATAAAAAAATTAGCTCAATTTTATTAATAAAAATAATTTTCTTTATCAACAATAACGCACTGTTTTACAGTTAGTTTGGGATGTTAGATGTAGATTAATGTGGCTGTCCGAAGGCACACTTACGCCATTATAGGGCCATTGTGAAGCCACTTTTTTGTGACCAGGGTTTGTCGTGGGGATAACACGTCGCGTTACCAATCGAGCTATTTAGGCCCCCAAATAATAACTCACAAGTAAATATAAAAAACACAAGGTTTAACAACAGTCGTATGTAATGTATACGCAAATGTATAACATTCGGATATAATTGTATGGTGCTCGTATGTCTAGACTTTGACCTAATTACCCAGATCGACAACCTGCAATCATATTTTCCCCACAATGGGTTAAAAATCGAGAACTTCAACTGCTTTTGTGCCTCCGCTTTCAGCATGCATGCGAACAAAATGCACCTTGGGAAACAAGGTTATTATTTTACCGAGCAGTAATCACGGAACACTCGAGTGTCACCCGATTGCAAAAAAGTTCATGGGATAAAAGCCTCGCTTGAAGAGGATTTCGCATCTTACAAAGCTTCTTGGCATCTCCTGCCTGCATTCACGGACCAAGCGAAATTCGAAATTTTAAACTACGAGTAGTTCTTTGGCAAATTATTAAAACTTTTTGCCGATAAGGCATTATCGGCAAATAATTAATGGAATTTTCGTTATCTCCTACTTTCCTGCCAACACTATAAGCTCGCCTGACCCCTTAAAATAGCTTTTAATTTCTTGGAAGGAGGGAAAAATAAATATGTGTTTTTTTTATTTCGAGCTTGGAGTAATTTATAATTGCTGATAAATGAAATACAAAGATGGCTTAAGTCGATTACTCGTTCATTTGCTCAATCGCTGACGTCAGTGCGCTGATTCGTTAGGCTGAGTATTATTTATTGTGCTAAATATTATGAACTCAGCTAGTCGCGGATGCAGTTTGGATTTGTTGACGGATTTATTTATATTTATTTTGCGCCAATTCGCTTAACACTCGCGTCGCTGAAAGTACTTTGAGATAAGTTCGATGAATGATATCAATATTCACCATAAATAATTTCAAAGAAGATTTTCTTCATCGCAGACCATTTGAGTTGTTTTCTGAAAAAATAGTCCTATATAGTTATATGTTGAGGATAATAAATTACCGTAAAAAACCATTGACAGTTGACTTTCAAGGGCAAATGATTATAAAAAAATTAACTATCTATATTTGCCAAATGGAAAGGTTATTGTACGTTATAGAATAAAGCAAGAAAATTAATTCAGTATTAGAAAACTAGTTCAGTTCATTCTTTTGATTTATAGTTTTCAGATAATATGTTTTTAGTTCGACATTCATTTGGTCGATCAGATCAGTCGATCAATCTTTTCCATAGTCCACTAACTATATACTATATATAGGGTAAGGTATGATTTGGTGTCAGAAATAAATAATGTAAAACTGATTTTTTCCATAAATACTTTGTGTACCCTTAGCCCTATGATGGACTCCTCAAAAGATTCCGTATCTGGAATCTCGGCGACATTGTTTTAGGAGAGGATTCTTGCAGAAATTTTAAATACAAAATACAAAAGTGAAAAATTTTATTTGTATTGTGTTGTCTTTACACAACTTGCAACGAAACTTTGCGGGAATGTACAGAAATTTTTGACGGAAAAATGTCACTTTTCGAAATTATAAAATTGGTTATCTCGGAAAGTACAAACGGCCGACAAATTTTTTTGCATATTCGTCACTTTTGACCCAAAGTGAACGTTTCTACAAAATTGATGAGAAATCCTCAAACTCAATTTGTTTCAAAAACTAGTAAAACAATGCCTGTTTGGATAAGTCATAAGATGTATTCCTTTTTAAACTAAAATTTGAAAATTGGGCCTTAAATTTTGAATAAGATGAGTTCAAATGCTTTTTCTCCGACTACTCAGTTATAACATATTTTTTAATTCTGTTCTGCTAATCTTACGAACAAAAGGTCTGATTTTGATATTGTCTTTATTTATTTATTCAATTTCATCAAATATTGACTGCTACAAAATATGAATGGATACACTCATAATAAATAAATGCCATAATAAAAGGCAAAAGTAACCTTAACTGAGCCGATTCCTTATTTGTTGTTTAGAAAGATTGAAGTCAATATTTATATAGTTCCGCTGGACGGTCTCAACACGATCAATGTGGACGGTGTAAAAAGGGGACCAGACAGGACTAGCAGACTCAAGGATGGGGCGAACGAAAGTACAATAAAGAACCTTTTTTTATATGCGGATCATTGAATTCCTTCGACCATCTCTTGACAAATACCAAAGTAGCATTGGCCTTAGCGACAATAGCCTTAATATGGTCGTCAAATGACATAACAGAATTAAGTACAACCCCCAAATCTTTGGCTTTGTCAAGCCGAGATAATGAACTCTTTTTACGAGCAAACGTCATTGTGGTGCACTTCCCTACGGTAAGAGGGGGGCAGTTAATAGAGCACCAATTAAGGAAAATCGTAGTTTAAAATTTCACAATCCCTTTCACCAGAAATCAGGCGAAATATTTTGGCATCGTTAGCACAACATAAGATCTTAGAGTTGTTTAAGATCAAAGACATATCGTTGATGTAAATTATAAATAAAAGAGGATCCAGATGGCTACCCTGAGGGACACCAGAAGTAGTCTTTATTTCGTCAGAAAAAGCTCCGCGAAATTTAACTCGCTGCATACGATCGGACAAGTAAGAACTTAGCCAATTCACAAAACAATTGGGGAAATCCAGAACAAATAACTTATAAATAAGAATATTGTGATTTATTTTGTCGAACGCTTTACTAAAATCAGTGAAAATGCAATCAACCTGCTTCAATAACAGATATGCAAAAATTAGTAAACTCCAAAAAATTAGTGCTGGTAGATTTCCCCTTCATAAAACCATGTTGAAATGAACCGAGGAAAGGTTTACAGTGAAAATACAAATTTTCACAGATTACAGCCTCAAGCAATTTAGCAAAAAAGCACAAATTAGCAATAGGGCGATAATTAGATATATCACACTTATTACCAGACTAGTGCAGAGGCTGTATTACTGAAAGCTTCCACTGTTTTGGAACCGTTAGATAAAGATAAATTAAATAAATAACACAACACAGAGACAAGGGACGGACTACACTTTTTGATAAAAGATGCAGGGATACCATCTGGACCGACTGAGAAACTACCAGCCATATCAGAGATACATTTAAAAAGGAACTCTTCGTCTAAAATCAGGTCTTTGGTGTGAAGAGAAATTTGCGGAAGCTTCGTCAAGTGGGTAAAATCATTAGCATTAATATCGCAGCAAGTATCACAGAATGCTGTTTTGAAAAATTCACAAAAAGATTGGCAGTTTCCAAAGGGTCTGGACTGTAATTGTCGCCAAGATTCAGTGATGAAGGGTAACCGTCAGAATTACGTTTGGAGTTGATGAATCTCCAAAACTCTCTGAGCTCATTGCGCAATGCAAACCGCATGTCAAGAAGATATTCGTTATAAGAGACCTCTAAACACGATGTAAACTGTGTACGCAAATTACAATATAACTCAAAATCGGAATCAGTCCTCGAGGTACAGAATCTCTTCCATGCCTTATTTTTTAAGTTTTTCAGATAGTTTATTGAGAGATTAATCCACGGCTGGAATGACGAAGAGCTCCTAGCGGGAGCAAGAGGTACGCAGAAATTGAAGTATAGAAAGATCACATCATAGAAATGATCAACGGCTTTGTCAATGTTACGCTCACCCAGAACTTTTGACCAATCACAAGCGGAAAGCCAGTCAGACATTTTAGAAAAATCGGCCTTTTAAAAGTTATAACAAAATCATTCAGAAGATGAGATGGTCTGAATCACAGGATCAAAAAAGAGAACCAGTTGAAGTGCAGGATGATGCAAAGTCTCAGGAACCAAAGGGGCCAAGCATCTTTCCATCAGAGTTCTATCCGGATTCGAAGAAAACATGGCTGATGCGTTTTGTGCTAATGAAGGACGTGGAGAATGTATCTCTTTTATTCTTCGCCAAGTCCATGCTAAGTAGTTAGAACAGAAGATCTAAGAGAATGAAACTTAAAAAATTATCGATAATCGATTTGAATTTTACAAATGACACACATTGCATGTTTATCTCAAATAGAGTATTTTTTGCATCGACACTGACCGAGTTTATATCGTGATTATTGATACGTACTGAAGGTAGAGTTTACGGCACATGTACACAGATATGGCACGTACACCACTGTGTTACATGTTATTCTCTCTGTGCACATGTGTGGTCCCCCTGTGTACCTGACGACTGACGGCCGAGGAGTTATTAATTAATTTGATTTGTTGTCCCAAGTGTTTTCTACTATACCATTTTTCATATTCCTAAACTAGTGTTTATTAACTGGCTATCTCAAGGGTCTTTAGAGAGCAGTTTTACGTTTATTCAAGAGTGGGATATTTTTGCATATGCATTTTTATTTTATTTTATTTATTTGATGTTACATGAAAAGATGAATTCCCCACGCCGAATCGCAATGGACAATATCGCTGGCATTAACCGATTAATGCGCAAAACGAGGATTTTGTGCACGCAAGTTCAATTGTACGATTCGAATAACAGATTGGGGCGAATTTCCTCCAAATTCATATATAAGGGGTTTTTGGGTGGGCTCTTTCAGAATCTGGCATTTGTTTTGCACAAAAACTTCGAAAACCCTATTATTTTTTGGGTTATTTCAAAAAAGGGCCGATTTTTTTTGGTCATTTTTCGTCTCAAAGTTGATTATCTTGTCGTTGCTGCTATTGAATGATCATATAACCACCAGAAATCGCGGTCCGAATGTCTACACTTTCTCAAACCATGGTTTTGAATTTTTTTTTCACTTTGGTTTTTGCAAAATGGCCATTTTGTACAGCAATGTAATAAAAAACTTCGCGATATTTTTACACGAAAATGATCAACTTTACAAAAAAAGTTTTTATAACAAAAAGTACTTATAATTAGCCAAGGATTGTAAGCCTATATGTAAATTTTTTCAGTATTTTTGTATTTGGCAAATTTTTCAAAAATCCAAAAATGCCCCGAAAAATTCTGAAAAAATTTGCATGTGTTCTTGGGCTAATTATAAGCACCATTTGTCATATAAAATTTATTCGTATAATTGATCCTTTTTGAGTAAAAATATCACCAAATTTTTTTTATAATGAAATTTGGTGATATTTTTACTCAAAAAGGACGAATTATACGAATAAATTTTATATGACAAAAAGTGCTTATAATTAGCCAAAGAACATGGGTTTCAGAATTTTTCGGGACATTTTTGAATTTTTGAAAAATTGGCCAAATCCAAAAAACCAAAAATAGTCCAAAACAAAATTTACATGTTTTCCTTGGTTAATTATAAGCACTTTTTGCCATATACATTTTTTTTGTAAAGTTGATCCTTTTCGTGTAAAAAAAATCGCGAAGTTTTTTATTACATTGGTGTACAAAATGGCCATTTTGCAAAAACCAAAGTGAAAAAAAATTCCAAACCATGGTTTGAGAAAGTGTAGACATTCGGACCGCGATTTTTGGTAGTTATATGATCATTCAATAGCAGCAACGACAAGATAATCAACTTTGAGACGAAAAATGACCAAAAAAAAAATCGGCACTTTTTTGAAAAAACCCAAAAAATAATAGGGTTTTTGAAGTTTTTATACAAAACAAATGCCAGATTCTGAAAGAGCCCCTCCAAAAACCCCTTATGAATTTTGTTATGCGACAAACAAAGATAATATTGTTACAGAATTTGCCTTCGCTTATACACTTGAAGTTGCGATCGGGCAGATATAGGGATTAGCTTTCGATCCCTCCTTTGTGAGTGTCTATGGCAGAGAAGTCAAGCGCCATACTGATGAGATCAGCTTGGCTTCTCGGATCGAAACACTCATCGATCTTTTTTGGGCTCGTCTACTTCGGTGGACGAGTAATATTCCTAAAAGGGTGTCCCTAAGTCCGTCTGTCTGTCCGTTCGTTGGCAAATTCTCCAAATCATAAGCGAAGGCAGATGGTGTAATATTGCCGGCCAGCCGCTCGGCGGGCAAAATTGTAATAGACACTCACAAAGGAGGGATCGAAAGCTAATCGCTATGTCTGCCCGATCGCAACTTCAAGTGTTAAGTATAAGCGAAGGCAAATTCTGTAACAGTACTCCCTCGTCAGAAGCTCGAAGTTCCATCCGAGCAACTTCATGCGGCATTCAGGACGACATGGCCAATGTTACGATGGATGGAGCGACGGCATGGCTGCAGCCGCGATACGCGCGCGAAATACAACTGCCACAACGTCACTGCGGCAGCGAAAAACGCGGCCATTGTGGCAGAGGACAAGAGCGCGGGAGGCGCAGGCGGGTATGAAATACAACTGCCACAAAGTCACTGCGGCAGTGAAAAACGCGGGCGTTGTGGCAGAGGAGAACCGCGGCTGCATCAACGATCGGCTGCCGAAGATGGCTGCACGATCGCCGTCATTGACGCCCTGGACAAAGAGTATCTATAACAAGAGGGGACACTCGAGCTGCCCGGCTCGGGGGCGCCTTTAAAAAAGCGTTTATAAAAAAAGCTTCAGTTTATAGCTTACGCTGTAAAAGCTATCTGTGAGAACTTTTTGGTGACTATTTCTCTCTCTACATTTCTTATAGGTATTTACAGAGGTAGTAGCCCTGAGCTCCTTTATCTAATGGGAAATTTTGCTGGGTGTATTTGCGAGAGCTTGCATATGAGTTGGGACTTTGAGAGCGTATTGAGAGTGTCCCTTCTTGTTGAATTCGATATTCTTTGCCCTGGACGCTAGAGGGATTGTGGGGTTGCCACCGGTTAGGAGGGCTCCGGGAACCCCACACCTGGCACCAGTGTTACAATTTTGCCCGCCGAGCGGCTAATCTATTCAGCACGCATTATAAAATTGTACCTTATAGACTGCAATGTTAATGTTCTTCAGTAGCTAGCAATTTTCCCTGGCCTCAGTATTATCGAGGATGTCTGGGATTACCTATTAAGGCGAGTATATGCAGAAGGAAAGCAGTTTGAGGGAGCTGAAGAGCTTAAAACCACAATAATTAGAGAGTGAAAAAGAATACCTTCAGATTTCTTGCAAAATCTGTACGGGTCCCATAGCTTAATTTTCCCTTCAAATACATATATTACTATTCTCATTCAACTTCCAATTAAATCAGACTATAAAGAACTTCGATTCTAATCTCTGTATCTATTTTATGAATTCTTGTTGTAAATTTTATATTAATAAACTAATAAATAAATAAAAAAATAAAAATAAATCTGTACGGGTCGTTACCAAGGGTGTTAATTAAAGCAAAAGAAGATAAAAACTTCTTACTAATATTTATAAAATTTACTTGTTTTTTACCTTTTTGTTGAATACCAAAACTCGTTTTCCTCTTTTTTTCATCACATAGGATAATCGTTGGTTTACAGGCATAAGTTTTCTCAAGATTTCTCCCATTGAAGATAGGCAACAAATGTTCAGCAGCGTCCTCGGGCATTTTTAAATCGTCTGTTTCCACATTGATTTGTGTCAACTGATCTGACGCGAGAGCTCGTATTATGCTACCAATTAACTTTCATTAAAACTTTGACACAATTTAAGATGTTGAAGACCTTCATTGGGATATCACTTCAAAAAATTTTCACTTTAACGCAAAGCATTCTCGGAAAACGGTTCCGCTCCCAAACGTGGTGCAAGTTGCTCTTTTATAATATAATATCACCAAATAAAATGTGATCAAATGTATAAATTTAGTTGATATTGCTGATTGTAAATGTTGCAAAGTGCTGCTTATGCATAAAAAATGAAGAAAAATCCGCTAACCAACGAGAAAAAGACTCTTGAAGATACCATCACTGTTCTTCGAAGGGAAGTTCGATCCCTTTATGATCTCCTCAAAGATAAAAATGATCAGCTTAGTGAAGTGCAAAAAGAGGTCCGTGACCGCGATATTAGTATTCGTTTTTTAAAAAATGAACTCAACAAGCTAAAGGAGCAGATGAAGAAATATCAAGATACTATGCCTGCGATCAATTTTAAACACTTTGACGCCGTCAACGACGATGAGGGCGAAGATCCTAAGGAATCCTATACAACAACTGATCCTATCACGAGACTGCAGAGGGAACTAAAGGACCGTGATTTAGTAGTCCGAGAGCTCAATCAAAAAATAATTCGTCTGTCTGATGACCTGACCTATGTGCAGAAGCAATCAATTGAAAAAGACTACAAAATTGTTGACCTGCAAAATGAAATTGATAAATTTAGACAAGTGGTAGGCCGGTCTAGTTAGCAACTTCGGTGGAGTTCTCAATTAAATAGAAAAATTTTATTAGGTCCGTCCACTGACGCAGGCATTTTTGGAACGAAAAAGATCTGAAAGCTACGATGAATGGGGCCCAGGAGTCGAATCAACTCGAGTGTTTACTATTAATGAACCAAGGATTAAACGACAAGCTATCAGCGCTGAACCTCTTTCGCAGATGGCCGGAATCGAAGGAAAACTTATAAAAATACCAAAGTCAAACTTGTAAGCATGATTTCTGTTTTTTCATGTTGATCTCTATTTAAACTAATTTCTTTATAAGTGACTGCTAATCTCATAAAAAATATTGCCCATCAAATTTCTAACTTCATTTGTAGCTATAATTGGACCAAAAATATCGACTTACATTTAAGTGAATGGAATTATCGAATTTCGAGCTGCCAAAATAAAACTCTTCATTGCCCCTGCATTCCGTCGTTATGTATCTAATACTAATCATCATTTACCTATAAGTAGTTTTAAGAGATGCTCTCAAAAAAAAAACCTATGATTTGAAATCTTAGCGGAGATTTTTTAAGAATGAAACATATATTTGGTATCCTAGTAGGTACTCATGATAAAGTGGATATAAACTTCTTAATTCGTTCCAAAATTCTCATGTTTATATTGTTCTAAATAATTGTGTAAAGAATGAATTTAAATGGTTTGTGAGAAAATGAATACGAAATATTTTTCAGTTAAAAACTTTTATAGTTCAATACATACATAATATGATTACTACTGTGATTATAGGAAATAATATAGTCCATTATTTGAACGTATCTGTCCGTAGCAATATTATAGAGTATAAATCGGATTCGTCAGCCGTAATGTTAATATTACATTCTTTCACCAAAGCATCTTTAAGGAAATCTCCGTTAATTAAGTGCAATCAATAAGAGTTCCGCCGATGCCATCGAACTGTCTTTGGATGAGTCAGCACGCAACCAGTAATAGGATCCGACAGTATAAGTCGCAAACTAATTAATAGCTGAGCCATTAATTTAGCCGCAGCATTGAAAGCGACATGGTATCAAAATGAAAACTTATGTAATGTCGCGTGCAGCTCGCCACCGAGTGACAAAGATTTACATGACGCTGCGGTAGGGTCTGAACACCTGTAGATTTCCATATTAAACTCCGTATTGGTTTAACGCTACTGAGAGGATGATCGGTATCAAAGCAGTTGTCACTCGGGCAGTTAGACGATTTCATCTAGTATTGAAGTTTTTATACAAATAGTGGTAGTATGGGCAGAGCGGGTATAAGTTATTCAGCTGTCGGCTAATTAGTTTTCCTATTTCGGCAAAAGTCGTGCTGTGATAGTACGCTAAAAAACTCATTGATACCATAATGAGGGTTTCGAGTTAAGAATACTAAACAGGTTTTGGATTATTCTTCTAATCATAGAGCACATTACGTCAACTCGTATGAAAGTATATTGAGTGATTGAAGGACTTCTTGACTTAGACATAATATACAGTGTCTCAGACCACCCGTACACCCCTTCTAAATTGATAAAACATGTTTTTTTTGGGAAAAGTAATAAAAAATGACATCCTTACCAGGTAGAGCAACTTATCTAGAATATTTTGGAAAAAAAAAAAAAAAAAAAAAAAAATAACATGTCTATTTATCTACCTACTAGTCCATGGAGGTTAGAGAGAAGGATAACCATCGCCGTAGAAAATTGTGTCCCCGAAATATGGACAAAATAAGTGAGGCGCTGCGATCGCGACGTTGTCTCAATCAAGGCGGGTACTTTAAATAACGATGATTGACGCAAATTGTTTTTCAGTCTATTTCTCCGATCAGATGCTAAACCACTTGTACATCCACGCACAATACAATATTTCACCATTTTGTAATGTTTCTTTTTGTCAAAGCCAATGCCGCGAAGAAAATTTGTACATTATGCTAACTTCGCAGATACTACTTGTCACGACTGCGCGGCTGGTGGCTGAAAAATTAACTATAAATTTACAGGGACAGGCGGGCTAATGCTTTAGCACGTAGCGATGGTTCTCCTGGTCTCTAACCTCCATGTACTAGTCAATAATCTGACGAAAAGTACTGAAAATTTAATTTTTCTTAAAAACCTAAATACATCTCGAAAATGGTGAGGTTTTCATTAAGGTCATATTTTGATATTCTGGTAGGTCATGACCCAAGCTACCATCCCCTTAATTTTGGCGCACTACTTACTGGACACCCTGTATATAAGGATACGCATTTGCATACAAACAAAAGCACCGTCAGTGACCACCATGACCCAAATAAAAAGAGAAGCGCCGGTCACGAGTGACCACTGTAGCAGCGAAAGAGTTAATCACTATTCTCATCTGGTCCGACATGCGACCACGGACAGTAAACAAATCAGCATTCATATTTTTTATTAATAAGTTGAAAAAAACTATAGTTAAATCTGAGTAAATATGAGTATGTATTGCCAATAAATACAACCTCCACGATCTCCCGATCCAAATTTCCTAATTGATGAATGCACTGTTGTATTTTGATAATTTTTTTGCTCCCCTTAGATTATAAAGACGTGTAGGGTGACGCTGTATCATTTTTGATTTTGATGTGCTTTTATTTACAGATCTCGAGAACTTATCAAGTCAGCAATCCTGGACAACGACTTCATGAAGAACTTAGACATGACCCAAATCCGCGAAATTGTTGATTGCATGTACCCTGTAAGATACGCTGCAAAGAGTCTCATTATTAAGGAGGGAGATGTGGGCAGCATTGTGTATGTAATGGAAGGTAAGTTTCTACTGATCGTTGCTTTCTTTACAAGGGTCATTGGAGAATTGAAGCTTTAAAGCTTTTAAAATATGAAACATTTATACAACTTTTGAGTTCCCTCAGCCAAAAGGTAGGCAATCTCCAGAGTTGAAAATGCGATGATGGCAAACTTAACAAATTATTTGCATAAACAAGAATATGTACATCAAAAAAATTCGAAATAATTACTAAATGAAAGCAAAATTACAACACGCTTAAGTAAATAGGCCTGGTTTCAATGAATGGTAAACAAATGTGGAATTTCTCTGTGATATTAAACTAATTTAAACTTCAATATGAATAGGTTCGGAAAGGAATTGCACCTTGCAAACTTTCTGGTATTGTTATTTGTTATAAATGTGATCTTAAAATACAATAGTTTTTTAATTAAGTTTTTAAAGATTTAAAAATAATCTGAAAGTTGATAAGTCTGGAAAAATGTATATTTCAAAATGTCTTCTTTTTGTACAGCTATCTCTTAATGATATTTATTTTATAAAATTATTAACCTGATCTGATCTTCGAATTAGGGAACTAATAATTATTAATAACTTTATCCAATCTCAACCCTTTGGTAGTTGCAAGGTGATTCATAGATATTAAATTTTCAAGGTATGCACATCGATATCTTTTGATCTATTCAACGCGTCGACATGAAACTCACGCCAAAAACTATCCTAACGTCCTTTCCAAAAATGTCAACAATGTTGATCTACCTCCTATCACTGCACGTACACTCAGTTGCGAAACTGAAATAAATATTTTGCAATTTCCTAAGATTCAAATTTTGAAAATATTTTAATTAAGGGTACGAATATAAACATCAGGTCGACAAAATAAAAAGTGATAAACAAAATTTTATTTTGTAAGATATAAAAGCATCAGTTTCCTTAGATTTTTTAAAATTAGCAGCACAATCAGATTATGGTAAGTAGATTAGTTAGACGCAAGTAGATAAGTTAGAGATAAGTAGATAAGTTAGAGACGGGCAGGTAAGTTAGCCCGCCACAATACATATGCACTCAAGCCATGAAGTAGAAATTGCCAATGCAGTGATGTAGTCGTACAATCGTCACGAAATAACCTTGCTTCTTATGGCGGTAGGCCGGAGACGGAGGTATGCCACTCCAGGCTCCTGAACTGCTAAACTATAGCTTGTACACGAGAAAGATGTTCTACTAACTATAACTAGGAAGAAATACCTTTCTTATAATCTGAGAAACGTTATAGTGATAAGAACAAAATATTAGAGTTTTTAAACGCTTTTATTTATCTTGACCCCGTATATTTGTTTTTTTTTTTGTTCAAATCTTGCGACAGCTTTTTCAACTATTTCTACTAAATCGATTCTAATGAAACTTAGGCACACATTGAGTTCCTGTGACAATACATGAAAATGATTAAATAAAAACACCAAAATGGCGAATTTCAAGCAAGATGGCCGCCATACAAATTAGAAAAAAAAATTCCGGTCAAGCTGAAATTTGATGCATACAATTCCGATAAAAATGGCGGATTTCAAAATGGTCGCCATATATAATAGAGGAGAACAATTTGGTCAAGCTGAAATTTCCTACATACATAGAACATACTGTATTATGAAATAAAAAACCAATATGGCGGATTTCGAATGGCCGACATATACTTATATTAGAAAAAAATTCTTATCAAGCTTAAATTTGATACATAGGTAATACAAACAATCCCGATGCAAATGCAATACTATAAAAAAAAAGAAAATGGGGGATTTCAAAATGGTCACCTTACAGGTTACAGGAGGAAATTCTGATCAAGCTGGAATTTCCTACATACATAAAATATTCTGCCCCGATAAAAATGCATAATTATAAAATAAAAAAAACAAGATGGTGGATTTCAAAATGGCCGCCCTAGAAATTATAAAAAAATTGTAAGTTGAAATTTTGATATATACAGGGTGTCTGAGAAGTAGTGCGCCAAAATTAAGGGGCTGGTAGCTTGGGTCATGACCTACCAGAATATCAAAATATGACCTTAGTGAAAACCTCACCGTTTTCGAGATATTTGGATTTTTAAGAAAAATTAAATTTCAGATTATTCACTAGTTGGTGCACATAAAAAGACATGTTCTAATTTTTTTTTTGCTAAAATATTCTAGATAAGTTGCCCTACCTGGTAAGCATGTCATTTTTTATTACTAACACAAGACCGTCGAGAACAAAAATAATCAAATTTTTTTTTTGCTGTTCAAAATTATTTAACTCTACTTTGACCTTAACTGGTGAAAAAAAATTTACTAGGCAGTGATGGGAAAGCAATTCAAAAAATTGCTTAATTAATGCAGATTTCAGAATCACCCATTTTATTCATGAATAACAAGATATTGCCATGTTCATTTTAAATCAAATTTAACTTTTCATAAAAACCCAAATATCTCGAAAACGGTGAGGTTTTCACTAAGGTCATATTTTGATATTCTGGTAGGTCATGACCCAAGCTACCATCCCCTTAATTTTGGCGCAATACTTCACGGACACCCTGTAGGTATACATACAATCGAGACGAAAATGCAAAATACTGTTGTAATTTTGCCCGCCGAGCGGCTGGCCGGCAAAACTACTCCATTTGCCTTCGCTACGTTTTGGCTGCCACAACGTTACTGCGGCAGTGAAAAATCGGCCGTTGTGGCAGAGGAGAAGAGCCGCGGCAGCGCAGGAGAAATACAACCACCACAACGTCACTGTGGAAGTGAAAAAATCGGCCGTTGTGGCGGAGGAGAAGGGCCGCGGATGCGCTGGCGGCGGCGAAATACAACTGCCACAACGTCACTGCGGCAATGGAAAAAGTAGGCCGTTGTGGCAGAGGAGGATCGCTGTCATCGACGCCCTGGACGCTAGAGGGTTTGTGGGGTTGCCCCCGGTTAGGAGGGCTCCGGGAACCCCACACCTGGCACCATTGTTGTAGACGAGTCCAAAAAATCTATGAGTGTTTCGATCCGAGAAGCCAAGCTGATCTCTTCAGTATGGCGCTTGGCTTCTCTGCCATATACACTCACAAAGGAGGGATCGAAAGCTAATCCCTATATCTGCCCGATCGTAGAGAAGGAAAACTATCGATAGCACTATCGGTACTATCGATGGTTTTCCACTATCGTTTGACTATCGATAGTAATCTGCCACTATCGATAGTCGTCCGATAGTAAATTTGCTCAATTATGAGTTTGTAAAAGGGAAATTCCTAGTTAATAGACAGTTTGTAAAAGGGAAATTCCTAGTTAATAGGCAGTTTGTAAAAGAAAATTGTTTTTTTCTTCTAAGTCTTTCGTGCTTGAACTCATTACGCCCAACTTCACTTTAGTTGGAGAAATGTCAGTTCCAAGTGTGCACGGATTATGCAGTAGACCCAGCGGATTTAACAGCTGCACAGTTTTCCTTGATACTTTGGTTTACGCCAAAATGGATAAGTTTTTATTGATGAAAAGGAAGTCTACTAGCCGTAAGTAAATACTTATTATTAATATGCATGAAAATTAATATGCCATGTTACGTGACTACTTTAGCAAAATTGGGAACACTTACATCTTCTTCAAAGTCAACTTGTGACTGTAGTTCTGATTCTGACGGAACAAATTCCGTTGCTTCTTCTGAAATAAAACCTAGAGGGAATGTGAAGAGAAAAAAAGGGTTTTCAAGAGTGTGGAAATATTTTAAAAGATCTGAAGATAAAAAATTTGCTAAGTGTTTGAGTTGCGGCAAAGAATATAAAACAAGCGGAAATACTTCAAATTTAAAAGACCACTTGACCAGATTTCACCCCAATGTTGACAAACAAGAAGAAGAGGAGCTAGAAGTTGAGTTCGGAAATAAAGTGTCCTCTTCCTCTTCTTTCGTAAGCGCAAGTAGAAGCACTGCTAATAGCTCATTTTCTCTAAGCAGTGATAGTACGAGTACCAGATCCAGCATGAAATCTATAAATTCTTATTTCAAACGCGCTTTATTATATGACAATAATTCTAAAAGAAAAAAGGAATTGATACCGCTTTAATGTGGATGATCACTCTTGATTTTCAACCCTTTGCCATTGTGGAGAATACAGGATTTAGAAACTTTGTATTCACTCTGGATCCTAGGTATGTCCTACCCAGCAAGCACACAATGAAAAAAGAAATGTATGATTTATATTCTATGGCAAAAAGTGAATTAAAAATTATGTTGGAAGAAATTAGACATGTGGGAATTACTTGCGATCTATGGACATCTTGCGCAAATGAGAATTATTTGAGTGTTACTTGTCATTTTATTAATAAGGATTTTGAATTAAAATCAGCTGTACTTTCAACAAAAAAATTAATTGATGTTACGAATCACTGCTCACAGAATATTGCAGATTCTTTAAAGGAAGTGTTTCTTGAATGGAATTTAACAACATGCAAAATTACATGTATTGTTACAGATAACGCTTCTTCGATGATTAAAGCATGTGACATACTTAAAATAAGAAATTTAGGATGTTATGCTCATACGGTAAATTTGGTTGTGCAAGAAGCGCTGAGTTGCGATTCCATTAAAAATGTGTTGACTAAATGCAAAACTATTGTAAGATTTTTTAAAAGCAGCACAATAACAATGGAAAAATTTAAAATAGAGCAAAGTACTGAAAAACCATTGACTTTAATACAAGAAGTTTCAACTAGGTGGAATAGCACTTATCATATGATAAAAAGGATTTTAGAAACAAATGAAGCAATATACAAAACTCTATTAAACACAAGAAAATCGCCATCACCTCTGACTGCTGATGACATTCTTGTTTTAAAGGACTTGGAAAAGCTATTATTCCACTTTGACAGCATAACAGAAAAAGTTTCTGGAAGTAATTATATTACTATTTCCCTAATAATACCTATAACATATGGAATTTACTAGCAAATGTTGGAAATAGAAAAAGATATAATAACTGCAGAAGGAAAATGTGTTCGTGAAAAATTAGTTGAGTCAATTAGAAGCAGACTCTTTATTTATGAGACAAGATTGGTACCACGAATAGCAACTATATTAGATCCAAGATTCAAGAAAGAAGGTTTTCGTGTAGTGAGCAATGCAGATGAAGCCGCAAAATTCCTAGAAAACGAGATGCTCCTAAATGTTAAAAACAAAAATGGTCAGAATTCGCAACATCGTGAAGAAGATCAAGACATCAATGACATCAAATCTAAACAAAAAGATCCTCTATTTGGATTTCTGGAGGAAAGGCTTAGTCAAAAAACCAAGAGTTCTACTGTAGATGTCATCATTACAAAACGCCAATATCTTGAGAGGGCAAACTCATCACGTGAGGCAGATCCGTTACTCTTCTGGAAGGTGTGTTTAAGATAGAGTAAACATTTTCAATTTAACTTGCCTGTTTTTCAGATAACTGGAAACGAATTAAAACCGTTGCCTGAGTGTGTGATGAAATATTTGTGTGTTCCAGCCACATCCGTCGAATCGGAGCGGACATTTAGCACAACGGGTCAGATTATTACTGAAAAACGTTCTCGCCTTAAGGCTAAACATGTTAATATGCTTGTTTTCATGAATAAAAATAAATGGATCTTCGATTTTCACAAGAAATAAAGGAAAAAGAACGTAAATTTTAGTTTTTCTCATTTTCATAGGAATTTAGATAGTTTTGTTTATATAGAAATTAAGCAGACGAAATGCGAAATAAAAAAATTAATGAGTATTTAAGAGTGCAGTGTACTATCGAAAACTATCGATGGTCTATCGATAGTTTTCTAAAAACTATCGGTCACTATCGATGGTGCCGACTATCGATAGTTTTCCTTCTCTACCCGATCGCAACTTCAAGTGTGAAGTATAAGCGAAGGCAAATTCTGTAACAATACAAAAAACAAAAATTGCGGTTTTCAAAGTGGTCGTCCGACGAGTTAGAGGAGAAAAAATAAAAATCAAACTAATAACTAGAAATTAAAAAAAAAAAAAAATTAAAAAAAAAACTTTTAAGTTAAACGGTGTTATTTTAAATCATCAGCTGTACTAAAAACTAGAAAATAATTACGATAGAACCGGCGGCGCCTTCTTGAGTAAGAAATCGTGCAATACTAGCAGTGCTGTATTCTCGTGTCCGCTGGTCAATTCATCCAGAAACTTCACGTCCCTTGTAACTACGACCTTTTTATCTTTTGTAATAAAAACACGGTAACCTTTGGACTTTTCGGAATATCCAACTAAAACACCCTCTTTCGATCTAGGCTCAATTTTATCTTTACTAGACTCCTTTTGCCATACATACGCCTTCGCGCCATAGACTCAGTCCGAGAGTCAGAGTCAAATTAGGTAAGCGTTTGTTCCAAAACTCATCAAGACTGGCTGTTGGGTAACGATTACGCAAATAACTTGATGCGGCTAACGCCACTGCCCAGAAAGCAGAACTGAGCGCCATTTCTACAAGCGTCCGGTTCTTTCGTTCAGCGACGCCGTTTTGTTGTAATGTATTAGGTATAGTGAGATGTCGACGTTCCATTCACCTTTAAAAATGCATCGAACTCACCCTTGCAATATTCTCGTCCGTTCATAGGCGTACGCACAGTGGGTGCCGTGGGTGCCAACGAAAGACTTTGGCTAGGCGCCAGAATTAGGATGGAATAAAAATTTGAAGGCTGTTTGCCTTTCATTCGAATTAGACAAATAAACGACTTTTTTTGGAATTTTTTTTTTTAAACCCTATTGGATTTATTCAAACAACTTTTTTCACATATGAATATACAGGGTGTCCAGGAAGTAGTGCGCCAAAATTAAGGGGATGGTAGCTTGGGTCATGACCTACCAGAATATCAAAATATGACCTTAGTGAAAACCTCACCATTTTCGAGATATTTGGGTTTTTATGAAAAATTAAATTTGATTCAAAATGAACATGGCAATATCTTGTTATTCATGAATAAAACGGGTGATTCTGAAATCTGCATTAATTAAGCAATTTTTGAATTGCTTTCCCATCACTGCCTAGTACATTTTTTTTTTCACCAGTTAAGGTCAAAGTAGAGTCAAATTATTTTGAACAGCAAACAAAAAAAAATTTGATTATTTGTTTTCTCGACGGTCTTGTGTTAGTTATAAAAAATTACATGCTTACCAGGTAGGGTAGGGTAGGGTAGAATATTTTAGCAAAAAAAAAATGAGAACATGTCTTTTTATGTGCACCAACTAGTCAATAATCTGAAATTTAATTTTTCTTAAAAATCCAAATATCTCGAAAACGGTGAGGTTTTCACTAAGGTCATATTTTAATATTCTGGTTGGTCATGACCCAAGCTACCATCCCCTTAATTTTGGCGCACTATTTCCTGGACACCCTGTATACATAGGCATCGAAGTATACAAAAAAAAATTTTATCGAATTTTTTAACGTATATATAGCTATAACTTTCGTTTTGTTTCGAATTTCTCACAACGGTTTGAGGACAGCATTACCATGATGTTAAGGAATACTTTTATGTAAAAAAAAAAAAAAAAAAAAAATCGATTTTTTTTCACTTCGAATGAGAAATTCCCCTTAAACGAAATTTGTCTACTTCTGTAGCTTATTCCTAAATTCCAATGATGATTACATTGAACTCCTTGCCGCCCTTCCCCGTTCGCTTTACTACATAAATAATAATAATCCGAATGCGGATTGTCTTTTTCTTTTCATTGCTTCAGTGTGTACTGAAACAGAATATGTGTATACAGCAGTGGCGTGGGGTCCATATAGTCTAAGAGCCAGTGACATTTTTCAGTGATGATTTAGTTAAGGTCTATTTTTTGAGAGGATGTTGAGGAGGGCCTAACTAAGTGTCATCCGCGAGGATTAACCCTGATTCCAGTCATAAGAGGGTGGCAGAACGCCCCCAACGTGTAAAAAAAACGGCATCTTTTTATCATTTAGTTAATGCTGAAATTTTCTCCAGCAGTCCTTTGATAGCCCACAATCATCGATATTATATTTGCAGAACGATTGGCCAGTCATAAGGGGGTGGCAGATCGCCCCTAACATGTCGTGTGAGTGATGAACTTTTTATTATTTAGTTAAGCTTCATCTTTTAATATGTTGTTGTGACAACTATTCCAAATGTGAATGTCAATTTGCAGAACAAAATGGCGGCATCAACACCCTGGCAGAATGATTTGAAGTTTTTACTTTCAGCCGCAAATATCTTTGAAACTATGCTAGATACGAAAATACGACTGGAGAGATTTTTTGTGGGAAATTTAATTCTCTACAAAAAAGATCTCTTGACCTCTTGAGCATCGAAAAATATTGAACACGTATTTTTTTTACGTGATAACTCCTCCATTGAAGGGGTAAAAACCACCCTTAAAGTTAACCCCCAAAAACCATATTTTTTAAATATCTTGAAAACTAATTAAAATTTTGCAACAATACTAAGTGCGCTTTTTAGGTTGTATTATAACAATATTGTGCATAGTACTTTGGACCCAAAGGGCCGCAACCCCTAAGTAATTTTGAGGGTAAATACCTACGACTTTTCAGAGTATTTTTTATTTGTAAAAATTCCTAAATTATTAGAATTTGAGCCAAAATAATTGGATAAAGTAGATAATTGAAAAATATAGTGACGTGTTTTAGGATATTTGAAAATAATCAATCTTAAGAGGGTGAGCGGGGGTAAGTCACCCCCGATTTGCACCAGAGCTAGATTTTGTCAATTTCCCTGATTCCGTGGTATGTTGTAGAGTATTAAAAAGTATTAGACATTTTTTTTATACACCATCCTCCTCCATTCAGGGGTGATAACTATTAAAATTTACCCCCAAACAAACAATTTTTTTTAATGTTTTGAAAACAAATTTTTTGCGATAAAAGTAAGTGCACTTATTTTATTAAAATTATAAATTATATATTTTTGTATCTATATTATTTATATACATTCTTCAAGTTGCATTTGTAAAGATATTAAATTTAGTTAAATTATGTTTTATTATTGTCATAATTATTATTTGTCATTATTAAACTTATGTATAATTACATTTATGTGACTAATTTTTACAAAGTATGAGATTACGCCATATAATTGGAGCAAAAGTGGTAATCTTCAAAAAAAGACACAGTGACTTTTTACACCATGCACATCTTAATTTTTACACCCTGGTATTTCGCAGCGAATACTAGATTGTGAATCTAAAGGCGAATTACTGGATTTTCGAACTTTGCAGGTTTTGCATCCGTATAGCCACTCTTGTACCATGAATATTTGAATAAATTCATGTATCTTGGGGAAGAAAGTTGATTATGAACTATTGTAGTTTTATTATATTATTCCGCAAATGTAGATTTAAATCTTCATCCATTAGTATTACGCTATCCGAAAAATGTCTTACGTAATTTTTCCAAATCCGAAAACCGAAAACATCTAATTTTTATTCATTCGATATTCATATACGTATAATTTAAACTAATATATATTATTACAATGTAAAATTATAAATTGTTATTGTTTATTTTTTATTAAAATTGTTAATTGCTAATTGTTAAAGATAATTAAAAATTTTGCGTATAGATTAAGGTCGGATGGTCGGATAAAATTTATACGAATCTCGTTGAATACTTTGTATACAAAAATCGTACTCGTGGCATTTATTTTATCGAACAATATTTGTATGAAATAAAATCGCATAACCAGGATTAGAATTTTTTTTTCTGTGTAGTCTAAATCCAAATAAATAAAGATATTTGATTCGACTACTTTACTTTATTAAGAGGGGTTTCGGGGTAAATTTTAAGAGTAGTTATCACCCCTTGAATGGAGGAGGATGGTGTATAAAAAAAATGTCTAATATTTTTTGATGCTCTACACCATACCACGGAATCAGGAGAATTGACAAAATCTAACTGTGGTGCAAGTCGGGGGTGACTTACCCCCGCTCACCCTCTTAAGATTGATTATTTTCAAATCTCCTAAAACACGTCACTATATTTTTCAATTATCTACTTTATCCAATTATTTTGGCTCAAATTCTAATAATTTAGGAATTTTTACAAATAAAAAATACACTGAAAAGTCGTACTTACCCTCAAAATTACTTAGGGGTTGCGGCCCTTTGGGTCCAAAGTACTATTCACAATATTGTTATAATACAACCTAAAAAGCGCACTTAGTATTGTTGCAAAATTTTAATTAGTTTTCAAGATATTTAAAAAAAATGGTTTTTGGGGGTTAACTTTAAGGGTGGTTTTTACCCCTTCAATGGAGGAGTTATCACGTAAAAAAAATACGTGTTCAATATTTTTCGATGCTCAAGAGGTCAAGAGATCTTTTTTGTAGAGAATTAAATTTCCCACAAAAAATCTCTCCAGTCGTATTTTCGTATCTAGCATAGTTTCAAAGATATTTGCGGCTGAAAGTAAAAACTTCAAATCATTCTGCCAGGGTGTTGATGCCGCCATTTTTTTCTGCAAATTGACATTCACACTTGGAATAGTTGTCACAACAACATATTAAAAGATGAAGCTTAACTAAATAATAAAAAGTTCATCACTCACACGACATGTTAGGGGCGATCTGCCACCCCCTTATGACTGGCCAATCGTTCTGCAAATATAATATCGATGATTGTGGGCTATCAAAGGACTGCTGGAGAAAATTTCAGCCTTAACTAAATGATAAAAAGATGCGGTTTTTTTTACACGTTAGGGGCGTTCTGCCACCCTCTTATGACTGGAATCAGGGTTAATCCTCGCGGATGACACTTAGTTAGGCCCTCCTCAACATGCTCTCAAAAAATAGACCTTAACTAAATCATCACTGAAAAATGTCACTGGCTCTCCTACTAATATAACACGATTCCTACCGGCTTCCCTTTTGGGAACTCATCCTATTCCCGTAAATTTAAAACTTGTTCTATGCCTGTAAAATTCCTGGAAAGCGCTCCCAAAATTCATCTCGTAAAGAAAACATGGCAAAACAAGTGTTACAACCAAAAATAACCATAATCTGTTGTTGCACTACGATGGAACCTTCCCTCGCACCGTAGCAGGTGCTATCAAGGGGTTGCATCGGGTATGAAGCGATCGCTCACTGCTTCTGTAAGCCGGTAATTTTACGGCTTACTCAAGCCCACACTTTTCTCCACGAGTAACAAAGAAATCGTGTGTGATATCCTTTGCTCACTAAAAGCAAATTCTATAAGCAAATAACACGATAGAAACCGGCTTCTCGCTTGTTTTTGTTTTGCATAAGTTGAAACTCGGGTCACTTCGGCGGGTTGTTGTTTATTTCTTAGAATATCAGCTGATTCGTGTCTTCTCTATGAACGGGTGTTAGTGTAGTGGTGCTCTCTTATTATCCCTATAACACGGTAGAAAGCAGCTTCTCGGGTGAGTGGGGTTGGTTGGGGTGGGTTTGGTTATTAATTTTTTTCATAAACAATATTCAGCTGACTGTAAATCTCTTTGATACTGAAGGGGCTGTGAATTGTAGGAGTGAATGCTCCCTTATTTCACAAGAACACGGCAGAAGTCGTCTTCTCGGGAGGGAGGGGTGTTGTGGTTTTGTTTATTATATTTTAATAAAAAAATTGTTAACTTGTGTCTCTTTTTGCCTTGATGCTCAACGGATTGTGACTTATGAGTGTGGTGTGGTGCTATATTATTACCTCTCGGTAACACGATAGAATCCGGCTTCTCGGGTTTTTTCGTTAGATTCAGATTAAAACTCGGTATAGTTCCTTTAGTCAACTAAAATTTTTAGATTTACTTAATAAATCAAAATATGATTATTTTGCTCAATCAAGTCCTAACGAAGAGATATCATCTTTAATTACAGTTTTCCCGGGAATTTTCCAGTTTTCTGCTTTAAAAAATGAATTGAACGTTTTATATACCACTTCTTGATATTCTCGCGCTTTACTCGCATATTAAATGTGGCATTTTAAAAGATACTTTACTTCAAATTTTAAACTTGTGTTGTATATTTTTAACTCTTCCCATTACAGTTGCTTCCGCGGAAAGATCTTTTTCAGCCCTTAAGAGAATACATACTTATTTAAGAAATTCTCAAACCGAAGAAAGGCTCTCAAATTTAGCACTCTTATCGATAGAAAAACACCTTCTTTTACAAATTAGAAATCAGTCTAATTTTTACAATGATGTTTTGGCCGAATTTATAAAAAAAAATCGTAGATTAGTTTTGGAGTATAAGAAAGATTAATTATATTTCATATCAACTTTTCACAGTTTTTGTTAACCGCTTTAGTTTGATTGCACGATACACGCGACTATAACGGTTTTTTTCAAAGCCATTTATATTATTTTTGAAGTTCATTGTATATATGTCCATATTTATTCATAATATTCATATAGCACTTAACTTCCAATGACTTTAAGTATGATAGAAGTGGCCGACTAAATTCGACAAGAATACACGCAGTCACTATTGAACAAATTTTGTAATATCTGACTTCATTCGGTAAGTTTTTTTTCGCTATTAAGTTTCTGATTTTTGCACCGGCTTACCTTCTCAAAAATTTCACCCCACGCCACTGGTATGCAGGGTGTCCAAAGCCACCCGTCCACCCCTTCTAAATCGGCCAACAAATTTCTTTTCGCCAATGCAATTGTTCCATTTAACTACAAACCTCGATGACTGAACTAATTCCAGCATATGTTTTTAACCAGATACATATGTGGTTTAAATAACAAGATGGTTTTATACTTCATAAAAAGACTTCTCTGGCCATGCTTCCTAGCAATTTTTTTAGGTAAAAGTCAAAAGCAACAATAGTTAAATGAACCACGAAATTAGTTGTATGAACAAGATATATTTTTTTGGGTGCATAGGAACCATGAACAAAAAAAGTTATTAGTCCATAATGAAAATCAAGAATGTTTAGCTTACTATATATATTTTTCGAGGATCTTTGAGTCATTTTATTTCAAAACATTTTTTCGATCAAGCGATGAGGCGATGCGAGACACATAGCAATTTTTTGATGAGTCCCTGCCGACCAATGGCCATTTATTTTTTATTTAAGAATAGTTTAATGTCCACCGATTAATTTGTAATGGAACTGATCCGGCTTGGCGGTGGTTTTCCTCCCAACAGCGATCAAACCCGTTTATCTCTGATTTTTTTCCAAGTTTTAAAATTGCGTCACGAGTAAATTGAAATAGCAACTGTAATCTTAGGGCTGCGGTCGCTGCAATAAATTTCATTTTCAAGACATAAGAAAAGTGAATGTGCAAGGACCGCCAGCTGTAATGGTCAGTTCAGATGATTGAACTGGCGCTTTTACAGCCGAATAATATAGCGCAGCGCGGCGCAACATGGAAGAGCATGGAGCTGCAAACGGGTATCTGTGACCCACATGGATGAGTCACTTTTCAGAAACCAACATTGCACTCAGCAGACCTGGGGATCTCCGAGCTGGTACTTTACAAAGTTGTTTTTTGATAACACATTTCGGCTACTCATCAGCTGGAAAGCGACTTTTGCCCAGTAGGGTCATTTAGCGACATTTTCTCTTCATTGTTATTCTAATTAGGGTCAAGTGCCACTTTCGGCTCCAAAAACCAGCTGTCATGTGAAAAGCTTCCTTTATAAAATTATTTGAATATCTATAGCTTATAATATATATAGCATGTGAATTCACACTTAAACAAAAGCGGCATTCCCTGCAGATGAGAAAGCTGAAGCATCTCAAAATATGCATAAAAGCAGCTTTGTCACTTTTGTTCCGCCAAAGAAGCATGCGGGAGCAACATAGGTAGTTTCAATAAAAATAAACAACCGGCATTAAGCTGAGGTCGAGTACTTGTTCGCGGTGCGATCGCAGAAATTAGCATACAATCGAAGGCCACAATAGGTTCCAGTGGAATGGTGATGCTTTGCTTGGTGGCCTGGGACATCATATAAAGCGGTACACGCGAAGGCTCTTGTAAATCGCTGACACTTTACCCGCTCGTAAAGTTATGGACCGGATATAATTCGACTCGAGACTGTATGATATAAAATACATTGATAGTCCAGTCAAAATGTTATTTTTCCCCGCGTAGGTTTTTTTTTTTTGTTTGAGAAAATACATATAGGTTGATATAAGAAAATCAGAACTTTTAATTTTTCCAATTGCAAACCCTGAGCTTTCGCCGCCATCTTGAAAGAAGTAAAACAATTGATTTACGAAATATTTCGGAGCAAGTTGCGACGGAAAAATGTCACCTTTCGGAATTTTAAAGATTAATACCTCGAGAAGCACATGCGATCCACAACAATATTTTGCCTATTTTTAATTTTTAACCCCAAAAGAACGTTCCAACAAAGTTACGTAACAATTCGTGAGGAGGTCTCAAACTCAATTTAAGCTAGACTGTGGTTTGATTTAGGATGCAAATGAACTGGACATATCAGGCTTTTTGATTTTATCCACTGTTTACCTTAACCCATTAATGCCTGAATAACAAAACATTTTACGGCAACTTCGAGGCCCTAACTTTTATCGAAACGGTGGTCAATTCTCATCGAGACCAACTTTTCTAGACGTATTTTGAGTCGCCCGACACGATCCAACAAAAAAAAAAAGTGAAAAAAAAATTATTATTATTGTTTTTTTGCAATATTACGTAAATAAATACCTTTTTCACATCATTTTTTCGAAAAAACGACAGATTTAGTGGGGAGAAAGCAACTTTTTACTGTAATAAATTGCATAAAACGTGTCATTAGTACTTAAACTTCAAAACTATGCGGGAATTTTTTTCGTTAAAAATATTAGGCTGCATAAAAATTGCAACAATGTAACGCATATTTGCAATACTTTCGATCACTTTTTTTATCTCACTATGTTCGACTATTCCCAAAAATGTATATATGTATACTAGTTTTAAGGGTCACTGATTACTAATTTGCTATCAGATTTTCGTAATTCAAAATGGCGGATCCAAGATGGCGAACAATTTTTGGCAAAATTCTCAATTTCTTCGAAAAAAAGTGGATATTCGGAGTTTTTACTTATATATGATTACTGATTAAATGCCTGCATATTTTTGAAGTTTAAGTCCTAATAACACGTTTTATGCACTTTATTGCAGTAAAAAGTTGCTTTTGCCCCACTAAATCAGTCGTTTTTCAAAAAAAAAAATTACGTGGAAAAGGTATTTATTTACATAATATTGCACAAAAACAATAATAATAATTATTTTTACTTTTTTTTTTTTGTTGGTTGGATCGTGTCGGGCGACTCAAAATACGTCTAGAAAAGTTGGTCTCGATAAGAATTGACCACCCCTTCTATAAAACTTAGCGCCTCGAAGTTGCCGTACAATTTTTTGTTATTCAGGCATTAATGGGTTAAACTAGTAAAAAGTTGTAGCATGTTGACAGCGAGAGAGCTTATTGAAAAAGTAAAGAAGATTAAGTGTTTTGGATGGTTTGTTTGTCCACTCCAACACAGGCATAAGCCACAATTTCCTAGGTGGGTGAGGATTTGCGTTTAACGCTAAAAGTACCAAGCGGGGTCAAACGAACCCTTTCAAAATTTACTTTAAAGTCGCACATTCATTTTTATTTCTTTCACTCATCTAAAAATAAAAATATGTGCTTGGTTATGTTATTGGAAATCAGATGTTATGTTGCGAATTATTTCCTTTAATAAATTAAGAATGTTATTGATGCGTTTAAGAATCTACCCGAGTTAAGCTCAATTATATGGAGGTTTTTAGTATTGCTGATTTCGAGTCCGCGGCACGATTTGAAAATTCGGCTCGAAACTCCAGAAGTTCAAATCTGGTTGTGTCTGACAATCGTCGCGAAATAAGATTGCTTCTTATGGCGGAAGATTCGAAGTATGCTACTCCACTCGCCTGAATTGCTAAACTCTAACTTTTATGCGAAAAATATGTTATACTAATTATTACCAGGGAGGAATATCTTGCTTTACGAACTGAAAAACATTATGGTGGCAAGAACAAAATATGAAATTTTTTTGCACTTAAAAGCTACTTTAACCATTTCTTCGAACAAAACAGCAGCGTCAGGTCGAGCTGGCAGCATGACTGAAAATTTGCCCAATGGTAAGAATCGCTTTTGAACGCAAATACCTTTAATACTTTGTTCCCACCCCTATAATGATTTTGGTATCATAAGAAATAAGTCGAAACCGGAAGTTTAAGTTTCTCCAACACACGTTTTGCACTACTTAGAAGGTAAGTTTGTGGTTGAAATAAACGCTTTTCGTTTGAAAAATAACGAACTTCCGGTCGTAACCGGAAGTTAATAATTGCGCCAATCGATAGATCATACGACATTTTCTTAAAAAGGAAGTATTAGTTTTTCGAAAAAACACCTTTTTATCGACTGATAACACAGCTCCACAAAAAAAATTGAAAAAATTAGATCTGACGTCTGACCATACCTACTATATGTTTTTGAGGTCACTGAATCCGAATCCGAGGTCTATTTAACTCCATCACGTCAGGATTTTTCATAACCTCAAAATTTAGCATAAAAACGAGAATAATCCACAAAAAAATCGAAAAAATTAGATCTGACGTCTGACCATACCTACTATATGTTTTTGAGGTCACTGAATCCGAATCCGAGGTCTATTTAACTCCATCACGTCAGGATTTTTCATAACCTCAAAATGTTAGCATAAAAACGAGAATAATCCACAAAAAAATCGAAAAAATTTGATCTAACGTCTGACCATACTGACTATATATTTTCGAGGTCGCTGAATCTGAATTCCAGGTTTATCAACCCCTATTACTTTAAGGTTTTACATAACCTACAAATTTTAGTCCAAACACCAAAATAATCCCTTCAATTCAAAGGCTAAAATAGTGACCGGTTTTTTTTCTTTTAAGCAATAAAGGGATTAAAAATTGAAGGGATTATTTTGGTGTTTGGACTAAAATTTGTAGGTTATGTAAAACCTTAAAGTAATAGGGGTTGATAAACCTGGAATTCAGATTCAGCGACCTCGCAAATATATAGTCAGTATGGTCAGACGTTAGATCAAATTTTTTCGATTTTTTTGTGGATTATTCTCGTTTTTATGCTAACATTTTGAGGTTATGAAAAATCCTGACGTGATGGAGTTAAATAGACCTCGGATTCGGATTCAGTGACCTCAAAAACATATAGTAGGTATGGTCAGACGTCAGATCTAATTTTTTCGATTTTTTTGTGGATTATTCTCGTTTTTATGCTAAATTTTGAGGTTATGAAAAATCCTGACGTGATGGAGTTAAATAGACCTCGGATTCGGATTCAGTGACCTCAAAAACATATAGTAGGTATGGTCAGACGTCAGATCTAATTTTTTCAATTTTTTTTGTGGAGCTGTGTAAGGAATGGATAAGAGTTTTTCAAAGGTGGTCATGTGGTAGGTTTCAAAGCGCATTTAGAGGGCTAAAATAAATGTTTCCAAAAAGTTGTTCAAACAAAAGATGTGTATTTTTCGACGCAGAATCTTTGTAGAAATATGCATATTCCATTTGAAAAACGCAACTTCCGATCGTAACCGGAAGTTGATAATAGCGTCAATCGATAGAGCATACGACATTTACTGTGCTATCACCTCAATTAACTCATAACCCAATAACTTAAACAAAGTGTTCAGGGTTTCGAGGGGGCCACCTGGTGCAATTTGCAACTTCCGATTTGAACAGGAAGTGGATTTATTTACCGTAATTCGATTTTTTTATATGGAAATCTCTATTTTGTGTCCCCAATTATTACTGCGGACCAAAAAATAAGTCCGGTGTGGTATTTTGCGACTTCCGGTTTGCAATGGAAATGGACGTTTTTGACCAGAGTCAATCAATTTATTACCTCAAATAACTTATACTCCGATAACCCAGCAACCTTAACAAAATCTTGAGGGTTTCGAGGTGGCCACCTGATGGTGAACGGAACTGGGTTTCCTGACCGCAAGTCGAGTTTTTTAAGTGGAAATCCTATCGGATTCAATGAATCTATCACCTCAAATAACTCATAACAGTCATAACCCAACAACCTTAACAAAATGTTCAGGATTTCGAGGGGCCGTCTGATGGTGCAGTTTGCAACTTCCGGTTTGTACCGGAAGTGGACTTTCTGGACCGGTTATAGAATTTTTTAAATGAAAGCCCCTATTTTTATCCCGGATTATTGTTGTGGACCAGAAAATAAGTCCGGCTTGCACCGGAAGTTGACTTTTTTGACCAGAAGTGGATTTCTTTAAATGGGAACTTTTATTTTTATGCCGAATTTGTGTTGCGGACTAAAAAAGAATTCCGGCAGGGTATTTTGCAACTAAAACTAAAGAACCTAAAATGAGTTATTCAGAAGCTGGAGGAGCGCTCCCCGGTACTCAAAGGGTTAAAGTCAGTCTCATGACGATAAAAAGACGACTGGAAGAAAATCAGTTCACATATCGCAGTGTATTACGAAAACCATTGCTGTCAGAAAAATACATGAAAATATAATTAAAATAGGGACAAGAAAATATCGGCAGAGATTGGGACAATGTTATTTTTACAGATGAGCCATCCTTTTGGGCATAGCATTCTAGGAAGCAAGCCTGAGCTTCTAAAGGCACTAACTGGATACAGCGAACGGTTAAAAACCCAGTTAAGGTACGTAACGAGGATGACTGTGACCTTTTAAATTCTGACATTGATGCTTTTCACACATGGTGCTCATTAAACCAACTTCCACTAAATATTGACAAATGCACTTACATGTGTTTCTCACGCAAGAAAAGCACTACTTCTTTTAATTATACTATTGACGGATGCTCGTTGCTAAAACCTGACAAAACCAAAGATTTGGGCATCTGGTTGAATAGCCATTTTACATTTTCTGACCACATCGATGCGATCGTTCGTAAGACCAGCGCTACGCTTGGCTGTGTTAAGCGTTGGTCCAAGGAATTTAATGATCCTTTTATAACTAAGACCCTGTATTGTACATTTGTAAGGCCTATTCTTGAGTATGCCAGTATAGTTTGGTCTCCCATTTTATGCGACTTCTATTGATCGCGTCGAGGGTGTGCAGCGTAGATTTCAGGATCAACTCACCTGAGCTTGTCGCTTGCTTTCAGATTTCTCTCCCGACTCGCTCCGTGCGTGATCATGATTTCTTCCGAGTGCCTTTTCATCGTACTAATTATGGTATGAATAATCCTCTGTCCTCGATGTCACGTGCCTTCAATAATCATAAAGCCGATATCGATTTTAACTTGTCACGAAAACTGAAGAGTCAGCTTCGTTAAGGTTTAATTTTGCACTTTTCATGCCATATAAGAGTGGATAAGTGCCGATAAAAGTGGTATTGGTTTTGGTGGCTAAGAATACGTGGAGCTACCAGTGCAAAGCTTGTCCATTTGTGAATTTCGTGCGGTTATCTATTATTTATTATATTAACTATTTATGGAAATGCCTGTATGAGTATGCAGATGGTGCGAAGATGGCGCACAGATTTTCTCGAATGACGCGCAGAAGTGTACAACGCTTTGCCTCATTCTGCCAAAAAAAACACAAACTTTACTGTAGAAATTCAAATAGGAAATTTTCGACCACCCACCTTGCTCTCCAGACCTCGCACCAAGTGACTATTTCCCTTCCCAAAGTTGAAAGAAAGCTTGCGTGGCCAGTACTTCGCTTCAAACGACCAAATCGAGAAGGTCGTCAAATCATGGCACGCCTTTTTTAAGGAAGGTTTGTTTAAGCTTGCGAACCAATACCAAAAATGTATTGAAGTAGAAAAATAGTTTAAGAGTCAAAGAATAAAATAAATTTATTTTTATAGCCTAAACCTCGTATTTTATTTTTTTCCCAACACAGGGAAACTTACTTTTTGAATACCACTCGTAAAATACCTTTTACAGTCACCCGTTGCCACCCTATTCCTTAGGGAAAGGCGTATCTATACACACATAAATGCTTTAAAGTTCTCAAATAAAAGAAGAATGGCGATCCTTACGTCTGCAGTATGCAAAAAACCGGGTAGAAAGTGTGCCCAAACGTTGTGAGGCTATTTGTCAAAACAACGGAGATTTTATTTTATATTAACCATAATACGCTGAAATACATCAAATAACATTTAAACTTATATATGGTTTTCTTCAGTATATTCCTTATTTTACCAGATATGATTGCAAGGTTCTTGTCGAATAGCTATGATCTAACCCGGATAAATTTGAATATCCGTGGGAGTTTCATACATCCACCATAAGCGCCAGTTAAATTTCTCGAACTGCCTGACCACTTACACACACATGTAAAATGTCAGTTCCCAGCTTGCAATTGTGGAGGGTTTCGCAAAGAGTATAATCTAATATCTATTTCCTTATCTTTTACGACATCGGTAACATTACAGGAACGAAATGGAAAATGTAGCTAGAAATAGCTAGTAATAAAGCAAGGATAAGTAAGAGATAGACAAAAATTTGAAAGGAAAATTAGACCACTCCTGCAAGGTGCACTTGAAAAAAATTGTTTATCACAAAACTTTTCTATGAACGCATTACGCACTGCCTTTTCCACAGCCACACAACAAACAAATTATATGATGCTTACCCATAATTTATCTAAACAAATTTAATTTTATTTAGTTAATACCGTCTAAAAAACAAGTTTTGGGGGGATACCCATAACTTGGCCTCCAAATTTAAGGAACGGGGTTCGAAGCATTTTGCTGTCCTAAATATGGGAAAAATAAATAAAAAAAACCATCTCAACCCGTTTTCGAGATATAAAAAAAAAATAGTTAATACTTGTCCGGTATCAACTCCAGACAGCAAAATCTTTCGAAACCCCGCCACGACACTGAAAAACTTGAATATTCACAAACCGCCACTATTTGCCGAACATTTCTATATTACCGCCGATCAATTTGTTTCTAAATAAAGCAGCAGAAACACCAATTTCTTTCCAAAATCGTCGCGACACCGCGAAATGTCAAATTATTTACCAAAACAAGCTGAAGTTCGTTTCGTTTTTCCTGAAAACAGGAGTACCAACAGCTTTAGCAAGTTCGTTGGGTTCGTTCGATCGTTTATTGTAACGGTATAATATTAGTATGTCATTTTATTCCCTGTGCTTGTCTGTTTGCTTTAGTGGCCTCCATTTAATCAATTTAAAAAGGTTTTCTTCGTTTATGCCATTTATGAAAGCGAAAGTTCATCATTCGATTATGGTACGTGCCTTCGCCAAAAAAAGCATTAATAATAAAATCGGGCACACTCCAAAAATTACAAACATCCGCTTTACTTAGAAGCAGTATTCTTGCGTTTGTTCTATTTGTCACAATTAGTTTCTTTTTCGCGTCATCCATGTTGTCTTCGGCGTACTCCAGAAACGAATGAGTGTAGCCAATGGTATTCTAGGTAGTGCCTAGCTTACATATTTAGTGCTGCCATATTTAGTGTTGCCATTTTTGAGCAAAATTGCCATTGCTTTAGGATTTTCATTTTGCAAAATGCCTTGACTAAATATTTTACTTTTACAAAATATACATATTAACTAAATATTTTCCTTTTACAAAATGCGTATTAACTAAATATTTTGCTTTTACAAAATGCATTTTAACTAAATATTTTCCTTTTACAAAATATGCATATTAACTAAATATTTTCATTTTACAAAATGCATATTAACTAAATATTTTCCTTTTACAAAATATGCATATTAACTAAATATTTTCCTTTTACAAAATGCATATTAACTAAATATTTTCCTTTTACAAAATGCATTTTAGCTAAATATTTTCCTTTTACAAAATATCGATTGATCGAAAAAGAACGAACTCAACGAACTTGGTAAAGCGGTTGGCAGTTGGCACTCCTGTTTTCAAGAAGAACGGAACGAACTTCAGCTTGTTTTGGTACATAATTTGACATTTCGCGGTGTCGCGATTATTTTGGAAAGAAATTAGTGTTTTTGGTGCTTTATTTAGAAACAAATTGATCGGTGGTAATATAGAAATGTTCGGCAAATAGTGGCGGTTTGTGAATATTTCAAGTGTCGTGGCGGGGTTTCAAAAGATTTTGCTGTCTGGAGTTGATACGGGACAAGTATTAACTATTTTTTTTTATATCTCGAAAACGGGTCGAGATAGATTTTTTTCTTTATTTTTCCCATATTTAGGACAGCAAAATGCTTCGAACCACGTTCCTTAAATTTGGGGGCCAAGTTATGGGTATCGTGCGCAAGTTTTAATTTAAAAGCTGTAAAGATTGTTCACATTTACCAATAAATCAAGACCGCTCTATATTTTTCGTAAGCGATTAGCGCACACAATTCATTCATTTTAGATCACCTTTAAAAACGCACAATGAAAAAATGTTTTCTTATCAGTGTAGGTATTTTCGAGAATTGCAAATGGGTTGGGACTTTGAGAACGTGTTGAGAGTGTCATTTCTTATTATTATCGATATTCTTTGTTTTTAGTTCTGGCATAGTTAAAAATTGCTTAACTCGTCCGCTCATTTTCGCACTCCGTTTATTCTAAGCAATTATACAGCATTAGGTAAGTTTAACTTTGACAGGTCGCCAGAACGGAACGGAGCGGATGCTATATTCTGGGGCTTTTAGGGAAGAATACAACCTATAAAGACACAGTTTTTGTTGCTTAAGCACTTAGTTCGCGTACATTTTTAAGCGCGTAGAAAAATACTGTCCTGAATAGTTTGAGAATCACTGATTCCTCAGACCAACTTCCCAACCACATTTGACGCTAAGATTACTTCATCTGTCGAGTGTTCCTAGAGAGATTGAACATCTGCTCTGCTTCATTGTTTTTCTTCAGAATTCGGGGGAATGATGTTGAGTTGAATGTAGTGCTGCTCTCTGGAGGCTATAAACCGGTTTAAGTCAGCTGAGCCGCAGCCGCTGTTGTACAGTACACCGTGCAGTTTTCACTGGTCTCTTTATGCAAAAAAGGCGAATCATATTCACAAGTCGTGGCCACAGTTTCGGTGTCGCTAAGCGTTGCACTCGCTAATCTTTTAGTGTTGGTGCCGTTGCCGTTGGTCGTGATTTGGACAAGTGTTGATGGACTAAGTCCCACCTGATGAGGTGTTTTAGTGAGACTACTTTTCATTAGTCTCACATTACAAACACTCAGATCTCCTCTCTTCGCGTCCAGACCCACTTCCGTTGCGTTGCTCCCAAGTGATCATCTCACGGTGAAGGCAATCTCGCCAGTTATTCGCTCATTTCATCGCGGCGGACGAAGCTGACTGGCGTACGCGAATTTTGTGCAAAGATCGCATGTCGAATGCACACAAACTGTCGGCACGCGCGTCATGCAACAGTTCCCTTCGACTTAGCACATTTTTGCCGGGAAAAGTAAAACTCGGTCGAACCGCTGCTCTAAACTCACGATCGTTTTAACTTGATCCAGTTTTCCGCGGTGGATGATGAAGGTTCGGAGGTGTTTGTGCGTTTACTTATTGATGCTCGCGCCACGAATTTGGCGCTGCTGCTAGGCGAAATGTGGTACTGAAGCTTCACCATATACTGGAAGGTGAACATCCGGCCGTTTCTGACCACATTAACGAGCAAGTCGAAAATCCAAAGTGAATTTTTGATTCGAGGAAAAGGAAGTGAAAGTGTTTGCTTGTCAGTTATTATGACACATACAAGACTCGAAAGTGTCTACCAACTCATTTTTAAACAGCAAAGGTCTGCGTTAACGTATGCTTACCGCAATGGACTTTTATTTCCACCGTGCTTCTTTGCTTTTGGCTATCTATAGATCGATTCAGATCGAGGCTTAGAGAAATCGCTACAGGTACTCCACGTTCAGTTTGCAACGGAACTCAGTCCTGACATATCGGCTGCCATTCGATGCAGAATGTCTCGGGGTGAGCGGCAGCAGTTCCGCCTCTTTGTGATCCCCGAAATGATTTTGTGCTCCCAGAACATGTTTTCTACGCTTTCTAAAGCCGTTGGGCACTTTTCACGTCTTAAGCGGCAATTTAAGATAGGACTGTGCCATTAGGTTGGCTCAAGGTAAATTAACTACAGACCGCAAAATAATTACGACATTAGAGCCTGTCGCCGGTAAGTCACCGACTCCGTGAATATGTCTTTTGAAGCGAAGTTTACTTGCTAAGAGCTGCTTACAAAAATTATGAAAAAGTAGCTACAAAAAATGTCTTGACCACAATGAATTTATGTGCCAAGATCAACCTCGTAAGCTGTCGCTAAAGCTAGTGATACCAAGAGGTGTGTTAATATTAATGAGATATTCGGATTTCTGTGTCTCCAGATTGCGAAAATTTAAATTTATTTGAAAATATTATTGTTGAAATGGTTATTAACCACTTTGCATTTATAGCCGAAATTTGTAGCTTCGTTTTCACACGTCCCCAATTTGAATATAAGTTTGCATAAAGATTATGCCCCGTTATGTGATGTTGAAAAATTGACAAAATTACAACAGAAATAATCAGGGAATTTTTAATAAATCTATTACTTATGGAAACAAATGCAATTTTATTGCGATATATTGAAATCTCTTATAAACGGTTTTGCCCAGACCAAGACTAAAACCATCTTTTGAGCTGAAGTGGATACTAATTTTCTAATATTTTTAAGATAATATTTTCTCCTGAAGGGACATAAAAATGAATAACAGTACATGTTATCATTAAAACGAGCGTGAGAATTAGAGAATTTCGCCAAACTACAATGGATGAGTGGCACGATACCCATAACTTGGCCCCCAAATTTGAGGAACGGGGTTTGAAGCATTTTGCTGTCCTAAATACGGGAAAAATAAAGAAAAAAATCTATCTCGACCCGTTTTCGAGATATAAAAAAAAATAGTTAACACTTGTCCCGTATCAACTCCAGACAGCAAAATGTTTCGAAACCCCGCCACGACACTGAAAAACTTGAATATTAACGAACCGCCACTATTTTCCGCACATTTCTATTTTACCGCCGATCAATTTATTTACACGCACGAATTACAACGCACGAAAAACACTAATTTGTTACAAAAATAAACCCGATACCGCGAAATGTCAATTTAACTACCAAAACAAGCTGAAGTTCGTTTCGTTCTTCTTGAAAAAAAGGTGTGCCAACTGCCAACCGCTTTAGCAAGTTCGTTGAGTTCGTTCTTTTTCGATCAATCGATATTTTGTAAAAGGAAAATATTTAGTTAAAATGCATTTTGTAAAAGGAAAATATTTAGTTAATATGCATATTTTGTAAAAGGAAAATATTTAGTTAATATGCATATTTTGTAAAAGGAAAATATTTAGTTAATATGCATATTTTGTAAAAGGAAAATATTTAGTTAATATGCATATTTTGTAAAAGGAAAATATTTAGTTAAAATGCATTTTGTAAAGGGAAAATATTTAGTTAATACGCATTTTGTAAAAGGAAAATATTTAGTTAATATGCATATTTTGTAAAAGGAAAATATTTAGTTAATATGCATATTTTGTAAAAGGAAAATATTTAGTTAATATGCATATTTTGTAAAAGGAAAATATTTAGTTAATATGCATATTTTGTAAAAGGAAAATATTTAGTTAAAATGCATTTTGTAAAGGGAAAATATTTAGTTAAAATGCATTTTGTAAAAGGAAAATATTTAGTTAATATGCATATTTTGTAAAAGGAAAATATTTAGTTAATATGCATATTTTGTAAAAGGAAAATATTTAGTTAATACGCATTTTGTAAAAGGAAAATATTTAGTTAATATGCATATTTTGTAAAAGGAAAATATTTAGTTAATATGCATATTTTGTAAAAGGAAAATATTTAGTTAATATGCATATTTTGTAAAAGGAAAATATTTAGTTAATATGCATATTTTGTAAAAGGAAAATATTTAGTTAAAATGCATTTTGTAAAAGGAAAATATTTAGTTAATATGCATATTTTGTAAAAGGAAAATATTTAGTTAAAATGCATATTTTGTAAAAGGCAAATATTTAGTTAAAATGCATTTTGTAAAAGGAAAATATTTAGTTAATATGCATATTTTGTAAAAGGAAAATATTTAGTTAATATGCATATTTTGTAAAAGGAAAATATTTAGTTAATATGCATATTTTGTAAAAGGAAAATATTTAGTTAAAATGCATTTTGTAAAGGGAAAATATTTAGTTAATACGCATTTTGTAAAAGGAAAATATTTAGTTAATATGCATATTTTGTAAAAGGAAAATATTTAGTTAAAATGCATTTTGTAAAAGGAAAATATTTAGTTAATATGCATATTTTGTAAAAGGAAAATATTTAGTTAATATGCATATTTTGTAAAAGGAAAATATTTAGTTAAAATGCATTTTGTAAAGGGAAAATATTTAGTTAAAATGCATTTTGTAAAAGGAAAATATTTAGTTAATATGCATATTTTGTAAAAGGAAAATATTTAGTTAATATGCATATTTTGTAAAAGGAAAATATTTAGTTAATATGCATATTTTGTAAAAGGAAAATATTTAGTTAATACGCATTTTGTAAAAGGAAAATATTTAGTTAATATGCATATTTTGTAAAAGGAAAATATTTAGTTAATATGCATATTTTGTAAAAGGAAAATATTTAGTTAATATGCATATTTTGTAAAAGGAAAATATTTAGTTAATATGCATATTTTGTAAAAGGAAAATATTTAGTTAAAATGCATTTTGTAAAAGGAAAATATTTAGTTAATATGCATATTTTGTAAAAGGAAAATATTTAGTTAATATGCATATTTTGTAAAAGGAAAATATTTAGTTAATATGCATATTTTGTAAAAGGAAAATATTTAGTTAATACGCATTTTGTAAAAGGAAAATATTTAGTTAATATGCATATTAACTAAATATTTTCCTTTTACAAAATGCATTTTAACTAAATATTTTCCTTTTACAAAATATCGATTGATCGAAAAAGAACGAACTCAACGAACTTGCTAAAGCGGTTGGCAGTTGGCACACCTTTTTTTCAAGAAGAACGAAACGAACTTCAGCTTGTTTTGGTAGTTAAATTGACATTTCGCGGTATCGGGTTTATTTTTGTAACAAATTAGTGTTTTTCGTGCGTTGTAATTCGTGCGTGTAAATAAATTGATCGGCGGTAAAATAGAAATGTGCGGAAAATAGTGGCGGTTCGTTAATATTCAAGTTTTTCAGTGTCGTGGCGGGGTTTCGAAACATTTTGCTGTCTGGAGTTGATACGGGACAAGTGTTAACTATTTTTTTTTATATCTCGAAAACGGGTCGAGATAGATTTTTTTCTTTATTTTTCCCGTATTTAGGACAGCAAAATGCTTCGAACCCCGTTCCTCAAATTTGGGGGCCAAGTTATGGGTATCCCCCCGGATGAGTACTTAACGAAATAAAAGGATATTTTTAGCTAATTCTATTTTAATTTTGACTTAAAAGTTTTTTTTTTTTTTTTAAAAAAGAAGTATTATTATATTAAGGACTTTCTCCGCTGTAGCGGTTTTAACGGTCTGGTCTTAAGGACCGTTGCGTATGAGATGTTTTCCTGTACCTTTTTTGTCTGCTGCCGGCTTGCAAGCACTCTTAATTAAGGCATTCAATGAATCAAACTTATCGCTAATATTATTAACCCTCAAGAGAAGCACTATAGTGGCTTCTCAATTAAGAAGCACATGGGTATGCCATACCCGTATACCTTTGATAATTAACACTAGATTTACCGGCGCGAAAGCCTGTAATTTTGATAATTTTCGGTACCTTTAAAGTGATATTTTTTCAAATTTAAATTTGCAACTATAAATGGAAAAAAGTTTTTGATATGTCGTATTTTTGAACCTTAATAAGCTTAGGCATAACAATTAGGCGATAACTTTACAAAATTTAATCAATTCAGAGAATAAATTGAATACCAGTTAATTTGACTGGTCTTGGTAAATCTAGTGTTAATATCTTTTGATTCAACTATCCGATTTAATAAATTTTCTTTTCAATTAAACCTGTCTATAGACATAGACTATATTTAGAGAATGTTATAATTTCTCCCACTCAGAGTCATCCTCTCAACGTAACCATTTATGAGGGACAAACACTTTCTATTCATCCCTGGGTATCCCATACCCAGTGCTTCTCTTGAGGGTTAAGGCTTATTGCGTTCATCTTATCGTATCATCTATTAGATCTTTAGCGTTATTTGAGAGTAACTTACCATTCCATATTTTATTCACTTTGCACATCATTGTAATGACTCCCAATTCTTTAATTTGAGTATATTGCGATTCTGTAATTCCTACACAATTTATGTGAAACCACTGACCACATAAATCTTCACTCTGTATTGCCGAGTCACTATTGCCACACCAACTTCATCTCCCACCAAATTCCAATTATCGTTTTAAATTAAAAAAGCAACTTTATTCTTTTCCTACTTTTTGTTTACGGAAAAGGATATCGTGAATGAATGATATATGATTGTGTTGAATTTTTGAAAATAATTAAGCTAAGGAAGACGCTAGTTGTTGTTCGTGGAAAGATCAATAGATACAACTAATAAACAAATTTTCCAACTGATGTTTTTCAAACTGGCTTTAACCATATTATATATTATATGACATAGGATATGAAGTGAATTCGCATTTATTCAATTTACTTCTTTATTTATTTGAAGTTAAGTTCAGCCAGATCTTAATTCTTTAGTAATGGCCTGTTAATTGTTTCATTAGGTGTCGAACAGTTAAAACTATAATCTTAAAAAATTAAACTTTATTGCTAATGATTATTTAATTATTTAAAAAATAATTCTTTCTTATTGAGTATACATTTGTTTCGCAATCTATTGCACCTAACATGCTAAAATTAATTGAACATTTACATTCTTTAAATTGTTTTTTTTTTCAAAATTTCATTGAAGGCCCAGTGGACCAAATATCTAAAATAAATACATATGTATACATGTATGCGTAGTGTTTACCATTGTTATTACATAACAAATATACGTAAAAGTACGTAAATGCCTGACAGTACCCGTACACCGGCAAATGTCAATCCGGGATCATTCCTTCGTTCTTCCTCAATTATTAAATCGCATTTTTAATATAGGAGTTTGTTTTTATTATTCAACATAATAGCGAAATGTCTGTTTATTGCTTTTATTCAATAACCCTAACAGACTGTTAGTAACAGTACAAAATAGGTCTTGACTTTCACAAACAACACTGAAATATTATAACTGCGCCGGAGATCACTTCTAGCAAAGAAATCGTAGCTTTGGGTCTTTTATCAGAAATGTTTCCGGTGAAAAGAAATCCTTAGAACGTTTGTGTTTGCAAGTTCAACTTTTCTAAATCAGAAACCTAAATCTACTTATCCGCCTAAATATTCGATGTCAATTTTTTTATTTCGATAGCGGCCTGCGTTTTTGATTTCATCGTTTGTCTACGGGGCGACAGAGATAAAAAATTTTAAGAAAATCTTTTCGACGCGGTTACTACGTTGAGAAAGAGAAGGGCAAAGGAGAAAGCAAACATAATATCATGTCACGCCAAGGTGGAACAGCGGCTATGACTGGATTTACGGATTGTGACTAGTATTTCGTGTTTTTTTTCTGAATTCAACGCAATTCATCGACCTGCTTAAAAGAAGCACGGTTTGTTATATATGTAGACGAAACGGATGTTTGTGTTATAATTCAATGTAGGTGCTGCAATCCACTAGGCCGCGCCTCGGCTAGGTGAGAATTCAAGCGATAAAAAAAAAAAGAATTAACCGCGCTCATCGGTGTCGAAATATCCAAGTCGCAAAAGAGAAAGGATTTTGCAATGCTGAAAAAGGCAACCAGTCAAGGTCATCCAGTCTTAATATGCTAGCTACTCTGAGGTATCTTAGCTAGTGATATTTACGGTTTCGTGTTGTGAGTGGCGATGCTATTCAATTGTTCCGCATTTTCCAACCATTTCAAGCTACTCGAACTTCTTGCGGATTCAGTTTCCGCCGGCCAGCATATATTTCTTATTTGCATGTTATATTTAAATACATTACATTACTTTGTAGAGCGCAACATGTGTTAGCAAGAAAAACTGAGTCGACAGCGCTTATAAATAAGAAGTACTGCCATGCATTTTGGAATTTACGAAATCACTCATGGGAGTGATTGAGTGAAAACCAGCTTAAATTCATTTTAGCTTAAAATCTGACTGAACAAACATATTTGATGAAATGAATTAGAATTTTTTCTGAAGTTAAAATAGCTCATATTTACAGTTAGAATTTATTTCAACCATTGAAAATGATTATTATTATTAAAAATTAAAGTATGTAGTAGCTTTCCTTATGACAGATATATAGAGGAAGTGCAGCAAATTTGGAATACTAGTTTGTTTTTTGGAAATAAGAAGAAACGGAAACGGGTTAACTAAATAAAAAATACATTATATTATTAGAAAATTATTTAACTTTAATAATCCAAACAATCAAACATAACAAAAATTAGGAACCATTTCAAAATTTATATTAAACTAAAATTCTCCAAAGGCGTGTTTGCACTTAGGGTGCAGGTAATTTGGAATACAGTATACCAAATTATATTCATCTTTTTTTTTAACAAAAACTTACACTTTTTCTTACAAACTAATAAGTCTTTCATCAATGTAACAGTTTTTCAGTCTTTATGTCTGTAATCTATCTTTACGTAATCTTAATTAAAGTAGTAATTTAACAAAATAACCTAAAATAGGTATCACTTCGTAGCCTGTCGCAATAGTGACAGATAGTGTGTAGTTTAAACTTATATGTAATTCTTTGTTAATTCTTGCAATAATCACAGATATACACACCGGATTCATAACCACTACAAGCACTGTGAAACCACAATTCGCACATTAAACACTGTACCCATTCTTCGCCTCTTTTATCCTCGCTATATGGAATATTCCAAATTATCTTCACTTTTCGTATTTCAAATTAACAACATGACGTCTTTACCTAAAACTTTATGTAATATTGTTTTTTTTTAGAATTATTCACAAAATCAAAATAATATCATAAATTAATAAGGTCATTTAAAAGTTTCAACAATTACAATGAAGATTTTGTATATCATAGCAAATGATTATCAACGATTGCTTTCTTACCGAAAAAGTTTTCAAAAAAGACGTATCGTTCAGGTGTGGCTGTCAAGAAAAATGTCAAGATGGCGGCCTGTTTATAGTACTCATTGTCTCTTTATGCCATGTGATGTTATGTTTATGGCAAAAAAACACAGATGACGTTTACATTAATTGAGATATCTGAGTATTCCAAATTACCTGCAGTAGTCCAAATTTGCTGCACTTCCTCTACATATATTTCATTTCAAAGGAGACTTCACTAATTTACATCTTCATCATGCATCTGCCTTTATCTGAAGCTTTCATGTAGCCTTGAAAAACGGGAACCTTCTGGCATCACCGAACTAGTTATATATTACATAGATATTTCGGAAGTTATTCCCACCTCCTTAACCCATTAATGCGCAAAACGAGAATTTTGTGCACGCAAATTAAATTATACGATTCGAAAATTGGGGCCATTTTCTTCCAAAATCGTATATAAGGGTTTTTGGGGATGCTCTGGCATTTATTTTGCATAAAAGCTTCAAAAAGCCTATTCGTTTTTGGGTTTAAAAAAAAAAAAAAAAATCCCGATCTTCTTTGGTCTTTTTTCTTTTCAAAGTCGATTATCTTGTCGTTGCTACTATTGAATGATCATATGAGTAAAAATATCACCAAATTTCACCACAAAAAAACTTACTTTGCATTTCTGCCATATTTCGAAAATACATATTTTATGTATTAACTGATGAAATATATTCGTTTGTGGGATAATATTCTCCGAAAAAAGTCTAGCAAAAATAACCTATACATTATGAGTCATAACTTTTTAGAAAAAAAAGAAAAACATGTTGGGCCCTTAACAGAGTCACTTTACAACTAAAGCATGTTCTGAAAAACGTTTCCTAAAAACCTAATTAATGCTTAGAAGCGTGTGGTATTTTGAAGCTGTAGTTTATTTTTCATCTGAGTTAGGTCGCAAACTTAGCACAATAGATTTTTCAGGTCGCGTTTGCTATCGAGAGGTACCTAGAGTAACTTAACAACCCGCTATAAACAACAATAATAGGTCACAAACTTCCTTGGCGTGCCATTATTTATTTATATTTTTTAATACATATTTAAAAATAGAAAAAATACGGACAGTACAATTTAGACGAATGGTGCATATTTAGTAATAGTAACAACTGTGCATGTGTGATCAGAACAGACTAATCGAGTGATTCATTGATTCTTTAGTTAAAAATATTTTAGTCAAATAATAATAATTAGATCTCATTGCCGTTAAACGTGCATAACTCGTTTAAATTTATCATTTTTTTCAAATTCTTTATACTCAAAAGTTAAAAGCATGGAAGCACAATGCTGCAACCAGAATGTCGGCGCTGTAGCTGTGGCTCAGTTTTGCCAACTTTTAACTTTTGGTGCGTACCAAGCTTGACATGTGTCACACTAGAGCAATTGCTGCTAGTTTTAATATTTCATGAAACAAGAAATTGAGAAATTTGATGTAAAATCATAATTTTATTAATGTTCGGACAAAATTATGAGCGCCGCATTATGTTTGTACCTAGCTACAGGCAGTGCGCCAGATTATAGTCAGCGCCAGTTAAGACAACATCCCAGAGCCAGTGCCAGGCTACAGCGCTATATTCTGTTTGTGCCTTAAAGAATATTCACTTCAAAAATGATTTTATCTTGGCGCCTTGGGAACATGAAACATAAAATACTGTAGGAAAAAATTAAATACTGTATACTTTGAAAACTATTGTAGTTACTCATTGACTTTAATAAGTACATTATTAGTTTAAGTATTTAATAAGTTAGGGTATAAAAAGAAACATAAATTTAGAATACTTCGGTAAGAAGATATCATAGGACATAAAATCAAACGATTTTTGAGATCAGTTGGTGTCACTGCTATGCGAAGTAATGAAATCTTAAAAAGTGTGCGAAGTCATTTATCCTAAGAAAAGTTTTATTGCTGACAATGTTTTCCAAAAGTTGGGTCAATTTCCAACTGTAATACAGCCTAATAAAACAATTGGCGAAGTATCATACTATGATTCAGATTTAGTTCCTGAGTTAGCAAATTATTGTTAGAAAATCCTTACGCAACCAGTATTTGAATTATATGTATTTTGGTTATTCCCGAAATATTGACGAATGAAGAGTAACTTTTTAAAGAAAAAATCCAGTGATTTCGATATTGATATTTTTTTTTTTTTTGTATAATTAAATTTCAAATACAAATGAATCTAGTAATAGTAGTTGTGAAAGACTCGAACGGCAACAAAAAATTAAAATTAAGTATGTTTTCTTTCAACATTTAAGCAAATGATACAAATCAATATAAACTTAAATGTATTACATATCTAATTCAGAAGAATACGTGGTTAAAACTAATAAACATCAACCTCGCTTATAGCTGCACTAACAAGTTACAAAGTAATATATAATAATATGTACGCCATGATATATATATACCGACTCAGGCCTTTGCTGCGAATCTTAAATGCCAGTTGAATCGATTGCTTCATAAACAATTTCAGAATGTGCGCGCATCTTATGAGAACTTAAAAATCAGTGACCAGTGGTTGCTTAAGTTTATGTTATAACCAGTCAAAATGAGAATAAAGCACTATCCAGGCAAGGCGGTGGACGCTAACCTGCCGCTCGAGAAAGCCAGTTCTATGGGCGCAATTTACGAAGCTAATTGGCTTCAAGCGCAAGAAAGCATACGACATCGTTTCGGAAGCAGCGTAGATGTACAAAATATGAAGAATAACAGAAGTTCTTATAATGCTGCCGGAGTATCAGCTTTAAGTAAGTACCAAATGACTCTGGAGCAGATTCGAGGTCTGGAGCAACAACAAAAAAATGAAGGACTCAGCAAGAACTTAAGCGACCTGAATGGGTATAAGCCTTCTACACTGAAGAGAAAGAATAGAAAGCAATATCCAGGCTGGGATGATTTGAAAGAAGTAACCGAGGAAATTGACAAAACTAGGAAAGACTGTAACGAAATTTCTCGAATGAATCAATACGTGATTGATCCTATAGATGCCCGAGCTCGTTCCAGACAAATTGTTCCTCCTGAGATTAAAATAGACGACAGGGTATTGACGCCCACAAAAGGGTTGAAACGTTCTCAAACTGTGATTATGCAACTAAAAAACATTTCTCCATGCGGCACCCTGGACATTAAGGATATTCGACGCAAGTGGAAATCGAAAAATGAATTATCGGACGACTTTGGTGACCTTGCACAAGCTACCATTATAAATACTCAGCCGACTAGGAAAAGGTGGAATAACTTAGAATCTTCGAAGCAAGACTGTGATACTAGAATAAGCGAGTTTGAAGATGTGTTTCTAAAGCCAAGTGATAGAATGAAGTCATATGAAATTCAACCATCTCAGCGATTTTGCACTATTAAGCCCCGCCCAGTTACGAGAGCAAAGAGCGTGCGAGTGACTCCAGTTACTGTACCTAGCTTTACTACTTTCAAGCCGGTTCCAACATCTGTAAATCAGACACCACAACAGTTGGAAATTCAGTCCAAATCTCAACGACAGGCGGATTCTCACCCTCAACTCCAGACTAAAACACAAGGCCAATCTCATTCCCCAGTTCAACTCCAGCCCCAATTTCAGTCAAAGACACTGTATAAGTCTCCTCCTCCGCCACCTTCACAGGTGGAGTCCAAGTTTCAGTCTTATTCACCTTCGGAGACATTTAAATTGGAATCATACGACAGTGAGTTTGCGGATTATGACAGCACATTCCAGGAGAAATTCAAGACAATTCCCTTGGCGAAGATACAAAAACCGTCGACAAAAAACACCTACAGTAGCCATTGGAATAATTTGCAATGTGGAGAGGCCGGTTTCAACACTCTTCCCCAACAAAGCACGCTCGCGAGAGGCCAACAAGAAGTCGAAAAATCACCACCTAAACAAAGGCGCGAACCTGGCAGCTCATCGTCCAGTAGCAACTCAGACGACCTGTTCAGCATACCCCGTCCACGTCTTATTGTACCTGTGCACACCTATGCTCGGAAAAGACGAACCGGCAATCTATTGAAGGAGAAGGATATTGATCCAATTAGGAAAGGCTCCGCCAAAAGCAATGACGGTAAGTTAACCTTGCAAATAAAAAAAAATATATTAGGTACTCTAATATGTATATACTGTTGTTGTAAGGAAAAATTCTTATAACACTTTTTATGTGTGGCATAGCGAGGTGATGAATGGTTCATCGAAAATCAGTCGCCATTTAAATTGTCGCCATCAAACAGCGAATTGATCACCGTGGCGTGCTGCGCCGCGGTGTGGGAATATTGTTTTCCGCTTTCTTCGATCGTTTTCCGGATGTGCACTGTAGCGCATTCTCACCGCGAGCGATTAGTTTGCGGCACATCTTATTTACTAAGCTCGTCGCTGCAGCCATATGGATTTGACTGAACAAAATTAATTTCACGGTGTCGTAAGAGTATCAACATCGTGAAGTTATTCTACTGTTGAACTTTGCGAATTTTAATGCTGTGTTACGTTGTTAATACTAACGAGGAGAATATCGAAGCAAAAGGAAGAGTCGGGACTGGTTTTACACACGTTCTCATGTAAGCGAGGATGAAAGTGTACAGCAATATCCAAGCAATTGGTAATTATGTTGCAACCTCAGTTTTCGTAACCTTTTAAAGTGGACAGGAAATGAAAAATAAGTATTTAATATTAAGTATATAAGTTAGATTTCATACAGGGTGCCAAGTCATGATTATAAGCATAATGCATTAATGTAGAAGATATTTTTCAACCGATATATGTAATTATTCGTGCCGTAATAATATACGACCTCATAATTGTAAACGTAGGACTCCCGTGAAACGTGAAAATTGCTTGTAACTTTTTTGGGCATTGATATAGGAAAATAATCTTAGTTATTTAGCTACAGTTATATGTTAGGAAAAATTACCGAATTTTTAGAAGTTTGGAACTAAATTCCTTTATCGCGTTAACATTTTCATTTTGCTCTATTCTCTACTGCCGCTCAAAACGCCGCTATCTAAAACTATTGAAAAAGTATTGTATATACACTACTGATCCAAAAAAAAGTGAGCACAGCAAAATATTCAATAAATTGGTGCTATAAGGATGGTAAAACTTAATCAGAGTGAACATATTTTAACAGAAGTATATTTTAAAGTATTTCACAAATCACAGCAATCAATAAACAGGAAAATTTGCTTATATTTACTAATAAGGGATGTTTCCTCCTTTGTTTTTCAAAATTTCCTCTAATAGTAGGAGAGCCAGTGACATTTTTCAGTGATGATTTAGTTAAGGTCTATTTTTTGAGAGGATGTTGAGGAGGGCCTAACTAAGTGCCATCCGCAAGGATTAACCCTGATTCCAGTCATAAGAGGGTGGCAGAACGCCCCCAACATGTAAAAAAAACGGCATCTTTTTATCATTTAGTTAAGGCTGAAATTTTTTCCAGCAGTCCTTTGATAGCCCACAATCATCGATATTATATTTGCAGAACGATTGGCCAGTCATAAGGGGGTGGCAGAACGCCCCTAACATGTCGTGTGAGTGATGAACTTTTTATTATTTAGTTAAGCTTCATCTTTTAATATGTTGTTGTGACAACTATTCCAAGTGTGAATGTCAATTTGCAGAACAAAATGGCGGCATCAACACCCTGGCAGAATGATTTGAAGTTTTTACATTCAACCGCAAATATCTTTGAAACTATGCTAGATACGAAAATACGACTGAGAGATTTTTTGTGGGAAATTTAATTCTCTACAAAAAAGGTCTCTTGACATTTCTTCATATTTTGATTATTTTCTGAGTTATACTGAAAATGAAGAAAATTTACGAATATTTTTTACGTTCAGACGCACATATCTTTGGAACTATGCTAGATTCGAGAATACATAATAAGAGGTTTTTTGTAGGAAATTCAATTCTCTACAAAAAAGGTCTCTTGACTTTTTTTCGCATTTTGATTAGTTTCTGAGATATACTGAAAATAAAGAATTTTCTTTCCAATGCCGACAAACCGTTGGATACGTACTAATTAATATTTCCCTAAAACCATGTTTTTTTCATTCCTACAATTTGAGAGACGTCGACAAATTTAATTTTCATTAAAAAACCCGATTGTCATGGAAAAAAATTATGATAATTTTTCGAAAAAAATTGAAATTATTGAAGTTCCGCTATCTCGATAGATAAAAAACATTGTAAATGTATGTTGAATCATTAATATCTTTATTTGATCATATCAAAAATTCTCTAAGAAAGAAAATATACGAAATAAATAAAAAATACCTCAAAAAACATAATAATTTCAAATCATAATTATTTTTATTACATATAGATCAAATAAATGTTGTGCAACTAAGGACATTTTTGAATAATAACGATTTCGTGATTAATTTTTTTAAATTTTTATTTGAATAACTTATGATAATAAATATAAAACAAAAACTATGAGTAGATAGTATGAAAGAGCAAGTATAAAAAGTAAGTAAAAATAATTTTTTTTTATCAATCCTCTTGCCAGTCGGAATCACTCTCCTCATCGTCTGCCGAATCGAGATCACTCGATGCACGAGAGTCCATATCTATAAAATTGAAAAAATGGATTAGAAAAATGTAATATGTTTGTGTTTATATTTGCTATAATATCTACATACCTGAATCATTGTCACCCTTGTCATCTTTGCTGTTTTCACTGGAGGTATCAGTGAGTACATCACTAACATATTGGGGTATTTGATCTCCTTCGAACCAGACGAATTCGTATTTATTTTCATTGATAATCCAGCCGTAATTTTCTGGCAACTTTTCCGTCGACTGCTGCAAATGTGCATTGAGCCAAATACTGGCTATGTACGAGCTTCGCAGTATTTGTTGTCTTAATTCTGAAGAACATGGTGGCAAGTTAGAGGCATCACAATTGCGGATTTTCTTAACAAATGATTTTTGACTATCATTGGTGTTGTAAGCTTCATGGAATAATTCCGACCGCGCTTCGTTAACTTTCTCTACATTTTTGACACCATACATGCGGCAGATAAATTCTTCTATGATGGAAAATACTGTGGACGTATCAACGTTTTCTTCGCCTAGATCTGAGAATGTCTTCTGATAGTCTTCGAACGCCTTCAATAATTTCAGAGGTTTGTTTTTTCATTTACGGAAAAATGAAGGGTTATAGTCAAGAATCATTTGTTAAGAATATCCGCAATTGTGATGCCTCTAACTTGCCACCATGTTCTTCAGAATTAAGACAACAAATACTGCGAAGCTCGTACATAGCCAGTATTTGGCTCAATGCACATTTGCAGCAGTCGACGGAAAAGTTGCCAGAAAATTACGGCTGGATTATCAATCAAAATAAATACGAATTCGTCTGGTTCGAAGGAGATCAAATACCCCAATATGTTAGTGATGTACTCACTGATACCTCCAGTGAAAACAGCAAAGATGACAAGGGTGACAATGATTCAGGTATGTAGATATTATAGCAAATATAAACACAAACATATTACATTTTTCTAATCCATTTTTTCAATTTTATAGATATGGACTCTCGTGCATCGAGTGATCTCGATTCGGCAGACGATGAGGAGAGTGATTCCGACTGGCAAGAGGATTGATAAAAAAAAATTATTTTTACTTACTTTTTATACTTGCTCTTTCATACTATCTACTCATAGTTTTTGTTTTATATTTATTATCATAAGTTATTCAAATAAAAATTTAAAAAAATTAATCACGAAATCGTTATTATTCAAAAATGTCCTTAGTTGCACAACATTTATTTGATCTATATGTAATAAAAATAATTATGATTTGAAATTATTATGTTTTTTGAGGTATTTTTTATTTATTTCGTATATTTTCTTTCTTAGAGAATTTTTGATATGATCAAATAAAGATATTAATGATTCAACATACATTTACAATGTTTTTTATCTATCGAGATAGCGGAACTTCAATAATTTCAATTTTTTTCGAAAAATTATCATAATTTTTTTCCATGACAATCGGGTTTTTTAATGAAAATTAAATTTGTCGACGTCTCTCAAATTGTAGGAATGAAAAAAACATGGTTTTAGGGAAATATTAATTAGTACGTATCCAACGGTTTGTCGGCATTGGAAAGAAAATTCTTTATTTTCAGTATATCTCAGAAACTAATCAAAATGCGAAAAAAAGTCAAGAGACCTTTTTTGTAGAGAATTGAATTTCCTACAAAAAACCTCTTATTATGTATTCTCGAATCTAGCATAGTTCCAAAGATATGTGCGTCTGAACGTAAAAAATATTCGTAAATTTTCTTCATTTTCAGTATAACTCAGAAAATAATCAAAATATGAAGAAATGTCAAGAGACCTTTTTTGTAGAGAATTAAATTTCCCACAAAAAATCTCTCAGTCGTATTTTCGTATCTAGCATAGTTTCAAAGATATTTGCGGTTGAATGTAAAAACTTCAAATCATTCTGCCAGGGTGTTGATGCCGCCATTTTGTTCTGCAAATTGACATTCACACTTGGAATAGTTGTCACAACAACATATTAAAAGATGAAGCTTAACTAAATAATAAAAAGTTCCTCACTCACACGACATGTTAGGGGCGTTCTGCCACCCCCTTATGACTGGCCAATCGTTCTGCAAATATAATATCGATGATTGTGGGCTATCAAAGGACTGCTGGAGAAAATTTCAGCCTTAACTAAATGATAAAAAGATGCCGTTTTTTTTACACGTTGGGGGCGTTCTGCCACCCTCTTATGACTGGAATCAGGGTTAATCCTCGCGGATGGCACTTAGTTAGGCCCTCCTCAACATCCTCTCAAAAACTAGACCTTAACTAAATCATCACTGAAAAATGTCACTGGCTCTTAGACTATAACCTCCTCGGCATGGACATTGTTAAGTTTTCAATTAGTGATGATGGAATTCCATTCCAAGCGGTTTGTACTGCTTGCCAAAGTTCATAAATGTTGTGTATGGGATTCTTGTGGATTTCTCGATCAATGTGGTCCCACAAATTCTCAATAGGGTTCAAATCCGGACTTTGAGCAGGTAGACTGATCCATTATTTGAATATATTTTTCTTCGAACCAGGTCTTCGACTTCCGAGCAGTATGGCATGCAGCATTTTCCAATAGGTGTATTCACTTCCGAGATTGCTCAAAGTGGGAATCAAGCCCTCCTTTAAGGATATTTATGTTTTATTTTTACATCTTGATAAATTTTTACGAGTTTTCCAACATATGCTGCAGAAAAACATCCCCAAACCATTATTCCCAAATTTCCTTTTGTAGTCGTTTGGATGCACTGAGGGTCGTACTGTTCACCAGTACAGGTTTCAGGACGATCAGATTGCAGACAAAACCTGGATTTATCAGACCATACAATATTTGCCCAATCTGTGTTTTGATGCTCGTTAGCCCATTGGATTCTTTTGCGCTTATGAGTCGCCGTAACGTAAGTAATGGGACTCGCCTGTAATGATGGCTGCGAAACCCAATCTCCCTAAGCCGTCAACTTATGGTCTGTCTTCTCACTTGAGATCCGGAAGCAGTTTGATTTGCCGTGAGCTCCACAAATGTCGATTTTCTGTTTTTTGAAACTTTCATCTTTAAGGCGTGGCTATCTCTCTCGGTCAGTTTTCGTGGTCTACCTGGACCGGCCTTGCGGGAAAATGTTGCACGTTCCCTATACGAAGCATACTCTTGTGCACGCCACCCGTATTTATGATGACACCTTTTTTTTCTCATCTCCTCTCTGATGGCACTTTGGGATTTTTCACTTTCGTGCAATCCATTAATGTATCCTTTGTTTTCTTCAGTCAATTGTTTCCTGGAAAATTAACCAAAATACGCTTATTATGAGGCATATTCATATTTAAAGCACAGAATCACAATTTGAGCAATAATTTTAATTTTTTTTTTAATTTTTTAAAAAAACTTTAAAGAAAAACAAACATGGAGACAGTACGGTACTTAAATTCGTTAAAAGTTACACTTTTATTACTCAAATTAAATAATAGTATTTATTTATCATTTCAATTAAAAAAAAAATAGTATTAACACTTACCGTCACGCCGCCGGAGCTATTATCAAAAGTAATTAAAATAACTTTAGGTTTTTCTGAAAATTTTGGTCACTTTGTTTAATCCATACTAGGAGTCCTAAAAGAAAAAAGAGAAATTTGTTTAATTTAACTCTTAAGTAAAATAATTGTAAATGACAGTATTATCAGGAGACGCAATAAGACTTAAATGTATTTTTTGAATTGTCACCAAAAGAAAAGTAATATAAATACTAGTATACCTATAAGTCTTAGTATTAATACTAGGTTAAGCGCTATATGGGCTCTGATTCCGAGAGCGCTTCAAAAACTGTATAGTTAGGTTAAGGCTGTCTGTATAGTAACAAAATAAATAAATAGTTATTTCTTCTTATGGGAAATTGCATAAAACTTTCACTTATATCTAATTCTTTTCTAGTGATTTCACCATTATTATTTGGCGAGTGCAAGGAAGTAAAATTACTTAGCAAAATAAGGAAGACAACTAATAGCTGGTTGTTTATTGTTGACGGTTTTTTATTCAATGGATGAAATGTTTCGCAAAGTGTATTTCTAGTTGTCGTTATCTTTCAAGACGAAATTGAGCTATAAACTTGGATGCTTAGTGATGAGGTCGGGTAATCTGAAGACAACTCTCCCACTTTAAAAAAATATTATACAGGAGAATATAATGGACATTATTTTATTTAGTAAAATGTTAATAACCGTTATTAAAACTGATTCAAATATTTTTTTTAAAATACGACAGAACTTTCCCACCAACTTGATATAATTCCACATTCCTTCTTCTAGAAAGTGGGAAATTTTACTGCGGATAATTCCAAATGAAGCAGTTTGATATTCAGAATCGTGATCAGTGTCTTCTGGTGCGGCTGTTTTTTAATTCTGTAATATTTTCATTAGTCGCTTTCCCATGTATTAATTTAACATTATTTAAACTTTGATTTTTGTCTTTACCGGATCACATTTATATTGGGTTGGCACGAAAGTAATGAGACACTATAGAAAACTCTACTCATGTTGTTTTTCTAATCAATTGTTTTCGACCATATTCTAGTATGTTATAGAACATTCTAGGTGTTTCAGTCCTAGGGGTATATAAAAGCGCACGCACGATTAATTCAGTCAGTTTGAAGAAAAATGGATGAGCGACAAGTTCGAACTCTATGCCTTTACGAGTATTTGTTAGGCCATAGCGCGCGAGCTGCGGCAGACAACATCAACATTGCATTTGGCTCAGATACTACAAGTCACGCAACAGTGTCTCGTTGGTTCAAACGCTTCAGTACAAGAGACCGAAGCCTCGAAAGTCAGCCTCGCTCGAGACGACCACTAGCTTTCGACAATGATGATTTGCGCCGTGAACTGCAACAGAAGCCGGATGCAAGCACTCGTGAATTAGCGACAAAACTCCACTGCAGCCATCACGCTATAGAACATCACCTGCACGAGCTCGGATATAGGAGAGTTTTATCCCGATGGACACCTCATGCCCTCACAGACGCAATTCGTGCTGCTCGGGTCGCCGTCTGCCAATCGCTACTACTTCGACCGCGCCGGAAGGAGTTTTTGGAGGATTTGGTCACAGGGGACGAGTCGTGGGTTCTCTACGAAAACAATACGCGCCGTGCCTTCTGGCTGCCACGAAAGGAAGAACCACCAACTCAACCAAAGCAATATCAAAACCGCGGCGCAAAAGTTCTATTGTGCTGCTTTTGGGATTCTCAGGGCATGCTGTTTTATGAGTTATTACATAATGAAACAGTTAATGCTAACACATATGCGGCGCAGCTCGATAAACTAGCCTCAGCTATCAAAGAAAAAAGACGAAGAAGAGCCAATGTCATTTTACTTCATGACAACGCTCGCCCGCACACTGCATCCACCACCCGCCAACAACTGCAGGGCTTAGGCTGAGAGACGGTACCTCATCCACCATATTCCCCAGACATTGCCCCTTCAGACTATCATTTATTCAGAGCCATGAAAAATGATTTGCGTGATAAACGCTTTAACACTTTTAATGAAGTTGAAACCTACGTAGCCACCTTGTTCAACTCACGGCCCGCTCAGTTCTGGGCAACAGGCATCCAGTCCTTGCCTATACGTTGGCAAGAAGTCATAGATGCTCACGGCGAGTATTTGATTGACTAAATGTATAGTAAAAAAAAAATGTTAAAATTTAAAATGTAAAAACAAACTGTCTCATTTCTTTCGTGCCAACCCGATAATTATTTATCTTGCTAGAATTAATGTGCTCTTTCATTTTAAACTTTAGGAATTTTTTAGTATAAAAAGGTACACAATTATCACACACGCGTCAATTTTAGTGAGAGAATTGGTTTATTTGAACAATTTTAAAGTCTGTTGCTGGAACCGAATCTACAATAACTTTAGTGGCAGGGCTTTTTATTTCTGTCTTTGATAAAACTCGAACTGTTCAAAAAATTTTTGGAGGGTGTTCCTACCTTAGACTTAAATATATGTATATTGCATCTGCATTCAACATAGTTTGAACAAATATTAAAGAGTTGTTTTCTACCCACAATTGTCATCATTCTTTGTCTTGAACAAGTTTTCAGTCATCTTGATTCTTTACGGGCTATGGTGTTGCCCAACAAACATTCTTACTTGAGTTGCAATCGCTGTGCACCATTAATAAACATTACCTCAGTAGAGGAAAACTTAGGCAAAAAAAGGAAATAATATCATGGTTAGTTTAATAGAATAATGTGTACAGTCTCAGATCGCTTTAAGACTTCACAAACCTCCTCGTTCACAGAACGTGCCTCTAATACTTAGTCACTTCTTGTCACATATGTTAAGTATCTAATTTCCGCCAGATTTTAATCCAGCAAACCTACTTTTGCAGCAGTTGAGCATGAAACTTGCAGAATTATTGACATTTTTACAGTTCCTCATTTCGATACAACCCACGTCGACAATTTGCATAGTCTGGAAAGGCTAAAGCTATCCAGATAGATAGACTGTGGTGAGGCATTAGAGCACACTAAATGCACTAACCAACGAAGCCATAAGCCCACACTAATCGAACGGGCTGACTGAAAACACTATCAAACAACGGAATACCAATAAGCCAGAGATTTCGCGAAACTAATTTCGACTCGTCATCTTTGCTTAAATGTCGCAATCGAAAGTTTCCTCACGTATTATGTTACGTTGATTGCATGGAAGAGTTAGATGCCTACCAAAAAGGTAAGAGACATCTTGTACAATGGATTAAACGAAAAGATGCTATGAAATGCACCTGAGTAAAAAAAGGAACAATCATAGGAGATTAAGAAGTTTTGCAAACTACGTCGAGATAAAAAAAAAGGAACTAGCGACTATAATTTGCTATTTTCACTTGACACAGAACAATTCCATTACATCGGGGCAAGAATAGAAAAAGCGTTAAACATGTAGGGTTGGGACTAACGGTTCCGCTTGTTTCACAGAAGGTGAAGACAAGAGGCTGCAGCAATTAAGTCGGATTAATAAAACTGAATATTATTCACGCATACATGTTTTTCTTTTTCAATCTATCGCTTCCTGTCTGCCTTGAAACAATTCTACAACTCCTCGTGACATTCTGGACTTTTATTAAAGTGAAAGTTGTTGCCGAACCAGTTTACAAGGTTCACTAATTACGTTGCATTGTAGTTAGATATATATATAGTTCAATTACGTTCAATATGAGTTAATCGATTTACTCAAGTCCCAAACAGCTAAATTATTATTCAGCTTTAGTGCAACTGTTACCCAGGCATAAAACCAGAACAAAAACTTGATTTTTGTGGATACTAGGTACGTATGTTTTCTTTCACAAAACGAATTCTGTATACGTCGAGTAAAGCTTCACCATTTACAAAATAGAAAGGAATATTTTATAACTATAGTTCGAATTTTATATTATAGTTCGAAACCATCTAGCTATTTGTCCCGCGAACCACATGCAGCAACAATAAACTGTCCTCTACGATGTTACAGAAGCCCATCCCTTAAAAATAAAAAAAGGTAAACAAACAATGCTTTTAACATATATGGTTATAACAAATCATACGCCATTGTGACCTCGACCGAATTGTGTAATAAATCATATATTTAAGGTATTCAAATCAGCTACGATTAGTTCTTGACAACATTTTATATCGAACATTTGGTATTTCTGCCCAAAATTTTAATATTAGCCAGGTTCAAAATTTGAAAGACCAGTACATATTCAAGAAAAATTTGTATTTTGCTCCCTTTGTAATGAATTTCATACATACAAATTTAATAACATCTTCCTCAACATCTTTTGAAATTTGTAGTTTTTAATTTTGAACACTTGCATTTCATTTCTCAATACCTACTTTTTTTACGCATAATTTAATTATAAGGATGATATAAAATGTTATAATTTTAATGGATTTCATTTTTTTATGTATTTTGTACGTCAGTTTACTCTATTACAAAGTTTTACAATGTGGTGGAACAAAAGCCTAGAATATAAGTAAGGACGGAACAAATTTATGAGTATAAATTAAATTCTTCCATATGGAAATACGAGTATGTATATTAGGGTGCTTTTTCTTCGTGACTATTTTTTTTTTTTCAATCCCACCTCGAAATTTTGTGCCATATACCTAAACAAAAATTCCCTGAAAATTGGAGCCATTAATATTAATATTAAGTACTAGACCAAGGCGTATAAAGATTTCCCATATAAAATACACGTAAACTTTGATTATTTTTCTTCAAAACTCTACAGCTCAGAGGCATTTTATGGTATAATTTTGGTCAATGGTAGGATTTCTTTAGAACTGAATGCTCTACAAAAGTGTTAATTGCGGTGTAACCCTAACTCCCACCAGCGAGGACACTAACCCCAACTTTTCCATGAAATTCTCGCTTTTTGCCCCTATCTCGTAAACAACAAGAGGTACAGAAAAAGTGAATATGACAAACTTGTAGGAAATTGAATTTCCTCCAAAAAGTTCTTGAACACTAAATCGCTAACATCGATATTTCTTGAGATATTGGGCTTCGAAGTTGAGGTGGTGAATTTACATGGATTATTGAGCTAAATTGTAGAAACACTACCTCAACTTCAAAGCCCAATATTTCAAGAAATACTGATATTAGCAATTTGGTGTTCAGAACTTTTTTGTAGGAAATTGAATTTTCTACAAGTTTGTAGAGATAGGGGCAAAAAAACGAGAATTTCATGGAAAAATGGGGGTTAGTGACCCGTACTACCTCGCTGGTGGGAGTTAGGGTTACACCGCTATTAACACTTTTATAAAGCATTCAGTTCTGAAGAAATCCTACCATTGACCAAGATTATACCATAAAATGCCTCTGAGCTGTAGAGTTTTGAAGAAAAGTAATCAAAATTTACCAGTATTTTATATGGGAAATCTTTATACGCCTTGGTCTAGTACTTAATATTAATATTAATGGCTCCAATTTTCAGGGAATTTTTGTTTAGGTATTTGGCACAAAATTTCGAGGTGGGACTAAAAAAAAAAAAATAGTCACGAAAAAAAAAGCACCCTAATGTATATACAGAGAGGAAAAGAAGTATTGTTTCGGAACAAAACCAATATAGCTTTTCGTCAAACTGTAATTTGTATTTGCAGTTTTATTTGGTTTCTTTAAAAGACCAATTACGGACTAAATTTTTTAACTTTTTGTTTAATAAAATCCTGGTAAAGGAGAACAAGAGTTTCGAAACTAGTCTTTGATCAGTGCACAGTAATTAAAATTTCTTGGTTTATATTACGAGAAAGTTACAACTTATTAAAACTGCAATTACAACTCAGCTTTACCTACTTATTCTTATTTTCTAAAAAATATAAATATAACCAAATATAACTATAACATAATATAATATTGCAAACTTAATTGAAAAATAACCATTAATTTGTAATTTTAATGATACAATATAGTCCCTGATATTACCTACCCTGTGTCATGTTCTAAAAAATTAAAAATTAAATTATGTTTTTTAAAATAATAAAAATGAAATTGTTATATGTTAATTTCAAACAGGATGAAATAATAATCTATAACTATTTCCAAATGTTCTGCCCTAGAACTTGCCTGATATCTTGTAAACAAAAATTTAATTGAAAGGAGAAAAAGAAGAATAATGAAATATATTATTACATTTTATGTATTCACCATCAAATAGATAGAATAATGTTAGTTAAACATATACTGTCGATGTTATAATCTCATGAATAAAAGAATGCTATAGGTTGCTTTTTTGTTGGCGGAGCGGGCCTTTCACTTTATAAATCAACATTAGACCGGCTTGACCTGCATTACTTGGAATTTTTAATTCTAGCGACGTTCACGGTTGGCAAATTACCATTTTTCACCTGTCGCTTGACAGATTGTTGATTTTAAAATGTTATTTTATCACATTTTCAGCATCTGGTTGAATATACATATATTAAATAAATCCTGAACTCTTCGGCTTCTGTTCGAAATATTTAACATTTTAATTGCCTTCAAGAGAACTGAAAAACATTAAATAAGACAGAAAGTTTACTTAAAACCAAATTATGTACGTAACATACGAGAAATAGTTATAAATATATTTATGGGCTAATCTTTATGGTTTTATGAAGTGTAATGATTCATATTCGGTCGTGTGCTGTATTAGAATCATTGTAGATGCATTATTATTATAATTAAAAAAGCGGCCAAGTGCGAGTCGGACTCGCCCATGAAGGGTTCCGTAGCAGCAAGTAACATAATATAAAAGTTCTTGTAGTTCGTTGTAACTTTGATCGATGTTTTAATAATAGTGTATTTTTTTTAAATTAAGTTATTGATAAGTAAACATTATAATTAGGTACCTAAATGATGGGATTTAGATCTAACTATATGCGAACCCATATAGGCTTGTTTTTTTATTTAAGTTGATTGAATGAAAGGTAAATTACGGTTTACGATCTATGACGTATTAAAAAAAACTACGCACTAGATCTCGTTCAAACCAATTTTCTTTGGAAGTTTGCATGGTAATGTATATCATATATTTTTTTTAGTTTTATCATTCACTTATTTTAGAAGTTACAGGGGGGGGGGATACACATTTTACCACTTTGGAAGTGTCTCTCGCGCAAACTATTCAGTTTAGAAAAAAATGATATTAGAAACCTCAATATCATTTTTGAAGACCTATCCATAGATACCCCACAAGTATGGGTTTGATGAAAAAAAATTTTGAGTTTCAGTTCTAAGTATGGGGACTCGCACTTGGCCGCTTTTTTTTCTATTTTTGTGTGAAAATCTTAATGCGGTTCACAGAATACATCTACTTACTAAGTTTAAACAGTATAGTTCTTATAGATTCGGAAAAAAGTGGCTGTGACATACGGACGGACAGACAGACAGACATGACGAATCCATAAGGGTTCCGTTTTTTGCGATTTGGCTACGGAACCCTAAAAAACCACAGTTAAAAACAAAAGCTCATTTGAGATATGGTCTCGGGCGAATCCAGGGCTACACTTTGGGAGAGGCGGATCCAGGACTTTAGGGAGGAGCGGATTGAGCGTGGCACTAATTTCTAAAAAAAAATGCGATCCAAGTTTAGCGTATAATTTGATGTACTCATGTACATGCAATCCATTAAATGCAAATATTTTTATATTTTTAACTTACATTGTATTAAAAATATTGCAAATTATATTTGTATCTACTTTAATTAACTTTCGCTTTTTGTGGATCCGCTTCTGCATGTATATTCATTCAAAACTAGCGGCTGAATTTTACAAAAGGATGTCAGAACCAAATTTCCAATGCTTTTATTATTATTGCATTCTAGATATATAAAAAAATCGATTGTTTTTTTAATAAAACAAAATTTGATCAAAACGAACATGCTTTTCTAAAACTATTGTAATGTGGTAAAAAATTAAAGTAAAATACGGATAAATTTTTAATTACATATACATATTAATATACTCAACGGCAACATTTAACTTCCAGTGAGTTACATCTATGAGGTGGTTGCATTAATTCCCGATGTTCACATAGATAGTGGTAGCAATTTTTACACTGAACTATAATTACTGTGATATGTATATTTTTGAAGGTGTGTTAATAACATCCAGTTGACAGTTGGCATTTTTATATTCATAAAGTGATATTTAATATACAGTGAAAAATGGATCGCGATAAGTTGTTTTTCCGATGTGTACTTCTGCATTATTTCGATTTGAAAAAGAGTGCGGCTGAAGCTCACCGATTACTCGCGGAAACTTCTGGGGAATCTGCTCCATCCGAAACAGTATGCAGAGATTGGTGTACAAGGTTTAAAAGCGGTGATTGTGATGTTTATGACAAAGAACGGCCAGGTAAACTGAAAAAAATTTGAAGATGAAGAATTAAAAGCGTTATTGCACGATAATCCCGCCCAATCGCTTAGAGAATTAGCTCAACAACTTGGAGTCGATAAATCAACTGTATCGCGACGTTTGCATGCCATTGGTAAGGAGTAAATGGAGGCCACATCGATTGACCGACAGTGCTATTGCGAATCGGTTAAACATCTGCATTTCATTACTTGCAAAGCAAAGAAAGAAGAGTTTCTTTGGCGTATTGTGCGAAAAAATCATAGGTTGATCCTGGCCAACCGACAACATCGACTCCAAAACAGAAAATCCACGCTAATAAGACAATTCTCTATATTTGGTAGGATATGGAACGAGTTGTCTATTACGAGTTGATAAAGCCAAATGAAACAATCACCGCTGAGCGTTATGAACAACAGTTGGAGAATTTGTACAAAAATTTGATGAAAAACGGACCATCAATTGCATCGAATCGACGAAAAATGAATCTTCTTCATGATAACGCTTGGCCTCATGTTGCTTTGAAGGTCAAACAAAAACTGATGGAGTTTGAATGTGAAACCCTCCCCCACCCAGCGTATTCTCCAGACCTGGCTCCATAAGACTATCATCTGTTTCGGTCGATGCAGCATGATTTAGAAGACAGGCATTTCAAAAATTATGAAGAAATCCAAAAATCGATTGCTGATTGTATAGCTTCAAAGGATAGAGCTTTCTTTCGCCGCGGAATTCAATTGTTGCCAGAAAAGTGGGAGAAGATTGTAGCTCCCGAAGGCGCATATTTTGATTAAAATCATTACAATTTTTATCATAGATATAAACGTTCAAAAAACATAAAAAACAGCGATTAAATGTCGCAACCACCTAATAAATACGGTCGTAAACCACAAGACATTCACAATATAATTATTTGAATCTTATTTCTTAATAACACCCCAGAAAGCTTTTCAGTTATATGTAGTACTTGTATAAAATTTGCTTATAAATTATTTTCCTGTGTCTTTTTTAAAAACAGTAAATAGAGATTATACCCGTATCTACTTCCGATTTATATGAATTTCGATGTTAACATTAAAGAATGTAGTCCTAAAAGTAATAACAATGTACAGTCCTATCCTCACCTACGGTGCGCTTGTCTGGTGGCCCTGTCTGGATAAGAAATGAAATATCCTAAAAGTTGGCAGAGTACAAAGAGCCGCGAGTCTGATCCTGTCGGGAGCCTTATGCCTACTCTTCAATGGGCAAACCATCCACGAACCAACCACTTCCTAGTTGGCTGACAAAATGCGTTCGTACCATTCTTTATCAATGTAGATGTGAGATGTAAAACGTTCTCCTTGTTTTGATCAGGAGTGAAATAGAACAGGAAAAAATTTATATTTCTTAATTTATGAACAAAGATGTTTAAAAATTTCATCCTTTTTTACTTAACACTCCAAATAAATCCCATTTCAACTTAAAAATGCTTCTTCACCTTTGACGGCAATTTTTTTCACTTAACTTAACCTCAATTATTACTTAAGATTTGACATTTTGCCGGTACTGTATATGTAGCTCGGCTCAGAACCACTACTAGAAATCGGTTGAATTTCATGTGGCAATTCAAATGGTGTAACCAATACAAACGAAAAGCTAGATCATGCCAATCGAAACACGAGCGAGACGGGAAATTTATTTTCCAATGAGAAGGAAAGGGTAGCAGCATTTTGGTTGGTTGGTTAGTGGTTGGTTTGTCCATTGGAGAGTGGGCATTACGGTCCTGTTCGACTGATGCCCTCAATGGACTTTTGTATCTCTTGCCTATCGATCTTCACATAAGATGTCTGGCAGCTGTGTGTGGTCAGGCTTAAAGAGTCGAGGTGCTGGACGGCTAGATCGTACGGTGACAGTAAAATCCTGGAGCTGGTACCTGGGGAACGAGAAAAAAATCCCATACTTTTCTCTGAGAAGAACTTCAGAGTAAGGTTCCCAACGAGGGAAGAATGGGAAGGAAATGATATACTGAGTCACTTCGACGCAGCGATTTTCGCACACGGCTCCAAAACTGAGAAGGGAGTTGGGGCCGGGATCTTCTCAGTAGATCTAAATGTCGAAAGGTCTTTCCGCCTTCCTGATCATGCAATCGTTTTCGAGGCGGAAGTGTTGGCGATCATGAAGGCTTGTTTCGTATTAGAAAATTGCATAAATCAGAAACGTATTGCTATTTTAACTGACTTGACTCTATAGGCCTGCTATCAGAGCTCTCGATTCGGCTATCGTGTCCTCAAAACTTGTACAAAAGTGTCGCGTGTGCCTGGACAGGTTAGGTAGCAGCCTTAATATCACGGTACTCTGGGTTCCAGGACAAAGGAACATAGGAGGAAATGAAGGGGCTGACTGCTTGGCTAGGCATGGCGCTACAAAGGAGGAAACTGAGGTGGAGTAAGTTCATACTCCACTGAGGTCGATTAAACAACAACAAAAACTGGAAAAATCTTCGCACCTTCGCTAAGGATCCCCTTCAACTCTCACTGCCACAGTTGCGAGGACCCAAATAAGAAGGAGACGCCTGTTCATTTTTTGTGCACATGTTCGGCCCTCGCCGGGGCTAGACATCGTGCACTGAGTGATTTTATTATTGGCGATCTCAGGGAGCTGTCCGGAAAGCGGATTGGTGACATTGTTCACTACCTCAACGATTTTTCATATTTTCGCTAAGATTAATGCTTAGAAAAATGAGCGTGACATGTATTTTAATTTCGTTCAGTTAGCAGTTAAATGAAGAACAGCGGATTTAAAAACACACAAGCAGCTGTATGATCGCTCAGACGTCAGCATGTGTACTACTGAAGTAAGCTGTACAGAAATGAAATACTTGATCAGTATTTTCATTTTCATCATCTGAATTGCATTTACCGAAAATTTGCCCTAATTTTCTTCATTTTATATTTTTCAGTAAAGAAAAACCTTCACCTTGATTGTACGTAAATTTTGCCAAAAATTTCGCATTAAAGTACCATAAGAATTTATTTTAAAGTAATTCAAAAATCATAACCGTTCTATTACAATTACTTACATTTAAGAAATCACACTTGTATTGCGACCGTAGTTTTAAAATTATGTTGAAGAAAACTTGAGGAAAATATCATGGCAACTCATTTATCACAACTGCGGTTTATACCAGCTCGATTTGTGTCGTGACTATTAAAATAGTTTTTAACTTAAGTTATCCAGCACTAATCGTGTAATATTTTAAGAGTTTTGAAAGTTATCCAGTAAGATCTTCACGATTTCTTTTTTTTTCCAAATACAGAGGGACGAGTTGAGGTGTCACGTGAAGGTAAATACCTATCTACGCTTTCTGGAGCTAAAGTGCTCGGAGAACTGGCAATTTTGTATAATTGTCAAAGAACGGCCACAATAACAGCAATAACTGACTGCAAACTATGGGCCATCGAACGACAATGCTTCCAAACAATTATGATGAGGACGGGCCTCATCAGGCAAGCAGAATATACCGACTTCTTAAAGAGGTAAGTAAAAATTAATGTGATTTCAAAAATTCATAGATAAACGTATTTCTCTCTCTAAAATAAGTAAGTAAACAATTTGCTTACTTGCTGAATATCTATTTAAATCCACAATGATGTTGATATCCTCAATCTACACCAAAGTAAGATTCAGTTCAAAATTTTAGTTAAAGTGTCACATGTATCACTGTTACACTGAAATATTTAATTATTAATTTTTTCAAAAATAACTGTAAAAGAAGCCTGAGGACTTCGACTTCGGATAACTTCAACACTGTCTTTACTACTTTGAATTTTCTCAATGAAGGTCTGCAATCTGCGTATTTTTCTTACAATTTTGTTTTACATTTACCTATATATGTAGAATAAAAGATCGCAAAGAAGACACAAAATAAAACGAAAGAATTTTGAATTGAGATGGAGGTTGTCCTCCGCGATGTATAATAAAATAAACTGAACGTTCTGAAATAAAATTATTGATATGCCTCATGTAGGAGTTTTCAGGCGGCTTATTTCAATATCAAAACTTAAGCTCAGTGTGGCGAATCTTTGTTTTATTTAAATAACATGCAATTTATAAGTTTTCGTTCACCAAATTGAATCCGCTATACAAATTTTATAAATGTAAACACGATATTTGAAATGGGACTGTTTTAAAATAAAAGAATATAAATTTGAGAATTTCGCTAATATAAATCTAAACACTTTCGGCTCTTATGCTATTAAAATTTTAGTCAGAAATAATTGCCCAAGTATTACATATAATATTGCAAAATACAAAAGACAATTTTCTGCAATATTTGAATCAATTTTATTAATGGTTATTTAAATTTTAATCAATAATACACTGTCCATTATTTGCAACCACTCGTTGCCATCTTTCAGGCAACTTGTCGATCCCCCTAGCGTAGAAGTTCTCATCCATGGACCCAAAATATTCAGTAACTGCCTTGGAGATAGCTTCGAAAGAAGTAAATTTTTTTCACGTCAGATAATTCTGAAGCGATCGGAATAGGTAGTAATCCGATGGAGAAAGGTCAGGTGAATATAGTGGGAGACTAAAAACTTCCCATCCAAGCTCATTCAACTTTTGTTGCGTTTCCATTGCAGTATGTGGTTTTGCATTATCCTGATGGACCACAATTCCTTTTCTGTTCGCTAATACTGGCCACTTTACCTTGATAGCTGCATTCGGTTACAACAGATGTTCGCATTGATGGTTTGCCTCTATTTAAGTAGCTCGTAGTACACTGGACTTCTTCTATCCCACCGCAAACAGACCATTACCTTTCGTGGATGAAGATCTGGTTTTCCAATATTTGTGGTGGATGTTCCAGGTTTTCAGTAAACTTTTCATCTCCTGTAATGAGCTTGTCCTCTAACGGCTCCACATTTTGTCTAATAAGGAGAGATAAACAGATTCTCACACGATCTGATCAATTTCTTTCAGTCAAATTGTGCGGAACTCAAATACTCTGCTTCAAGACAAAACCAAAATGTCTGATGTGTTCCTGAGCAGTCGAATGGTGGATGCCTAATTCCTTTGCAGTTGCTCTAAAGGTTAGATGTGGGTTGCTCTCCCACATAGACCGCAGAATGTTATTATCGACCTTGGATGGCAGCCCAGATCGATCTTCTTTGAGACTGAAATCTCCTGAACGAAATTTGACAAACCATCTTTGACAAGTCTGAACAATTAAAACTTTACTTCCCAACGTGTCACATAAGTTTTTACAAGCAACCTTTCTAGAACTCATACAAAATGCAATGTTTTAAATACACTTTATCCACTTCCATCTTATTCACTCTGTACTTGGCAACTAACTGATAAGGGATATTGAAAGTAGTCCTTTTATATCCCACGAGAGGTATGCTAAATAATAAGACCCCACACGACGCATTCTACCTTCTTGTTTTGACCTGACAGGTAAAATTACCTGGAGGTAGTAAAATACGAAAGAACTTTCCCGCCAACCCAATATTTTTGCATAATTTCTTTGACTGTTGTGGAAAACGCTTTAATAAAAGGTAATTCTAATCGTTTGTTGTAAATAATTTCGCAAAAATCCGGAAAGCAAATTGAATAAAGAAGTTCTTTATTCCAGATCTGTTATTTTCGCTTGCTGGTAATGTGTAGATATGTAAGTCGTTCAGTTTTCAAATTATCTCAGCTTACAAGGGGACGGCACGACCTTGGGGAAACAGATTTTAATGAATTTTGGTGTATTGGTAGTATATCATGTGAGTACTACCGCTGTAAAATATTTCAGGCCAACGCCCAGTACAAGCTGAGAAAAATGCATCTAAAGTTCACCCCGCACTTTATACAGGGTGTTCAGAGGTGGGAGGTCAATACTGAAGGGGGTGAAAGGTCAGACCGAGACAAGCAAAAAATCGTATGGGTGGGGGGGGGGGGGGGCATCTCGCACCGTTTGGCAGTTACAGGGTGATTCGTAAATCAGGATTTTGCGTTATATAGGAACCGCTCTTGTATTTTTATCTTTTTTTCTACGCATCGCAGCGGCCCCAAACTGATTTCAAAAAATCACTATTTGGAAGCCCTTTCCAAAAAAGTTTACACCACCCCCCTATCCCCAACCCCTTGGCCACAATCCGCCCTGGAAGTTGAAAATATTAACTTTTATTTCACGATTTTTCACATTTCGCCCCACTTTTCTCCGAAATTCATGTTATTAACATACCTACTTTTTATTTGTTTTAAGTTGCCTATCTAATTACCTTTCCAAAAAGGTGCAACATGCCCAGGTAGAAAAGGGTTGCAAAAGTCCTGAAATTAAAATATCCTCACAGGTACCTAATTACTTTATTGCACCATAATGGAAAAAGTCGTTAAGTAAACAATTTTTATGACAGCAAGTTCGGAAATGTTTGTTTAGGAAACAGAGGTAGTACATTTTTATTATTTCAGCAAAACAGTAATAAAATAATAAATGTAATCTCGTTAAATAGTGTTATTAGTTTATTATATCCAGTATTGACTCCTAAGTATCCTGACGCTCCGTTTCTAATACCTCCTATGAATTATGGTATAAAAATGGGTAAGTTTGAAAGGACATTGACCACAGTTGAAGAAGCAAGCGATAAGAACGGGTGTTTAATAGAAAAAATTAAGATAAAATGGCAGAATTCAGTGTTGACGAGTATGCCGATATAATTTACGTGTACGGTTTAGTAGAAGGAAATGATAGTGAGGCCGTACGACAATACCAAAGGAGATTCCCGAATCGGCGGGTACCCAACAGAAGGGTATTTTCAAGGACTTTCAGAAGGTTAAAAGAAACCGGAAGTGTAACTGCCCCCAGAGCAGAAACGCGAGCAGGAAAATCGGCCGATTCAGCGGACCCCGACCAACAAATCCTCAACATCGTCAGGAACAGCCCTGTAATAAGCATCAGGCAGGTCGCACGAAGGTCAGGATTGTCTTCAGGGAGAGTTTGGACCGTTGTGAACCGAGAGGGACTACATCCATACCACCATATCCCGGTCCAAGCACTACAGGAAGGACATTTCGAAAGAGGATTGCAATTTGCACTTGGCTATTCGAGTCTGACATCGAAAACAGAAGGTTTCTAGACCGAATTCTGTGGACGGATGAATCGCAATTCACCCGGGATGGCATCACAAACTTGCACAACCTCCACACCTGGTCAGATGTGAACCCACGTAGGACAAGGTGTCGGTCCTTCCAGCAAAGATTTAGTGTCAATGTCTGGGCTGGCATCATCGGCAACCAGTTGATAGGACCCTTCATCTTGCCCCAATTGCTGAATAGTCAGCTATATTCGAACTTTTTGGAGAATACCCTTCCGGATCTGTTGGAGGACATCCCCCTAGCCACCAGAAGCGCAATTTATTTACAGCACGACGGAGCACCTGCGCATACTGGGAACATTGTTAGGGCAAGATTGAATGAGCATTACCCAGAGCGCTGGATTGGACGAGGTGGACCGATTCCTTGGCCTGCTAGGTCACCGGACCTTACTCCACTGGCCTTTTTCTTATGGGGAATGATGAAAGATGAAGTTTACTCAAGACCAATCAACACCAGAGAAGAATTAGTTACCAGCACTGGGACTGCAGCCACGAAAATATGGGAGAGACTGGCTACCATAGACCTCAAACGCGAAATAAGACGAAGGCTACTTGCATGCATCGAAACTGGCGGAGAAAATTTTGAACAGCTTTTGAAGGACATACGTTTTAATTGTAATTAGTTTTTAAGCGAACAAAATGTATTTTTTAGTTAACTTAAGTATTATTTCTTAAAAATTCGAATTTCCATGATATTCTGTAAAAGGATTTTTGTAAATAAATTTTCGTATCCTTTTCCTATCTGGGCATGTTGCACCTTTTTGGAAAGGTAATTAGATAGCAGTGGCGTGGGGTCCATATAACACGATTCCTACCGGCTTCCCTTTTGGGAACTCATCCTATTCCCGTAAATTTAAAACTTGTTCTATGCCTGTAAAATTCCTGGAAAGCGCTCCCAAAATTCATCTCGTAAAGAAAACATGGCAAAACGAGTGTTACAACCAAAAACAACCATAATCTGTTGTTGCGCTACGATGGAACCTTCCGTCGCACCGTAGCAGGTTCTATCAAGGGGTTGCATCGGGTATGAAGTGCTCGCTCGCTGCTTCTGTAAGCCGGTCATTTTACGGCTTACTCAAGCCCACACTTTTCTCCACGAGTAAAGCCTAGTATGCTGTTCCCAAGAAATCAGCTCAAGGAAAATGTGCACTTATTCCCAAACGGAATTTTGACAGTAGGTCAAGGAATTTTGACAACTCAAAAGAGTCAGCTGTGCACCCACTTTTTTAGTTCAGGCAGAGTAAAAATTTCTTCATGTAATGCTGAGCTTTCCACGAACTCTTTGATTTCAATATAATCCATCCTAACAATCACCATATAATCTGAATCTAACAATCACCAGTGTTTAAATCCAAATCTGTCACTTTTACTTCAAGGAATATGTGCTCGGATACATATTTCTTGAAGGAAATTAGAATTAAGTGATAATAGCGCCATCTGCTCCTGAAATCCGAACTTTGTTTTTTCTTGGCGAACAGCATACCACTTCGGTAGCCGAAACAGAAAAGAAATTCCTTGAGTGTTCCTTGAGTGTTTTTTTACATGTGTTTTGTATAGGCCAAGAAATTTCTTGGGAACAGCATACTAGGCTTAACAAAGAAATCGTGTGTGATATCCTTTGCTCACTAAAGGCAAATCCTATAAGAAAATAACACGATAGAAACCGGCTTCTCCGCTGTTTTTGTTATGCATAAGTTGAAATTCGGGTCACTTCGGCGGGTGGTTGTTTATTTCTTAGAATGTCAGCTGATTCGTGTCTTCTCTATGAACGGGTGTGAGTGTAGTGGTGCTCTATAACACGGTAGAAAGCGGCTTCTCGGGTGAGTGGGGTTGGTTGGGGTGGGTTTGGTTATTAAATCTCTGTGATACTGAAGGGGCTGTGAATTGTAGGAGTGAATGCTCCCTTATTTCACAAGAACACGGCAGAAGTCGTATTCTCGGAAGGGAGGGGTGTTGTGGTTTTGTTTATTATATTTTAATAAAAAAATTGTTAACTTGTGTCTCTTTTTGCCTTGGTGCTCAACGGATTGTGACTTATGAGTGTGGTGTGGTGCTATTTTATTACCTCTCGATAACACGATAGAATCCGGCTTCTCGTCATTTCTCAGATTAAAACTCGGTATAGTTCCTTTAGTCAACTAAAATTTTTAGATTTACTTAATAAATCAAAATATGATTATTTTGCTCAATCAAGTCCTAACGAAAAGATATCATCTTCAATTACAGTTTTCCCGGGAATTTTCCAGTTTTTTGCTTTAAAAAATGAATCGAACGTTTTATATACCACTTCATCATTACGGCAATTTGATATTCTCGCGCTTTACTCGCATATTAAATGTGGCATTTTAAAAGATACTTTTCCTCAAATTTTAAACTTGTGTTGTATATTTTTAACTCTTCCCATTACAGTTGCTTCCGCGGAAAGATCTTTTTCAGCCCTTAAGAGAATACATACTTATTTAAGAAATTCTCAAACCGAAGAAAGGCTCTCAAATTTAGCACTCTTATCGATAGAAAAACACCTTCTTTTACAAATTAGAAATCAGTCGAATTTTTACAATGATGTTTTGGTCGAATTTATAAAAAAAAAATCGTAGATTAGTTTTGGAGTATAAGTAAGATTAATTATATTTCATATCAACTTTTCACAGTTTTTGTTAACTGCTTTAGTTTGATTGCACGATACACGCGACTATAACGGTTTTTTTCAAAGCCACTTATATTATTCTTGAAGTTCATTGTATGTGCATATTTATTCATAATATTCATATAGCACTTAACTTCCAATGACTTTAAGTATGATAGAAGTGGCCGACTAAATTTGACAAGAATACACGCAGTCACTGTTGAACACATTTTGTAATATCTGACTTCATTTGGTGAGTTTTTTTTCGCTATTAAGTTTCTGATTTTTGCACCGGCTTACCTTCTCAAAAATTTCACCCCACGCCACTGTTAGATAGGCAACTTAAAAAAAATAAAAAGTAGGTATGTTAATAACATGAATTTCGGAGAAAAGTGGAGCGAAAGGTGAAAAATCGTGAAATAAAAGTTAATATTTTCAACTTCCAGGGGGGATTGTGGCCACGGGGTTGGAGATAGGGGGATGGTGTTAAACTTTTTGGAAAGGGCTTCCAAATAGTGATTTTTTGAGATCGGTTTGGGGTCGCTGCGATGCGTAGAAAAAAAGATAAAAATACAAGAGCGGTTCCCATATAAGGCAAAATCCTGATTTACGAATCACCCTGTAACTGCCAAACGGTGCGAGATGCCCCCCCCCCCCCCCCCCCCCCCCCCCCACCCATACGACTTTTTTGCTTGTCTCGGTCTGACCTTTCACCCCCTTCAGTATTGACCTCCCACCTCTGAACACCCTGTATATAAGTTATTTTAAATACTGATTAAGCGTACCGTGCTTCAGATTCGTACTCCAGCATGTACGAGTTCAAATCCAGCTGGTTGACTTTTTTTTTTTTTTATTTCTTTTTTCCTCTTTTTGTTTTTCATTATATAAATTATATAAATATATAAATGTATAAATATATGTAAATCAAAAATTATGAGTCGGTACAAAATAAAATGCCCTAAACTATCGAGTGTAGCGCAAAATATATACCTGCTCTGGACAATAGAAGGATCGAATAGGGTCGGGAAAATCCACCTTTCGAAAGTTGGGGAGAGAGAGCTATTTATACAATGTTTGGACATGGGTCCAAGATCTTTTTCACTCACTCTTATAAGAACTAAATGAATTGTAGAAACTCTAAAGTGAGAAGTAAAAAAAAAGAGGGATAGTAAGGCCGGCTTTTCACTACGGGATATAATATGGTATATTAATATATATCCCAAGATATATATTACGTCCCGCGATTCGCCTTCACACTATGAGATATACTATTTCGATCAGTTCTGTCGCTGTTGCTTAATTGCGTCGATAGTTCATCAGACGGAGATAATGCGGAAAGGGTGTGCCGGGTACGGGAGGCATAATATAGCCTTGAAAAATATCGCTCGGTCGAGCAAAAAAATATTTATAGCTCGGGATGTAATATATATTATATCTAACAATAAGTGTGAAGGGTTCGGTAACAAAGTATGGTGAGCGATATTATATTATATCTCAAGATGTAATATAATATATCTATATTATATCCCGTAGTGAAAAGCCGGCCTTACTCTTTTTTTTTACTTCTCACTTTAGAGTTTCTACAGTTCATTTAGTTCTATTAAGAGTGAGTGAAAAAGACCTTGGACCCAGGTCCAAACATTGTATAAATAGCTCTCTCTCCCCAACTTTCGAAAGGTGGATTTTCCCGACCCTATTCGATCCTTCTATTGTCCAGAGCAGGTATATATTTTGCGCTACACTTGATAGTTTAGGGCATTTTATTTTATACCGACTCATAATTTTTGATTTACATATATTTATACATTTATATATATAAGTATATAATTTATATAATGAAAAATAAGAAGAAGAAAAAAAATTTAAAAAAAAGTCAATCAGCTGGATTTGAACCCGTACATGCGGGAGTACGAATCTGAAGCATTACCGCTTACGCCACGGTACGCTTAATCAGTATTTAAAATAACTTATATATAAAGTGCGGGGTGAACTTTAGATGCATTTTTCTCAGCTTCTGCTGGGAGTTGGCCTGAAATATTTTACAGTGGTAGTACTCACATGGTATAATACCACTACACCAAAATTCATTAAAATCCGTTTCCCCAAGGTCGTGCCGTCCTCTTGTTAGATCGAGTGAATCATTGATTGTAGTATTTCGTGTCTCTCGAAACATCGGACACCACCGGGATCAGAATACAAAACTATTATTCCAACAAAATACTATACGATGGGGCGGATCAGAAAATGATTTTTCACTTATTTGCGATGTTCAAAATTTTAAAAATTCGTTTAATTAAAATAAATATCATAAACTAAATAAGTTAGTAGCGTCGGTCACCGGTGACTACCACGGCGGTCAATATGTTAATATAAAGTCGCGTTTTAGAGACATGGATAAAGAAAACAATCGAAATTCGGAAGTTTTATACTCAAATCCAGTACATATATAATATCACGAGATATCTTATATTTAACAATCCTGCAGAAGCATTTTGTCAGTGACGGAAGGATACGAAATTCAGCCCCTCCAAATATTGGTAATTGCAACAAAATTAATTCCCTCCTTTCGGAATGCTTAAGAAAATATGAGTTTAAACATGCGAAAACATAGTCTAGAGTAGGTAGGAATAGTTTAGTATTAGGTAGCCTAGGTTAGGTGAAAACAACGGAGTTAATGATTCTAAGTTTTTTGATAATTTTCTTAAGAATAAACTTTTAGAAGTACTGTAGAGTAAGCAGCATTGTCACAAAATGTTGCAAAAATAATAGAGAATATTCATGAACATCCGTGAAGGGTTTATAGAGTAGGTAATAGTCAATAGTTTAAGAAACGGATTTTATGCATTTAGTCTGTAACAATTAATAACGGTAAATACTCTTGACCAGTAAAAACTAATCAAGATTATCTATTTCCGAAATTTATTCCCGAAAGGCAGTAGTAAACAAAGTTCTTTGATAGATAACTTTTCAAAATGTACCATTCTTCATTTAAAGAAAGTTTAGAAACAAAATCAGGAACCAATTAAACACCTTTCCCAAATGATTAGATAATAAAAGTTAGATTCAGTTGAAAAGTGTTTTTATTTTAATTAATAAATTAATTTTTTGTTTTTGTTTTTACAATGAAATTTGCTTGTTAGTTTAAAAAAAAAAAATCCTAATGATAAAAATTTTCTGTTGAGTGAAAAGTTTGATTTTAAACAAATTTCCACTTAGTGGGGATAACTTTAAATTAGTTGGGAAAAAGTGTTTATTTAATTCGGTTCTTATTTTGCTTAAGGGGGTAGTCCAGTGAAAACGACTGTTTTTTCAACGATTTTTTTTTCATATTAGAAGTCAATTTTTATTAAAAAACTTTTTGACATATGATAGTACAACTATTAAAATACACAAAAAAAATATTTTGTTTTTGTTTTAGACGAGTCATCCCGACAAAATGGCCGCTCCAAAAAAAAATTTTTTTTGTTGGCGGACGTCGAATCTCTGCAACGGTTCATTTGAAACAAAAAATTCAAACGAGGTTTTAATCTGTAGAACATTGGCTATCGTCGGAACTAGAATTATTAATTTTCAATAAAAAATAACAAAATGGCGGCATTTCGAATTTTTCGGGTGTTTTTCGGATGCTTAATTTGTTTATAACTTTGTAAATAAACAATGGATTTTAATAATTCTAGTTCCGACGATAGATACACAATCAAGAAATATACAGTTAAATTTTTAGATCAATCGGAGCAAAAGACTCTGAGATCTGACGTCCGCCGAGTCAAAACATGCTGTTTTCAGAAAAACGTGTTTAAAGTTTTTTATGCGGAAAAAAGCTAAAAAAATTAATTTTACCTTAGTCAGCGATGCCTGCTCCATACATAACGCGATGCCTCCTCCATACATAACTAACCTTAAATACAAAGCAGAAGGACCTAGACCGTTATAAACCGAAAAAAAAATGGGCGAAGCAAACAGAAATACAAGAGTCCTCCTTGCTCCGAAACACGCCAGGGGACCTTCGAGCGCTCGGATTACACGTCTCTCGAAAACTCTCTGTATCTTTAAAACTATTCATTATTTTGCTTAGATATATTAAGGGAGTATTTTCTAGGTGTAGTAGAGTAGATTTAAGCAAAAAAACAAAAAAGGAAAAAAATTTTTTTTTTCACTGGACTACCCCCTTAATTGGAAAAATAAACTTCATTGGGAAATGATGTAGTTAAGTCAGCAGGACTGAAACAAGTCGAACAACTTCTTAACGAATTTTGTAATGAATTTATTGAACTAGAGATTCGAATGCAAGACCTTTTACATTACTGTTATAATTTTCGCAACCATCCAAGTCTAGGAGGGGAGTTGTGTTTGAAACTACTTTTCAACGCGCAAAGCGGATATCAGATATTGGCAGAAAATTCCATGAATTACCTGATTGCATTCCGATCATGTTTGGGAAATTCGTCGGAAAGTAAAAGTAAAAATGGAAAATGCGCCGCCGAAGAATTGCTAAGAATTGTTTTCCAGAGGAAAAGCTACTGTGGATGCACACGGACGGCCACAGTGCAATCGAATTGAAGTGGCGAAAAAATGTGAAATCGCTCAGTCATTAGACGCAAATTGCAAACGTACGCCGACTGCGGCCCGACTAAGTACAACTGCAGAAAGATCATCTTCTATTGAAACTTTCTCTGGCGCACCGCTGACTTGCGGTTGGGGTGCCGAATTGCCAGAGGTTACTAATCACTCGTGCGGTGAGTGGTTGGGTAACTTGCCGTATTATACTTGTCGATTTGTTAATGAAATGAATCAGAAATAATTGAAAAATTCCTCTCAAAAACGTAACTAGCCGCGGATGTAACTTTCTTCTCTTACAGTGTACCAATCTTCAAAAACTTGCCGGAAGACACGCTCATCAAGATCTCCGATGTGCTAGAGGAAACTTACTACCAGCAGGGTGATTACATCGTGCGGCAAGGGGCTCGGGGTGACACTTTCTTCATCATATCGAAAGGTCAAGTGCGGGTGACGATTAGACAACCAGATTCGCAGGAAGAGAAATTTATCCGCACTCTGGGCAAAGGGGACTTCTTCGGTGAGAAAGCGCTGCAAGGGTAGGGACGCACAAAACAGCTTAATAAAATAAATGTTATTTTTTTGTTCTTTTTCTTCCACAGAGACGATCTTCGCACAGCAAACATTATTTGCGATTCTACAGAAGGTGTAACTTGTTTAGTAATCGACAGGGAAACCTTTAATCAGCTCATTTCCAACTTGGATGAAATCAGACATCGATACGACGATGAGGGTACTTTGGAACGGAAGAAGTAAGTTATTTGCGCGGTCATCTTACAATAAGTAACCGTCTTTAATTTTCCCCATTTAATGCAACCAGGTATTCATATTCAAGTGAGTACTTTGGCAGATTTATCTGCAGCAGCAGATTATACATATTATACAACTTAGAGTTGGAACAACAGTTTAGTTAAAGCCTTATAGAATAAGCTCAATAAGCATAATCGTTAAATAGCCTTTTTAAATTCCAAGTATTCCAAAATATTTAATGATTTATAATTTATGCAGTCTTAGGGCAGGCATACACACCGACTGAAAAAATAGTTATCGCAAAACGTAAAGTTCATGCTCACATTGGAACAGCATGGCAAATCAATTAAGTTCAAACAAGGAATTTGAGTTACCACTTCGTGCGTAAGATAAAGAGAAAACACTATGTGTATTGCAAAGAATATCACTGCCAAATTACTCAATCAGATTTGTAAAAATCAAAGAAAATAAGGCAAAGGGACCATTTTATTCGTTATTTTTACCTTAAATGATGTATAATATATATATAATGTCGTTAAGGAAAGTAGTCACGACAGAATTGGTCGGAGTTATATATACTTTCATTTAACTCGGTGAGTAGTATCCAAAACTCCGCATTCAGCTTAACGTTTTCAGAAATTAATTTTAATATGGTCAGTCAATAATAATAAGAAAATGAAGCATCTTTTGTGTCAAGAGACTTTCTGAAAATCTCGACAGTTGCCGAGATATAAACAAAAGCTGAAACTGATGTATTAGTACAAATTCAATGTCATTCAAGGTAATTTAATCAAAAGATATGTCATACGTCTCTCTAAAAGTTCTATATGAAGAGCTACATGTCATTTTATTTTAAATAAAAGCGATTTTTTTTTAGAGAGAATCACCCTTATCCTCCCAGAGCTTTTTTGGTAAAAATTACATGTTCTTTCATTTATAATCGGTGTGATGAATGTTGGTGGGAAATATAAAATAGGCCAGAAATCGGCATTCCATTCATACATACTACTGTGATCAAAAAGTAAAGCCAATTTGTTTATAACTTTGAAAATTGTTATTTATTCTTCCAAACCTGTATTATCTCCTTCAAAGTAGTCCCCGCCCGATACAATACATCTACGCCAGCGATTTTTCCAATCCTCGAAACACTTCTGAAATTCGATGATTGGTATAGCCTTCAGTTCCTTCTTCGATTTTTCTTTTATCTCATCAGTCGATTCAAAACGGTGTCCCCGAAGCGGTCTTTTGAGCTTAGAGAATAGCCAGAAATCACATGAAGCTAAATCGGGCGAATACGGTAGTTGTGGAACGACATGTATCGAATTTTTGATGAAAAACTCTGGAAGAACCAATGCAGTATGAGATGGCGCATTGTCGTGATGCAAAAACTAATTCTTGCCTTTCCATAAATCTGGCCTCTTTAGGCGAATAGCTTCACGCAAACGACGCATAATCTAAACACTCAAAAAATATTCCTTGTTAACAGTTTGGCCCGGCGGAAGGAATTCATAATGCACGATGATCGAAGAATATTACCACGATAATCGAAGAAAACGGTTAACATGACATGTGATTTTTCTGGTATTGCCTCACTTTATGCACGATATTCGCTGGATTGATCGGTTGTTTCCCGATCGTAAGCATAGATCAAAGTCTCATCTCCAGTTATGATGCGTTTCATAGTCAGGTAGTCAGAGAGCATTGTTTCACAGACTTCAACACGACATTGTTTTCCCCAAGAAATTGAGTGTTTTTGGAACCAATCGAGATGTGAGTCTTCTCAACCAAAAATATTCCTTCAAAATGTTTTAGACCGATCCAAATGAAATGCTTACAGTATCAGCCGACGATTTTTGAGCACCAAATCTCTGATTTCATCGACATGTTGTTCATTGATTGATGTTGATGCTCTTTGTCTTCAACGCTTTCTCTACCTTCTTTAAATTGTTTATACCACTTGTAAACATTTCTTTTAGACAAAACCTGATCACCGAAGGCCTTCTGATACATGCTAAACGTTTCTGCAGCAGAAATTTCATACCGCAAAAAAAATTTAATGCAACTTCTTTGTTCACTAAAATCACACATTGTAAAAATCGAAAAATACACTTTTAGTTGCTCAGAAAACACAACGGAACTAACCAAACAAATGACGTAGTGGCGTGAAATTTGACACAGACATGAGTGCTGCCAACCTAAAACCAAGAATATTTGCTCGAATCGATATACCAGCGCAATTTAAATTCAAAATTGGTTTTACTTTTTGATCACAGTAGTATGTTAAAGTTTATAGTCTGTTGTCTTGTATGCGGATCGAAAAAAATTTTGCGGTATTTAAATTTCGTTCAAGAAAGACCTAAGCATTGACGCTAAAAGTTACATAATTTAGTGTGTACATTCGAAAGGTAAGGGTTACTTTTCTAGTAATTGTTTCGATCAAAAATATAAAAATTAAATTAATCAAACTTTTGTAGAAACCAAATGCAAACACTAAATGTCAATTTTTCGATTAGCTAATTAAGCTTTATTTCTGTAAAAGTGTTCATGTTTTTCGGGTTAAAAGTGTTTTTGCAGTCGCTTACTTCAAATATGAAGACAGCATTTTCCAGTGCTCAAAGCAAAACTCTTGCCGTATCTCCGCCAAAATGCAGAATATCACCTTACCTTCTAATAGGATTATACACGAGTTCATGTGAGCGCTTCAAGAAAGGCTTGGTTTTCAAACCACAAAATTAATTTAATGGGTTGGTCAACTGTGGACGGCAATCCAATGTTTCGCGTCGGCTCTTCCGAAAATTCAATCACGTGGTAGAGTTAAAATCCACCATTAAAAATGCGAGTTATTATTATCGCCTGAAACACTAATGCTAGCGCAGAATCCATACCAAGAAGGACTGTAGAGAATAATGGTCAAACACATTATTAATTTTACTGTTGTGATTATTGTTTTTATCCGTTTATTGAAAAAGCCATGTGCGGTTATAACAACGAAAAATTTGTCATTAATACGAGTCATTTTCATTATTGTGCTCGTACTTCAAGATATAGGAGCACTAAATAAGAATCTGCGTAATTCGCACTTGATAACTTTCCTTAATTATAGGGCAAAAACCGGTAATGGACATATATTGTATTACGAGTAATTAAAAAATAATAATATGTACTTATTCATACAATCAAGAAATTATTTAAATTTTTTTTTCCGTTACTACAATATATTGCTGTGAAAATACGAATTCCCAATTTAAGCCGTTATTTTGAATTTACTATTTTTGCATTTATAAAAAATTAATAATCTGTCTAGCATGTCTATTATCCTCAGTATCTCATTATGCTTACATATATCTCTTTGCATAGTAATAACTTTCTTCTAACAATCTTATAGAATCAACGAACAATTCCGGGAAGTCAAACTTTCAGATTTGCGTGTAATTGCAACTTTGGGCGTAGGCGGATTTGGGCGAGTTGAGCTCGTGCAGATGAATAATGACTCAAGTCGTTCATTTGCTCTAAAGCAAATGAAAAAATCACAAATCGTGGAAACTCGTCAGCAACAACACATTATGTCAGAGAAAGAAATTATGGGTGAAGCGAATTGTCAGTTCATCGTGAAGCTATTTAAGACCTTCAAAGATCGAAAATACCTGTACATGCTAATGGAAAGCTGCTTGGGTGGCGAGCTTTGGACCATACTGCGCGATCGTGGTCACTTCGACGACAGTACCACTCGATTTTACACAGCTTGTGTAGTTGAGGCTTTCGATTACCTGCACTCGAGAAATATCATTTACAGGGATTTAAAACCAGAAAATTTACTTCTGGACGAACAGGGATACGTGAAGCTGGTGGACTTTGGCTTCGCCAAAAAGTTGCAATCAGGCAGAAAGACGTGGACGTTCTGCGGCACACCTGAATACGTTGCACCTGAAGTTATACTTAATCGAGGCCATGACATTAGTGCCGATTATTGGTCACTAGGAGTTCTCATGTTTGAATTGCTAACAGGTAAAACTTCCAATTCGACGCCGACCAATTTCAGCAAGAAACTTTTTATTTTAGGTACTCCACCATTTACTGGTTCGGATCCTATGCGGACCTACAATATTATTCTCAAAGGGATCGATGCAATTGAATTTCCACGTAATATTACTAGAAATGCCAGCAATTTGATCAAGAAATTATGCAGAGACAATCCAGCTGAGCGGTTAGGCTACCAGCGGGGAGGGATAAGTGAAATTCAAAAACACAAGTAATTTTCCTTGAATATTGTAATATGTAGTCAGTCAACTATAAACCATATTCTAATATGTTTGTTAGTTGGCTTAGTTGAGAAAATTGAAAATCGTAATAGTAGTTCAAGTACTAACGTTTTCCTTATCAGGTGGTTCGACGGCTTTTACTGGGAAGGACTACGAGATAGAACGCTAACACCGCCGATAACACCAACCGTTAAGAATGTTACGGACACCACGAACTTTGACGATTATCCTCCAGACCCTGATGGGCCTCCGCCAGATGACAACACCGGCTGGGACAAGGATTTTTAAAAATTTGTTAGAGCAATTTCAGTTTTCTTGGTCGAAATTTCGCCAACTGGCATCCTTACAATCGAAAAGTTGCTAAATCTATTTTCCCTTCAACGTTTTTGATGTTAACTTCAAATTATCTTTATCGAAGCTGTAAGGTTAAGCTTAAATGTAATCGCTTGATAATTATGTTTGTTACTTTGTAAATTAGTGGACGATTCGTGTTTTTGTATCTTTCAAATATTTGATACAGCCATAAAAATTATGCGTAGTTGTTTCTTCTCTTCGTACGATAATTTTGTTTGCAAATATTTTCTTTCGATTGTTTTAATTAAATTAATTACAAATTGAGTATGAGAATAAATAAAATTTATTTAATTTTATAGATAACAATATTTTAGTGGGAGGAAAAGGTGATCAGAGGTTACGCACCCACTTTTAGGGTCCCGTAGAACCCCGATAATTCCGTTCATACGGTCGAAGATCATATCTTTTTTTCTTTTGATAAAACACACACCGCCAGCCAAAATCAAAACAAACCTTTTGTCACGCACGAAATTGGGCAAGTTATTTTATTTATATTAATCTGCGGCATAGAATAAAAAGTTATGGAGCAAAGAGTGAGTATATTATTTCGACTGACATACGTATGCATTAGGGTGCTTATTTTTCGCGACAGTGTTTTTTTTTCAGTCCCCTCTGTGAAATTTTGTTTGTACCTACACAAGAATTCCCTAAAAATTGGAGCCTTTAATATTAATATTAAGTGCTCGGCCAAGGCGTATAAAGATTTCCCATATAAAATACACGTAAACTTTGATTTTCTTTCCTCAAAACTCCACAGCTCAGAGGCATTTTATGGTATAATCTTGGTCAATGGTAGGGTTTCTTCTCTTTATAGAACTACCGGGATTAGATAACCGCCCATATTCTTTGATTGCCAACTGCACCCATACATTCAACATAAAAAATTAGATGAAGCCAAATTTCTGCAAAAGTTTTAATTAAAAAGGTTTGAAGAGGAATGTTATTGACTTCGAGGAGTTACCGAATTGTCTGTTAAATTGTTATTCAGCAATATTGGAACTTTTTTTTCAATTGCAATTTTTAAACTTAAAACATTTTCTCATATTAAAATAAAAGTTAAACCTTCCAGAAGCTGTTCAGATAGCTTTTGCTTTTCAATCCTCAAGCTAGTACGGCCCTTGATAAAATAATATCCTCATCACTGCTCATGCCACTTTTATTTTTCTTTTTAATTTGTTAATCGTTTTTTTAGAACAAGTTTATTCTATGATGCCTGCCGGTTTCACACCACTTGTGGAAGGTGCATTTTCTTTAATTTCATCGTCATTCTTCTATTTTTTTATGATTGCTTTATTTGGCGACAAAACATCATCCATAAGCTTGAGTGTCCGTTCTAATTTGCTTATTTTATCTATTGTATTTTTCATGAAAATCATCGAAAATATAGGTTATAAGCATATAATCTTAATCAATATTAATTAGGCAATTAACATGACAAGCATTGATCTGATAATCAAGTTTCTGTTCAATAGAGATCTAGTAAGTTCACAACATTTGGATTCTGCTCTGTTAAATTTATATACAGAGATTTATTTAATTATTGATGAGTTATATCTAGACTAGAATATTGCATATTATATCTTCAAATTTTGGTAATTTAATTGACTTCTGCCATAGACTGCAATGAAAGAATTAAAAAACTTGACAATCTGATCGATATTTAGTTGACATCGAATTTCCAAATGATCAACATACAAGAGCTATTAGATATAATTTTAAAATGCTATGAATTACTTGAAATTACCGCTACGTCAACCTCCTTTAGGCTTTTTGCCAAATCGCCAATCGACTACAAATGGATGCACAGCATCATATTTCAAATACTCAGTCGCATCGAATTTTTTTTATCTAACTTATTGGAACACCTGCTGTATATTGGCCAGTATCTTCTCCTCTTAGCCATTTTACAAGGGCAAACGATTTAGGGGCCATTATTCTTTAGAAACTGGACAAGTCTATGGCACACCACCTGAAAAACATTATTTCGGATTATTCCTGAATAGGAACATTTTTGCAATTAGAGATTTATAAGAACAAAATAGACATAATTTTCTGGGAATTCTGACGGGAAAAGCAATTTATTTCAATATTATTGCTAATTACACCTACTCTAGATACACTCTGTTGCAGAATTATAAATCCACCCAGAAAATTTCAGTTTTTGCAGCTTCGCAATGGAATTTTGAAAAACTGTTTCCAACAAAAGATTGTCGTCAAGTATGTAAGTAAAAGTCACAGCAAAATTTTGTTAGTCAGTCGAATTTCTTGTAAACATTAAAAAATGGAGATATTTTCCAGAATACATTCTTGCAATTCAGGAGAAAAGAAAACCTAATAAAGGGTGCCGTGTGTGCTACAGGAATGAAATAAGAAGAGACTTCTTGGCAGTGTAAACAATGCAGGATTCTTTTGCACCTACCAGAATATTTTTAAAAGTAGCACACGCTTGAAGACTATTAGCTATACCTTATTTAAGTTTTACTTTGAATATTTTTAATTCTTGGCGTTTTTATATTCCACAATGAGTTACAATTCTATCCAAATCAATAATATAATTTTAATTAACAATATGACTTATGAATTGACACATAATTTAAAAAAAAATAAAAAATTCATGCACAATTTTTGAAGTGAAACTTCTAATGCGACTTCCAAAAGAAGGTTGCGTTAAACGTTTAACGCTGCCATGGAGGGGGTATGAAAGCACAGTTGTTTTAAAACTTACTCAAAAGCAGCAACTTTGCTATATGCAAGCGCATTTCAGTACTGAGCTTAAAGCACTAATTTTGCTTTATAAGCTGAAAGTACCTTTTGTATCGCAGATGAACTTTGGAAGACAGTCTCTTACAACACGAGACATAAGAATTGTAAAAAATGAGTGAAAACAATCCCACGGACAATGCGACGGATTTCCGGTTATGTCAAAGTACGTCTCTTGTGAATATCAATTGATTGTTAGGTTTTCTCTTTTGAAATTACATTATGACGCATTCACATACATTATTAATACAAATACATTTTCCAGGACGAGACGATGAGGCAACCACAAGCACTTCCACTGGTTCAAGAGGTCCACGAGGGAAAAATGCACAATATTACCGTGATTACAGAGCACGGAAGCGAGCGGAGCAGGAAAAAGAGTCGTTGAATAGAACTAGTGATCCTTCTACGACTGCTGATTCTCCTACAATTAACGTCGCAGGATCAGTAACATCGAAGAAAAGGAAACCAGCCGCGGAATACCAAAGAAAGTACCGAGCACGTAAAAAAGCCAAACGTGACAATATACTCATTGATTCGCTAGCTGTAATTCCATCAACTTCGACGGGGGGATTTACTACCACTCATCAATCAACTATAGTAGACCAACTAACAACTGCTGGGCCTTCTATTAATCCACAAACGACTGCTGGGCCTTCTATTAATCCACAAACGACTGCTGGGTCTTCTATTAATCCACAAACGACTGCTAAACCTTCTATTAATCCACCAACGACTGCTGGGCCTTCGACGAGTAGTCATATTGGTTTTGCAAAGTCAACAAGGAGGAAAACACCCGCAGAATATAGAGCAAGGAAAAAAGCTCAACGGAAATCTACGAGGGCTGCGAAAACCAACGACGGTTCAATGGAGATTGCTGATGAAAATACCAGCAATATTGGTGACGAAAATGCAAGGATAAATCCACAAGTCCCATATACTCAATTCCATCAGCATAAGAAAGTTCACAACTACATTAGAACAAAATTCACCGAGAACAATTTTGGTTTTGCATGCTCGATATGTGATCGATTATGGTTTAAACAAGATTTGAGAGGACTCTCTTCAGATATTGGTCAAGAAGTTCTGGACAGAATCTTATCAAATGTTCCGAGAGAAAGTATCGAATTGTGTGCAACGTGTTTTCAGTCAGTCCAACATAACAAAATACCAACTTATGCAGTTGATATTGGTTTCAAATATCTACCAATGCCAAAAAATTTACCTCCACTGGATATAATAACGGAACTATTGATCTCACCTCGAATCCCGTTTATGCAGATCAAACGCTTAAGACACGTTCATGGTCAATACGGCATATATGGACAGATTATAAATGTGCCTGTTAACGTGGATACAATGGTAAAACGCCTGCCACGGGATATTGGAGATGATCATGCAATAAATGTCCATATCAAGAAAAGAAAAATTCACAAATCCAGCTACGTTCAAGGCTTGGTTAATAAAAGGACAGTTAAAACTTGGTTGAATTTTCTGAAAGATACTCCACTGTATCATGACATTGAAATTGATCAGTCTTTTTGGAATGGACCTGTAACGGATGGAGAAATACCGAACGATGAATTGTGTGAAGCGATCACAATGGAAGATAGTCTCGTTTCTCAGCAGCAAACCTTATTATGGGATAAAGATAAATATTTGGAACTTGCACCAGGAGAAAATCAAATTCCAAAAAGTCTGCTGTTTGACGAGTACGCCGAGGAACTATCATTTCCAGGAATATATCTTGGACACATGAGAACATTTCGTGAGGAAATTTCAGTCACACCTTTTCAAATGGCAACGAGTGAAATACGACGAACTGATCGACGAGGGGTTAATCCTCGCCATTTGCTGTATATGGCTGCGAAAAATATGAGACTGCGTGTTGCTTCATCACTTACTGTTGCCTTCAAGTTTATCGGCAATGATACAAAAGTGACGAAACAACAAATCGAATCAGAAGAATATGTTAACGATTCCCTAGAAACAAATCTCGCATTCTTGAAGTCGATACCGAATTCCGTGTACTATTGGTCCCAGCGCAAAAAAGATCTATTTGCCATGATTCGGCAACTTGGTAGGCCGACAGTTTTCCTCACGATGGGCGCAAACGAAATTGGATGGATCCCATTGCTGCAGTTGCTACAGAAATTTAAAGATGGAAGAATAATTTCTGAAAATGAAGCAAGTGAACTCAATTGGTTGCAAAAAAGTACATTTATCAACGAGGACGCTGTCACATGTGGCATCTATTTTGACAAATTAGTTAACACGTTAATGACTCTCCTACAGAACAAAGGCCTATGCCCATTTGGAAAATATAAAGTGAAAGATTATTTTAAACGAATCGAGTTCCAACATCGTGGGAGTCCGCACGCTCATATTTTACTCTGGTTGGAAGATGCACCAAACAGTCCACTAGGCGATGACAAAGAAGCTGCGATAACATTGATCGATACTTTAATCTCAGTATCAACCTCAGAAGCCTCAGGTAACATCAAGCTACAGCCACATAAACACACGTTTACGTGTTATAAGAAAGTGCGGGGTAATCAGCCACAGAAATGTCGGTTCGAAGCACCTTTCCTGCCTTCTCGGTCTACGCAAATACTTATTCCTATGGATAAAGAAGAACAGAATTTTGCCAGATATGCTGATCATTACAAAAAAATCAAATCCCAGTACGAAATTACAGATTAAAATAGTATTGATGACTTCTATCAAAGCAACAATATAACTTCAGACGAGCATTATTATAAAATTGTTTCCGCGGGAATCAATCGGCCACGAGTATTTTTAAAACGTGAACCATCGGAGAAATGGCATAATCCATACAATCCATTCTTGTTCAATGTGTTGAAATCGAACATGGATTTGCAGTTCATATTGGACGAATATTCGTGTGCAATGTACGTAGTGGACTATGTTAATAAATCAAACTGAGGGATAAGTAATTTGCAAAGACAGATTCTTGAGATAACTGAAAAATATAATTCTGTGGAAATTTCTAGCCAAGAAGCAGCTTGGTGGTTGCTGCGTAAACCGATGTCACATGCATCCAGATCAGTAACGTATATTCCAACATCATGGCGTGTCGATCGACAAAGAATGAAAAAAGCACGCACGGAATTGGCAGACCTTAATGATGAATCCACCGATGTTTGGAAGGATAATGCCATTGATAAATACGAAAGACAGCCTCAGGATTTAAATGATCTCACTCTTGCTCAATTTTGTGCGCAATGTAAATGTAATAAAAATGAATACAAAAAAATGAACACTTCACATATTATAAGATATACAAATTATAATATGGCAACTCAGTTTGAAGAGTACAAAAGAGAAATGGTGACGCTACATATTCCTTTCCGCAACGAAGAGATAGATCTACTTTCTGAGGTAAAATTTATGGAAATCTATACAGAAAATGAGAACGTCATCATGGAGCGTCGAAAGGAATTCGAATCCAACATCAATATTGAGGAAACTATGAGACTATGTGAACAGTTATATCGTGAAGAAGAAGATTTGAGGCAACTAGACAATCAAGTTCGTCCGGGAGCAGTTCCAGAGCCACCTCCATTCAATGACATGTATGCGGATCCCGATTCAAACGTCAATGATGATCTTCGTTTAGCAACTTTGAGTCGTCTCCGAGCGATTGCAAAGCGGAGAGAGAATTTAATGCCAAATGAAGAATTTTGCCAATTGATGCGAGCAACCAATGTTGAACAACGATCGATTTTACTAGAAACTATCCATCATTTAACATCGCAACCACTTCAACCATTGTTGGTGTTCCTGACGGACCCAGCCGGATGCGGAAAAACCTTCGTGATTCGTCTGATCATGGAAATTTATAATAAATATGGAACCACAAATGCACTTTGCAATGCGTACCTAACATGTGCTTCGACAGGAAAAGCTGCAGTGGCAATCAGCGGTACGACCATTCACACTGCTCTATCATTATCCACCAGCTTAGATAATAGCTTGAGTTCTGAAGCATTACATCAATTCAGATCATTATTTCAATACATTCGCTTGATGTTAATCGATGATGTCAGTATGTTAGGAGCGGAGCTTTTGGAACGAATTGATAGAAGATTGAAATTGATAACAGGTAAATCAGATACTCCTTTTGGAGGACTGGACGTCATACTGGTTGGAGATTTAAGACAACTCCCACCAGTGAAAGCCACACCTATCTTCAAACAATCGAAACATCATATTGGTTCAAAAACTTGGCGCTCATTCAAACTTCATGAACTCACCCAAGTCATGCGTCAATCAAATGTTGTATTTTCGACGATTTTAACGAAGATAGGAAATGGAGATCGATTGGATGATGTCGAACTTGCACTAGTGGAATCGAAATTTGTGACAGAAGAAGAGGCTAATCGGTTATGCTCGCACGGCATACGTCTGGCTTATTCCAACCAAACTGTTGACAAATATAACAGAGAAATTCTAGAAAATCAACCAACTCAGACAATATCCGAGGCTATAGATTTCATCTCAGGTTGTGACAACGAGGAACAACTTGAAAGTGCACGTAGAGCACTTGAAAAGAAAAAATTACCAGCAGACACCGGTGGTTTACTGAAACGTTTGACATTCGTCCTTGGCCAGTATTACATCATAACGACCAACATTGAAGTTGCTGATGGATTGGCCAACGGCGCCATGGGAAAATTGGACCACATCGAAAGAAATGATAACGGGGAAGTTACTCGGGTATGGTTGATATTTCCGAATTGTGAAAGAACTGGAGTAAGAGCTCAGGCCGTGGCACGTTCATTTATGATCGCTAATAATCTCAATCCTTTAGCTGCCCCGATCGGTCGACGAAATGCTACAATCTATCTTAATAGACAAAGAAGTATCTCAGCTAAGAGAAATCATTTTCCACTAGCACCAGCCTGTGGATTGACGATTCATAAGTTGCAAGGGGGAACTTTCAATGAGGTGGTTTATTATTATGAAAGAATTCAATCCCAACAGTTGGTTTACGTTGCCATGTCGAGAGCGGTTTCAATTAAAGGCTTGTATATTATCCCAGTCAACAAACATAAGAAATTTTACCATGGGAACGGGAGTAACGACCGCTCGTGTGTCGCTTTGCGGAATGAGATGATGAAATTGCGTCAAAATCCACTTTCCACCTTGGATGAAGAACTATGTAAATTTATCAACTCGAAAAGAAACTTATCAGTCATAGCATTCAATTGTCAAAGTGTTCGTGCACACGCCAATGATTTGACGGATAGAGTTTTTGAAAAATCGAACATTTTAATGTTATCAGAAACGTTTATGGACGATAATGAACCTCCTGTTCTCATACCAAATTTTGATTTCATTGTAAGATTTCAACGTAACGAAATTCGGAATGCAGGAGTTGCTATCTATCACAATCAGAGAAATAGATGTCATATTGTTACTCCACATTTAGATATAAAAGCTCCTTACTCAGGTAATCCTGATGTGACAATTTCAACGTCAAAAAGAATTGGAGACATATGTGCTGTAGAGTGCATAGTCAACCACAGCGAAAATAATACGAAGAAATTGATTCTAATTGCCGTTTATATTTCACCAAATGCAGCCATGAGGAATATTAAATTATTTATTGCAAAATCTTTATTGCCACTATCTACTGCAGGTTCACAAGCTCTGGCAGACGTTACTGATGAAGAAATTGGTTATTGTGAGCGGCCTGTGATTCTTGCAGGAGATTTTAATGTGAATTTTTCGTTACCTGAAACTGAAACATTATTAACCTTCCTTAAAGAAAAATTCGGATTGGAAATGATAAATGGTAGGAATGATCCAACAACCAAAGGGGGAACTACCATTGATGCAGTTTTTGCAAGAAAAATTGAAAATATAGGACTCAAACATTTCGTATCTTACTTTAGTTATCATAATCCCATTATAAATTTTATAGATTTCTCCACTCGAAAATGATAATTAAAAGATGCGATCACATTACGAAGTTTCACTTCTTCCGCGCGGAGGGACTCCACGCACTATTTTTTTTTATTATCAAATCGTACCGGAAGGTGTTAAAATCAAATAAATTGTTAACAAATAAAGTGCTTTTTCATGTGATATTACTAGTGGATTTATAAATATGCAACAGCAGAAATTTCGGAATTCTCAGATAATTTGAAAATGCTTCAATGCCATCAATACACTTTGCATAATCTATCACCTTACAACATGTCCGTAGAGCGACATGTTGGGATGGTGAAGAGTCTCTCAGCTATTGAAAAAGTTACAATTTTCACAGGGTTGTTTAATTATCAAAAATTGTTGTAGGAGATATCCAGGTTTAATCTTTGATGCCACTAAGCACTGTTCCGCGTGACATTTAAAAAAATAAGTAACAACAATTTAAGAAGCAAAATGAATTTTATTTTTTGGCATACATTTTGGTTGTTATCAACGGTCAATAACGCAAAGAACTGATAATATTCTTCCGTGAAACTCTGCCGTGCAACCCAGCCTCAGCCAAACACATTCTAACGGTTCTCGCTGAAACTGCCGTTACGTTATCACCGAAAATGTTGCGGTAGATGTCAGTAGAATTCTTTCTAGTGTCCTTTTTTGTTTCTCTGATGATTTGTCGATCTGTTAGCTCAGACATTTTCCGGGATCTTAGAACATTTTCTATTGTTCCGTGTACTTGGAAATGTTTTACTGCTCCATAAACAAGTTTTAAAGAGCATATTAATTGGTTTGCAATTTGGCAATAAGACATTTTTGCTTACCAAAGACGCACTACTTCCATGTGCATGGAAGTGTTACAATTTTTTTTTTGCCCATGCTTATAAACAATGTATTGACAAAAATAGTGTCTTAACATGAATATTTAATGTAACTTAAATATTTACCAATGCAATTATTCAGAGAAATAAATTTTTGTTTAATAAGATGGAAAAATGAGTACTGTTTGTAATTAGTTGTCCACGCAAAATGATATCACCACAGGATGTTCGGTGGGCACGAACTACTACTAAAAGTGCAGTTTTTAAGTAGCACGTGGTCGCCAGGTTTTCGCTGGTATCATACCGTTAGATTTGAAACTAAGGAGAAATAAGGAGAGTGCACAAAGCAGTGCTGATCAAACTGTTTCTAATTATTTGTCCATGGGTGTATATTGGGTTGGCAAGAAAATAATGAAACACTTTGAGATTCTGAATTATTTATTAAACTTTAGATGTTTATTTAACAATATAGTCACCATTAGTATCTACTAATTGCACCAATTTTTGTGGCAGTGATTTAATGCCATCCGCCCGAACTGTGGAGGCTGAGACTGAAAGATTATGTCTAAGATAAAAGTGGGATAGACGCCATATGAGAAGAGACGCCATACCTTCGCTAGTTCACTATGTGGGAAAGATATTAGGTACTATATTTCTCACTGTGCTTAACTACTCATAGATCCTATAAGTGAAACCTGTCAGAGCCTGTTGAGCTGCGCTCGAGCTTGACGTGTTTACAACCAGCGACGAAATGTTCGAGTCATCGAAAAATCCAAATAAGTTGGAAAACCCGTCATTTATGGCTCTCCCTAAGTAGTAAAAAGTCATTAATTGCTACCTGGGTGTAGTACAAATACTTTAGTTACAGTTAGCGTTGTCCTCACTAGTCTTCATTGTCTCAAGGTGTAAAGTCATAAATTAATCTTGTAAAAGTTCTTTCAAAATGCCTCGTACGAAGAAATTGTCGGTTCAAGAAAAAGTGAAAAACTTACTCTAAAGGAACAAAAACTTAATAATTGTGATATAGCCAGATAGGTAGGATGTTCTGAGACTACAGTGCGAAACATTATAAAAAAATTTAATGGAAGTGAGAATTTAGAGAGGAAAAAGGGGAGCGGAAAAGTAAAAAAACGAAACCAGCAGATGAACGGTTTTTAAAGTTCCTAAGTTTGCAAAACCGATTCGCATCACCATCACAGCTTAGAGAGCAACTTCAGCAATCAACAGGAGTACAAATTTCGACCAGGACAACACAGAGAAGGCTAAACGACTTGGGACTTCAAGCTGGGAAACCAGCCAAAAAACCTCTTTTGACGAAACGCATGAGGGAAAAAGGCTACAGTGGGCCAAAAAACATCGAAATTGGACTTCAAATGACTGGGAGAGAGAAGTTCTAGACAATAAGGCGAAGAAAAGGAGAACGATATAGCGACGAATGCATTGCGTCAACAGTGAAACATTCTCCTTATGTGATGTTATGGAGGACTATTACGTTGAGGGGTGTTGGACGACTAATTATTGTCGAAGGGATGGTTAATGCTGTGGCATACAAAAAAAATACTTGATAACGGCGTAATACCCACATTTGAAGAATTGTCTGCAGAAATCCCAAATCCTGTGTTTCAAGAGGATTCCGCCCCATGTCACAGAACCCATTCTGTAAGTACTGGAGCTTTCAATAGCCGTGTGAGTCATATTTTAAGTTAATACAATTATTCTTTTATTTTAGATCACAGCTTACAAGGAACAACTTGGACTGGTTTCGCTGGAATGGCCCAGAAACAGTCCAGACCTGAACCCCATAGAAAATCTATGGTCATTTATGGGGAAAAAAATACAAGAATCCAGGCCTTCTACACTACAGCAGCTAAAGGCAGCAGTAGAGCACATCTGTTATAGCAATAGTGACGCTGACTACATTAAAAAAATTGTACGAGTCCATGCCTCGGCGAGTTCAAAACGGCATTAGGGCCAAAGGAGGCAGCACAAGTTATTAAGTTAATATTTTTAAGAAACGTCATATCAAATGACAATAAAAACTATATGATAAATAAGAAAACATGTCCTCTTACTTAAATTAACAAGAATTTTTTTCAAAAGATTCATAAAAAAATAAATAAATAAGATTGACGGCACTTTATAAGTGAACATTACGTTTTTTGTACTTTTCCTTTAGGTCGAATTACAACACTTTTATTTTGGAATGGAGAAAGTTGAAATGTATAAATAATTAACAATAAACCTTTAGAGAACAGATACTTTCAGATAAAATTCAGTTCGAATTTGAGGAAGAACAACTCATCAAACTTAAAAAAACAATTTTTTTCGCAACTCGAACATTTCATTGTCGCTGGGTGTATGAAGGAAAGATTTATTTGGTGCGTAATTTGTTTGATGAAAATTTAGTGTGAATGCGGTTTCAGTGAATGTTGCAAGTAAAACAAAAACGCTGCAAGGTAAGAAGTGGTTTTAATATTTGTTTGTTTGTTCTTAACTTATTTAAATTATATTTTGCCATCTCTGCTAATACGTAAGTATTTTTTAGCTGTATGGCGTCTCTCCCACGAAATGAGGGGAGATGCCACGCTTTGCAAAAAAGTAATCGTTTTGTAATTTATCGAATATTTTTATTGTTTAACATGTTGAGGACGGCGTGTGTAACCGGTGGCTCACCCGCGAATGGTTCATCTGGCGGCGTATACCACCGGTGGCTCGCATCAGCTATAGTTTTGTAACACAGGTTTGCTTATGGGTACGAGCGCCACATATATGAATAGATGATAGAAAAAAACTGCTCCGTCCTCAACGTGTTAAAGGATGACGAGAAAATATGACATGAATATTAGTCTTGGCCATAGAAAAGGTAAAAAAAGGTGAAATATCCAAAAATGAGGCCCAAAGGAGCTATGGGATATCGAATGAGAAGTGTTCTTCATGCCTAAAATGGTTTCATGAATCATGCACAATGTACTCTCCGCATTGCAATAATTTTCGATGGGAAACACTGCGCAAAAAGGACCAAAAAAGCCATGATGACATGTATGGCATCTCTTCGACATTATGTGGGAGAGATGGCCCTTTGCCGACTTAAATTTTTTTATTTTCTTGTAGAAAGATAAAAACATTGTGATTATAATACATAATATAAGTGTACCTTTAAAATACAAAATAAACGATTTAATTGAATTGTATTTTTTTAGTCATTACTCCTTTCTACAAAATGGAGTGATCATATAACCACCAAAAATCAAGGTCCAATTTTCGAAACTTTCTCAAACCATGGTTTTGAACGTTTTTTTTTGCTTTGGTTTTTGCAAAATGGCAAATAAAAACGTCGCGATTTGTTTACACAAGCAGGATCAACTTTACAAAAAAATTTAAAGAACAGAAAATGCTTGAAATTAACCAAAGAGTACGAATTTTCTCAGGATCCTTTAGACTATTTTTGTCTTTTTGGATTTGGCCAATTTTTGAAAAATTGAAAAATCTCCCGAAAAATTCTGAACAAATTCATACGTGTTCTTTTACTATGAAACTTGAAACTTTACTCAAAAAGGATCAATTATCGAAATTTGGAAATCCAAGATGGCGGATGCAATATGGCGACTAATATTTCCCGATTTAAACGGATTTTAATGAAAATTGGTACATTAATTGTTTTGACGCCACTAGTTTTTGATATTATCTAATTTTGCAATTCCAAGATGGCGGATCCAATATAGCGGCCACAATTTCTCGGTTTCAACGGATTTTAACGGAAATTGGTATAATGATTGTTTTGAGGCCAATACTTTTGAATATTATCAAAATTTCTAAATGCAAGATGGCGGCCAATTTTTTTTTATTTTGAGTTCACTGATTTTGAATATTATCAAATCTTGCAAGTCCAAGATGGCGGATCCAATATGGCTGCCAAAATGTCTCAATTTCATCGGATTGTAATGAAAATTGGTACAATGATTATTTTGGGGCCAGGCCAGAAGCCATCCTCCTCAAACCTGCGCCGGGGAAGACCTATGCGGACGTGCTTGGCATGGGCCGCAAAACGGTCAGCCCCGAAAGCTATGGAGTCACGGTCAGGGCCGTCCGTCAAACTAGGTCTGGCGAAGTCTTGCTCGAGCTGAAGAAGACAACGACCCAGACGAGGGCAGTTTTTTCGGACGCCCGAAAGTCCGCTGTCGGGTTGGCGAGCAGTGTCAAGGAACTAATTCCTAAAGCTACTCTGGAGATCAGAGAGCTTAACGCCTGTACGACCAGGGAGGAGGTCTTGGAAGCCCTCAGGAGAGACCTGGGGGATTAAAATGGCCAATGGAAAAATTGAAAATATAGGACTCAAACATTTCGTATCTTACTTTAGTTATCATAATCCCATTATAAATTTTATAGATTTCTCCACTCGAAAATGATAATTAAAAGATGCGATCACATTACGAAGTTTCACTTCTTCCGCGCGGAGGGACTCCACGCACTATTTTTTTTTATTATCAAATCGTACCGGAAGGTGTTAAAATCAAATAAATTGTTAACAAATAAAGTGCTTTTTCATGTGATATTACTAGTGGATTTATAAATATGCAACAGCAGAAATTTCGGAATTCTCAGATAATTTGAAAATGCTTCAATGCCATCAATACACTTTGCATAATCTATCACCTTACAACATGTCCGTAGAGCGACATGTTGGGATGGTGAAGAGTCTCTCAGCTATTGAAAAAGTTACAATTTTCACAGGGTTGTTTAATTATCAAAAATTGTTGTAGGAGATATCCAGGTTTAATCTTTGATGCCACTAAGCACTGTTCCGCGTGACATTTAAAAAAATAAGTAACAACAATTTAAGAAGCAAAATGAATTTTATTTTTTGGCATACATTTTGGTTGTTATCAACGGTCAATAACGCAAAGAACTGATAATATTCTTCCGTGAAACTCTGCCGTGCAACCCAGCCTCAGCCAAACACATTCTAACGGTTCTCGCTGAAACTGCCGTTACGTTATCACCGAAAATGTTGCGGTAGATGTCAGTAGAATTCTTTCTAGTGTCCTTTTTTGTTTCTCTGATGATTTGTCGATCTGTTAGCTCAGACATTTTCCGGGATCTTAGAACATTTTCTATTGTTCCGTGTACTTGGAAATGTTTTACTGCTCCATAAACAAGTTTTAAAGAGCATATTAATTGGTTTGCAATTTGGCAATAAGACATTTTTGCTTACCAAAGACGCACTACTTCCATGTGCATGGAAGTGTTACAATTTTTTTTTTGCCCATGCTTATAAACAATGTATTGACAAAAATAGTGTCTTAACATGAATATTTAATGTAACTTAAATATTTACCAATGCAATTATTCAGAGAAATAAATTTTTGTTTAATAAGATGGAAAAATGAGTACTGTTTGTAATTAGTTGTCCACGCAAAATGATATCACCACAGGATGTTCGGTGGGCACGAACTACTACTAAAAGTGCAGTTTTTAAGTAGCACGTGGTCGCCAGGTTTTCGCTGGTATCATACCGTTAGATTTGAAACTAAGGAGAAATAAGGAGAGTGCACAAAGCAGTGCTGATCAAACTGTTTCTAATTATTTGTCCATGGGTGTATATTGGGTTGGCAAGAAAATAATGAAACACTTTGAGATTCTGAATTATTTATTAAACTTTAGATGTTTATTTAACAATATAGTCACCATTAGTATCTACTAATTGCACCAATTTTTGTGGCAGTGATTTAATGCCATCCGCCCGAACTGTGGAGGCTGAGACTGAAAGATTATGTCTAAGATAAAAGTGGGATAGACGCCATATGAGAAGAGACGCCATACCTTCGCTAGTTCACTATGTGGGAAAGATATTAGGTACTATATTTCTCACTGTGCTTAACTACTCATAGATCCTATAAGTGAAACCTGTCAGAGCCTGTTGAGCTGCGCTCGAGCTTGACGTGTTTACAACCAGCGACGAAATGTTCGAGTCATCGAAAAATCCAAATAAGTTGGAAAACCCGTCATTTATGGCTCTCCCTAAGTAGTAAAAAGTCATTAATTGCTACCTGGGTGTAGTACAAATACTTTAGTTACAGTTAGCGTTGTCCTCACTAGTCTTCATTGTCTCAAGGTGTAAAGTCATAAATTAATCTTGTAAAAGTTCTTTCAAAATGCCTCGTACGAAGAAATTGTCGGTTCAAGAAAAAGTGAAAAACTTACTCTAAAGGAACAAAAACTTAATAATTGTGATATAGCCAGATAGGTAGGATGTTCTGAGACTACAGTGCGAAACATTATAAAAAAATTTAATGGAAGTGAGAATTTAGAGAGGAAAAAGGGGAGCGGAAAAGTAAAAAAACGAAACCAGCAGATGAACGGTTTTTAAAGTTCCTAAGTTTGCAAAACCGATTCGCATCACCATCACAGCTTAGAGAGCAACTTCAGCAATCAACAGGAGTACAAATTTCGACCAGGACAACACAGAGAAGGCTAAACGACTTGGGACTTCAAGCTGGGAAACCAGCCAAAAAACCTCTTTTGACGAAACGCATGAGGGAAAAAGGCTACAGTGGGCCAAAAAACATCGAAATTGGACTTCAAATGACTGGGAGAGAGAAGTTCTAGACAATAAGGCGAAGAAAAGGAGAACGATATAGCGACGAATGCATTGCGTCAACAGTGAAACATTCTCCTTATGTGATGTTATGGAGGACTATTACGTTGAGGGGTGTTGGACGACTAATTATTGTCGAAGGGATGGTTAATGCTGTGGCATACAAAAAAAATACTTGATAACGGCGTAATACCCACATTTGAAGAATTGTCTGCAGAAATCCCAAATCCTGTGTTTCAAGAGGATTCCGCCCCATGTCACAGAACCCATTCTGTAAGTACTGGAGCTTTCAATAGCCGTGTGAGTCATATTTTAAGTTAATACAATTATTCTTTTATTTTAGATCACAGCTTACAAGGAACAACTTGGACTGGTTTCGCTGGAATGGCCCAGAAACAGTCCAGACCTGAACCCCATAGAAAATCTATGGTCATTTATGGGGAAAAAAATACAAGAATCCAGGCCTTCTACACTACAGCAGCTAAAGGCAGCAGTAGAGCACATCTGTTATAGCAATAGTGACGCTGACTACATTAAAAAAATTGTACGAGTCCATGCCTCGGCGAGTTCAAAACGGCATTAGGGCCAAAGGAGGCAGCACAAGTTATTAAGTTAATATTTTTAAGAAACGTCATATCAAATGACAATAAAAACTATATGATAAATAAGAAAACATGTCCTCTTACTTAAATTAACAAGAATTTTTTTCAAAAGATTCATAAAAAAATAAATAAATAAGATTGACGGCACTTTATAAGTGAACATTACGTTTTTTGTACTTTTCCTTTAGGTCGAATTACAACACTTTTATTTTGGAATGGAGAAAGTTGAAATGTATAAATAATTAACAATAAACCTTTAGAGAACAGATACTTTCTACTTCCAAAAAATTCAGTTCGAATTTGAGGAAGAACAACTCATCAAACTTAAAAAAACAATTTTTTTCGCAACTCGAACATTTCATTGTCGCTGGGTGTATGAAGGAAAGATTTATTTGGTGCGTAATTTGTTTGATGAAAATTTAGTGTGAATGCGGTTTCAGTGAATGTTGCAAGTAAAACAAAAACGCTGCAAGGTAAGAAGTGGTTTTAATATTTGTTTGTTTGTTCTTAACTTATTTAAATTATATTTTGCCATCTCTGCTAATACGTAAGTATTTTTTAGCTGTATGGCGTCTCTCCCACGAAATGAGGGGAGATGCCACGCTTTGCAAAAAAGTAATCGTTTTGTAATTTATCGAATATTTTTATTGTTTAACATGTTGAGGACGGCGTGTGTAACCGGTGGCTCACCCGCGAATGGTTCATCTGGCGGCGTATACCACCGGTGGCTCGCATCAGCTATAGTTTTGTAACACAGGTTTGCTTATGGGTACGAGCGCCACATATATGAATAGATGATAGAAAAAAACTGCTCCGTCCTCAACGTGTTAAAGGATGACGAGAAAATATGACATGAATATTAGGCTTGGCCATAGAAAAGGTAAAAAAAGGTGAAATATCCAAAAATGAGGCCCAAAGGAGCTATGGGATATCGAATGAGAAGTGTTCTTCATGCCTAAAATGGTTTCATGAATCATGCACAATGTACTCTCCGCATTGCAATAATTTTCGATGGGAAACACTGCGCAAAAAGGACCAAAAAAGCCATGATGACATGTATGGCATCTCTTCGACATTATGTGGGAGAGATGGCCCTTTGCCGACTTAAATTTTTTTATTTTCTTGTAGAAAGATAAAAACATTGTGATTATAATACATAATATAAGTGTACCTTTAAAATACAAAATAAACGATTTAATTGAATTGTATTTTTTTAGTCATTACTCCTTTCTACAAAATGGAGTGATCATATAACCACCAAAAATCAAGGTCCAATTTTCGAAACTTTCTCAAACCATGGTTTTGAACGTTTTTTTTTGCTTTGGTTTTTGCAAAATGGCAAATAAAAACGTCGCGATTTGTTTACACAAGCAGGATCAACTTTACAAAAAAATTTAAAGAACAGAAAATGCTTGAAATTAACCAAAGAGTACGAATTTTCTCAGGATCCTTTAGACTATTTTTGTCTTTTTGGATTTGGCCAATTTTTGAAAAATTGAAAAATCTCCCGAAAAATTCTGAACAAATTCATACGTGTTCTTTTACTATGAAACTTGAAACTTTACTCAAAAAGGATCAATTATCGAAATTTGGAAATCCAAGATGGCGGATGCAATATGGCGACTAATATTTCCCGATTTAAACGGATTTTAATGAAAATTGGTACATTAATTGTTTTGACGCCACTAGTTTTTGATATTATCTAATTTTGCAATTCCAAGATGGCGGATCCAATATAGCGGCCACAATTTCTCGGTTTCAACGGATTTTAACGGAAATTGGTATAATGATTGTTTTGAGGCCAATACTTTTGAATATTATCAAAATTTCTAAATGCAAGATGGCGGCCAATTTTTTTTTATTTTGAGTTCACTGATTTTGAATATTATCAAATCTTGCAAGTCCAAGATGGCGGATCCAATATGGCTGCCAAAATGTCTCAATTTCATCGGATTGTAATGAAAATTGGTACAATGATTATTTTGGGGCCAGGCCAGAAGCCATCCTCCTCAAACCTGCGCCGGGGAAGACCTATGCGGACGTGCTTGGCATGGGCCGCAAAACGGTCAGCCCCGAAAGCTATGGAGTCACGGTCAGGGCCGTCCGTCAAACTAGGTCTGGCGAAGTCTTGCTCGAGCTGAAGAAGACAACGACCCAGACGAGGGCAGTTTTTTCGGACGCCCGAAAGTCCGCTGTCGGGTTGGCGAGCAGTGTCAAGGAACTAATTCCTAAAGCTACTCTGGAGATCAGAGAGCTTAACGCCTGTACGACCAGGGAGGAGGTCTTGGAAGCCCTCAGGAGAGACCTGGGGGATTAAAATGGCCTCCTCCAGGTCACGCTGCCCGAGCAAATGGCCGTGGTCATTGCATTGCCATAATTGAGGTGGAAGAGACGGTCGCTGCGAGACTTTTGCGGGCGGCCCGGGTCAAAGTCAGCTGGGTCGAGGGTAGAAACCGCAGGCGAGTGGTTGTACCCAGATGCTTTATGTGCCTAGGGTACGGACACCAAAGCCAGGCCTGCAAAGGACTGGACCGGAACAAGCTTTGTTTCCGGTGCGGCGCTGAGGGGCACAGCGCGAAGTTGTGAGGCGCTGATCTAGTATGGTTCTTTTGCTCGAATGTAGCGGGGAAGACTGACGCACGGCGACACGTCGCGGGATCTGGGGAGTGCGGGGTGTTCCATAAAGCCCTGAGCCAGGCCAAGCAAGGCGACCTACAAGGGAACATAAATAGGAGTCGGACGGCCCACGACCTGTTGGCCCACGAACATGGCGCGGGCGCTGGCTCCGTCTGGGTGAGGAGTGGTGATGTTACCTACGTCAGCTGCTACTTCACCCCAAACGAGCCGGTACTTCCAGACCAAATTAGATGGCCTGGAGGACGCCGTCCGGGGCATGGATGGGGAGCTGGTGGTGGCTGGGGACTTCAACGTGAACGCCTTAGAGTGGGGGAGCCCAGGCCCGACTCCCGGGGAGGACGCGTCTTGGACTTTGCGTCCAGGGTCGGCCTGGTGTTATTAAACATCACCTCGACAACTACCTTTCGGTGGCCTGGTTATAGGGAGACAATCATTGATTTCTCCTTAGCGACGGAAAATCTGGATGCACGAGTGCAGAACTGGCAGGCGATCGAGGGCTATACAGCCAGTGATCACCAATATATCACGTACCGCGTGCTTGGTGTAGTGCCAGCGCGGGTCCGGCGTTTGCAAGGCCCGTCCAGATGGGATGTCGTCAAGATGGATGCCGAAAGGATGTCTCTAGCCATCATACGCGGCCGGCAAACTATTGACGGGTTCCCGCAATGATTGCCACCTCTCGAGCGAGCCGAACGGGTGGTGGACTCAACGATGAGTCTAATCCACCGGGCTTGCCGAGAAGCCGTGCCAAGGAGGAAGAGATATATATAAGGAGGGGCGAAACCCGGCGTATGGGTGGACGGATGAGATCGCGGAGCTGAGACGGGCATGCCTTCGTCTCAGGCGGTTGGCTCAGCGAGCTGATCGACGCAGCTCGTAAATCTGCCGAGCACAAGACGGCGAAGAGGGACCTTCGAAGGGCCATCAAGATAAGTAAGGGCCGATGCTGGAAGCGGCTGGGCGGAGATCTCAATGAGGATCCTTGGGGGTTGGGGTATAGGTACCATGAAGGTTTTTCTTACAAAGAAGCGCAGTATGTAATGCGGGTAGGAGACATGGCCCAGACGAAGATGGCAGTTATGTACCTGGGGATGCGCCTAGATTGCAGGCTCACTTTCTGGGACGAAATCAAGAGCCGGGCGGACAAGGCGGCCGCGGTGACAGCGGCGCTGTGCAGACTTATGGCCAACATTGGGGAGCCGAGGCCCTGCAAAAGGCGTCTGCTGTTCAGCACCGCGGAGGCTTTTATGTTGTACGGCGCGGAAGTCTGGGCCGACGCGATGCGGTATGAGAAGTACCGCAAACACATGGCGGCAGTCCTGCGGCGAGCTCCTATCGAGCGGTCTCGGAACCAGCGGTTTTAGTGGTCGCGGGGGTCATACCCATTGATCTCCTAGCCAAGTAGCGACAGTTCGTCCACCAGGAGAAAGACGCCCTGGGGAGGAAAGAGCTCGCAGTGGCGGCCTGGTAGAGACGATGGGATGGGGGACGCGGGGCCGGTGGACAGCTCGGGTTATCCCCAAGCTGGACACCTGGCTCAACCATAAGCATGGTTAGGTAGATTGCTGGCTGGGCACGGGCACTTTCGGGCCTTCCTTCACCGTATAGGGAAGACACTGAGCCAGTACTGCATTTACTGCGACTCTCCATCGGACTTCGCTCTCCACACATTCTTTGAATGTAATAGATGACGAGCGGAGAGGGAGGAGTTGGAGGGTGCGGCCGGCAGCATAACCCCGGACAATATAGTCGAGGTTATGCTGCAGCGGGAGAATCTCTGGCGAAGAGTCGCTCCTTTCGTGAGAGCGATCATACGCCAGAAAGAAAGGGACGCCAGCAGGGAGCGCCTGCTGGGGTAGATGGAAGGACGCTCGGTGAGAGGAGAGGGGAGGGGCCCCCGGTAGGGTCGGCTAAATAGGACTGAACATACGGTTGCGGGGTGGGACTCCTGGGGGCGGGGAGCGTGGTTTTAGCCGGTAGATTTCTCGATTTCAACCGATTTTAATGAAGATTGGTACAATGATTATTTTGAATATACTAATTTTGAATATTATCAAAATTTGCAAATCCAAGACGGCGTATCCAATACGGCAACCAATATTTCTCGATTTCATTAGATTTTATTGGAAATTGGTACAATGATTATCTTGACGCCATTGAATTTGAGTATTATCAAAATTTGCAAATCCAATATGGTGACCATAATTTCTCGATTTCAACGCATTTAACAATTTTGCCTGGATAGCTTGATGAGCAAGTCAACGTTTGTGTTGACTTCGTCAAATATATTGAGTGAACAAGTGTCGTTTCTTCAGAAGCAGGCGCTGGCAAATTTGCATGGGGATTAGGACGTATTTCTCATTGTTATGGAAATTACAAGTCTGCTTATGAACTGTCTTGTTTTTCTTGATAATTATATAAATTGTAATATTGGCCATTATATATCGACTGATTTTATGACATTACATTTATTACATAACATTATATGTAATATTTTCAATTATGAATAATTATATTCAACGATTTGCATGAAATAAATGTATTATATGCAATCAATAAATCAATTCATTTTTCAAATAAAAATATTTATTATATTTAAAGAAAAATAATATAATTTGAATGAAAAAAAAATAGAATCTTATCAATTTTAATAGTTTATTAATTAAATTTTATTAGTTCAAGTTCTCACTTCAGTCTACCGTCCCGCAAAGGTACTATGTTTCTTCTTTTGTTGGACTAGTGCCAACATCAAGAAGACATGCGCTTTCAGATTCCAATTTTGAGAAATTGGTACTTCTGAAAGCAAATATGTAAGTCTCATGCATAAAAAATTTGATAGTATTGCTATTTTGAAAGTAGTAATAACTTATCATAGTTTTCAAAAATCAGACCATTTTTTTTTTTTAATTAATATTTATATGGAATTATATTTTTTGAAAATTCTTTTCTTCTGAATAAACATATAAATAAATAAATATAACCATTAAATTTAACTACATACATATTGCATTTTCGAGACATGAATTCAAAAATACACAATGCAAGACTATAAAAAAAAATTATTTTCCTTTTCTAAACATTTCCAACAAGTAAAGCAGAATTTTATTATGTAGAAGTAGACCTGTTTTGAGTAGACTTGCAACGAATATTCGGCTATTATTCGGTATTCGGCCTATTCGGGTACTTTTATCCTATTCGGCCGAATACCGAATATCTAGATACTACTCAGCCGAATACCGAATACTTAAGTAATATGTTTTTGTTGTAATCATATAATTGGTACAATGACGATATTGATTTATGTTATAATAATATATTTTTCTTATAATCATTAAAGTAGTCATAGGTACATAATCAACTTCTGTATTACAAAAATTAACTGAAAAACTATCAAATAAATGTCTATGCACTTGAATTATCGTAATTAATTTAGAAGTGGAAGATTATGATGAAAAAAGACTAATTTTTCTGTATTTTCAGGAAGTAGTAGAGCAAGAAACAAACACGTCGATACAAGTTTTTCCGCCACGCGCTGACCGAATACTTTTGCCTAATATTCGCCTATTCGGCCAGAGAGCCCACAGAATATTCGGTGTTCGGCGTATGGCCGAATATACTATTCGTTGCAAGTCTAATTTTGAGCATATCTGATTTAGATCGATTAATGCTGGTACTGGAGAATTGTTAAGTAACGTTGAGTTACTGTTGGTTCATACACTTGGTAATACAACTTTTTGAAGTACCATGTTGGTAATTTTTCTCGCTTACATTACGTGTATTGGTAATGGTAGTAATTTTTATACATGGTAATGGTAGTAATTTTTATACAGCTATGATTAGGGATCTGTTTCTTGGATGGATGCAACCCAGACACGAAATAAACACTGCGTAATTGTACTGCACGCCCGTGGGATCACATTTGTAGTAAAAAATTGATTACGTGAGATTGGAATACCACGAATCACTTCTACCGTGCATCGAGACGAGAATTTCATTAATTCCAATTGAAGAGACGTGGAGGGTGACCGGAAGGGTTTGCAGCTTTAAAGGGCCGATGTTGTAGTTTTCGCATGAGAGTTGTGGTCCCCACAATATCATCGACCGTTAGTATAGAAAAAATCCACCCCCGGAATTAGAATACTAACAGCGCTTAGTAAAAAATTATGTGAGGGGTTCAACATTCGAGCCTTACCCTTCTTCGCCGAGAACGTGTTGCTGGTTTTGTGTACCATTCAAAAGTTACTTTGTTTTGTATCAAGTCGCTGATTAAAGTTTTCGTTTGTTCAATAATTATCGATAATTTATTTTTACCCGAACTAACGTGCTAAGACATTTTTATAATTCTGTGGGCCGATGTACTCAAGAGCCCCATAATAGCATGAAACCCTCCGCCATCTACTAATCTATCATTGTACTTACCATTTTATTGCAATTAGTTTTAATTTTTCAAATGAAAATTTGAAAACAGACAAGTAAAGAGCAAATCGCAAATAATCATTTTGTACCAACATCTAACAATAGGTTGTGGCTTTTTCAACTTTTATTATACTTTTGCGGTAGTTTTTTTTCGTATTCATCATATTTTTACAGCATACGACACCATTCGATTTTGTTATGGGAGCTTTGAAAAGTCGAGTTTATGCTAATAAGCCACAAACAGATAAAGTCCTAAAGAAAAACGAGTTTCAATTCGCCAAATAACAGTTTAATTTCTGTCCCGGATTCTGTCAAAAAGGAGTGAAAAAAGCTTTAAAAAACACTTCGCATTAAAAGTCCTTTATTTTTATATTTGTAATACAATTAATGCATTTTTGAAAATTTATTTAAAAAGTAACATCAAACAATTCATATGGTCAGCGAAAAACAATCTATAAACTGGAACACAAATTTTGGCACTCTTCAGCAGAGTTGAAGTTGTTTTCATTGCCTCCACATCCTCCATAAATAAATTTCTGACACTGCTTCTGAGCGGCATCATAGTAGAACCGTGGCATATTAGCTCTGCATGGCCCTGGTTCCGCTGGCTGGTGGCACACTGGAAATAAAAACCAAAATTCGATTCAGTGCACTGTCCCAATAGTACTATCAACCTTACCTTCTTCAGCCGATTTTTCGGCAAAAACGAAGAAAATAAAAGTTAAGAAAACGAAGATGAATTTCATGTTGCACTTGAACTGGCGGAAATCTTACGAGACAATAACACGGAACTCACCACGAGATCAGGTTTTATAGAGTTTATGTTTGTCAAGGCCACGGAGAATAGAACCGGCTGACGAGTTGTGTGTGCTCTTCTTTTTAATTACTCAAAATAACATATGCATGTATATATAAATAATAAATATATATATATATGTAAGCCGCGGCTGAAACACTACCTTGTAATACAGACTGAGAGAGAGACGAATTTTAACGAAAATTAACAATATTTTCCATACTGCATTGCATAATCCGATTACTAAGAAGTTAATCGGAAATCACTGCGAACATAACTGAAAGGTAGCATTTGCTTTCAATACGATCTTAGACACATTAAGTTAAATGTACTATTAAATTAATTCAGTGCTAAACAAATAAAAGATAGGTAATATAAAATAGGTGGTGGAGATGTGGTTAAATCGAATTTTTGAATTCTCAGAGAGAAGATATTACTGTGTACTGATATAACAAAATTATTGTAAACAATGTTGCAGTGGCGTATGGCGAAATTTTTAAAAAAGCAGGTTGGAATCGGGAATTTACTGCGGAAAAAAACTAAAAGCACGCTTTATGTTAAGTGGGAATATTTAATACCTTTGGAAAAAAAATAAAAATATTGAAGCAAGAGTATAGGCTTATTGAGTAACAAACAAACAAAGAAATAAACTAGCTGACTTACCCGGTTTCGCCCAGCGTAGCGTAAAAATTTATTAATTGAAGACTTCTCTAATCCTTTAGTTTCGTATATCCTAGAAACTGTTTCAACCAGTTTCAAGTTAAGACGTGGAATGGGATTCTGAAAACCCTTTTATTCTAATTTTCATAGAAAACCTTTAATTATTGTAGAAGTATTCGTGGCCATATTGGATCCGTCACCTTTTATTTCCAAATTTTGATAGAACATTTGAAAGTAGTGGCCCTAAAAGTTCGTATGAAATGATTTTCGAGAGATTCCAAAAAATGCCTTCTGGTAATCCTTTTATATTAATTACACAGGTCAACATTTTATCTAGGTTTGTGCATGGGAATCGAAGATGGTATCCTAGTGTTTTTGGGTTGCTGATTACGATGAACGGGTCGGTTAGGGTCCATCATGTCAAGTTAGAGGTCAAATGGTCAAAACACCTTCCAAAAATCTGATAAAGTTCATGGACATGTTTTTAAAGTCGCTAAATCCGAATCCGGTGTTTATTTTTAATTTGCATGCATCTTCGAGATCATTCAAGGTCATTTGAAGGGTTTTTGGGACCAAAATGTTAAGTACCATCCGAAAAATCCACAAAAATTCATACGTACGTTTTCGAGGACCTTGAATCCGAATCTCAGGTCAGTCGACCTCATTTAAAGGTCATTTGAAGGTCAAATGGTCAAGAAACCTTCCAGAAACCTGAACACGTCCATGAAGTGTTTTTGAGGTCGGTGAATCCAAATTCGGTGTTAATTTTTCCTTTGCATTCATCCTCGAGGTCACTCAAGGTCATCTCAAGGCAGGTATTCTAGTTCTGTGGCACAATTGTGCATTTCACAGATTGAGATTGTTACCATGTTATGCATCAATGAGATTTATACCAGAAAAGATTCTTTGGAAAATGACTGCAGAATCCAGGCTGTCCATCTGACTAGTTTTTTTTTTCATATATCTATATATGTACCAAGTAATTAATACAAGTTTAAAATTGTACGTAGAATTTAAATGGAAACCAAATATTTAGAGGAAAACGTTATAAGAAGCGTAGTTTCATCAAGAAGTTTTTGAAAAATTCAAATAAAACTCAACGAATTTAGTTATGGTGAGGCTACATACAATTTGTTAACATTCGAGTCGAACAGGTTTGCGTTTAGTTTCGAATGACCTCCTAATACTTTTTCTTTTATGTGTTACATTCGTGTCTCCCTGTATACTCCAGCAGTAGTCAGCTAACATGCTTTTCCCCCAAACTCCTTGATACCTTAGTTCAAAAATTTTGAGATCTTGGTGCATTCTTTCTCCTTGTTCTTCACTAAAGCCTCCTAGATTTTCTGGGAAGTAATCAATGTGCGAATCTAGAAAGTGAAGCTTGAGATTCTTCAGACATCCTAGTTCCTTGTAGTTATCAACCATTCTTGCAACGATATCTTTATAACGTGGATCCTTTTTATTTCCCAAAAACTTGTACGTTATTTCCTTGAAACTCTTCCAAGCTGCCCTCTCCTTGTCTGTCATTTCTCGTTCAAATTCATCATTTTTCAAAAGTTCTCTTAGATCAGGTCCAGTAAAGATACCCTCATCGATTTTTGCTTCAGAAAGTTTTGGCAGTACTTCGAAGATATGCATGAAAGCATCGCTTCGATTTATACTTATTGCATTGCGAGACCTAACTTTATATGCAACACGGTGGTAGAAGAACTTTATGTGGAGGTATTAAACTTTGCTTCAAAACATTTTTATCTCCTGGACTTAGTTCGGTTCGTGGTGGCCAAACCTTTCTTATGTAGTGTTCTTCTCTAGCGCGACTATTCCACTCACAAAGAAAGCAGGGGTATGAAAAAAACCATGATTGCAATCCAAGCATAATGGTTGTTATTTTTAAGTCTCCACATATATCCCATTGATGTAAATTATATTTTAGTTTTTCCAATAAGAGTTCTAAATTATAATATTCTTCCTTCATTACAACTGAATGAGCAAGCGGTAATGGAGCATACGTATTACCATTGTCAAGCAAGATCGTGTTCAAACTTCTCTTCGATGAATCGATGAAAAGGCGCCAGTGACTAGCTGTATATACAATACCATACTCCTCGACTAAGCTACCAACATCGTTACAATAAACCATATTTTTAGTTTTCGTGAAAAACTTATGGAATGGTCTTTCTCTTGAACGGTAGAATGTTACTTTCCTTCCTGGGGCTAAGCATTTTTTTTTTTTAATAGCAATGCTAACAATTAGGAACTTTCTTCTGAAAGTCCCAAGTCTCTACAGAGATCATTTAGTTCATCTTGGGTAAAATTGTCTTGCTCTGTTGTGCGTTCAACTTCTGAATTTGAGGAATTTCTATACGCTTCAGTTTCACCTTGCGATGTATTTAGTGATTCATCGAGCATTTCTATATCATCGGAACCTTGAACTTCACTTATATCCATGCTACGATCGTCATAAGGTTCAGTTTCTATGTATGTGGGAAATGTTACAGATTCTACGCATGGATATGTTATAAATTTTCTGCTATTATAGTTATAACCTTTCAGGTTGATTAAGCAAAAATAGCAATCGGTCGTATGGTCTGATGAATTTATCCATTTCATAGGTGAAAAATATATTTTTTTCCTTGTTCCGTTGACAATATGACGACATTTACCACAGATGATATTTGGTGTGTAAGAATTGCTCATAGAATCAGTAGCAATATTAAATGTGCGTATATATATTTTGTTTAATGCATCTGAAAAATTAAGTTTGTTTTTGGTAGTATACGGTCCGCAAACGACACAAAAGCTGTTAACGTCATTTTTACAAGATCTTTGACTTGTGGCATTTGACTCTTCAAAGGCCAAGTTTCCCACTAATGAAGAGCTACGGTCGCTAGATGACGACGCCTGCGGGTCCGCTTTCCCACCCTGATCAGCCGCCGGGGATTCGAACCCCTGTCCCGTATTTTTTTAAAATGTGGTTGCCATGACGGTATGGAAGCCATAACCAAGGGACTTTGCCGGATAGTGGGACAACTCCGTTGCCCACCGTCACCACGTTGAGGTGCCCTGGGTACAACCACAAGTTTTAGTTAGTCGTGGTCAATTCGTCAATGCATAACATGGTAACAATCTGAATCTGCGAAATGCACAGTTTTGCCACAGAACTAGAATACCTGCCTTGAGATGACCTTGAATGACCTCGAGGATGCATGCAAAGTAAAAATGAACACCGAATTCGGATTCAGGCACCTCAAAAACACTTCATGGACGTGTTCAGATTTCTGGAAGGTTTCTTAACCATTTAACCTTCAAATGACCTTTAAATGAGGTCGATTGACCTCAGATTCGGATTTAGGGTCCTCGAAAACATACGTATGATTTTTTTCGGATTTTTCGGATGATACTTAACATTTTGGTCTCAAAAACCCTTCAAATATCCTTGAGATGACCTTGAATAACCTCGAGGATGCATGCGAGGTTAAAATAAACACCGGATTCGGATTCAACGACCTCAAAAACACGTCCATGAATTTTTTCAGACTTTTGGAAGGTTTTTTGAGCATTTGACCTTCAAATGACCTTGAAATGGGGTCGACTGACCTCAGATTCAGATTCAGGGTCCTCGAAAACATACGTATGAATTTTTGTGGATTTTTCGGATGGTACTTAGCATTTTTGTCTCAAAAACCCCTCAAATGACCTTGAATGACCTCGCGGATGCACGCAAAGTAAAAATAAACACCGGATTCGGATCAGCGACCTCAAAAACATGTCCATGAATTTTTTCAGATTTTTGGAAGGTATTTTGAGGGAGGAGTTTTAGAACTAAAAAGATCGATAAAGGTCATTCGAAGATCACGCTTTTTTCGCAGTTTGACCAGGAAAAGGATTGTAGATTCGGTCCTTGGATGCTCAAGTCGAGTTACAGCCTCAAGGATTATCAGTAGTGGCCAGTTTATTCCATACTGAAAAATACAACAACTGATTCTATACTGAAAAATACACAACTTTCATTCGAAAAATATTTCCAAAAAAATTACGTTTTCGCCCTCTAAATGACCTTTGAAGTTGTTCAAACCGGAAGTAGACCTTTAACTCCGGAATTGCACTATTTTACATCAAATTCTCATTCTACGGCATAACTTTTGCATGCTGGGTTTAAATGGAGAATTTATCGCCTCCGTCTCCTACTGGAAGTGGAATATTCAGACTGGGAGTAGGCCTTTTAACGGCGAAATTGCTTTTTTTTATGGCGAATATACGGCTTGAGTGAAACCGAGGTAATGAAACTTAAGAGTGATGATACGATGATGAAATCCTTGCTGAAATCGACGGCAATAAGATCGACATTGGCACCATTTTCCATCGCTTGCGGAGTACCTGACGCAAGGATAGTCACATTAGTAGTCGTGGACCTGCCTTTTGGAAAACCTTGTTGAACTGAAGACAAAATATACTTACAGTGGAATGACATGGAGTCATAGATAATGCTTTCGAAGAGTTTACAGATGCAAGCTAATTTAGATATTGGGCGGTAATTAGCTGCATCACTTTTGTAACCTTACCTTTGCAACCTTTTTTATGGATTGGGGTGATATAAGAGTCTTTCGAAAGACTGTCAAAGATTCCCTCTGAAAGAGAAAGTCTGAAAAGGTTCGTAAGTAGTTGAATTAAGTAGGCAGCAAATTTATTTCATTGTCTTAAATAAATTTGCTGCACACTTACTTCAACTACTTACGAACCTTCTCATATCATGGTACCCCATCAGGGCCAGGATCGTAGTCGTCGTTGAGGGCGCTTATTTTGGCGGCAACGAGAGAAGGATCGATATAAATGGATACAAGGGAGGTTTGAGGGGAGCTTAGCATGTAGGAGAAGTAATTACCATCAGGGACGAAGTCGATGTCGCTGAAAGATTGAGTAACGTAGTCAGCAAAGAGGTTAGCAATGATTGTAGGTTTAGAAGAGGATGAATCGTTGAGTTTAAGAATTGGAGGGTACCCTTTGGATTTTCTTTTTATATTGATGAAATTCAAGAATTGTTGGGCTCAGAGATTAGTTTGGCCTGCATGCGACCGAGATAGTCTTTGTAGAGGGATGCACAACGAATTAAGAAGAGGGAAGAGATAGTGAGATATGAAGAGTAGTCAGAGTCGGAGCTAGAAGTGAAATAGGAATGCCATAATTTGTTCTTTTTATTACGTATGGAGCGAAGAATTTTATCGTATCATGGAGGGGATGAGGAGCGTTTTTTTAATGGTTCAAAGGTGACACATTGGGCAGAGATGGTCAATAATAAAACATTCGGTAGAAGATGAGACATTAATGAATGAATAGAAGGGGTTGTCATTGGAGAGAGACCATAGCAGCCTGGGAAATCACCAAGAATTATGATGTCGTCAAGGGGATTGGCAAAAGTACATAAGGCGTCGATTGCATCAATTACATGCTTATAAGCTTCAAGAGCAGCATAGAATTAAAAGAGAACGACGGTTAAGATTCAGATTCAGATTCAAAGAAACTTTATTGAGACCCACAGTTAGTAAGTGTAGAAGAGTACAAAGTCTTAGGACTAATACTTATAAACGAATAATAAAGTTGTTGGCTATAAAGGTGCCTTACAAACTACATACAAGATTTGGCCAAAGGCGGTGCGGTGATAATCCGCTAGTACATATTCAGTCAAAAGTTAATTTTTACCAAAACTAATTCAAAAGGAACGCTTGCTCCCAGCGTTTGCATCACAAATGTACTTAAAACTAGGTGTAAACTTGAACAAAAAAGAAAAGGAAAGAAAACAAAACGTAGAGAAAGTCTCCACGATATTCCACTAAGGCACATCACCATCAAAGATGTATATCACAAAATTCAGGTTATGGCAACAACCAGTAGGTAGGTAAATACATATCAAAGAACGGTTACAAAATATTATTCTGTAAAAAGAAATATACATCCCCTTACTACTTATTGGGGCAAAAGCACATATGATATTGTTGTAATTTTGCCCGCCGAGCGGCTGGCCGGCAAAACTACACCATCTGCCTTCGCTACGACTTGGCCGATATGCCAACGAACGGACAGACAGACGGACATAGGGACATTTTTTGTTAGGAATATTACTCGTCCACCGAAGTAGACGAGTTCAAAAAATCGATGAGTGTTTCGATCCGAGAAGCCAAGCTGATCTCGTCAGTATGGCGCTTGGCTTCTCTGCCATAGACACTCACAAAGGAGGGATCGAAAGCTAATCCCTATATCTGCCCGATCGCAACTTAAAGTGTGAATTATATGCGAAGGCAAATTCTGTAACAATACTCCCTCGTCAGAAGCTCGATTTCCATCCGAGCAACCTCATGCGGCATTCAGGACGCCAAGGCCGATGCAGCGATGGATGCAGCGGCGGCATGGCTGCAGCCGGGATAGACGCCGGCGAAATACGACTGCCACAACGTTACTGCGGCAGTGAAAAATCGCCCGTTGTGGCAGAGGAGAAGAGCCGCGGCAGCGCAGGAGAAATACAACCACCACAACGTCACTGTGGAAGTGAAAAAATCGGCCGTTGTGGCAGAGGAGAAGTGCCGCGGATGCGCTGGCGGGGGCGAAATACAACTGCCACAACGTCACTGCGGCAGTGGAAAAAGTAGGCCGTTGTGGCAGAGGAGGATCGCTGTCATCGACGCCCTGGACGCTAGAGGGTTTGTGGGGTTGCCCCCGGTTAGGAGGGCTCCGGGAACCCCACACCTGGCACCATTGTTGTAATTTTGCCCGCCGAGCGGCTGGCCGGCAAAACTACACCATCTGCCTTCGCTACGATTTGGCCGATTTGCCAACGAACGGACAGACAGACGGACATAGGGACATTTTTTGTTAGGAATATTACTCGTCCACCGAAGTAGACGAGTCCAAAAAATCGATGAGTGTTTCGATCCGAGAAGCCAAGGTGATCTCGTCAGTATGGCGCTTGGCTTCTCTGCCATAGACACTCACAAAGGAGGGATCGAAAGCTAATCCCTATATCTGCCCGATCGCAACTTAAAGTGTGAATTATATGCGAAGGCAAATTCTGTAACAATATGAAGAGTATCACTAACAAACTTAATAAGAATAAGACAAATTCATCCAACCGGCAATCACCTCAACAACTAGAGTTGTTCAATACAATTCAGTATATTACTAATACTAATAATCTTAAGAAAATAAAGAAAGAATTCATACAAGCCGTAGCACCACCAACACTACATAATTCAATACAGCTGGGGTTAGGCTGGGTGTGCGGCAACTCTCACAATTATACATCTATACAAGAACCAAGTTCCCAAACATGTTCCAATACATCAGTATTTTGTACATTATTAATCAAAAGTATCTTAAGCTAAAAACCGTCTCAGTAGGAAAATGAGTTCAGTACAGTAAGGCAAGAAACTTAATTATTGTTACACTGTCAGATATATATAAGGAGATTAACAAGATTAAAGACTTAGATCTAAAACAGGATAAAAAATTGAAAAACTGTTGCATTCCAATAGTCACCAGTAAGTGTGTTGACTTTATGTTGGGTGAATTCCCAACGAAAGAAAAAAACACCTTATTCTCACGACAAATTCGGTTTTTATATTTAGTATATATATTATATAAAAAACACCTTATTCTCACGATCAATTCACCGTACATAAAAGAAACACTTCTTCAAACGAACACACTGCTTTATTCTACTTCGATTACTTCTTACAACGCCCGCTCAAACGCCCGTGTCGCGATTCTGGCTGTTCAGTTCAGACTCCATTGAAAAGAATTCTTTCGATTCTTTTCCGATAGCCCAACAAGCAAGATGACCCGAATACGCAAGTTCTTCTGGCCTGGCCCGAATATTTTGCGTAGTCAGATTTCTTACCTTGATTGGGAGCGCATACTGACCTACCTCGCAGTTGTGTCATCGTTGGGTGAGGCGCTTAGGCTTCATATTTCGGCGAGTAAATGGGTACATTGACGGTGTGCAATGTGATTTAACCATGTTACTCGCCAATTTCCCAACGGCGTAGGTTTCCGCAATCGGAAAAGAGCCGAAAGAGTCATTGTACATGACACCTCCCCTTTCTAGGAGAAATATTCTTCTAAGAAGAATTTTCCGGAAATAAGTAAGCTTTAATTTTAGAAGAATTCCACATTAAGCTAGCGGCGGGCGGTTGAACGGTGGTGTCGCATTACAATATTTTTTATTTTACAATTACATGACAGGCTATACAATACAATTACAAATCTTTTTTTGTTTTTATTTTTTTTTTTTTTGTAATTTGATGTCTTACAATTTTCGAGTTTGCTTATCTGTAAATCTATAAAGTTTGATATATGAAGAATTTTGTTTGTTAATTTTTATGCGCTAAAACAGTGAAAAGTAAAAAGTGGTTTAATTCTACGTACCCAATTCTTATGACTGTTAGGATTTCTATGAGTAAAATGTTTTTATTTATTTTTTTTTATTATTTATTTTATTTTTTTTTATTTTTTTTTTGGATAAGGTGATTTATTTATTAAGTACGCTGATAGAATACTGAACATATCTATATACATATATATCATATTTTTTTTTTTAATTTCGTTAAGAATTTTTTATAATTTTATATGAAGTTACTAAATTATATATACTAAAGTTACTAAATTGTTAATCTAATGATTCTGCCCTATGCTTACTGTAATTAGCTCAACCTGTTCCGGTATTAGCATTATTTTGCTTGGCGAAACGTTATCAGCTGGGCCGGATTAAATTTGGGAATGAAGTTTTCGCGTCTACTATCGAGCAACTATTACAACTTTATCGGAAACTGATTTAAGTTAGAACCGTTTTGGAATTGTTCAGTTTCCGGGTGTGTTTCGTGTGTCTCATTGGGTTCAGTTTGCCTCACGGGTCGGGGGAGGTTTTCTATAGGGAGTCCAAGGTGTTTAATGTCAATGCGGCCAGACTCTGGTCGTTTGGTGCTATACCGACGGGTTGCGGTTTTGTTCTGTTTTTTCTTTCGATATTTCCTTATAACCAAACAGAAAATACCCATTGCAAGAAATAGTGCTATTACGCCGTATAAACCGTACATGGCGGTGTTATTAGCTTGTTGTTGTTGCATTTGCCGTCGCTGTTTTTCTTGTTGGATGTGTTCTTCTAGCTTAGTAATTTTTTCCTTTTGTTTAGTTAGAAGTAGATTGTGCGTGTGTGGTGCCGATATTAGTAACCTGGGACCCGAGGAGTTTTTTACTACGCTTATTTCATGATAAGCGTCTGGCAGGTCCCACTTAATTTTGACGTCTGGTTGATCTATAGAAATTTCACTCCGAACTGCAGTTTCGGTCTGTAAAATGTAGTTATCAATTTCAGCCTGGCAGCCTGATTGTAAACCGAGTATGCCTTCTCCGTTTAGTCTGATGATGTTTCGCAATTGCGGACATTCAATCTTAATTTCTACTTCCTTTTGGAAGACGTATATCCAAGTATTTGCCTTTACCAGTTTTATTAGCACGTCGTGGTCCAGGTGGATGTTTATCCTGGGGCAGACGGTTTGTGCCTCCGACCAACCCTTGCGTAGTAAGAGGATGCAACTTTTTTCGGGCGAAGTTAGCACGGGGGCAGAGTGTTTGCAAATTTTTAGATGTGTGGTAATATTATACAGGATATCCTTACAGTGCGCTTGCATCTCTGTCTGCTGCAGTAGAATCGATTGCCCTTTTTCATTATAAGAGAGATATTCCTCATGCAGATCTAATAGTCCCGCTACTTCTTTGCCTAGAGGCACAGGTACGTAGTGGATTTTCTCCAAAATAAAAGCGTCTCGGTCAATAAGAGGAATTTTAACGTTAACTATAAGGGTTCCTTTGTTGTTAAAACTATATACCTCCGCGACTTGCTGGAGCAGGAAAGGTCCCAAATCGTAGTTTTGGTCTTCGGCCGAAATATTTTGGAGATGTTGGGTAATCTGTTGATAGCTCAGTAGCATCGGGTGTAGTTTCCCGCTCGAGAGAGAACTAAGTATGTTCGCCGTGGTGGTTAATTGTCGTTCTAATTCTTGGAGCTGAATGATCACTGCATTGGAGAATTCAGTTATTTCTAACCTTGTCCAAAGTGAGGTTTCATTTGCTGCTATTTCCGACAACTTTTGGTTACTGGCTTCATGGTGTTCGCGTATATATTGCTGGATCTCAGCTAGCTCTTCCCCCATACCTTTCAGGGGTTTGCTAAGTGTTTCGAAGTTGGAACTTAGCACACTGGTCTGTTCCTGGATAAGATCGATTTGCCTTTGGCTATTGTCCTCTAGCGTTTTCAGTCTTTCGTAGATGGCATTTGAATCCGCATCGTCCATCGTTCCGAACAGGAATTTAGCCAATTTTCCTCCCGCGTTTATCAATCCACGTTTTGGGCGGCTATTATGTAACTCTATGTGCGCGAAGATATCTCTTATTTTGAGTATGATATACTCTATATTTCGTTTTGAGTTAGAGCAGGTATTGGCTAGATGTATTTCCGGATATTCCGCATATTTATTGCAAATTGTTTCTACAGCTTTTTCACTGGTGTTAATGTGTTGTTCCAGCTCGCTAATATTCATTAATTTCATGTATGTGATAATTTCCCAAGTTTTATAAAAGTATTTTACTCTGCCCACAGGTTCAAAGAAGATCCCCTTGGTATCAAGACGGGTATTAGTGTAGGGGGTGCCGGCAATAGTTTTGCTCCATATTATTTTCAGAAGGATGAGAAAACAAACGCTTGCCTTGTCCATGTCAATCCCTGTGGAAGGGTAATTGATAAAATTTTTGTGTTTTATTATTATTATTATTTTTATTTTTTCAGTTTTGATTTAATTATTAGGAATAGTACGGCTTAAGTCTATTATAGTGAACTGTTTTTAATTTTCTACCAACTTGTATGATGGCGTTTACCGTTCCTTTAAGATCTTTTATTTCATACGGACCTAACCAAATTGGAGAGAACTTATTATTTCTACAGGGGTTTTTTAGGAGTACTTGTTCTCCTATTTTGTAATTTATTTCGCGGGTTCTTTGGTCGTAATACTTTTTCGTTGTGTTTTTACTATTAATAAGGTTCTTTCTCGCTATTTGATGAGCTCTCTGAATTTTATATCTAAGTATATTAAAGTAGTTCTCATGATTATAAATAGGTTGAGGACTCTTGCTTAAACTAGTGGGTAGTTCTGTCGAGAACCCAAAAAGACAATCCATAGGAGTGAGCCGAGTACTGCTGTGCCTTGAGTTATTTCGCACATGTACTGCTTGTCTTAGCCATTGGTCCCAGGACTGCGGGTTTTCGTCGACAAAATTCCTCAGGTATTCTGCGAGGGGTCGATGCGCGCGCTCGAGTGCCCCATTCGACTGAGGGTGGTAGGCGGAGGTGTTGATTTTTTTTATTCCTAGAAATTTACACAAATTAGCGAATAATTCACTCATGAAGTTTGAGCCTTGGTCAGTTATGACCTTTTCGGGTATTCGATATCTAGTGATGATCTCTTCATAGAAAATTCTAGCCACCGTACTCGCTTCACCATCTGGCATTGCCTAGCAATCTATGAAACGTGTGAGATCGTCTTCGAAGGTTAATATGTACTTATTTCCAAGATCGGTCACTGGCAGAGGCCCTACTATATCCAAGTAGACCTTTTCAAAGGGTTTATGGGCAGTATCAGTGATCACCATGGGGGCTCTTCCTTCTGGTGAATATTTATTTTTTTGGCATTTAGGACACTTCCTGATGTACTCCGCCACATCCTTAAGCATATTAGGCCACCGATATTGCTTTTTGAGTCGGTAGTACGTCTTAGCAACACCTTGGTGTCCTCCCAAAGGATTTGTATGGAACATTTTTAGTATTTCTTTAATTTCCGTGGGGGTACTAGGGGTATGAATGTTATTATTGCTTGGGTTTGTTTTCCGATCTTTTTTCGCCTCCTGTTCTTCGCTCTCAGACTCCACAGAATCTGGAATGGACTTTGTTTCTGGGTCTTTTTGCTTGGCCTTACTTCTAGTGGTTACGAATATTTCGGCTTCCTGTTTTGGAATCCGACTAAGGGCATCGGCATTTGCATTTTTTCTCCCAGGCTTATACTCGATGTGATAGTCATACTCCGAGAGTTTATGGTGGAATCTTACTAGTCTGGAGGTGGGGTCCTTGGTATTGAAAACACCTTTTAAAGGCTGGTGATCCGAATATACTGTAAACTTCCTTCCCAGTAGATAATACCTAAAATTCTTAACAGCCCATACTATAGCTAAAAGCTCCTTCTCGATGGTTGAATACCGCCGCTCAGCTGCATTTAGAGTACGGCTTGCGTATGCTATTGGCCTATCTTTTCCAACAGTTCCTTGAGAAAGCACAGCTCCCAGTGCCTCATTACTAGCATCGGTGGTAAGCAAGAAGGGCTTGGAAAAATCCGGATAAGCTAAAACTGGGGGAGTGGTTAGCGCCTTTTTAAGTTGTTCAAATGCCTCGTCACACGACTTAGTCCATATATATTTCTCGCTCTTCCGCAGAAGTGTATTCAAAGGTTCAGCAATTCGGGAGAAATTCGGTATGAACTTTCTATAATAATTTGCCAGACCGAGGAAACTTTGTAATTGTTTTATATTTTGTGGTATTGGATAGTATAATACGCATTTTATTTTTTCGGGATCTGGGTAACAACCTTCGTTGCTGCATTTATGACCTAGATAAACTACTTCCTTTCGTAGAAACTGGCACTTGCTCGGTTGTAATTTGAGGTTGTATTTTCGTAATCTTTCGAATACTTCCTCCAGTTTCTGATTGTGATCCGCCAGGTTTTTCCCATAAATCACTATATCGTCTAGATATACGAAGCATTTGATACCTTGGAGCCCGGTCAGCACATAGCTCATTAAGCGCTGGAAGGTGGCTGGGGCTCCCTTTAAACCAAAAGGCATTCGCGTAAACTCATAATGACCGAAAGTCATGCTAAATGCTGTCTTTTCCCGATTTTTGGGGTCAACTGGTACTTGGTGATAGCCGTTAGCGAGATCGAGAGTGGAAAAATATCGGGAGTTACCCAGTTGGTCTAGGATTCCTTCAATCCTCGGCAATGGGAATGCATCCCCAATAGTTTTTTCGTTCAGTTTCCTGAAATCAACTACCACTCGCCAGCGCTTTTCCCCGTCTCTTCCCGGCTTTTTTGGAACTACCAAAAGAGGGGAATTCCATGGACTTCGGCTAGCAGTAATTATACCATCTTTAAGCATTTGCTCAACTTGTTCATTTACAATTTGTTTACGAGCTTCTGGTAGACGATATGGTCTCTGATTTATAGGGGCCTGGTTTTGAAGTAAAGGAATGTCATGGTATACCGTATCGGTACAGGTCAATTTGTCTCCTTCCAGGAAGAATATGTCGTGATATTTTTGACAAAGCTTCTTCAATGAATTACTTTCTTCTGCGTTTAGGGAGCTGTCAAGGTCGAGCACCTCGTCGAGTTTCTTAAGACGCTGAGTTCCCAACGGGGGCGAATTGTGGGAATTTTGTGCCAGAGGGTGTACATGATAGTCTTGCAATGGGAGTAGTTTGGGATGTACTTCTGACAGTGTAACTTCGCGTTCGGACGTATTAATAATAGGGATTGAAATTTTTCCATCTCTCGGCTCCGTTATAGCGTTTCCAATGAACACCCCTTCCCTTATTTCCTGTGCTGCACATATTTTTGCTTGCAAGCAGTCCCCTACCGGTAATTTTACTACCGTTTCTGATCGCGGCTTTAGCCTGATCGTAGTGTCTGCTGCTTGGGCAATGGGCATTACAGAATGCTGGTGTAAAGTTTTTGGGAAGTGAGTCATTAGAATTGCTAAAATTCTTACCATTCATATTTTTAATAAATTACACACACTTTTCGTGGCTCTTTTTATTACTGCGGTTGTTTTAGAGAGGGTTTCTAGAATAGGTTCAATAGTTGTTTGGGTTAAATTTTCAGAATTTACTTTCGAGTTTAAGTGTTCTTTAGTGTTTTTGTTATTAGTATTTACTTTCGGACGGTAACACTGCGTCGCGAGTGTCATGCGGTTGAAATTCGCTCCGCGATTATTTAAATTTTATATTATTACATTTGGTGCGGTTGTTTTATAACTTTAATATTTTGTTCGCTGTGAATCCCTCTTGAGGTTGTTGTTCAAGTTCGGCCCACTCGGGATTATATTTTTGTCTGCGAACAATTTTTACTCAACGGCTGCCGATCTTGCGGGATTTTTGCGGTGATTGAATTGACTGTGATAGCGCTGCCTGTGATATTTGGCTCTGTGACTTCTCGGACTGTGATATCTTTGTTAGTGCTGGTTTCTGATTGTTTGTTCGCTGCATAAATTAATTTACTTGGTGTTATTTATTTAATTTAATTTTATTTATTGGTTGACTCGGTGTTATTTATTTTATTTATTACTTTGTGTGTCCAGCTCTACTTTTATATTCTCTTGCGGGAGTGCTGCACCGGTCTCATTTACAACTGATCCAGCTACTTCTTTGGTTTGGACCTTTGCTACTTGGTATAAATTCGCCTATACGTATGCTATCTTGTGTATCTTTGGACAGTCTGTCTGATATCAGTGTTACCGTCTACGAACTTCTCTCTTCTTAAAAAAATTTTTTTCGGACATTTCTTTTTAATTGCTCTGATCACAACCGTTTGTTGCCGGCATCAGGATGAGCGACTGTAAGTTTTGCTCTGGCGCTTTTTCGGGCGAATTGTCTGAGTGCGACGGTGTCTGTGGAGGCTCCTTCCACGCATCATGCTCCAAGCGCAGTGTTAGGAATCAGGCTGCTTCATTATCTTCCACCTGCTCTGAATGCCTTGAGGTAAAGCCTTGTCATGTTCTCAAGTACCTGAAGAGCTTCGCGGACAGTTTTATTGCTGAGCAATCCCTTCTCGCCGACAAGTTGAATCGGCTAACATCTAATTGGGGCTGCCTGCTTTCTGTCTCCGAAGACGTATTTGCTCTTAACGGGAAACTGGACAAGATCTTAGATTTAACTACCTCCGTTCATTCGAGCTCTTCGGCCTTACAGCAGAATAGCCACGAGCTGTCCATGAAGGTGTCCCTCATGTCTCACGCTGCGGATGATTTGAGCGCGGCTATCTCGGGAGCTCATTTTCCATCTTCCATTATGCCAGTCGTGGAGGATATTCGTCGCGGTGTGAAGAAGGTGGGGAACGACATCGCTTCCTGGTCCGCGGCTGTCTCAGCGAATTCGGAGCTCATTGGCTCCCTAGCCGTTGATGTTGGAAATCTCTCGTCGCGTTGTTCTGGCTCGATTTCTGTCGCCGCGGGCTCGCCTTCGCTACCCAATGTCACCACCCATGCCCTGCTTTCTGTTGCGAAGGATGCTGCCGCTGTGGAGAGTTATGTTCCTGTTGTGGAGGTTGATGCTGCTGCGGAGAGTGCTATTACTGCGGGAGGCGTTGTTGCTTCGGAGAGTGCTGCTGTGGCGGAGAGTGCTTCTGTTGCGGAGGATTCTGTTGTGGCGCCGGGATCTTCTTCGTTAACTAGTAGGGATCCTCCATCACCTTCTAACAGGCGCAGGCGGGCTTCTCGGCGCGTACGCTCGAGCCGTCGTGCTGCTAAGCATGATATTAACCGCAGCTCCACCACTTCTGTTCATGCGACGCCTGAAGTTTGTGCAGACACAATTAATTCGCCTACCACCTCACTGGCTCCACCTAATATTCGGGCTGCATCCACCCTTCGACCAGCGAGACGCCCGCGGTGTGTTTTCATCTCTCGTGTGCATCCTGAGACTACAGACGAGGACATCTTAAATCATATATCGTCGCGCACCGAAGCTCCTCGAGACTCGATCACTTGTAGGAGGCTTAACAGTTCCGGGGGCCGCTCATTCTCGGCATCATTTAAGGTCCTCGTTCCGGAAGATATTTTTAATTCTGTTATTTCGCCCGATATTTGGCCCACCAACTCCATTGCTCGCGAATTTATTCCTAAGGGTCGTTCTGGTACTGGCGTCCCTCCAAAAAACGCATCCGCGAGGTCTCCATCTATTACGCTAATGTAACCGGCCTACGTTCCAAGACAACTCGGCTTTTTTCTAGCTCGACGAATTCTAATTTCGACGTGGTCTGTATGACCGAAACCTGGCTGTGCGGGAAGATTGCGGATGCGGAGCTGTTTGGTCCGGAATTTTTAGTATTTCGTCGTGACCGTCATCGTTCTGCCTCTGATGCCCCTGTTGGTGGTGGTGTGCTTTGCGCCGTTCGACGCGATTTGGCCTGTGAGGTCGTTGACATTGCTTGCTCCAGAGACTTAGAATTTATTTGTGTTGCCCTCAAGCTCCAACACAATAGCGTTTTCATCGCCACGGCTTACTTACCGCCTGGCCCATCGGTCGACACGCTCAGGACTCTGTTCTCATGCGTTGAGACTCTCATTTCGTCCTTATCGGCTACGGATGAGCTCATACTTCTGGGGGATTTCAATTTGCCTGGCATTATGTGGGAGCGATCTTCTGAGAGCGCCGGCCTACTTCCTTCCTTCCTTGCATCGCCTCTACATTCCACCACCTTTATCGACGATATTTTGTCCCTTGGCTTGGCACAGACGAGTGAAGTTGCTAATCATTCGGGAAGGTTTCTGGACTTGGTGTTTTCTTCTGATCCGGACGGGACTCTTGTGAAGCGTTCCCTTTCTCCGCTGGTTCCTGAGACGGGTCATCATCCGGCGCTTCATATTGTTTTGTGTTTTGATCCCGTGCTATCCAGTGCTTCATCATCATTACCCATTAATTATTGTTATAACTTTAAGAAGGCTGACTTTGACAAAATTAATGATTGGCTTTTAAACTATGATTGGTCTTCCGTTTTGGGTATGCGTGACGTCGATCAAGCCGTTGACCTTTTTTATGATGTTTTATCGTTGTGCTTCATTCAGTGTGTTCCTTTCGCTCCCGCGAAACGAACTGCGACTCGTCAACCGTGGATTGACTCTTCGCTCAAGCATTTGAAGAACCGGAAGAATAAAGCGTGGAAGAGGTTTTGCTCTTCAAGGAGCGATTCCGACTATGCCACCTATTCGGACCTTTGTACTCAATATATTGCTGGCCTTGAGGAATCTTATAGAAATTATCTGTTTAAAATACAATCGTCCCTGCATGACGAGCCTAAACAGTTCTGGAAATTCGTCAATTCCAAGCGTAATTCGGATGGGTATCCTTCCTTACTGAAACTTGGGGACACTAGCAGTGACGATCCTCTCATCACTGCTAATCTCTTTGGGGATTTTTTCAAAACTGCCTTCTGTGATATTAACTGTGATTTTAATATTGACAATTTTACTCATTTGACAGAGCTTTCGCTGACTTCTTTTCAGACCAAAGACCTTATTCTAGACACTGAGTCTATCCTTAAGTACATCTCCACTTTGGCAGATAGTTTCTCTTGTGGTCCTGATGGTATTCCATCTACGTTTTTTAAACGCTGTAGTTTGTCTCTCGTCCCTGTTCTATGTTATTTATTTAACTTATCGTTATCTTGTGGTGTCTTTCCTAGTCAGTGGAAACCCTCAGTTATTATCCCCCTTCACAAAAAAGGCAATAGGTGCGATATTACTAATTACCGCCCTGTTGCTAATCTTTCGTGCATCGCTAAGATCTTCGAAGCCATGGTTTGCAATGTGTTGTCATTCCATTGCAAACCTTTTTTGCAATCATTTCAGCACGGCTTCATGAAAGGTAAATCCACGACCACTAATTTGTTAGAGTTTACTAACTTTTGCACTTCCTCTATTGAAGCTGGAATGCAAGTTGATTGTGTTTTTACCGATTTTAGCAAGGCCTTTGACAGGATTAATCACAAGATTCTCATCCACAAGCTTTCTCTTCTCGGTTTCCCATCTATTTTTATTGATTGGATTTATTCGTATTTGTCTAACCGTACACAGCGTGTAAAATTTCGTGATGCTCTGTCTCACGAAATAAACAACACTTCTGGCGTTCCCCAGGGAAGCCATCTGGGACCACTGCTTTTCCTTATTTACATCAATGATGTATCTCTGATTTTAAAAAATTCTAAAATCCTCTGCTATGCTGACGATGCCAAAATTTTTCGCAGAGTGTCTAATGTAAGGGATAGTGAAATTTTAAATTCTGACTTAGACATCTTTTTCAAATGGTGTTCTATCAATTACCTCCCCCTTAATGTCACTAAGTGTACGTCCATGTCTTTTACCCGTAAAAAGATCCCCCTTCACTTTACTTACTCCATAAATGGATGCTCCCTCACCCGAGTTGACACAATCAGGGATTTAGGCGTCATACTCAACTCTCGCATGTCCTTCGAAGGCCACATCAATGCCATTGCTGCCAAAGCTAATGCTACTTTGGGCTTCATTAAGAGATGGTCCAAAGAATTTGACGATCCGTATATTACGAGACTGCTTTATTGCACTTTTGTTCGGCCCATTCTAGAGTATGCTAGCCCCGTTTGGTCACCTTTCTACGCGGTGCACATCAATCGCGTTGAAGCCGTTCAGCGAAGATTCATACGCTTTGCTTTACGTGGGCTTCCCTGGGCCAACCCTGATTCTCTCCCACCTTACGCCGATAGGCTAAATCTCCTTTCTCTGCCTTCCCTTGAGAAGAGAAGGGACATTTCCAGGACTGTTTTTGCTTTTGAGTGTATGCAAGGGTCAATTAACTCTCCAGAACTGGTTGATTCCTTTAAAATAAATGTACCCTCTCGCTCCTTGAGGAATTACAAATTTTTCTACGTTCCGCCTCACCATACAAATTATGGTTTAAATGTGCCGGTTTCATCGATGTCTCGACTTTTCAATCGCAACTTCGATAAAATTGACTTCAACCTAACGAAGCGCCACATTAAAGGTCAGCTTTCTTAGGGTTACTTTTGTTTTTTATTTTTTTATTTTTATCTTTATTTTTATTTTATATTTTTATTTTTATTTTTATTTTTATTTTCAATTTTCGTTCATATAAAAATATTTTTTTTTTGTAGTAATCAGTTGTTGATGAAGCTTTGATGAATAAATAAATAAATAAATTCGATAAACATATAAGGAAAGAAAATGAGAAGAAGTCTCTTATATAATTATAATAATATAGTACCTCAAAACTTAAACCTAATTACTATAGGTGCCAGAGGAATTGAGTATTAAGCACTACATTACAAAAATAGTGGCCCAAGCATGCGGCCTGTTAAACATTAATTGGTCCAAAACGGAAAAGAAAAAACCAAATTGAAGCCCGTCGACAACTTGAGGGCCCATGGAACAGAGTTCACTAGCAAGTAAGAGGACCTTTATTATCCCCTGTGATTACCACCAACGGCACGAGTATAAAACCGACCCGGCAGATTTTCGTCGTTAAGATTCAAAAACCAATTCATTTGCGTCTTCGCTAAGGAGAACAAAAGGCGAAAGATAATACTGATCCACTCCTCCCGAAAGGTGCCTATCATCAAACATTCTCTTCATTAACTCATTGGGATGAAACTCAATCCTCTCAAGTCTTTTAGAGGTTAAAACGTGAAGATATGCCAATAAGGCCAGCATTTCAGCATCAGCATAAATAATTCTATTAGGAAAGTGTCTTCCATCAGGCCTGCGATACTTAGATAAGCAATGTCTTAATACTGTTCTTTCAAACACCAGCAGTTCTCTACGTCAATATGGGGCGCACATGCGTCTTATACATGAGAAGTTTAGTCTCTGGTCTAGTGGATCTAGAATTAATCAATGGCTTAAGGTCGGCAAGCACCCGTCTGGCCTTTCCCAACACAGACCTAGCATGAGGGTTAAACTTAAACCTGTGATGTAACCACACTCGCAGATATTTAATTCGGCAACTGACAGGGATCGAGTGCCCCTCAATAACAAGACCAAGGCACTTACTCTCCTTAGGGGCCAGACAGTGACCCCTACCGTATGCATTGCGAAAGCAAATCAACTGAGTCTTTGAGAAGTTAAGCCCTATGCCCCATTCCCCCAGATAATTGACAACCAGTCGAAGATGACTCTCCACCATCAGAAGAGCTTCAGAGGGACGCCTGTGCCTGGCAAAAACAATTGTATCATCCGCATACTGAATAGAGCCCGAGCCCGAGCCTCCAAGCACCGTTGGGAAGTCATGAATGTAAATGTTGAAAAGCTTAGGACCAAGTATGGAGCCCTGAGGAACCCCCGAGGCTATCCGGAAGGGCCCAGATCTCTCCCCCCCCCCCAATTCTAACACATCCCCTTCTATCAGATAGAAATCCGTCCACCAGTCGTATCACATAATCTGGAAACTCCAAACTAATCGGTTTATAAACAAGTCCAGCCGTCCAAACAGTATCAAAGGCCTTTCGTAAATCCAGCGAGCAAGCAACCGTACAATCCCCCGATCTAAAACCATGTGTGATTTCATTATGTAAGTAGATCAACGCATGCTCAGTAGAGTGCTCCCTCTCAAAACCAAATTGTGTACTCAGAATAATTTTTTTATCAATGCAGTGGTTCTCAATCTCCCATAAAACAACCCTCTCGAAAATTTTTCCCAGGTTGGGCAGCATAGAAATTGGTCTGAAATCCTTAATGTCCCTGGAGAGCCCACTCTTAGGAATAGGTACATCAGCAGCCTTCCAGCAATCAACAAAGTATCCCAGGTTAATGCAATTGTTAAATATTACAGTGAGAAATGGCGCCACCGACCTAGCAATCCTGCATAGTACAAAGTTAGGAATCCCATCAGCTGCCGCAGATTTTTTATTATTAATACCTCCCAATATACTTTCCACCGTTCTAGAAGTGGTAAAAAACTCTGAGTCAGCAGGCTCCAATGCCGTGTTGCCGCCCATAAAAGTGGTCAAGTGTCCAGACTCATTGTTTCGAAAGCCCTCAACGCAACGAGAAATATTATCAATTCTAACATTAGCGGGAACCACCTCCCTATACAGTGCAGAATAGTATTCCGAAAAAGATGAAAATTTATCTTCATTAGTCAACAGTACAGCACCCCCAGAAGTCAGCCCATCAGAAGAAACCGAAAATTTGGAACGTTTTCTGCCTGTAATTCTGTCAATTTCCTTATATGTCCAGGGAGAGGGTTTAATTTTTTTTTATTCTTCTGGCAAAAGAGTCGTTCATGTGACTCGACATGGCTCCACTAATACACTTACTCAAGCACTGAATCCTTGCCGAGAGTTCCACATATACCTGAGATGTCCTGGACAATTCTCTCCTATATTCCCTATTGAGTTGTTTAAGCCACAACCTCCGGGTTGCGTACATATTCTGTATCATCAGGGGAAGATTCCTGTACTCCTTCTCATCTCAACCATATTAGTGTGATCATTCACACAATCAGAAATCAACGTGCCCAAAGAACCAACAAAATCATCAAGCTCAGGTCTAGACAGATTTCTGTCAATTGGTGGGAAGTTCGAATCAATTCGAGACTTAAGATCACTATTTAAGACGTTCCACTTGGTCCCACTAAAGGATCTAATCAATGTGGTTTGCTCCCGTAGAAATTGGGGATGCCAATCATTAACCCTCATCAACACAGCAAGGTGGTCGGAAGCATAAGAATACGTATGACAAAGTGTCCTCTCAGAGTTACTGAGATTCACTGATACAAGAAAAAAATCGAGGTGGGAATTACCCCTAGGAAAAGTTGGCGAATCAGGACAAACTGCATTTAAGCGAAGAAAAGGTCCCGACTGGAACCAGTTGAAAAAACGTCTACCATTATCGTTAATCACAGAGTCACCAAAAGCGTGGTGTCTAGAATTGAAGTCACTCCCAATAATAACAAAATCAAAGTCCGAAGCAATGTCCCAAAGAAGGTCCAAATCACGAGTCAACTCAATGCCAGCAGAGCATGGAATATATACAGCCCCGAGCAGCAGTTTTCTCTCAGTCCCCGCCATCCTCATACTGACCGAAATCAATGTTACCGACATGATCGATGTGTCGCAGCGAATCCGCTTATAGCTTTAGTTTTGTTTGAGCAATATACCAGTTCTCCTACTGAAGTCATTTCTAATGAAGTCGTAACCATCAAAGTAAGGTCTAAATTTTGCTGAAAGTCTAGTTTCTGATAAAAGTGATGCAAAAGGCTTAACAATAGAGAGGTCAGCCTGAAGGGTTGCTCTTCTTTCATGAGAAATAAGTGAGTTAACATTAATTGTTGAGATTTTAATAAGATTATTCATGGGCAAAAAAGAGAGAAGTAAAACTTGACAAGCGCCTGAGGCTTATCATCAGATTTCAGGTTGAAGTACTGTGGAACAAAAGTTTTAATTTTAAGTAAAAAATTAGATAGAGAAATTCCGGAAATCCTGTCAGTCTCTCCAAGGAATTCCTCAATTCCCCCCTTAGAGAACTCAACAGGATTCAAAAGATTATTCTTAAGGACCGAGGCATAAGATTTACTAGGAGTAAATTTAGAAAAAGCAGTATTAGTAATGGCCTCTCTAGTGGAGTTCTTAAAAGCAACAACATTTTTTTTTCAATTTTATTTGATTTAAATTTTGTGTAGTATGGACACTCGCTGTAATTGGCCTCTCCCCCGCAGTTAGCACACTTAGGCTTAACATCCTCCGACTCACCCTTACGTGGACACTTATTCCCGCAGGCACTTCCGCATCTAACACATCTCTCATTAAAAGCACAGTTTGCGCTGACATGGCCATATCTCTGGCAACGATAGCACTGGATATGTTCCCTGAAACTCTTTATTTTTTCAAAAAATACCCTATGTCCCAAAATTCCTGTAATAGATGTCAGTTGTCTGACATCCTCGCCCGGCTCTAACACAACCTTAACCCTCAGTCACACAAGGCCTTTTCCATTTAGAATTCACAAAGTCGGGCATGGTCTGCCCGTCCAGAGTTTGGACGTGAATACCGTATAGTGAAAGTATTTGTTAGCAATTTCGATGCTACTTTTTCATTTGTTTGGGATATTAACCTTTATATTTGATCGTTCCCAACATAAAAAATTATTAATTGTCAACATTACACCGCAATAAACAAAAAAAAAAAAAAAACAAAATTTCAGAAAAACATTTTTTTTTTCAAAAAATTATAAAACATATCAAGTACGATTTTTAAAAAGTATAAACCATCAATCCTTGTAAACAAATGTTCGAACTATCATAAAAACAGCACGACTTAGTATTTTACTCCAAAAACCATATTTTTTTTGTAATTTGAAAATGAGCAATTTTCCATTTCATTACGACGCTCAGCCAACAAGGCAATTTCAACCGAATTCCTTCGTGCACGGGTTTCCATACTAAAAGCAAGGATTTATTATAGTTTAATAGTTCAAGAAACACCAACTTAAATTGTTTTACATAAAAAATTATGTCTTCATACTTTAGAAATAGGCCTCCATATACGAATTTACTATCCTTAAACTGTCACAGCAAACACGCATCTTGCTCATTTTTTGATCGCTAGAAAGAAAAAAAATGATAAAATATTATTTGTATACTAAAAATATACATCAAAAGTTGATGTAATTGCTCTTTTGTACGCATTTTTACTTACTTGTCAAATTTTGATTATCGACATTTTCTAAAGAATTCACACGTGGCGGGTAGAAAATGCCCAAACCAATATTCGGACAAATTAAACAGTATGCTAGGTGACACTAATAACTTTGACGAAGCACTAATTAGGTACTTTGGTACCTCTACTTTTTTTACGCATGCGCTTTAGACATGTACCCCTTCCCCCTGGAAAATGCTACACATTTCTAAAAGGCTCTGGGTATGGTTCACCCGACCTTTGTGACTGAGGGTTAAAAATATCAAGCCTTCTTCGTCCCTCCTTCGACGTTCTAGTCGCAAACCTCTCAATCCTTTCAATATTCAGCAAGGGTGACTTACCCTAATTTCAGCAAGTATTTCATCAGATTCGAATCCTTCCGTTATACCCCTGAGGAGTCTAACCACCGGACGCAAACCCTTTGGGGTAAATGAAAAGCCCTCCGTTTTCCCTGAATTCTTAACCAATCCCAAAATTAACTCATTGACCTTCAAGTTGTCGACGAAAATCTTGAAAACATTTTTCCTAATGCTAATAATTTTATACTCGAAAATGTGTCCCTCTTCCTTGCATACTTGCAAAGGAATTTTCGCAATTAAATTAAACAAAAATATAGGAGGAAGCCAAATTTTTTTATTTTTTTCCGACTGTACCTGCGAGCCGCCCGCCCGGCCATTGCTGGTTTCACCGTTAAGTACTCGCGTCCCTGCATGTGCCGCGTTGACGTCACGTGCTTCTGCAAACGCTGCGCTGTCCCTCCGAGTCCCTCCAAGAGAAGAGCAGCCTGCTCTATGTGAGTTAGGCCTGTCCAGCCTATGCCAGCCAGGACCGCCAGCCATAGCATCACCGCTCGAATCAGCCCCCTCATCAAGGCTCCGCTCGCCAAGCAAGCTACCAAACCTGTTGTTACTAGTTACACTAACTGGGTTAACAACCATCTTTTTTTTTTAAATACCTGACCCACGTGTTTTGTGAGGAGTATAGATAAAACTGTTTACTTCATAATTAGCCGCTACCTCAATGGCCCCATCACAAGTGTCCGTCGCACCACCTTCAAGTACTCCCAGCATTATGTCTTGATTCAAATTAGAAGAGCCCCCCGGGCCCCTAGGGCGTTTAAACGAAGGAGAAACGTTCGGAGAACAGTTCTGAGGCTCCATTTCTCTTTTATGGGACTCCGTGTCCCTTAATTACTTATTATTTAATCAGTCAAATTATTGAGGATTAAGGGCATAAGCCCCCCCCCCCCCCCCCCCCCCCCGAACGCACAACAGACCAGCCAGAAAGGCTGTATCAAATAACTATTAACAATTATTGTTTTATACTTTTGTTATTTTTGCGTAACTGTACCACAAACCTCGTGCAATCCACCAGCGGAGTGCGACCGTCCCACCACGTGGTCGAGGAGTCCACACAATCCAGCAATTTCTCTCAATTTTCACGTTACCCAGAAAAGCGTTCAGAGGAAAAAATTCGCCACACGAAAATTCGCCACGAATCAATTAAGAAAAAGGCCGCTATTCACTCAATAGTCGGATATTCAATTCCACTTCCAGAGTTTTTATTTCACAAAAAGATGGCCGCCAGGCATAACTCAAAGCACCAGCAGAACTAGAACGACGGTTAAGAGAGATTTTGACCGAAACTGATTCGAATAGAGATGAATTGAAGGAAATGGTTTGTGAAGTGATAAAACGGTTGTGAACCGCGAGAAGAACGCCGCTACCAGATGGACCGGTATCATTTGAACCGCGGTCAATGCCGAAGATAGAGAAGTCGGACGAGAATAACTCGTTATTGTTAATACTTGGGATTAAGTTCGTTTCAGTGAATGCAAAAATATCGTAGGGAAGGGACTGAGTCTGATGGAAGACATGCTGGGTTTTAGAGCAAAGTCCTTTGACATTTTGGTAGTATAAGGTGATGCAATTTAAATACTGATTGTTGCCGGACAGAGGAGAACATGAGACGGAAGAGGGGTTGAAGGGTTTGTTAGGAAAAAAAGTTTTTCGAGTCAGTATGGTATTTTTGAAGATGGGAGATTCGCTTAGAGTTGACATAAGAGGCGAAAGTTGAAAGATCGTCGGAAACCTTCTTCGGAGGAACATTGAAAGCTGCATGGTATTTTAGGTAAAGCTGGCGCAGCACAGTGGGGGTCTGTGGGGGGGAGGGCCTTCTTGATGTATGGAGATCATTAGGTAAGTTTAAGTTTCACCGTCAATGCAAATATTGTTAATCTTGTCGTGAAGGTAAGCCATATAAAGACGTACATTTGCATAAATTCTATGCTTACGAAGGAGGTATAGCAAATAACGGCTGTCTGGAGGTACGGCAGATAGCATGGTCAACTTAACTACAGAAGGAAGAAGAGGGTCAATGAAGGAGTGTTTGTTAGAAATTACAGAAGAGGAAGACCAAAAGGAAGTGACAAGTGACGGGCCAAGGGGTGCTGGCCAGCGGCGGGAGTAATAGTGGAAGCGGATGGGATAGATGGGTTTAAGATTTGCGAGCGAATGAAGTTAGAGTAATTTATAGAAGTAGCTAGCTTGACATTGGAAAATAAGCCCCGTTTTAGCTAGCAATTGGGAGTATTAGAAGTAGGTGCGGGAGGAGTAGCGCGGTTTCGATGACTTCGGGGCTTGTTACTGACCTGGCTTATTGAGAGTGACTGGGAGGGAACTATAATCTTTGTATCGGGCAGAGGGTAGGGATGATAGGGGGTAGGAGTACGTTTAGAGTGATTAGGGCTAACGATACGGTGAGAATTACAGATCAGGGAAAAAATCACCATCAACGGCAAGTAAATAATACAAAAGTGCATCAACACCATCACAGCCAGCATCGACATATTCGACAGCAGCAACATCGAAATGAGAAGGGTCATTCAAATAAATCAAATTTTTATTATTATTAGGGGTGACCCTTATGGTGGGCACTGCGACCGAAAGGTCTCTTGTGCCGAAGCCCCTTTATAGTAGAAGGCGGTCTGCTACCCTAACGAACGTCAGAAGTTCTTTAACAGAAGATGAACTTCAACCTAGTCCAAAAACTCCTTCAACCGAGTCCTCCTCTCCTGACTTTCTTTCTTCTTAACCGTGCTAAAACAGGACAAGCACACAGACTGTGTGATGTAGTTTCGTCACCTTCAAGACACAGACGTCATTCCGTCTATTTTATGTAGGTGGTATCTTATCCCATGGTAGCCAGTTAGATAGCCTACCACCAATCTGAGATCCGCTTTTCTCAGAGCATTGATTTCAGTGTAGGTGTAGTTTCTGACGAGCTCTTTAGCTTACCGGATCCCAGGGAAATTTTCCCAGTAAATGTACTGTAGATTCCTGGCCCATTCTTCTATCACAGCTTTGGATGAAGACCAGCAAATGCTGCAGAAGAGCTCAGGATCTTTGAATCGATTTGATGAACCTTCCCGGCGTTGAGAGAAATGAGCTTGCTGATGAACTCATCAGCAAGCTCATTTCTCTCAACGCCGGAGTGTCCTGGTACACAACAGAGAACAGAGAGTAATTCTGTTGGAATTCGCTAAAATAAATCAAATAAGTCATAATCGAATAATCTTCAGAGATTAAGCTTAATTGGTGTACCACTCCCACCACCGCCACCCCAACCAGTAATTGCTAACCACTTGCACAAACAAGAATACTGCCACGAAATAGCAACATTAATAACACCTCAACAATAAAATCTACATCATCATCACCATGCAGTTCTAGTACAATTGGACCACATGCAGGAGGAGCTTAAAAAGCTTCTAAACCTTTTCCGCGAAAAAAACGTCCAAATTAGGAAAAATTTAAGACGCCAGAAATTTAAATAGCACAATTATTAAGTCCGGCAGGAATTGAAGATTCGTTAAAGGCAAAGGGCTTCTCTGAAAATTATGTTAAAAATTTAAAGGGCTTAAATGGCAACGAATTGTTTGCATTTAAAAAAGATACCCTAGAAGAATACTGTGTCTTAGAAGAAGGTAGATGTTTTGATTCACAGATAACAATCTAAAGAAACATACCTGGGTATTAAACAGCCCGAACGTCTGAGTTGCAGGTCATTTTGGCTAGAGCCCAGCAAAAACAGAACAGCCAGAGCATCGCTGAGAAAAATATAAAGATATAATAAATAAATAAATAAAATTAACTTGGACATGAGATTTACTAGAAGAAGAAAATTAAAGTCGATTAGATAATTCTTTATGATTCCATCGCATCCTCCAACTTCCGTTCTTCACCTTCTTCAGTATAACTCTGCCTTTTTGAATGTTTTTATAAATATATATATATATTTAAATTATAGTTATATTATTATTAAAATTGTTGCATTTTACGAAATATTTCGTAATGGCATTTAATCAATGATAACTACATATTTCTTTTGGTTGCTGCCTAAAGGTCTTTTTTTTTCCCTTCCGGCTTCCTTATTTTATTTTAATGCAAGTTGTAGTCGATCTATATCTAATTTGTTTTTTTTTTTTTAATTATTCAAAACTTTCAAATTAGACAGGTTTGTTGTTAAAGCGCATTTTTAAAATTAAGGTCATCATTTTGCATACACAAATGAATTTATAAAGACTTCGACTTCTATAAATTTCGTCACTTTTGTATCACATTTTTCTATTTTCACCTAAAATAAACATTAAACAATCAAGTGTTTAGTTGCGTGAAGTATATTGTTTACATTTAAAACAGTTGGAAGCGAAAATATAAACGATTTCCCACAATGTTTATTGACCTTAAGTATCTCATTTTATTTGATAGTGTGGTGCATTTCCAGAAATCAACTTACCTGTATTTACTGAATTTACGTTTTACCTGTAAAACTAGTTGATGCCATATAAAAGTCTTTTCTGTTGAGACCGATAATGTAGTAGTGATATTCCAGCGCAACCAATATGTCAGACAAAACGTTTCTTTTCCTCTCAGTGATTTTAGTCGCGAGTTTAATTGCTACTACTAATAGCAATGAATTAGGTAAATAAAGTTATAATAAATGTTAAGATTGTAAATATTCACAGGATTTAACTTTTCGCAGACCCAAATGAGATATGCAATAAGAAACTTGATCTTGGCGTTTGTAGAGCTAAAATTCCGCGATATTACTTTAATACCCGCCGAAGGCAATGTGAAATATTTTACTGGAGCGGATGCGGCGGTAATGAAAATAGCTTTGATACAAAAGAAAATTGTGAGAAGCTTTGCTTCATAGATAAATAATATTATATCATTAAAATTGTTTTGTTGTTTTATTATGCATTACCTCTACAAATTATGCGCCTTTTACATATTAATTAATGATAACGGAAACAGTGTGTTGGTAGCGTTGTTATTTTTTTTAATGTAAGAATTGGAGTTTAAAATTCTATAATGTCAGAATAGTAGAATATCTTTAGTTTAACTTTGCAATAAATTCTTGCTACTGCAAAGTTTTGTAATTCATATTAGTTATTTTATAAGAGTTCGAACCATTAACTACTATACTGCGTATTTAGTATAATATTACAACCATTATTTTTTTCAGAGGTTTATAAAAACGTATTCGAATAAATTGGCCATGCATTCAAATTCTATAGCTTAAATACGTCTACAAAATTATTAACATGTAATGTAATCGTAATACGAAAAGAATTCGTTCGGTCGGAAAGCATCCATATTTATTAAGGATTCTACAATATTGTAGAACACATTTTCAAATGTTATTCTAACAAGGAAACGTTCTCAAGTGTGTCTCACCGATTTTGATGAAATTGAAATATGTTGTAGAGCATCGAAAAATAAGAGACACGTATTTTTTTTTATCTGCGGATACGCAAGTTTAGGGGGTGAAAACCACCCCTAAAGTTTACCCCCAAAATCAGTTTTTCTTAAATATCTCAAGTTCTAATGAATTTTTTCGAATGAAACAAAATGGAGATGATGTCTCGTAAATATACTAACCTTTTGTAAGTAATCCGGTCCCCGGGGGTTGCAACCCTTATTTTTTATTTCGGAATAAATTACATTTTTGCGTCCCAAAACCAACAGTGTTAGTTCAAAATCATTGATAAATATTTGTTTACATACGATTTTCAAAAACAAAATTGACCTGTTTTTGCGTTTTCCTGAAAAAAGCTTCTCAAGGGGGTAAACTACCCCTAGCACTAACACATCATGTATATACTTTCAGACATCAGTTTTTTTCGTGAAAACCAGTATTTAGGGGTTTTTGGAGTCGCTGACGATTTTGAAAAACAAAATTGACCTGTTTTTGCGTTTTCCTGAAAAAAGCTCCTCAAGGGGGTAAACTACCCCTAGCACTAACACATCATGTATATACTTTCAGACATCAGTTTTTTCGTGAAAACCAGTATTAAGGGGTTTTTGGGGTCGCTGATTACGAATCTGATGTCAGATTTAAAAAATTCAAAATGGCGGATCCAACATGGCGGACGGATTTTTGAAAAATACATAAATTTTTATAAAAAGAACTATAAGTAAAGGTTTTTGAGGTCGCTGATTACGAATCTGATGTTAAATTTCAAAAATTCAAAATTGCGGATCCAATATGGCGGACGGATTTTTGAAAAATACATCAATTTTTATAAAAAGAACTATAAATAAAGGTTTTTGAGGTCGCTGATTACGAATCTGATGTTAAATTTCAAAAATTCAAAATGGCGGATCCAACATGGCGGACAAACTTTTGAAAAATACATCAATTTTTATAAAAAGAACTATAAATAAAGGTTTTTGAGGTCGCTGATTACGAATCTGATGTTAAATTTCAAAAATTCAAAATGGCGGATCCAACATGGCGGACAAACTTTTGAAAAATACATCAATTTTTATTAAAAAAACAATAAAGAAAAGTTTTTGAGCTCGCTGATTACGGATTTACAATCGTAAATGAATAATTAAAAATGATAGATTCATTATCGCGCACATATATTTTAAAAGTATTACAATTTTGATAAAAACTAATAAACAGGGATTATTGATATCGTTAATTATGAATCAATTTGTAAATTCAAAGTCAGATTTATAAAATTATATATGTATATATATATAAAACATTCATACATAACTGCAATCATCTGTGAAAATGTGTACAATGATGATAGTCTTCAAAATAATGCTTTAAACATAATGATTTTTTACACCAGGAACATCGTATTATAGCAACGTTTCTACAGCCTTGCACTTCACATCTAGTATTGCTAGAATTCCCAAAACTAAAATCGACAGGGTTCTCAAAATGTCCAGGCTTTTCATTGGTTTATCCACTTTTATACCATGAGTACTTAAATAGATTTATATACCGTGGCGAGGAGAGTTGATTATGAACTAATGACTGCAATTTAATGATATTATTTCTTAAATGTAAATTAAGATCCGAATTCATTAATATAACGCTATCCGAGAAGTGTCGAACGTAATTTTTCCATATTCGGAAACCAAATATATCCAATGGTTGTATGTTACCCGTAGTACCGGTAGGTATTTTTTTCACTTCTACTATTTTATTCGATGGAGTATTTTGTTCTATTATTTTTTCACAATGGCCGCTCCACGAATCAATTAAAAGGATTGAATGAGATCCAACGTTAGGGACATAATATAAATATTTTTCAACTATGTTTTGAAGTGATCTGAAGTGTACAATGAAATACTAAAATTTTATAATAATGTCCCATATAATTATAAATGTATGTTACCTGTAGTTAGTTTTCCTGATTTTGAAGAGTCTACATGAATATTGTCAGGTCTGAATAAATTTTTTTCTACTATAGGACCAAAATGTCCAGTTGGCTCTTTCAAAACCAAATATAACGGTGATAAAAGTTTTCCTTCCCCAGATATTAATGGCTGAATAGTATAGCTATGAGTAGTTGCTGAAATTGATTGCACCATACATTGCACGTTCTGCTCTCCTTCAATGGCCAAAGTTCTTCCCGAATGGACTTCCAACTGAAAACCGCTTTGATCAGAATTATATATATTTTGCATTCCAGCTGTTAAAGCGCTCTGTTTAACATTAGTTACAAATTCGCTTGCTATTAGTTCTCAAAGAGCACAGTTTATTGTAAAGAGCGCGTCAGAGGTAGACCACACATATATGTGTGTACATAGAATGTAGAGAAACTGTAGTATTTTTTAATGATAATTAAATAGACTTCTGGTACGTTATTAAATTATTTTATTTAAGTCTAGATTAGGTGCCGTGGTGAGCCGTGTCTCACTTAGCTGACTTACTTCTGGAGACTGGCTCGCTAACTGCTTTAGAGATACAGTTCTAAATACATTCAGTGTTGTTAACCTATCTCATATATACTACACCTTCCCCTTTAATATAATTATGAGCTACTCTGCAATTCACACTTCAATTTGTAATTTCAATACTTCATATTATTTGTTTTTATTCTAATTTAATTTGCTTACTTATGTGTATCTTGATTTATACCCATTAGCCTAATACTCCAAGAATTATTTTATTCATCTTTTCTCTTATTCTTATTCTCTTTTTTTTTTTTTTTTTTAAATTCATAACTCCAACTATTACTAATCTCATATTCTTATGTACATAACTATTCACTTAGAACTTAGTCCTGCAATTTACATTTCATTTCGGGAGATGTCCTGTTTTTTCCTTTTATTTATATTTATTTATTTTCTTTTTTACGTTATTATGAAAGTTCATGAGAGTTACTGAATGTGTCTTAAAAATTTAGAATTCCTTCGAATAGTATTACCATTTTTAGTCTTCACCAAATAGGAGCGAGGAGTTTTATGTTTTCCCACAATCATTGCCGCTTCCCATTTTGAATTATTATACAACCATATTTTTTCCCCTTTTTTAAATTCAGGCTTGTTTCTCGAATTCCTATCATAATACATTTTATTCTGCAAGTTATTTTTCTCTGTAACTTTTGTGAATGCCCTATGATGCTCTTTATTATAAAGAGAAAGTTTTGCTGGTAAGAGGCTTCGAGTTTTTCTTCCAAATAGGAGCTCCACAGGTGAAAGAAGACTATTTTTTACTGGAGTATTCCTGTACTCCAATAGTACTTTCCATAATTCTTGTTTGCTTTCTTGTGCTTTCGACAGTAACGACTTTGATACTTGAACCATTCGCTCTGCAAATCCATTGGATTGCGGATAACGAGGGCTAGATGTAGTTATAAGAATGTCATTTTCATTTGCGAAACATCTAAAAGTGTATGAATCAAAAGGCATATTATCAGCCACGATTTCTCTTGGTATTCCATGGACGGAAAATAGGTCTGTTATTCTAGAAATTACTTCGCTCGCCGTTTTATTCCTCAAGCGTATAATGTCGAAATATTTGGACAGATAGTCGGCTACTACAATATGTGGCTTGCCCTGAAAATCAAAAAGATCCATGCCAATCTTATAGTACGGGAATGGAGGGATTTCATGGGAGATCAACGGTTCTTTTACGTTAGCTTTTCTATGACGTTGACATACGCTACACTTTGCTACCATATCCTCAATATCCTTGCTTATACCTGGCCAATAAACCAAGCTCCTAGCCTTAGCTTTGGTTTTTTCTATTCCAAGGTGAGCCGAGTGTAAGGTAGCCAATACTTGTTGTCTTAGCGTTAGAGGGACAAGTATTTTGTCATTAAAAAATATTAAATTATCTTCTATAATTAAATTGTCTTTATGTTTCCAGTAAAATTTAATTTCCTCTTTGAGTTGGCTTTTATTTTTAGGCCAGCCCATTTTTAAAACATGTAAAAGCTTACTCAAAACTGGATCCTTCAGAGTTTCATTTTTAAAAATTTGTTTTTTGTTTTCGCTTACATTTATTGTATGCACTATTTCATTAATATCTTCGATTTCAGGTACAGGATCTTTACTGGTGAGACAATTTCGTGATAATAAATCGGCGATTAACATATTTTTACCTGGAGTATAGTTAAACTTTAATCTGTATTTTAATAGCCTTAGCTTCATCCTTTGTAACCTAGCAGAATTTACTTTACCAATTTCTTTCGCATCTACTCCTAATAGCGGTTTATGGTCTGTTACTATTGTAACATTTCGCCCATAAATGAGTTGATGGAATCTGGTACACGCAAAGATAATCGCCAATAATTCTTTTTCTATTTGTGCATAATTGCACTCTGTAGGAGTTAAACTCCTTGATGCGAAATACACGGGTTTGTTGTCTTGCATAAGACAACATCCTAGCCCATACTGAGAGGCGTCTGCTTGTATTGTGATGTCTTTATTTACATCAAGAGGTTTTAAAAACGGGGCGTTTGTTATTGCCGCCTTTACTTTCGTTAAGCACATATCATGACTTGGAAGCCATTTAAATGAATTATCTTTTTTGAGAAGTTCCCTCATTGGTTGTGAAAGCTCTGCTAAACGTGGAACAAATTTCCTTAGGTAGTTTACCATACCTAGCAAGATTTGTAAATCTTTTTTATTTGATGGGGACTTTAAGTTATCTATGGCGTGTTTATAATTGGGGTCATACGTTATTCCCACATTTGAAATGACGTGGCCTAAAGAATGTACTTTCTCTGTACGGAATTGTATTTTATTTTTATTAAATTTAATATTTTGCTCTCTTGCTCTCTTCATCACTTTTTCTAAAATTTCGTCATGCTCTTGTACTGTTGACCCTGCGATTAGAATATCATCTATATACACTATCACCCCGGGGATATCGGAAAAGTTTTTTTCGTTAAGTTTTTGAAAAACTTCAGGAGCACTTTTTATGCCAAAAGGAAGACGTTTGAAACGGAAACAGCCGAAAGGGGTTGAGAACGTGCATAACTTAGAAGAATCATTATCTAGCGAGACTTGCCAGTAGCCTTCCTTCAAGTCTAATACTGTAAACCAACTCTTATTGGCCAGCTTTGTTGATATTTCATCAAACGTAGGAATGGGATATGGTTCATCAATGATTGCCTCATTTAGATATTTCGGGTCTAAGCATAACCTGAGGTTTTTGTTTTTCTTTTCTACGACAACTAAATTCGAAACCCATTCAGTTGGTTCCTTAACTTCTGCAATTATGTCTTTTTCGCAAAGTGTGTCTAATTCTTGTTTGAGAGCGTCTAGCAGGGCTAGCGGTACCCTTCTTACCGGCCTTACTATCGGCTTAGCATTAGCGTTTATTTTTATTTTATATTCCTGTTTAAATTTACCTAGGCCTTCAAACACATCTTTATATTCCGCTAAAAAACAATATTTTGATTTTGAGATATGGTCTAGCCTTTTCAATAAATCCAGTTCCAAGCATGACTGAAGACCTAAAATAGGCACTGCATTTTTGTTAACTATTATGAATTTTGGTTTTTTGGTTCGATTTTGCGTTTCACACTCTAACAGAGCAGATCCTACCGGCTTTATTTTCATTCCTCCATATACTTCAAGAATGATTTCGGTTTTATCTACTTTTGCCCCTCTAATTTTTTTGAAAACTGCCAATGGTAATATATTCGTTTCTGCCCCGGTATCTAATTTAAATTTAATATTTTTGCCATTTACGTGAATTTCTTTATACCATGCATTTTCAGAGCTATCAATATTTACTTTAGTTGTCACCGAGTCTATGACCAAATTATTTACACGTTCAGTAACTTCACGTACCTTGTTTTTTAGACAGCATGAAGCAAAGTGATTTCTTTTCCCGCATTTGTTACATATTTTTTTCCAGGCAGGACAGTTCCCTTTACAATGATTTTGCCCGCAAAATTTACAATTTTTTATCGTTTGCATTTTCTGATGTTTCATCCTAGGATTTAAATTATTATTATTATTTTGACTTCTTGTTTGTAAATTAGTTTTATTTCTTGTATTACCTGCAAATGCTATTCTACTATTACCTATACCTGAACTATGGTTTTTATTCTTGCCATTTCCAGCGGACATGTTTCCGTTGTTGCTGTTTATTGCGTTGATCGCCACGTCCTCTCCTTTGCTATATCTTTGGATTTGTGCTGATTGTTGACCTGATACCTCTGCTGCTCGTGCCATCTTCACTGCTTTTGCCTCGTCCAAATCTTCGACTTCGAGTAAACGTTTCTGCAAGTTTTTGTCCCTCACACCCAAGATGATCCGGTCCTTGATCATTCTTGACTCTTGATCACGAAAGTTGCATTCTCGAACCAATTTTTTTATGTCGACTAAAAAATCATCGAATGGCTCACCCACATTTTGATCTCTTGTGTGAAATTTGTAGCTGGCATAGGATTCATTGCTTTTTGGACTGCAAAACGACTCAAATGCTTGTACTACTTCTTTGTACGATTTTCGTTGAGCCTCGCTTAGTTTAAATGTATTGAACAGTTCCACCGCATCACGGCCAACTGCATTTAAGAAAATTGCAGCCTGTACCGAATCCGTTTTTTTGTCTAGTTCCGCTCCCACATAAAAATACTCAAAACTTTGCTTGAACATTCGCCATTGTTCGCTCAGGTTGCCGTTAACGTTCAGTGGCTCTACTTTTCTCAAAAAATCCATGTTTTTGTATACCGTTACGAACCGTACTTCCTTCGGTGGTCTACCACGTGGTTTTCTAATTTCTGGAACAGGCTTCTTTTTAGCAAGTCCCATTCATATCTCAAATATTCTCACTAAAACAGTGATTCTAGGTTTTTATTTTTTAGCTTTGCTCAACACCTTTAATTTTGAGATATCATAGATCAGATCAACTGATCAGCCTTTGATGCCACTATGTCACTTGTACCACTTTATGCCAATTAAGCCACCGCAATTTAATCCAATACCACTGATCTCCAAAATTTCCGCATCCTCGTCGCCATGTAGTATTTTTTAATGATAATTAAATAGACTTCTGGTACGTTATTAAATTATTTTATTTAAGTCTAGATTAGGTGCCGTGGTGAGCCGTGTCTCACTTAGCTGACTTACTTCTGGAGACTGGCTCGCTAACTGCTTTAGAGATACAGTTCCAAATACATTCAGTGTTGTTAACCTATCTCATATATACTACAGAAACGCCTATATACATTTGTATATCCATCAGGAATATTACAGATTTTTTAAATGTATGATAATCACGTTTGAAGTTAAATACCAAGCAAACGGCGAACACTTCGATTAGCATATTTTATTTTGAAATATTGGCCTTCGATCTGGCTACAATTTCAGGCTATGAAGCATAAGCTTTGGGTTTATTAGGTTTAAGATTTATAACATGTAACTTGAGGTTTGGAATTTATTGCTCACTACAATTATGGCATTAGAAAAAAAAAAATAATACATGGTAACTTTTTTAAGAGATTGAAGAACGTAATTTCGATTTAGATCCAATGTATTAAAACTGTAATTTAAAATTTTTTTATTATTTTTAATAAAAATTGATGTATTTTTCAAAAGTTTGTCCGCCATGTTGTATCCGCCATTTTGAATTTTTGAAATTTAACATCAGATTCGTAATCAGCGACCTCAAAAACCTTTATTTATAGTTCTTTTTATAAAAATTGATGTATTTTTCAAAAGTTTGTCCGCCATGTTGGATCCGCCATTTTGAATTTTTTAAATTTAACATCAGATTCGTAATCAGCGACCTCAAAAACATTTATTTATAGTTCTTTTTATAAAAATGAATGTATTTTTCAAAAATTCGTCCGCCATGTTGGACCCGCCGTTTTGAATTGTTTAAATTTAACATAAGATTCGTAATCAGCGACCTCAAAAACTTTTATTTATAGTTCTTTTTATAAAAATGTATGTATTTTTCAAAAATCCGTCCGCCATGTTGGATCCGCCATTTTGAGTTTTTTAAATCTGACATCAGATTCGTAATCAGCGACTCCAAAAACCCCTTAATACTGGTTTTCAAGAAAAAAACTGATGTCTGAAAGTATATACATCATGTGTTAGTGCTAGGGGTAGTTTACCCCCTTGAGAAGCTTTTTTCAGGAAAACGCAAAAACAGGTCAATTTTGTTTTTGAAAATCGTATGTAAACAAATATTTATCAATGATTTTGAACTAACACTGTTGTTTTTGTGACGCAAAAATATAATTTATTCCGAAATAAAAAATAAGGGTTGCAACCCCCGGGGACCGGATTACTTACAAAAGGTTAGTATATTTACGAGACATCATCTCCATTTTGTTTCATTCGAAAAAATTCATTAGAACTTGAGATATTTAAGAAAAACTGTTTTTGGGGGTAAACTTTAGGGGTGGTTTTCACCCCCTAAACTTGCGTATCCGCAGATAAAAAAAAACACGTGTCTCTTATTTTTCGTTGCTCTACAACATATTTCAATTTCATCAAAATCGGTGAGACACACTTGAGAACGTTTCCTTGTAAGACAATTCGTGTCGGGACGGGGGCACTAGGGTTTTAATAAATGAGTCTATAGAAAGTTTACTAGTTTCTTCTATCTGAAAAACTAGGGCAAATTAATTTATTGAGCATAACTATGAACTGTGAAAACTATAAAAACAAACATAATAAAACAAAAAATTATTAAGTGAATATATATGTAGGATCCCACTGCCCTAGAAGAATTTCCAACGCGAACCTGTGGGAAATTACCAACCAGGACCCAATAGCGACGCAAATTAAGAGAAGAAAATGGAAATGGATAGGCCATACACTTAGAAGACCAGAGGAGACAATAGCGAGACAAGCGCTCAGCTGGAATGCCATCGGAATGCGCCGAAGGGGAAGACCAAGAATAACTTGGAAGCGCACGGTCGACAAAGAGCTCAGAGAAAACAATACAACGTGGGCAGAGGCTGAAGAGCTAGCCCAAGATCGAAACGCATGGAGAGGCTTTGTAGACGCCCTATGCTCCCGAAGGGAGTAAGACAGGACAAAAAAAAAAAAAAAAAAAATCCCACTGCCCTGTAAAACAACCTATCAATGCTCTTTTCGGTGGCTCGATGCGACCGGTGACGCTGAAGTACCACCGTTATCACCGGAGTAGACCGTTCATCGTCAACTCAGTGAAGCCTGAACCGTCTGCCTGCAAAGAATGGTAAGACGATAAGTGCAAAGCGTTAAGATTAATAAGAATTTACTTACCTATTATTGTGAAGATCCGAAACTTGTAATGAAGACTGTTAAAGTAAACTAATACCGCGAAATTATTTACCATTAAACAATTTGACAGAGTGAACTATAATTTGCCGTACTTAGATAATAGTGAATACCCCGGATTCAATTTTTAAATCTTAATAAACCAACTTCATATCATCCCGTTTAGTTTATTTTATTTATAGTCCCACGTATAATGTAAAGTGGCCTATTTCCTACCACTTTATATTTCTGCTAATAACTTTTTTCCGATGCATGTAAACAAGTCAATGATTGTTACAATATGTACCTGCGTACCTGCGTACGTATGTTTATACGAATGTACCACATTACGCAGGTACAATACCACAAATATAATTATATTTAATTAATGTTCCTAGGCTTCTGCCGTTGCTTTGTGCTCTTTATGAAAAAATACGTTTCGCTTTCGTAGCATTTTCCTTCAACTTAAACTGCTCTTAGTGCTCTATGGTCGCAAGTTGAAAAGATTTTTAAGTTTGAAGGAATCGCAAGGAAATGTGCTTTCTCAAATATGTTTCAGTTCTGCTCTAGATGAAAGTTCTTGCCTTTATTGCTCTATGGCACCATTCTTGTCTAAGCATTTTATATGGGAGAGCCGAGTGGTCCATTATACAGTGTTATAAGTCAAGGGCTGTGACTGAAGATATTGAAAATAATTTCGGTTACACGCTACATCGGCACAAAAGACCTTCGCACTGCCCACCATAAGGGTTTCCCCTAATAATAATAATACACGCTACATAAAGCTTCCTTATGGTTTTTTTTAATTAACTGTGATCTACATATCTACTGGTTTGATTACCGTTACCTTCCTTATAATGCAAACTAATTAAATGGGAAATATATAAATGACAAAACTGCATACAATAGTAACAATAGTAAATTGTCGTATTCAATCGAATAATTCATTGATATACTGTAAGAAGTAAAATCCCTATATCCCTATATATACAATACACCCATGGACAAATAATTAGAAACAGTTTGATCAGCACTGCTTTGTGCACTCCCCTTCTTTCTCCTTAGTTTCAAATCTAACGGTGTGATACCAGCGAAAACCTAGCGACCACGTGCTACTTAAAAACTGCACTTTTAGTAGTAGTTCGTGCCCACACAAACATCCTGTGGTGATATCATTTCGCGTGAATGCTATTTTACGTGGACAACTAATTAGAAACAGTATTCATTTTTCCATCTTATTATAGTTACTGATAATTCCTATATATAATTATTTAGTAACTATATTGATAATTTTTTATTATTTCTTGTTATCTATTAAATAGAAATAAATAATTTTATCCCTATCCCTATATATATATAAAAATGAAAGTTCGTTTGTTTGTTTGTTTGTTTGTTGCTCAATCACGCCTAAACGCTTGCATCGATATTTTTTATTTTTTGTCCGAAGGTGGTACATATTCCGACTTAACATATAGGCAAATTTTTTTTCGGATAATACGTAGGGTTTCAAAATGGCGGATCCAAGATGGCGGCCGAAAATTTTAATTTTGAAGCAATTTTCATTAAAATTGGTACATAGGGGTTTTGCGGGATGGGGATTTCAAATCCGCTGTCCAAATTTAGAAATTCAAGATGGCGGATCCAATATGGCGACCAAGATTTTCTGATTTCAACGGATTTTAATGAAAATTAGTACAATGATTGTTTTGAGGTCACTGATTTTGAATGTTTTCAAAATTTACAAATCCAAGATGGCGGACCCAATATGGTGAACAAGATTTCTCGATTTCAACAGATTTTAATGAAAATTGGTACAATGATTATTCTGAGGCCACTAATTTTTAATATTAGCAAAATTTCGAAATCCAACATGGCGGATCCAACATGGCGACCAGAATGTCTCGATTTCAACGGATTTTAATGAAAATTGGTAGAATGATTATTCTGAGGATACAAGTTCCGAATATTATCAAAAGTTGTAAATCCAAGATGGCGGATCCAATATGGCAACCGAGTGTCTCGATTTCAACGGATTTTAATTAAAATTAGTACAATGATTATTCCGGAGCCACTAATTTCGAATATTATCAAAATTTCCATAACCAACATGGCGACCAAAATTTCTCAGTTTCAACAGATTGTAATGGAAATTAGTACAGTGATTATTCTGAGACCACTAATTTTGTATATTATCAAAATTTCTAAATGCAAGATGGCGGACCCAACATGGCGTCCAGAATGTCTCGATTTCGAGGGATTTTAACGAAAATTGGTACAATAATTATTTTAAGGCCACTAATTTTTAATATTATTAAGAGTTGGAAATTCAAGATAGCGGATCCATAAAGGGGTTTTCGGGTTGAAACAATTTCTAGGATATAACAAACTAGAACATTTGAGAAGTGTTTAATTAGTAAGTATTTACCCAACGCCGGGTGAAACCGGGTAACCCAGCTAGTAATTTTATAAATTTTAAATTTTATTATTTAAATTTTTTACAATCCTTCTAAAATTTTATTTTTTTACTGTTAGTATTATAATTCACTCTTTTTCCTTTTAAAATTGTTGTCTGACTAATCTTTTATTTTATTTTTAAAAACAACGCCAACTCTTTCATTTTTTATAAAAAAAAATTAATTAACGCCTACTTGACACCACATCATCCTCCTCCCAGTGTATAACGAATTATTCTTGGTTTAAGTATTGATTGCTATGTGATTTTTTAAATTGATGAGCCGTAGATTTTAAGTTGTTGTGGCACGATGGGCCGTAAACAGTGTTGGCTTGATGAACCGTAACACACAAAAATGATGGTGGCGATAATGGTAGTAGTAATTGCACTGGTGCTGGATCGATGGGCTGTAGTACATGATGTTTCGGCTCGATAGGCCATTTAGGTGCTGGTGGTGGTAATAATGATGATAGCAGTTGCGTTGGTGCTGGCTCGATGGGCCGTAGCACATGATGTTTCGGCACGATGGGCCATTTAGGTGCTCGTGGTGGTGATAATGATGATAGTAGTTGCGTTGGTGCTGGCTCGATGGGCCATAGCACATGATGTTTCGGCACGATGGGCCATTTAGGTGCTGGTGGTGGTGCTGGTGGTGGTGATAATGATGGTAGTAGTTGCGTTGGTGCTGGTGGTGGTAACGGGGAAGTTATTACAAATTTTTCTCCATCGTTTGTAACATATTCCTTGTTGATAGTTTGAGCTTTAAGCCAGGTCTGAATTGCTATCGACCTAGAAGTATTATAATTTTTCTCGCTCATCACGTCGGGGTCACCAATATATAGTTACTTATAATTCCGATATATAATTATTTAGTAACTATATTGATAATTTTTTATTATTTCTTGTTATCTATTAAATAGAAATAAATAATTTTATAATTTTATAAATTTTAAATTTTATTATTTAAATTTTTTACAATCCTTCTAAAATTTTATTTTTTTACTGTTAGTATTATAATTCACTCTTTTTCCTTTTAAAATTGTTGTCTGACTAATCTTTTATTTTATTTTTCAAAACAACGCCAACTCTTTTTCATTTTTTATAAAAAAAAATAAATTAACGCCTACTTGACACCACATTATTAAACAAAAATTGATTTCTCTGAATAATTGCAATGGTAAATATTTAAGTCACATTAAATATTCATGTCAAGACACTATTTTTGTCAATACATTGTTTATAAACATGGGCAAGAAAAAAAATTGTAACGCTCCCATGCACTTGGAAGTAATGTGTCTTTGGTAAGCAAAAATGTCTTATTGTCAAATTGCAAACCAATTGATATGCTCTTTAAAACTTGTTTATGGAGCAGTAAAACATTCCCAAGTACACGGAACAATGGAAAATGTTCTAAGATCCCGGAAAATGTCTGAGCTAACAGATCGACAAATCATCAGAGTAACGAAAAAGGACACTAGAAAGAATTTTACTGACATCTACCGCAACATTTTCGGTGATAACGTAACGGCAGTTTCAGCAAGAACCGTTAGAATGTGTTTGGCTGAGGCTGGGTTGCACGGCAGAGTTTCACGGAAGAAACCATTATTGTTTGCAAGCAACCGAAGCCTCATTTGGCCTGGACAACAAACCAATGAAAATATGTGTTAGGGAGCGACGAAACAAAATTTAACACTTAACGGACGGGCCCCGTAGATTTACGTTTTTCCATTCTGACTTTCTAGGACGGGCCACGTAAATCTACGTTTTTGCATGAAGTTTTAGTATGTTGCATTTGGGGTTTTCTTTTATGCACACTCTTTTATTGTAGTTACAACGCTTTAAATCCATACATTCATGTTTATTTAATTCCCCTGAAAAATTCCCGGAAACTAGGAAAGACAGAGCAGATTCGACCCGTCCGTTAAGTGTTAATAGAACGGGTCCAGACGGTAGAAGGTCTGTTCGTCGACATAAAGCCGCTGCATTTGATTCCAGGTATACTACTCTTGTTATAAAGTATGGCGGATGATCGATCACCGTGTGGGGCTGCTTCTCCTAGTATGGCATTGGTCCCATTCATAGCATAGAAGGCATCCTGATGAAGGAAAAGTACGTCGACATACTTAGAAACGTAATGTTGTCATGTGCTGAGGGAAATTTGCCTATGATCTAGACATTCCAACAGGACAACGATCCTAAGCACACAGCAAAGCATACCAACAACTCTTTTCAAGCCAACTTTATTAGTGTGCTGGAGTGGCCTGCATCAAATGCGCACCTCAATCCTATTGAATACCTGTGGGGCGACGTACAGAAATCAGTTTCTTCAAAAAACTTCAAAAATTTTGACGAACTTTTTATTGCCATTAAATTAGCATGGGAAAATATACCTGTGAAGGGATGTAGCCGACTTATACTTTCAATAAAGAAGAGGTGCGAAGAAATAATATTACAAACGGGTTTTCCTACGAAATATTGGAAAAAAAACAATTTTTATTCCATCCAAAACGAGTGTTTCTAATTAGTTGTCCGGGGAAATTTATGTATTGGAAATATTATGGCATTGTATTCAAAATGTTTAAAAAAACAATTGAAATTTAACTATAAGTTTTAATACATTGTAAGTCAGAGAATGTTAATTTAACTCCTTTTTGTACATATGAAACAAGAACATTGAGAATTTCCAACTCAATTCAACATCATATATGTGTTTCTAATTAGTTGTCCATGGGTGTATATACAGGGTGTTCAGAGGTGGGTAGTCAATACTGAAGGGGGTGAAAGGTCAGACCGAGACAAGCAAAAAATCGTATGGGTGGGGGGGGGGGGGGCATCTCGCACCGTTTGGCAGTTACAGGGTGATTCGTAAATCAGGATTTTGCCTTATATGGGAACCGCTCTTGTATTTTTATGTTTTTTTCTACGCATCGCAGCGGCCCCAAACTGATTTCAAAAAATCACTATTTGGAAGCCCTTTCCAAAACAGTTTACACCACCCCCCTATCCCCAACCCCTTGGCCACAATCCCCCCTGGAAGTTGAAAAAATTAACTTTTATTTCACGATTTTTCACCTTTCGCCCCACTTTTCTCTGAAATTCATGTTATTAACATACCTACCTTTTATTTTTTTTAAGTTGCCTATCTAATTACCTTTCCAAAAAGGTGCAACATGCCCAGGTAGGAAAAGGATACGAAAATTTATTTACAAAAATCCTTTTACAGAATATCATGATAATTCGAATTTTTAAGAAATTGTACTTAAGTTAACTAAAAAATACATTTTGTTCGCTTAAAAACTAATTACAATTAAAACGTATTTCCTTCAAAAGCTGTTCAAAATGTTCTCCGCCAGTTTCGATGCATGCAAGTAGCCTTCGTTTTATTTCACGTTTGAGGTCTATGGTAGCCAGTCTCTCCCGTATTTTCGTGGCTGCAGTCACAATCCTGGTAACTAATTCTTCTCTGGTGTTGATTGGTCTTGAGTAAACTTCATCTTTCATCATTCCCTATAAGAAAAAGTCCAGTGGAGTAAGGTCCGGTGACCTAGCAGGCCAAGGAATCGGTCCACCTCGTCCAATCCAGCGCTCTGGGTAATTTTCATTTAACCTTGCCCTAACAATGTTCCCAGTATGCGCAGGTGCTCCGTCTAGCTGTAAATAAATTGCGGTTCTGGTGGCCAGGGGGATGTCCTCCAACAGATCCGGAAGGGTATTCTCCAAAAAGTCCGAGTATAGCTGACTATTCAGCACTTGGGGTGTGATGAAGGGTTCTATCAACTGGTTGCCGATGATGCCAGCCCAGACATTGACACTAAATCTTTGCTGGAAGGACCGACACCTGGTCCTATGTGGGTTCACATCTGACCAGGTGTGGAGGTTGTGTAAGTTTGTGATGCCATCCCGGGTGAATTGCGATTCATCCGTCCACAGAATTCGGTCTAGAAACCTTCTGTTTTCGATGTCAGACTCGAACAGCCAAGTGCAGAATTGCAATCGTCCTTCGGAATCTCCTTCCCTAGTGCTTGGACCGGGATATGGTGGTATGGATGTAGTCCCTCTCGGTTCACAACGGTCCAAACTCTCCCTGAAGACAATCCTGACCTTCGTGCGACCTGCCTGATGCCTATTACAGGGCTGTTCCTGACGATGTTGAGGATTTGTTGGTCGGGGTCCGCTGAATCGGCCGATTTTCCTGCTCGCGTTTCTGCTCTGGGGGCGGTTACACTTCCGGTTTCTTTTAACCTTCTGAAAGTCCTTGAAAATACCCTTCTGTTGTGTACCCGCCGATTCGGGAATCTCTTTTGGTATTCTCGTACGGCCTCACTATCACTTCCTTCTACTAAACCGTGCACGTAAATTATATCGGCATACTCGTCAACACTGAATTCTGCCATTTTATCTTAATTTTTTCTATTAAACACCCGTTCTTTTCGCTTGCTTCTTCAACTGTGGTCAATGTCCTTTCAAACTCACCCATTTTTATACCATAATTCATAGGAGGTATTAGAAACGGAGCGTCAGGATACTTAGGAGTCAATACTGGATATAATAATCTAATAACGCTATTTAACGAGATTACATTTATTATTTTATTACTGTTTTGCTGAAAAAATAAACATGTATTACCTCTGTTTCCTAAACAAACATTTCCGAACTTGCTGTCATAAAAATTGTTTACTTAACGACTTTTTCCATTATGGTGCAATAAAGTAATTAGGTACCTGTGAGGATGTTTTAATTTCAGGACTTTTGCAACCCTTTTCTACCTGGGCATGTTGCACCTTTTTGGAGAGGTAATTAGATAGGCAACTTAAAAAAAATAAAAAGTAGGTATGTTAATAACATGAGTTTCGGAGAAAAGTGGGGCGAAATGTGAAAAATCGTGAAATAAAAGTTAATTTTTTCAATTTCCAGGGGGGATTGTGGCCAAGGGGTTGGGGATAGGGGGGTGGTGTAAACTTTTTTGGAAAGGGCTTCCAAATAGTGATTTTTTGAAATCAGTTTGGGGCCGCTGCGATGCGTAGAAAAAAAGATAAAAATACAAGAGCGGTTCCCATATAAGGCAAAATCCTGATTTACGAATCACCCTGTAACTGCCAAACGGTGCAAGATGCCCCCCCCCCACCCATACGATTTTTTGCTTGTCTCGGTCTGACCTTTCACCCCCTTCAGTATTGACCTCCCACCTCTGAACACCCTGTATAATAATGAAAGTTCGTTTGTTTGTTTGTTTGTTTGTTGCTCAATCACGCCTAAACGCTTGCATCGATATTTTTCATTTTTTGTCCGAAGGTAGTACATTTTTTTTCGGATAATACATGGGGTTTCAAAATGGCGGATCCAAGATGGCGGCTGAAAATTTTAAATTTGAAGCAATTTTCGGGTTTTACGGTACACTGATTTCAAATCTGCTCTCCAAATTTAGAAATTCAAGATGTCGGATCCAATATGGCGGATCCAATATGGCAACCAAGATTTCTCGATTTCAACGGATTTTAATGAAAATTAGTACAGTGATTGTTTTGAGGTCACTGATTGTGAATATTATCAAAATTTAGAAATCCAAAGTGTCGGACCCAATATGGCGACCAATATTTCTCAATTTCAACGGCTTCTAACGAAAATTGGTACATTGATTATCTTGAAGTCACTGATTTTGAATGTTATCAAAATTTACAAATTCAAGATTGCGGGTCCAATATGGCGACCAATATTTCTAATATAGATTTCAACGGATTTTAATGAAAATTAGTACAATGATTATCTTGAGGTAAGTGATTTTGAATGTTATCAAAATTTACAAATCCAAGATGGCGGACCCAATATGGCGACCAAGATTTCTCGATTTCAACGGATTTTAATGAAAATTTGTACAATGATTATTCTGAGGCCACTAATTTTGAATATTAGCAAAATTTCCAAATCCAAGATGGCGGATCCGATATGCGACCAAATGTCTCGATTTGAACGGATTTTAAAGAAAATTAGTACAATGATTATTCTGAGGCCACTAATTTCGAATACTAGCAAGATTTCCAAATTCAAGATGCTGGATCGAAAATGGCGACCAACATTTCTCGATTTTAACGGATTTTAATGAAAATTGGTACAATGATTATTTCAAGGCCACTATTTTTGCATATTATTAAGATTTGTCAATTCATGATGGCGGATCCATAAAAGGGTTTTCGGGTTGAAACAATCTCTAGGATATAAAAAACTAGAAAATTTGAGAAGTGTTTAATTAGTAAGTATTTACCCAACGCCGAGTGAAACCGGGTAACCCAGCTAGTCGAAAATAAAATCGTCGTAAAACTTCCGAATTTATCATCATTATAGAGCGCGAATAAATACAAAACTGTTAGAAAGTATAAAACATTGTCTAAACTGCACCAACATGTGAAAGTTATTTAAGCTGTTGAAAAATAATGTGTCCTAACTATTTTTAAAAGAGCTTTTGGTACAGTTCCGTTGAGAAGCAAATGCGTGCCAAGTATAGTTTTCAAACAAAGGCTTACTTAAGAATATTGGGTCAGTACAGTCAGTTTGAAATTTAATACAATACTTATTTCCTTGAGGAGGTTGAATTATTACGAAAAAATGGCGGAACCTTTTTGAGCTAACAAAACTCCGTATATACTAACATAAAAAACAATCGAAATGTTGAGAAAAATGCACTATAACCTAAACACATCGAATACTTTGGTAAATTTTTCCTGAAAATTTGCCGCCATTTAGAAATCTGCCGCCTTACGCCATGGTGTACTTGGCATTACCTATAATCCGGCACTGAACACCAAAGGCTAAAGAACCTGCTATGCTATGCTTTGCTCACACGAAAAATATAGTACATTTACAATACAACTATTGTTTAGATCACTCAAAATTCAAATTTGAGTGTTTTATTGTTAGCTTAATTTTGTCTATAGTAAATTATTTGTGTTTATAGTTCAGGATAATATCAAGTCCGGATTTGTGGGCAAACAACTCGTGGATTTTGCATCACGATAACACACAGTCGCATAATGTTATCGTTAGCCTCAATTTTTTTACCAAGAACCGAACGAACACCATCCCGCAACCACCAAATTCGCCTGATTTGGCTTCCTGCGACTTCTTCCTGTTCGGTCGACTAAAAAAACCGCTCCAGGGAACGCATTCTATCAGCCAAAAGGAGATAATGGAGAAATCGAAGAAGTCTTTGATGATCATACCGAAAAAGAAGTATCCAAAATTTTTCGAGAATTGGATCAAGCTCTGGCATAAGTGCGTTTCAGTTAATGGAAAGTAGTTTGAAGTGGACAATGCCTACTTTGATGAATAAACTTGTGTTTTTAATTTTCTGAATAAATTCCTGAAACTTTTTGATTAAGGTGGTATATGGTTCTATAAAAACTATAAACTTATTTAATCTCTATTATCGCTATTGAAAAACAAGGCATCCTTACTATCCTAAAACGAGCTTTCGGTACAGTTTCAGAAAGAAGCAAATATGTAACATCCTGGTTTAGTTTTATAGTGAAAGCTTACTTAAGAATATTGGATCAGTGCAGCTAGTTAAAAATTCACAATAATATTTATTAAAATGATGAAAACCATTTAAAACCAACGAAAAGACAATTAAAATGTTGAGACAAATGCACTATAATATAAACTAGTTTGCGCTCCCGGAAACAACACTAATACTTTACATATAAAACTAGCTGAGTTAGCCTCCTTCACCTGCAGGTAGCCTAAATAGTTATTCATTAAACACTTCTCAAATGCTCTGATTAGTTTGTTAGTTTTAGTGGCGTTTCAATAGCCATGTTGAAGTCCAATTAGGGCTTAGGTGCGCCGTTTTCATACCACGAAAATGGCCTTATTTGGTTGTTATTATAAATAAAAATTACATACAATAGTAACAATAGTAAATTGACGTATTCAATCGAATTATTCATTGATATACTGTAAAAAGTAAAATGGAAAATAAAATCGTCATAGAACTTCCGAATTTATCATCATTATAGAGCGTGAATAAATACAAAACTGTTAGAAAGTATAAAACATTGTCTAAACTGCACCAACATGTGAAAGTTATTTAAGCTGTTGAAAAATAATGTGTCCTAACTATTTTTAAAAGAGCTTTTGGTACAGTTCCGTTGAGAAGCAAATGCGTGCCAAGTATAGTTTTCAAACAAAGGCTTACTTAAGAATATTGGGTCAGTACAGTCAGTTTGAAATTTAATACAATACTTATTTCCTTGAGGAGGTTGAATTATTACGAAAAAATGGCGGAACCTTTTTGAGCTAACAAAACTCCGTATATACTAACATAAAAAACAATCGAAATGTTGAGAAAAATGCACTATAACCTAAACTAGTTTGCGTACCCGGAAATATTTGTAATATATAAAAAAAAAAAGTAAACTCAGTTCCATGACAACAAAAAAAAAAAAAAAAAATTTTTTCACTGACAACAATGAAAATATATTTAACAGCTGCATATCCTTTCTGCCACTATTAAATCCGATGAACCTTGTTTTCACCAAAATTGGTATATAGTATGACGATTAATGAATGTCGAGTATGAAAAAAGTTCTTGATAAAATTAAAATATTCTATTGGATTTATGGGCTTAACAGTGTTAGATTGGCTTTAAAAAAGCTCAGTAGCATGAGTTTTTGACACAATAGTGTAATGACAATATGCCAGAGGTAATTTCATATTTTGAGAGAATATGAAGAAAAGCAAAGCATTACAATATTGACCAATATATCTGTAAAATTTTACGAATAATTATTTTCTGTGAATAATTTTATCATTTCAATAGGGATACATATGTGTCTACTAAATTCAGGCAGTTTAAGCTTTTCACTACAACATCATCAGAGCCGGAGTATCAGCTTCGCTTATGGTTCACCACCAATATTTTGTCGCCCCGAAAACTCAGAATTTGGGCCAAATATAATATGGAAAATCGATTTTCGAATATCGGGTTTTGGTTTGCAAATACATGTATGTACATAATATGTGTGTACACATGACTATAGTGTAGCCTAGTGGGACTTTTGTTGACAACTCTGAACACCATAGGCTAAAATAACCCGCTGTACTGTTCTCACACGGAAAATATAGTGCATATACAATACAACTATTAATTAAATTACTCAAAATTCAAATTTGAATGTTTTATTGTTAGCTGAATTTTGTCTAGTGTTACATACAGTAGATTGTTGTGTTTACAGTTCAGGATAATATCAAGCAATTACAATGGCGTAAGTTAGCTAGCTGAAAAGTTCTTTCTTCTGTTTGATTTGCTGAGCTGAGGAAAATAGCTTCTTTAAAGGACATATTTATTTATATTCCATAAATAAAAATTGTCACCACAACAACTATGTGTGCGACTATGTATATGAAACCACGATCCCCACTTATATGGATCTTATCGGATGTGCGTACAATTTGGAAGGAAATTCTTATTTGTTCGGAATCATCACAACTCAAAAAGTGAAGTTCAACAAAATTAAACCTTAGGAATTTTGCTTCATTCAGGCCATAAATAAGAATTAACTTTGAGTAGGTTTAAAACTCAGACATTTCATAAAATTATAATTAATTATATATAAAATCTCAGAACAAAAGTTAATGGACATACGTTCTAGATGTGAGCAATAGATTTATTTGATCTAATAAGATTTCGGTCATTGTCTTATAATTATATACATGACCACGAGCGGTTTAGTAGTAGTAGCAGTCTTTGGTGACAATGTACCTATCAAAAAAATTCACGTTGTCACCACACTTTAAAAATGAGTCAGCACTGCTATAATGTAGTAGGCATTTACATATTGTATCATAGAATTATTTAAGTTTATTAACTGACAATATTTAGTCAATTACTCATGTTATCAGCCATACATAGTGCTATAAATTATATTTGAACATTTCTAATCTTAAGATGTGAAAAAAGGTTTATTTATCTACAAATGCGTAGCATATACATTTTTGCATATGTATATAATTATAATTCGTATGCATATCAGAACTTTTACAGTTTTCAGCATTTTTTGACACGGTTTTTAAACAAAATATATTTCCTTTCGGTTTTCGGATAACATAGAACGTATCCTCAATTTTACTACAGGAAACTTATTTTTGTTTACACGTTTTTTTCTACACGAATTTCTGAAGAACGTATCTACCGCGCAAAAAAAGACTAGGGTGTATATTTATTTTCTTAAATGTATATAAAATTGTTATCGATACAAATATTTTCAAAATATTCCTTTATCGGCTAGATTATCACATGGCTTGTGAAAAAACCTAACTTTTCACTCTAGCGTCAAAAGGCATAGCTTAGGAGTCAATATTTAATTTAATTTATTTATATTTAAGAACTAATTGATTTTGATAAAGTCATTTCCAAATAATATCCATATAACACAAAATAAACAAAATTACGTATTAATTACGTATTATTAATATTAAGTGTGGTCATTTACCCTTTTGATTATTTCTAAATTGAAGCTATTTATTAATATAAAAAAGCAGATATTTATAAGTGGAAACGAGTCTGAATATATCGAAGTGAGTATTGCTTGCATACATATCTACACTTTAAATGTAGCAGATATGTATGTAATTTCATTTTAAAAAATAAACAATTTTTAAATATAACATTATTTGTTCAATATTTTGATGTTTTTTTATCTTTATTTATTTAGGAAAACTTTCATCTTAATTTTAGAATTTCTCACTTTCCATTTCCTTTTATTTTAATTTGCGATTTAAATAATTGTAAAGACAAAATAAAACTGAAAATCAGAAAGCTAACAAAGGAGAGACAAATATTATTAATGCAACGTTCATATATTTCTATGGTTTGTGATAAAAATAGCCACAAATATAAACAATAATAAAATTTGTATTCTTATCATGCACTATAGTTACTCCAATTTCATGCGTTTGGCCACGATTGTATACATATGACGTAAAACTTCAGAAGGATGAAAAGCCAAATTTTTTCGTTTGTCCGCAGTACAAAACAAACCTCAAAAAGTACTAAATCGATTTAAATATTGTTTGACTCCGTTTAAATTGTCAAATTTATAGTGAATAATATATTTGTGAAAATTGATTTTTGGGTAATTGAGGAGTTGTTTATTTGATGAAATATATATTTTCAATAATAGAATGTCAAGTTTTAAATTTAGAATAGGGGATTTCAAAAATTTAGATCTTAATTATATTAGAAAAGATATGTTGTTTGCTTTTCGGCTGATTCCAAATAATATATATTTTAATTCATCATTCTTAAAGTGAAGCTTCAGGTGCGGTAATGTGAGTCATTTATTACTTATTTACCTTCAATGTGAGGATCAGCAACTCTATTTGTTTGTATTTTCTGAAAGAACATAGTTTAAAAAAAACTTGTATATATTTTCAAGTCCAAATTCGCCAAAAATGAAGTTGAACTTATTGAGTTTTTTGACACGAATTTGTTCAAACTCGTTTATGCAGAAATCCGAACACTACACTGAGAAAAATTTCATGGTAATGATAACAAAAAAAAATTGTAAGGTAGAAATTGTTCAGACAACAAATCAATTTATTACTAAAACAAAAATTTTGCGCTACCAACAAGAGAATTTTATACCCTATACAAAACTTTTTGTTGCCTCAGCGTCGAAATATTTGTTGAAATTTTGTTGAAAATAAGGAGTAATTTAACAAAAATCCCTTGTTATCACTACAATGAAACAACAAAATAGTATTTGGATGGAATATTTTATTGTAATAACAAAATTCTTTCGTCGTTCATACTGTGCGAGAACGTGACGACATTACTTTACTGTTGTAACAACAAAAATTCCCTGTAAATTTAAGAATAACAAAGAAATTTTGTTGAGGTCACTGGTAATTTTTGTGTGTGTTTGTCTCTTCAACAAATAGCTTTTGTATAAGGATCGCGTTAGTTCCGTCAAATGAGTAAGCTATCGAAGTGATACGCATTTTCTTGTTCGTTCTCAGTGAGTGCAGATGCCTTCTTTGAAAATACAATTTTTGTGAGAGTGAACAATTTGTAAAAGATGTAAAATGGAACCAAACAATTGTGAAAACGTGGTGTTGGAATTTATAAACATTGAAAATAGTGCACCACAAACCATTGAAAATTTCGAAGATAGAGAACTTCAGAACATTTTGAAAAGTTGGAATTTAGATGTTCTTTACCCTAAATTCATTGGTAAGTAAGAAATTTTTAATATACGTTGTTTTAAATATAGAATTAAAAGAAAAAAAATCATCCTTCGGCCGCAACTAAATTTAAAGTTAAGTAAATATACAGGGTGATGCAGAATAAGTTGTTCCAAAGTATACCATTCGATTCTTTAAAGTGTCCCCATCAACGTTTATTCGGAGACCCCTCCCCTCCTCTAAAATCACTCCTTCCCCCTCAAAATTGCAATTGAAAATTTTTAGGAGGTTTGTGTGTGAGTCCTGATAGGGATTACCTAGGAGGCTGACTAAGCACTCACGGGTATATCACATGTTTCATTTCGTGTATAAATGTAGAAGTCATGAACGTCCACACTTGGTGTATATGAAAATTTTAGTGCAAAAATTCAACGGGACGGAGAATGAAAGGTGAAATTTATCACCGAAATTTTCATAAACACTAAGTGTGGACATTCACAATTTTCACATTTGTAGACGAAATGAAACATGTCATATACCACTAGAAAGGTAAAAGGATGGCCTTTAAGTCAGCCGCCTACATTATCCCCGTCAGGACTTACGGGGGTTTAAGGGCACAAGCCTCCCATCAATTTTTAATTGCATTTTTGAGGGGGGAGGAGTGATTTTAGAGGGGGGTGTCTCCGAACAAACGTTGATGGGGACACTTCAAAGAATCGAATGGTATACTTTGGAAAAATTTATATTTATATATTTCATAGTGTGCAATTTACACGACATTTAATGTTAATTAAATACTTTGTGATTACCTCTTCTATTTTTATTTCTTTTTTAATCCGGCCAAGCATATTCTCTATACATTTAATGATTAAGAATTTATTGCATTGAGTTCTCATTTTTCTAAATATATTCGACATTTGTTCTACAATGGTTCGATTTTGCAGGTTACAAAAGTTGGTTAAATTTTTTTTTAATATATTTTATTTCAGCTTGTAATATAACATACGAATGTTTAAAGTATATGAAGGAAAAACATGTGGATGAATTCTTTACAAGAGATATGTTAGGATTCAAGATTATTTTTGAAAAGGAACTTTTCAATTGGCAAAAATCTATTGTAAGTATAAATCTTAGTAATTTTAACAAAATTCAGAAAAATGTTTTAACTTGCTTTTTTAGGGAACATATCAACCTATAGCAGACGCAACGCTTTCTATAAACACCTCTGTGTCAGAGTGGATGAAATCTCAGGAGTCGGTACTAACTTGTTCTACAACAACATCATCTGAAGAAAATATTGTAAGCAGTTAGGATAATCATCCATTAAATTGCTTTTCTGTACTGAATAGCTGTAGATTAGTTATTCTAATTAAGTTATTATATTATTGCTTTATAATAGGATATTTCTTCAGTTTTGAAGGCGACTGCGTCTGGTTCGTCCGTTCTACAAATGTACCAAACTACAAAAATATTAAGAGAACAACATCGCCGAGAAATTGTAGAATGTATTACGTCTCATTTTATTAACAATAATATAAAATTATCTGTATCTATATGTAATAAAATTGCCGAACAAATAGTTTCCATGTTCCCGTCAGAAGTTAAAGTAGAAATTATATTTCGTCAATTTTAACTTATTACTAATTTTTGACATATTTAGGAAACATATTTCGTTAAAAGGACGGGAAGATCTCCTCTCGGAAAACTCTATGATAGGTATAATAATAAGTTACGAATAATTCGAAGCAGAAAAATTAAAAGTCCATGTGAGACTAATACTTCAACTTGTGAACCAGACGAAGATATGAAAAGTAAAATTAGTTACTTGAGGCACGCAAAGGATAATATACCTGAGATCTACGAAGCATGGAAGTATACAGCAAGCTTTCGCAGAACCTTTATTCTGCACAATAAAAGTACTAATTGCTCAGAGATTTTTAAGGAATGGCCTCTGTATAAGCATAGCGTTTCACCTGATCTTGTAAATATACATTGTTTTCTTAACCTCAGGAACTATGTGAAACTAATAATTTTTTTTGGCAGATCGATATAGACTTTGAACATATATATCCTGACAAAACAAAGCTATTATTCAGTCGCTGGGATTTATTTTTAGTAAAAATATCCGACGCTTTTGGTTCTTTATGTAAAGACTCTGCTACCTTGGAGTTATTCAGACTATTTTTAGACAGTGAAACAAACGAATGTAAGTTTTTTTAACCTAACACTAAAATAAATAATTTAGCTTTAAGTGATTGTTAAGTAGATTTTCTCGTTTTGAAATTAAAACTTAATTTAAATATTTTCTTAGGTTCCAAGAATTGTTTAATAACATTATGTCTTCACGCTATTATGGTACCGACTAGTCGTATTACTAAAGTAGATGAAAATTCTAGAAGATGCCTCTCTAAACCTTCAATAAAAGATTCTCAGGACAATTTCATTTTACACATTAAGACTACTAATGACTTTAATGTAAAAATATCGGTTCTCGAAAATCAAAAGTCTCAGCAAGGTTCAACCCTTCAGCCTCTTTTAATTGTTTTGGGAGATTCAATAGTAAGCTTAGAGGAATTTTTTGTTTACTTTGATGGATATAAGTACAAATATTCGACTTTTTTGAAAGCTCTTGATAGTTGCTTTAAATTGTACAACGTTTTTAATTTGTCTTTTTTTTTTTTTTTTTTTTTTTTTTTTTTTTTTTTTATTCAACTTCATCAAGTACTGATTACTACAGAATATGATTACAATCCAGAATAAAAAGCGAAAGTAACCTTAACTAAGCCGATTCCTTATTTGTTTTTTAGAAAGATTAAAGTCAATATTAGAATAGTTTCGATTAAAGAGACGTGACATTGACGAAGTCGGCTCATGCATACCGTAATTCGTGCTATGATGTCCTACATGGAAGAAGTTGTGATTCCTCAAAGAGCGGGAAGGAACAGAGACCTTAAACATATCAAGCAATTCAGGGGAATTTATTGTGCCCTGTATGCAGTCAAAAGCCAAGACAGTTCTGGAGACATCACGCCTAGCCTCGAGGGAAAGGAGAGGAAATAGCTTTAGCCTGTCAGCGTATGGCGGAAGGGCAAAAGGATCAATCCAGTTAAGACCTCGAAGAGCGAAGCGTATAAATCTTCGCTGGACGGTCTCAACACGATCAATGTGGACGGTGTAAAAAGGGGACCAGACAGGGCTAGCATACTCGAGGATGGGGCGAACGAAGGTACAATAAAGAACCTTTGTTATATGCGGATCATTGAATTCCTTTGACCATCTCTTGACAAATCCCAAGGTAGCATTGGCCTTAGCGACAATAGCGTTAATATGATCGTCAAATGACATAACAGTATTAAGTACAACCCCCAAATCTTTGGCTTTGTCAAGACGAGATAATGAGCTACCAGCTAAACTATATAAAAAAAGAAGAGGGCTCTTTTTACGAGCAAACGTCATTGTGGTGCACTTCCCTACGTTAAGAGGGAGGCAGTTAATAGAGCACCAATTAAAGAAGTTATCTAAATCAGAGTTTAAAATTTCACAATCCCTTTCACCAGAAATCAGGCGAAATATTTTGGCATCGTCAGCATAACATAGGATCTTAGAGTTATTTAAGATCAAAGATACATCATTGATGTAAATTATAAATAGAAGAGGACCCAGATGGCTACCCTGAGGGACACCAGAAGTGGTATTTATTACGTCAGATAAAGCTCCGCGAAATTTAACTCGCTGCGTACGATCGGACAAGTAAGAACTTAGCCAATTCACAAAACTAGAGGGGAAGCCCAGAACAAATAACTTATAAATAAGAATATTGTGATTTATTTTGTCGAACGCTTTACTAAAATCAGTGAAAATGCAATCAACCTGCATACCTGCTTCAATAGCAGATATGCAAAAATTCGTAAACTCCAACAAATTAGTGGTGGTAGATTTCCCCTTCATAAAACCATGTTGAAATGAGCCGAGGAAAGGTTTACAGTGAAAATACAGAGTATCACAGATTGCAGCCTCAAACAATTTAGCAAAAGAACACAAATTAGCAATAGGGCGATAATTAGATATATCACACTTATTACCAGACTTGTGCAGAGGCAGTATCACTGAAAGCTTCCACTGTTTTGGAAAGGCACCGTTAGATAAAGATAAATTAAATAAATAACACAACACAGAGACAAGGGACGGACTACACATTTTGATAAAAGATGCAGGGATACCATCTGGACCGACTGAGAAACTATCAGCCATATCAGAGATACATTTAAAAAGAAACTCTTCGTCTAAAATCAGGTCCTTGGCCTGAAGAGAAGTTTGCGGAAGCTTCGTCAAGTGGGTAAAATCATTAGTATTAATATCACAGCGAGTATCACAAAATGCTGTTTTGAAAAATTCACCAAAAAGATTGGCAGTTTCCAAAGGGTCTGCACTATAATTGTCGCCAAGATTCAATGAAGAAGGGTAACCGTCAGAATTACGTTTGGAGTTGATGAATCTCCAAAACTGTCTGGGCTCATTGCGCAAGGCAGACCGCATGTTAAGAAGATACTCGTTATAAGAGACCTCCAAACATGATGTAAACTCTGCACGCAAATTGCAATAAAACTCAAAATCGGAATCACTCCTCGAGGAGCAGAACCTCTTCCATGCATCCAAAAGAATGCCAACTTGTTTGGCAATTTATTCAGAACTATATTTATGATTTCACCACAGCACATGATGTAAAAAGTCCAAGACTGGCAACCATTATTAACGACTTCAATAAAAATTAATTTAATTGCAATATGAATTGCTTTATTTGTCATATTAAGTTACAGAATTTTGAAGCTTTATCTTATCATTTAAGGGAATTTCACAAATTAAAAGCTGACAGTATATATAAATGTAGAGCAGAAGGATGTTTTCAAAGTTTCTCTAATTATAAGTCTTTTTCTAGGCATTCAAAACGGGTTCATTTTCGTCGTAAAGCCAAATCTTTCTTAGAAAATGTTAAAAACGTTGAAAATGCTGCAGCTTGTTCCGAAATTTTGAATATTGATAATTTAGAATCTAATATGCAAAATGAATTAAAAATGAATAGTTTTCCTAAAATTGATATCTTAGATCACTCCGAAGAAGTTGTTAAAAATGTTGAAGATGCTTTAACTAATTCCGAATTTTTGAATATTGGTAATTTAGAATCAAATATGCAAAACGAATTAGCAATTAATAGTTTTCCTAATATTGTCTCCGAATTACCTAATGTAACATCTCAATTTGCTTTCAAGTGGTACAGTCAAAATAATATGACTAGAAAGGATGTTCAAAATTTAGTTAAAGATATTCAAGAATACGTAACTGTTCCCATTGCTAATGCTATGCGAACTTTGAATTTCACGGACGAGAATATAGTTTCAAATATTGAAAAGCTTATAAATCACTGTACCAATCCTTTTAATTTAATAAATACGGAATATAAGTATCTAAATTTTCTTAGAGCTAATGATTTAATTCAAGATGTTAAATTATTCACTATAGATAATAAAATAACTGAAGTTCAATATAAGAACGAAATTAAAATCAAGGAAAATATTACTAAGGGTGCTTTGTTACCACTTAAGTTTCAATTCAAAAAGTTTTTCGAAATACCAAATGTATTGAAGCTAACAATGGAAAATATGAAACAACTGAGTAAAAATTCGGAATATGGATCTTTTATTAATGGCGAATTATGGAAAAGAAAATGTCTTTTATACAAAGATAAATTTTTAATGCCATATTTTTTGTATTTTGATGATGTTGAAATTAATAACCCATTGGGTGCTAATGCTGGCTGTCATTCTATCTCAGCAATTTATTATTCATTTCCAGTTTTACCAACCTGGTTATCATCAAAGCTAGATTGCATTTTCCTAGCAGCTTTGTTTAAAACAAGAGATTTAAAGGATTATAGTAATGAGTCGTGTTTATATTATTTGATTAATGATCTTATTACACTTGAAGTGGATGGCATTTTAATTGAAACTAAAGAATTGAATTTAAAAATACATTTTATATTGGGTTTGGTTCTAGGTGATAATTTGGGCGTAAACAAAATTCTAGGCTTTACGGAATCATTTTCGTCAAAATACTTTTGTAGATTTTGTAAGGTCGAGAAAAAACAAGCCAGCATTTTATCAGAAGAAAACCCACTTTATTTGAGGAATAAAGAAAACTATGCTGAAGACATTAATATAAATGACTTGTCCAAAACAGGTATTAAGGAATCTTCACTATTTAATAACATCCCATCTTTTCATGTAACTGAAAATTTCTCCGCCGACATGATGCACGACTTATGTGAAGGCGTATTAAAATATGATATTTGCCATATTTTGCTTTATTTCATAGATGTGAACATATTTTCTTTGGAAACATTAAACAATAGAAAGCAGTACTTTGAATACGGCGACTCTGAAATTGCGAATCGGTCTCCTGCAATAAAAATTGAGCATTTAAAAAACAAAACCCTGAAAATGTCAGCACGAGAAATGAAATGTTTTGTGCATTTTCTTCCTTTAATAATAGGTGATCTTGTTCCCCAAACAAATGAGGTATGGGTTTTCCTTTGCAAGTTGCTGAAAATGTTTGATCTGTTATATTGTCCTGTTTTTACCGATGAGTCTTTAATCTTCTTAAAAAATTTAATTAAAAACCACAATAACCTTTATACTAAAATCTTCAAGGATAATTTAAAACCTAAGCACCACTTTTTGACACATTACCCTACTATAATCCGAAACTCAGGTGCGATTGTTAATTTATCTTGTTTTTGTTTTGAAGCGAAACATCGGCAAATGAAAGAGTATGCTAATGTTATAAGTAGTAGAAAAAATATATCTTTAACTTTGTCACTTAAATCTCAACTTAAATTTGCTTACATCGTTCAGCAAAATCGATTTTCTGAAGAAGTTAATTGTAAAGGCGAAAATAAACATGAATATTCTGATTTTTATAATGACGTGAATTTTGAAAATTTTCGAAAATTTAGAAGAGAAACATTTCAGCCGTATAAAATAATTGAGTATCATGGTACCAAGTACAAAATAGGATATTATCTTACTACATATTGTAGCGAAGAAAGCTTGCCCCAACTTTTTAAAATTATTGATATATGTACTAGTTCATAAATCAAAACAACCATTTCTAGTGTATCATGAAGTTAACGTTACAGGATTTGATGAGCATTTTGAAGCCTTTGAAGTAGAGGGAAGGCATTTTATTTCAAAACCATGTATTAAAGATATCTCAGAATTTCATGGTCCACCTATTCATATTTCTAAAATACCAAATGGAAAAGAATACATTAGAATGAAGGAATACTTTCTTTAATATTATTTTATATATATTTTGTAATATGTACATAGATGTAAGTTTCCATATATATATTATATACAATATGATATATAATAAAAGATTTATTATAAAATCAATAAAAATCCGTTGTTTTTGTTTAACACCTAATTTTATAGCTGAATCCTTGTACATTTTAGTTCTTTTATATACATAAAGTTTAGTTGAAGTCCTACGAATGAGAAGTAATAGAAAAATTCAAGTTTTCCAGTTTTCTGGTTCATCTATTTCCTTAAAGGTAAGATTCGAAGAAAAAGATTTCACAAATTGATTAACTCCATTAACAATTTAACAACAATAATTTTTGTCATAAATACATGTTCTTATAATGCAGCAGACGTGCTAGCCATTCGCTTGCTGAATTGATTAAATCCTTTTTTGATTTTTTTTTTTAATTTTTATGCCAAAACATTGTCCACTGACAATAAAATTTGAAAAGAAAAACTAAACTTTTCAAATTTTAAGGTCAGTGGACAATGTTTTGGCATAAAAATTCAAAAAAAAATCAAAAAAGGATTTAATCAATTCAGCAAGCGAATGGCTAGCACGTTTGCTGCATTATAAGAACATGTATTTATGACAAAAATTATATGTTACGCTAACAAAAACTTGAACAAAAAGAAAAGAAGGGGTTGTTGAGGTAACAAGGTCCTTTTGTCATTTTTGCACAATTTTCTATTGTTGTTTTAAAAAAGCATTATGCTTAACTCAACAAACGCTTTTTGTTATTTGATGCCAAAATTCAACAATAAATTTTGTTAGGACGACAAAGTTATATTGAAAATTTAACAAAATTTTGTTAATATTTTGTACCTCTACAAATATAAAATTTGTTAATACTACAAAAATATTTGTTGTAAGCACAAAAATATTTAACAAAAGTTCAACGAAGATTTTTTGTTCAATTAACAAAATTTTCTTTTTGACGCCAAATCAACAAAAAATTTGTTGTATTAACCCCTTTTTTTTGTGTTATGAACAAAAAATTTTTCTGAGTGTAGGAATCCGATTTCCAACTTTGTTAAATGAAACCTTTTGTAATCGTAGTGGTCAAGTCTGTGCGTAGCTGTTTTATAAAATTATGGAAAATAACAGTGCAGTCATTTTGTAAAAAATAAATTACAAAAAAAAAAAAAAAAAAAAAAAAAAAGACATCGATCTACATCCATAAAGGCTAAGAAAAAATTGATTTTTATTGAGTGCACCATGCGGTGACGATCTTTTATTTATGAATTAACATAATACATTTTTTAATAAAAGCTCATCATATAATTTTTTTTTTTTTTTGTAAAATTAAATTGTTTTTTAAATAAACTAAACTTGTTGTTATGACTTGTCGAGCCAGATTTTCTAATTTCAGATAATTAGAAATCTTTCACCATGTTATCTCTACTCTTCTACTTCTATCATGGCAAATTTTGCTTTTAACTGTTTATAAAAATTGATATAAACCATTTATCAAAAAATGGCTCGACAGATGATAGAGAAAACGATGACGATGATTTAAAGAAAAAATCATGCAAAAATATTGAGAACTCAGTGAGCTATCGTGCCGCGACCGCGTGGATAATGTTGCTTCGAGAAAATCGCGTTTAAAGTTTCATGCTTTTTACTTTATTTTACTCCGACCGGATTTCTGACGTGCGGCCACATTTATTCTTATATGTCCGTAGCGCTTTTGAATTTGGCGATGATTCTTGTTTTAATTTTTCTTCAAATGTATTTTGAACCGACATCCTTAAGAGCAAAGGAATTTATTTTTGGTTATTCTGGAGGTATTAAACCCTAAAACTTGTACCAAATTTCTAATATTCGTGAGAGTCAAGAGATTTTTTAAGACCGGTAACATATAAAATAGAATATTTTCGATTTAGTGAATGTTTTTTTATATTATTTTGAGACTAAAGACTGTATCCTTTTTCGAATTACTTCACTAAATTTGACCCAAGAAGTATAGAACTAATAAATAATACTTTACTGTAGTTATTCCAGTCAGAAATATATATTTTTTTAAACCGAATGTAGGAACTTCTTTTTTAATATTTGGAAAGTATTCTAATTTATTATAATTTTTTTTTTTATGGTCATATATGTAACAGAGAAAATATTTGGAAAACCTGCAACATTTTTGATCATAATGTTTTAGGAGAACTTTTTGAAAGGGAGTTATATTTTATTGGTATAAGTCGTTTTATTCACATATTTATTGGACAAAAATGAGACTCGTTCTAGAAAAAACCGTATGCTTTGAAAATATGATACTTTAAGAGAAATGCAGGTTGTTGAACTTATTCCGATTAGTTTTCACCATTTCATTGTACTTCCATCGGTTACTTTCATTCGGTGTAGCCGTAGAATTGCTTGTTGTTGTCTTATCGGACGGCTTATCCTTTTGTTGACTTACTGGCTTAAGAGCCTTCGTGGCACATTTAACCATGTGCTCTCTATGAACCATTTTAGTAAAGCGGCGTGTAGCTTTCTGGAAATTCACGGAACGTACTCAATTAACGTAAGAACCTGAAGCTCTAGGTTGTTGCCGGAGTTGCCAGTTCGAGAACCCTTCAGAGATAAAAGGTGTCCTGATAACCTGCAAAATACAATTGTTGTTATTAATATAATTTCTCATTTCTTCGGATTCTCCTCACTCTAAAAACTTAAATTTGGCGTCGGCGAATACTGGCATTGACACGAATCTTTAACATTGGCTTCTATTGCAAATAAACTGTAATTGTTTTCGGAATAATTATAAGCTCTCTGCTTATAATTTAGTTTTCTACTAACTCTGGGGACGCGAGCGACTGTCGTTTAAATACCTTAACTTCGACGTACATGGCTATTCACCACAGTCTTAGATGCGTTTACCGCTGAAATATAGTAAGCTTAAAACACCAGAAACCAGAAGAATTCTATACAATCATATGGACATTGTGAAGGTATACATGACCAGTTTCTTATGCCATCTTAAGTTGAAATTGCATCATCTTTTCTTCACCATTAAATGTAAATAATATCGATTTCTATGAGATCTTACGCGAAATTATTGAATTTCGTGACGAAAGAAAATGCAGGTTAATATTCCTTTGAAATACATATAGTTCATATGTATGTCACTTGCACATAAATGTTATTTTATCTTGAACACAATTTGAAACGTCATGTAAAGTGTTGAAAACTTTTGTTTAAACAAACTCGACAAAAATATAATACCGAAAAAGTTGTTCTTCGATGTTTCACAATCTCTCCGTAAACATATAAAAACCCAAACTCTACATACAAATGCATATTAAAGGCACATTATTGGAAGAAAACAAATAATTAAGAAAAACCAATGGATCTTGTATTAAAGAAGTGACTTCAGATATATATATATAAGTGTGGACAGTTTAAAATGTAGATAAAGCTAAGTATCTTTTTGTTGTTATACGTCAGCAGAAAGTACGAAAAAGAAAACGTGGATATATCACTATGGAATAGCATAGTGATGGTGCTCTTTTAAATGTAACTATATTAATTTTATCAAAAATGCTACGGATGAAGCCACAATGGAAAAAATGAATGAAGGTTTGAAGTTTGTTTATTTCATTGTTACTCAATCACGCCTACACCCACCCTTACTTCAATATTTTTCCATTTTATCTAGTAACAAAATTTTCTTTGAAATCGGCAAAAGATTTCGATTTAAAATTATAAATTTGAAGGGAAAATGGCGACCAAAACTTTTCAATTTTAACGGATTTTTAAGAAAATTGTTTTTTTTTAAAGATTACTAATTTCGAATCTATAATCAAAATTTGTAAATTCAAGATAGCGGACCTAATATGGTAACCACAATTATTCAAATTGAAAATATTTTATAAAAGTTAATATAAAGGAAATGTCGAGACTACTTACTTCGAATCTACTATCAAATTTTTAATTTAAAGATGGTGGATACCGAAATATCTCAAGATTAGGAGATTCTATCATAACTAAAACTAACATAAACGATATAAAGAGGCCACTGATTTCGAATAAAATATCTTAATTTGAAATTCAAAATGGAAGATCTAATAGCGTGTCCAAAATTTCTTGAAATTTGAAGGATTTTAATGAAAATTTTCTATTTTTTCAACCACAATCTATGGTTCAATTCAAAGTATTATCATGAAAGTTATTGGGATTTTGAAGGTTCCTAATTTAATATCCAATAAGCGGAAAAGTGAGTGAAATGTTAAAATAGAGGGGAATTCCTACCAATAGGAGGTAAATAAATAATTTAAATGTCATTCCATTAACTAAAAATTAAAAATTAAATTATAATAATAAACAATATACTTGAACATTGAACAATATAAACGCATAACGCAGGAATAGGTAAAAAATCTCTTAAGATATGTCAGTGGATATGTATTGGGTTGGCACGAAAGTAATGAGACACTCTAGAAAACTCTACTCATGTTGTTTTTCTAATCAATTGTTTTCGACCATATTCTAGTATGTGATAGAACATTCTAGGTGCTTCAGTCCTAGGGGTATATAAAAGAGCACGCACGATTAATTCAGTCAGTTTGAAGAAAAATGGATGAGCGACAAGTTCGAACTCTATACCTTTACGAGTATTTGTTAGGCCATAGTGCGTGAGCTGCGGCCGACAACATCAACACTGCATTTGGCTCAGATACTACAAGTCACGCAACAGTGTCTCGTTGGTTCAAACGCTTCAGTACAGGAGACCGAAGCCTCGGAAGTCAGCCTCGCTCGGGACGACCACCAGCTTTCGACAATGATGATTTGCGCCGTGAACTGCAACAGAAGCCGGATGCAAGCACTCGTGAATTAGCGACAAAACTCCACTGCAGCCATCACGCTATAGAACATAACCTGCACGAGCTCGGATATAGGAGAGTTTTATCCCGATGGACACCTCATGCCCTCACAGACGCCATTCGTGCTGCTCGGCCGTCTGCCAATCGCTACAACTTCGACCACGCCGGAAGGGGTTTTTGGAGGATTTGGTCACAGGGGACGAGTCGTGGGTTCTCTACGAAAACAATACGCGCCGTGGCTTCTGGCTGCCACGAAAGGAAGACCCACCAATTCAACCAAAGCAATATCAAAACCGCGGCGAAAGAGTTCTATTGTGCTGCTTTTGGGATTCTCAGCTGTTTTATGAATTATTACATAATGAAACAGTTAATGCTAACACATATGTGGCGCTGCTCGATAAACTAGCCACAGCTATCAAAGAAAAACGACGAAGAAGAGCCAATGTCATTTTACTTCATGACAACGCTCGCCCGCACACTGCATCCACCACCCGCCAACAACTGCAGGCCTTAGGCTGGGAGACGGTACCTCATCCACCATATTCCCCAGATATTGCCCCTTCAGACTATCATTTATTCAGAGCCATGAAAATTAATTTGCGTGATAAACGCTTTAACACTTTTAATGAAGTTGAAACCTACGTAGCCACCTTCTTCAACTCACGGCCCTCTGAGTTCTGGGCAACAGGCATCCAGTCCTTGCCTATACGTTCGCAAGAAGTCATAGATGCTCACGGCGAGTATTTGATTGACTAAATGTATAGTAAAATAAAAATGTTAGAATTTAAAATGTAAAAACAAACTGTCTCATTTCTTTCGTGCCAACCCGATATTAAAATTAATTTTATTTTTTGTGGAATTCTGTTAAAGAAGACTTACTCAGATAACGAGGTACCATGAAAAAAAAGGACAAATTTTTTAATCATATATTTTTACGAAGAGCTGGGGTATGTTTTGAATACATACAAAATATAGTAACATCCCAATCAAAGCTATAACTCTGAATTAAGAAACTCAGCTAGTATAAAATAAATGAAACGAAGACCAACAAAAGGGAATGCCATGAATTTAAACTCTCATCAAACTAGTGTTAAATGAAAGTATATATAGGCATAGCTCTGAGAAAAACTGTACTACACCAAATCTCTAAAAATTGGAAATACGGGTGAAACAGGGTGATTAATTTATAAGAAAATCGTTATCTTAAGAAAAAAAACCTATTCATCTCCGGACGCCTTTGCTTTGGTGTCACGCAATTTTCAGAATTACATGTTCTTCTATTTTAAACTAATTTGAAGAGGGTTGGTAGAAAACAAAAAGTAAGCCAGAAATCGGCATTCACCACTGCATCTGTTTATCCACGGGTGGCTCAAAGATGGGCATTCCTTTTTGATTGCATACAAAAATATTTTTATTAAAATTATTAGTAAATTACTAGCTATTATTGTTTGGGAAGGTGAAAAAAAAGCTGTAGTTAGTTTGCTATACTTGCAGATTTATGTAATTTTCATATCACTAATCGGTCAATAGAATTGAAGTGGGTAGATTGAAAAGCTCGGACTCGTACTTAGTTGAAACGATATGACGGAATTAGTTCGAACAGGCCTATTGTTAACACTAGTGCGACAACCGGTCAAAATTGACGGATCTCAGACTTATTAAGTAATTTACTTCAACTTAGATAAATCCAGTTTTTTTCAGATATTGTGACATTATATTGATTCATATATCTGTGCAGTTAATTCTTAAGAAGTAATGGGAAACATAAAGAAATATATAAATTTAAGCTATTTTACGAAAGTGAATTTTAGGCCACGTTTATTCTAGTGCTAAACTAACTTTCGAGCAGGCATCTTGATTAAACAAACACCGACGATATCAAATTATGAAGATTACTTGATCAATAAAAGATGGACTAAAAGTTAAATTAAAACGATTTGTGTTCACATGCACTTCCTATATTTCAAATATTCTCCAGTAAAATTAACATTACAATAATTAAGCGAACTAAGCCCTAGTTGATTGAAATAGAAAATGCGCACTAGGTTAATTAACAAGCCCTTATGGTTGAATCAACTAAAAATATTTTTTTTAATGTATAGGATTTAAACATATTATATAAATATATCATTGCACAAGATCGTCATTTCGAACCGATGAGTCAAACAAAAAAAGAAAAAAAAGCAAGCAGCAAGCTTACACCCGCCTTAAGCTTATACAAAGTCTGACGACATTGTGAAGAAAATACATTGATATCATCCTACCAATTAATTAAGATAATGTCACCAAATTTATTCAAAATAAAGAGAATCGGATCTGACAATACACTCTCTTTTATACGAAAAAATCAAATTTCAGTTTCAATAATCAACAAATACAACGGAAATTTAATTAGCGAACAGCACTTCAAAGAATTATCACTCACAATCAACGTGATTTTGTGCATTCCGCATCAGATAGAAGATTTTATCTGTTGCTACCGTAAAGTATCATTTCTATTAAGAAATAAGAAAAAATCAATAAGAAAAATAAAAAGCTCTTTAAATTTCTTTACTTTTCAAACTTTCCTAAGATAAACCTAGCTTTTAATAAAACCATCTTCCTCAAGAGCAAAATTAGATTAATAAATTGATAGTTTGTCGTAAAGTCCAAACAATTTATTTATAACCTGATGACCTTTATAACAAAATCTACATGTATTATTGAATCCAAAGTGCGGATAACTTTAGCTGCTACTTTTAACTCCACTTCTTATTTGGAAGAAACTGGATTGAATTGCGTAAAGTTTGGCTGCGGAACATAATAACTTTCCTAGAAGTCTAAAGAATTATGGGATGGAAAATTTATAAAATTGGGTGATCAAAAACTAGGTCACATATTTACACGCTAGTAAAATATTCATTCTAATTCGAGTTTTGAGATACCTGGCACGATTCACATGTGCAATATTGCCTTAAGAGAAAGGTGTTTCTCTAAAGGTGCTGCAAATTCATAGTTTGAAAATATTGTTTGATCCATCTACTAAAAATCATGAAATTATAACTTTACCGTATTTACGAATGTGGTTGAGAATAAGCAATAAGTAATAATAATAAGAAAATACTCAAGTTGGGAACGTATTGCTAATATCCACCCTAATCACGTATTTCTTTTGGGAAACCTGTAAGAATGTTGGTTTTTTATTGATTTGACCGCTTAGCGAGCTCATCAGGGAATTAAAATGAGCTATCGAGCTCATCAGGGTTTTACAATGAACATATATTGTATAATAAAATGTACAAATATGAGTTCTTACTGTAAATGGGCAATGACGAGAATAATCTAGAAAATGAAACATATTGAACAAAGGAAGACTAATTACACAGGGCAACAAATTTTATATGTTTTTCTCGTGTCGAATAAATATTGCTTCATTTCTATAGGATTTTGTTCGTAGATTGCGAATTCGTAAACGAAAATATTCAAATAGCTCCCGATGCTGGCCGATTTACAGCCTTTTGCACTTTTTAACTCTATTTTTCTCGAAAACGGGAGCTAATTGAACATTTTCGTTTGCGAATTCGTAATCTACGGAAAAAATCCTATAGAAATAATCTGTCATTAGTTGGATACCTAAATTGGTTTTGACTAATGTTAGTACATCTACTGCAAATTATGTAAAGACATTTTTTAATCATTTTGTGCAAATGAAATGCGTGAAGAGTCTATTATCATGTGTAGGCATAACACGACAAGATTTTGAAAAAAATTTATATTAAAGGCACTTCCAAATTGTATTCTAGCTTTCAGTGGCAAAAAGCGAACGACAGCTATGTACAATTAATTAATTATTGAAAGATATGAAAATGTTCTTCGTACGAAAAATATTAACGACTGCCACGCGATTCCAAAGCATCTATAAATATTCCACGTGTGACATACAACAATTTAGAATTTTCCAGTAGGGCTGTCTTCAAACAGATTTATTTTTCTTTTGTTCGATCAATTCTTGGATACGCGAGTCAAGTTTGGTCACCTTAGTATCAAGTTCATATTGACTATGCCGAATCTCTGTAAAGAAAATTTGTCAGATTCGCTGTTAAGAATTTACTTTGGAGTAATACAGCAACGATCGTCTGAGGCTCCTTGATAAGCACTCTCTACACAAACGTTCACCTATTATTAATTGGTAATATATACTAGGGTGCTTTTTTTTCGCGACTATTTTTTTTTTAAGTCCCACCTCGAAATTTTCTGGCAAATACCTAAACAAAAATTCTCTGAAAATTGGAGCCCTTAATATTAATATTAAGTACTAGACCAAGGCGTATAAAGATTCCCATATAAAATACACGTAAACTTTGATTATTTTTCTTCAAAACTCTACAGCTCAGAGGCATTTTATGGTATAATCTTGGTCAATGGTAGGATTTCTTCAGAATTGAATGCTCTACAAAAGTGTCCATTGCGGTGTAACCCTAACTCCCACCAGCGAGGTAGTACGGGTCACTAACCCCAATTTTTCCATGAAATTCTCGCTTTTTACGCCAACACTAATATTATAAAGAGAAAAGATTTGTATTTTTGTGTGTATGTTTGTAATGAATAAACTCAAAAACTACTGTGCCGATTTCAAAAATTCTTTCACCATTAGAAAGCTACATTCACCCTAAGTAACATAGGCTATATTTATTTCTTTTTATTTATTATCTATTTTCAGCAAGGCGTTGCGAACGTTCGGCGCTAGATTCTGTGGCCCGCGATTGCGACGCATACGCTCTCTGATTTGCGAGACGATCTGAATTTTCAGAAGATGATTCTCCAATACGTCGTATTTTTGCTAATCTCGCTTGGGAGCAACTTTTAGATAGTTGAGACCTTTTTTTTCTAGGCATATTGTTGACTTTTTTTTTTAAAATCAGATAAAATAAGAATAGAACGTTTGATAAATATGTACTTACTATTAAAAAAGTGAGAGAATACTATAAAAAATAAACAGTAAAGCGTGAAAAAACAATTTATAATTAGTTCTAAAAAGAACTTTTTAACTCGGAAAAAAATTTGCAATTAAAATAGTCAAAAAATGTTCAATGTCGGTTACGTCCGCTGCGTAGGGAGCCGACTGCGCGAATGAGCCGCACGGCTACCTATTTCATAGATGCCCCTCTCCCGCACCGCTGCAATGCCTGGCTAACCACGACACGGCGCGGCGGCACCTTTTCTGTATCTATGACTTTTTAAATTCGTAATATCTTTTGAATGGAATATACGATTTGAAAAATTCAAAAAGTAATCTACAGGTATTGAAACAATTTTGAATACAAAATAATTTATTTGGATAAGGATTAATAAAAAGGTATGAATAACATGCACAACGCGACAGCGTTTATTTTTTCTATTTCTATGACTTTTTAAATTCGTAATATCTTTTGAATGGAATATACGATTTGAACAATTCAAAAAGTAATCTACATGAATTGCAACAGTCTTGAAAACAATATGATTTATTTGAATAAGGATTTAAACAGAAGTATGAATAACATGGTCTAATTTTGGTCGGTATTTCTATCAACTTTTAAAATTTAAAAAGTGGTTATTGTGACATAACGATAATAGTTGGACATCGAGAAGTTTTTTGTAGTTATAGTTATTATATATGGTAGAACATACTTTTGTTCTATCATCAATAGTTTCCGCAGCGCATTCGACGAAAGATGTTTTATGGTATTTTTTTTACACCTTGGGTTACGTTACTAAAGTTTTAGCAAGGATCCCTAATCTTTTCTAGCAATAAATATAGCCTATGTTACTTAGGGTGAATGTAGCTTTCTAATGGCGAAAGAATTTTTGAAATCGGCACAGTAGTTTTTGAAAAAAGTAAGAGTTTTTAAGTAAGTTTTTGAAAAAAGTAAGAACCAGTAGAATTTAATAAAGCTTTAAAATAAAAATGTAAATACAGAAATGTAAATATTACAATGACTTAAAAAAATTCTTTAAAATAAATACACACACCTAAAACAACAAAAAAAGTAAAAATTAAAAAAAAAACAACAACAAAATATAAATAAAAAATGTAAATATATAAAAAACATAGGGAATTTAATTAAGTAGGATCAGATAAAAATGTAAAATGTTGTAAAAATGTAAATAAAAGAATACTCAGTAATATGTCTCAGTTAAGATTAAATAAGTTACTTAAATAAAAAAACGATGAACAAATTCTGATTGTAAGTATACATATATAATGTGATACTGCATTTAAAAAAATATAGAAATGAAACAACAAAAAAATATAAATAAAAGGTAAAAATATAAAAAAATCATGTCCACCCGTGCGAAGCCGGGACGAGCTGCTAGTGTTTTTATATAATCAAAAATAATTTTACTTTCAAAAATTTTCTGGATATTGCAAAGGTTTCGGTTTTATTCTCACATATTTCAAAATCACAAATTAGTACTTTCGCGTTGAGATTTACCACACAGCGTATCTTAAATATCCCGGGGCTTCTACTCTAAACGGATAAAAAAATTTCAGTATAAAAGTTTTCTATTTTTTAGGGAGCTATTCAGTTTCGTAAAAATTGAAATCTATAATTTAAAATCTCGAATAAATTACGAAAAAGTTATATTTCAGTCAATAAACATTTTATTTTAGCAGAATGTTCAATCAATAAATACTTTGTATAGAGAAAATCTTAATTTAATGTTATTGTTGTGAACACTTCGTAAGGCATTTTTAATGTTTCCGTCCTTTTTTTATTAAATTTTTTTATTTTATATGGGATTGTGAAATTTCTAAAGTTTTAACGATTTTCACACTTTCGGAATTCGACATTCCATATTTACGACATGATTTCGAGTTGTCCTCTGTTTTGTCGGAAAGAAGCATCGTACAAATAAATGCTCGTATAAAACTTAATTAAACAAACTGGAAAATAAAAATCTGAAGCGATTGTCCTTTTTCATACAACAGAAAAATAAATTAAAATGTATTTAAAAATTGTTTATTTCGCTTCAAGAAGCAAGTGAAAAACAGAAAATATTGCAAATTCGGCATAAAAAAACTGTATTAGTCAGTATTACATTTTTTCGTGATTTCCTTATCTCATGTACCCAAATATCTCAAATTAAAAAGAGCTACGATGTTTTTCGATTGTGTATAGGACTTGAAATATTTGTATATTTGTACAGAATTTTAAATTTTGTGAAGTGCTGCTGCATTAAGGAAATGAGGTACTGTGTGGGGATAGTAAATAAATTTATTTGAACTTTGGGTTCTTTTTCAGATATTACAGGAATGTACTAATATTGTATTTTACATACATTTTGGTTTTAAAATTACACTCTATATTTGAGGACCTGATTTTCATTTAAATTTAGTGCGGGAGTATGAGGTATTTTTACCCGACTACGGCAAAGCAAAAGTAAGGTAATGACTTGATGTTAGTATGTTCACCTATTCCCTGTAACTCCTAACTACTACTACTACATTTTGACAAAGATTGTATGTAGTTGGCTTCGCCTTACTGTTCTACGTGTGATAGGCTATATGACGTCATGTTAAAAACAACATGATGGATATGACTCATAAAATATACAGAGCAAGAAAATAAAAATTAGGAAAATGTATCGAGTTTCATATTAAATGAAAGGATTTAATGTACGGGTTTCGAAAATATATAATTTATATATAAATAAATGTAGCATTCTTCACAGATTTTTAAACTACTTTTGAATACAAATTTTTCCTAATTTACAAAGCTTCATAGTTGCAGATTCCAAAACGAGTTAAATAAAAAAAATTTAAAAACTAAAACCTGATTACAACAGTTAATGCCTTTTAACTCTTTCGGTATGGCACAGTTTTCCGCGAGAGCGGTTACACTATATATTTTAGCTTTCACTGCCACTCTGACAACTAGAGCCGTCGATCGTATACCCACAGAGTTTTCCGTAAACGCCAATTTTAGGCGGCGGTCAGACCCAGAGAATGTTTCGTAGATGCCGAATATAGGTGGCGGTAGGACTGAAAGGGTTTAAAAAATTTTTTGAATACAACTTCACTGTCTTCATATGAAAATTCTTCAAACATCATTTGTTACTACAATCCTTAATGAAATAAATATCGGTAATTCATATCCGTAGTCACAAATCATATTTCAAAGAAATAACACTAATGAATGACGACGTGCAAATATATGGAACTAGATATTAAAATGTTGTGAAATATGTTGCAGTGTCTGTATTCTATTATTTATCATTTTTGTGTATCGTATATGTACATATATATTCTAGTAAAATAAAATAAGAAAACAAATGTATCCATTGAATAAAACTTAAAACAGATTGTTTTAAAAGAATTATTCAAAAATTTCTTGTTTTGATTAAAACACAAGTTATTAATTTTTTTTCTAAAATTAGCCAGAAGGCTGTATCATGAAAGATTCTCCAGTTCTTCTAACTTCCGAAAAAATTAAATTCATATCCGCATATTCTTCATTTGAATATGACATAGTGAAAACTACAAAAATCTCTTATTAATTACTGAATTATTATGTAATGATGCAAAAGTGTTCAGATTTGGATAAATTACCTTGGCTCCTGAAAAAAATTGTTAGGCATGTGAGGTACCAAAAGAAAGATACTTATGATAGCTTTCAACTTACCACAAATAACCAGAATCCATAGGGTGATTTACAAGATATGAGCAATGATTTTCATCAAGGAACATCCAAAGTCGAAAAATCTTTGACGGGCTATAACTCGTTAGGGAAGGGTTTTAGTGGGGGGTTTTGTCGAACGATTTTTTTATCAGCTCACTTCAAGGAATCACGTGGTATATACCACGCTTCACCTTGATCTGATTTACCCCGTATAATTTTCATTTATCCATTCACTACTTAATGGTTGGAGAGTTGCAATAGAAAATGCATCAGATTGGCAATCAGTGTCATCACAGGTAACTGCTGAATAAGCACCTTCAAATGATTCGAATTATTGACTCGTTATTATGTAAATGCGAGCTGGAGGAGGAAACCATGACCCGCTCTCTGGCTTCTTGCCCCCTCAAGCTCAGCCCGAGAACCGATGTACTCGGTGCATTTACAGTAGCCACTACCGAATTACACAAACATACGTTACCTAAACTTTTTAATTATGCTATATTAAATTATAGAATCAGAAAACTAACAGATCATGAATGGCAACGAGATTAACACTAGAACTACCAAGACCGGTCAAATTGACCGGTACTAAATTTCTTGCTTGAATTAATCATATTTTTTGAAAATATCTCTTAGGAGTAATACCAAATCTTATTAAGGTTCAAAATTACGACATATCGCGAACCTATTTCCATTTATAATTATTAATTTAAATGTGAAAGCATATTACTTTAAAGGTGCCAAAAGTTATCAAAATTACAAGCTTGAGCGCCAGTAGTTCTAGTGTTAAAACAGATGGTGTTCTTGTTCTAAGCTATGAGTATACAGGGTGTTCAGAGGTGGGGGGTCAATACTGCAGGGGGTGAAAGGTCAGACCGAGACAAGCAAAACATCGTATGGGGGGGGGGGGGGGGCCTTTTTGGAAAGGTAATTAGATAGGCAACTTAAACAAAATAAAAAGTAGGTATGTTAATAACATGAATTTCGGAGAAAAGTGGGGCGAAAAGTGAAAAATCGTGAAATAAAAGTTAATTTTTTCAACTTCCAGGAGGGATTGTGGCCAAGGGGTTGGGGATAGAGGGGTGGTGTTAAACGTTTTTGGAAAGGGCTTCCAAATAGTGATTTTTTTAAATCAGTTTGGGGCCGCTGCGATGCGTAGAAAAAAAGATAAAAATACAAGAGCGGTTCCCATATAAGGCAAAATCCTGATTTACGAATCACCCTGTAACTGCCGAACGGTGCGCGAGATGCCCCCCCCCCCCCCCCCCCCCCACCCATACGATTTTTTTCTTGTCTCGGTCTGACCTTTCACCCCCTGCAGTATTGACCTCCCACCTCTGAACACCCTGTATACAATGAACCACATGGTCTAATCTAAGTCCTGGGTATCTTTGCTCGCCTCTCGAAATCTTAATACAGTCGACTCTCGATAATTTGACACTCGTTAATTTGAATCTCGCGACAATTTGAAATTTTTTCCCGGTCCCTTGAAAAATACTCGATAAATTGAAAAAATATATGTGATTTAGTCCCCCCAGTTATTTGAAGTTGTTGCTCGCCGACATTCTATAATTTTTGAAGTCGGTGATTATTGTTTACATGAATGAGATATGAGTTAGTTCGCAGTCTTGAGTCTTCCTTCAAACGTTAAAGTGTGTTATGTTAATGTTTGATTTGTGTTATTAATTTTTAAGTATCAAAATCAAAATGAATATTTGTGTAATTGTATAAATATTGTCAAATAAAAATCAGGAATTTTAATCAGACTCCTGTTTATTTGAAGTTTTTGAATTTTTCCCTCCCTCCCTCTTGTTTATTTGAACTCCTATTATTTTGAACTCTCAGTAATTTGAACTTTTTCTCTAGTCCCTTGAGTTTCAAATTATCGAGAGTCGACTGTATATAGTATATGATATATATGGATGGATAGACATCCATATGGATACGCTAAATACAATATATTTAAATTTCAGTTCAGCCGTCGCATGCCGAGCGTACGGCAGTTTTCACCTATTACTCAAAAATTGTTTACTATATGCCTGTTGTACGGCGTTTCAAGTTTTTCACAAGTGATCAAGACTAAATTAGTACATTTTATGCCTCTGTATTCGTTAAGCTACCGTCATTCGATGGCTGCTTGTTTTTATTCGGGTAAATATTGAAACCTGACCATTGCGATTTAAAATTTCAGCAGTCAACATGAAAAACAGAAATTAAATAATTAAAACTATATCGGCTTCTGAATATATTTTTTTATTTTAGATATTTGAATGATTCTGGTTAGGATGGAATTTGTTGATAGAAATAGATACAAATATAGTTTTAGAGTTAGCATATAACATAATAATTAAAATAAAACTAATACGTAAAGAATTCCAATAAATTGCAAAATCTCTACTTCTTCCTTCAATGTTTTATTTGACCCTATAGAAATTTTTTTTTTTTTTTAAACAAAATATTATAACTAGCATAGCAAAATATACAATTTATTAATGTCATATTTCTGTAATTTACGTACGAGTTTTTCCAATATTTTTTGTCGAAATATTTTATTGAATTATAAATGCGGGGAATAACTCGAATGGTAGTGCTAACATTTCATATAGAAATTAATCTTCTTGTAAAAAATGTTCTTAAATTAATAAATTTATTTTCATTTATAACTTTATTTCTTTTATTACATCTCAGGCGAGTAACAAGCAAACTACTATGGCAAACTACTGATTTGAAATTCGAACGATCTAAGATTTGATAAATATAAATATGTAAAAGAGGAAGACCGAATCGAGAACGCTGAAAATTGAAAATCTCCGTGTCAAAAAATAAATTAACAAAATAATTGCATTCCCGTATTTCTCTTGACACACCTTTCATAGAAGCATTAGATCTAGAAATGTAAGAGACAGGAAATGGAAGTAGGAAATTTGAAAGTTGGCTGAAACGTTTAAACATTCTAGTCAGCTACGAACTCTTCTGATAGTGCTTGTTTTTAAATATCCTCCGTTGCGACTGGACTTTAATTCAGTCGGAATCAAGAATGTGTGATTATCTTCCATTAAAGGGTGGGTTAAAATAATACTGGGATAGCGAGTCCGAAAGGGAATATCTTACAACAAAAATGCTAAAATGAAATAGGCTCATGACAATTATTATTGTATTTTAAATTTTCTTCATTTCTGGTTTTCGGTTATCGATGTATATTTATATCAAATTTCAACCCTAAGGTTGCAAAAGTGAGAGGGTAATAGGCCTGCCACTCATAGACGGACGGACGGACATGGCGAATAAATATCGCAAAGCCTTCCATATCAAGTATAAATTCAAACACATAGTCGGGTAAAGTCATTCTTAATAAATAAAAATTAGTTCTTCTTTGTATGTAGCCTATTGAATAGACAGTAAAAATAATACCTAAACAGTATTACGCCTTTCAAATTTTTTAAAACTAATACCCCCATATTATCATGCATTTAGGTATATTTTTTCCGCTTCCAGTCACGAAACCAAATTTTAATGAAAGTATATGCAATTCTAAACAAAACAAAATGTGTAATATCAAAGGCAGATATGCGCAGTAATTCAGTTAAACAGAAAAGCGACTTGAATTCAGAACTATGACAGATAGAAGGATAGTATTCTTTATATGTATAAAAGTTATAAAGAGACGCAGCCATCGACTCATAACTTTATATTACGTCGAAATTCGTATTAAAAACACAGTATCGTACATTTTTTTAAGAATGGCTGTTTTTAATATGTTAAGGTGATAATATATAATAAGAAAATAAAACTAAGCATTTTTTGAAACTACAATGCTTAAGCTTAAAATAGAAAATCACTTATATTTAATACTTTATGGGGCAACCCTTTGATAAGAGAATGGTTTTTAGTCGAGTTGAAGCCACTAATTGTTTTGTTATAGCTTCAGGTAGTTTCCTCCCTTCAAAGCTATTTTGAGCTTTTCTTATTAATGATATATTTTTCTTATAAATTTATATATACAGGGTGTCCCAAAAAAGACTGTCAAGCGGTGGTCCAGAGATAGAGCACCCCCTGGGGCACCCGAATAACCCCTATGTATGTTCTGCGATTTTTCGTAGTTTACGAGTTATGAATTTTTTTTTAATTTTTCACTTATTTTCGAGTTGCAAGACAATTATCGTCATACTGAAGTGAATAATTGATAAAAATTCTCAATTATTTTTTCATTATTTAACTAAATATTGTGGCATTCCAGCATAAAGATAATCTGCCTCAAAACCCATACGACTACGGCATCAAATAAAATAGTTTGTACATAACAGGAAAAAGATAACCAGTACCAATACTTTCAAGGGCATTTTAAAGAAAAAAGTCACATAGCTTTCTTAATCCAAAAGTATTTTAAAAACTTCTCCATTTCATCGGCTATTTACCCTGTACATTTTATTGAGCTATCTCTGTGGCATCATACTTAAAAATCGAAATCAAGTGTATCAAGTCTAAAAACCAAAGAATTTGAATTCGTTCAAAATTTGCTTTTCTTTACAAAAAATTTCAGTGTATATATACAATTAGGGTGCTTTTTTTTCGCGACTATTTTTTTTTTTTTTTTCAGTCCCACCTCGAAATTTTGTGGCAAATACCTAAACAAAAATTCCCTGAAAATTGGAGCCCTTAATATTAATATTAAGTACTAGACCAAGGCGTATAAAGATTCCCATATAAAATACACGTAAACTTTGATTATTTTTCTTAAAAACTCTACAGCTCAGAGGCATTTTATGATATAATCTTGGTCAATGGTAGGATTTCTTCAGAATTGAATGCTCTACAAAAGTGTCCACTGCGGTGTAACCCTAACTTCTACCAGCGAGGTAGTACGGGTCACTAACCCCAATTTTTCCATAAAATTGTCGCTTTTTGCCCCTATCTCGTAAACAACAAGAGGTACAGAAAAAGTGAATATGGCAAACTTGTACAAAATTCAATTTCCTCCAAAAAGTTCTTGAGCACCAAATCGCTAACATCGATATTTCTTGAGATATTGGGCTTTGAATTTGAGGTAGTGTTTCTACAATTTAGCTCAATAGTCCATGAAAATTAAACACTACCTCAACTTCAAAGCCCAATATCTCAAGAAATATCGATGGTAGCGATTTGGTGTTCAAGAACTTTTTGGAGGAAATTAAATTTTCTACAAGTTTATCATATTCACTTTTTCTGTACCTCTTGTCGTTTACGAGATAGGGGTAAAAAGCGAGGATTTCAAGGAAAAATTGGGGTTAGTGACCCGTACTACCTCGCTGGTGGGAGTTAGGGTTACACCGCAATGGACACCTTTGTAGCGCATTCAATTCTGAAGAAATCCTACCACTGATCAAGATTATACCATAAAATGCCTCTGAGCTGTAGAGTTTTGAAGAAAAATAATCACAGTTTACGTGTATTTTATATGGGAAATCTTTATACGCCTTGGTCTAGTACTTAATATTAATATTAAGGGCTCCAATTTTCAGGGAATTTTTGTTTTGGTATTTGTCACACAATTTCGAGGTGGGACTGAAAAAAAAAAATAGTCGCAAAAAAAAAGCACCCTAATATATATATATTTTGTTACACCTTTATAAACTCCACTCTTATGAGTAATAATAATTTAAAAAATATTCAAAACATTAATGCATTATTATTCATGCTGAATGTCAGCGCGTTTGAATCATTTTAAGTAAATTCAGCGGCAACGCACAAAAGAAAATTTATACTGATTTTCTTTTACCGAGTTTTAATGTTATAACATTCACTTATGTAAACATTTTAAAGTTATCTTGTGAAATAATAAAGATATTTATAAAAACCTAAATGGAAAGTCCTAATTTTTTGGTATTGAATGTAATTTAAAAAAAAGGATTTAATTTTAATACTCCACAAAACTATTTTAAAGAATTATTCTTAAATTCACTAGTATCGGGCGTGCATTTATACAATTTCTTTGAGCTTTACTGACTGTAATTAGTGAAATTAAGCCTCATATGGATTTTATGTTTAAAACTTTTATTTTAAATAAATGTTTATTTCCGTTGTCTTCTGAAAAGCAAAAAAAAAAGAATGTCTACTTCCCGAATCAAGCGTTGATTCCTTTACAAGTTCTTGGTATTGAATTTCTGGTTTTATAGAATAACCATGCAAGAGAAAAATCACCGGATAAAAGAATGCTGTGATGACTTATCGAATTGTTTGCTTAATTTATCAATAGCTCAGAAGCTTTTTTCTTTGTTGTTGTATTGTTGCTGTAGTTAAACGTGACTTCTAGCACAAAGCTAATTAATTAATATGCTTAACGGGTGAATGACGTTCCTATCCCCATTAAATGAGAATATTTAAATATTTATTTTACGGATTTATATAAATTTAAGCATGTTCGGAATATTCTTATAACTATATAAGCACTGCTTGAGCACTTAGTAAACAACGGAAATTCTTTTACTAAACTTTTTTAGTTTTGAATACATACGGAAAATAAAAGAAAGGAAAACGTTTTAACAAACCTTAATATTTTATAATTGATGGAATCTATCAAAATTAGAGCGTGAAATCAGATAAATTTTCAATGCGATTTGTAAAAAATACTTTATTTCACAGAATAATTTAAAACCAGTTTGTTAATCACCAAGAGCACAGTATCTGTTCGAATTTACTGGAAATTTTCCCATTTATATTTACTGCTTGAAGGATAGTTTTGCCGATTTTCTTCCTTTTACTTTTTTTTTTTTTCTTTTAATTATTTATTTATATCAAGTCTTTCAGTTGAAATTCCCAATTTCAAGAGCAAATTGGCATTGTTTTAAATAAATCCTCCAAACTTTATTTACTTTCGCAGATCAATAAATATATTTTTATTTTAACAAAGACACAACAGAACGACATTTTCTTGATATTGTTTTCTTTGTCATTAAGCTGGACTTTATTAAAAAAATTCCTAGTTAACTAATGAAAAAAGTCAATCATCTCCGATAAATCGAAAATTATCTTGTTATACTTAAAACATTTATCATTAACATATGTTATAAATAGAGATTTCACACAGAAAATATAGAGCGTGTTTTGATAACCTGATCCGAGATCAGACTTCGAAGCAAATTGAATTGATATTTATGAATAGTTTACCACAGCTAAACTTCTTAGTTTTGCGAAGACAACATCAATTTGCATTGGCTTTGCGTCAAAAACAAAGTGCAATAATCTTTTCATTTCAAGATTTGGAGCTTGAAAGAGTGAAAATTATGATAATTTGATGGCTTTTTAGAAACTTTAAAATATTTGTTATACGTAAAGTTTTCAAAGATTCAATTCCATCCAGAATTCCAGTTTCAGATCATATAAGGAAAAAACTGAGCTAAAATGACATAACATTTATCTAGAAGAGGTCCTGATCGATTTTCCGTATCACAACGCTTTTAGCATTTAGACAAATTATGGATTATCCTGTAGTTTTGATAACTAATTACCAAAAAACAATTATAAGCGTTTCTTTTAATATGTTACTATCAACTGCGATTTCAACCACTTTATCTTATACGTGTTGAAGGACTACAAACTTGTAAATTAATTATATTGGATTTCAATGACTTCTGCAGAGACCAATAATTTTCACACATCGATTGTGTCATCCGTGAAAAAAAAGCGTGAGGCCATTGACATATAAGAACTAGACTGCTAGCTCTAGTCTGAAAAACGAGCCCATTATTAGTAATTTGTACGGAGCAAATAATGCTGTTACAAATACCCGAAAATACTGCCCGTTGCCCAATTATGTTTGAACAGAACCAAGTCAAAAATAATTCAACTGTCACGAACCGATTTTCTTTATATAATACTACGCTCAGTTTTCAGTTTTTTTACACTAAAATTTTTCTCACGCCAACAAAGATATGTAAATAAAGAGTTCATGCTTTTGTCTAGCCTTCATGTTTTACGTATGTACCAACCAAAGTTTAAAGTAAGTAACACGATCAATCACGCGCGAAGACAATAAGAAAAACCTAAAAGAAACAAACATTTTGTAATGTTTTCATTATTCGCCGGAATAACTGAAAATTCCTGGGGAATCAAGGTAGCGCCATCTTCATTTGGCTATTGAAGAGATTATTTGTAAAGTTGCCTGCCTGCGGGACTTAGACGTAAGCGAGATAGCTGGAATTCGGTCAAAATTTGGTCTTATTTTCGAAGCGAGTTTTCGTATGGGATAAGCAATCCAGTTCTTATATATCAGGGCGTGAGGCAATGCGAATCAGGCCAATAGTAATTAGCTTGTTGATATGAGCTGTCAGTCGGCAATACCGATCCGCTATTTTTATGACTATATATATATCATTCTCAATCTGGGAACTAATTCATTGGTTATTATGGCGTCGTGCAGTATAGAATAGCGAATTACAATCATGTAAGAATTTTTCGTGTAGGTTCATCTATGTGCGCTGCATATCGCGCATTGCGTGATATGTTTGGTCAGTTAAATCGGCAGTTAAATCTGAGCAGATAATTTGAAATATTGTAAAAAAAAAACTTGAGACTACCAGGTTGCTGCTGGGCCAAAGACTACCTTTATGTGCTCATTCTGGCTGATTAGTTGCACTAAGTCATCAACAGAAGACTCGTAGATTTTCGAACTACTTTGACAATCGACAATTCTGAAATATATTTATGTAATGAGCTACTGCAAGGGTAGCTGCAACTTTATTTTCCATAATTTGAATTAATTTACAAGAATACAATCTTCACTCTTCACATGACATTTGACAAGAAAATTACAGGCAATAACATGATTGCGAAAGCTCAGAATATTTCAAACATACTCTGCGCTGCCATTTGGAATGGGCCTACTTTGGCGCTGAACTCCACGCTGTATTGGAAACGCGCCTTAAGGAGGATCCTCCACACTCAGTTCCTCTTCGTTCGCAGGAGACGGGCATCTCACAAATGATAACATGCCGTATTCTGACGATTAGGTTCCTCATGTCTAGGAAATTCAGCTGAAGGGGTAACGTGGTAACTGGACGAAATAACGATCTGCTTACAAAATTTCCTGACCGGATTATACCTCGAATAAGTGCTGTGAATTGGCTTCGCGATCGTGTGGTTCGCAAAGAATATCCACTAAATTTTTAAGACGCAGGTACAGTAAAACCCGCTTAAATGCAACCCGCCTTACTGCACAATCCCTTTTATTGCACACGATGCGAATGCACCGAATTTTTTGCCTTATTAATGTGTAGAAACAAAGATCGCATTATTGCACACCTCTTAAATACACAAACCTCTTATTTGCACATTCATTTCAGGCACGAATTTTCTATTTGAATTAAAAAATAACCGGATAAATGCAATGTACATATTTTAAATGAACAGATATGTAGTTAATGTCAAAAATTCATATCAGACTTTTTTAAACCGAAAATTTTAACTTGTTCCTAAATGTGTGCATACATACATACTTTATTTAATTCGTACATAAAGACTGGATTTATTTTTGTTTTACTAAAGAAAAAATTTTATTTTTTTGTTGATTTCTTATTTCGGTTGAATTAATGTGGATTTTTAGTTTTCTTTATTTTTGGACATTTGAATAATTTGTACATGTAATCAAAAAAAAGTAATCCGAGCTCTCTTAAATGCACAACATGTGCATTTATCTTAAAAATGTTTAAATGCACAAACCGTTTAAATGCACGAAATTTTCTGACAAATTGGATGTGCATTTAAGCTGGTTTTACTGTATCCCCTCCACTGCGATTTTTCAAAAATTAAACAAAAATTATTACCATTATTACCGAAATGCCTGCTTTTTTCTATACTGAAATTCCAATGCAAATCACTTAATACCTACAAAGAAGCAAAAAGCACGAGTTCACATATTACCAAGCGGCACAGTTTAGCATTGCATTTTGTGGCAACGTTAGTGCGTTGCTGATCGTGCTTTTTCATAAGGATAGCCGAAAACACATTTAAGATGTACAAAAATCGGTTTGTTTACGTTTTTCGCCACCGAGTTTTCTAATGCGTTTTGGCATGCAAATGTAAAAAACAATTTTCTACGACCAATAGTCTGCTCAGCGGTTCGATTTAAAGTATTGGAGTACGTGAAACCCTTCTGTAGGTTATTTGTTTCATACGGATAGTGTAGGGTCTTAGAGTTAACATCTTTTATTACAGTCCGAAAACTTTAGCGCGTTTCCTTTAAAAGTTGAAGAACAGTTTTTTGTCGTTGGAAGATTTGCTCGAATATCGCCCGGGATACCCTAAAAAGAAAGTTCAACGAATCTGAACTAGCAAGGAGAGGGATGATTATGCCAATATTTTAAAGACAATACGTAGAACATGGAGAAATGTTAAAAATGTTTTGCTAAATTCTTAGGGCGTACTGTAATGTTTTCAGTGTTGTATTTACATTGTTTTATGAAAAATCAGAAGCAAGATTTCCTTAATATCTGCGATCGTTTTAATTTTGAAATATTCATTTTCAATTAATATGGCTTCAATAATCTAGAAATAAGAACTACAAATTTCATATTAATTTTTTACATTTAACTTTATTTCTTGTCAATTTAGTTTTTTTAGTTTTCTCTTAATGATAAGGAAGAAAACACACAAAGAACGCTGATTTATAAATACAATAATATGTAAATTCTTATGTGATGGAAAAGGTTCCTCCTCAGTCATTCCCAGCCGCCAATTTAGCTTTCTTAGTTTCTAAAATAAATGAAATAACTAGAAATCATAATAATTATAATAATAATGAAAAATACAAGATTAATTACTGTAGTCTGAAATAATGTCCCACGCTGAGTTCACTTTATGACAACTGAATTCCCGTCACTCACCTACCTGCTATTGACATTCTGAACATTCCGAAAACATTTTGAGTGGCTTTGGTTCGAAAACTCAGGATCTCTTTCCAGTCACAGAGAATTGGGGAACTTATATCATATAAGTGGCATATGACATTGTTCATTAGAAGTGGTTGCTGAGTGCCTCGGGTCAACGAACTTCCTAATGTGCGGATTTAAAAAACTACTCTTTGCACAAAATGTTAGTCACGCCCTTTGCTCGCTAGATGGAGGAAAATCCAAGTTGGAGATTAATTCTGCATGAAGTGGCGAGTGAGGCAGGAGTTCTTTATGATTAATTCTTATTTAATTCTTTGATAGAATTTTATTCTTATTTTATTTATTCAAGTATTTTTACATTATTTAACTTACTATTATTTTCAGTTTTACTTTTGAATTATACATTTTTTATATTAAAATTTAATTTTTAAAAGAAATGAAATAATTTTTGAATAAATATTCAAACAACAAAAAGGTATCAGATTTTTTTGGTTTACTTGAAAAACTTAATCTCAATATCGGCAAAAAGTTAAAATAGGTAACGATATTTTCTTTACTTTTTACCAAAACAAAATTTCAATTTTTGAATAATAATAATATATCTTCTAAACTCTTGTATATTGAAAAGTTGACTTTATCACAATATTGATTTTGTTTTTCCTTATGAGCTGCGCTGTTGCATTTCTATGAGAAACAAATTTATTTCCACGAATAAATATCGTATAATCGCTTAGCAAGAGTAACTGCAGATGAGTGTTGTACGCCGAAAGAAAAAATTATAAATAATTTATTCCAATTATTCTGCTCCACTATTTGATAATAATTCATTAGCAAACTAGTTCTGTTCATATATTTTCAATTGAGCATCTCTGACACACCAGGCAGAGGTGCACTAGATGCACTTAATCACGTAGACACGCGTATTTTTACCGGCGTCAACTCAATAACTTGTTTCCATATGTTGTTTATTTATTGGCGCTATTTTGCATTAGCTTTAAACAGATGTTCGAGCATGAGGTGATGCTCCTCAACAGACAGGTTTAATATTCAAATTAAGGGGCTGCTTGCGGAGTATAAAAGCGTTAGCTCAAGCGCTGGGTGAAAGCAGTCAAGTGAAAATTTTCGTTAAAGAAAAATCATTCTCTAAAATAGATTTCAAGAAAGATAGAAGCATTGTATGTGTCAATGAATAATCAGGCAGACGCTAAGGAAAAGTTGCTAACAAACATAAGGTAGAATAGAAATTGTTGTTACAAGAATATAATTTATGTGTTTTTAATGTTATTTAAGGTTATCGAAGCACCTCTCAAGCAAAAAAGGGTCTCGCACAGGCAACTCCGGAAACCGTCTTGAATTTTCCATTCTCAACTTCCTCCAGCACGTCCCTTGAACTAAATTAGTTAATACCGAAATATACTTAGCTTAGGACGTATAAACTAACAACGTTCATCATCATGGTTCATAAGGCTAAATGTACTAAACCTGCCGCCAAGGCTTCTAGTCCAGTTAGGGGGTTCGAGAAAAGCCCTAGACTCCATCGGGATCTGATTAGACCGTCCGTTGCACCCAAACCGACCGCTTCGGAAGCACCCAACAAATGGAAGTACAACGAGATGGTCACAAAAGACAGAGAGGCTTTCAACAACCTTCACTTTTGTTAGCTAACACTTCACTCTTCCCTTATTTTACTAACAGCATACCAATGTTGTTAACTGTTGCAGTTTGTGTAGTTAAATGTGAAATAAAATAATCAAATAAAATCTAGGTGCATTGTGCGTTAATTTCGAGCTATCTTATCAATGTGCATTGATACTTGTTCACGCGGCGACCACATGCCTGCCGCGTGATAAAATCCTTGTAAGAATATCGCTTGTTCGAAAAGAAGTAAAACTTGTTCGTTACGAAGAAGGTTGCTGTGCTGCCGGTTGTACATTTGAATATGCTAATATCACCTTAGCCAAGCACGAGAAATGGTTTGGAAATTTTCATATTTTATAGTCTCAATCAAAAAACCCCGCAAAATCTGATTATTTTGCAAAATCGGTTGGGATTTTTATGGTTTTTTTTTTTGCTTCATAATACTTTCGAATACATATCAATGTTCAACTTTTTTACTTTTTTTTTTGTTTTTTTTAAGAAACTGGTTGGGCTTTTGGGTTAAAGAAGGTATTTGTACAAAAACAAAGTTGTTTTAAAGTGTTTTATTCAAATATTCCCAAGAAAAGATAAAAAAAACTTATATGACGCTATATAATAAAATATGGTAAGTGGTGTTTATTCTTTTATTTTTTATTTTATTTTTTTTTGATCCTCAATAGTTGAGAAGAAGGAATGAGTTGAGAAAATCAACAATTTACCTAAGTAGTTTTTACAAATTCCAGTTTTTGATATGTGATTTTTATTGAAGTGTTTCTGAAGGAGAGTAACCATAATAATAATTTTTATTGCTTTTGTTTTTAATCAATTAATAAATCGTTCTTGTCCAACGATACTATAAAAGGAACTACATTTAGAATATAAAATAAGGATCAAATACATAGGTACCTCTTCCCATCTAAAAATAAACAATTACCCTAATGAATTATGTATGATCTAGATGTTGGTAAATATTTGATTTAATTAATGATTTTCTATGCTAGCGTGTCTTGAAAATATATATTAACACTCAGTGGTCACAATTTTTTTTAATGCTATAGCGTTTGTTAATCGATTTACAGGTGCTTTGTTTTCTTCAAAACGTAACACATTCTGTCAAAAATAGTATATAACAATTACTCAAATATTGTACGTTCTGTCAACTGAGCTAATATGACCCTATGCGTAAGTGCCAAAATATAAATTATCAGAGTACTGAAGTCTTATTGGAAGAAGATAGATTACACAGGGTGAGTCATTTTAATTGACCACTCAAAATATCTCGTCCGGAAAGCGGTATCGAAAAAAACTTCTCAGACAAAAGTTGTAGGGGTCAGAGGGGGACACCAATTGGTGACCTTGACTTTGACCTTCAACTTGACTTTGAAGGTCAAGTCCAGTATTTTAAATGGGAATCCCTATTTTTTATTTCAGATTATGTTTTTAGACAAAAAAACAAACACTTTTTGTTTAGGTCATTTTTTCAAAATTTCAAGATGGCGGACCCAAAATGGGGTCAAACTCCTAAAAATCCTTAAATTTGTAAATTACCACCGATTTACACCAAATTTGGTAAGTGGAGGTTTTTGAGGTCGCTGATCACGAATTTAAAGTCGGTTTTGTAAAATCCAAAATGGCGGATTTCGCCCTTGCTCTAAAATATGGAAAATAGTAGTCTCGTTTTTAGCTGCAAAATTGAATCTAGTAAAAATATCAATTGTATTTCTTAAAACAACAGTATGTGCCTTGATACTTTATGAGTTCCTGTCCATATTTGTCATTCTTACCTTTCATGAAAGTCATGAAAAACACGTGATTGTCAATTCTTGCCAGTTTTGAGGAAAAATGATCCCTAAAAAATGAGCCTAATACATCTATTCTCTAAGGGGGTGAAATCATCCTCGAAATATAAAAATACTGTAAAATATTTTTGAAAACTTTGAAAATGAAATATTTTTGCTTTTTGAGTGAGGAAAAATATGGTACAAATAGTTCTTATGCTTTTTGAGAAAAATAACCCGCAGCAGTGTACAAATGCTCTTTAAAGGGGTGAAATCATACCCTAAAGATGGGAATACTCTAAAATATTTTTCTAAAATCTAAACAGGGAATATTTAAAAAAAAAAAAAAAAAAAAATTTAAATATTTTAGCATTAGCGGACATCCGGGTTTCATTTCGAATGATTTTCATAAATAAATCAATGATTTTATTCCCTAAAAGAGCAATTGCATGTATTTGACGGTCAATTTTTCTTTTAAAATGGTAAGAGATAGGGGAGAAGTGGCATGAAAGAGCCAGTTTACTAAACGGAGCAAAAATATATACTTTTAATGAAAGAAATGATGATTTTTTTTTCTTCAATTATTATTCATTTATTAAAGTAGGTAATTTCATAGGAAAAAACCTTGAACACTATAAAAAAATCAACAAAATATTCATTTTTAAAAGATGTGTCTTTTGGCTCTTTCATAACATTTCGGTATTGAAAGAGCTACTAAAAGTTATGAAAGAGCCAGTCTGTATTATAAAGTGTAATTGTGAAAATTATGCAAAAATGATCATATAACCACCAGAAATTACGGTCCGAATGTATACACTTTCTCAAACCATGGTTTTGAGAGTTTTTTTTTGCTTTGGTTTTTGCAAAATGGCCATTTTGCAGAGCAATGTAATAAAAAACTTTGGATTTTTTTACACGAAAAGGATCAACTTTACAAAAAAAATTATTAAATCAAAAATGCTTAAAATTAGCCAAAGAATACATGTGAATTTTTTCGACTATTTTTGGTTTTTTGGATTTGGCCAATTTTTTAAAAATCTAAAAATGTCCCAAAAAATTCTGAAAAAATTCACACGTGTTCTTTGGCTAATTATAAACACTTTTTATCATGTAAAATTTATTCGTAGAATTGATCCTTTTTGAGTAAAAATATCATCAAGCCAGCTCTTTTAAGGCCCATTCACCCGGCTCTTTCATAACTTATTCTTTAAAAAAATATAACCTTCAAAATAACAATAATATCAAAACTTTTGTGGCTCAGCTTTTACGCAGCTGCAAGGCCAAATATATGCACAAACTCAATCTGCAATCCATTTGCCTATATTTGTTTACAATAAAATACCAAAAAACAAGTTAAATGAAGCAAAATACTTACTTTTTGGTACCAAAAACTTTGACTCAATGTGCCGGCGTACGTTGCTTTCGGCGAACTGTCAAATGTTTGTGGGTGACGGGAAATCATTGTTGCCACTTAAAAATAAAATTACCAACCAAATCCGTTCCTAAACTACCAAAATAATGTAAGTGGCTCTTTCAAAACCTGGCTCCTTCATGCCACTTCTCCCCTACATATTTGTACCCTATATTGTGCCCTGTACCTAGCTGCAGACTTATTTTCTTTCATAAATGTAGGAAATATTTGTATGATATTTTTTGTCGTTTGAAACATAAAAAATATTTTTAGAATATAAAAAATTCTTTTAGATTACATAAATGTTTGGACGATGATTTTATCCCTTTAGAAGCATTTGTAATATGCTGAAGGTTTTTTTTGTTAAGAATCACAAGAACTGTTCGTATTATATTTGTCATCATTCAAAACGCAAAAGTATTTCATATTCAGAATTTTAAATATTTTAAATTATTCCCATGTTTACGGTATGATTTTAGCTCTTTAGAGAGCATTTATACCCTGTTACCGTTTCCTTTTTTTTCAAAACGCATAAGGACTGTTTGTACCGTATTTTTCCTCACTAAAAAAGATTCATATTCAGAATTTTCAAAAAAAATTTTACAGGATTTTTATATTTCGGCTTTATATATAGGCTGAGGGTTATTTTTCCTCAAAACTGACAAGAATTGCCAATCACGTGTTTTTCATGATTCGAAGCACAAAAGTATCTTATTTTTAGAATTTTGAAAAATATTCCAGATTTTGAGGCTGATTACTACACCCCTTCCTAGAGCTTATAGGTGGATTTTTAGCCCTTCTTTGTTGAAAACACATCATATTGCATTTTTGATATTGATATAATATAAATAATCTAATAAGAAACATCTTTGTGCTAAATGATAATTTTTTGATGTTGATTTGTGATTTCAACGCTCCATTAGAGGTGATTTTTTAAGATTTTTGAAAAACTAAAAACATTGCCTCTCTTGGCGTTTTATGACGATTAATTTGATACCTGATACATTTTTTTATGTCTTTTCCTTAGTTTGCTGTGAAATGTGGTCACTCTTTCTGAGCTCGTTTATCTTTCTCTACAGGAGCACTACTCTGTTATGATCCTGACATATATTCGCAATGGCTATGTTTATGAGGTATATTCGTAAGAATTATTGCGCATTATTTCATTATATGAAAATAGTGTAAACATCGTAAAGCTCCAAATGAACAATAACATTTCTGATGCAATAAACTTTGCTTATTGATAAATACCAGAAAAAAACAAAAACAAAAATTTGTTTATTTATTTAAGCAGTATACTACAATATATAACTAATCTTAAATGAGTTAGTAAGAAAATGAGTAACACGTGTTGGAATAGAACTTGGGATGAGATTTTTTGATCTAAAATATTAAGATAAAGTTAAATTACCTGGCCCTTGTATGTTAATATACGAACAACTTGAACGGAAAGCAGGTGGAGTGGGCTAAGGGTAAGAAGGATAGTAGACTTTTGTGCAATGACGTTTCGTTCGAAAGGAAATAAGTAATAGCTCCTTAATGCAGACAAATGTTGAAACCGAATTGATAGAAATTAAAAAACAATTTTGTTTACAACATTACATTATACGAAGTGGCAATTAAATAACGAGAATTTTTTTTGCTCGCCAAATGGCAACACTGTCGCAGCAACAACTATCGTGATGGACGAGTTGGAGGTTATGGATCATAAGTTCTAAGTTTCACATCGAACGAGCAAGAGGTGTTCGAGCTGCAGTTGTTGAAAGTTATGTATGTTAGTTAATACGTGAGATTGTAAAAATGAATGATTTATAAAGAGAACAGTGAACAAATACCAAATTTTTTGTTTGTGAAATTAGCCGAAAAATCTGCCGAAGTCTTACGAAAACTACAGTGCTGGTCGTTTATGGCGAAGCCAGTTTATCGAAAGCGCGTTTTTACATATGGTTTAAGAATAATCACGAATCAGTTGATGATTGATTAATTGAGCAGTTGATTTCTTTCTTTGTAAGGGTACGATCTACCTGAAATTCGTCCCAGCTGGACAGGGTGTTACAGGGCTATTCATAAATTCGGAATTTCTATAGTATGCACATCATCAATTTATTTTTATCTTTTAATCTACTCAACGCAGCGACGTAAAACTCACACCAGAAAACTACCATTGCAATCTTCTTTGAAAAAATGTCAACTATGTTGATCTGTCTCCTACCACTGTAGCTACAGTCACTTACGAAACTGAAAAAAAACGTTCAGCAAGTTCTTAACATTCAGGCTTTCCCTAAAATTGTAATGAAAGAGTTAATACAACTGTTTTTGTTTTGTTTTTTAATAACATTCCCCACCTTGTTACATTTTCAAAAAGGTACATACTACATGTACAGGTAAAAATCCCTTATCGATGTATATCTCAATAAAGGTATTTTTATGGACTTTCTGGAGGTTAAGAGAAACCGGAACTGTAACTTCAAACAGCAGGGATTCGCGATTTTGAACATTGGAAGATTCTAACGATGTTGAGCAGAAAATAAACACCTTCAGTCATAAAAAACCCTGAAATCAATACGAAATGAGTCACCACCCTATTAGGAGTGTCTTCAGCTAAAGTCTGGAGGGTTATTCACCACATCCCATCTCAAGGATTACTGAAAGGAGATTCTGAGAGAAGATTGGAGTTCTGGAATGCGACATTGACAACAGGGGTTTCTGGATCGAATTTTGGGGACGGATGAATAGTAATTCATCAGGGATGGTATCACAAACTTTCACAACCTCCATACCTCCCTCGGATACTAACCCACGTAGGACAGGGTTACCTCATTCCAGGATACAATCAGAGTTAATGTATGGGTTGGTATCATCGACAACCATTTAATAAGACCATTCATTGTGCCGCAAGGCTTAATAACCAAAAGTATGCGGACTTTTTGGAGAATAAACTGCCAGATCTACTAAAGGACGTCTCTCTGGATAATCGAAGGGCAAATTTTTACCTACAAGATGGAACCTCAGCGCATAGTGCTAGCACTGTGACGACAATCTTAAGGCCATTTTCGAATTCGCATGCACTTTCACTATTTCCTAACAATTTTTAGTGTACTTTGGAGAACACTTCAAATTCGACAGATAAAATAGTGCAATTGCAATGCAAACTACGTGTATTTTCGATCGCCCTACGCACTATTCGGAGTTTTTAGGAGAACTTTTAGTGAAAAAAATAGTTTTAAGGCCGTTTTCGAATTCACATGCACTTGCACTTAAATCTATTTTTTTCACTAAAAGTTCTCCTAAAAATTCCGAATAGTACGCAGGGCGATCGAAAATACACGTAGTTTGCTTTGCAATTGCACTATTTTATCTGTCGAATTTGAAGTGTTCTCCAAAGTTTTAGCCGCTAATCGAGCCAAAGACCTAAATATTTTATTTCATGAGAATACTCAATGAGACCGTACTTTGGGTGGATATGTTATCCAAGTTAAGACGGTACCTTTTTATAGAGGGTACCAGAACGGCTTTAGACGGGTTGATAGTTAAGCATTGTGATTTTTTCAAGTTCCATATGTCAAGAAATTAATTCAAAGAAAATATACTAGCATTAGTTGCTAAGTTATAGACAAGTCTGCATTTAATGTTAAGTAAGGATATCTTTGTCTATAAGGTAGACTAAATAAATAAATGTAGGTGGTATCTTAGCCCATGGTATCCAGTTAGATAACTTACCAACAATCTGAGATCTGCTTTGTTCAAAGCGTTGATTTCAGTGTAGGTATAGGGTATGGCAAGCTCTTTAGCTTATCGGATCCCAGGCAATTTTTCCCAGTCTATGAACTGTTGATTCTTGGACCATTCTTCTATCACAGCCTTGGCTGAACACCAACTAATGCTGCAGAAGGGCTAGTTGATCAGCAACCTCATTTCGCTCAACGCCGGAGTGTTCCGATATCCAATAGAGAATATGTAACCCTGTTGGAAGTCGCTAGATGTTGAAGTGTATCAAAGCACTCTTTTACGAGTCTCGACGAGAGTGCTTTGAAGGAAGCTTGTCTAACGGAGAAGATATTAATGTTGGCACTCTTTAGTCTCTTGATAATGTTGAGAAGGGCACAGGCTCCAACGGCATGGATTTTGGCCAACAAATCCTAGGCTCTTTGCCCATTGAAATCGAAACTTTGGTATTGGGTCCATAGACACCAGCACCAAGTTCCGTTTTTTGATTCATCTCTAAACCAACTGACGGTTCTGGGGTCCAGTCGGGGCCGTCGCCATTGCAGTCTGCACATTTAGGGATAAGAATCCTGAATTTTTTCCCAAAGCACAATTCCCTGGTCATGTAATCTGATATACAATAGACCCCTAAGTCAGGGATGCGTTGTATGATGTTAATGTTACCATTGCCAACAACTGGCATATCGGATGTAATTTGCATTCTCAGAGCACTAATTGTTGCTGATTTCAAGATGAAAATGAGCCAGGGTTCGAGTCCTACTATCGCCTCCATGACGAGTGTTGGATAAGTCCTCATGGCTCCTGTTATGGACAAGCAAGCAAGCCGTTCTAGTTTGTTGCATAGCAACTGCCATCTACTGTTGAACCTTGGGCCACCATACAAGGGTGGCGTAAGCAACAATTGGTTTGGCAATTGTATTGTATAACCAGAGGATCATCTTTGGTTTAAGACCCCAAAAAGTCTCCTACAGTCCCACAAGGCTCGCTTGGCCTTATTTAGTGAATATCTTAATTGAGTATTCCAATTTAGTTGTTTATGAAGCCAAATAACCTAGATTTTTACTTCATTAGAATGCTCAATGAGCGTACTTAGGATGGATATATGTAGTATCGAGACGGTACCTTTTTGTAAAAGGCACCAGGTCGCCCTTAGATGAGTTGATGGTTAGGTCCTCACTGACACATCATTCAGTGACTACACGAAGTGCGGGCTTCATTAAACTTATCACTGCTGAGTCAAATTTACCCGTAACGATAATTGCCAGGTCGTCCGCATATCCGATGGCCTCGTAATTAAGTTCACATAGGGTGGCTAGAAGGTTATCCACAACCAGAGACCAAAGAAATGACTACAGTACACCGCCTTGTGGGCATTGTGGCGGTACGAAGTAGGCGGTGGAATCAGTTTTTGAATTTGTTCTGAAAGAGTGGGCGTCGGAAACGAGGGAGCTTGGAGCATTTAATTTTTTGTTTTAGTCTTATGTAATTTACAGTCGCGGCCGGACATTTGATTTTGTACATTGTCAAAAGAAAAATATATTATCCTCCCTATATCCAGGAAAGCACAAAGAACTATTTTCGTGGACCGAAAGGACTTCTCAATTTTACTGACTAAGCAACCTTTGTTGATTTACCTTTAATGTAAGCAAACTTTGATCGATAGAGCGGTGTTGATTGATCTAGTTTGCACCTTATATGAAGGTCCAACAGTTTTTCCATTGTTTTCAGTAGGAAAGATGTTAAACTGATTGGTCTATAGGATTTTGGCTCCTCAACGGTCCTCTTGCCCAGTTTTGAGATGAATAAAACTACCACCTTCCTTCATGAAAGGTGGTATAGCTTGCTCTAAATAAATGAATCAATGGATCAAGGATCGTATCCAAACAGTTCTGAAGTAAGTCTGGAAAGATCCCGTCAAGTCTTGGTGCTTTAAAAGGTGGCCTCCTTTCAACCTGCCCATTTAACCTTGTCCCTGTCGAAAATTACACCAGACTTGCTACGGCCCATTCTATCACCAAGATTAGAAGCCACAGGCTGAAGCGAATTTGACCCTAAAATTACCCTGGAAAGTGTACCTATAAAAGGCCTTATGGCTCAATGAAGGTCCCATCGTGCCTCTTTAAGAGTCCAACTCTATTTAAAACGTCCTTTGTCAATACCTTTTGAAAACGGATTGCTTCCGGTAGTGATTCTATATCTTCACAGCGCACAGCACAGGACTCGCGTTTTGAGTGCCTCAGTTCTTTATTGTAGTCAGTGAGAGAAAATCTTTATTAGTCCATCTGCTTAGTGCCATAACCTTCTACAATTACAAGCCGTAAACAGGCCTTTTAGATATGTGCGTAAGTGGTCCGGCAGTTCGAGAAAATGACATTGATACTTATAGCGTGTCGGTGAACCTTCCTTGGAAATTCACATTTATCCGAGTTATATCATTATTAGGAAAACGAATGTGCTAGGAAGTTCAACCTCAGGAACTTTTATAACCAATGGGCTAAAAATGTGAATTAACTCCTAATAAAATTACAGTGATTTCTCGGGTCTCCGGAGCCTATTCTTCTCGAGCTCGTGAGTTTTGATGAGCTGAATTCAGATTCAAAGGTTTTACATATTTTGTTTAAAAAGGTGGTAAAAAGTCAGATGAATTGAAAAGAAAACCTCTGAAGATAAATGTGAGGGAAAGTAGTTTTTAGATAGAAGTTTTAGTTTGAAAGCTGCAGTGAGGTTTTGTCTATGTTTAAGTTGCCCGCCATAAGACCCAATGTACTGGTTGTGACGGATCAGACCACCCTGTCCTATCACTGTGCGTGTGCACCGAACCACTTCATGGCTTGTAATTGTAGAAGGTTTTTTTAATACGCTTGGCCTTATTTAATAACCTCCTCACATGTCTACGCATGTCTGACAGCTGTTCATTTCACCAGGGCACTTTTCATACCACCCTGGCTGGGACTGCAATATGGCTGTCATGGTAGAAAGATATTATAACCTCATGGAGGTGGTTTGCAGCCACTTTCAGTTCACAAATTGAGCTGATAGTGGTTACCAGCATGTCGGTCTTTGAGCTCACCATAGCTCTGAAGGCATTCCAATTTGTTTTTCTTGGAATTGGATTTAAAATGAGTTCGAGCGCCCTGCAATGTCGAATCTAATGTGTTCATGGTCCGACAACAACGATTCATCTGATACTCGCTACATCAATATGAACTCGGGCAGGACCCTGCTGGCGATAGTAAGGTATAACGCTTTTTCTCTGACCTTACAGTCCAAAAGGTACTCACCCCTTTCGTTGACCATTTGCGGCATTTGCGTCACAACCAATGATAAACTGTCGGTTTGAGCGACATTAGTCGACGACTTTCTGGAGTTCGGCTGGTGGGATTCCGTTCTAGAACCGTACGTGGCACTTCCACTCTGCACTCATAGATCAACTTACATGAGTCGATGGTGAGTCCTCGGGCATGGCCACTAACCACCCAGAGCTCCTGGATGAGTGCAAGGGCTATTTGTTTTCCGGCGATAGTTCTGCAAAACGTGGCCCATGCCCCTTTGGCATGGTACAGATTCGCTGGACCACCTTTGTGGCGTTCATTTGTCCTCTTTCGAGAAGGACGTTTTGGCGAGCTTGGCTGCCTTAGCTCGTCGGGACCGTTTTATTTCTGGCACCCTGAAGGGGTTTGGGCAGTTTGTCCACCGGTGCCTGTTTTGCCACCCTGGTAGTTTTAATTGACGACGACCCAATAATCGCCGTCTTAGGGCTGACTTGCCAGTCGCAGCTGTAACCTACCTCAGAGTCTAGCAGTGGAAACAACATTTACTGACCCCCACCTGGTATGACACCGCCTCTAGCGCATGTTGCAACAACCTTACAAGTGGGGTAGGTCTGCGGACGCTGGTCCCTTTCCTTCAGGTTGACTGCTACCCCTAGCTACCGCTTGATCCTTGGTAGCACCTTTAAGGATAACCTTTAGGTGGGCGAATCTGTAGGCGATCCTGCCTTTAAGTTCGGTTAAAATTGACATCGACGCATCGTCGATGGCAATAATTAAATGCAATATTTGACCATGTCTCAACCTTTGCGACATCTTCCACTGCACGGTTGCGAAGACATTTTGGGCATCAATTATATTATTTATTACAAGCTATATATATACGTACAAAACAAACATAGAAACTTAAACGCTAGAACATGTAAACAAATTAAAAACTAGGGAGGACGTTTCACTTCACTCGCTTCGCTTCTCGGATCAAAACACTCGTAAATTCGGTAGACGAGTAAAAATCTCAACAAAAATATCTCTCTGTTGGGCTTACTACCCCAACTCAAAGAATTTTACTAAAGGGAAAGTGAATAGGCGTACTCTGGATACCTTTCGCCCTTCAGTTTTAAGTAGAATTCCCGCATAACGGGCTCTATGCGGGTGATCTTCCCTTCCCGATATCTCGTGGGAATCTGGAATATCTAGAAAACCCCAAAAAAGCTGTTATAGTTCTAACTGCATCCGCCGATGAACGGGTAGCGATCACGGCAGAAAACACTGTAGCCATTGGGTTACAACAATCCACCTTCTGTAGTGGAGCCATTGGGCACTCTACAGAAGAACCTTTTTCGGGAAACTTGGAGAGCAGCTGTGCCCCAACACTGCCAGCACTGTCGTTGCCAAGGGGCGACGGAGGTAGTGCTGTATCTGAGGAAGTATCTTTGGATACAGACTCCGACTGCCACGAGGTGCTCGCCAGTGTAAGTCTGTCTTCGGAGTAGTCAGGACTCATGGCTGTTGGCGCAGAGGTGAGCCGGATGAAGCTTGACGCTGAATCCAGATTTATCAATCTCACCAATGCAGAGAGGAGGAGATTTAAAAAGGCGATGGCAAGTGGCCTCTCCTGACAAAAGTCTCTGAATATAGCAAAGTTTAAGTCTCCTGAGAAAGTTGAGTCAAAAAGGACTCGAACAGAGAATAAGTTCCCTGATTTTTTGGCTACCAAAAAGCAAAAACGACCCATATGGGATCTGCGAAACTCACCTTTAACCAGGTGGTTAGTAGCATAAAATAAGGTCTGGTATCGGCGGACTTGGCAATCGTCCCCTCTCAGCGGAGTAAATGGCTCTGCTGCAGGAGGCGATTGTCGATGCCACGATAGAGATCGTGGACAAGAGAATCCAGCCGGAGTTCGAAGCGTGTTTGCCTCGAACTGGCTGGCTTCTTCTTGTCTGCACAAATGAGCGGACGGCCGACTGGGTCAGAAGCAATTTTGAGTACATTCGTACCAAGAGCGCTTAGTTTCCCCGGACTCACGTGATCCGGGCCTACTTTCCTCAGAGCCTCTCCCTCACAAGCGAGAAGGTGCTGGCAACAATTTATGCCCAAAATGCCTTCTCAACCGTGCAGTGGAAGGTGCTGCAAAGGTTGACACATGGTCAACTGCAACTGTGCTACATTTAGTCATTGCCATTGATGATGCATCGATGGCAATCTTGACTAAACTTAAAGGCAGGATCGCCTAGAGGTTCACCCACCTGAAGCTTATCCTTAACGATGCTACTAAGGATGAAGCAGTAGTAGGGGGAAGCGGCAGTAAGCCAGAAGGAGAGGGACCAGTGTCTGTGGACCTACCCTCTTCCGAGTTTGCTGCAACCGACGCTAGAGGTGGTGTCTTACCAACTGGTGGATCAGTGGATGTTGTTTCCACTGCTAAACCCTCAACTAGTCGAGCCATTGGGCAGGCTACAGCTGCGAATGTTAAGTCGGCCCCTAAAAGCAATTTTTGGCAAAAAGGGCTTCGTGAGTCTCTTCGTTTCCTCATCACGAGTATCCTCAAACAAGAATTTTCAAATTCCGTTAAAAATTACGACTTGTGGATGGTTCTGAACCTATTGGGCCCACTGTGCGGCGGAGACTTACATCTCCCGTTGTGCAATGCGATTTGACCATGTTACTCCAACGGTGGTAGTTTCCGTAATCGGAAAAGAGTCGAAAGAGTCATTATACATGACACCAGCGAAGGCAGAATTGGTAGTTTTGCTAGCCAGCCGCTCGGCGGGTAAAATTGTAAAAAAATCCATCCTGAACTATAAAATTCTTAAAATTTGCATATAATAAGAGAACTGCATGTGTATTGGGTTTATTGGCCGATCGTAATTGGGGTTGCAGGTCATCTAATCTGAAGTCGTTTTTCGACACACACATACAGTTTTCCCAATAGATAAAAACCCAAAAAAAAAAAAATATATATATAAACACAAGCCGTGAAGGAGAAAACGCACATGTAGTGGTGTAGTCCAAGAATGGCCGCGAAATAACATTGCTTTTTTTGGGGAAAGATCCGAAGTATGCCACTCCATGCGCCTGTACTGCTGAACAATAAGTTTTACGCGAAAATGATGTTCTATTAATTATAATATTCGAGTTTGTGCTCTTAAAAACAACTCTAACAACTTTTCCTAAAAAACAGCAACGGCAAGTCGAGTTGGCAGCACGACTTTCAGTGGTAATTTGTTCAAGGGGCTGTAATAGTGACTTTTGAACGCAAGATTCTTTAATATTTTTCCCTTGTCCCTATAATGGTTTTGGCATCATAAGAACGGTATTCCTCTCCAGTTACAATCAGCTGAACATCACTTTTTTGTAAATACGATAGTTCAGCAGATTCGTCCTGTGGAGTGGAATGATACTATCATATTACTTCGCTGCAATCATAGGACTAAATCATCCTATAAATGTGGTTGTGAGCAGGTATATACTTCACGACCAATAATAATATATAGTGTCTCGGGGGTTTTGCAATAGCTCATCATTGGAACTCATCAAAACTAGCTATAAGCTACGTGTGTATTGAGCGAATATTGGACGGTCTGTGGCCAGATATTTCATTTCTAGCCCCATGTGACAAACCTGTAACAAACCTCAAAAATCCCGCCAGAATACGCACTGAATGTATTTAGTTCATTCAAATCAGCGCCACCTTGCTGTCACACACTATTGAACAACGTAGCATCCACGGAAATCATCATAGAGAGCGTAAACTGTTATCGCTTAATCGGTTAGAATTTTGCGCGTAATTGAAAGTGATAACAGCAAATTTTGAATTTTACAAAAAAAAATAGAAAATGTGTGCAAAATTGTGTTATTTGCTTTGAAACCTATAGGTAAGTGAACACCATACCACATACATGTTTTTGTTTACGTTTAACTCAATTTTACAGTAATGTTACACTACCTTAAATGTGAAATAAATAATGAATAATATATATTTTTTGAATTTCTGATAAATATGTGTTTCTTTATTTCGCTAAAGCTGTCCCTATTCAACATAAATTTAATTTTTTATGATCTTGGGCTATAAAGGGTTAATATATTACAGTTACGGCCTGCAGTTTTCTATATGGAATTTTCTAAGAAGACTTTTTTTTCCAATCGAATAAATGCAAATCGCGAAAAGTCTTACGAAGGAACTTCTAATATTTAGGTATACCTGAAATAATTTTCTTAATAAAATGTGATCGCGATTAATAAAATATGGTCGCGCTGAAATTGTGCAAAATCTTACAGAAAATGGAGGAAACCTGAAAAAAAATCGTGTTATTAATGGATTGTTATTGGATACTGATAATTATTTGATAAAAATTAATTTTTGAAAAATCTTGACGAGAAGCTTTGTTTACTTTCTTTAACAAAACTGAAGGAGTGAAATAGCTGAGAGTCCTATTTCTAACATTAAAAGACAGATTTCTTTTATCTTTCCACCCTCATTTAAACCCCCCTCGTAGCAAATATGTTAGCGTATCAACACGCTACTTTACACTCGCCCAGCCCTCCCTCGAAATATCTTCCCGTAATGCCGCAAACAACGTTAATTAAGGATTATAGGGCTGAGCCCACACACTTGTTGTTTCCAATCGACTGCACACTCAATTTGGGTTGCTGGGGATGGCAGCAGGACTACATGACTTTACAGCTTTTATGGCAGGAGGAGTCCATCTGATTTAATACATAAGGTTTTCTTTTTTGTGGTAGAAAAATTGATAATTCCGCTTTTTTTATTGGGTAAGTAAGTTCAGGTACGTGTTTTGTAATTTTAATTATTATATTTTTATACTTTTATTTCTTCAATTAATAATAAGCTGTAGCAATTCAGATACACACCTAAGAAATTGAAATTATTTATCTTAAATTACATTTGTTTTCATGAATCAATTTTCACAAAGCATACTTTCGGCATGCGTAACTAAAACTACTCGAAAATGAGTGTAAAATATTATGAAAATTTAAGCAAAAGTATATGTAGAAAAACGGCGGAGGATTGTGCGCATTTCAATTATTACTCATAATAAAAATAAGATTCGTCCAGGTTAAAGTGAGCAAAAACCCTGTGGCGATAGGAAACATCAGTTGCCACATTTCCACACCATTGCCCTCCGTAAATAACACGAATATTACATTATTAGATAGAATCGATGGGGTGAACATGGCCGATCAAAATCTTTCGGGACATGGAGCACAAAGGGCGTCAATAAATCATATCAGCCATCAGTTTCAGATCTCCTTGACCCCTGCCGGGGAGACATTGTAGCTTTATTACATCATTAGATTGAACTTCCGTCATTTGTATTGCGACGTTCAAGGGAAGTATTGTTTCGTCGTTTGGAAATTGTGCGCGGTCATTTTCCACCCAACAGAAGATGAGTGGAGGAGTTTGTCAGACATTGCAATTGTATTGCGTAGCAATTAACTCCTTTAGAGAATAACAATTCTTGTGCTAAGAGAGCTTATATATTAAGACCTGCATTCTGCAAGCAGACCCTTTCTGTATTCTCTCAAAAAGAAAAAAAATCCTTTTATCTATTCCTTAATCCTTTATTGCTTTCTTAATATCGGGAAAAGTAGTTCAACAACACGAAGAAGATTGATTATCCTTCACCTCACACGAAGTACGTCTGGGGATTTCTATTGTCGAACCAGAAACTAATGGAAAACTCTTCGTAGCACCGGGAGGTTCATATCCTGGTTCTATGGAAGGTTGTAGCTAGAAAAATAAATTGATTATTGTCACGGAAGTATCAGCTGGCTATCTAAGAAGTTTCTTTCGCACTGATATCACGTGATGGAATAATTTCCGCAAGACTTCAATAAGACAGACAGTACAAGGACGTGGACATCGAATCAGCGTTCCAAAGAGTTAGGAAACTTTTTTAGACGAACATTCAAGAAATTCACCGGCTTATGGATTTTCAGTCACGATATATTCAATTTAGATCATATGTGTAGTTCTTATTGAGGCACATAGCAGACATTTTTTCACTTAAATTGAAACGTCTTCTAAAAGAAGTGTTTATTCGCATGTACTTCATTCTATATGAAAACTATATGACTTTGTTTTTAAAAAATTACTATCATTATACATATTATATATCAGTAAGTCTACATTTTACAAAGTTCACTACTGCACTAATTTTCTGATTACGTACAATGAGCACATTAGATAATGTTCCATATATGTTAAGCATCTCCGTACAAACCTATTATTTATTTTGGTCTTTTCTGCTCATCAGTCTCGCGGAAAGTTGATTGCTAAAGTTTTCTTACCTTATGGAATCACTTATTTATGACAAGTCCACCGATGAATTAGTAGGTATATGACATTTTGGCGCCGGGGTGTTTTTATTTTGACATGCCAAACATGTCGCTCTACGGACATGTTAAAAAGTGATAGCTAAGTTTTAATTTTCACAGGATTGTTTAATTAAATTATTTAAAAAATAAGGGTAAACTTGGCCAGTGAAAATCGTGGGGCGTTTGGATCTATACCACCCCCAACATGTCGCTCCATCGACATGTTTAAAAATGATAGCTAAAGTTTTAATTTCCACAGCATTGTTTAATTAAATTATTTAAAAAATAATGGTGAGCCTGGCCACCGAAAATTGTTGGGTGTTTAGGGTCTCCACCGCCCCCAACATGTCGCTCTACGGACATGTTGAATAACGAAAGCTAAAGTTTTAATTTTCGCAGGATTTTTCAATTAAATTATTTAAAAAATTGTGCTAAACTTGGCCACCGAAAATCGTGGGGCGTTTGGATTAAAAAAATAAAAAAAAAATTTAAAAAATTTTAACCGAATTCGTTTATACTTACATAAAAAATTGACGTATTGGGTTGAGTCATAAATAAGTTCTGATGCAAAGAAATGTGCACTTGTTATTCCAAGAACTCTCAAATACGCGTCATATCAATTACATTGTAGGAGTAACTACAATACTTCAATGCCGTATATATCACAAATTTTTTCAGCCGTTGTTGCAGCGTTATTGCTTAGTTTATACTTCCACATCACAACATCGGAACTTGTTGATTTATAAATGGTAATGGTATATATGACACTAAAGTATTGTAGGTACTCCCACAACGTAATATATATGACGCGTATTTGGGAGTTCTTTTAATAAGAATTATGAGTTATGATTCAACCAAGTTGGCGGGCTGTTTTTTTTTTATATTTTTTAAATTTCATTTGCAATTTTTTTAAATAAACAGTATCTTGTGAAATAAAAAAAAAAACTACTCACGATTTTCCAAAAATAAAAATAAAATAAATAAAAATATATTAATAATAATTGAATACTATATTATCAACATTTTTTTAATTCTCATTTTTCTAATGGATCCTCTCATACTTCTCATGTTGTGATTTAATTCTATTATCATTTATTAAATTTAATGGTTCTTTTCGGTATAGTATATACACATTTTTCAGTTGTAATCTTCTGGTACTTTTAATTGTTGACTTTTTACCGTATCGAAAAATTTTGTTCGGTACTCGTTCCAAGGTTCATTGTGCTCTCGTGCGATTATTGACTCTCACTAAATAAATTAATAAATTTATTAATAATGATCACAATATACAGCGTGATCCAAAAGTATGGAAACGGCTAAATAACTTTCGAGGAATGCATTTTGGAGAAAAAAGTTGTAGACAAAAGTTTTAGGAATTTTCCCCATCTATTAAATGATGACCTTAGATTTGATGGTCAACATGGCCTTGAAGGTCATTTCAAGGTCAAGTTGACTTTTTTAAATTGGAACCCTTATTTTTGACCACGGAAATGGAAAGAGCGGACAATTTTACGTCCAACTATGACCTTTACCATGACCTCGAAGGTCATATCAAGGTCAAAATGGCTTTTTTAAGAAGAACCTGCATTGTTACTGCGGATTTGCAAAGAGTGGAAGTTTTGCGTCCAAATGTGACCTTGACCACAACCTTGCCCTTGAACATGACCTTGGCAATGACCTTGAAGGTTATATCAAGGTCAAGGTGGCTTTTTGAAGGGGAACCCATATTTTTGACCACGGAAATGGAAAGAGCGGAAGAGTTAACGACCGACCATGGTGAAGTCGATTAAGGCAAGGTCAAGTGTGTCATGGTCAAGGTCACATCCGGGCGGAAAACTTCTGCTCTTTCCAAATCCGGAGTAACAATGCAGGTTCCCCTTTAAAGAACCATCTTGACCTTGATATGACCTTCAAGGTCTTGGTCAAGGTCATAGTCGGACGTTAAATTTTGCGCTCTTTCCATTTCCGTGGTCAAAAATAAGGGTTCCAATTAAAAAAGTCACCTTGACCTTGAAATGACCTTCAAGGCCATGGTCAAGGTCAAATCTAAGGTCACTATTGAATTTGGGAAAATTCCCAAAACTTTTGTCTACAACTTTTTGCTCCAAAATGCATTCCTCGAAAGTTATTTAGCCGTTTCCATACTTTTGGATCACCCTGTATAATAATACTAATAATAATAATAAACAAATTGAATACACTAAACTTACCATTAATGAACACTTACCACCACAATAGATCACTTAACAACAATCAGAATAATACATTTTTCATAAATTTTAAAAATCTATAGAACAAAAAATTGTTTTTAAATTGTTTATATTAAACCTTAATATGCAGAGTAAATGATAAATCAAACGGTGTTTAACCCGGCGTCGATGACGCTGGGTCATAATGACCCGAGGCGATTTAAAACGGCCATATTTTTTTGCATGTGTTTTTGACTAAAATAATAAACATTTTATTTGTAAAATGTATTGATATTATTTATTTATTTTTTTATGCACTAAGAGCCCTTAAATAATAAATAATTTTCAAAATCAAGATAACCCTTTCAGTTTTGGTACAAAGCATCGATAAAATTCGGGTCACGGTGACCCGGCGTCATTGTCCGCGTAATTATTTTCACGTCATCGACGCCGAAAAATTGCGAAAACTAATTGGTCACAATTTTTTAACAAATGGAGAGATCGGTAAAACGTAAATACTTTTTAATAAAGTCGTCATTTTTATTTCATTTCCATTTTATCATAAAAAAATTAAACCTATTTAACCAGTTAACTGTGGTGCCCTCATCGAGCCATGACGAGTATATTCGTCAATCACAGAATAAGTTGCGCTGGTAAGATAAGGCCATACAAAAAAACCTCTCCTCAGATCGTGATAATTCTATGAATTTTTGAATGAATCGTGGGATAGTCAGTATCGTCTGCTTATTTTTGGTAAACAAATTGATTGAATTCTTGGAACACTAAACTGAGGGAGACAATTTCCAAGAAAAATTTGTGCCTCTCAGTTCATGGGCTTTGTATTTGGAATGTTTTTTTGTTGACATTCTTGCAATTAGCCCCTTTCTCTGCCTTTATCTCGTCAATGGCATTTCAAATGAAAAGTTAGAACATGTTTTTAATAGTTTTAGAATACATATGGATATTTGTGGCAAATTTGATGGTTAAAATATCGAAAATATATACATATGTATCATTAGTAACTAACTTTCTTCACTACATTTTTAAAATAATTGTTTTGTATTAAATAGATGTTATTTTTTTATAACAAAATGAACATGAAATAAAAATGACGACTTTCCTTTATTAAAAAGTATTTACATTTTACCGATCTCTCCATTTGTTACAAAATTGTGACCCATTAGTTTTCGCAACTTCCTATTGGGCACCCTGTATAAAAAGGATGAAATATTTATGGAATTTATCGATACGTTTCTCTTCTTTTTATCGGTGGACAGGGGTAGTGCCCCAAGTTTTTAGGTGGAGAATAGTACATTTCCTCTACAAACACATTTTTTTATCATGTCCGTAGGGCAACATCTTGGGGGCAGTGGAGACCCCAAACGCCCCACGATTTTCGGTGGCCAAGCTTACCACTATTTTTTAAATAATTAAATTAAACGATCCTGTGAACATTAAAACTTTACCTATCACTTTTCAACATGTCCGTAGAGAGACATTTTAGGCATAAAAAAAAAAACAACGAACGCCTTACCGCCAAAATGCCATGTACCTAACTTTAGCAATCAACTTTCCGCGAGACCGATGGTCAGTGTCCTAAAAAAAAAGCTATTCAACCGATTGCTTTGAAATTTATATATGTTCTTCTACTCATTAATAGTTATCGTCCGTACCAGAATTGTTTATTTTCGAAAATATTTTCTTATTTTTTTTAAACGATTTTTAACAAAAAAAAAAAAAACCAAGATTTTCGTAACTTTTTTTTTCTACAGTCCGCCATTTTTTGGGCGGACTGTAGAAAAAATGTTTCTACAATTTAGCTCAATAATCCATGAAAATTCCACACTACCTCAACTTCAAAGTCCATTATCTCAAGAAATATCTATGTTAGCGATTTGGTGTTCAAGAACTTTTTGGAGGAAATTGAATTTCCTACAAGTTTGTTATATTCACTTTTTCTGTAACTCTTGTTGTTTACGAGATAGGGGTAAAAAGCGCGAATTTCATGGAAAAATTGGGGTTAGTCACGAGTATTACCTCGCTGGTGGGCGGAGTTAGGGTTACACCGCAATGGACACTTTTGTAGAGCATTCAATTCTGAAGAAATTCTACCATTGATCAAGATTATACCATATAATGCCTCTGAGCTGTAGAGTTTTGAAGAAAAATAATCACAGTTTACGTGTATTTTATATGGGAAATCTTTATACGCCCTGGTCTAGTACGTAATATTAATATTAAGAGCTCCAATTTTCAGGGAATTTTTGTTTAGGTATTTGCCACAAAATTTCGAGGTGTGACTGACAAAAAAAAATAGTCACGAAAAAAAAAGCACCGTAATGTGTATTTTTCTCAAAAGCATTAGTTATTCTTTCACAAACTTTTATTTTTCACTTTTGGGTGGAATAGATATATACTACATTTCAGTCTTCCTAGATTTAAATTCAAAATCCAATTCTTTCAATACTTTAAATAAACGCTGCACTTGACACTTTTTGCACGCACATCTTTAATAAAAAAAAAAATCACCCAAATAAATCAGAAAGCAATTTGCTACACAGCAGACACCAAAACCAGACATTCGCATGATGAAACCCAGTGCTACTCTGTTGGGGAGGAAATACGTTGTCTCAAATATTCATCATAAATCCTTTTTATCTTATAATAATTTGAAGGTGTCCAACGACGCGAGAAGTAAGTGCCGTTGACAGCAACTTTAACTTGGACTTCCTGCGGAGATGTTTTAATTACCGAAAGGGAATGGTTCTGCTGTGTTACACTTTGTGCTTGAGAAAATCAAAATGTTCAGATAACATCCCTGCTGAGCCGCTGCTTTGCGAGCGTAACACGATAATGCGGCTTCATAATGTGAACGCAGAAAGTCTAAAATATTTTAAACGTCGGCCAATAGCAGCATTTAAATAAAATTAGAGAAGCAGATATCTGCTCATTTCTGAATTTTGACGGCATTAATTTAAGTCATTGCCACACTGCCCCTAAATAATTAGAAGCAATTATATATCCAGCTGACGAAGAGTCCAGTGTACAATATGTGTAGAGACAGCAAGGACATGACTGAAGTCACTGAGGATGCTCGTGGTCAGCGTTTGTTCCATGAAAAATTGAATGGCATTTATTTCATCCGGACTCACATTTGATTTAAAATAAATTCTTTGTTACTTTCCTACCCGCGTTTAGCGAATTGATCGAATAACAGCGGAGTTTTGAAAAAAGAACCCCTGTTATTTGTAGGTGGGCATAGCCGCGCGACACGTGTCGTCGATTTTGCATATGCAAATTTTTTGCAGGCACGTAATTTTTTACTGACGACAGAAAGTATAAAGGGGATTTAATAAAAGTTGAGCAATTTTATGACATGATTAACTTATACCTATCATGCAGCGTAAACATACATATACTCTATAAAAACTATAAAATGTATTGGTGAACTAAAATGAATAATTGAATAATTCTAAAGTAACATCACAAATTTATTAACAGGAAAAACAAAACAAAAAAATTGAATCGATTTGTTTGAAAGTACGAAAATATGAATTTTATAGTCCTTCCACTAACAGTTTTTAAAATACGCATAACTTTTGAATAAAACAAAAATATTCCATACAAATGCGTGGTTGCCTTAAACGGAATAATAACTTTACCTACAATCTACATATATCATCTAGAGCTTATAAATGAAGGATTTTTTTTAAAAGGATATTGACTGATCATTTTACGATTTACAATTTTTTTAGCAAGATAACTTTGAAGAATGCCTATTTGGATCTCTTGAAAATTTGTTCCGATTTTTAATTTTTATCTGCTTCCATATTTATTTTCTTACAGATTGATAAATTAGATAACATTGTTCAATGTAAATATAATATGTAGTAAGGCTTTTTTTAAATTAAATAAAAACTTTTTATTCTACATACTATATTCTGCAGTAATCCTATGTAATAACTTTCACAGGCGGAAGAAGTAAGCTAAGCAGAACCTGACACGCTTCTGGCACGCGTCAGTCGGATAATTCATAAGAAAACGGACGACTAATAGAAAAATGGATGCAATAAAACGTGACACGAAAAATCGCTTAATTTTTATTGATCCCCTTCTGAAGCCCATCCAAGTCTATGTATTGCTGGAGAAGCCTTGTGGTTTTGTACGGAAGAAAAAAATGTATCCCTGAATGGCTTCGCTATCCTTCCCGGCCTCACTGAAAAGAACGCAGCCAACCGGAAAGAGTAATTGTGTATCATTTGGTTTAGACCTAAGCCTACGTGCTATAGAACAAACCTATGACAGTGATAGGGAGCGGCATTACTCAGATATGGGCGACAAACGCTGCTAATGACTGTGGTTTATTTAGGGATAGCAAGTGGTTCTGGTAATTATCCAATTGTGTCTATTGTTTTTTAATTGTAGAATTTCATTAGTAGTTGAAGGTCATTAAAGCAAGATTCATTCAGCGTATGTGTAATTAAAACTAATACAACTGAAATCCGATACCGCGTGCGGTACCAGCGAAGTTAACATATGTAAAATACTGTGGTTAATCGTTAATTATATTCATAACTCAAAAACATTTTTTGTTTTGTTTTCACTGTCTGAAGAATTTGGAAGTACATGTTAGATATAAATTCCTCAAAATTCCATGGAGCCTGAACGTATGCAATTTGGATAAACAGTATCAGCCATATAAATCGACTTGTTTCAATTTGGGTAAAGCTACTTAACATACAACAAGTTTAGTGGTAAACCACAATTTTTAAATCAACCTGAAATCGTTCGCTTTGCACGAGGTTCGATCGAAGCTCTAAGGCAAACCTAAATAACTTGTTAATTGTTTAAATTTGGGACTGGAGCTGTTGTTTATATTAATTTAAATAAAGCGATTACGAGACTATAGGTCACCGACTGGGATGATATTTTTTGTAGGAGATATTTTTGATACATTATATATTTGGAATCTAATCAACATGGTGTCGAGCTTTAGTCAATAAGTAATATTAGTAAATTTATTTATTTTTTACTTTCAGGCATGCAGCACAAGCAATTTGTTATGTATACCTTTATACTTTAGTATTTAATTATATAGTTTAACCCTTTGCGGTCGAGATGTTCTTAGTATTACTAAAATTTATTTATATATATTATTATAGTAATATAATGAATAATGACATACATAACTAAAATATTTTTGCCTCTTTAAAGTCGACTTTCGAGCTAATAAGTAAAAGTATGATGTCGTTTATATGGCGACATTCGACCGCAAACGATTAGTATTTTCAGCAATAATTATTAACATTTTAATTTATAAGAAATGTGTAAATTTTTTCCTTATATACGACGACCATATCTGGAACACTACTCACTTAGAAAGCCTCATCCCAATCGTTCGTCAATGGCAATGCATAATATTTGGGATTTTCCAAAAGAGAGTGACTTTTCGTATAATTTGGACCAAAACTATGCAAAAGTACCATGGAACATTTTTCCCAATTCAATTTAATTACCTATGTCTTATTCACTGATAACCATTTATGTTATTCAATTTATCTAGTGCTTTTGTGCAAAACAGTATTAGCCATACTATGTGTATTAGAGAATAGAAATAAAATCCTCAATATATTGGAGATGTCTTGTCTCATTTTAATACTACATTCGCTCTAATTAATGTAACCGTTCAAATAGTGTGTTTCTTCCCTAGTCAAGTTTCCTTGGCTATCCCTATTTATTCAACATATTTTTAAGTTTTAATATAATATATTGTTGTTATTTTTCGTGAAAATGAAAAAAGATTTTCTTATATAATATTTTATTTAATTATATATTCTTCATTTTGGTCCAATACCTTTTGCCATCTTTCTGGCAGTAACATGATTCCACGCTCATAAAACTTCTGATCTTTGCTGGCAAAAACCTGATCCAAGTCATTTTTGACGTCCTCATTGAACTTAAGGTTTTGCCGTCTAAAATTTTTTGTAGAGAGCGAAACAAATAATAAGCCGAAGATGTCCGATCCGGAAAATACGGTCCCATCCAAGCTGTACTACTGAGATCAAAAAGTAAAGCCAATTTTGAATTTAAATTGCGCGGGTACATCGATTCGAGCAAATCTTCTTGTTTTTAGGATGTTGCAGAAGGCCTTCGGCGATCAGGTTTTATCTGAACGAAATATTTACAAGTTTTATAAACAGTTCAAAGAAGGAAGAGAAAGCGTTGAAGACAAACAGCGTCTCGGACAACCATTAACATGAACAAAATGTCAATGAAATCAAAGATTTCGTGCTCAAAAATCGTCGGTTGACAATTAGAGCCCTTGCTGATACTGTAAACATTTCATTTGGATCGGTCTAAACTATTTAGAAAGAATATTTGTGCTTGACAAGAGTCACATCTCGATTGTTTCCAAAAACACTCAGTTTCGGGCACTGCACTGCATTGGTTCTTCGAGACTTTTTCATTAAAAGTTCGATGCATGTCGTTCCACAACCATCGTATTCGCCCGATTTAGCTCCATGTGACTTTTGGCTATTCTCTAAGCTCAAACGACCCTTTTGGTGACACCGTTTTGAATAGACTGATGAGATAAAAGAAAAATCGAAGAAGGAACTGAAGGCTATTCCAATATCGAGTTTCAGAAATGTTTCGAGGATTGGAACTCGGAGGACTACTTTGAAGGGGATAATATAGATTTGGAAGAATAAATAAAAATTTTCATAGTTATAAACAAATTGGCTTCACTTTTTGATCACAGTAGTAAAAGCTTTTGGCGAGCTATCAAACTTGTACAGATCAATTCTGGCCTTTTCTGTTTGAGTGAATCATTTAATTTGTCCAATTGATGACAGTAAACTTCAGATCATGGTTTGTCTGGTAAAAACTAAAAAGAACCGATCCTCTTGAAATCCCACCAAACAAACAGCATGACCTTTTTTTTGATGAATATCGATTTTTGAAGTGCTTTGAGCCGGTTCATCTCTTCTATTCTCTTGCGTTTAACATTGTTGTCGACAACCCACTTCTCGTCCCTAGTGATGATTCACAAAGAAACCTTGCTATCTCTGCTGTCAAAATATATAATGACATTACGGTTTAAGTGTGAAGTTGGCTGCGAAAAAATACAATTAAATCCTCTGTTGAGAAAAAACGAAATTACTTTCCGAACACCCCAATAGTTTTAAATTATTCCTCTTAGCAAACAGATTTTATAAATTGTTCATTTCTGGCAACTTCATGCAATAGGTAATGATCCATATTATCTTAGTAGATACGACTAAATAAACCACAGAAACGTCAATAATATAATAAGCAGCATTTTATCCTGACCGCAAAAAATTTTTTCAATTATGAGGACATTTGGATTAGCTTCTCTTCTTCTTAAAAAGAACATATGCTTGGGTATATGGGCCTAACTGAGATGAAGAACAAGGTGCAAAGTGACTGTTGGCACGAAGGGGAGTAACAATAAGTTCGCCAGACGTTACAACTCTATTAAAGTTGAAGTGGTATAGAAGGAACTTCAGTTGGGTGCACCCTCTTCACTGCTTTTAATTTTTCGAGTGATAAATCACAGAGACATGATAACAACAGACAAACACGTGCCGTGCCGCCCTCATTTTTCGCTTAACCTGACGAAGGGAACAAGTGCTGTGAACGATCCCTTTAAGTCATTATGGAGGCACGAAATGGCAAAGTCTGGAGGGTGACCGTGCAAAAGTTAAGAGTAAGTAAAATTCCGATTGTGTTGGCGACACTAAGCCGTGGGAGTTTGTCTTTCCCACGGGAATAGCGGTGAAAGGATACTTTGCGCCATTAATTCTTCCCATTCGGTCTAAAATCTGAACGTGTTAGAGAACATCAATATTTCATTGCAAAATTTGATAACCAATTTGAAAAGTTTTATGTAACCATCACGGATTGAAGAACTTGGAATTTTATATTAAAACCGATTTTTATAATGATATACAAACTTAATACTTTTAATTAATACAAAATAAAGCTTATAATTTATTATTTTAAAGAGCGCAGCAAAAGTGACTAAACAGACTATTAAAAATGTACTTTGTTGAATGTTACGATTTTATTTGTAATTTTTACATATTGCATTTATACATATGATACTAAAACTATGTTACAAATTAATAATTCATTCACCTTAGTAAGATTTTTCTCCACTCTCCACTATAATACAGAGGGTCCGAATTTGTATTATATTCTTAGAAATACAAGCATATATTTAATTTTTTATTTGTTTGTTAAATTGTGATAATGTTTCCACTTATTAACTTTAAAACAATACGCTATTTTACCTCTAATAGGCTCATAGGACCACCAGTCATCTAGAGAACTGATCAGCACCAAGCGGTTGCAAGGAATAATTTTCAAAATACTGAGAGACGTCATACTGCCGTTATTCGAGAAAATTAATTCACAAAGTCCAATTAGCCCCAAAAGTTATTGACTTTAGGATGTCAATTCTTATTAGGAAGAAAGCGATAATATTTTTAGCGGCACTTGCTTGAAACTGCTTTCTTCCAATTAGCTCGCGCCTGTGCTGCTAATTAGCATTCAGTTCCATGTCCGGAGAAAAGGAATTATCAGGACTGTGAGCCGGCCCGAAGGAAGCCCTTTGTTCTTTCTCTAAATCGTGCGGCAACATCTGCTGATGATTATTATACGAAGTGATAAAATATCAAGAGTTAATCATAATTCCCAAACATTCACTACAAGAAGTTACTCGTTGTCGATAGACGCGTTCTTTACGCCTTTGTTCAGCAACCTTTTTAGAGAAGCAAAGGCAATTTTTGGGGTGTGGGCAGAGTGTTGTACTCCGTACCTAACCTCAGATGAGAAAATCAATCGAATGTCCCCTTAAAAAGATACTCCGTTCGCCAGAAGAAAAGCATTAAACTTTCTTTTCCATTGTAAAGTGGCAATTTGACCAAATGGCCACGATAAAAACACAATACAGCTCTGAAGATTTTAAATTCAGCACACATGGAAGAGTTTAAATCCGGTATGATAAGAGTTTTGGGCAGAGGAAGGTGGCGGCGACCGTTCATTTCGTTTGGTCTTCAGATGAAACTATCAGCAGATCGCAATCTTTAAATGGAGTTCTGTATGACCTTTTGTTGGCAGACGATTCGTTCTATTTCTAGGCAGATAAAAGGGATGAAGGATCATAGCACATGCACTAAATGGGACCGTCCATTAAAGCTAACTGGTACATCTAAAGTACATATCCTTGTAGTACCTTTTTGGTATTCCGATGGTTCGGTTGCTTTTTGGTTCAAGATATCGAAGGAAAAGTGATCAAGGAGGAATTAACGTTTTAATGTTAGAGTAAAATTTGGACAGCTTCTGTATCAAAATATATAATATTTATATCTATATACATATATCATTCTCTTTCACAAATTTAAGGGTACTGTCCAGCTAGTATAATATTGGAAGGTTTGAAGGGGTATAATGGAAATCATTGCCTAAAACCCCTAATATTCTTACTATATTTATACATATGTGTAGCTTGCTGCAGTTTTACATCAAAATATTCAATTTGCTATTGAAAATCTTCGAAGTACATAACGGTTTTTACTTAAGATTAGGCGATTATTATTATATGTACATATATACACGGTTTATCTTGCATGTTGTTGGCATGTGAGTGTACAGTTTAGGAGGCAATGGTTATCTTGCAAAATGCGACTACAAATATTAAAGACAAGATACACAAATACATTTTGAACACAAAGGACCCCGCACAAAGTCAATAAAAATTTTGATAAAATGTTTTAAAACTTTCTCAAATGATAGTTTAAGGTGTGCTGAAAAAAAGTTCAATAGGCGCATAGCATACCAAAACTATGATGTTGGATAAAATTGCAAGTGAATGTACCATGTGCCGGAGTATACGGTTTATGCGTGTGTGTTTGCGTACGTAGGCGAGTGTGTGTGTGTGTGTGTGCGTGCGCGTAAGTGGAGCAAATATTTGTGCGTGCGCGTGTGTATGTGCATAACTGTTAGGCTGTTATTGAAAAATTAAATGCTGAGAAGTTTACAGACATGAAATAAAATGTCTCAAAAAATCACAATCTTGTAGTATAATTGGGAGGCGTCCAGAAAAAAAGGGAACTGCGAAAATTCAAAACAGTCAAAGCTGAAGTGAAAATACTTAAGAAGTCCTTTTGACAGTTCAAAATAATCTTAAGAATCTTTTCTTATAAAAATATCGGTCGATTGCTAGAATTCCTTATAAGACTATGAAGGAACGTCTGCACATAAGCAGGAATAGTTATTTTCAATCCAAGGCAGTGAAGTTCGTTATAACTCTCTCTCTTCCTATTGCATTTCGAAATTTTGATAATATAAAAAATAAGTGGTCTCAGAATAATCACTGTAGGGGAGAAGTGGCATGAAAGAGCCAGTTTACTAAACGGAGCAAAAATATATATTTTTAATGAAAGAAATGATGGTTTTTTTTCTGCAATTATTATTTATTTATTAAAGTAGGTAATTTCATAGGAAAAAACCTCTAAACACTATAAAAAAAAAAATCAACAAAATATTCATTTTTAAAAGATGTATCTTTTGGCTCTTTCATAAAATTTCGGTATTGAAAGAGTTACTAAAAGTTATGAAAGTCTGTATTATAAATTATAATTTTGAAAATTAAGCAAAAATGATCACATAACCACCAGAAATCGCGGTCCGAATATATACAATTTCTCAAACCATGGTTTTGAGAGTTTTTTTTGTTTTGGTTTTTGCAAAATGGTCATTTTGCAGAGCAATGTAATAAAAAACTTTGGTTTTTTTTACACGAAAAGGATCAACTTTACAAAAAAATTTATAGAACTAAAAATGCTTAAAATTAGCTAAAGAACACGTGTGAATTTTTTCGACTATTTTTGCTTTTTTGGATTTGGCCAGTTTTTGACAAATCCAAAACTGTCCCAAAAAATTCTGAAAAAAATTCACACATATTCTTTGGCTAAATATAAACACTTTTTATCCTATAAAATTTATTCCTAGAATTGACCCATTTTGAGTAAAAATATCATCAAGCCAGCTTTTTTAAGGCCCATTCACCCGGCTGTTTCATAACTTATTCTTTAAAAAAATATAACCTTCAAAATAACAACAATATCAAAACTTTTGCGGCTCAGTTTTTACGCAGCTGCAAGGCCAAATATATGCAAAAACTCAATCTACAATCCATTTGCCTACGTTTATTTACAATAAAATACCAAAAAACAAGTTAAATGAAGCAAAATACTTACTTTTTGCTGCCAAAAACTTTGAATCGATGTGCCGGCGTCAGTTGGTTTCGGCGAACTGTCAAATGTTTGTGGGTGACGGGGAATCATTGTTGCCACTTAAAAATAAAATTACCAACGAAATCCGTTCCTAAACTACCAAAATAATGTAAGTGGCTCTTTCAAAACCTGGCTCCTTCATGCCACTTCTCCCCTACTAATTTCCATTACAATCCGTTGAAATCGAGAAAGGTTGGTCGCCATCTTGGATTTGATAATTTTGATAATATTCGAAATTAGTGGCTCCGGAATAATCATTGTACTACTTTGAATTAAAACCCGATGAACTAGAGACATTTGGTTTCCATTGTGGTGGGAAGCCGTCTCATCAAAGGAATCGCTGAAGTTTGATTTTACATATGTATTTTAAAAAAAGTAGACTGTTTTGTTTTTTTTTAAATAAAATCAATGAGAAGAAAATATTTAAAACGATAAAATCAGTGAGAAGAAAATATTTAAAACGATAAAATTATCTTCATTTAAAAATAAATAATTAAAATTTATAATAAAAAATAAAAAATGTGAAATTTAATAATAGGTAATTAAAAAATAAATAAATTTATTAAAATTGTATATAGCTAAATCGCTATACCATATTGGATCCGCCATCTTGGATTTACAAATGTTGATAATATTCGAAACTTGTACCAATTTTCATTAAAATCCATCGAAATCGAGACATTCTGGACGCCATGTTGAGTCCGCCATCTTGCATTTAGAAATGTTAATAATACACAAAATTAGTGGTCTCAGAATAATCATTGTACTAATTTCCATTACAATTCTTTGAAATCGAGAAAGGTTGTTCGCCATCTTGGATTTGATAATTTTGATACATAAGAAATTATTTATATAGAAATTTCTCTCGAAAGTGTTATAGTCACCATTAGTACAATTTCCAAAAACTCGATCTTATGAAAGCTGGCTGCTCACTTCGGCAGCTTTTATAAGACCCAGTTTTTGGCTGCTCACTTCGCCAGCTTCAAGCGGGCGCGCTGTGTCGAATCCACAGTGCTTCGTTTATAATATCATTATTACTCGTCACATGCATTTCTAACTCCTAGTAGCAAAGAGTATCTATTAACAAGAGGCGACACTCGTGACGTATTTCCTTATCTTTTTTCGACCTTGGTACCGTTACAGGAATGAAATGGGAATTTATGCTAGAAATAGTTAGTAATAAAGAAAGCATAAGTGAGAGAAAGACAAAAATTTGGGGCGAAAAGTGCAGGGTGCACCTCACAAAAATCTTTTATCACAAAACTTTTCTATGAACACATTACACGCTGCCTTTTCCACAGCCACACACCAAACACATTATATTATGCTTACCCATCATTTATCTAAAGCACATTTTATTTTATTTAATTAATTCCGTCTAAAAAAGCACTTTTTTACTTAAAAACTTTTAAGCTTGTTCACATTTACGAACAAATCAAGACCACCCGGTACTTTCCGCAATGCGAGCGGAGCACACAATAATCTAAAACCAGAGCGCCTTTAAAAATGCACAATGAAAAAATGTAAACAATCTCGTCCGTATTCATGCTCGGTGTGTGCTGCCTGCCTCTTCTCCCTTCTCCGATTCGGCATTTCCCTATAACTTAAAATTGCGAGGGGAGGTAAACTTGAGCGATCTAGTGCTAGTGCAGCAAACTGGAGCGCCTTTAAGAACGCGTTCATAAAAAAAGCTTCAGTTTATAGCTTACGCTGTAAAAGCTGCTGTGAGAACTTTTTGGTGACTATTTCTCTCTCTACATTTCTTATAGGTATTTACAGAGGTAGTAGCCCTGAGCTGCTTTATCTAATGGGAAATTTTTATGGGTGTATTTTCGAGAGCTTGCATATGGGTTGGAATTTTGAGAGGGTATTAAAGTGTCGCTTCTTGTTGAAATAGATATTCTTTGCTAGTAGCCTGTCGTTTTGTCATTGTGTACGAAATAAACAGTTTCCCTCTACTCTCTGCGTTCCCCGCGCTTCACAGATCGTTTTAGTCGCGGCGTCGAAAGCACACCGCGCGCCTGCCGTCGATAAGGTTACCCGCGACGCTCTACGCGATATATTATATCTTTGGCTATTAACCAATATTATCGAATTAAGCTTGTCATAGTGTTTTTTTTTTTTTTTTTAATATAATGAGTCGTAGGCCGCTAACACGAAGTGCAATACTTCAGGAAATACTACTACGCTCTTCAGAGCTCAGCGACCAAGGTTCAGAAACCTCCGACTACATCGTTTCAGAGGGAATTCCATCTGCTGAGGAATGAAACGGCGGATTCAGATGAGGAGGATTTGCCTCTTTCAGATATAAGCAGCTGTTTTACGGGGCGTAATAAGGTAACAAAGTGGTAAATATCCAACAACAACAGAGTGAGACGCCAAGTTGAAAATATTCTCACTCAAGATCCAGGTACTCGTAGGAATGGCGTGGGGGAGACAACATTTATACAAGCCTGGAATTTATTCAGTACGGAGAATATGATTGAAAAAGTTGTTACACATTGCAACGAATTTATTAAAAACAAAAAGCGCCGTCGTGTGACAGACCACGTGACTGCAAACCGATTGATGCTGTAGAAATTCGAAAATCTTTGATCTTTGAAGATGTCACACGCGAATTCAGAGTATTTATATTCAAGTGCGCTATGCAATTGCCCAACCGGTTCCGAATTAGATGGTGAATGTTCAAACAAAAGAAAATTGATTTCTAGTATAAGTTTTCCTTTTATTTGATTTACGAAATATATAATGTTTAAGCTCCCACTTCCAACAGATTTTCTAAATTTCGATTTTTTAAAAACGATCTCGATGTTGACGCCCGGATTTCCACTGTTCAAGTGAAGTGGTTTTCTACATTGTTCTGATACCTTGGGGAAAAAAGACCATTCTAGACTTAATACCTTATTTGGTATTGTTCTCGGAAACATAACTGATTTTCCGACACATGAATTCGGTACTTCCCCTTGAATGTTATCATGTGTCCCCTTTTTCGATCTCTACTTTACTCTAGTACCTACTAAAACTCTACGGCGAGTCTCGACTTTTCACGCTAGACATTAGTAGCTATCAAGACGACAAATATAAACATTGACGGTAAGTAGTTTTTACATTTTTAATTAAATAATATGTTTTGTGCTTTGTAAAATTTGATACCCGTGGTTATGTTTTCTATATCGTGTTATGATGTTGAGTTTATTGTGTAAGAAAGTGTTGTCTGTTGGAGGTGTTTACAGATTTCTTTACATGAATCGATTTGTTTATGTATTTTCAGCAGTCAGCTCTTCCCATCGGCTCATCAGATAAGTATTTTTGTTCAGTGCTTGATATTTCTTGATTCTTTGTTGCTCCTTAACTCAGGTGACGGAGATGACGACGGAACATTCTCCCGGCCTTGGCATCTGGTGATAACATAGGATGACAACATAACATATATCGTCCATCTGTGAAGAAAGATGAGGAAGGTCTAGGAAAAGGGTTATAGCGCCCTTAACTCGCTTTTAGGAAGAAGTTGGATATTTGGGAGCAGATTTGTAGGAATTTGGATTTTCATTTTAAGATATTAGTAAAGTGTTGGCTGTGTTTCATGTGTAATAATAAATGTTTAGTTTTCAAATGGTTTGGCATTTCGAGTGGAAATCGGTAAGACGCATATTTTCGCGATCGGTCGTTTTAGAACGGCGTTCTTCGTTTTCAGTGTTACGACGCGTACGAGCCCATCAGATCCGGGATGTGTGTTAATGATCCTGCCCAACGCCCATCTACAGGGTGGTAAATCTTCATGTTTAATTAAGACAAGATCTCCAATTTCCACGTTATCCGTTTTCGATGTCCATTTGGGGCGTTGTTGGAGGCGACACAGATACTCTGAGTTCCATCTCTTCCAAAAGCTTTGATATAAGTGCTGAAGAAATTGCCATCTATCTAAACGATTAATATTTATATCTAGTAGGGTTGGCTCCGGTGGGGTGATTAATACATCGCCAATTAAAAAATGTGCGGGTGTTAAGGGATTCAAGTCCTGTGGATCGCTACTGCGCTCACACAGAGGTCGAGAGTTTAAACAGGCCTCGATTTGTGTCAGAACCGTATTAAACTCTTCGAATGTTAGAAGATGTGCTCCTATGATTCGTTTCAGGTGATACTTCGTCGAACGAACACCGGATTCCCATAAACCTCCGAAGTGAGGCGAAGAGGGTGGGATGAAATTGAATTTAACTCCTTCATTTTCGATTGCCTGTGCAATATCCTTATCTAATTGCTCAATCATTTGTTGTTGCAATCTTTTAAGAGCTTTGTTTGCTCCCACAAAGTTTGTGCCGCAGTCACAATAAACTTCAAGACACTTTCCTCGTCTTGCACAGAATCGCCGAAAAGCTGCGATAAAGCCGTCGGCACTTAAATCGGTCACCAGCTCCAAATGAATCGCTTTAACCGCCATGCATATGAATACCGCGATATATGCCTTATACGTTTTCGGCTTACGGCCTTTGTGCGTTTTGAGCTCAAATGGACCGCAGTAGTCTATGCCTGTATGGGAAAATGGTCGGCTAACTCTGACTCGTGCCGCTGGAAGATTCCCCATCAGTTGTGTTTGCAACAATGCCTTTTGCCTATAACATGTTACGCACTTATGTATGTAATGCCTGATGGTATTCTTTGCATTTAGTAACCAGTAGTTTTTCCCCAATGTATTTATCATCAATTGTAAACCCCCATGAAGTGTGTCTTGATGAGTTCTTTGAATAATTAGGTTCGTTAGATGGCACTTGTCAGGGAGAATTACAGGGTATTTTTCATTGTAAGATAGGTCGGCATTCTTTAGACGACCTCCTACTCTGAGCAATCCATTAGGGTCGAGAAAGGGATTAAGTTTTATGAGGCGACTTTTGCGTTGTATGGGTAGTTTTTGGGTCAAAAGTTGAATTTCATCCTTGAAGTGTTGCAACTGCACAATTTTTAGCCACATATCAAGCGCTTCTTGCATTTCTACGGCTTTAAGGTATCCAACGATTCGTGGTTTTCGCTCCAGTGACAACTTAAGATTCTTAATGTATCGTAGACAATATGCTGTAACTCTTTTTAATCTTGAAAGTGATGAATATTTAGTGTCCCAGTCAATACTTATGTACATAGTGTGCATTTGAGATGGTTTGCTGTGTCGAATTTCTAAATCTGTTTGCTGGATGCTCACGCCTGATGGCCACGAAGCTTTCGATTTCCACAACCAAGTTGGTCCGTCCCACCAAAGCTTATGCTGTTAGCTCTGTTGGATATAGTCCCCGTGAGGCGCAATCGGCGGGATTTTCCTTAGATGGAACATGAGACCAAACAGTGTCATCTAAGTTTTCCTGGATCTTAGATACTCGATTCGCAACGAAGGTAGTCCATTTACTGGGATGAGCTTTTAACCAGGCCAGCACAATCTCGGAATCGGTCCAAGCATAAATGAAGACATTATCTAGCTTCAACGCAGCTATTACGAATTTCATTAATTTAGATAATAGTGTGGCGGCGCACAATTCTAACCTTGGGATGGATATGGTTTTGACCGGTGCAACCTTTGTTTTTGATGTAAGCAGGTTTACATGTCTCTCTCCGGATTGATTAATTGTGCAACTGTAGATCACTGCGGCGTAGGCGTCTGTAGAAGCGTCGGCGAATCCATGCAGTTCTACTGTATGACCTTTTGCATAGTGAATCCATCGATTTATTCGCAACTTTTCTATTGACTTGATGTCTTCTCTGTAATGTCGCCACTCATTTTCTAATTCTGGAGCCATTTGCTCATCCCATCCGAGTCCTTCTTTCCACAGTTTTTGAATTAAAATTTTGCCAAGGATGATAGAAGGTGATATCCAACCTAATGGATCGAAAAGCTTGGATACGTCTGATAATACGTTTCTTTTGGTCAAACTCACAGGAACTTGATCGAAGCAGACTGAATAAGAGAAGCAATCAGTCGACGGATTCCAATGCAATCCGAGTGTTCGAACTGTTGCCTCTTCCTTAAGATAGAGAGGTAAGTTGATTTCTCGATGGGTCTTGGGTACAGCTTGCAGTAATTCCGCGCAGTTGGACGTCCATTTTCGAAGCGAAAATCCTCCAGATTGCATAATTTCGATCAGTTGTTTTTGGGCTTCTAAAGCGGACTCAATGTCATCAGTTCCTGAGAGCAGGTCATCCACATAAAAATCGGAAAGTGTGATTTTAGAAGCAAGAGGGAATCTAGCCTCTTCATCAATTGCTAGCTGTTTAATAACTCTTGTTGCCAAATAAGGTGCACTCTTTGTTCCAAAGGTTACAGTTAATAATTTATATTCTTCTGGTGGCGATTCAGGATTTTCACGCCAAAGGATTCTTTGAAATTCTGCATGCTGCCCTTGCATTTGAATTTGGCGGTACATCTTTTCGATGTCAGCCGAAAATACAATCTTATGTTGCTTCCACCGTAGAAGTAAGGTCGCTAAGTCGTCCTGCACAACTGGTCCTTTCATCAATCTATCATTTAGAGATATTCCGCTGTAGGTATTCCTTGAGGCATCAAAAACCACGCGTAGTTTGGTTGTTGAACTAGTTTCTTTAATGACGCCGTGATGAGGCAGATAGCTACAGGAATATGCGCGGACGCGATTAATTATTTTCGCGTGATCTTCCTCTCCAGTCGATGTTTTAACCATATGACCTAACTTTATATATTCCTGGATACATTCCTTGTAGGCATCCTTTAACGCAGAATTTTTCCGGAATTGATTTTCGAGCTGTAGCAATCGAATTCTAGCGATGTTGCAAGATCTTCCTAAATAACTTTGCTCGGTTTCTTCTTTAAAGGGTAATTCAACCTCATACCTTCCATCTGGCAAGCGCTTATACGTTTTTTCAAACAAGTTTTCACACATTTTCTCCTCTACCGTGTAAATTTTGGTAACCGGAAGCTCCTCCAACTCCCAAAATCTTTTTAACTGCTCGTTTAATTCCGCATAGACATGAAAATTGTTCACCTTCACTTGCTGAGCTTTTGCGTCACTCGTCCTGCCTGTGAGGACCCATCCAAAAATAGTCTTTTGTGCTGTAGGAGTTCCAAATTGGCCTTTAATAACGCCATCAAGCCCGATCTCCCCATATACATCAGCTCCAAGCAGTACGTCGATTTCTCCCGGTTTATAAAATAGAGGATCCGCTAACTCAAGTCCCTCAAGGTGCTTCCAATTATGCTGTGTGATAGGGCTCGATGGTAAGAGATCGGTTAAAACCTTTAATATTAAGCTTGAGACTTCAATGCGGGTATTTCCTAGTAATGGCTTGATAATAAAGTGGGCCTGCTGATTTGAACGATTAATTGAGTTTTTACCGACTCCATTAATCTCCGCATGTACTGATTCCCTTCTGAGTTTCAAATTTTGTGCAATTGCTGCTGTAATAAAGGAGCTTTGAGAGCCTTGATCGATCAAAGCTCGTACGGTGTACTCTTCTCCAAAGGGCGTTACGATATTTATCAATGCCGTTGCCAAAAGTATTTGTGTTCGAGAGACTTCGTTGATAAATAAGGCAGTCGTATTATTTTCGGAAATCGGAGTGAACTCCGGAGAAGCTACCGAAAGTGAAGACGATGCAGTTGCTGCTGGATGCGAATGGTTCGATGCTTTATTCAAAGAGTTGGAAGTTTCTGCCGGCGGTTGACCTAAGTCTCCACTCCTACGATGCAGAAGAGAGTGGTGACGTTTTTTGCACTGGAAGCATGATTGCTGACTTGGACAGTTTGCCAAAATGTGTCCAGAACCGAGGCAATTAATGCAGAGTCCCTTTGACTTTACAATGTCTAGGCGTTGGTTAGCATTTGCTGCTGAGAATTTAGGGCACTGACGTATGCTATGGTTATTGTAACAAATAACGCATTTAGCTTTAGCGGTGAGGTGAAAAGCTTGTTGCTGAACTTGATTTGATGGTTTCGGACGACTGTATTGATTTCGATCTTTGAGTCCCCGCTTCGGAGAAATCGCTTCAAGAGTTCGGAAACGTACTTCTAAAAAGCTTTTTAATTCCACCCAAGTAGGGAGATTTTTACTTGCGCTTACTTGCTGTTCCCACAATTCATGACTTTCGGCCGGTAATTTTTGCACGATCAAATAAACGAGAATAGGATCCCAATTAGAAATTGCGATATCTAAATTCTTAAGAGCTTGGAGTGACTCCATTGTTGTATCTAGCAAATTCTTGATTCCTTGGCTTGATTCCGTGGAGATCGCATTTTGAGAAAACAGAATCTTTAACTGAGTGTTCACTAGAATACGCTTGTTGTCATATCGTTCGGTTAAGAGTTCCCAGGCTGAGTCATAATTACTGTCTGTGACTTGGATATGCCGCAAGAGATTTTCGGGCTCACCACTCAAATGAAGTTTCAGATATTGCAGCTTCTGTACCGAAGACAAAGAGCTGTTGTTGTGAACTAAACTTTTAAATAAATCGTGAAAAGTTGGCCATTTTCGATAGTCTCCACAGAATTTTTCCATAGATATTTTTGGAAGCTTAATTGACCCTGCAGAATTACTCGATCGATTTGATGGAGGAGATTCTAATTTCATATCGGCCTTAAATCGTTCTTCAATTAAAGCATAATTTTCTGCATAGAATTCTTCAACCTCCGAAAATATATCGTCATCAATATATTGGATTTTCTTTTTCTCCGTATCTTTGTAGCTGAGAATCAAAATTTCCATGTGTCGATTTTTGAAGTTATCCCATAACTTCCGTAGTTCTTCGAGTTTTCTTTCATAATAGCTAGTCGTTCGACGAGCTGATCCATCCTTTTTACAATTCCGAACGAGTTTTTCTATCATATCCTTTTGGGCCTTTTGCATATTTATAAGGTCGTCCATTTTGATATAATATCCACCAAAAAATAAAAAAAGCTGATCTTACCTTTTTGATGAAGGGCAAATGAAGGGCGATAAGGACGGTGATGCTGATTTCGATGATAAGGGCTATAGATATCACGATCGCGATACCGACTCGAACTGATGCGCGGTATTTAAACCAACTTTGCCGTAATCACTGTGTAGTGCACAAATTCAGTCACAGTTTCTTCACTCAATTATAATTTTCATACACAGTTTCCAATGTTTCTGTTTTAACTTTCACCACTTATTCACAATCTGGCTTCGAAGGACCAATAAAAAAGCAATCAATTGCGCGATGCAATTGCCCAACCGGTTCCGAATTAGATGTTGAATGTTCAAACAAAAGAAAATTGATTTCTAGTATAAGTTTTCCTTTTATTTGATTTACGAAATATATAATGTTTAAGCTCCCACTTCCAACAGATTTTCTAAATTTCGATTTTTTAAAAACGATCTCGATGTTGACGCCCGGATTTCCACTGTTCAAGTGAAGTGGTTTTCTACATTGTTCTGATACCTTGGGGAAAAAAGACCATTCTAGACTTAATACCTTATTTGGTATTGTTCTCGGAAACATAACTGATTTTCCGACACATGAATTCGGTACTTCCCCTTGAATGTTATCATGTGTCCCCTTTTTCGATCTCTACTTTAGTCTAGTACCTACTAAAACTCTACGGCGAGTCTCGACTTTTCACGCTAGACATTAGTAGCTGTCAAGACGACAAATATAAACATTGACGGTAAGTAGTTTTTACATTTTTAATTAAATAATATGTTTTGTGCTTTGTAAAATTTGATACCCGTGGTTATGTTTTCTATATCGTGTTATGATGTTGAGTTTATTGTGTAAGAAAGTGTTGTCTGTTGGAGGTGTTTACAGATTTCTTTACATGAATCGATTTGTTTATGTATTTTCAGCAGTCAGCTCTTCCCATCGGCTCATCAGATAATTATTTTTGTTCAGTGCTTGATATTTCTTGATTCTTTGTTGCTCCTTAACTCAGGTGACGGAGATGACGACGGAACACTATGTCACTGAAAAGAACAAAATTTCTTCTCAATTCATTGCGGTTTGATGATGCTACTGCACGAACATCTCGTCGTACTCTGGACAATAAGAGAAATTTGAGAAATATTTACACAAACCTGTCTTTTACCATATTCTGTGGGACAGGACATTTTTATTGATGAGATGATGGCAGGTTTCTGAGGCAAATGTCCTTCCCGACAGTACATAAAATCAAAACCCGGCAAATACGGAATAAAACTTTATCCGCTTTTAGACGCTGCTACGTTTTATGTCCTCAACATGGAACTTTATGCTGACAAGCAGCCTGAGGGCCCGTACCAGTTTAGTAATGCTGCAGCAGACGTCGTGAAGAGGCTAATTACACCAATTTCTGGTATTAGACGAAACCTAACAATCAACAATTGGTACACCAGTGTTGCCTTTGGTGGTTGATTTGGCAAAAAATCATAAGATTTCTGTTGTGGTTACCATGCGTAAAAACAAGAAAGAAATACATACCTAAAATAGGGATAAAAACCGACCTGAATATTCAACTCAGTTTGGATTTTCTGATACAGCTATGCTGGTATCTTACGTCTTTAAAAAGGAAAGATCTGTAGTACTAATATCATCCCTTCATTCCGCTGCTGAAATTGATGAAAGTACGAATGAAAAGCGCAATACCAGCATCGTCACTTTTTACAACAAAACAAAAGGCGGTCTTGATGAAGTCGATAAAAAAGCAAAGATGTAATCGAACATTTGAATATGGATTTATGTACTTCATAGTTTATATTTTGATTGTATTTGTAATAAAAAAATAATGAAATTAAATTTTTCAAGCCTTCTTGAGATTGTACTCAATTTTTTCAAAAATATACACTGAACAATGTACTTTAAGAACAATATATTGTAATATTTAATTTTAGTCTCCAGTCTTATTGAAAAAAAAACAAGAAAAAAAATAGTGTTCTTAGCTTCACTGATTGCACATAAGAGCAACATATTCATATGATATAAAATGTTGAATAGAATGATAAGCAAACCTACTATAAATAAGCCAATAAACGTTCATCGGCCGAAATCTCTCGTTCCGTACAAACCATTGCTCTCTTATTTCGCAATATTTTGTAATTGTTAACGTTAAGCGTGACAGTGCATGAATGCAGTGTTAGCTTCACTAGTTACTTGTTTGCAATATTGCTTTCTAAAATCATATCAATTTAATAATGCCGTTCGAGTGTACTTTCAGTTGTTTAATCTTTGATAACAGTAGGTCATATAATAATTAACTATAAATTCATCATTTGAACGAAAATTTTAGACTTGAATCTAAAAGTTCAATTTGTGGTCAGGTTTTCGTAAAATACAACACTTTCAAGTCCCATTGTATTTGCCATCATCCTTATTTATAAATGTTATTCTAAAAGGCCAGTTGAACATGATATTTCAAATGCAGGCAATTAGGATGTTTATTCAGTTTCCATATGTAGAAAGAAATTGCTTCGCATGCGCCTCATCATTTTAATTCGGAAATACTCGTATATGTCTTTTGCCCTGCAATAGCTTGTAAACACAAGTTCCTAGTGAAGTTGTCTCTTCACAGTCACATATTTAGAAAACACCGTGTTCAAACCGAATATAATTTCTTAAATCTAAACGAAAATTCTCGTGATAAGAATTCTGACATAACTTTTTACGGCGAAAATGATTTGGTGGACGTTTTAATTGAAAATATAAAAGATGACGAGTAACTTGGTCACAAAAACTCGGGCCTATAATGGCCTAATGTGTCTTTGGACAGCCATATTAATCTACGTCTCTACAAAGCAAAACATTATATTAATGTGATAAAAATTTAGTCTGAACGACATCAAATGTTACAAACGTCATTTACACAAAGACAGATTTCCTCCAGAAGTATTTTCACATAATTTCAAAATTTTGCCTTTTTTCGCCCATCGGTCATGTTATATGACATTATGTTTTCCGAGTAGTATATGTCATGACAAGGAATAAAAAAAAGTTCTTTAAAAAAAATATATTTATTGTTTCGAGGAAATTAAAGAATTATAAATTATATTTTTATTAATAAAAATTAACATTCATTGGTTATGGCCAAACTTCCGTATCACTTTCATCAGCTGAACCGTCATTAGACTATTCTTTCGCTGCATCGTGAACTTGCATTTAGTAGGATAACCTAGATATCACAACATGGAGGCGACATGCGCACAACATCTACTTGAGATCTTGCACATATTTACATATAATGTAAACATTCACATACGATAGACATGATCTGCAGGCAGAACACACTTTAACACCAGATTGTAAAAAAAATTAACATGAACTCTATATAATGCTAAAAGGTTAAGCGGACGCCTTTATTAGAATTCCGCAACCGTAAGAAACCTATATACACAGTGGCTAGTATATCTTGCGTGGCCAGTTCTCAACTTAAACTTAAGATAACCTACAACTGACTTTATACGTATGTACTATATAACATTTAGTTGACCTTGTGAGGTTAAACTGGCCCATTATTTGCAATCAGCTACCCAAAAGCCCATGTATTTAGTGGGTGGGATTCAATACAAGCCTTTTCTAAATTTGACCTTGGAATGACTTTGAAATGACCTCTGGCTGACCTTAACGAATTAAATAAACCACGAATTCGGATTCAGCAACCCCAAAAACCCATACATCTTCTTTTTCAGACTTATTTACTAGATTTTTCTCAATTTCACCTTGAGGGATTAAGTAAACACCAATTCGGATCCGGCGACCCCAAAAACCGATACGTCTTCTTTTTCAGACTTATTTAGTGCATTTTTCCCAACTTGACCTTGAAATGACTTTGAACCTGACGTGATGGAGGTTACGAAAAAAAAAAAAAAAATTCATGCCTATTTCACCAGACCATTTCATTCTTATGTAATCTGACGCCCTGATTCCGAATCCGAGATCCGTTAACCTCTATCATGTCAGGTTCAAGGTGATTTCAAGGAAAAATCGTGAAAAATACAAAAAGCCTGAAAAAGAAGATGTGTAGGTTTTTGGGGTCGTTGAATCCGAATTCGTGGTTTATTTAGTCCTTAAAGGTCAGGTCAGGTCCATTTCGAAGTCATTTCAAGGTCAAATTGAGAAAAATCCACTAAATAAGTTTAAAAAATAAGATGTGCAGATTTTTGGGGTCGCTAAATCTGAATTCGTGGTTTATTTAATCCTACTCATCTATTTACGAATCTAATGCCACGATATTGGAACCGTCATCTTAGAATTAAGAATTCTCGAAATTGGACTTCAGATTCGAGTACAGCGACATGAGTTGCTCATGTTAAACGTGTTGCTCCGGGGTTTTTGGGGTCGCTGATCATGATTCTGAAGTACAAATTGGAGAATTCCTAAATCCAAGATGTCGCCGTAATGATGAGCTTAAAATTACCTCTATATAATGTTATAAGGTTAAGCGGACCCCTTTTTTGGAATTCTGCAACCGTAAAAAACACTTATAGACAGTGGCTGGTATATGTTGCATGCCCATTTCTCCTTTATTGGAATTCTGTAACCGTAAAAAACCTTTATAGACAATGGCTGGTATATATTGCATGCCCATTTCTCAACTTAAGCTTGAGATAACCTAGTATTGACACCTACATAACACTTTAAGGGTTAAACTGGCCCAGGATTTGGAATCAACGACCCAAAAACCTATGTATTCAGTGGTTGGGATTCAATGCACGCCTTTTTAAATTTAAACTTGGAATGACTTAATCTCAAAGCTGTCTGATCTTTAAGGATTAAATAAACCACGAATTCGGATTCAGCAAAATTCGGAAAAACCTACACAATACACATATTCTTTTCCAGACTTATTTAGTGGATCTTTTATAATTTGACCTTGAAATGTCCTTGAACCTAACGTGATAGGGGTTAACGAACTTCGGATTCGGATTCAGGGGTCAAATTGCATACGAATGAAATGGTCTGGTCAAATAGGCATCAACTTTTTTTCTTTTCTTTTAAAACCTGTGTTATCAGCTGACAAATTTCTATGAAGGATTTACATTTGTACGAATTCGATAAAGAAGTGAGTCATTCACTTTCACTTAGAACATTTTCGAGAATAAAAAATAACTTAATCCGCATTCGCATTCGAGTATACGCCCCATTTTACTTATTGATCAGTGTAATTGAATAATATAGAAGATTATTTTTCTAGGGTTGTGCAGGGGAATTGTTATATCGCCTCTTCAATTGTACCGAATGTTTGCAAAATGTGACACGTGCTACGATCCCAAAGGATGCCAGGCAAATTTGTATAATAATAGAAAATATGGATCTACCACTGACACTTACCATGATTTAGAAAATTTTTATAAGTTGATATAATTAGAAAAAGTACAAAATTATAATAAAGTAATATTGAAGAGCACCGAGGACGAAATGCAAAGCTAAACTAACAAAACGAACGTTGCTTCTCCCATTCCAACAATTTACAAAATGACGCAGCCTTTGACTCGAACTCGTGCCACACTCGAAAATTATAGCTTCACGCCTCCTTAAATGGTGCCTTCCGCATATTGTGCAATGTCCCCCTCTTCGGGCCAGCAGCAGCTATGTCAGCGCCGGCTTCCATCCTCCTCCCGCAGATTATCAGATGACAATTTGCAGCCCATCAAACTGTAATTTCCCGCTTATCCTCGCTGTCGCCGGGGAAGATATGAATGTTTCGACACTTCCGACAGATGTTAGACGTTGTTCAGTAACGTTCGCCATAAATCCTTGCCGAGGGGAAATTACACCCGAAAATTGTTGTGATACAAGAAACAATCTTTGCAGATGACACCGGACTGACTCAATTCAATTCAATTCCTTCGGAAGCTGCTGGGAGGGATGGAATCTGTGTCGAGGTGGAATTTAATAATTCAAATTTCGACGACACGACGAAGTTGTGTTGGAATAATTAAAGCTGCGAACATTTGAGGATTCGGTCGGCAAACGGGCAGAGCTGACATCAAAGTTGGGAATTTATTGCCGCGATATTTCTTTGAGTCAGACCAGTAAAAATGTGAGCATAATTCGAAATGAGCCATATAAAACGGGAAAAAATCGCACAAATCACAGGACAATTTGGCCTGCACGCATTTCGTTGGTTGCGAAGGAATCCGCAATAGTCATAAATATCCGGTTTCGAGACTTTATATCCTCATGCGCAGCCGGTGCCGCATTTTATCGAGTGATTTATGGTTTGTCCAATATCTGCCATTGGCTTGGTCTCACCCGCCACAAATCATGCTGGCGAGGGAGGTCCTTTTATTTACGATCAATATGGCTCCAACTCAAGCCTTCTCCGAATAACGCCGAATTGCGAGTTATTGTCAGGAATGAAGTTGAAAGTGCTGTGATTAAGATAAAAAAAAAATTATCATAGTTTACTTCCAATCGAATCAGTAACCTCGGTGGTGAGCATGAAAGCATTTAATCCTCGCTAAAATTAAAATGCACATTGAGAGGCAGTGCAACAAATATATGTTCATTTCATCATTATGAGCAATCTATGTACTCTAGCATGATATAGCAGAAACATCTCTCAAAACAAGCGCGTATGATAATTCCCAAGAAGTCACGTCTCAACTGTAAACAGCAATTGCTCGGACGAACTTAGAACAGATACAGAGCTTTGTTTTCACTTGGCATGATCTGACCGAGATCGAAACCAAATCGTCTCAAGTTGCACCACTCTTTGTTCCGTTATCTAAAGTAAGTTAAACGTTGTATAAAAATTCTACGCACAAAACCCTAATTACTCTGGTCATTGTAAGATTGTTTTTGGTTTGAGGCATATTCTGTCGTATTGATTGAAACTTTTTTATTTACAGATCTCGAATATATAGAAATATGAATATTTTTAGGGTTCCGTTGCTCTTACATTTTCGCTCGCGTCCGTCCGTCCGTGAGTCACAGCTCTCTTAGTTTTGCACCTTTTGAGCTAAAATTTGGTGTATTATATTGGTAATACAAAACTCGAAATGAAGAGATTTTGGAAAAAAAAATTTTCTTAAGTGAAAAGTGAAGAAAAAGTTATTTTTCAATCACTCCATCGTTGGATAGTTATTTAGAGAAATAAAAAAAGGCGTTTTTCACAGCTTCTTGAGAATTGAAGAAGTGATCCAATGCTTAGAAGAAGTGGTAGTCAGTTAGTTCCAGGTCTGGTGAATACGGTGGGTGACAGAGAGTTTCCAAGTTCAGCTCCTATAGTTAGAGGAATGTTCTTTGCGCAGGATGCGGTCGAGCATTGCCCTGCAAGTGGATTGGTTTCTATTGACCAATCTCGGCTGTTTAGTTGCAAGCTCCCTTATCATCTCGTCCAAATAATCGCAGCATACATCCGCTGTTATGGATTGGCCACCAAACAGACACCATTCCTTTTTTTCTTTTTGTGAATATTTGGTGCAATGCGGTGTAAAAATGGTTCGCCCTCATACCATGACAGCAAAGAAAGACAAGCTTCGAAACGATTTGTTTTTTGACGCTCGTTTAAGGGGGGATATACATTTAGAATGACCAAAAAATTCAATTTTTTTTTTTTTTTTGCATAAAAAGTTAGTAAATTTCCCGTAGAATACGCTCCTGAAACCCTTTTTTCGAAATTCGAACTCCAAGTGTTTTTTTCTCATCGTTCCAGGGATTACTGATTAAAATGTAGGTACGATTTTTCGATAATTAAAACTTTCAACGCGTTTTTCTCAAAACAGCATTTTCGAAGTTTATGCCGGTAATAACTCGAAAACTAATTATCCGATTGAGCTGAAACTTATAGGATTTCTTTATTATAGTATTACCTTCTATATGAATTAAAAATTATTGTAATATTTTATTATTAAATATGGAAAAATGTGATAAAATGGCGGAAAAAATGTTGATTTTTTCGAAAAAGTTACGCCAAAAGTGCAAATTTTTTTTTTCACTTTTTTTTCAATTCATCTACTAACTGTGAATGTAATTAATGTATATTTTTTTGATTTTTTGATTTCTGATCAAAATTGCGACCAGGAGAGCCGGCACAAGCAAAATACAACGACTTTTTCAACACCATCTAACAGCCGCCATTTTGTTGAAAAAAATTAAAAAAAAATATTTTTGTATACTACATGGATACACTTATAATTGTAAAAATTGTAAAAAAAAAAGTTTCGATTGATTTGAATAAAAACTTCCCCTTGAAAAAAATTTTTCAAAAATGATTTTTTTTTCTCGTTCTAAATGTATATCCCCCCTTAACTCATGCAGAACCAATCGTCGCAGCTTCTTTATCTTGCCGATTTGTTTCAAATGTTCCAATATTATTGGTATATCATCATCATTATTTACTTTGGTCACAGGTCTCCCACGTAGCTCATTTTTAAGGCTAAAATTACCGGAATGGAACATCTCAAACCACCGATGTTCATTACCTGCGCCCTTCCCAAACACTTCGTTGATGTGTCAAGTTGTCTTTGATGCATTGGTTCCATAGACGAAACTCACACTCGAAAGCTACACGGATTTTTGGTTTGTCTATGGTTTTACCAAAATTACTCTATAATAAATTATTCGAAAGGTAATCACGAACTAAACTGTGCATTTGAAAGTGTGGTGATGCACCTTCACAATAAAGAAAAAGACAAGAGCCGTTAAAGTTAAATATCAGGATAACGACTCTCAAACTCAGTTCTTAAGGGAATCGGACATTTTATAGTTAAAGACCTAATAGTAAGAAATGAGTGACACGAAATGGGCTGCGATGATTTTAGTCTTTTGACAACTGTATTATATTAAAAAAAATTGGTCGAAGAATGTCCCGTGAATCTCAAGAACATAATTGAACCAGATTATTCATTTTTGCATTTATTGAGCCATAAACTTATTTAATAATAATTCTACATCTATAAGTATAACTTAAAAATATAATCTACTTCTTTTAATGTTGAGAATAAATTTTGAAGTAAAACTTCTTTACGCACGCTTGACTTGGGGGAGTAAGCTGGTGAATGCATGACGAGAGCGTTAGAAAAAGTGTGATCGGGCAAGACGAACGCGGCGTTTGGTGCAGTGGTGAACAGTTGGGCTTGGGATTCAGAGGTCACGGGTTCGAATCCCAGCGTGGGGATGCTTTTGAATTAAAACTTCTTTGGGTACGCTTGACTTGGGGAGTAAGCTGGTGAATGCGTGACGAGAGCGTTAGGAAAAGTGTGATCGGGCCAAGGCGAACGGAAGTAGATATAAGTTAGTGAAGATAGAAAGAGAAGAGAGTTACGTTTCGTATATTACTGTAGAAGCAAGAGAGAGGTGCGAGCACTAATTAATCAATGAAAACCGATAATAAATTTAAATATTTGTAGAAAATGAATATATCTATATACCTGTATATTAGGGTGGTCCTTATTTTTCGACTTTTGAATTATCCCCGGGGCACTTTCTCATTTGATTATATACCTCTAAATATGAAATAGGTTTTTTTTTTTTTTTTTTTTTTTGTTAAGATTTAGAGGTCGCTGCCAGCTGTCAAACTTTTTACAAAAAGCGTTGAAGGACAGCTTAAATGATGGTTTCATTTAGGTGTTTATATCACATTTTATGTGCAAGTGAAACTCGCATAGACAATCGCTTTTTATCCCCTCCTCCCCTCGACCCCTCTTCTGTACCGACGCGTCGAGATTTAGCCCGCCCCGCACTTCAGTTCTAATTAGTCATTAACGAGAGCGATAAGGTAAAATGTTTGTGTTTTGACACTACTGCTGTAAATACCGGCTTAAGAAGTGGAGTATGCGTTCATTTGGAGCAAAAAATGGATAAAGATATGCTTTGGCTTGCTTGTCGTCTCCACATAATGGAAATTATGTCCTGGCTATAAAAATAAAAGAATCTAACAAATACAGATTTTGAATTTTTATTTAAAATTCAAACCTTGGTAGCGACCTCTAAATGTCATTTAAAAAATTCAAAAAAAATACTGAAATACCTTCTTATGGTATATAATCAAATTACGTGGTGCCCCGCGAAATTAAAGAAAAATAATTTTTTTCTTATGAATAAGGACCACCCTACTGTATATATTATACATATATGAACATATACAGTAGAGTCCGGATATAACGACCCTCAAGGGACCGGCGACACTTAGTCGTATTAACCGGACGACGCACAAAACGAACGAACACCGATGAATGAATTTAAGCTTGTTTTTATGTATTAATATTACTGTAATTATGAAATAATAATATACATAGTTAGATTAATTTCTATAAATAAATAAAACAAATTCATATTAAAATAAACAAAAAATTACTTTAAGGGGGGAGGAGGTAAGGTGTATTTAATTGTAAATTGTACACATAATAAAGTATCATTTCAAGAATATTAAATTTTTGCCTAAATTATTAAGAAATAAGCCATTGAGAGCAAATCTTTAGATTTTGAGTTACAGTGTCCAGCTACTTTGACCATTCTAAGTGGCAGAAAAACGCGTTTTAAAGTTTTAATAGAGCATTGAGTTGTTCGCTACCACAATAAGTCGAGGCACTGTATCTCCGGTAGTTTTGCTCCAATCGACCTACAATTTTTACTGGATACTCTTGAAGAGTTGTACTTTCAAATACAAAAATAAAAAGTAAATGCAAAAAAAACAGGCGGTTAGGTATTGTTTGTGCGTAGGTAAAGAACACTGCGCGTCGTTCTAAGCGGACGATTTCTTGTCAAAATAGGTCGCTATAAGCGGTTGGTCGTTTAAACCGGAGTCGTACTAAACGGACATGTTTTCATAGTAAGTCTATATGAAACCTAACTTGAGTTCGCATTTTCGTCACTATAACCGGTTGGTCGTTATAAACGAAGTCGTTATATCCGGACTCTACTGTATATATTATATACATATAGATGGAGCTAAAGAAGTTTTACTTCAGTCGTGTGGTCTAAAGCACACTCGTATTTTTTTTATCTAAAAACAACTAACATGATGATGTAGCTAAACGTTTTTTTCCCATTTAAAAGAAATTAATGGTTTTTTTATGAAAAACCTCTACTTACACTACCACAGAGACTTCAAAAATTTGAACCTAGCTGCATCTTAAGCTCTGCATTGTCAAAGACAACAATTCCTCAAGATTAAAATCTATAAAACGAAGAATGCGGCAGTCAATTTTCATTGAAAACCAAAATTGCTGCGTTATAATTGTATTAGTTCAGGGTGTAGATGCTTGTATATATATATAGGGGTATAGTACATACTACGAGAAGAGAAGCACAGAAAACTTCTTCATTTAATGCAAATTATTGATAAGTAGTAATACCGTCAAACATTTTTTTAAATTGAATGTGGCTTTGAACAAGCAGGGGAGAAATTTGCTTCCTTTATAATAACCGATTCATAAATAATTATTTAACCATTGCATTGACTGAAGGTTTTACGTAGACAGTTGCGGGATCGAATTGATCCCTCATGGCATAAATTACGATTTGATCGACAGCTGTCAGGTCTGAATTGAATTGTGTACAGAAACAAGAGTACATAATTATAGAAAGCGGAAAAGTATATTGGAACGAGATTCAGCTGAAGTTTCAAAGAGCCTTAATTAATTGCATTGTGTGTGACTTTATAATTATACTATCAAAAAATAAATAAATAAAAGTATAACTGCTGCTCCGTCGATTGGATTTCTTCGACAGAATGGTATAGATTCTGTAAGCGTCTGATTTTGTCCTTGCAGAAGACGTAGCGATGCTTTGTGGTTCGAATTCAGCGTTTTTGTGCTGGATTTTGTTGGCTAAGTGCTCTTTAGAGTCTTTCACCACACCACTTGGAATTGCGTATGTAGCGGCGTATATTCGTCGCTGTTGCAGCCCTCGCTTTTTACGCTCCTCTCGGTTCCCGTTTTACTTGTAGTCCGCCCTTTTTAGATTTTAAGTCGAGGCGGCCTTTGAAGCACCCCACAAGGGGAGGATAAAGTGTTAAACAATACGAAAACATTTGCTGGTACTCAAAGTAAACCGTTGCACATTTCCCTGAGTCCTCATCAACCCTTAATGGAGATATTATCGTTCCAATTAAAAAATTTCGCAGACAAGGGATTGTGGCTTCATCAGAATTCGCTCAAAGATAAAAGCAGTCGCCCTCTTCCTGGACGGAAAATCTGTTGAACTTTGACATGGGACGGACTTATTGGGGGACTCGACGTTGAGCGAGTGTGGAAAGCCTTCCTGTCTTAGGGAAAATTTATTGTGAGCTGTTAATGGCCGTAAAAATGATTCGCAGAAGAGGGCTGATATTGGCAAACGAAACTTCATTCATTCCGAATTTTCATACTGTTACTCTTAACTATGCAAATGTAATGAATGCGTTTGGAGCCACTATAATACCTAGCTTAGTTATAATTTTCAAAGTATGGAGTTTTGAAACGAATATGTCGTATTACTTATTTTAAGTCTCAAAGTAAAACAATAGGAGGTAAGGAATTACCTACTAAACATAGTTCATTGTTAGCCTTAACTCAAGCTTTATTTATAGTAAAACATTAAATTTAGAATTTCTTGGAATTTCCCACTCCAACGAAGTATTTTTCATTTGCATATATGTATATCTTTTTATAAAACTGTAAAGCATCATCATAAATAACGTTTAATAAAATGGTGACATTAGTTTAGTTTCTTCATGCTTTTTATCTATAATATTTCGGATTATTTCTGAAAAATTAAAAATGCTTGCTTGTACTCTTTAAAGTTTTCGCTTTCTCGGTCACATTTCCGTTAAGAATTAAATTTTTTGGTTGTTTAAATTCTATTTTCAGAAAAATAGTACTGGATACAACAATTTTAAGATCTGAATTTTCAGACGTAATGTTTTTATTCAACGTTCCGTGTTATATTGACATATTGGTATTTAACCCATTAATGACCAAGATCGTTGATTTTATAACATGTTTTTAACCCAAATTTTATATATGTAACAAAGTAATCAATGGAAAAAAGGTAAGGTTCTTTATGTTTTCGGGCATGCTAAAATAGAATTCGGCTTATAGTGAGTCCACTCACTTCTACAATCAAGCACACCGGACAGTGATAGGGGACTCACTATAATCAAACAAACCAAAAGAGACGTCATTTTACCACGTCCACGGGCAGCGTTGTCTCTGGGTCGCGCTAAGAGTAAAATCATAATGTGAACTCGGCAGTAGACATACATATTTGGGCCACCATTTTGTATTTTCCTTCTTTGCGAAAATAACCTGGACAACATACAAATGTCATATGTTTCAATCTCAACTCGTCCATAAAAATCCAAAAATCGAAAAACAGTTGAGCAAAAGTGCATATTTCTGCTGCTTTAAGATCGACATATTGGATCCGCTATTTTGGATAATAATTTCGTTTAAAAGTATAAGAATTATGATTTATGCTCATAAAATGTTCAGAATAACAACATGAAATATGTGGGACATTTCACATTCTAGCCCAATGGTGGCGAACCTATGACCCGCGGGTCAGATACTGACCCACGCAGACTTTTGAAATGACCCACGCGTTGATTGTTATACTTAAACTTATTTTTTATATCATAAAAGAGAGAACAGATAATCAAAAATATTTAAAAAATAAAATATACAGGGTGAGTCATTTTAATTGACCACTCAAAATATCTCGTCCGGAAAGCGGTATCGAAAAAAACTTCTCAGACAAAAATTGTAGGGGTCAGAGGGGGACACCAATTGGTGACCCTGACTTTGGCCTTGAACTTACCTTGAAGGTCATTTGAAGGTCAAGTCCAGTATTTTAAATGGGAATCCCTATTTTTTATTCCAGATTATGTTTTTAGACAAAAAAACAAACACTTTTTGTTTAGGTAATTTTTTCAAAATTTCAAGATGGTCCAAAATGTGGTCAAACTCCTAAAAATCCTTAAATTTGTAAATTACCACCGATTTACACCAAATTTGGTAAGTGGGGGTTTTTGGGGTTGCTGTTCACGAATTTAAATCGGTTTTGTAAAATCCAAAATGGCGGATCCAAAATGGCGGATCAAAAATGGCGGATCCAAAATGGCGGACAAAATTTTTTGAAAGTTAACCGATTTCGAACAAATTTGGTATTCGGGTCATTGTGTGCCTATTCAAAGTGCCATCATTTTTAAAAGTTGCTTCATCAGAAAAAAGTACGTAATTAAAGAAGTTTGCATCCTCTGCTATCCTCTGTAATGCCCATTGACAAAAATTAACGCGTAATCCAAAATCATTCAACTGTAATTGTTGTGTTAATGTGATATGATATGGATGATATTTCAATTTGTTTAAAATCCTCGCTACCGTGCGCTGGGGTATACCAACTTGTCTTTCGATTTGTCTCGTGCTAATGTGCTGATCAAGATGAATTGTCCCTAAAACCGCTAGTACTCGTACATCGTGAGAGGCAAGGGGACTCACGTCCAAAAAGCACCCCAAAGGGAGCAGAAAACTACCATGTCCACGTCATTGCTCCTGGGTAGTGCTAAGAGTAGTGATTAAAAAAGGGAAAAAAAATCACTAATGAAAAGTATTAGAGTTGCTGAGTTTTAGAGTATTAGTTTCAAGCATGTCGGGTGATAGTATCCTATCCTTGCATCCGCCATTTTGGATCCGCCATCTTGAATTTTGCAAATCTGTCCTTGGATGTGATAACAATGACCCCAAACCCCCGAATACCAAATTTGTTCGAAATCGGTTAACTTTCAAAAATTTTTGTCCGCCATTTTGGATTTTACAAAACCGACTTTAAATACGTGAACAGCGACCCCAAAAACCCCCACTTACCAAATTTGGTGTAAATCGGTGGTCATTTACAAATTTAAGGATTTTTAGGAGTTTGACCACATTTTGGACCATCTTGAAATTTTGAAAAAATTACCTAAACAAAAAGTGTTTGTTTTTTTGTCTAAACACATAATCTGGAATAAAAAATAGGGATTCCCATTTAAAATACTGGACTTGACCTTCAAATGACCTTCAAGGCAAGTTCAAGGCCAAAGTCAAGGTCACCAATTGGTGTCCCCCTCTGACCCCTACAACTTTTGTCAGAGAAGTTTTTTTCAATACCGCTTTCAGGACGAGATATTTTGAGTGGTCAATTAAAATGACTCACCCGGTATATATCTAATGTCGAATTTATAAAAAAAATATTTCCATGTGGACAATTTAATTAACCGTTGCAAAGTTCAATTATCTTCCGCAAAGATATAGTCAATGTCATTAATTTACGTGAAAGATACGTGAAACCATTACAATTAATAGAATAAATTCAGGTCTCCTTTTTTCAAACTTTGAAGACATCGGAATGAAAAGTCAATTCCAGTGCAAAGGCTCTATTATTAAATTACCATTGTCTTTCTTTAAATGGTACAACAAGTGTTTACGGCTATAGTCACCTAACTTGTGTTGGTTATGCTGTATTATCAATGAGTCTGAAATTTGTGAAATTGTTATAAAAAATCAAAAACAGTGTAAACAACAAACCATGTGAAACTGTTTTGAATAAACTAAATAAAAAATTTACTAAAATCAAGTGAATCGATACGAGCCAAAGGAACATTTCTTTAGTTTATGTTTGTCGATAGAATAGATTTAATGCTTTCACATTTCTCTAAACCAAGAAAGTATGTATCTTAAATCAAGTAAATGTTGTACTTAATTCAAGAATAACTTATCTTTACATTAATGTAGTGTTTGTTCTTTAATTTAAATATGTCTAAGCTAATATCAAGAAATCATGCCCGTTAAATCAAGTAAATGCTTCTTTTGATTCAATGTAATTTGGACTTTAATTTAAATATACTGTTACAATTTTCCCCACCGAGCGGTCAGCTGGCAAAACTACAAAACCTGTCTTCGCTCTATGTAACAGATAAACCAAAGGACATTTTGTTTAGGATGGTGCTCCTCTACTTAAGTAAACTAGCTTAATTAAGTAATGAGTGTTACGACCCTTGGCTTTTCTGCCACAGACACTCGTAACGGAGAGATCGAAAAATTAACTATATCTGCCCGATTACATTACCAAGTGTGAATTATTACGAAAGCAAATTTTGTATCAAGAAAGCATGCTCATCAAATCAAGTAAAGGCTTCTTTTGAATCAAAGTACTTTGTTCTTTAATTTAAATACACCAAATTTATCCATTCTCCTAAGGATCATACATTACAAGTATTGAAATAAACAAACTTTTACTTAATTTGAGGAAATCATTTCCTAAAGTGTAGAAATGTTATCTTAATGTCATACCGATCCAACTTTATTTTATTTTGGCATTGGATTTTCTTCTAATAATAAAATGATGTCTTTAATTGAACGATGCATTTCTAAAATTGAACGATGCATTTCTAAATTTAAGATTTAATAAAGGTTTAAAAATAAGTAGTATATTCTTTAATTACACTCTAAAAAATGGAAGCAAATTGAATACCTTCCATAATGGTAGTAAAAGTACATTTAAAAAAATTAACCAAATGACTGTAAAAATACACATTTTTTGTGTAGAAGTATTACACACATATGCGGAAAATTACATATAAAAGATGTCAAGTTTGCATAATAAATGTGTATTGTTTACTTCTTTAAAATAGGTAAATTTACGCATACCAGATGTAAAGTTTTGGAATTAAATATTCCTTTGAATATAGTATGCGTACAATACAGTTATAGTCCGAGAGGCAGCGTTGCAAATCATTTCAACATTTCTGAAATTATGATTTTCCTATAAAATGAATGTTTAAGCACAACCAATGGCTGTACTGAGCGTCCGCTGCTAGCGTCTCGGGGGACCTATATGTGAGAAAATTCATAGTATGTAAAAAAAAAACCAAAATAAAATAATTCTGAAGATCAAATTTTTTTTTTAACGTAATGTTTAAGTAATAAACAACTGAAAAATAACAATCAGCTGAACTAATCACAGTGGATCATTAGACAGCTGACCTTATCAATATGTAATTAAATTTAAGGTAGAAAAGTAATTCCTAAACAATGAAACACATACAGCTTGTTTATTACACTATTGTGTTGATAAAAATTATAATTAGCTGCACTTTAAGTGGGGGGAAGGACGTCAGCTGGGGGATTATAGGAGCCGAGCGCGCATGTTAGTTTATAAGCGAATAATTTTCATAACTCACTGACTGACAGTTTTCCCCTCATTAGATTCTCAGCTGACTATTAATTTTATAAAATATAGAATTTAATTTAATAAATATAATAATTTCAATCATTAATATATCAATTTTATATACCGGGTGAGTCATTTAACTTGAGACAACCTAATAACTTTTTAGGATCACATAATATTGAAAAAAAATTAATATGAAAGTTGTAGGGTATCAAAAATGGCGTTTGGTGATGATCTTAAAAATGACCTTGACCTTGACATTCAAGGTCATATGAAGGTCAACTTTAAAATTTCAAATGGGATGACCCCCTATTGACCCCGGAATTGAAAAGAGCGGAAAATTTTACGTTCAGATATGACCTTGACCCAACGGTCAAGGTCAAATTTCAAGGTAATTTCACGGTAATTTATCTTCATGTACAATAGCGAGAAGCGATGGCGTTTTTTGAAATACATTTTAAACAAAAGTTTTTGATGTGAAGAGAGGTATCTAACCACGACCTTGAAAATTACCTTGACCTTCAAAGTTATTTGAAGGTTAAACTCAAAAATTCTATTGGTAACCCCTATTTTTGACGCCAGAACGAAAAAAGCTTTCGACCGAACATGCGATAAAGTATTTAACTACATTTTGCATTACCCAGGAACAACGACGTGGACGTAGTAGTTTTCTGTTCCCTTTGGGGTGCTTGATTTAGGTGAGTCCCCTCGCCTCTCACCGTCGGGATGCTTGATAAGGTGAAGTTTACAACGAAGTACCAACTAGTCGTGAAAATATGATTGAAAGAATTATTGATGCTTGCAACAAAATAAGTCCTGATATGCTTCAAAGTTGTGTAAGATCGTTTGAGGTGCGCATTAATAAGTGTATTGAAGTTGATGGACATCACTTCGAGCATTTATTAAACTAAATTGGTGAGAATTGCGAGTACTCACATAAATCGATCACCCCGACGCGACAGTGAGAGGCGAGGGGACTCACCTATATCAAGCACCCCGACGCACAGTGGGCCCAGTGGCTTCAAAACCACCCAGAAGTCGTAATTTTTAACAAAATTTGAAAATTCTTAGTTTGAGAATACTCGTGATGAGGAAACAAAGAGACTCACGAAGCCCTTTTTCCCAAAAATTGCTTCGGTGATTTTAAAAATTCTCACTTGACCTTCAAACGACCTTTAGGAGACCTTGTATGATCAAGTAAATGACTAATTTAGATTCAGCAACCTCGAAATCCTACTTGTAGTTTTTTTTCCAGATTTTCATTTTTGCTTTAAGTTCTTGGATCATAAGATTGTACTTTCAATATGCTGAATTTTCGAGATCAAAGTGAAGTTTTTTGAATTTTTAAAATCACCGAAGCAATTTTTGCCAAAAAGGGCTTCGTGAGTCTCTTTGTTTCCTCATCACGAGTATCCTTAAACAAGAATTTTCAAATTCCGTTAAAAATTACGACTTGTGGGTGGTTTTGAACCAATTTAGCAATATGGCACCTAAATCAAGCATCCCAAAGGGAACAGAAAACTACTACGAACACGTCGTTGTTCCTGAGTAATGCAAAATGTAGTTAAATACTTTATCGCATGTTCGGTCGAAAGCTTTTTTCGTTCTGGCGTCAAAAATAGGGGTTACCAATAGAATTTTTGAGTTTAACCTTCAAATAACTTTGAAGGTCAAGGTAATTTTCAGGGTCGTGGTTAGATACCTCTCTTCACATCAAAAACTTTTGTTTAAAATGTATTTCAAAAAACGCCATCGCTTCTCGCTATTGTACATGAAGATAAATTACCGTGAAATTACCTTGAAATTTGACCTTGACCGTTGGGTCAAGGTCATATCTGAACGTAAAATTTTCCGCTCTTTTCAATTCCGGGGTCAATAGGGGGTCATCCCATTTGAAATTTTAAAGTTGACCTTCATATGACCTTGAATGTCAAGGTCAAGGTCATTTTTAAGATCATCACCAAACGCCATTTTTGATACCCTACAACTTTCATATTAAACTTTTTTCAATATTATGTGATCCTAAAAAGTTATTAGGTTGTCTCAAGTTAAATGACTCACCCGGTATATAAAATTGATATATTAATGATTGAAATTATTATATTTATTAAATTAAATTCTATATTTTATAAAATTAATAGTCAGCTGAGAATCTAATGAGGGGAAAACTGTCAGTCAGTGAGTTATGAAAATTATTCGCTTATAAACTAACATGCGCGCTCGGCTCCTATAATCCCCCAGCTGACGTCCTTCCCCCCACTTAAAGTGCAGCTGATTATAATTTTTATCAACACAATAGTGTAATAAACAAGCTGTATGTGTTTCATTGTTTAGGAATTACTTTTTTACCTTAAATTTAATTACATATTGATAAGGTCAGCTGACTAATGATCCACTGTGATTAGTTCAGCTGATTGTTATTTTTCAGTTGTTTATTATTTAAACATTACGTTAAAAAAAAAATTTGATCTTCAGAATTATTTTATTTTGGTTTTTTTTTTTTACATACTGTGGAAGTAATGTTGTTATATTTATATTTTATTTATATATATTTTTTTATTATTCTTTATTTACATATTTATTTATTATGTTATTTTATTTATATTTATTTATTTTTATTTAATTTGTAATTATTATTATCAACCTGTTATCCGAATAAAATCTATTTCCCAACTGACAAATATTAAAAAACAAAAACACAACTTCCTTTTTATCAAACAAAAACCTACTAGATTCAAATCAAAAATTCCCCGCCTACTAACTTCTCCACAACACCCTCCCACCAGTGAAACGATTATGCGTTTGATGCTGATGGCTCCAAGGACCGAATTAGAGATGATGGTGTCTGCTCGATGGGCTGAAATAGGGTTGTTTTTGACTTGATGGGCCGTTTGACAGCTCGATTGGCCGATATTGGGTTGTTTTTCGGCTCGATGGGCCTGTATTGGGTTGATGACAGCTCGATGGGCTGATGATTGGTTTGACTTTCGGCTCGATGGGCCTATATTGGGTTGATGACAGCTCGATGGGCTGATGATTGGGTTGACTTTCGGCTCGATGGGCCTATATTGGGTTGATGACAGCTCGATGGGCTGATGATTGGGTTGATTTTCGGCTCGATGGGCCTATATTGGGTTGATGACAGCTCGATGGGCTGATGATTGGGTTGATTTTTCGGCTCGATGGGCCTATATTGGGTTGATGACAGCTCGATGGGCTGATGATTGGGTTGTTCTCGGCTCGATGGGCCGATATTGGGTTGACCTCGGCTCGATGGGCCGATATTGGGTTGACCTCGGCTCGATGGGCCGATATTGGGTTGACCTCGGCTCGATGGGCCGATATTGGGTTGACCTCGGCTCGATGGGCCGATATTGGGTTGTCCTCGGCTCGATGGGCCGATATTGGGTTGACCTCGGCTCGATGGGCCGATATTGGGTTGACCTCGGCTCGATGGGCCGATATTGGGTTGTCCTCGGCTCGATGGGCCGATATTGGGTTGACCTCGGCTCGATGGGCCGATATTGGGTTGACCTCGGCTCGATGGGCCGATATTGGGTTGTCCTCGGCTCGATGGGCCGATATTGGGTTGTCCTCGGCTTTGGGGAGGTTATAATAAACTTCCCTCGACCGATGTACCTATAACTACGGTCGGCAGTCTGGGCTGAAAGCCAGGCTTTTATGACTGCCGACCTAGAAAATTTATTAATTTTGGCGTGATGATCCGACTCCATTTCTGGCTATTAATGCCAGTACTGGAGCCGGTTGTCGGGGTCACCAATTTGTAGTGGTTTATTTGGTTATTTTAGTATTTTATTTATATATTGATTTTATAATTCTTTACATATTTATTTATTATGTTATTTTATTTATATTTATTTATTTTTATTTAATTTGTAATTATTATTATCAACCTGTTATCCGAATAAAATCTATTTCCCAACTGACAAATATTAAAAAACAAAAACACAACTTCCTTTTTATCAAACAAAAACCTACTAGATTCAAATCAAAAATTCCCCGCCTACTAACTTCTCTACACATACTATGAATTTTCTCACATATAGATCCCCCGAGACGCTAGCAGCGGACGCTCAGTACAGCCATTGGTTGTACTTAAACATTCATTTTATAGCAAAATTATAATTTCAGAAATCACACAGAATTTTGCAACGCTGCCTCCCGGACTATTAAGAAGACAAGTACGTTATCTCTAATGAATGGGATAAAATGAAGGAAGTAGTAGAAATAAGGTTATTTAATAATGCATTCGCTTTAACGTATTGTTTGTTAAGTATTTAATAAACTTATAAAAATAAAACATATGAACTTAGGCTAAATAAAAATAATATAACAAAAACGTTTTTCTCGTTGTTGTATTAAAATATTAAGATTAGTATAAATAACTACATATCATATTTCATTTTTTAATTTATCTAGTTATTTTACCTTTAATGCAAATTACACCTTTCAAACAAATTTGGACAGCAATAAAGTTTTAACTTTAAGGGGGTATTCTAGTCTAGTGTAGAAATTCGAAAAAATTTCAATTATTTACCGAGTTATAGCGATTTTGGTGAAGCGACAACTAAACTGGTCCAACCGGAATGAATTGCCTGAGTACCTGAAACTTCTTTTGTATTTTATACCTATATATTGTATATTTAATATATATTATGCTGAAGATCGTAGTAACGTATTGTGTTGACATCGCCGATTACAAATCTGTAAGTATACCTTACGACTGTATGAGCGCAACTGCTTGAAACTTTACTCTAAACTTTAAACGCGTTTTTCTCGAAACTACTTTTTTCAAGTTGGCGGTCAGGATATCTCGAGATCTACTAAACCGATTTACTTGAAATTTGGTGTGAACGTTCTTTATATATCCCTCTATCGTAACAACCTCGACATTTTTAATATTTTAAAAAAATTTAAAACTGTTGAAAAAATCGCAAAAAAAATTTTTTTTTTTTTCAACCGGCCGCCATTTTGTGAAAAAATTTTTTTTTTTACTTTTTTGATGATGATTCCATAGCGACAACATTACTAATTAAGAATCTGTTGGATTTTTTTATTTCAGGTGACTAGAACGGTTGTAATTTTGACCGCCGTCACACCGCCTTTTTTTTTTGATCCCCCACACTGCCAGCCGATAACTTTTGGAATTTTTGGTTTCTTTTTTTTTTCATTTAATTTTTATGTATTCTTAAAATATCAATAAACAAATAAGAAAAAAATGGATACTAAAAATATTTGTTGTTCTTTTCTTACGAAACTTGAAAAAACGGCCGAAATTCGTGACTACACTAGAATACCCCCTTAACGAATACCTCCACAAAATGTTGCGCATTCATTTTGTTTGAATAAGAGAATTTATATCGTAGGTTTATGTCAGTTTGACATAATTTTACATATTCATGTGCTATGCACATTAGGGTGCTTTTTTTTTTGCGACTATTTTTTTGTCAGTCCCACCTCGAAATTTTGTGGCAAATACCTAAAGAAAAATTCCCTGAAAATTGGAGACTTTTGGTAGTGTGGAATTTTCATGGATTATTGAGCTAAATATTAGAAACACTACCTCAACTTCAAAGCCCAATATCTCAAGAAATATCGATGTTAGCGATTTGGTGTTCGCAACTTTTTTGTAGGAAATTGAATTTCCTACAAGTTTGTATTGTAATATTCACTTTTTCTGTACCTCTTGTTGTTTACGAGATAGGGGCCAAAGGTGAGGATTTCATAAAAAAATTGTACCATAAAATGCCTCTGAGCTGTAGAGTGTTGAAGAAAAATAATCAAAGTTTACGTGTATTTTATATGGGAAAACTTTATACGCCTTGGTCTAGTACTTAATATTAATATTAAGGGCTCCAATTTTCATGGAATTTTTGTTTAGGTATTTGCCAGAAAATTTCGAGGTGGGACTGAAAAATAAAAAAAATAGTCGCGAAAAAAAGCACCCTAATGCACATGTACACCAATTTGATGTAAAATTGCACTACATTTACAAAGTTGAGTGAATATCACACCCATAGCTTTAAAATTGTGTAAGTTAAAAGTTTTTTGTTTAATTACACCAAAAATATGTACTTTTACGATCCTGATATATTTTACAAAGAAAAACATGTAAAATTGTTCTTAGGGCAATTTGAATTTACATCCAATTTGTAGAGTGTAGTTTGAAGAAATTATCTTTTCAAATTGTAATTTTCCTTACTATCATTCTTTTTCATTGAAAAATAAAATGGCTTGCCTTGCTCTGACGCCCTTCAGAAGGGTTAGATGATTCGTCATAGCAAACCAAGACAGATCTTACTTCTCAAACCACTTCTGTTCTTTGCATTTATTTATTCATTTTATTCAAAGCTTTCCCTTCCGTCTGCTAGTGTGATGTGTCAAAAATGTGCAAAAATATCAGACAAGTTACAAATTACAGGACTGCCGACTAGTACCATGGGTTGGATAACCTCATCTTACAATCAGTGTAAATCCTCATCTAACCATCTAATAAATAATTCTGTGTTGAGTACATTATTGTCAACTTATAATTTCCTACGTTCTTCTGTGCCTCTCCTTTTGTTAAGTTTCAGATATTAAATTGTGGACTGAATCCTGTAAGTAATGTTTCAATTGATTGGATAGATAAAAATAAAATTGGTTTTTGTTATTTTATTACCTTATTTTCGCCAACACATAAACATTTGTAAATCGGTGGAAATTAGGTGAATAAAAACAATTTTCGGTTTCTATAGTCACCTAAACTAAACGAGATACCTAAAAAGCAATTGCTAAAAAATATATTTTCTTTGTCCTCAATGGAACCGCAGTTGGATTTTAAATTATTTTTTCTCAATTTCAGAAGAAACATCCTGGGGGGTACTCAATGCAGAGAAATTGTGCGGCGGCAAAAGTGAGTACGTTTCAGATCAAACGTCTTGTGCCATAGCACATTCGAGACGACATCGCATTAACAAAAAGTGACCAGCCAAAGTAAGGACTTTGAAGTCACGTGCGTCACAACCCTCAGAGTGTGACATTTTAATTTAAAGTTTGTCCATTATGTCATGCTATGTTTCTTAGTATGTGTTCACTTTACCTCCGAGGACCTCAGTGTCAAACCGTTAGAATTGAACACAAAGATACACGCACGTGCCACTCACGACTGGATATGTCGTCCTTTCCTGGCCTTCCCACACATTATAAGCCCAACTTCATCTTTCACCAGTCCCTAAAACTCCCGATTCCATTGACATTTACCTCATTACTCCGTGCTCAACTCAACTTAATTAACGATCCCTTAGTTCGGAAACCAACTGAAAGAAATAATTGTTCTGGTTGTCTAGCGTACTTAGGGAACTTTTGTGGGATTCTTGGACCTATTTTGATACATTTCTACAGGTATGCGATAATTTGAATAAGAAAACTGGAAGTGAATACAAGGCACTGGCTTTCCTGGCGCAGAAGCCACTTGGTCTCAAAGGAAATTGCAATTAGTGGAACACAAAAGGTGTTGTTTGTTACAGAAACTTACTAGGCTTCCCTTAAAATTCTATGCGGATGTTCGGGAGTACGAAATCATACCAGAAAGGAAATTATCTTCAAAGGAGTCTACGAAGGGTTAAGTTTTTGAAAAGACCAACTGATAGCCGGCAATTAGATTTCAATAGTAGTTTTCTTAACAGTTTTAATTTTATATATATTAAATAATTTTAATTTTATGTAAATAAATTAAGAAATCTGAAATAATCACAACAGCGAATCAATCTGCCGAGGTAAAACACATGCTTAGGGAACTACTGGTGAAAGAAGAGGTTTTATATTATACTGTTTTGCTGACGAAAAAGATCAACATTTGACTGATTTTGAACTTAAAAAGAGCATAACAATAGTATGAACATTTTTGTTTTAATCTTCACTTTGTTTATGCCCTTCTATATATAGTCGTTAGTGTCAATTTTAATGAATAAATATTTTGTTATTGTCAATTTGTTTAATAGTATTATTTCAATAAGAAGCGACACGAACTATCATAATTTTGAAATACCTATGAAGCTTTAGCTTCGAATATTATATATAATACTTTCTACTTATAATAACTATAAATTACAATTTTGTTTCAAATATAATAAATTCAATTTAAGAAATAAAAAGTTTTATCAAACAAGAAATATATATGCTATATATAAAGTAAAAAGCGCACATATTAAATAATCCTGAGATTCTTTCAGTATCATGTTCGTATGTTTTGACATAGGAAAAGAATATTTAAATAGGAATTTTGAAAAGACAATAACAATAAACTACTTTCGTACGTAGAGTAATGCTAATACTCTCTCTCTCTCTCTTACCGATGAGATAAGTAATATTCCAACGTAAAAGTGACAACTTTAAACTAATTTCAAAAAGTTTTGGTTCAATTCGACGAAGTGCCTTTAAAATATATATAGTATGACATCATATGAAATTGCCAAACCTCGGAAAAATTCCCATGGACCTCAATATTTCTATAGATCTGGAGATCATCATTATAAATGAAATAATTAAAAGTCCCCCTTGATACGGCCTGAGCTAAAAATTTTATTCATGCACGGTAAAGAATTTTGGACTAAAAACCCATATTTTCTGGATTGGATATAAGTCCACACCAAAAAATGATTAGATGTTAATATTTTGAAAGAATTAAAATAAAACTGTAATATTAACAGGTATTAAAATAAAATCTCTTTAGTATTAAATGGAATTTAATACTAGAACATTAAAAATCAATACTTGTTGTATTAAAAGGTAATATTACTTATAATTAACTTCTAATCCACTATGGTTATAAGAAGTTAATTCGAATGTATAGTTTTAATACAAAAATATTGAATGGTAATCTTTTATTGAGATATAAATAAATCCTGATTGTATTAAAAGTTAATATTCACTATACTTGACCTTCAATCTACCATGGTTTTAGTAAGTTAATACTAATTGTATTACTTTTTAATTAAAATGTGCATTAATCCATTGATACAGTGACAGAGATTTTTTTTTTGGGATTTCAGGGAATATTTAGCTTGTATGATGTTAATTTTTTTCCAAAAAATAAAAGGAAATATTCAAACATTTTAATTGGTTTAATACATTTTATTCAAATTATATATATAGTCAGGGCCGTAGCCAGCGGGGGGAGGTCAGGGGGTTAGAACCCCCCATCGAAATTTTGAAACTTAACTAAAAATTTACATGATTTTTAAGAACAGAACAAGGGTTGAACAGTGAGATGAGTAAAACTTCCGCTATTTTTTTTTTTTTTGACAATGATAAAAAAAAAGACATATTTTGTATCTTAGGCAAATCATTTTTTAATCCAATTTTTTAATTTAATAGAATTAATTAATTTCATATGAATCAAAATATGTGCAACTGTTCAACATATTCAGTTGCATTCAGTTGAGTTGTTTTATTTACATTTTTAATTTTGTAATATTTACTTCTATAAAAGTATATTCTTATATATACAAAAGGTAATAATTGTAAATTTTTTCTCTTTTACATACAATATAAAAATTAGTATAATTTCTTTAACGATGTAACTTTTTTCAAATAATCATTGATGTTTTTCTCATACCACAAAGGTAGGTAGCATTTAGATTTTTAAGGGTCTTTTAAAAAAACACTATGTTCATCAAAAAAATTGATGTATGAATAAAATGCACTCGTAATGCAAAAAATAGAATACTTCAGATGCCTCATCGCAAAATTCATTAACAAAGGTAACAAAATAATATGTCCTCTCCACTAGGCAATAAATATTGCCGCCTTTACTCAATTTGAAAGTAGTGGTATATTATAAGTAGTACATTTTAGATGCGATCAACAAACATCTTTAGAACTTATTGATTACTCAGGTTGTAACTGATAACTGAAGAAGTTCAAACATATTTTTTACAAAATTTTCTTACTCTTTCTTTCGCTGCGAAAAGTCGAAAACTAGATTTTCTTTTGTAAAATCCCTTTTTTTTTACGTTTGTAAAGTATCTTTTTCTAAAAAATAAATGTTTTAAAAAATTAGAACATTTATTTTAAGGAGTTACACCACCATGAAATTTTCAAAAAAAAAAACTGTATTTTTTTTTTTTTTTGCTAAATAACTTGTTTATACTGTTAAGAATATTTTAAGCGTTGAAACATTCCAAAATTCAAATTATTACCGAAGTTATAGCAATTAGAAGTGAGCGCGTCAGGGAGCCAACCCAAAAAACAAATTTTACTTTTAAGGCTTGGAACAAGTTAAGACTGGGGTAACCACACCGATTTTAATGAAACTCGGTAGGAACGTTCGTCTAGGCTTAGAACGAACGAATATGCAAAAATTTTTTGTCGGAAAGCTTAACTTTCTGAGAAATTCAACTTTGAATTTCTAAAAAAGTCGCTTTCACGACTAAAAATTTTCATGTCATTCCTGCCGAGTTTCATTAATTTCGCGAATAAAAACTTAACTACACTACACTTAACACTATTTATGTTCTCCTAGTCCCTCGTTGAAAGCCTAAAAAGCCCTAAAAATATAAAAATTTGCGTTATTTATTGTGTACTTACCTTACTCTGATGACATCTCCCTGGAACTGTCATATTTGTGGAACTTATCTCATGCCTCCTTTTATCTTATGGGAACGTTCAGAAAATTAGAACATGCATTCGCAATGTAATGAGACCATCGAAATATATAATAATTTTTAAGAAATATTTATTTTATTCGTATTAAAAGAAAAATTGTTAACAATAATGTTTAAAGAACTAGTTGATTTATTTAAAGGAACCAATAAATACAAAATATTTCACAAACTCTTTTGTTTTTCTTTTATATAATTTTCGAATGTATTTTGCAGCAGATAAGCTCGATAACGGTTAAATCCTTCCTGTCTATTCGAGTTTTGCGTATAGTTACCACGTGAATATTTTCAGTAGTGAATTTGTGATTTTCCAAAGTTCCTACGTTAAATATTGTAGTTGAAATGGTATGTATAGCATTTCCGATTTCTCGGACTTTATATAAATATATATGAATAATTCCAATTCAGTGATATTAAAAAGAATTACAATGAATGCTTCTAGATTGCTATTTAACTGTAATTCCATGAAATATCACTAAATTCAGTTAATAAAGATTTTGCATGAGAACAACTTCCAGTTAATAGAGAGTTTGTAAAAGGGAAATTCCTAGTTCATAGGCAGTTTGTAGAAGGAAAATTCCCTCTCAATAGAGAGTTTGTAAAAGGGAAATTCCTAGTTTATAGGCAATTTTTAGAAGGAAAATTCCCCCTCAATAGACAGTTTGTAAAAGGGAAATTCCTAGTTTATAGGCAATTTGTAGAAGGAAAATTCCCCCTCAATAGACAGTTTGTAAAAGGGAAATTCCTAGTTCATAGGCAATTTGTAGAAGGAAAATTCCTCCTCAATAGACAGTTTGTAAAAGGGAAATTCCTAGTTCATAGGCAATTTGTAGAAGGAAAATTCCCCCTCAATAGACAGTTTGTAAAAGGGAAATTCCTAGTGTATAGGCAATTTGTAGAAGGAAAATTCCCCCTCAATAGACAGTTTGTAAAAGGAAAATTCCTAGTTCATAGGCAATTTGTAGAAGGAAAATTCCCCCTCAATAGACAGTTTGTAAAAGGGAAATTCCTAGTTTATAGGCAATTTGTAGAAGGAAAATTCCCCCTCAATAGACAGATTGTAAAAGGGAAATTCCTAGTTCATATGCAGTTTTTATAAAGAACAAGAAACATTTTCAAGAAATTTTCCAATTTATTAGGCTTCAAACTATCTTAATATGGAGGATATCCTTCATAAAGCGCAGGACTTGAGGAGTTTTATAGAAATCTTAGGACGATGGGGACTCCTAGCAAAAGAGGGTGTCCTAAGATGTCCGAATTGCGGCGGTCTTATGACGCTTGTTAAGGATGGTTTAAGATTAGATGAATTCAGATGGGCATGTCTGAATAAGGTGTCGAAGCAAAAGAAAAAGGCTGTGAAATGCAACACTTTTCAGATGCTTCGAAAAAACACCTTATTCGAAAACTCCAATCTAAGCTTAAAACAGGTAAATATCTTATACATAAATTTTTATATATATTTAATTACTTGCAATTATTCATGTTAGATCGTTGTTTTCGCTCATTTATGGGTGTATAATGTAGAGCTACAAGTTATCCAGCTTCAAACACGAATATCCAAACCCACATCTGTAGACTGGAACTCCTTCTGCTACGAAGTCGTAATTGACTTCGGATTTAGGCGAGGAAAACCCATTGGTAAGAATATTAATAATATTATTTTGACTTTCAAAATATAATTCTTTATTATTTAGGTGGTGAAAACTTGCTTGTAGAAATCGACGAGTCGAAATTTGGGAAGAGAAAGTACCACAGGGGCCACCACGTGGAAGGGCAATGGGTCTTTGGTGGTGTCTGCAGAGAAACCGGAGATGTATTTCTAGTGCCCTTGAGCGCCGCGATGCGTCGACGTTAAAACCACTCATAGAGAAGTGGATCGTCCCCGGAAGTACGATTATCAGCGACTGCTGGAAAGCGTACGACGGGCTGGATGAGGCTGCGTTCCGGCATTTGAAAGTTAACCATTCGGTTAACTTCAAAGATCCGGCAACGGGTGCGCATAGCAATACTATCGAAGGTCTCTGGAGACATGCCAAAGGCAAATTGCCGGAGTACAATCGTAGGAAGTCCCTGTTTGCTGGCTATCTTGCCAAATTTTTATTCGTCCATTTTTGTAAAGCAAACAAGTTGGATCCAACGATGGAGTTTTTTAAAGCTGCAGGGGAGTTATATAACCCATACAAAACAGGAGAATCGTCTACAGCTGTGGAAGTAAGAGATTTTATAATAATTTTAAAAGTGATACTATAATTATTATATCAACAGGAAAATATAGACATCCCTGAAAATTCGGAAGGCGAAAGCTTTACAGCGGCAGTAGTAAGACAATTTCATTAATTGTAAAAAAATTTTAACAATTATTTATTTAGCAGGCAAGCAGCAGTTCACAACACCGTCACACGGAGTCCCCCGGTTCTATTGTAGGCTTGTTTGAATTTATATGATTTAAATTTCTTAACATTCTATTTTTCACAGGAAGACGAAGATATTTATTGACTGAATTTTTTGTTTTTGTTTTCGGGGATTAGGGCTATTGGCGATACCCCGTTAACAAAAACGAATGATCTGACTACCTCCTGGGTCATTTGGAAAGGTCAGGAAGATTTTCAACAGGTACACAACATGTTTCCAAAAGGATCCTAAAATGTTGAGGTAAGACACATTTTAAATGATTTCAAAAAAATAAAAAAAAATAAAAACATTTATATGCGAAATTAAATATTCGCTGTGTTTATATTTAGATTTTACTCTTTGTAAAAATTTGGTAGTCCTGAAAAGGACTGATTTTTTTTATTTTTGGTAATCATCGCCGCTCTCGTTCAACTCTTCTGTTGAAATATCTCCAGTCGCCGTTACAATATAATACTTTTTTTGGACAACATTATAGCTGTAATAATTTCTAGCTACATCAGGATTTCGCAGCATTTTAAATAGGTCGGATATCTTTCTGATATCCGTTTGTTTTAGAAGCCTCCACTTCAATAGTTGCAGAAGTTGATCCTCTGTTATGCCATTAACGAAGGCGAAAGTTACTACCACCATTCTGGTGTGGTAGGTCCCTTCGCCAAAGAAGGCATTAACTATGAAGGGAGGCACATCCCAAAACGAAAAGATATCCGACCTACTTAAAAGGCGCCTCCTAGCAGCTAATTTGTTGTCCGCAATTCGTTTTCTCGTCGCACTATCCATATCAACACATTACCAATGACAGCAACAATGGCATGCGTTCCGAAATTTGAAGACTATTTCTAAAAGAGGTGGAATGAGATATAGTTTCCACAGACATAACGTTCCACAAATATGACAGTTCCAAAGAGATGTCATCAGAGTAAGGTAAGTACACAATAAATAACGCAAATTTTTATATTTTTAGGGCTTTTTATGCTTTCAACGAGGGACTAGGAGAACATAAATAGTGTTGAGTGTAGTGTAGTTAAGTTTTTATTCGCGAAATTAATGAAACTCGGCAGGAATGACATGAAAATTTTTAGTCGTGAAAGCGACTTTTTTAGAAATTCAAAGTTGAATTTCTCAGAAAGTTGCATATTCGTTCGTTCTAAGCCTAGGCGAACGTTCCTACCGAGTTTCATTAAAATCGGTGTGGTTACCCTAGTCTTAACTTAAGCCTAAGGCGTTAACGTCGACTCGTTTTTCTTTGACGTTTTTCTCTAAATTACTTTTTTCAAACTGGTGTACACGATATCTCAAAATCGACTGAACTAATTTGACTGAAATTTGCACCACTTATTTTTTCGATTGGGTTCCGTATTCAAAAGTTATATATTTTTTAAACTCAAAATTTTGAAGGAAATTCGAGTTTTTCTTCAAACAGCTGTCATTTCTCGAAAAAATTTCCCTTCATCACGCCTTAGCTATTATACTTCTGAAGAAGCAATTTTTTTTATTTTCGGACAATGCTGGATGGAAAAATCATGTACACCGTCAGCAAGAATTTTAAAAAGAGGGTCCCACTGAGCGACTCATATCCCCGCCATTTGTAATGTTTTTTTTTTTCAGTATTGGAAATCTATTACTACTCCAAAGCAAAATAGTTCGCCCACTGGGTTCAAAACTAGAACACTAAACTTTAATGATGTGCAACACTGTTATGAAAAGGGTAAGTACAAAAATTTTTTTTTCGTAATTAAACTTTTATGTGTTTATAATAAGTTTGCTCTAAAAACTAAGTTATTTTGTTCATTTTTTTTACAACATTATTTAAAAAAACAAAAACAAAACCAATTCAAAATAATTCGCCCAGGCGATATTCTCCTCAAAATAGTTCGCCTACTTTAAGTTTCAGTTTACAAAATGCGAAAATTAAAATTTAGTGACGTCGCCTTTATTTAGAATTACTTCTCGCATTCTTTGAGTCATGGTGACGACAAGATCTGAACACTCTTGGGGTTCAGTTGAGTTTCAGATTTCCTCAATTTTCGTTCGTAGCGCTTCCATGTTGGTCACTGGGCTTTGCTGCAATTTTTTCTTAATTTTGAACCACATGGACTCAATTGGGGACAAATCCGAGCTATTGGAGCGCCACTCCATGGTTGGCACATTATGTGCAGTCAACCAATCCTTCGTGCTTCTTGCCGTGTGGCAAGAGGTTCCGTCCTGTTGGAAAATGAACTCACCATTCGGAGATTCCAACAAAGGAATCGAAGGTAAAAGTTCAGTTTCCAGGAGGTTTTGGTACTTTACAGCATTAATGGTACCATTAATAAAGTAAAGCCTACCCACACCCCTTGCAGACATGCATCCCCACACCATGACTGAAGCGGGGAACTTAGTTTTACTCCGCAAACACTCTGGCAGAAACGCTTCGTTCTTCTGCCGGATGACCTTTCTTCCTGTTTCACCTAGTGGAAGTTCAAAGCGCGACTCATCGCTCCAGATTACGGACTCCCACTGCCTAGCGGTCCATTCTAAATGTTCTTTCGCGAATTTTAACCTAGTTTTTTTCTGCCTTTGCTAAAGATATGGTTTTTCCTTTGGCTAATAAAATTTCATCTCAGAATTTGTGCATCCATTACATCCAAAATGTTACCTTAAAGAAAGAATATCCCAAGTCCTTAATCCTTCTTGTACAGGTGGATACGGAGACGCACTTGCCAATTCGTTCTTTCCACTCTGCGGTTATTTCAGCGGTTCGCGCATAGCGGTTTTTCTTAATAATTCGGCGCAGTACTCTCATATCTTTCTGATTCGTCTTCTTTTTTCGTCCCGTTTTCACTTTTTCTTTCACTTGTTCCGTACTTTTATACAAATTAATTATATCACGAACCGTCGATCGTGACATAATTAAATTTCCGGCAATAGCATATGCACTTAGTCCTTGCTGGTGTAATTCAATAATTTTTAGTCTTAAATCTTCGCTTAAACTCTTTCCGCGTACCATCGTGACAAAATAACTCCACTAAGTGCTCTCAAAATAACTCTAAAGCCAGTAGGAACCAAATAACACCGATATTGTTAAAAACAGTTACATATTACATTTACGTTTTTTGAACTGAAACTTAAAGTAGGCGAACTATTTTGAGGAGAATATCGCCTGGGCGAATTATTTTGAATTGGTTTTGTTTTTGTTTTTTTAAATAATGTTGTAAAAAAAATGAACAAAATAACTTAGTTTTTAGAGCAAACTTATTATAAACACATAAAAGTTTAATTACGAAAAAAAATTTTTGTACTTACCCTTTTCATAACAGTGTTGCACATCATTAAAGTTTAGTGTTCTAGTTTTGAACCCAGTGGGCGAACTATTTTGCTTTGGAGTAGTATATGTATACGTAAAATAAAGAATAATTCAAATTTTTAATGGCCGAGCCAAAAAAAAAGTTTATTTTTATGCCTATTTTTCGAGCGTCAGGGTGGTGTAACCCCTTAATAAAAGTTACACAGTTGTATAGATATTTTAAAAAATATTTAATTAAATATATATTGAAGATGTAAAAATTAAATTTTATTTTAAATTAATATTTTAACGCTATTTAAAAACAATTTCAATTTAGTTGAAAAATGTAAACTTCCCCCTTTCTTCCACTTTTTATTTTGAACCCCCCCCCCCCCCCCCCCCACACACACACATACCGAATAATGTTAAACAATATAAAATTTCTTAAACATAAAAAAATAAACTAAAGCAGTCTTTCAATATGTAATAATAGGAACAAGAACATAAAACTTTTCTTGCATAATATAAAGCACATAGCTCTGTTTGTTTGCCAAGGAATTGTATTTGACATGCAAGCACATAGCTCTGTTTGTTTGCCAAGGAATTGTATTTGACATGCAATGAGTTTGAGGTTTTACTTACTTCCTAGTAAAATATACAAAACAAAACAACGCCCTCTCCACTTTCTCGACAATAATATATCTTCACTTGATATACTATCACCATCGGTCACCTTCCTAATAGGAACGAATATGCGTCTGTCGCCAAATTTTGCCCGCACAAATTTCACTTTCCACTCGCACTGTATCTTGACTATGAAAGAAATGCGTTACCGACGCGGAATGGCCAACGTGACACATTGTGGCATAAAAAACTTAAAATTCAATCTGCTTGGATTGAAGTACTACCTTTTAATGTAATTTTAATCTAATTTTAATCTAATTTTAATCCAATTAATATTGAAAATTACTCCAAAAAGATTACAGAGTCTTTTAACATATATTTTGGATTACTTTTCAATACAAAAATTATTGCATTTTTGAGTAATATTCGATGAATATTTACTTTTAATTCGAAGTGGATTGAAAAATGGCTGGAATACAATCAAAATATTAAATTTTACTCCAAAATTTTTAACCGTGTGGTCAAAGATGACAAAAAACGGTCAAAAATATGTCTGAAACGGTGAGTTTTTTTGTACAAATAGCTGATATCAAATTTATAGAGCATGCAAAAAGATTCCTACAATCTTTTACGTTTAAATGATTGTTCGTGGCATTTTGTCGAGCAATTTCTCCGAGGTTCCGAGGTCCGAAGTCTGCTAATATGTTCGGTATTATTTTTTTACCAGTATCTTTCAGTCCAAATTCTTATAGATTTTACTATTGCTTCTTTTTAGGGTTCCGTAGCCAAATGGCAAAAAACGGAACCCTTATGGATTCGTCATGTCTGTCTGTCTGTCTGTCCGTCCGTATGTCACAGCCACTTTTTTCCGAAACTATAAGAACTATACTGTTGAAACTTGGTAAGTAGATGTATTCTGTCAACCGCATTAAGATTTTCACACAAAAATAGAAAAAAAAGCGGCCAAGTGCGAGTCCCCATACTTAGAACTGAAACTAAAAAATTTTTTTTCATCAAACCCATACGTGTGGGGTATCTATGGATAGGTCTTCAAAAATGATATTGAGGTTTCTAATATCATTTTTTCCTAAACTGAATAGTTTGAGCGAGAGACACTTCCAAAGTGGTAAAATGTGTGTCCCCCCCTGTAACTTCTAAAATAAGAGAATTATAAAACTAAAAAAAATATATGATGTACATTACCATGCAAACTTCCACCGAAAATAGGTTTGAACGAGATCTAGTGCGTAGTTTTTTTTTTAATACGTAATAAATCGTAAACCGCAATTTACCTTTCATTCAATCAACTCAAATATAAAAATAAAAAAATAAAACATTTAATTAATTTAATATTTTTGGAAATATTTCTTGTCAAACTGGAATATATATTAGCTTGTTTAGCTATCACAAACCTATATGGTCTCGCATATAGTTAGATCTAAATCCCATCAATTAGGTACCTAATTATAATGTTTACTTATCAATAACTTAATTTAAAAAAATACACTATTATTAAAACAACGATCAAAGTTACAATGAACTACAAAAACTTTTATATTATGTTACTTGCTTCTACGGAACCCTTCATGGGCGAGTCCGACTCGCACTTGGCCGCTTTTATATTATTCTCTTTACGTATAGACAATATTGCAGTTATCATTGTTCCTCTTCTGGCAGCATTTTTCTAGTAGAGTCTTCTTTCGCTTTATAGTTCCAACAGTTGTCTAGTTTATTCCATTGTTTTTTATACATGTATTGATCCTTATTTAACTGTAATATACATATTGTTACAAAAGGAGGAGGGTCATAAAGGCCGGTTTTCTGATTACATTTTTTGGCAGGAAGGATTTGAAATTTCTTTGAAATTCTCTTTGGGTTTTTATCTATAATCAATATATAGTCAATTTTAACCAATATGAAACTTCCAAATACCCGTCCCCCTTTCTGCCATCTCCCCAAAAGTTATGAAAAAGCAGCTATAATTAGCACTATACGCTTATAGAAAATTTTGTCTCAGCTAAATCTTTTATTTTACAATACAGATAATGCATCTAGGCAACCAGTAAAACATAAAACCCTCTCCTCTGACGAGATCAGCTTGGCTTCTCGGATCAAAACTCTCATCGATCTTTTTGGGCTGGTCTACTTCGATGGCCGAGTAATATTCCTAACGAAACGTCCCTCAGTTCGTCTGTCTGTCCGTTTGTCGCTGAATTATAACGAAAGCGGGAAGACTTACAACAATATGTAATAAATTGTTATAAAATTAATTTATTATTAAAAACACAAAATTACCTTTCCTCTGTTATTCGCATATGCATCTTTTTATTCTTCATTAATGTTTACAATGGACATTTTAGAAACAAATGCATTCATTAATGACCGAGTTTTTGAAACGAGTACATTCAGTGTACAGGTATGCAAAATAATAAATAAATAATAAATAATAAAATAAAACATTGATAGAATTCATTTTTTCCATTTTAAAACGAAACTGTGTAAATTGTGTGGTGTGCAAGCAAAGGAATAAGTGTATACAGGTGTCCCTCAAGTTACACGATTAATTGGTTCCGTGTAACTCGAACACGGTTTCGAGTTACACGGAAGTGGAAACTCAGATTTAGCACTACTGTTAGTGACCTGTATATTCCACTTTTCAAGAGCAGGAAGCGAAAGGATTCCGCAGATAGCTAACATTGACGAATATATGATAAATCCTTATTATTTTGCCCTTTTTATGAAAATTGGTATAAAACCGTGTAACTCAAATAGCGTGTAACTTGAGGGAACGTCGCAATTTTTTTCCGTGTAACTCGAAAATCGTGCAACTCAAGTACCGTGTATCTCGAGGGATACCTGTACTTACTTTTCTTAAGAAAATAAAAGAAACAACATCGGTGGGTCACAAATATTTAAACCACAATAAATATAAAATGGTATTTGGTCCTCATTTATGTACATGTGGATTTTCCCATTCCTTTTGATTTTTCGATTGCGGATTGTAAAACTGGTGTATTAATAAACGAGTAGGTTCAATGTACATGTATGCAGAATAATTGAAAGCAATGCCTTTTTTCAAATTTAGAAACTATTGTATAAATTGAAGAGTATGTGTGTGTCACAAATATTTCAACTAAAAAAATATAAACTAGTACGTTATAATACCTTAATTTGTTACCTTAAAACTAAAGAACAGTTCCATTATTTAAGTTTTTACGGTTGTGTTCCATAAGTCTGAGAGTACAAACTGAAATTACACCGAGCATAAACTTAAGTAAGAATTTAAAAAAAACTGTAATTGCATCATTAAATATATGTACATAAAAGATTCCAATTATCTAAACTCCTCCAAAAACATTAACTATATTATTAATGAAGCAGGCAACTATCACTCTCAAGCAGACGAAACAGATTCAGTCCTTGATTTCCTTGCGTGGAATTACTTAATGTATTCCTAAGTCAATCTCCCCTTATGTTGCAATTTCATGCCTTTTATGTGGTTCTAATCGGTGCATAAATGCGGACCCACCAAATATCCTGAAATGCTAAAATCCTTAAAACCAGATGTCCTAGTTAAGCACTCAATTTCTTGTTTCCTCCTCCTTAAATCACATCCTGAACACAAGCAGCTCTCTCCATTCGACTGCAACAAACAGCGTGGAAAATTATGATTTATTACGTAAAACGTTCTGGCCAGACGTTTCATGTAATAACTCAATTTGCTCGGCGTTATCAGTTAGATGAAGCTGACGAGGGCGTATGAGGACCTTCTTAACATGTTCATGTTCTGGCTACATAATACTTCCCCATTTCCGGCTGATTTACTTCCAGTCTGAAGAAGAAACAAGTTTTTGCCTGTAATCAATGAACTGCATCCCGTCGGGGTGTGTTTGAATAATTTTAAATTTAAAGGGGAACGATATACAAAAGAAGTAAAGGAGCTGGTTCAATCCTTTTAACAGAATGTTAAAAAGTTCTTGGCGTCTTGTTATATTTCAATTATTCGTACAGAACGTTGTAATATAGAGCTATTGAAATTACTGTAAATTACAATTTTGAGTACATACTATACTACATACATTCCTTAAGAACGCCAGTTGTTAACTTTAGGATTAACCCATTAATGCGCAAAACGTGGATTTTGTGTACGAAAGTTAAATTGTACTATTCGAATAGCAAATTTAGGCGATTTTCTTCCAAAATCGTATATAAGGGGTTTTTGGGAATGCTCTTTCAGAATCTGGCTGTTATTTGGCATAAAAGCTTCAAAAACCCTATTATTTTTTGGGTTTTTTAAATAAAGTGCTGAATTATTAAGATCATTTTTCTTTTCAAAGTCGATTATCTTGTCGTTTCTGTTATTGAATGATCATATAACCACCAGGAATCGCTGTCCCAATGTCTAAACTTTCTCAAACCATGGTTTTTTTTGCTTTGGCTTTAGCAAAATGGCCATTTTGTACAGCAATGTAATAAAAAATTTCGCGATTTTTTTACACAAAAAGAATCAACTTTACAAAAAAAAGTTATAAAACAAAAAATGCTTCAAATTAGTCAAAGAATACAGGCAAATCTTTTCAGATTTTTTTGGACTACTTTTGGTTTTTTTGGATTTGCCAAATTTTTGAAAAATCCAAGAATGTCCCAACACACGTGTTCTTTGGCTAATTACAAGCACTTCTTGTCATATAAAATGTATTCGCATAATTGATTCTTCTTGAGTAAAAATATCACCAAAATTTTTATGATGTTAAGAATTTTAATTCATGAATTTTTATTTTTGAATTAAAATTATGTACATAATTTTAATTCGTAAATTTTTATACCCATGGATTTTTATTCGTGAATTATTTACATAATTTTAATTCAAGCAAGAATTTTAATTCGTGTATTTTTATTCTTGACTTAAAATTGTGCAGATAAAATTAATTCAAGAATAAAAGTTCACGAATTAACATTATGTAGATAATAATAATTCATGAATTAAAATTGTGTACATAATTAAAATTTGTTACATTTTTCTTGTAGCAAGATTTAATGAATAATCGTATTTGAAATTATTCTTTAATACAATAATAATTGATTTCGGTAAGTGAAATTTACGTCGTGTTATAATTGTAATTCAACGATTTGATTTAATATTCGAATATAGTTTAAATTACGAACTGAATTTTTGCTAAAGTCCCATAATGATTAATGAAATTCTTCTATTGTTAGACAGGCTTGAAGTTAATTAAACTATTTCAATACACATTTAATTTTTATTTCATCGCAACACAATTATAATCCTAAAATCTAATATAGTAACCTATCAAAATATAAATCAATTGAATTATTATTTTCTCATGAGATAAAATAATATGGTACAATCATGTCAATGCATAATGAAATTAACAAATAATATGTATATACAATAATAATAATTCAGCATTCCTCCTATCTTTTCCTATGTACTATGGAATTTATTTTATCATAGTTGTAATTTTAATTAATTTTTATTAGTTAAGGCAAAATAAAAATGTTACGAATGAATTTTTTTTTATTTTAAATAAATTATTTATTTTAATTTTTCCACAACAAAATGCTCGCTATTAAATAGCAAAACGGCGTGCCATGAAGTGTGGCGTAAGCAAAGTCCGACAAGGAAGTTGATGTTATTGTGTCTAAGAGAATTGAAGAAGAATTACAAGCAGCGACTAAGAATAAATCCAGTCTACTAAACTTTCTTTTCAAGGTAAGTTTAGCCTTAGATGTCCCTAATTCATGAAGGTTACGTAATATCGGGACGATAAAATTGTTAGCTACGATTATTTATCAGCTGTTTTAATTCAATTTTGTGTGAAATGTATAGAATTGGGTCGTTATTTACACATTATAATGAGTGCACTTATGTATAACTTATTTTGTCGACGCGAAAAAATATATCGCCGTTTCATATATTTGATATGATAAAAGTATGAAACTGCGGATTTCTTTTCACCATGACAAAGTAAGCAATATTAATATATGTATACCTATATTGTCTACTTATATACTTTACACCGAACGAGAGTAAGGCTATAAGAGTGGCTGCTCGTCATGTCAACGAATTGATGTAAGTTGTTTTTATTGTACTTTTATACGTACTTTTTAAAGTCATATATTGATTCAATTTTGTTTTGTTTAGAAGAATTATTGTACCCGGGTGGGAAAAGGAAGCTAGTTACAATATACTACAATCAAAGTAAGGTAGGTATTTAATCATATATTTAATTGGAAAATTCGAAATCGCAAAAAAGGATCGCATTCGTAGTATGGACTCTGTTAAAAAAGAGATTATTTAGAGTTTATTGGATAACCGCAACAGGATATCATTTAGCTCTAGGACCCCACACTATTTGTATGAAACGAATAACCCACACATGGGGTTGCGCGCACCGCAGTACTTTAAATCGATGCGCTGAGCTGACTATTGGTCGTAGAGAAATTTCTATTTTACATTTCCAAGCCCAAAATCTGAAAAGCGGAATAGGTCATTGGGAAAAACCTAGTGTTATTTTTTCGCCATGAAAAATACGATTGAACAAAGTAAGTAAATTGTTTTTAGCATTTTTCACTAATTTTGTGGGGTTCGAGGAACCCCTGTGTGGGTTCCTAGGATTAAAGACGAGCAAAATTAAAATTGATGCATGTTAAATAACACAAGCCCACAGCAAATAATACGTGTTTATATGAAGGTTGCAAAAGGTTATCACTCAGCATGAAAGACTGATATATTCATGCATAATTATCCTTTTTCGTATAGAGCACACTACTGCGCCGTAATATATGGAAAAATTTAGAAACACTATCCGCCTGGACGAGAATTTAGTTTCATCGTGTCCCGAACCGTAATAACTCATAATCCTTGAATTAATTCACAACTGACCTCATTATGGCCGCACTCGTGATGCCAGGGGGAGAAGGTGGTAGTAAAAACGCGCGAATAAGAAAGTAATGCGCCACATTAATCCACATAATCATCTCATGGAAAGTAAACAAACGACACGACCCTGGCCATCACGAAATGTTCCATAGATGAATTCTTGAGATATTCAGGCTAAGAAGTTTCTTGCAAAATGAAATTACCTGAACATTCTGAGTGGAGTCAATCGGTCACGTGGCACGCAATTGCCTCCACCAACCAGGTGAATGCAAATGATGATGGGGGAGTGTGGAAGGAATTCGATTTCGTGCGGAGGAGCGTTGCAGTACAAACAAAATCACTGCGCGGTATGAGCTAAGAGTACCGCTCTTATCTGCCTTCCTGTCGTGACATAATTTTATATCATTGACGTCCTTTGCGGGACCTACACGCGACTGGCTTCATTTGATCGCCTTCAAAACCCACTACTGACGGATAAGATCTTTATGACAGAAAATGATGATTATTAATGGGTGCCCAGTAAGTGGGTTTCTCCGCCCGCGGGAAGCGCTTCACCTGCAGGTAGCCAATGGGATCGCCCGGCGCCCTGCTCATAGATGTCTAAGAGCTACACTCCCCGGCCGGCCAGTGTTATTTGTTGGCAACTAAAACATTTTGAATAATTTGTAGACGGTGCAAACTCGGCTCGAGTACACAAACAGTCGAGTACAATTTAATTACCGGAGCGTACGCCCGAGTTTGCCCAGCGCCCCATCCGGCCTTCCATCTCTTTGTCGTTAACATTTAATTATTTACTAAAATGCATTTCTGAAATATTAATGTAATTACGGCTTCAATTTCGGGTGGGCACTCAAACATGCCCGCGGCTATTTGAGGTCTAGGATAAGCTGAAAAGGATAGCTTCGTAAAAACTTCAGCAGCGTCGCAGATACAGGAGTGGATGGGGTGCGGGCCAACCATAGTCGGATCCGCAGACACACCGCGTTTGCGTATCATCCACGCTTGAACTGGTGAAAAGTCCCATCCGCTAAAGCGGTCTATATCTACCTGTCTGTAAAGCGTCGAAACAAGGTCGAACACGTTGTCACTACTTTTTCTTCTTCGGAGGTGGTGCGTACCATTGTTTCCTTCCTCTCCATTGCGTTGATATAATTTATAGCTGCCAGCATTGTCGGCTGCCTTCATAATTGCTTAATTAGTGACACACACCCTTCATTCCCGCTGGTTATGCTTGATTTATTCAAGCCCGGAGCGCAAGCGGGTGCTGCCTTTGGGGCTGTTAAAATTTTAGATCCTCGTTACGCAACATATTGACAGAAAATAATTTGTCTTAATGAAATTCTTAAATAATTTATGAATGACTGCAGTTAATTTCCTACTGAAGCATTAAGTCTTCTACAATATGTAGGGAGGAGGCTTTTTTGGGTTCCTCTGAAAATAAAATTTAAATTTTGAAATCATACATGTACGTATGTGCACTTTAGTTTTAGTTTTTATATTTTTTATGGCCATACTTTTGGATTTTAATAGTTTAGCAGAAAATTAGATTTAGCTTAAGTTTCATGGAGGTATGTGGAGATAATAATAATAATAATGATTTATTTCAAATATGTACGTAAATAAATAAGCAGACGTATGCAGACTTTATACCTAAATAAAAAAGCAGTCGTATACATACTTAGCTCACATTTTCAATACGTACCTTAAAGCCGCAGTTCTGGAAAGAAGCAATTAAAATTCGTTACCAAAACCTCTTCACTAGCATACAACTACAGACGTATCAGCTTGTTATCTTCAATACCAAAAATATTTGAAAAGATAATCCTGAAAAGAATCCACACAGAAAAAGCAAAAATCATCCCTGAAAAATTTAAAAATTCTAAGTTTAGGTGACACTGAAGTTTGTGAATATGTTTTGGACGAAACTGACGATGATACTCAAATAGCATTTAAGACCTTATTAGCTAGAAGTTGCAACGATTGGGAGGAAGTTTGCGCAAAATAGCAGAAAACCTTTCATTTACTCCAAAAGGATGCTTGAATAGTGCAAACTTTTTTGCAGTTTGGCCAAAGCTTCTAGATTCCAGAGGAGCTGATCTGGTTGGTTTATTTAATCATGTTGTACAGTTTGTAATAGTTTAATTACGCAGATTAATATTGATTTTAATGAGCTGCATCCAAATAAAACAGGAGTTCTCTTTCAAAAATGGGAGGAATATAAAACAAAAATCAAGAAATACTATGAAACGTCTTTGAAAAAAAAAAACTTTAGGGATTTATATAATTCAGCAAGAAAAGCTCTCAATGTTGATAAGTTTATGAAAAGTTAGTTTATAAATGAGATACTGAATTTTAGATTCTGAAGATTACATTTTATCAGTATTATAGACCTGTGTTATTCGACCATTTGTCAAGCATCTCTCGACGCCATGTCTCTACAAATCAGCACAGTTATTTTCGTGGTTGTTCCACTTCCACAAACCTTGAATTTGTCCCTTTCGTCATTGAAGTCTTCCAGAAGGGTCTGCAAACCGATTGCATTTATGCAAATTTTAGCAAGGTTTTTGATAAACTATTCCATTCGATTATAATACTCAAACTAGAAAAAATTTTACCACATCAGGTGTCCTGCAGGGACCCGTCGCATTATCTGCAACCGCTCTTATGTATTTTGGCTATTGAAGACGTTACATACTTGCTTAAAGATTGTTAAATCCTAATTTATGCTGACATGAAACTATTCTGGAATAATATAATAATAATAATTAGTAATATTAACGACTGTCACACGGTTTAAAGAGAGCTGAATACATTTTAAACGTGGTGTGTTCACAATAATCTAGAATTAAATATTAATAAATGTGAAGTTTTATCCTTTTGTAGAGGCCGCAAATTCCCTAAGTTTTGATTATAATCTTTCGAACGTTAGTCTTAGGCGAGTTCATTCTGCCCGTGACTTAGGCGTATTCCTTGGAAGGAAAATGAAAACCTCGCCCGATTGGGGGTTGTTGCATGGTATACGGACGGATCTAGGTGCGACGGATTCTCCGGTGTGGGAATCTATGGGCCCAACTGCCAGATCTCAATAGCCTTAGGGAGGACTCCCACGATATTTCAGGCTGAGATTATTGCTATAGATACCTGCGCCCGAACTATCATAGAAAAGGGAATGAGAGGTGTAAAAATATGGATCATAACAGACAGTCAAGCGGCGATTAGAGCGCTCTCTAGCTACACTATAGAGTCGAACCTGGTCTGGTGCTGCCTGTCAACGTTAAAAACACTCGCTAGCACAAATAAGCTTACTATAGCTTGGGTACCAGGCCACGAAGGAATAATTGGAAATGAAAAGGCGGATAAACTCGCCAGAAATGGCGCAAAATCCGCGTTCATTGGACCGGAGCCTTACTGTGGCCTGGCCAGGAGCTATTACAGATCCTACCTTAGGCTATGGGAAGAAGATAGCAAAGCCTCACACTGGATCAACCAAACCGGACTAAGGCAGGCGAAACGCTTCATCTACCCCTCCAAAGAGAGGTCGATGAGACTTCTAATGCTCAGCAAGCCGGACTTAAAAATCATTACCGACCTCTTAACGGGGCACTGTGCCCTAAGATACCACCTTAAAAAGATAGGTGTGGAGGACGATGATACATGTCGCTTCTGTCTTGAGGAAGAAGAAACAGCGGAACACATACTCTGCCAATGCCCAGCCTTAGGTCGACAAAGGCTGGCACACTTCGGAGCATCCCTCATAGCGCCGGAAGATGTGTCAAATGCGACTCCCCAGCAGACAATAGGCTTTTTCAAGGACCTGGATATGGAAGGGGTTTAAATAAAAGGGACTAGCACAATAGATCTTATAGGTCGCGTTTGCTATTCGGTAGGC